>JAQPPZ010000599.1:0-2400000 GCA_028583015.1 Wollemia nobilis
ATGAGATATTGCTTGTTTGGCAATTGTTGGGTTGTGTTTCATGTTCTTGAGAAAAGCATACTACATCTATCTTATTCTTTTGAGATTTGAGATTGAGATTTGATATTGAGATTGGGAGTTAAGTATAGATCGTATTGAGTCTCTAACAATTCTCTTTATGTTTCTATGAGATTTGAGATTGAGATTTGAGATTGAGATTGGGAGTTAAGTATAGAACATATTGAGTCTCTAAAAATTCTCTTTATGTTTCTATGAGATTTGAGATTGAGATTGGGAGTTAAGTATAGAACATATTGAGTCTCTAAAAATTCTCTTTATGCTTCTATGAGGTTGATGAATCACATTGGGTCTCTAAAAATTCTCTTTGTGGGTTCATGCTAAGCAAGTTTTTCTTGGTGAACTTGTGAGCTATTTTGGACAGGTTCCGGTGGGGACTTGTGAGTAGGTTTTGGACAGGTTCCATTGGGGACTTGTGAGCTATTTTGGATAGGTTTCATTGGGGACTTGTGAGCAGGTTTTGGACAGGTTCCGTTGGGTACTTGTGAGCAGATTTGCATAGGTCCTAGCAGAGGAATTGTGAGCTGATATTGATAGTTCTATCAGAGAACTTGAGGATAGAGGTGCATTGGTTCTATTAGAGAACCTGAGGACAGATTTGGCAAGTCTTTGAGAAGGCTTGTGGATAGAGGATTGATTTGTTCAAGAGTTGGATAGATCTAACAGACAGAGGAAGACTTGTACTAGACCAACTGATTGTGTTTGGTACAGGTTGTTGAGCTACTGTGGATGTGATCATAGAAGGCAAAGGTCTCTTAGGCTAAGCATTGAGGACATAAGGTCTTTGGTGGAAAGGAGTTCCACGTGCTAGCAAGAGGTAGAGATAGTTGATATTCTGAGGGATCATATCCAGAGTAGATGGGAAGGTATCTCCTTTGAGCAGAGGCTCATAAATTCATATTGGTGGAAGGTATCTCCTTTGAGCAGAGGCTCATAAATTTAGATTGGGGGAAGGTATCTCCTTTGAGCAAAGGCTCATAAATTCAGATTGGGGGAAGGTATCTCCTTTGAGCCGAGGCTCATAAACATTGTAATTGGGAAGGTTTCCCAAAGAAATTTGAGATAACTTTTAGAGAAAAAATTTTTGGACGTAGCCCAAGCATTCTGAGTGAACCACATTAAAATTGGTGTCACTTTGTGGATGATTTTGTGCATTGCTTTGATATTGCTTTGGGTATATTGCTTTACTATTTTGAAGTATAAAAGAAAAAGTAAAAAGAGGTCTTATATTGTTCACCCCCCATCTTAGTATAAGCTTGTGTTCTTCAGGAAGTTCACATAGTCATCAGACTACTAGGCACATCAATGAACTAGGAGAAGCTTCAAAGCAACCCCACAACACATACACTACCTTTGACCAGGGGTACACAACATAGATCACATCATATAGAACTGGTCACCTTAATGGATAAGGGTAAGAACATGGAAGGGGCATCTCCAAGAAGCCTATCCATTAGAACTCCTCGCATAGAGTTAGAGAGACATGAACCTTTAATGGTAGGTCAATCCAACAACATATGTATTCTATAAGAAGCATTGCACATGGAGTGAGAGCATTTGGAAACTCTCAAGCAAGAGGTAAGAAGAAAAAGATATTCATTCCTACATAAGTAATTCTTGAGAGAGGAAAGGGTTAAGCGCAAAGAGAAGGTAGATAGGTTGGATCGATCTGACTTACACATAGGTGAAGAGAAATACCAACATGATAAACATGCCAATTCTTAGCATGATAGACACACTAAACAAGGGATTAGCACACTCACTATGCCTCACAACATAAAAAATTCTTGGATCCATAATAGACATAACTTAATGAAGAACAGGCAAGGATGGAAGATCAAGAGCAAACATACCCTGAACCTCCTTTCATGGTCATGGCGGGTGAACATAAACACCCAAATTGGGTAGACACAGGCTTACCTCCTTGACCACCATGAGTAAACATTTGAGAATAGGAGATTATTTCCTCGAAGGTGTATCAAATACTCACTGAGAGAGTTTAATATCTTGAGAATCAAGACATAGTTGGGCAAAATTTGACCTTAAGAAAAATACACAATCAACCTCTATGCCCCTCAGTACTAAGTCTTGCATACCCTAGGCACTTTGAAATGCCTAGGCTAGAAAATTTCAGAGGAGATTAAAATGTGCAAGAACATGTTACTAATTTCATGAATGTGTGCTTCCAACTTGAGTAGAATGAAATCCTAATGCTAATAAATTTCATTATGACATTAACAGGAACATTAACTCAATGGTTCAATCATCTACCCAAGCATAGCATCATTAGCTTTGAGCAACTAGTGAATGAATTTCTTGAATGCTTCTCCTTTGATGTCAAAAATAAGGTAAACCTGACTAATCTTGCTAACTTAAAGAAATATGATGATGAACCCATTATGGACTATGAGAATAGATGGAGGAAAATAATGGTAAAATTACCATTCTCTATTTCCACTAAAGAGCTCATCCAAATGTTTATAAAGCATTGCACCAAGCACATATCATTGCTATTACAACTATAGAAATATGATATATTTGAATAAGCATTGGCTCAAGCCAATATTATAGAGGACATAAATATTGAAGAAGCTGACCTCAAGATCCAAGACAAAAATGAGTGGAATAATAACAACAAAAAAACAAGAACAAACAAAATCAGGCCAAGCCTTCTCAAGTTAATCAGGTTGTATTGAGCATGTTGAAGGGGGGAATGGCCAGTATCCCCAATACTATCAAGCTCAACCCCCACCAACCAATTATAATCAAAATAACAATCAGGGTTGTAATAAGAAACGTCAACCACCTCACTATTTTATGCTTTTATTTGAATTTATGTAATCAATATTTAATTAGTTAAGTGAGGCACAAAGTATTAGATTGCATGAAGTAAAAATTATTAACCCTAACCATCCCAAACCCAAGGGATAGAGGGAAGATAAATATTACCCATAACACATGCAACCAAGGCTTGATATCGAAGCTTGCATCAGATTCAAGAATTTTGTGCAAAATATAATTTAAAAGGGTGAGTTGTGGGTTGACAACCCATTAGCACCTGATAACAGAGATATGGGTATATTTAGAAACCCATTGCCAAATCATGATGCCCTAAGAGATCAAGATGCTTAAGTCAACCAAGTCCAAGTTGAACCTCCCACTCAAGGATTTATTGAAATGGTTGAGATAGTTAATATGGTAACTAGAAGTTGATGATACAATCAAACAATATCACCTACATCTCCTGTTTGTATCTTAGCTATACCTCGATAGAGATAAGTGTAAAACAATCCATAAGGTCCACCAACGTAATCTATGGTGACTGTCTGGAGTAGACTGGAGCAAAATCTACAAATGACTCCAACCAAGTTATCAATTTATGAGCTCATACAATAGTCCCCTAGGTACAGGAAGAATTTAATGGAGATTCTAGTATCGATCAAGCTCCAATCCTAGAACCCATATGCATTCACACACTTTGTAGGTAAAGTGTAGTAGTGCTAAGAGCCTATGATTTATTTCTATGATCATAAAATCAAGATAGTCCCTACTACCTTAGCAGACCCTCCTCTATGTATTATCATGTATATCAATGACATATCCTTCAAGCGGGTTCTGATCAACATAGGCTCATCGATCAATATTCTTACAAAAAATACTATAGGTCACCTGAATATCCCTAGGTCAAAAATCATCCCAACCTCCTACACGTTAAGGGCTTTTAATGATGCATTGTGCTCCACAATAGGTACAATTGTTTTACCTATAAAGGTAGGGTATAAGACCATCCTCGTGATGTGTCACATTTTAGAGGGGGTGATGCAAAAAAACATCCTCTTAGGCCATCCCTTGATAAGGGAAATGTAGTACATTCCCTCAATCCTACACCAATGCATCAAGTATGTGCATGAGGGATAAGTTCATATGGTTCCATCTAATGAAGAGTCATTTAAATACATGCATTAGGTTGACTTTCCAAGGAAATTTGTCCTTATGTCAACACATATGTACATAATATCTTCATCCCCAACCACATAGTCAAAAAATAAGAGCAAATCAGTGCAAGATGACCCATCCACATCGGCACCACATCCTACATCTAAAGCTATTGGTGCTTCTCATAAAACCATAAAGTCCAAATAAAATTATGTTAGAATATGAAAGAACCCCTAGTGGATAAAGGACCTAAATAAATTCCAACTATAGTAGCTACAAGAATTTTGAGTCCCATAGAGGAGGAATATCCCCAAAACATAGCCAAGAAGGTACCTCAATCTGCCTTGCCTGCTTCATCAATGGTATCATCAGCACCCCAGGTGACATTTCACTTAGCTGATTAATGGTTAGGTGAATATCTTATATAGAACGTGACTTTCATGTATATTATTGAGTCCACACAAGACATGGAATGGCCAAGATTCCCAAACCTACCAGTGGGGATGGTGGTTCTATTGGGGATCCCCCCTAACCAAACCAACTTCATCTATGTTGGTTTGGATTGTTTCCATTATGCTCCACACAATTAAGAAGATGAGTATGAGCCATTCACCATGAATATTCATTACTTTTCCAATCCTATATTTACTCTGAGATACTTTGAACTCACCCATTGGCATTACTATGGGCTAGGTCTGTATGATCAAGGGTGACAAAACCCTCTGGAACCACAATATCAGTTATGTACTGATAGGTATGACCTAGGATATCACATCCAAAGCCATGATGATTCATTAATAATAGCTTTGGATAGGCATGAGCTTGGGTTTCAAGGAATATATTTACTAGAATCCCTATCAACCCCCTAGCAAAAACTACTTGGGTGACAGATGGGTGGCCATAGTAAATATTAGACCACTCGATGAGTATCACCCTAATTTCTCTCTTAAAGCAAGCCCATCAAAAACCATCCTTTGTGAGGATGACCCAAGTCATGGTTATTATCAAGAGGAGAATGAATATATCATAAGAAAGTTTGAGGATGATACCAGGTTGGCTTATCATCGGCCTCAATATTTTCAAAATCTTGCTTGGTCAGGCAACACTGAATGCGGGTACATTTTGAATGAGACTGGATATGAGTTGAAAGACTTAACTAGGATGGTTTATTTAGGGCCAATACATGCATGCCACATTGTAGGGCCAACAATGAATTCCAATGGATTCTTCATAGATGACAGTGACTATTTTTTTGTAGATAAGATACTATAGCATTAATACCGGGTTTTACAAGTTGACCCAAAACATTTTACAAAAATTAGACTAGGGTTGATGAACATATCCTTACTAATGATCCTATATATGTAAAATCTACATGCCGCCAAAGCCATTACATCCGGTAAGGCACATAGCCTGTTATAAAAAAGAAACTTCCCATACAACATTTTGGTAAACCCCAAGAAAACACACATGCATTGTAATTATAAAAAAGAAATAAACACAGATCCCTTCCTTGAGACAATGGAGAAACAAAAGGCTTCAGACACAGAGCAGAGTACTGAAAAAACTCCCACAAGCTCTGTATTGATAGTTACTCTTAATAATTCTTTGGTAATTACTTTCTTTTGTATATGACATGCTTTGGTACCACACTATCTTGGCCAGTCAGCCTTGGAGAATTGAACCTGCTGGCTAGATTTATGGCGATAGCTATTTGGTGGTCCATGTGGCTTTGGTTTGAAGTCTTATATTGTCATTTATTTCCTTCCCTATGATTATCAACCAACCTCAAATTACTAATATGACTAGGATCCATGTTATATAATATGTGGTTGTCCCCATTAGTCTTTGTGGTATTTCCAAGCAGCATCCACAAATATTGACAACTCAAATAATTTTTATTGTGAGTCTAATTCAAAAAAGATACGAAAATACTCCTAGCCTTCGAACTTATAGTGCCTTCCCTATTGGTAAATTCAACTATCATTCTTGGAATTCTTGTTGAATAAGCTCCTCTACTTCACTCGGGACACCGTGTTCCCATTTGAAAATTCTGTCACCATCGACACCCAAATTGGCCAACTTATCAATAATTTTGTTAGCTTCCCGAAAGACATGTTGGGATTTTATGTCCTGTCTTCCCTAGAAAAGGATCCTAGCCTCTTCAACAATTGTTTTAATCCTCCAAGGAGGTGTTTTTGAATTATTGAGGAGATTTATAACATGCATAGAGTCTCCTTCTATGATCAAATTTCCTTCTAAGTATTGAGTCATTTGAAGGCCTCTCCACATAACTCTAGCTTTAGCTTCGTTGTTCGTCCTTGTTCCCAAATATTTAGAAAATGCAAGCATCATATTACCATTATGATATCACACAATTCCGCCAATGCCTACTCTACTAGAATTGTCCTTAGCTGCTCCATCAAAATTAAGCTTAAACCAACCCATAGGAGGTGAAGACCACCTAACATTAGCTCTGGGGTTTACTACCCTAGGCACAAACTCATATAACAAGGTTAAGCTTAAATATTGAGAAATTGTGGTCTCCTGCAGATGAGGTTTATAGCTATCAAAAGGTATAAGGTTCACATTCTCGATGGCAAAGGATAGGATCTTGGCAATGATATTTTGATGATCATGGATAGACTCATTAAATACTCTATGGTTCCTTTCTAACCACACCTGCCAAATATAGTGATTGAGACAAATTTTCCACATGTATCTAAGTTTGTGGCTTGAAAAGGGGCAAGACCACTGGATGAAAAAATCAAGTATAATGGTTGGTTTAACCCATGAAATATTGAAGGCCTGAAAAACCCCACTTAAGACAGTTAAGGAAAAATTGCACTCAATAAAAATGTGATAAATGGTCTCCCAATTAGCCCTGCACAGATAACAATGATTAGTGATACAAATACCTTTACGCATCATATTATCAATAGTTATAATTCTTCCTTGGATAACCAGCCATGAAAATACTACAATTTTTGGAATTAAATTTTTTATCCAAACTAAGTCCATTTGGAGGATAAAATCCTCGTCATCAAGCAGAAGCTTCTAAGATGATTTAACAGTGAATTTCCCATTTTTCGTAGGAGCCTAGGTCACTTGATCTTACTTGGGTCTCATGGGGATAAAATATTTCCCGAGAATGTTACAAAGATCATTTGATTTCACTTGAAATCCCTGAATCCTTATTTGTTTCCACTTCATTCTACCTTTGTCCTCAACCATATAATAGGAGACTTTTCTGCCAATGAGTTCTTCTATGATATATCTAATTCGAGCTAAGTTAGGATATTGTGTCATTGGTTCATCCTTAGCCCACCTATCATTCTAGTAATTTATCCTCTCACCATTGCCTAAAACCCATCTTAAACCTTTTCTGATGATTTTCTTACAATTGATAATTTCTTTCCAAAAAGAAAAACCTCTGATTGGAACTGAGTCACTTAGAAATTCCATATTTTGAAGATATTTTTGTTTTATGATAGATGTCCATTCATTTTCTTCACCAAAAATGAGGTGCCATGCCTACTTATCTAGTAAAGCTAAATTTATATGAGCAATTCTCCTCAAACGTAATTCCCCATTTAGATGATAGTGACTATGAAGATGAGACTAAAATGGCCTATCTTCTGCATCAACAGTCACATAAACACCTAATTCTAGTAGGTATAAATGAGGGGTTCTTCATAGATGATAGCGACTATGAAGATGATACTGAGATGGCTTATCTTGGTCCTCATCACTTATGTCAAGTCAATCAGTTGGTTATCATGGATGAGCTATACATAAGAGTATATCCTAGCCCTAACCTTAGGGGAACATCACCCAATTATAATATGATCTATCACATAGTCTTCCTTGATATGCCTACATTCATAGATCTTCTTAAGTTGAATGATCCTATTGTCTCATCCATCCATAGATCAGGTCTTAAGATCCCCATACCTCTAGATCCTCATATTGGGTATGGGAGGTAAATTAATAATGCAAAGTTTCACCCATGTGGTTGAGGAGAGTGCACCCCATCCATCAATATGATATCCATTAACTTGACCACTCCACTTCACAACCTAGCTAATCTTGTTGAGCCATTGTATATTAAATTAGATTTTATTGACTAGGATCATGTTGATCCATCCCTAGAGCTTAAATATTTCTTCCCAAATAAAGATATGCTACAACTATTCCATTTTACACCAGGCTGCACACATGATGTCTATCACACTAGTCTCAACCTTGATTTAGTGGGATATCTAAACCCAATAGATGAGATCCATCTAATCCCAACTCCTCACCAGCTTGAGGAGATGTCACATATGGCAATAGAGAAGACTTTCAAGGTGGACAATAGTTATGATCCTTCTTAACCAAAGAAAGTCAAGTTTAGAGAAAACTTATCTCTAGAAGAACATGTCATCATTATTCATATCTTGAAATAGAGACCTAGTATCTTTTCTTGGACCTACAAGGATATGTTGGTTGTAGATCCTAAATTGTCTGTCCACAACCTTTTTCTAGATCCTACAAATAAATGGTCAAGAAAAATCTTAGAAATATGCATCCAACCATCACTTTGATGGTAAATAATGAGTTGTAGAAGCTATTGGATGTAATATTTATTGTTCCCATTGACTATCCAAAATGGGTATCAAACATGGTACCTATAGGAAAACCTGATGGATTTGTATTTTTACAAATTTTAGGGATATCAATAAGGCAACACCAAAGGATTCAATCTCGTTGCCCAACATGGATGCTCTTGTAGATACAATGGTAGGTCATGAGATGATCTCCCTCATGGACAATTTTTCTAGTTACAATCAAATTTATATTAAATCTGAAGACTAGTACAAAACCATGTTCAACACTCTATCGGGGACATTTTTCTACAAAGTGATGTCATTTGGTCTTTAAAATATTGGTGCCACATATCAGCAGGATATGACATACATTTTCCATGACTACACGGATAAGATCTTAGAAGAATATATCGATGACTTATTGGCCAAGTCATTGTTGTGTGAAGAGCATGCCAAGATCCTAACAAAGGTCTTCGATTTCCTGATTAAGCACAATGTCAGGTTGAATTCCAAGAAATGTTTCTTTGGTGTAACTTCTAGAAAAATATTGGGATTCATCATTTTTAAACAAGACATTGAAGTAGACCCATCAAAGGTAAAGGTTATCCTATAAATGGCTTCACCCACTAACATCAAAGAGATGAGAATCTTACAAGGCAAAGTAGAATCCATAAAGTGATTCATCGCACAACTATCAAAAAAATGTCAACCCATGAATCAACTACTACACAAGGGGGTCCCATTCCATTAGGATGAAAAATGTTAGCAATCCTTTGCTGAAATCAAGAAGTACCTGACAATACTACTAGTACTAGCTCCACAAAGGCCATATCTTCCATTTCTATTATATATATCTGCTACCGATTTTACTGGGCACCATGTTAGCTCAAAATAATATGTAAGACAAAGAACAAGCGATATTTACATTAGCCACACCTTGGTGAGCTAGGAGATAGGATATGTATACATAGAAAAGTTGTGCTTACTGATGGTCTTGGAAACCAAGAAATTATGCCACTATATGCTAAGCCATACAATGTATGTGATATAAAAGCAAAATTCTATGTAGTATATGATGAGCAAGACATATCATAATACATGTATTGCAAATTGGATCATGCTATTGATATAATTCGACTTGGAATTCATATTCCAAAATTTCATCAAGAGACAAGTCATAGATGATCAACTAAAAGAGGCACCTCTTTAGAATGGTAGGCCTCTCACCATAGAAATACCTAATTATGCATTATTCACCTTATCAAAAGCCTTCGAACCTAAAGAACTTAAAAATAAAGCTAACATGACTTTGTTCTTCAATGATTTGAAGTGTGAGCAAGAGGGAGGTATAGAGATTGTGTTCTTCACACCATAAGGTGATCTAATGCCCTTGTAATTTAAGCTAGACTTTCCTTGCACAAACAACAACATCGAATACAAGGCCCTAATCTTGGGTCTCCAAATAGCCATCGCTATGATTATCAAATGGCTAAACATCTTTGGTGACTCCTTTCTCATAGTAAACCAATTCAAAGGATTATTTCAATATCAAAATCCAATCCTAAAAGCCTACAAAGATATTATTGATACCTATCTAGCCCAAATGGAATGGTACAACATTGAGGAAATCCCTCACATGTTGAATAGATTTGAAAACACCATGGCATATTTGGGATCCTTTATCCCTCAGAATCCATCTATTTATTTCACTACCATTCATGTGAAAACGCTTTCACAATCAATGATTGAGCATGAGTCTTTTGATAATAAATAATCAGTCAACATGATTTAGATAGAACTAGATCATGAGTGGTTCTATAAATACAAAAAAAATTTAAATAAGGTGCCTTGGTGTTCTTTGATATTGCAGGGTCCTATGGGGAATGGTACCATAATTTACCACAAGGTTATTTCTAAATCTGCATTTGTGTACATTGAATAATAGGATAAACAAGTCATCTTATCCATTGATGTTGTGGCTTATCAAGATTGGATCTCCCAATTACAAGATTTCTTGAAATTTGGAATCATCCCACATGAGCTATCACATGCTGAAAAGTGAGAATTTAAATAAAAATCAATAATATATGTCTTGTTAGAAGATATATTGTATCATCAAAGCCACGATGGAGTACTCCTTCATTGCTTATATTCCTAAGAATCGGCTTGGGTGATTTTGTAAGATCATGATGGTACATGCAGTGGCCACTTTAGTGGCATGGCTATTGTCAAGAAAATCCTTTGAATGAGCTATTACTAGCCCACCATGGAGACGTATTGCTATTATTATGTCAAGAAATGTGTTAAATTTCAACATCATGCAAATATGACACACTTTCTAGCTTAGACCTTACAACCCATTCAAGTGGTTTGGCCATTTTGTAATTGGGGTTTCAATATAATTGTAAATATCTCTCCCCATCCTTAGGCTATCACACATTTATCCTAATGGCCACTGAGTACTTCACCAAGTGGGTGGAAATAGTTCCCTTAACATAAATGATCAGACCACGAATTGTAGAGTTCATACTGCACAATATCATCTATCATTTTGGGGTGCCATCCAAAATAATCTCGGATAATGGTTTGTCATTCAAGAACAAAAATATGCAAGCTTAAATTTCCAAATACCATATTCAACATAGTTTTGTGACACCATATTATCCATAGTAAAATGGACAAGCAAAAGCCTCAAACAAGACAATAGTAGCCATCTTAAAGAATATAATGAAATAAAATCATAAGGATTGACATTTGTAATTACCTCTTGCATTATGGGATTATAGGACCAGCATATGGATGCCCACTAGGACAACACAATTTTTGATTGTATATGGCGTTGAGGCCATCATGCCCTTAGAGGTGGAAATTCCAAAATTGTGCATCACATTGAAAGAGTTCATCAATGATGATACTGCACAAAAAAATCACCTAGATTAGTTAACCCTTTTGGATGGACATCACATCAATGCTCTTGAGCATATTCATATTTATCAGGATTGTCTAACATGATATTATAACAATAAATTCCACTTGAGATACTTTAAGGTTGGGACCTTGTGCTTAAAGAGAACCAATATAACTCAAACCTACCACCACATCTATGAGATAAATTTATGACCAATTGGCTAGGTTCTTACATCATCTTTGAGAATATTGGACCTGGGGCATATCACCTAACATCATTAGAAGGTTTTGAGGAGCCAAAGCCTCCAAAAATTATTCATCTAAGGGTGTTTCACACATAAGCACAACATAAAACAAAAACATGCAAATAAATGTCAAAAATATAAAAAACATTTAGAAATTTTAAAATTTCAAAAACAATAGAAAATGTCAAAATCAAAATGCTCCAAAGGCATCTTAAAGCCCTTTGGTAAAATTCACAAAAGACTCCAAAGGAATCTTAAATCCCTTTGGTCAAATTATAAAAATCTCCAAAAGCATATTAAAGCTCTTTGGTCAATTCACAAAAGGCTCCAGAGGTATCTTAAAACCCTTTGGTCATATCACAAAAGGCCCCAAAGGCACCTTAAGCCCTTTGGTCAAAAATAAAGTACAAAAGCACAAAAAAATATTTTAAAAGCAAAAAGTTCAAAAACAAAGCATAATAAATCAAAAATTCAAAAATATTGCAAAACACAAAAATACAAAAACATTTGCATTATGCATTTCACTTTGCACATGCATTAATTTAATTGCATTATATTTAGGCATTCCCATCCATTGCACTTGCATTAGGTTATGTTGTGTTTGCAATATTACAAATGACACCGTGTTTGTATCTCAATCATGCATCTTTAAATTCATAATCATCCATAAACCATGTGTGTAATTGTGTTTTTCAACACAACCCCTCCTGTTGCTATAAGAAATATACTAGGGTTTTTCGGTCACTCAGCCATACCTAGTGATTTTATCAAACTTTATAGAAATCTATCTTCACTGACAAAATATGATGTCTAGTTTTGATAGTACCTAGTATAATAAGAAGCCTATCACTAATCAAAATACTAAAATCCTAGTTGGAACAAGGGAAATATGAATACTACAAAGTGGTACTAGGCATCCTAAGCGAAAGGTTTTTACTTGCCTACCTTGCAATGTGAATAGTTTAGGATTTAGATCTTTGGAAAAAGTACAATCTCCCCCTACCCAAATAAATCCCTTACTTTCATCAAAACAAGCAAAAATCCTAAAACAAAGTAAATTTCAAAAGCAAATAAATAGTGACTATCATCACTACAAAAAATACCTTGCTCAAAAGAAAAAAAAATTCAAAATAAACAATTATTTTCATCACTAAAGCATGAGAAAGTATCCCAAATAAATGTGAATAAAATAAGGGGGTGAAGATCTCGAATCCATATAATGGTCGATCTCCATAAACCATTGAGTGATCCCTAATACAAAAATGGGTTGCATGAATCCCGCTTGGAATTAGGGTTAGCTCTTAGTAACTTGTGATAAAGGCTAGCTTTAGGTGTCTTGTATAACCTAGTTGTATAACCAACTGATTCTATCTTAGGATCAATATGAACATTTTAGGATCCCCAATACAGCAATGGGATGAATGAATCCCGCTTAAAACTAGGGTATGCTTATATTTTATCTAATATATACTCATTTGCACACACAAGGATAATGAATATCTAAGGTCTTCACAACAAAAACCTTATATTTTAGGAGTCTTGTATGGTCAGTATACAACTTTTGATGAAGTAACTAGGGTGTTTGAGTCTCATGGAAAACCTCAAAAGTTTCATAAATAGCAACAAAAATATGTCATCAATCAAATCATCAACTTTATTTAGGAGGTTTTGTCTATTAAACGGTGTGCATGAATGGGACACATACCGGATAAATATCAGTAATGTATTTAGATGGCCACTGACTATTTTGTATGGTTCTTTTAATTTATAGAATATTATAAAGAAATTACATACATATCACATCATCTCATCGCATATTTGAATATTTAAATGATTAATTCTTATGCTAAGAATTATAATTTACATTAATTATTGTTATACATTCTATAGTATCACCCATTAGATTTTTAAACTAATATCACATGTATTCCTTATATTTTAAGTGATTAAAGCATACAAGTCTATTTACATTAGATCAACATCATGTAAACAATGCATTACACATTGCATTTACCATATCATAACAAAATAAGTTAGATGCATACAACTAAATAAAAATAAAACATGCATTTAACAATAGGCACTACATCCATACTACATACATCACAAGTAGTCTATCTACACATCTAGGTCACAACATCCAAGCATACATCTATCATCTAGCTAATGCATATAAAAAACATATAGCATTGCATCATATAAACCATAAACATAAAAGCAAAAATATATAAATACACATAATGAGGCTCAAAATACGATTAATATATATATATATATATATATATATATATATATATATATATATATATATATATATATTGTTTGTGTGTGTGTGTGTGTGTGTGTGTGTGTGTGTGTGTGTGTGTGTGTGTGTGTGTTCAATAAATACACAAAGGGTACAAAAATACCCGTAGGCTACAACTATGTAGGTCATCTAACCTTATACTCAAAAATAATAAAAATCAAACCATAATAATATTCAATTTGTGCCTACACCACCATGCCCACCTCGACCCTTGGTACCATTCCTAGGAGTATTATGAGAGCTAGTACCTATAGTCCACTCTATTCGGGCCTTGGTCATCTAGCTAGGTTAAACCAACAACTGCCCTGACATTCTTTGTATGCTCCGTTGTGACCCCCTTGTTGCAGGTCTCTCTCAAGGAGTAGCACCTAGCATCCAAATTTGCATTTGCAAAGATGTAATGTACCCAATATCCCTTGTAATCTAAGAATTGCATACCTCCAAGACACCTTGTAGATACCTAACCTCTATACCTATATATAAACCCATTGAGCCCTGTATAGCTATAGCATCAGGTGTAATCTGGCCTTGTGTAGCATCCCTATCAGAAGTAATCTACTCTATTTGGAGTTACATTGAGTCAATATGTGCCTGTAAGGTGGCCCTCTCCCCCTAAAAACTCTTAGCCTATGTCTAGAGGGCAACAATAGTAGAGTCCCATTCTAGGACCTAAGTACAAACTATCTAAAGCTTGGCCTCCACACTATATAGTTGAGCCTAGAGTAGAGACTCCTACTCCTTTAGAGCTACCTCCTCCTCCTCCTACGAGACCTAATACTCTACCACCTTATGCTCTATGGCCTACCCCCAGTCATTTATCTGGGCATGCACTTGACACCCCTCAGGATCCTCCATAGCTCCCTCATCCTGGTCTTGGCCAAAGATGCCATTACCTTGCCAAATATGTGTGACCCACCACTGGGTATATGCCTCTGTAACCCCAACATATGCTATGTTGGCATCCACTACTGGAGATTCGGAATCCTTTGTAATCCATTAAATCTTGCTACAATAGCCTAAAGGATTAAAGCATCAGTCATATATAAGGCATAATATAATTGTTATCATTTTAGTGAATTTTCCAATTCAATATATTTTTATATGCATTCACGGATTACAATATATAGAATGAGAGAAGACAAATTGAGGCTCAACAAGATTTGGAACTCCATTATTATCTCAAACAAAATCAACTAATAAGAGCACATTTACTAACATAGACAAAGTTCAACTGAAGCCCTATATGCTCGCAATAATACTAAATAATAGCTATGTATATGTTGTAAACAATGATAAATCATTAATAAACCTACAAACTATATAGGAGTAATTTCAACATTATCCTCCTTAAATTTGAAAGAACTGACAAGATAGTCTCTCAGCTTTATAGATTGAGCTTTAGAAACTCCTTTTGTGAATATTTCCACCATGTTTTCCAAAGTGCTGCAATATCATAGCTCAACCACGTGTTTCTCCACCATGTCTCTAATGAAGTGATACTTCATGTTAAAGTGTTTGGACCTGCTATGGTGGATAGGATTATGTGCCAATTGGATGGCACTCATATTGTCACAATACAATCTGGTAGGACCACTTTATCTCTCACCTATTTCTTCAAGAACTTTTCTCAACCATAAAGCTTGGGTACTAGCATTTGTTATTGCTATGTACTCAGCTTTAGTAGATGATAATGCTACAATAGTCTATTTTTTGTAACTCCATGTAATTAGTCTTGATCCAATACTAAAACAATTCCCTAAAGTAGATTTTCTATCATCTATATTGCTGCCCCAATCACTATCACTAAATACAACTAATTTTACAAAATTACATTTGTGGTAATGGATCTCAAAATCCAATGTACCATTTACATATCTCAAAATTATTTTAGTTTCTTGTAGATGAAGTTCAGATGGATCAGCCATATACCTTGAAACAAGAGAAACTACATATTGAATATCTGGCCTTGTTTTTGTGAGGAACATTAGACTCCAGAAAATGCTCCTATAAGTGGTGATGTCAACTTTTGGTGCTCCATATTCTTTGCTCAATTGGATCCCATGACTTGTTGGAGTTGCAACATACTTGCATTGCTCCATAGCAAATTTCTTTATCATATATTGATCATATTTGTGTTGACATAAGAAGATCCATTTACCTATTTTATGTACCTCCATGCCTAGTAAGTAATGCACCAAGCCTAGATATTTTATTTCAAATTCTTTCATTATGGATATTTTAAACTCCTTATTCATCTTAGAACTACTACCCATGAATATTAGATCATCCACATATAAGCATACTATGATAATGTATTTACCTTGTTTCATGTAGTAGAGAGTAGGATCATTTTTACTCCGAGTGAATCCATACTTTTTAAAGTAGCCATCAATGTGTGAGTACCATGCCCTTGGTTCTTGCTTAAGACCATACAATGCTTTCTTCAGTTTCTAGACAAGGTTCTTCCTACCTTCTTCTTCAAATCCTTGATTTTGTTGTACAAAATCCTCTTCATTCAAGTACCCATTAAGGAAGGCACTCTTTACATCCATGTGTTGAATTTTCCACCCTTTTTGAGCAGCCAAGAAAAGTATTAATCTGATCGTCTCCTACCTAGCAACAGGAGAAAATGTTTCCTCATCATCAATCCCATAATTTTGAGTAAACCCTTTTGCTACTAGCCTTGCCTTGTGTCTTTAAATGCTTCCATAATCATTGAATTTGGTCTTGTAGACCCATTTGCATCCAACACATTTTTTGCCCTTAGGAAGCTCCACTAGCTCCAAAGTATCATTCTTTTTTATAGAGGTGATTTCCTCTTTCATGGCCTATTGCCATACATCATGAGTGCATGCATTTTCATAACTAGATGGATCTAGCTCTACACTAGTCGTTAAAGCATAGTTTACAACATCACCCTTAGGCTCTTGAGAGTCATCATCACCATACATATTGAAATTTACAAGTCTTTTAAAAACTGCATTTGTTTCACTAGCTTGACTTTTAGTGTATCTTTTCTGGAAATTCTTATCCAACATTTGAAAATATGGATGGTGCTAAATTTTTCTCTTACCTCTAAATGGAGAATAAATATCCATTGGTGAAGAACTTATTGATCTTTGTGGAGAAGGACTTGGAGTAGTATTGGTTGTACTTGAAGTAGTACTCATACTTGGGATTGGAGGAGGACTTCCTTTGCTGTAGTTAGGTTGCACTTGTTGCACTTGAGATGAACTTGCATCATGAGATCTATCATCAATAAAAAGTTTTTGATGACCCCATTATCCCCCTTCATCAATAATTACATCCCTAGAGAGTACAATTTTATGTGTTTTGGGATTGTAGAGCCTATATGATTTGGAAGACTCACAATATCCAACAAACATACATGCTTGAATTTTGGGGTCAAGTTTCTTTCTTTGCTCATTAGGAATGTGGGCATATGCAAGACAACCAAAAACCTTAAAGTATTTTACATTTGTCTTTTTGCCAGACCATCCTTCATAAGGAGTGATCCCATATAAAATAGAAGTAGGACTCTTATTCAAAATGTAAATACTAGTTCTAACAACATTAGCCTAATACATGTTACTTAGATGCTTAGTTTGAAGCATTGATCTAGCCATTTCTACTATAGTGCGGTTCTTTCTTTCAGCCACACCATTTTTTGTGGGGTGTAGGTAATTGTGAATTACCTTTTTATTCCACAATATTTACAATATTTTAGAAATAAATTTGAAGAATAATCTCCTCCTCTATCAGTAATTAGACTTTTTACAACAAACTCACTTTGATTTTGTACATTATTTTTTAAATATATGAAACAATCAAAAGCTTCATCTTTAGTTTTCAAAACATAAATCCAACACATCCTAGAGAAACCATCAATTAAAGTGAGAAAGTAAGAGTTGTTACCAATGCTTTTAGTTTGCATTGGACCATAAATATCTAAATGCACCAATTGTAGTGTATGGCTTGCTCTCCATACTTGTCCCTTTGGAAACTTTGATCTTGAGTTCTTTCCCAAAGCCCATCCTTCACAAACCTCCTTGTGTTCTTCAAATCTTGGAATTCCACTCACCATATCTTGAGAAGTCAACAACTTCAAACTTGCAAAGTTAATATGACCAAATCTCAAGTGCCAAAGCACACTTGGATTAGAAATATCTACACTAGAAAGTTGAGAACCTCCTTGTTCCCCAAAATTAAGAGGAAACAACCTATTATTTGTCGAAGGTACTTGTGTAACAACTCTATTACAATTATTTTTATAAAAATTACACATTTTCCTTCATCAAAAACAAACCTATAGTTCTTCTCCATAATTTGTCCAACTCTAAGAAAATTATGTTGGAGTTTAGGGGTGTAATAGATGTCGTTTACCTTATTGGTGCCTTCTTTTGCTGGAACCTCCATGGCTCCAATACCTTCAACTTGCAGTGCCTTTTCATCTTCCAATTTGATATTTTATTTGTATGAGGAATCCATAGAAGCAAAAAGTTATTCTTTGGCACTCATATGAATGGAAAAACCAATATTCAAAATCTAAGTTTAATATTTTGATGTGATTTTCCATAAGTTAGAAATAAATTTGAATAACCTACTTCCTCTCCATAGTTTCCATATTGACCTCTCCCTTCTTGAGAAGTCTTGGACCAACAATATTTTGCAAAATGACCAAGCTTACCACAATTGTAACAATATTTCTTTGATTTATCACCTCCTCTTCCTTGATTTCCACCTCTTCCTTGATTGCCACATCTTGAGCTACTTCTTCCTTTTCCTCTCATTTGTCCTCTTCCTTGGAATCTTCCTTGGCCTCTTCCTTGTCCTATTTATTAGCCTCTTCCTTCACCCTCCTTGTATGAGAAAGCTTTGTTATCACCTCCATAGTTGGTTGTTGTGGAACCCTGTAATATTTCTTCATGAGACATCAAAGAACTAATTAGAGCACGAAAAGATAGAGTAGAAAAATATTTAGGCTTTCAATAATGATAGCAATATCGTTCCATTATGAAGAAGTGTTATCAACACTTTCTTCACCACTACTTCAGTTTTTATGTCTTATCCAAGGGTTTGCATTTTGTTTACAATGGCTTTCACTCTAACACAATAATCACCTACATTTTCATCATTTTACATTTTGAGATTTTCAAAATCTCTCTTCAAGGTTTGAAGCCTTACTTTCTTCACTTGAACACTACCTTGATAGCTATATTTTAAATCTTTCCATGCATCTTGGATTTTTAAACAATAAGCAATCCTTAGAAATATGCTTTTATCCAAGGTAGCTTGAATATGATAGAGGTAGAGGAATTCTTCTTTTTGGTATCCTTCTTACTGGTTTTATCTGCTGCACTTAAGGTTGTCCAATATGCAGGTTCTGCATAACCTTATTCGACTATATCCCATAGTCCTTTGCCAATGAGTAAGGTCCTCATCTTGATGGACCAATACTAGTAATCTAACCCATTAAATTCTAGAATAAAAATATTATTATTGGCTACCATTTCTTACAAGAGAAACAAAAACAATATCTCTATTCTCAACAAATTAGCAGCAATACAAGGTATCTAATAAACAATATTGTCTTACTAGTAGTAAACATAAATGAAACAACAACATCACACAGTTGTTGACAATAGTCTTCTCACAAATGCGACTCTTATATTTGCAACACTCACCTTAACATCTAAGCTTTACCTTCAAGAGACTTTAGATAACTCACTCTTATATTTTCTCAAATGAACTTCCTGTAGGCACAATGTCAAACACCTCCTTTATTCATGTTGTGATATATATAGTGTTTTCAACGCAGTAATTCCTCAAACCTTCCCTTCACTACTCTGCCAAAAATTTGAAGACAATGATCTCATGGCTCACTCAGATGACAATGATCTCTATGCAGATCATTAAGATTAAAAAAGTAAAAAAAATATCAAAATAATATGTTCTTCCTTTTAACCTCCTTTTACAGTATGTCTTCACTTCAGATTTCATAGCATATGATAAATAACTGGCACAACATATGATGTTCATATTTTATTAGAAAGAATATCAAATCAGATCTATTCTTCTGCTAGATATCAACACATCACTGAATTTGAACCTCCATACTTTGTGCATGTCTTAGTCGTGCACATCGTCTCAATGTATGTTACCCTTCAAACCTATCATCAAATATAATTTCAAATCTTACATGATTTCAGTTGCTTACATGATTTCAAATCTACTTCTACACAACAAAGTAAATGAAATAAATCATATTCATCTACTACAATCATTAGTTGTTGCAATCTCTATTGCAACTTTGTTATGATATCTTTTGCATCACGACCTTCATCACAGGTATCGTTGTGTATTTCACCTTTTGTAGTTCCACAAAATTTTTCTTATCCATGATTTTCCATGATAAATTTTCATAGAAAATAGTCTTTATTGATGAAGCACAACACACTCCTGTAGATATTAAAGCATTTACTAATATTTTATTTTGTCTTCAAATCAACCGTTTGATATTTCAAAAAAATGATACACTATCTTCACACAGTAAATAAAGCTTCCTCAAATCATCTCCACAAATTATCTTTAACCAAATATTCCTCAAATGTGTAGTAACCACGAAACTTATTCATCTTTCACTCTCGAAGAGGATTTTTTGCAAGTCACTCCAGTATCATCTCAACACGACAATCTTCCAATAATGGTAAAAAAAATGTAGTCTAACTTGTATCAATTTGCAATGCTCTCAAAATATTATTTTCTTGGATTTTGAGAAATTCAAAACACTTCGGATCGTAGCAATTCAAACCACATTTCTCTAGATCACAACCTTCTAATTTCCTCTTTGTCAACCATCAACATACCAGTCTTTAGTTCTCCACAAATATTCTCTGTGGCCAAAGAATCTAGAATCCAATGATCATCAACACCTTTCTAAGGCTTTAGTGGATCATGACCATATTTTTCGTATGTAGTGTATTACGACAAGCTTCATATTCACGTAGCAACATATGATCTTGTTGTTGTGTGTTCACAACAAAGCACTGTAACAAATTCACACTCATGTAAACTAATTTTTCTCACACAAATCTTCTATGCACACAAATCTAACTAAACTCAAAATATTTTGATGGGCAATCCAAGGTGTGCAAGAGCTCCTTTTTTTGTCTTTGATACCAAATGAGTTTTCAAATTCAATATATTTGTAAATGCATTCACGGATTACAATATATAGAATGAGAGAAGACAAATTGAGGCTCAACAAGATTTGGAGCTCCATTATTATCTCAACCAAAATTAACTAATAAGAGCACATTTCCTAACATAGACAAAGTCCAACTGAAGCTCTATATGCTCTCAAAAATACTAAAAAATAGCTACGTATATACTCTCAATAATGATAAATCATTAATACACCTACAAACTATATAGGAGTAATTTCAACATTTAGCTCGATCAAATTTTATAATTGTTAATTCATGACCTTAAATTTGGAAGAGCATGAACTTAAAGAATTTACGTTCACCTCAAGGGTATCCTTACCATACTTGGTATATCTAGAAAATATTAAAGAAATCTATTCCCAAGTTAAATATGTGGGTCAACCAAAGACTATAATAGCTCGTTGGCAGTAGGTTTTCCTGTAGCGTAATAGCTCATTCTACAGATGCACGAAAAATTCCCAAAAAAAAATTGGCATCATTTCCAAGGATTGAATGTGCAATTTTTATGACAGTTTGGAACCTAATGACAAATATTTATTGACAACAGTTAGCTTAAAGAAGTAATTATAATATCAATTTATCTATAAAAAAAATTTCCCTTCTATGCTCGTAGTTTCCAATTTTCCTTTTTAAAGAATATTCAATTATATTTTTTCTTGATTCTCTTGAGTTTCTTGATTTTCTAAATTTTTGAAAAATTTTATACCCTAAGTGATTGAGAGTATTTTAAGTTGAACAATCTCAACCAGATGTTTATTCCTTCTACACACATTGTTCTAGTGACTTTGACTAGACAAATCCATAGATATCATAAATATTAAAATAAGAAGAAGAACGTGTTGGCACAAATGAGAAGAACCACTCAGGATTTGTACCTCAAACTCTCATATCCAGAGGTATTTTTTAGAACTAATCCTTCTTATTCATCTCCAAAAAGTTTTGATGTTGATATTGTTACGTTAGGAAGTTTATTTGAAACACCTCCTACTATTTCGATTGGAATTACTAACATACCTCCTACTATAATTCAAGCACCTCCTATAGTTAACATGGCTAACCCACCATTGGTTCAGTTATGGAGGACTAATAGATATAGATATTTTCAGTTACCCACACCTTTACATGACCTTCCCAATAATGTGCACAAATATTTTTCTATTTTTTATGAAAACAATGCAATTACTGGAGATCACATCAAAAGCTTCTTGTATTCCTTAGAAAATATAGAGGTAGAACATGAAGATGTGGTGTTGAGGTTGTTTTTACATACTCCAGAAAAAAATGCTAGATAATGGTTTAATACTCTTCCTAATAATGACGTTTCTAATTTTTCTAAAATGGAGACTATATTTTTAAATAAATTTTGTGAAAGAAAGACTAAACAATAATAGTTGACAAATCTTTCAACAATGAAAAATAAAGAAAAAAAATGAGTAAGTGATTTCAATAGAAGGTTTTATAAATCCATAAACAATATTCCCACTACTTTGAGGCCAAGTGATATTCAATCCATCAATTTTTATAAAAATGATTGTACTGGAGAATTCAACTATGAATTAAGACAAGAATAGGTTAACAAAATAGATGAGTGCATGAAGAAATCCATAGACATTGATAGGAATATGTTATATAGTGGGAAAATGAACCATAATATCTAGAAGATAATCATCCTAATAGTAAGCCTCAGAAAGTAGGATTCAACCTAAAAAAAAGAGTTGAACATGATCCCATGGAAAAGCTAACCAATCAGGTAACAAAAATTTTCAACACAAAGAATAATAGGTTGGCCAATATGGAAAGAAATAAAGAAAGCAATGGTGAAACTTTGCACCCTCAAGCTGACAAATAACAAGGTGATAACCGACCACCTTCTAGGAGAAATTCTAAAATAAATTGGAATAATAGTAATCCTGATAGGAATAATGGGAATAATTGGAAAATAGAAAAAAAAAGGACCTGGACTTGGTCCCAAATATTATTCCTACTATAAACTTGGCAGAAATTTTCCTTATTACTGTTCAACTTGTGATGTTGTTCATAATCCAGATTGTTGTGGCATCTATTTAGGTGTCCACCATCCTATAGACTTAGAAGTTGAATCTAAAGAGGATATCAAAATTAATTCTTGTTGGACCCTTGAAGATGAAAATAAGGAAATGTTTTTTAAAGAAGACATGGACTTATATGCTTCGAATCACCATCCAAAAATCATAGTTGTAGAAAATACCAAAATTCTACAAAGAGGACAATCAACTAGGCATGATAAAATTAAACAGGAAAAGCTAATTTCAACAAAACAAAAGGTAGAGGAGCTAGAAGCAAATGCCCTAAATTAGAGAAATAAGATTGTTCCTAAAAAACCTGATAAGAATTTAAACAAAGAGATTAGAGAACAGTCCATTGAAAAATATCATAACAAAAAGGTTCTTGAAAATATAGGAACAAATGAACAACCCCCACATGAAGAATGCTCTAAAACTTTAGATATAAAGAAAATAAAATTTTATGCTAGTTCAGAGTTGATTAAATAGAAGGTCGATGAAAGCATGTCCATGGAAGCACGGCGTACCGGTTGCGATGCAAACACAAGCAGATGTATAATGAAATGCTAAGTCCTATGAAAATGCGAAGAACAAGTGCATAAAAAGGGAAAATGATGCAATGAAATGAGATGTAAAGAAAAACTAAAGTGCAACATATTTTATTAATGTTTCTTATGATCTAGTTATAATACATTCCCCCCCTTTCAGGGGCTTGGAGTGTTTGATATAATTTTGTTACACCAACAGATGGTACGCTTCCCTTCGGGATCTTCTGCATGCCCACATTCGAAATGGGTGGGCTAGACATCTCTGCAACTTACATGAGTGCATCTGTCATTCCTTGCTGCCCCTCTGGTGTCGAGATCTTGCATACAAAGAAACCGCAAATGGTTAATAGCATATGCAGATGGAAGGAAACATGCAATCCCCAAGACCTTCGGCTAGTGAATACATGAAATAATAAAACAAAGATCAAAACATGTCAAAATGAGATGAAAATTGAACAGGAGCATCCAGACATCATTAGGGACACATTGTAAAAATAACAATCAAGAAATCATGCATGGATTTCTAATCACTCCGAGGTGGGACGTTGGCGACTGTCACAAAATGTGTGAAAGAGACCTCCCAAATGTCCTATCCAGAGGCCTCCAAAATACTTGAAAACTTGGGGTTAGGAAAAATGGGGCATTTTGAGACAACCCAAAAGGTCGAATTTGGTGCATTCTCCCCAGATTGCCCTGTATCTGAAGGCACCCCCTGTAGGTTAGTGAATGCGTAAAACGATAAAAACATAGTCGAAACAAGTTAGAATGTAGTGAAAATTGAACAAAAGCATAAAAAAATCACATACAACATGATGCAAAAGAAACAGTAAAGAAATATATTATAGATTTCTAATCGCTCTGGGTGGGGCGATTAGGACTACAACAGTGCAAGGGGCGCCTAGGGGTAGGACACCCATCGTTTGGGGCTTGGTTTTGACACCAATCCACTTGGTATGGGTCCAAAACCTCCTAGGGGGTTGTGTCAACAAATTTTGTGTGGGATTGTGGCTGATTGTTTGGGTTTTGGGTTCGGATTGTGCTCCTAGTATTCACCCGATAACCTCCCTTCCAAAAGAGAGATCAAGGATGTAGGAAGCACAATGAGGGGTGAGGGTATAATTTGGCAGCACTCCATTGCTCCAAATGCTCATAATCTCCTCTTTGTGGGGTGATAAGGCTCACCATTTTATAGACCTGAGTGTCTCCTTTGAATGCACATGCAAGGGCGCCACTTGGCCATCATGCCTTGTCAGGGGAGATAAGATTCCTCCCTGATTAAGGGCTCCTTGATTTAGGCCTCCATGACTGCATCTTTGAGCTCTGAAATGTTCACTCGTACTCCCATGCCTTGGAGGTGGATTTAAGTGGTAGATCTGGGCTACCATTTGTCAAGGTTTGAATTTTTTCCCATCAAACTTGCTATTCATCCCACCTTGGAGTGATTGCTACTAATCATCCTGAGGTGGTGCGAATAGCATTCTAATCATCCCAGGGTGGAACGAATAGGGAGCAAAGTGCTTGAAAGGTGCCAAATTGACCTTTGACCTTCCAAAACTACTTTGGGAGTGGTTAGGACCACTATTTAACCTCTGGGGACTACCCTAAGGGCTATTTATTCTAATTCGCTCAGTGCTTGTAGCCACATAATCAAATTGGTGATGTTTTGGTGTCTACAGATGCCCCTTTTTGGGATGTGTTGTGCATGGTGCAGTGCTAAGCAAAAATAGATAACCAAAGCACTTAATGATTAGGGTTTCTCAATGTAGCACCCTAAAAATGGCACGGTTAAAACCTTAGTAAAAATATAAAATATTAAAATTTTAATTTCAACCCCAAACTGCCCGTTAAACTGCATATTACTCGCTTTCCCCATTTTCCATGTCATTTTTAGGATTTGTTTTGACCGTTGGATGATATCGTCTCAGATTAGAAGAAATCATCCCCGATCTGACGAATTCGTCTGGGACATAACGTCTAGACGATTTCATCCCAAAACTAAATTTTCATAATTAGCTTTTGTTTCAACAGCCTCTCCAACTCAGGCAAAAGTGTGTTTGTGCAGTTGGAGATTTCCCTGTTGGAGATCTCCCAGATTGGGATTATCCCCAACCTCCCAAACCTCTTCCTAATCCTATATAAACTAGGATTTTTATATTTTATCCCCCTTATTCCCCTTGGCTGATTCTCCCTGAACCCCCAACCCCTTAGTTGACGAATTTTATTGTAGAGTTAGCTCCTTATTCCCTTGCACTATTTTGCTTGCATTCGGTATTTTTGTATTTTTATTGCAAGAACTCTATTATTTTTTAGTCAAAGCTATCTTGGATTGTCGTGGACGATCTCGAATGATTTCTGACAATATCGTATGATCGGAGGCGATCCTGACTGTAGTCTAGATTGGGGGTAGTCCGAGCTTAGAGTTTGTATTTTCTTAGCTTTTTCTACATTTTTCATATCATATCTCTGCACTGTTTTAAGTTATTATGTTTTATGCATCTTGGAGTTCACCTCATTTAGCATAATCACATGATAAAGTTAAA
Source organism: Wollemia nobilis (assembly GCA_028583015.1). Taxonomy (NCBI): domain Eukaryota; kingdom Viridiplantae; phylum Streptophyta; class Pinopsida; order Araucariales; family Araucariaceae; genus Wollemia; species Wollemia nobilis. The sequence continues at coordinate 26,396 of JAQPPZ010000599.1, forward strand.
ATCAATCATTAAATTTAATACATTTCCTTATTTGTTATTATAATCTATTATTTAGACATGTTTGCTATTATTTCTACCATTATCCCTTGCTTCTGCATTTGCATATTTGGTATTTTGTGTCTATTTTTGTGATTGCAAGTTTCTGACGAGTTCGTATGATGAATTCATCAGATTTTAGATTATTATGTCTGATTTCAGATGACCTTCTATGATTTGGGATGATCTTGAGAAATATCAGACGATTACGTACAAATTGAGATGATCTGAACTACTACAAGACTCAGAATCTCCATCAGACATCCGAAATTAGGTATGACACCTTCTAATTAGCATATTCTATATTATTTGCATCCATTTTTGTTTTTTGTATTCATTTAAATCAGCATTGGCATATAGAATAGCTTAGATTCATATCAGCCAAACCTAGGAGTTGAATGATCAAGCATAAAAATGAACACATCAAACACACTATCAACCTAGGCGTGGAAACTACCATTCAAAAGTTTCCTGGTGAACCCACCATCCATCAAAAATTTACCCTTATACATCTCCCCTGAGAGGCGAGACCTTCAAAGGGCCTCTTAGTTCGAGGTATTGTCCCATCCTTTTCACATCCCCCTTCCGGGCACAGATCCTATAGCCTGAAGGTAAGGGTGTGTAAAAATTGGATCGATACATTTTGGTGAACCCGACGTGAAACAAAAACCTTTCTAAAAATATAAAAAATAAGAAAAACAAAACATAAATGTATTTAGACTTAATAAAATTTTCATGTCATATTTATATGGTAGACTATAATAAAAGACGAGTTGTCACCATAAATGTTGAAAATCAATTAGAAGCTATAGAGATTACTTATGTGCTTAGAGTACCTCAAACAAATAGGGTTCAACCTTTGTGGGACAAACTTGATAGGAGATTGGATCTCATTTCATCTAGAGCAGCCGAACTTAGGCAAATCAAGAGGTTTGTCATAGATAGAATCCTAGATCCCGATCAAGTGATTTTGTATCATGAACTCCAGAAAGCTTGTCATAGGTGGTTAGTAGATAAATGAGCCCTTGTGTCTTCTGAGTTGTATACTGTTGAGAAGCAACACACCCCCACTGAAAAATGAGATTCCATCCTCTTGAAAACTCTGAAATTCCATTTTTGCAGCAGGGACCCTCTTGATCATTTCCAGTTTTAAATCCCAGATTTTGCTTGCCTCCTTTTTAAAGTTGTGCTTTTCCTAAGTCATTCTAGCTGTGTTATCCAAGAATTAACTTTTACATGCTAGAAATCATTCATGCTTAAGCCAAATCTTGCACCGGTACCGAGAAAATCCAGAAAACAGTTGCATAAATTCATGAAAAATCAAACTTTCCATTTTTGGTAGTGTCGCGATATCGCGACACTTCCATTTTTCGAAAATGTCGCGATATCGCGACAGGAAAATACAAATGCAGCTAAGTCATTTTTGTGTAGCGAAATCGCGACACTTTCCATTTTTGGAAGTGTCGCGATATCGCGACATTTCCATTTTTGGAAAGCGTCGCGAAATCGCTACCGGTCGGAGGAGAGAGAAGCAGAACGTACGGATCAGCGCGAAATCGCGACATGTCGCATTTTCGCGGTAGGAGAGAGAAAATGCATGAAAATCGGCCAAGTAAGAAAATAGGCGCGATTTCGCGACATGTCGCGAAATCGCGACAAATCTGGAGAGAGAAGGCATAATACACGTAGCGAAATCGCGACACTTTCCATTTTTGGAAGTGTCGCGATATCGCGACATTTCCATTTTTGGAAAGTGTTTTCGTCAAAATCGGAGGAGAGAGAAGCAGAACGTACGGACCAGCGCGATTTCGCGACATGTCGCGAAATCTGACATTTCCATTTTCTTTGGAAGAGAAAAGCAAAACTCATATATTTCCATTGAAAGTGTCAAAGGAGAGAGAAAATGCGACATTCTAAAATCCGACTAGAGGAAAAGAAAAGTTCGCTAAGTCAAAATCGCAGGTCGAAAAGAAAGGCGATGCGCGATGTCTCAAAAGTGGGGAGTTGCACAGAGTCAAAGGGAAAGACATGTGCATGTTTCGAAGTCGAAGGGTGAAAATGGCAGCGACGCGCTGCACGTTTTGAGAAAGTCTTGCAAGACAAGCATGTCGCGAAATCGCGACATGCTGGAGCAAAGTTGTACGGCCGCTAGCAGGAGGCGCGATTTCGCGACATGTCGCGAAATCGTGACATGTCACGTGGCCGACAGGGGGAGAAGCAGCGCAGCGCTGGGAACGTCACGATTTCGCGACATGTCGCGAAATCGCGACATGTCGCAGAATCGCGATAGGAGAGAGAAAGTCCTCAAAGTTGACCAGAAGTGCATTCCAGCGGGAAACAGAAGGCATCCTGGGGTAGCGACACGTGTCAAAGCGTGAGGCAGACAAGCAGAAGCCGACATGCAAGCTTATTTTGCGGTTTTTAATCTGATTTTAATGCTTTAAGCTTTGATTTTAATGATTTTAAAGTGCTAATATAATCTTTTTGTCTTTCATGCAGGATTCCATCTGGCACTTGCGGGACAACCGGGAAAGGCCATAAAGACAAAGTTAAAGTGCAGATTTAGTCAAGGACCGCCATGCTAGAGGAAAAGAAGCCGGTAAAAGCATTCAATAGCAAATTTATGATAGAATTGATAGCATGGAGATAATTTCAACTCAGGATGGCTTTGCGGAGATCAAATTGATGGAGAAGTGGTGACTCATCCGGCTCACCAACAGAAATTAATGGAGGCATTTATTTGTAGTTGCGGATGAATGCAAGTGGCTTTAGATTTTATCTTCTCCATTTATGGCAGCTGACTACACAGATTTGCCGAAGGGTTAAGTTCTATCCGGACTTTGATTTTAAGATGGATTTTTATTGTAAAACCCGGGTCCTAGGGTTTAGATGTGATAATATTTGTAGTTATGAGAAGAAGATATTTCTGAAAAGATCAGGGTCTGTCCTGAGTCTATAAATACTTCTTCTCAATGTAATTGCGGGAGGCGGAGACTTAGAAATAAAAGGCTTATAAGCAATTTCTTGCAAATCTTGTGAAATCCTTTGTTTCTGGACTTGGAGTTGATGTGCTTTAGCTTTTCAGTGATAGCATGGCCAGGAGCCTAATCTTTTGCAGAGTGTGATAAGTGTATCTTCTTTTGTTATCCGTTCCATTTAAAGTTTGTTAGATATATGCTGTAAATCTGCATTATCAAGTTTAAATATGTTGTTAGGCTTCAGTTGTTCTCTTGTCTGCTAGGGGAAATTATAGATTTGAGGTTAAGTTTGTTCTAATTGCTCTGTCTTCACTGTGTGAGCTAGGCTATCGGTGAAAGATACCAGTTTTAACCAGCTGCCCTTGGATTTATAATTTTCTGCTAGATCCGTTTCACTCTGCCTTGTGCTCTTAGTTGAAAGTGATCTTAGACTGACTGGACACTTTCTTCTTTGATTTGTTCTGTTGTGAAGCTAGTAGCATAGATAAAATTGATAGTTTAGGGTTTTACAGTTGATGTTTGATAAACTTCTCTTTCTGCCTTACCCTACCCTCTCTTTGTTTTCGATGAATGATCCATTTTTATTTTCTTTGTTTGTCTTTTATTTAAATCTGCTGACCCATGAGAGCTAGATCAAGAATTCAAGTTAAATCTGATACAACTTTTGCAACTACTGAACAAGTTCAAGAACCCCCTGTAAGGTAACAGAAGCGATCCATATTGAAATCTATTCCAGAAGTGGAAAAGAGTGAATAGCCATTCGACCCAACTCTGTAACTCGCACCTTGGATAACCAGCTAGATCCTAAAGTGAGTGGGATCCGTCCCGTGGGTGTCTCCGGAGCTTCCTTGCTTCATCCTTTCCCGGGGTGTGCATGAAAGCCGGACCAACAACCTAATTGGCGCTAGAAGGAGGGCCCAGAACATCTGTTCTTAGTGCACTTGAGTTGAGAAATCCGACTGTATGTGGGGCTTGACAAATACTGTATTTTATCCAAAGTCTGGTATTTTATCTTTTGAATTTTCCCTCCTCCTCACAAACAACCTAATTGGCGCTAGAAGGAGGGCTGAACTCAGTTCAAGTATTGTAAGGACATAACAGCAACATTTGAAGGACCCACAGTGAACTCCGGACAATTTTGTAAATTGTCAGTATTTTTTTGAAAGTTGTCAGTACAGTTTTTAAAATTGCCAGAGAAGACCTCAAGTTAAGAACAGTTTTATCTCCACTGGCAGTTATCCAATCACAACTCAGAATATCACTGTTAGCCAAGTAATAATGGCAAATTGGTTGGGCCCCACTGCTTTGAACATCCCGGGTATAGCCCATGACCTGCCCAGAAGCCCGGAAAGATATCTCCCCAGGTATAAACATGATGGGACAAGAACTGCAGAAGAACATCTGCTAGCTTTCAAAAATGCTTTAAAATTGTTGAATATACAGCATGAAGATGTTGCCTGCAGATTGTTCCCGTTCACTCTCCAGGAGGGAGCTTATGACTGGTTTTTAAACCTCACCAGCAATTCCATTACTAGCTGGGATGACCTAGAGAAAGCTTTTATATCACAATTTGGGGAAGTGATAGACCCCAGTGTGTTATACCAACAATTTTCCAGCATCAAGAGAGAGTCGGGAGAAACTGTCAGGTCTTTCAATATGAGGTTCCAAAGAGCTTACGGTAGAATGACTGGCCATTACATCCCAAATGCAAATCTGGCCTTAGAAATCTACAAGAATGCATTGGATTCGGTGACCTCTATTTTCCTCAAGAGAGACATCAATATCACAACCCTGGCGAGGGCTTATAAAGAAGCCTTAATTCTTGAAAGACAGCTTAGGGCCTCAAATTCGAGCAGTCCTTTGATATCCTATGTTACACAGAACATGCCTATTTTGGACCCCATTCCACATCATGAGTTAGTGCCAACATGTCATGCTCTACCCAAGGAGACTCCGTTAACTGTGACATCCACTCAAGCATGTGCAAAATACAGAGAAAAGTTCGACAAGTTCAAAGTGCAGGTGCTTGAACTGAACAGTTGTGATCTGGCACCACCCAAATCTGAAGTTTTTCCTGGTGAGTTAAATTTTCCTAGAGATCAAAGAAATATTGATATTTCTAGTTCACCCAAAAATAGTACAACCAGGGTTTCAGATTCTTTCACTTTTCCGAAGGGACAGAAAGTCTTGTAGAGACTCCTGTGGATGAAATGCAAGATTTTCAACAGTTCAAAATGGACAGTTATGACTTGAGATGTCAGAGTCCAGAACCTAATAATGATCCTTCCTCATCAGAGGATGATGAAAGTGAGATTCAATATCACTATGCAGAAGTAACTGAGGAGGATAACATCATTGAGGATATGAGGGAACTTAAAGCTGACATCACCCTCTATGAACTCCCTCAGATTGTTGAACAAAAGGTTAACTTGATTGAGGCTTACTCTGGACCACCTGTTGGATTTCAAGAAAAGGAGGAAAAGATAGTAAATATGAATGTGGTCAGCCAACTTGGAATTGATGAACTGTCTCAACATAAGCCTGCAACTTCTGAACATAATGTCAAAGAAAAGGCTATAAACTGTGTTGATGCAGATATTGGAGTTTATAATTTGGCAACTGAGAAGGTGAGAACAGTTACAGCTCTAAACCATCACAACAATGATGTTTGGACATTGCACATTGATGAGGTTAAATCTAAGCAAGGCTCAGGTGAAAAGGAAAATTGTAAGCATTCTGCTAGAGGGATAAAAATTGAAGTCCTGGATATTGAAGCAATAGCAACCACAAAATGTTCAAGTTGTTAAGAACCAGGGCATACAGATAAAACATGATTTCTTTCAGTTGTCACATAATTTTGAAGATGTGGTGGTCTGGGTCTGTCAAGATTTTAAGGTATTTGATCCTAGGGGGTTTTTTACATTCAGTCCTTTTGAAAGAACTCTGCAAACCCTTCAATTAGAAGCATAAACATGTTATCATATGATTTGTTATTATATGATTTGTTTAATTTGAAGGAGTTGCAGATTTGTTTTTCAAATGGGACAGGGAAGACAGTAAACACAAGTCTTTCCCAGATAGCAAATTTTTGAAGCACGGTCTGGAGTGCATTTCGTCAACAGGACCTGAAAGGTAATTTTTCTAAATTACTTGCACATGGTCCAAATTTTTTAAGGCACCATTTCTCTGCTTTCCCAACTGCTGCATTTTTTGAGTATGAAGGGAAGTTGTAACATATGTATACATTGTAAATAAGCTTTGAAGTTTTTAAGTTTATTTCTTTGTCAGTGCAGTTTTATTTTTAAATGTCTTATATTTATTTTTTATTTTCTTTAATTGTTTTTCAGTTTTAGCTTGTGCTTTATTTCTTTTGTCGTTGCTTTTTATTTCCTTTCTTTGTCTTTTTATTTTAGCTTGCTTTTATTTTAGTCTACTCTTTTCTTCCTTCTTCTTTTTCTTTTTTATTAATTTATTTTATTGCTTTAGTTTATTTATTTCTTTAGCTTTCTTTATTAGTTTTAGTTGCTTTGCTTTTCTTTTAGTTTATTTCTTTTATTCCTACTTTTATTTTCTTCCATTTCTTTTTTTTTATTTTTTATTTTCTTCTTTTTATTCTATTTTGCTTTAAAGCCTGTGCTGTCCTTGGAAGCTCGTACAAAGTCCTTTGGCTTCTAAAAAATTTTTTCCTTTAACCTTTGCCTGAGCAATCAATGAAAAGTCAGCCTGCTAAAAATTTTTTATTCTAAGCTGATCAATCCAGCCTCAATCCATTGTTCATGGTCATCATTATTCTAATTGAGATAGTCTGCTTGCATCGAACAGTGAGAACTATTTTGTTATTCAGGACAAAGGTAGAGAGATGATTGGATCTTGTGTCTTACTTGCCACAGTTGTTTTAATGATAGAAAAACTGCTATGCTGTTTAGTTGGAGGAACTCCTGGGGAATCCAAGAAAAGCTGGTTATAAGAGGGGACTATGGTTCATGTAATTATTTGGGTATCCACAGAGGCTATCAATGCCTAGACTAAAACAGTTCCAGATTGATCAAATGATAAAAGAAGATTGTGATTTCCCTAAAAGCATCTCAGATATTGATATATTTCAGAGGGAGAGATATAAAAAAAAAAGAAAAAGAGAAAAAAAAGAGTTATATATTAAAAGAGGCAGCCAATATTAGATTCTGCCCTACAGTTGTAAATTGGGTCGTGTAAATCTAAAGGGTAACTCTGTCTAGGCTGTAAAAGGCTAAACTAGTAAACAGAGCTCTACTCGGTTTCCCCTTTTACAATCTAGAAAAGTTGATTAATCCAAGTTTATCATTCAATTCAGTCATCCTTGAAGAAAGTTTTATACCCTTTGAAATTGCACATCAGAAATCTTCCTTGAAGTAATCCAGCCTAGTATGTCCTTGGGAAATTTTAACAGCTAGCAGTTAGCGATCAATTTATTGTGAAGAATGTCTGTGGCAAGGCATGATGCATGGTCTTTTTGTTTTGAAACCAGAGTCTTGGGTTCTAAAATAGTGCTACTATTTTACCCGTAGATATCGCCATTTGTTGAGAAGCAACACACCCCCACTGAAAAATGAGATTCCATCCTCTTGAAAACTCTGAAATTCCATTTTTGCAGCAGGGACCCTCTTGATCATTTTCAGGTTTTAAATCCAATTTTGCTTGCCTCCTTTTTAAAGTTGTGCTTTTTCTTGTATTCTAGCTGTGTTATCCAAGAATTCACTTTTTACATGCTAGAAATCATTCATGCTTAAGAAAATCTTGCACCGGTACCGAGAAAATCCAGAAAATAGTTGCATAAATTCATGAAAAATCAAACTTTCCATTTTTGGTAGTGTCGCGATATCGCGACACTTCCATTTTTGGAAATGTCGCGATATCGCGACAGAAAATACAAATGCAGCTAAGTCATTTTTGTGTAGCGAAATCGTGACACTTTCCATTTTTGAAGTGTCGCGATATCGCGACATTTCCATTTTTGGAAACCGTCGCGAAATCGCTACCGGCCGGAGGAGAGAGAAGCAGAACGTACGAAACATGTCGCGAAATCGTGACATGTCGCATTTTCACGATAGGAGAGAGAAAATGCATAAAAATCGGCCAAGTAAGAAAACAGGTCGCGATTTCACGACATGTCGCGAAATCGTGACAATTTTTGGAGAGAGAAGGCTAATTGTACGATGCGCGAAATCGCGACACTTTCCATTTTTGGAAGTGTCACAATATCGCGGAGAGGAGAGAAGAGAAAGCAAGAAAAACGAATTCGAAAGGAAGTAAAATCGCGACATGTCCCATTTTCGCGAGGATAAATGAAAAAGTGGCTAAGTCCAAAAGTTGCCGATCCCGCATGTCTCAAAATCGCGGGCTAAAGGAGCTTGCAACGATGCCCGCATGTTTCAAGTCGAGTAAAAGTTGCAGCGATGCGCTGCATGTCTCAAAATCGTGGGCTGGAGCTTGCAGCGATGCGCTGCATGTTTCGAAGATCAAGGGTGAAAATGGCAGCGATGCGCTGCATGTTTCGAAGATCAAGGGTGAAAATGGTAGCGACGCGCTGCACGTTTTGAGGAAGTCTTGCAAGACAAGCATGTCGCGAAATCGCGACATGCTGGAGCAAAGTTGTACGGCCGCTAGCAGGAGGCGCGATTTCGCGACATGTCGCGAAATCGTGACATGTCGCATTTTCGCGGCCGACAGGGGGAGAAGCAGCGCAGCGCTGGGAACGTCGCGATTTCGCGACATGTCGCAGAATCGCGGTAGGAGAGAGAAAGTCCTCAAAGTTGACCGAAAGTGCATTCCAGCGGGAAACAGAAGGCATCCTGGGGTAGCGACACGTGTCAAAGCGTGAGGCAGACAAGCAGAGGCCGACATGCAAGCTTATTTTGCTGATTTTTAATCTGATTTTAATGCTTTAAGCTTTGATTTTAATGATTTTAAAGTGCTAATATAATCTTTTTGTCTTTCATGCAGGATTCCATCTGGCACTTGCGGGACAACCGGGAAAGGCCATAAAGGCAAAGTTAAAGTGCAGATTTGATCAAGGACCGCCATGCTAGAGGAGAAGAAGCCGGTAAAAGCATTCAATGGCAAATTTATGGCAGAATTGATAGCATGAAGATAATTTCAACTCAGGGATGGCTTTGCGGAGATCAAATTGATGGAGAAGTGGTGACTCATCCGGCTCACCGACAGAATTAATGGAGGCATTTATTTGCAGCTGCGGATGAATGCAAGTGGCTTTAGATTTTATCTTCTCCATTTATGGCAGCTGACTGCACAGATTTGCCGAAGGGTTAAGTTCTATCTGGACTTTGATTTTAAATGGATTTTTATTGTAAAACCCGGGTCCTAGGGTTTAGATGTGATAATATTTGCAGTTATGAGAAGAAGATATTTCTGAAAAGATCAGGGTCTGTCCTGAGTCTATAAATACTTCTTCTCAATGTAATTGCGGGAGGCGGAGACTTAGAAATAAAAGGCTTATAAGCAATTTCTTGCAAATCTTGTGAAATCCTTTGTTTCTGGACTTGGAGTTGATGTGCTTTAGCTTTTCTGTGATAGCATGGCCAGGAGCCTAATCTTTTGCAGAGTGTGATAAGTGTATCTTCTTTTGTTATCCGTTCCATTTAAAGTTTGTTAGATATATGCTGTGAATCTGTATTATCAAGTTTAAATATGTTGTTAGGCTTCAGTTGTTCTCTTGTCTGCTAGGGGAAATTACAGATTTGAGGTTAAGTTTGTTCTAATTGCTCTGTCTTCACTGTGTGAGCTAGGCTGTCGGTGAAAGATACCAGTTTTAACCAGCTGCCCTTGGATTTATAATTTTCTGCTAGATCTGTTTCACTCTGCCTTGTGCTCTTAGTTGAAAGTGATCTTAGACTGATTGGACACTTTCTTCTTTGATTTGTTCTATTGTGAAGCTAGTAGCATAGATAAAATTGATAGTTAAGAGTTTTACAGCTTGATGTTTGATAAACTTCTCTTTCTGCCTTACCCTACCCTCTCTTTGTTTTCGATGAATGATCCATTTTTATTTTCTTTGTTTGTCTTTTATTTAAATCTGCTGACCCATGAGAGCTAGATCAAGAATTCAAGTTAAATCTGATCAACTTTTGCAACTACTGAACAAGTTCAAGAACCCCCTGTAAGGTAACAGAGCAGTCCATATTGAAATCTATTCCAGAAGTGGAAAAGAGTGAATTGCCATTCGACCCAACTCTGTAACTCGCACCTTGGATAACCAGCTAGATCCTAAAGTGAGTGGGATCCATCCCGTGGGTGTCTCCGGAGCTTCCTTGCTTCATCCTTTCCGGGGTGTGCATGAAAGCCGGACCAACAACCTAATTGGCGCTAGAAGGAGGGCAGAACATCTGTTCTTAGTGCACTTGAGTTGAGAAATCCGTATGTGGCTTGAAAACGTATTTTATTCAAAGTCCGATTTTATCAATTTCCCTCCTCCTCCCAACAACCTAATTGGCGCTAGAAGGAGGGCTGAACTCAGTTCAAGTATTGTAAGGGCATAACAGCAACATTTGAAGGACCCACAGTGAACTTCGGACAATTTTGTAAATTGTCAGTACAGTTTTGTAAGTTGTCAGTACAGTTTTTAAAATTGCCAGAGAAGACCTCAAGTTAAGAACAGTTTTATCTCCACTGGCAGTTATCCAATTACAACTCAGAACATCACTGTCAGCCAAGTAATAATGGCAAATTGGTTGGGCCCCACTGCTTTGAATATCCCGGGTATAGCCCATGACCTGCCCAGAAGTCCGGAAAGATACCTCCCTAGGTATAAACATGATGGGACAAGAACTGCAGAAGAACATCTGCTAGCTTTCAAAAATGCTTTAAAATTGTTGAATATACAGCATGAAGATGTTGCCTGCAGATTGTTCCCGTTCACTCTCCAGGAGGGAGCTTATGACTGGTTTTTAAACCTCACCAGCAATTCCATTACTAGCTGGGATGACCTAGAGAAAGCTTTTATATCACAATTTGGGGAAGTGATAGACCCCAGTGTGTTATACCAACAATTTTCCAGCATCAAGAGAGAGTCGGGAGAAACTGTCAGGTCTTTCAATATGAGGTTCCAAAGAGCTTACGGTAGAATGACTGGCCATTACATCCCAAATGCAAATCTGGCCTTAGAAATCTACAAGAATGCATTGGATTCGGTGACCTCTATTTTCCTCAAGAGAGACATCAATATCACAACCCTGGCAGGGGCTTATAAAGAAGCCTTAATTCTTGAAAGACAGTTAGGGCCTCAAATTCTGAGCAGTCCTTTGATATCCTATGTTACATAGAACATGCCTATTCCAGACCCCATTCCACATCATGAGTTAGTGCCAACATGTCATGCTCTACCCAAGGAGACTCCGTTAACTGTGACATCCACTCAGCATGTGCAAAATACAGAGAAAAGTTCTGACAAGTTCAAAGTGGAAGTGCTTGAACTGAACAGTTGTGATCTGGCACCACCCAAATCTGAAGTTTTTCCTGGTGAGTTAAATTTTCCTAGAGATCAAAGAAATATTGATATTTCTAGTTCACCCAAAAATAGTACAACCAGGGTTTCAGATTCTTTCACTTTATAACAGAAGATTTTCAACAGTTCAAAATGGACAGTTATGACTTGAGATGTGAGAGTCCAGAACTTAATAATGATCCTTCCTCATCAGAGGATGATGAAAGTGAGATTCAATATCACTATGCAGAAGTAACTGAGGAGGATAACATCATTGAGGATATGAGGGAACTTAAAGCTGACATCACCCTCTATGAACTGCCTCAGATTGTTGAACAAAAGGTTAACTTGATTGAGGCTTACTCTGGACCACCTGTTGGATTTCAAGAAAAGGAGGAAAAGATAGTAAATATGAATGTGGTCAGCCAACTTGGAATTGATGAACTGTCTCAACATAAGCCTGCAACTTCTGAACATAATATCAAAGAAAAGGCTATAAACTGTGTTGATGCAGATATTGGAGTTTATAATTTGGCAACTGAGGAAGTGAGAACAGTTACAGCTCTAAACCATCACAACAATGATGTTTGGACATTGCACATTGATGAGGTTAAATCTAAGCAAGGCTCAGGTGAAAAGGAAAATTGTAAGCATTCTTCTAGAGGGATAAAAATTGAAGTCCTGGATATTGAAGCAGTACAGCAACCACAAAATGTTCAAGTTGTTAAGAACCAGGGCATACAGATAAAACATGATTTCTTTCAGTTGTCACATAATTTTGAAGATGTGGTGGTCTGGGTCTGTCAAGATTTTAAGGTATTTGATCCTGGGGGTTTTTTACATTCAGTCCTTTTGAAAGAACTCTGCAAACCCTTCAATTAGAAGCATAAACATGTTATCATATGATTTGTTATTATATGATTTGTTTAATTTGAAGGAGTTGCAGATTTGTTTTTCAAATGGGACAGGGAAGACAGTAAACACAAGTCTTTCCCAGATAGCAAATTTTTGAAGCACAGTCTAGAGTGCATTTCGTCAACAGGACCTGAAAGGTAATTTTTCTAAATTACTTGCACATGGTCCAAATTTTTTAAGGCACCATTTCTCTGCTTTCCCAACTGCTGCATTTTTTGAGTATGAAGGGAAGTTGTAACATATGTATACATTGTAAATAAGCTTTGAAGTTTTTCAGTTTTATTTCTTTGTCAGTGCAGTTTTATTTTTAAATGTCTGTACAGTTGCAGTTTTTTAGTTTTCTTTAATTGTTTTTCAGTTTTAGCTTGTGCAGTTTATTTCTTTTGTCAGTGCTTTTTATTTCCTTTCTTTGTCTTTTTATTTTAGCTTGCTTTTATTTTAGTCTATACAGTCTTTTCTTCCTTGCAGTTCTTTTTCTTTGCTGTTTAATTGCTTTAATTTATTTCAGTTGCTTTAGTTTATTTCAGTGCTGTTGCAGTTTAGCTTTGCTACAGTTCAGCAGTTTTAGTTGCTTTGCTTCAGTTCTTTTAGTTTGTTTCTTTTATTGCCTGTACAGTTTTTATTTTCTTCCCTGCATTTCTTTTTCTTTGTTGTCTGTACAGTCTTTTGTTTTAGTTTTATTTTTCTTTCTTTTATTTGCAGTCTGTGCAGTTTTTATTCTGTTTTGCTTTAGAAGCCTGTGCCTGTCCTTGGGAGCCTGTACAAAGTCCTTTGGCTTCTAAAATTCTGTCCTTTAACCTTTGCCTGAGCAATCAATGAAAAGTCAGCCTGCTAAAAATTGTTTATTCTAAGCTGATCAATCCAGCCTCAATCCAGTGTTCATGGTCATCATTATTCTAATTGAGATAGTCTGCTTGCTCTGAACAGTAGAACTATTTTGTTATTCAGGACAAAGGTAGAGAGATGATTGGATCTTGTGTCTTACTTGCCATAGTTGTTTTAATGATAGAAAAACTGCTATGCTGTTTAGTTGGAGGAACTCCCGGGGAATCCAAGAAAAGCTGGTTATGAGAGGGGACTATGGTTCATGCAATTATTTGGGTATCCACAGAGGCTATCAATGCCTAGACTGAGACAGTCGGATGATCTCAGATTGATCAAATGATAAAAGAAAATTGTGATTTCCCTAAAAGCATCTCAGATATTGATATATTTCAGAGAGAGAGATAAAAAAAAAAAAAAGAGTTATATATTAAAAGAGGCAGCCAATATTAGATTCTGCCCTACAGTTGTAAATTGGGTCGTGTAAATCTAAAGGGTAACTCTGTCTAGGTCAGTAAAAGGCTAAACTAGTAAACAGAGCTCTACTCGGTTTCCCCTTTTACAATCTAGAAAAGTTGATTAATCCAAGTTTATCATTCAATTCAGTCATCCTTGAAGAAAGTTTTATACCCTTTGAAATTGCACATCAGAAATCTTCCTTGAAGTAATCCAGCCTAGTATGTCCTTGGGAAATTTTAACAGCTGGCGATTAGCAGTCAATTTATTGTGAAGAATGTCTGTGGCAAGGCATGATGCATGGTCTTTTTGTTTTGAAACCAGAGTCTTGGGTTCTAAAATAGTGCTACTATTTTACCCGCAGATATCGCCATTTGTTGAGAAGCAACACACCCCCACTGAAAAATGAGATTCCATCCTCTTGAAAACTCTGAAATTCCATTTTTGCAACAGGGACCCTCTTGATCATTTTCAGTTTTAAATCCAGATTTTGCTTGCCTCCTTTTTAAAGTTGTGCTTTTCCTGTCATTCTAGCCTGTGTTTTCCAAGACTTCACTTTTACATGCTAGAAATCATTCATGCTTAAGAAAATCTTGCACCGGTACCGAGAAAATCCAGAAAACAGTTGCATAAATTCATGAAAAATCAAACTTTCCATTTTTGGTAGTGTCGCGATATCGCGACACTTCCATTTTCGAAAATGTCGCGATATCGCGACAGGAAAATACAAATGCAGCTAAGTCATTTTTGTGTAGCGAAATCGTGACACTTTCCATTTTTGGAAGTGTCGCGATATCGCGACATTTCCATTTTTGGAAAGTGTCACGAAATCGCTACCGACCGAGGAGAGAGAAGCAGAACGTACGAATAGCGAAAAATCGCGACATGTCGCATTTTCACGATAGGAGAGAGAAAATGCATGAAAATCGGCCAAGTAAGAAAAGAGCGCGATTTCGTGACATGTCGCGAAATCGCGACAATCTGGAGAGAACATAATGTACGATGCGAAATCGTGACACTTTCCATTTTTGAAGTTCGTCACATTCCTTGGTCCCAGGAGAGAGAAGGGGAGAAATTCCGCGAAGTGCAAAAAAAGAAGCAAAATCGCGATGCGAGGATAAATGAAAATGGCTAAGTCCAAATGAAGAAAGAGAAAGGAATGCATGCTCAAAATCGGGGAGCTTGACGATGCGCATGTTTCAACATATCGGTGAAAAGTGACGATGCGCTGCATGTTTCGAAGTCAAAGGGTGAAAATGGTAGCGACGCGCTGCACGTTTTGAGGAAGTCTTGCAAGACAAGCATGTCGCGAAATCGTGACATGCTGGAGCAAAGTTGTACGGCCGCTAGCAGGAGGCGCGATTTCGTGACATGTCGCGAAATCGTGACATGTCGCATTTTCGCGGCCGACAGGGGGAGAAGCAGCGCAGCGCTGGGAACGTCGCGATTTCGCGACATGTCGCGAAATCGCGACATGTCGCAGAATCACGGTAGGAGAGAGAAAGTCCTCAAAGTTGACCAGAAGTGCATTCCAGCGGGAAACAGAAGGCATCCTGGGGTAGCGACACGTGTCAAAGCGTGAGGCAGACAAGCAGAAGCCGACATGCAAGCTTATTTTGCGGTTTTTAATCTGATTTTAATGCTTTAAGCTTTGATTTTAATGATTTTAAAGTGCTAATATAATCTTTTTGTCTTTCATGCAGGATTCCATCTGGCACTTGCGGGACAACCGGGAAAGGCCATAAAGGCAAAGTTAAAGTGCAGATTTGATCAAGGACCGCCATGCTAGAGGAGAAGAAGCCGGTAAAAGCATTCAATGGCAAATTTATGGCAGAATTGATAGCATGGAGATAATTTCAACTCAGGGATGGCTTTGCGGAGATCAAATTGATGGAGAAGTGGTGACTCATCCGGCTCACCAGCAGAATTAATGGAGGCATTTATTTGCAGCTACGGATGAATGCAAGTGGCTTTAGATTTTATCTTCTCCATTTATGGCAGCTAACTGCACAGATTTGCCGAAGGGTTAAGTTCTATCTGGACTTTGATTTTAAATGGATTTTTATTGTAAAACCCGGGTCCTAGGGTTTAGATGTGATAATATTTGCAGTTATGAGAAGAAGATATTTTTGAAAAGATCAAGGTCTGTCCTGAGTCTATAAATACTTCTTCTCAATGTAATTGCGGGAGGCGGAGACTTAGAAATAAAAGGCTTATAAGCAATTTCTTGCAAATCTTGTGAAATCCTTTGTTTCTGGACTTGGAGTTGATGTGCTTTAGCTTTTCCGTGATAGCATGGCCAGGAGCCTAATATTTTGCAGAGTGTGATAAGTGTATCTTCTTTTGTTATCCGTTCCATTTAAAGTTTGTTAGATATATGTTGTGAATCTGACATTATCAAGTTTAAATATGCTGTTAGGCTTCAGTTGTTCTCTTGTCTGCTAGGGGAAATTACAGATTTGAGGTTAAGTTTGTTCTAATTGCTCTGTCTTCACTGTGTGAGCTAGGCTGCCGATGAAAGATACCAGTTTTAACCAGCTGCCCTTGGATTTATAATTTTCTGCTAGATCTGTTTCACTCTGCCTTGTGCTCTTAGTTGAAAGTGATCTTAGACTGACTGGACACTTTCTTCTTTGATTTGTTCTGTTGTGAAGCTAGTAGCATAGATAAAATTGATAGTTTAGGGTTTTACAATTGATGTTTGATAAACTTCTCTTTCTGCCTTACCCTACCCTCTCTTTGTTTTCGGTGAATGATCCATTTTTATTTTCTTTGTTTGTCTTTTATTTAAATCTGCTGACCCATGAGAGCTAGATCAAGAATTCAAGTTAAATCTGATAAACAACTTTTGCAACTACTGAACAAGTTCAAGAACCCCCTGTAAGGTAACAGAGCAGTCCATATTGAAATCTATTCCAGAAGTGGAAAAGAGTGAATTGCCATTCGACCCAACTCTGTAACTCGCACCTTGGATAACCAGCTAGATCCTAAAGATGAGTGGGATCCGTCCCGTGGGTGTCTCCCGAGCTTCCTTGCTTCATCCTTTCCCGGGGTGTGCATGAAAGCCGGACCATCTTATACCTTTGAGGAATACATCGATAATGTAGCCGTAGTACATAAATTTCTATCTCGTGTAGAGGACCAAGAGGTCATTCTCACAGATAGAAAAATATGGAATAGGGGTCCCAAGTGTGGACCTTAGGTCGAGGAATATTGACCATGAGATATTATTTCCTTACAAATCAGAATTACTAATATTACAGATAATATCACCATTGCACACTTTGCTATGGAACTTCTAATGCCAAGAAAATAATTTCCAATTTGAAGAGGAGCACTTTATGACTCCTGATGAACTTGATCCTATCAATGATGTCTATAAACTATTTATAGAAAACTAAGTTTTTATTATTGTTAATTCTTGTATTTAGTGTGCTGTTTATTATTGATGAGCACCAAAAATGCTCATATTTTGTACATATTTCTTTGATCAATATGTGGCTGTATAATAAGGATTGCATACTTTTATGAATGATTATATAGATATTTGATATAATTATGCGTGTTATCTAATTTGTGTGCTTTTAGTATGTTTTGTGGAATTGCAGTTGATTTAGTTAGATTTGGAACGGTCGAGGTACTTTTGATGGACCTGGCACTTTATTTCATCGGGGGTCAATGTAGAGAACATAGGTGCCTCCCTACAACCTGAAGGCACTAAGGGAACAAGTGCCTCCCTATAGTTGGAAGGTGCCAACTGAATGTGAGCGCCTCCCTATATTTGGAAGGTGCCAACTGAATGCGAGCGCCTCCCTACAGTCAAAAGGTGCCAACTGAATGCAAGCACCTCCCTGCAACCGGAAGGCACCAACCAAAGACAAGCACCTCCCCACAGTCAAAAGGCACCAATAGAAGGCAAGCACCTCCCACAGTCGAAAGGTGCTAATAGAAGTCAAGCACCTCCCTACAACTAGAAGGTGCTACGATAACAAGGTACCTTCCTCATAAGGAAGGCACCACTGATTCTTTGCTCGTTGACCAGATTTGAACGACGTGGATGGCAGCGACTAGTGTAGTTCCAGCTTTGCGTCATGCAGAGCTAAATTGGAGATAGCACCAATGTATCAAAACATCTTACTGATGCCAAGAAAAGCACGAACTAAAACGAACATGCCGCCATCAAAACAGAATGCCAGACATCGATTGCATTCACCAGACTATTCTAATTTAGTCTGGGAATAATCGACTATTGTAACCACTTCTGTAACAAAAGTTTTGTGGGTGTGTTATATAAACACACGTAAATAGTTCTGAGGAATATATAGAAATAAAAGTGGAGAATAGAGATCCATTTAATAAAGATCTATCTGAGAGATAAATTGTAGTGTGTTGATGAATATATTAAAGTTCCAGAAGTTCTAAACGCGTGTTCGATCGGGAAGAAGTTGCTAGAGCCTGGGCCCACTCCAAGCCAGTATTTCTTCCCCATTTCCTTTTTGTTTATTAATTTTAATTAGTTTATTGCTTTCATAAGAACGTTTGTTAGTTTATTAGTTCCAGCATTTGCAGTAGATTTATTTTTAGGAATGCATACATGATTTATTTTCTATAGGTTTAATTTTGTTCTTCTTACGTAAATCATTGAGGAGTGCGGGAATGATTGACAAACCATTTCAAGAACACCTCCCAAAATGTAGGATTAGCAGGCTCACCTCCAGTGGTATTGTAGTAACATAATTCTGAATCTTTGCAAGTTTACAAAGCTCTTTGGGTTGATAATTAAATGCACGGGCATGTGACAAAAATAGGAAACCATTCACCTTGTTTGGCCTACAACATTTTGGCACTGTTGTCGATGAAGTGTCTTAATTATATTACTTACAATACCCTAAAACCTTCCATATGACCTTGTATGAGTTCTTTGAGAAGAAGAGGACCTGATGGTCACTTTATAAGAACTAATCCATCAGGACCTGAGTTAGCCAAGCATTTTGGATTTGAGTTAGACTCACCCGACCTATCAGCAGTCCATTGGAGTGAGGAACCACACTTTGTGCAAAGTGCTGCCTCATCCCATCAACAAGGGGATAAAATAATCATCATAAATCCCCTATTTAATAGGAATCCTCTAGAGGAATCCCTATTGTGGAAGGCTATGGAGGATTAGATGATCTCGCAAGACAACCTTAGAGCATTGACTCAGAAAGTTTTAAACGATCGAAAGGCCATAAATGCTGCATTAGAAACCACATTTCCTGAAAAAAATGGTAGATAATGATGAAGTCTCATCTGGATTTAGTTTCCCAATAGAGGAGGGAGTAGGAGATACCAAAATGAAAAATATATCCCCTGCTCACCTTCCGTCCTTCAGAGGACACCCGACTGAGGACCTTGACCTATTTTTATTCAAGTTTGATGTTTTGTGCAAGTCTGTGGATTAAAAATTAAACATGCAAAAGTTGAAATTATTTCCTTCTACATTAGATGATGGAGCTTTGCAATGGTTCATCAGTCTGGGAGACAAACACATCACCACCTGGGACCAGATGAAGAAGCTCTTTCTAGAGCAATATCAAGATTTCGAGAGAGCAAGAGACTCTAGGGAGGAGGTCCTGAGCATGACACAAAGAGAAGATGAGTCTCTCAAGGAGTATTGGGAGAGATTCAACTTTAATCTTCAATGGTCCCCTCACTCGAAGCTATCTGATAAGTCCCTCAAAAGCATATTTTTGAGAGGATTTACCAATGAGTCACTGGAGGCTCTCAACATGATCTCTGGAGGTGATGTCTATCAGCATGCTATGGACAACATCCGACAATTATTTCATAACTACTCGAGAAGGCGAGGCAAAATCATCGCCAGGACCATGAAGGCCACTGCTTCAGTCACCAAAACAAAAATAGGTAACATGTTGGAGGATTTGAAGAGCGAAATGCTCTCATCTCTAGCACTACAGATGGATACACTGTTGTTAGAAAAGAAGAAACATGAAAATGACACAGCATTAGCCTATTTTTTCCCAAAATGTAGAGGAAGGCACGCAAAGAATGCATGTCCAAAAAACAAGGTCAGAGTATGCACAATTTATAGGCTGAATCATAAAACTTGATTGTACCCACAATTGCCTAGTAACTAGGAAGTGGCTAAGAGCACGAAGGCCTACTTCATAGGCAATAGGAAGAGTTGGCCACAACCCCCTATAGGGAATATACCAACCATAATGCCATCATATGGTGGAGGGCCATACATGCACCAAGGACCCCCTCAACCACCTAATATGGGGTGGTGGGGACCATCACCCTGGACTAACGCACCCCCAGTAGCATTTTTGAATCAATAGCCATGGATGCCATATCCATATCCTGGGCAGCAGTGGAGAGGCCATAATGCATGGAATCAGACTCCATAGAGTGCAGCACCTGCTCACATCCAACAAAACTTACCAGCATTACTAGAAGTGAGACCTACGTAGCTACCAGCACAATCGACAGCAAAATCAAACAACAAAGTAAATCAACTAGCATACAATGTAGAAGGTGAGATGTATCATATGTACAATATTTAGCTTAGATCAGGTAGGCAGCTAGGAGTAGAGACACCACCTCTGATAGAAGACGAGGAAGAAATAGTAGATACACCTCCACTGGTAGAAGAGGAGGAAGAAATAGAGGAGACACCTCTGGTAGAAGAGGGAAAAGCACTTGAGAGAGTGAAGGCTCCATTTCCTAGCCGGTTGTAGGAACAAAGAAAAACAACACAGCCAAAATTTGACATCTTGTCGATCTTGAAGAATCTCACGATGACAATCCCATTATTTCAAGAAATTTTAGATGTCCCCATTTACACCAAGGCAATTAGAGAAATGTGTCTAAGGAGACCGTGATGAAAATCTACCTAGACTATCAACATCATGGGTAAACTGGAAGATCTAATGATGGGTGGAACACATCATCCAAAGTATCCAGATCCAGGCAGCCCAGTGTTGACCATAAAAATTGGAGGACATTCCCTGTCCAACACATTGGTTGACCTCGGGGAAACCATCAATGTGATGCCTCAAGAGACCATGTAGAGGCTATAGCTCATGAACCTAAAGCCAACCATGACAGTGCTACAGTTAGCCAATCGATCAACCATGTCGTCGGAAGGGATGCTGGAAGATGTGATCATAATAGTCAGTGCATGGGAATATCCAGCCAATTTTTTAGTTTTGCAAACCAAGACCAGGCTGGGCGGTTACCCGCTCATTTTGGGGAGGCCATGGATGGAAATAGCTGACACTTACATCAGCTGCTGGGATGGGCTAATGACCATCTCCAATGGGAAAAATGTCAAAAATCTGACCATTTCACCGCCAACTCAGTCTATGGACTCTGCAGAAGAACCCAGGATCATCGAGTATGGAACTATGGAGTTTTCCATAATCCAGCCGGTGATGCCTTGGAGGAGATGGCAAAAGAGGACGAGGATGGTGCTATCGTGGAGTTTCTCCATGGAGAATCGTTCACCCCCACACATGGATTGCCATTGACT
Source organism: Wollemia nobilis (assembly GCA_028583015.1). Lineage (NCBI taxonomy): Eukaryota > Viridiplantae > Streptophyta > Pinopsida > Araucariales > Araucariaceae > Wollemia > Wollemia nobilis. The sequence goes on from JAQPPZ010000599.1 coordinate 47,613, forward strand.
TGTGCCCAAGATTAGCACATCCGACAAATACACATTGGGCTAGGGAGGATATTAAACGTCAACAGTAGGTTGACGCCCACACAGCTAGAAAAATAGGAAGAGCTTCTGGTAAAACACCAGCAAGCATTTGCATGGGACTACGCAGATATGCACGGAATCAGCCCAAAAATATGTACCCATTGGATTTATTTAGATGACCATGCAACTCCTAGTCAACAACCACAGAGAAGGATGAACCCAACAATGAAAGACATTGTCAGAGAAGAACTGCATAAACTTTTGGCTGCCAAATTCATATATCCGATTTTTGATAGTGAATGGGTATCACCATTAGTGGTGGTCCCCAAAAAGAATGAGAAATGGTGGATCTACATGGACTACCGAGCGTTGAACAAGGCGACTAAGAAAGACCACTTCCCACTTTCGTTCATCGATTAGGTATTGGACACACTCTTAGGAAGAAAATACTTCTCCTTTCTGTATGGTTTTAGTGGTTACAACCAGATCCAGATAGGGGAAGAAGATCAAGATAAAACAATGTTCACCTGTCCATGGGGAATGTTTGCCTATAAGGTATTGCCTTTTGGACTGTGCAACGCACCGTACACCTTTCAAAGGGCGGTGCTTAGAATATTCTCTGATATGATAGGAGACGGGGTGGAAGTATACATGGACGACTTCACCGCCTATGGAGAAACCTTCGAGGAGGCAATGACAAATCTGGAAAGAGTGCTCGATAGGAGCAAGGAAAATCATTTGTCCTTAAATAATGAAAAATGTTTTATGATGATGCAGGAAGGCATCGTGTTGGGACATCACCTCTCTACGAAAGGAATAAAAGTAGACAAGAGGAATATCAAGGTCATCAGAGACCTACCTAGCCCCAGAATGCAAAAGGAGGAAAGAATTTTCCTTGGATCAGCCGGGTACTACCAGCAATTTATCACCAAATTTAGTAAGATTGCTCAAACCATTGCACACCCTACTTTCTAAGGACATAGATTTCAATTGGACAGGATATTGTGAAGAAGTGTTCCAATTGCTGAAAGAAAAATTTATATCTACATTGGTCTTGAGAGGACCGAATTGGGCCATATCGTTCCATATTTACTACGATGCATCTAACGGTGCGATCGGAGCAATCCTTAGGAAAAAATATGGCGAAGAATTTTACGCCATCTATTATGTCAGTAAAAACTTGGAGGGTGTAGAGCTCAACTATACAGTGACAGAAAAAGAATTCCTCATAGTTGTCCATGTAATAAAAAAATTCCGCCACTATATAACGGGATACAAGGTCTTCATCCATACGGACCACGTGGCTATCAGGTATCTGATGAGCAATCCGGCCATTGGTGGTAGAATTATCATATGGTTGTTGCTATTACAAGAATTCAATATCACTATAGTCGATAAACTAGGCAAGGACAATGTCGTGGCAGATTTTCTATTCAGATTGATACTAGCAGATCATCAAGCAGTGGAAGATCAGTTTTCGGATGAACATCTATTTGCTATTAGTGAACAAACTCTGTGGTATGCATACATAGACAATTACTTGGCCACTTGATGCAGGAGCATCTAGTGGTGGTAGAGCAATCTTGCATCAACACAAAATTTTCTAAGTGTTGGCCTTGGTGTCGCGATATCGCGATCGAAAAAGAGTCGTGATATCGTGACATGTCGCGTTTTCATGACTCAACCAGGAGAGAGAAGGTGCGGGGCAAAAATTTCATGATTTCATGAAATCGCAAAATCATGACCAAAAACAAGAAAGAACAGAAGCATGGTGAAAATGTCACAATTTCACAACATGTCACAAAATCGCGACCAGAAGCAGGCGAGAGGTTAGGATGATGAAAACATTGCGATTTCATGACGTGTCATGAAATCGCGACCATCTCAAAATCACGACCAGGAGCAGCCAAGGGAGATGCCAATAGGAATGTCATGATTTCATGACATGTCATGAAATCATGACCATCATGAAATCATGACTAAAAGCAGCCGAGGGAAGATGCCAATGGAAATGTCATGATTTCGCGACATGTCACGAAATCACGACCATCATGAAATCACGACCAGAAGTGACCGAGAGATGGTGCCAATGAAGGATGTCATGATTTTGCGACATGTCATGAAATCATGACCTGAAGCAGCCGAAGGATGATGCCAAAGAAAATTTCATGATTTCGTGACATGTCACGAAATCACGACCAGTAGCAGGAGGGAGAAGATGCCAAAGAAATTGTCACGATTTCGTGACATGTCATGAAATCACAACCAGAGCAGAAAGGCGGAGGCATCCGAAGGCAAATGTCATGATATCGTGACTTGAAGATAAGAAAGGCAGCGATGGAGGAAAATGTCATGATATCATGACCAAAAGGGAGAAGGAGCGCAGGGAAGCCAAAATGTCATGATATCGTGACCAGAAGAGAAGAGGAAGAGGAAGAGGAAGAAGATGTCATGAAATCATGACAGGCTACATTTTTAGGGGCCGTTACAGAATGACACATGGTAGCACAGAACAACACGTGGCACCAAGGTGCAGTGAAAATAGGCACAGATGAATAGTTAACAAAAGATGTTACGCTAGCTACAAAGGACATTACGGATTGTAGTTATGGGGCAGATGAAGATGAACAGTCATGGCAAAAATGAATCAAAGGGCCGCTAGATGGAAGACGAAGAGGCACGCCTAGAAATTTATAAAAGGATGAAGCAAAGGCATGTACAGGGGTTGGAAAATGACAGTTGTAGAGTTGGATAACTGTAGTTGCAGTGTTGCACAGTCGTGTTGCAGAGTGGAGGCAGAGGCCACTCGGACCGGCTTGAGTGCTTTTCCTTCCATAGTTGTAGAGTGAGAGATCTACAATAGAGAGTGAGAGAACTATGCCTGTGTGCCAGTTAGTGAAAGAACTAAGCCTGAGAGCTAGTTTTTGTAAATCTTGTGGGCTGTTATTGTAATCTTTACAAGTTATCGAATGAAACATTGGGTTTTCTATTCTTGTAAAGTTTGTTAGAAATTTTTTGCATGAAAATTTGGATTTGGTTGGGTTGATTTTTTTATGTCAAGTGGTATCAGAGCCAAAAGTTCCTGAGTGTGTAATAGATCACCGGATGTGAGACAGTTACACTAAGATCTGTGGAAGGGCTTGTGATTGAGTGAGCAGAATGCCTCCACAAAGAAACCATGGTGGTGGGAGAGATATGAGATCTGAGGATGCACAGTTACAGATGTTCAGATCTTTGCAGAGGCAAGTGAAAGCCCTACAAGAGGAGTTGCTCAGAATGGATTTGCAGAAGCAAGAGGAGCTACGCAGAAAGTGTGAAGATAAACTGAGAAGTAGAGGCCAGGAAATGGAGTTGAAGAAAACTACAAAGGCAGGTGCGCATTTGGAGGTGATGCAGAAGGCGGTGACCAGACAACACAAAAGTGAAGGTCACTTCTCCATCAACCTCGGGTGTCTGATGCAGGAGCATCCGGTGGTGGCAGAGCAATCTTGCATCAACACAAAATTTTCTAAGTGTTGGCCTTGGTGTCACGATATCATGACCAAAAAAGAGTCACGATATCATGACATGTCACGTTTTCATGACTCAGCCAGGAGAGAGAAGGTGCGGGGAAAAAATGTCACGATTTCGTGACATGTGAAATCATGACCAAAAATAAGAAAGAATAGAAGCATGGTGAAAATGTTGTGATTTCGTGACATGTCACGAAATCGCAACCGAAGCAAGCGAGATGTGATGATGATGAAAACTTCATGATTTTGTGACATGTCACGAAATCGCGACCATCATGAAATCACGACCGCAGCAGCCAAGGGAGATGCCAATAGGAATGTGGCGATTTCGTGACATGTCGTGAAATCATGACTAAGAGCAGCAGGGGGAATATGCCAATGGAAATGTCATGATTTCATGACATGTCACAAAATCATGACCATCACAAAATCATGACTAGAAGTGACCGAGAGATGGTGCTAACGAAGGATGTCATGATTTCACAACATGTCGCAAAATCGTGACATGTCGCAAAATCACGAATGTCACAAAATCATGACTTGAAGCAGCTGAAGGATGATGCCAAAGAAAATGTCATGATTTCATGACATGTCACGAAATCATGACCAGCAGCAGGAGGGAGAAGACGCCAAATAAATTGTCATGATTTCGTGACATGTCATGAAATCGTGACCAAAGCATAAAGGCGGAGGCATTTGAAGGCAAATGTTGCAATATCACGACATGTCACGATATCGCGACTTTAAGATAATAAATGCAATGATGGAGGAAAATGTCACGATATCATGACCAAAAGGGATAAGGAGCGTAGGGAATCCAAAATGTCACGATATCATGACCTAAAGAGAAGAGGAAGAGGAAGAGGAAGAAGTCACAAAATCGCGACAGTCTGCATTTTCAGGGGCCATTACAAAATGACACATGGCAGCACAGAACAACATGTGGCACCAAGGTGTAGTGAAAATAGGCACAGACAAATAGTTAACATAAGACGTTACGCCAGCTACAAAGGACATTACAAATTGCAGTTATGGGGTAGACGAAGACGAACAGTCATGGCAAAAATGAATCGAAGGGACGCCAGATGGAATACGAAGAGGCATGCCTAGAAATTTATAAAAGGATGAAGCAGAGACGTGTACAGGGGTTGGAAAATGATAGTTGCAGAGTTGGATAACTACAGTTACAGTGTTGCATAGTCATGTTGCAGAGTCGAGGCAGAGGCCACTCGGACCGGCTTGAGTGCTTTTCCTTCCATAGTTGCAGAGTGAGAGATCTGCAACAGAGAGTGAGAGAACTGTGCCTGTGCACCAGTTAGTGAAAGAACTAAGCCTGAGAGCTAGTTTCTGTAAAGCCTACGGGCTGTTATTGTAATCTTTACAAGTTATCGAATGAAACATTGGGTTTTTTGTTCTTGTAAAGTTTGTTAGCAATTTTTTGCGTGAAAATTCAGATTTGGTTGGGTTGATTTTTTCATGTCCCCATCACCACTGGAAGGACCTCACCTACTATTTCCTACCGAGAAAAGCAGGCAGTCATAGAGAAGAGCGCATCATTCCTTTGGATGGATGGTCTCCTATTTAAAATAGGACGGGACCAAATTAGAAGAAGATGCGTAGCAGAATAGGAGTTTTCAAAAGTTCTCAAGGCATGTCATGATGAGCCATGTGGAGGACACTTTGCAGGGAAACGAACTACCTAAAAAATCCTACAGGCTGGGTATTTTTGGCCCACTCTGTTCAAGGACGCAATAGCATATACTAGCAAGTGTGACGAGTGCCAGAGGATGGGTAGACCAACCCACCAAGATGAAATGCCCCTACAGCCCCAGGTACACTTGGAACCTTTCGATAAATGGGGCATGGAATTTGTGGGACCATTTAATCCACCTTCGATGGGAAGGAGGTTTATTTTGGTCTACACGGATTACGTCACCAAATGGGTGGAAGTGCAGGCATTAAGGGACTCAAAGGAAAGAACAGTCATCGATTTCTTATTTGCCCATATTTTCACATGATTTGGGGTTCCTCGGGAGATAACAACAGACCAAGGGCCCCAATTCATGTCTAAATTGATTGAGGAGCTGATGGAGCAGTATAGAGTTTGGCACAATAAAACCACTCCCTACCATCCATAGGTGAACGGGCAAGTAGAAGTGACAAACAAGGAGATAGAAAACATCCTGAACAAAACCGTACAACAACACAAGAAAGATTGGGCCACATAGTTGTCGGAGGTAGTTTGGGCATACAACACCACGTGGAAATCCACCACAAGATGCACACCTTTCCAACTAGTCTATGGAAAAAATGCGATGATGCCCATCGAGTTTGAAATAAAAACTCTAAGGACGGTTTCAGAATTAAATTTGAGCTTGGACGAAGCTCAAAAATAGAGGATTTGCAAGCTAGATCAGCTAGACAAAATCTGATTGGATGCTTTGTAGAGGATAGAGATTATACAACAGCAGAGAAAGAAGTGGCATGATAACCACATCAAGCTGAAGAAGTTCCAGGTAGGGGAATGGGTACTGATGTATGATTACTGGTTCTAGGAAAGGAAGGGAAAACTTATGCAGAGGTGGATGGGGCCATATGAGGTGGCAGAGCTTGTTAGGAATGGGACGGTGCACGTTAAGACAATTGACAACAGCAACACCATGTTCACAGTCAATGGCCACCGACTATGCCCCTATAATAAGTTCAAAATGTTACAGGTGGAATCTAGAGTAGGCATGGGGGAGACCCCATCTTGCTAGATCTGGATCGAACTCTCACAAGTGAAATGGTGGGCACGAAAGTGCTCACCCAAATTTTTTAGTTAATATAGTTTTTTTTTTGTAATGTGTGTTTTTGCAAGGACGACGCCCACATGCAAGTTGTAGGCATCCTAATCCAGGGCCTAACAGGCATGGAACGCATCTAAATGAATTTATTTTTCTTTCTTTTTTGGTTGCTTTTTGCAGGTGGAGGACCTGACAACACGAGGGATATGTATCTGGGAAACCAGGCCTAATTCGACTCAGCATTTCAACATCGGCTCATAGATAGAATCTGGGAAGCATGAAAAATTGGGAAGGCTTGATCACCCTTTTTCTAGTCAAATCACCATCCAGAAGAAGGCACCTTACTACATCCAGAAGGTGCCAAGTCCAGAAGAAGGTGCCTTACTACACCCGAAAGGTGCCCATCCAGAATAAGGCACCTTACTGCATCCATAAGAAGGTGCCAAGTCCATAAGAAGGCACCTTACTACACCTGAAAGGTGCCCATCCAGAAGAAGGCGCCTTACTGCATCCAGAAGAAGGTGCCGAGTCCACAAAAATGCGCCTTACTACACCCAAAAGGCACCCATCCAGAAGAAGGCACCTTACTACATTCGAAAGGTGCCAAATCGGAAGACAACGCCTTCCATCCATTCAGAAGTTCTATTAAAAAAAAATACATATGTAGGCACCTTCCGTGGCAGGAAGGCACCAAGTCTTAAAAAAAAAAAGTCATTCGAGATGCCTTCCAACATCAAGAAGGCACATTCATCCAGCCAAGACGCCTTCCAACATCAGGAAGGCGCATTCATCTAGCCGAATATGCCTTCCAACATCAGGAAGGCACATTCATCAAGACGAACGCCTTCCAACATCGGGAAGGCACAAACCAAAAGGAGGTGCCCCCCACATTGGGAAGACGCATACAGGCAAAAGCGCCTCCCACTAATCAGAGGCACCTCGTAGCATCGGAAGATGCATTCATTTGAAGAAGAGCATCGACAATGTCAGAAAGGTGCTACAAGGACATCATCCACATGGGAAAGGTACCAAAGAATGCCTCTCATGTGCAACATTTACATCTACCGGATGCCTCGAGTGGAACGAAGCATCCCACGAATGAGCAGCATCAAAGGACCATATCCCTCCCTCGTGTCACAAGTCAGCAAATCAGTAGCTACCACGACAACTGGAATGACGAATCAGGTACGTGCATACCAAATGAAATCATTTATATAATTATTTATAAATACATAGTACCAAAAAAGATACCGTCGTCATAGAGATTGTATCCCCCCATAGCTAGAATCGCATGCCAATGATAGGGCATCTTCCATAACTACTAGGGTTAGGCATATTTTCTATAAGAAGGTGCCTTCCTGAAGAAGGAAGGACAGAAAAAAATACAGCAATAGAAGGCACCATGGGAGGAAGGTCCAAGAACCACACGGTAAAGAAGAATGAACCCAGTGATACTGATGGGATCAGAGGGGCAGTGAAGACCCAATTTGAAGCCGAGGGGTGGCTCAAATACTGCACCCTAGTCAGTCAAGGCTAGGACATGGAGGTAGTTAGAGAATTCATCGCCTCTTTGAGGGGTGATGCGGCCCAAGTATGAGGGTGGAAATTCCAGTCACCTCTGAGTTCATCTCACAGGCGACTGGATTGCCTCTCACGAGGGAATGTACATACAAGGGTGGAGTGTTAAAAATATATGCTGAAATACTACTGCCAGGAGGAAATGTGTAGATAGACAAGGAGGGGTTACTCAAAAATAGTCTCCCCATGAATATGCAAAAGATGTTCGAGCAGATTGCTCAATTTTTCACATGCACAAGAAAGTATACCCATCTGCACATTAATCATGTGCACTTCATCAATCACCTAGTGCATGGGAGGAAATTAAACATACCTTTCTACTTGGTGAATGCTTTGAAAGATGAAGTGGCTTGGTACCAGAAGGGGGCACCATCCGCCTTAGCCCACCATGGGCTGATATCAACATTGGTCCGCCATGCAGAAGCACAAGGACAGAACCATGATGTAGAGGGAGATGGCGGACAAATAGAGCAACACAATGCAGTTGCCAAATTAGGGCAAGACGAAGCATCCCCTACAGAGGAGATAACAAACATTGGGCAATTAGCGTTGCCCTATTTTCTAGGAGCATAGCAGTCATCGGTGCTCAAAGACATAGAGGACAGAGGGCATTCCCTAGTGCCCGAGTATGAGGAGGAAGGAGCGCCACTCGCTGGTGGTGATGATGAACCAATCCCTAGGAGGAAACGTCTGAGGTGATTCCTCTCAATAGAGGAAGGACAAAGTGACCTAGAGATAGACGTTGCCACCCAAACCCTTTGAGAATTAATGAACTAAATCCCATGAAATGAATGAACTTCTAGGAGTAACGACCAGATCGATGCGGCCTTGGAGGAGGCGCTTGAATGGCAAACTGGTTGCTGGATGGCACAACAGATTTTGGAAGATTGCCAAAACTAGCATAAAAGGGAATTAGAGGAAAGAGATAGGTGAATTTCTCAACTCGAGTAGCTGGTCTAGCAGTTGTAGGAGGAAAATCAAATACTTCAGGATAGAGGAATAGTAAGATAGGAGGCATCTACTCAGACTAATTGGGTAGAAGTTCCGACAAACTCTCCCACATCTATCGAATGAGTATTCTCTTCAGGGGAGATTCGATTAGACGAGCGACAGAGTAGCCCATAGGTAGGGGAGGATTCCTCTATTTTTAGAGGTGAAAAGGAAATAAGTCCTACGATGCCCCTTATCATTGTCCTGAGTGACACAGAGCAAGACGAAGGTCTCCAGCAACAGATAAGACCAGAGGATAAGGAGGACCTCCCTAGGCCTGAATAAGGAGAAGATCCTGAGGGGTCGACACTAGGTAGATAGGCGAACGAAGGATCACCCTCGGAGATAGCAACACAACCGATCCTTCAAAGCAAGGAGAAGTCCCCGAAGGAGAAAGGAGAGACCCCTGTCCAAGCCACCACATTTTTTGTAGAAGCCAAGGCAAAGAGGCCCAGGATGGCTTGACAGAAGGCAAAAGTGACCTTTGTCGACTCTAAAGAGGACGAATGGGACATGTAGCCATTCGTCGAAAGGCAAATATATTTCGAGCAGTGAAACAATGAAATGAAAGCATCCAAGGAGGCCAAGAAGGCATCCTCAAGGGTAAAAGGAGATTCTGGCATCTACGTCAATCCGATAGAAGACAACCAATTTTGGGACATCTATGGTTCATCCCGAGGGCGGCCTTCCATGATGAGGAGGTACTTGGAATGGTGGGGAGTATATGGCCCAAAATTGGAGGCCGCTGCAATTGCAAAGGAGAATGCAGGGCTTACCCCTGAAGCAGTCGGATTAAAAAAGGCCCAAGTAGTGCCTTCTAGAGGGGATAACTCGGATATCCCTCTAGTAGTGGTCAGACCTCTAGACATCGACCTCTGGCAAGCTACCAAAGCTGCATTTCAATCGACAGGAAAAAACACTGGCTAGACCACCACTAGTAGTGGCCAAAACAAGAAGAGGACAATTGATAGCCGTAGTTTACCATAGGCAAAGGCAAACCACACCTTCAAATGTTGGCACAAAAATATAGACTCGGGCCGTAGGGGCAGTCGAATCCTCCAAGAGATGGCGACGATGAAAATTCAGAGGGCTACCTGTAGTTTGGATGCCACGAGGGCATGGCATATGTTAGGCGTGGGGGGATGATGAGCACCAGAAATGCTCATATTTTGTACATATTTCTTTGATCAATATGTGGTTGTATAATAAGGATTGCATACTTTTATGAATGATTATATAGATATTTGATATAATTATGCATGTTATCTAATTTGTGTGCTTTTAGTATGTTTTGTGGAATTGTAGTTGATTTAGTTAGATTTGGAACGATCGAGGTCTTTTGATGGACCTGGCACTTTATTTCATCAAGGGTCAATGTAGAGAACATAGGCGCCTCCCTGTAACCGAAAGATGCCAAGGGAAAAAGTGCCTCCCTGTGGTCGAAATGTGCCAACTAAATGCAAGCACCTCCTTGTAGTCAGAAGGCACCAAATGAATGCGAGTGCCTCCCTACAGTCGAAAGGCACCAACTGAATGTGAGCGCCTCCTTGCAATCGGAAGGTGCCAACCAAAGAAAAGCACCTCCCCATAGTCGAAAGGCACCAATAGAAGGCAAGCACCTCCCCACAGCCGAAAGGTGCTAATAGAAGGCAAGCGCCTCCCTACAACCAGAAGGTGTCGTGATAACAAGGTACCTTCCTCATAAGGAAGGCACCATTGTTTCTTTGCTCGTTGACCAGATTTGAACGACGTGGACAGCAACGGCTGGTGCAGTTCCAGCTCTACGTCATGTAGAGCTAAATTGGAGATAGCACCAATGTATCAAAACATCTTACTGATGCTAGGCAAAGCACGAACTAAAATGAACACACCGCCATCAGAATAGAATGCTAGACGTCGATTGCATTTGCCAGACTGTTCTAATTTAGTCTGGGAAGAATCGACTGTTGTAACCACTTCTATAACAGAAGTTCTATGGGTGTGTTATATAAACACATGCAGATCGTTCTGAGGAATATATAGAAATAAAATAAAGATCCATTTAGACGTACAAAGATAAATTGTAGTGTGTTGACAAATATATTAAAGTTCCAAAAGTTCTAAGCGCATGTTTGATTGGGAAGAAGCTGCTAGAGCCTAGGCCCACTCCAAGCCAGTATTTCTTCCCCATTTCCTTTTCTTTTATTAATTTTAATTAGTTTATTGCTTTCATAAGAACGTTTGTTAGTTTATTAGTTCCAGCATTTGTAGTAGATTTATTTTTAGGAACACGTACATGATTTATTTTCTATAGGTTTAATTTTGTTCTTCTTACATAAATCATTGAGGAGTGCGGGAATGATTGACAAACCATTTCAAGAACACCCCCCAAAATGTAGGATTAGTAGATTCACCTCTAGTGGTATTGTAGTAACCTAATTTTGACTCTTCGCAAGTTTACAAAAATAAGAAACCATTCACCTTGTTTGGTCCGCAACAATTGTCTTTATAAGCATAAAAACAAAAACAAAAAAAAATTATAACAAAAAAAAATTAAAACATTTTCTGTTAAGTATTATAGTAGGTATATAATTAAAATATATACCTCCCAAGATCTGTTGCAAATATATTAATATATATTTGCTAAAACCCAAATTTTGACACAATGACTAGACTCAGGAATGGAAAACAAATTGAAGTAGAAGAAGATTGGTTAGGAAAAACCACAAATAAACCAGATGCCCTTCTTGAAGACCCAATTCAGGAAGAAGTAACATTAAACCAACAAGAAGAAGAATTTGTGGATGCAAATGAACAAAAAGAAAATGATAGAGAGGAAGGATCCTCATCTCCTAAAATTACTCTAGAAGGAGCTGTTACTTTTGAGAATATGGACCATTTTTGGAAATTTCTCAATAATAATATTGGCACCCTTAATAGAGCAATTCATATGGATAAAGATCAAATTAGTGATACTCAAGCAACCCTAGAAGACATATATCACACATGCACTAATCCTTTGTCCTTTTTTGATCAAGAGAGTGATCAAGCTGGACCGTCCAATTTGGACATGGCTGCTATAATCCAAAACATGCAACAACAACAGGCTACCCAACCACCTAGAGTGCCTGTTACCAAGCCAAGGGTTATCCCCACATAAAATAAACCTTCATTCACTACTTTATTTCACCAAGCTATTGATCAATATACCTCAAATCAACAAAAGCCTAAAACAAAACCAAATTCCAATTTCCAACAATCTGGGATACAACATAATACAACACCAAATCTTCTTCATAATACTCTTCCTACCAACCATTTGCATAATAGCAATATAGCATCTAATCCTTATGTCCCACCTTCCTACGGTCACAAATCCCATACTCATGTACCACCAAACCAATATGGTGGACAAACTGGTAATTTGGAAGCCATGGTGAAACAGTTAGTCTCTCGCATGGACCAGATAGATCCCTACCATCCCTCGTACAATTATCGAGAGATGTGTAGTCAACCTCTAGATCCTATAGTTGTAGCACAACCATATCCCAAATACTTTCCTATGCCTATCCTACCTATATATAAAGGAACTTAAGATCCCATAGAGCATCTTCGTATGTTTAGGATAGCATGTCATGACATATCACATGATGATTTGCTATTACTAAAAATGTTCCCGAAAAGCTTAGGGGGGATGGCATTGGAATGGTATTATCAACTACCTACTCATTCCTTGAGAAATTTTGAAGAGACCGAGTCTTTTGTGCATCAATTTACTGCAAGGCATGTAACCATTAAAGATTTGTACAACCTGAAAAAAGACGAAGATGAGTGTTTTGCTGACTTCTTAGCTCAATGGAGACAGTTGATAGGAAAATTACACTTTGTGTTACCTTATCGGGAGATGTTGGATATTTTTATCAATAATTTACAAGAACAACTATCCTATGAATTATCAACTGCTACTTTGACTACCTTCAATCAAGCTATAGACTTAGCACGAAGGGTGGAAGATGCTCTCATTAGAAGAGGTCAACTCAAAAAGAAAGATGATGAGAAAAAATCTAGAAATCAATATAAAAATAAATAAGTTGTGGGTGACAGAGTCACTGATAGCAGAAACATTGCTAATGTTAATACTGCAAAAACAATAGAGAAGTTTATATTGAAACCTCCTGATAAACCACCCTAATAATTTACTAGGTTAAATCAACCTTTATCAACCATTCTCCCGCAATTACTATCATGAGGCTTGATCCAATTACCAGCCATCCAGGAACCTGATCCAACCATACCTGGATATAGAGCTGATTTATATTGTGATTTTCATAGAGGACCTGGACACGCTACCAACTCTTGTAAAATATTAAAACATAAAATACAATATTTTATTGATAACAATGAGATGGAGGTGCAAGCCTTCCAACCTAAACAAAATCCTTCTAATAACACTCAAAAGAGCATTCCCCAAAATCAGAATCAGAATGCCAATCAATCATTGGACATATTTCAGCATCCTTTACCAAAACATGGTAAAGAGGTGGCCAATCAAATTGAGCATCATAATGTTCCTCCTCCTACCCGATATGTAGGGACTATTAGTGGACAATTACCTGTTCATAATCCTCAAATATTTGAAACAACTTTATCCATAGTTACGACTAGACCTCTACATAATATCCGAATACTTGATCTTAGTGACACTGAATATGAGACTAAAAGTGACATGGAAATCACCTCAAATCAATCGAATAGTTCTAAATATGAATCAGATCCTATTCAACCTATCACCAGTTCTATGGTTCCAGAAGAACCATTTCCTTGAAGATTCACTACTAGATCATCGTCTCACCAAATAGTTTCTAATGAACAAGCCATAAATGCTAGACCAATACCTATTCATCACTTGCAAAATAACATTGTAGGAACCATCAGATCCGTTACCAGACAACAGGCTCAAACCTCTCAACAGGATCAAACTCAGAACTATCGATCAACCCCATTTGTTTTGAAAAATCCCAATAAAGGGAACTATGCATCTAATGTTCAATCTAAACCTTCTTACAATATTAATGAACAATTATCCAATACTACAGCAAGAATTTCCCTTTTGGACCTGTTAAGATCTTCTCCTACCCATAGGGAGGAATTAATGCTCACATTAAGCCAAATGATGGTACCACAAAATATTCAACCTGAAGCCATGTCCAATACTATCATCACTCGAGAAGTCAATTGTATTGACTTTCAAGATAAATATATCCCGCAACATAGTTTACATAAGGATAACCGCTTATATATTACTGCCCTAACTGGAGATGTAGCAGTTAAACGAGTCTTGATTGATAATGGCTCATCTTTAAACATCTTCACTTTTGACTTCTACCAACGATTTGGGTTTAGAAGTGACGAAATGAAAAGAACTGATATGATTATAAAAGCCTTCAATGACGAGACACAAGAAATGTGTGGAGTCATTACTATACCCTTGCAAGTTGGTCCTAGAACCCTAGATATGACCGTGTTTATTGTACATTGCCCTGCATCGTACAATATACTTTTGGGTCACCCTTGGATCAATGTGATGCGAGTGGTTCCATCTAATTTACATGAGTGTGTTAAATTTGAATTTAAAAACCAATTGGTTACTATTCATGGTGATCCTAGACCCTTTGATATGTGTGCTTTGGCAGAACTTGTTGGAGTTCAATTTTACCTTGCCCTGTCATCCACACATCCTAATTCTTATCATTCATCCAAACGTGTAAAACACACACCCACAACATCATCTACTCTTTCAACTACACCTATACATATAGCTCAACCATCTTCTGAACAAACCACACTAGGACCTCGAAAAGATCCTAAACCTACAACCAATGCTTCCTATTTTACTCCTATATCTTCCATGCCTATAGATTCACCCGTCAATATCCGTATGACATCTACATCCACTACAGGAATCCTTTCTACATCCGATGATGTAGGGAATGTTCCTTATACCTCCTATGCTCTTACTGATGAGCTCTTACCTGATTTATCTACAATTCTTATATTTGAGGAAGCCAACACTGCCATAAAAACTTCCCTCCTTTTAAATAAACTTCCACCCTCTCCTCGTACTTTGGGCCTCCCACAGCCTATGGGAAGTATCTACCAAGTCGGGAGTTATGCTTTTATTTTTAAAGGATATGATTGGGGAAGAATACCCAGAAACATTAAGACACATTGTGATGGATATGCTAGATGCTATTTTGCTAATGATTATCTTAAAGCTAAGCCCATAATGATTAAATTGGGATATAAAGGGAAAGGTTTGGGACCTTTCCAAAATGGTATGAAAGAAAATTTTGAGGTAGAACCGTGGCCTGCCCACTGTGGTGTGGGCCTATTTTCTAGTAAAGGTCAGACCTTTCCATTTTAGGATGATGACCATCTCGTATGTTATCAATATTATCTAGATAAACAAGATTCTTTGTGTCTAAATAATAATTCTTTTACCTGCAATATGCTATCCATAGCCTACCCTGAAATGATTGTCAAATCCGACAATGAGTTGGAGGGAGATCTCTTTCATGATGTTTCCATTGAGGAATTGTTATACAATGAATTTTATTTTGATGGCTCTATCCCGAATATAGCCCAGATTGAAGCTACGACTCCTCAAGACAAATTATCCAAGTTAACCTTGGAAGAATTACAAGAATCAAGTGTTTCATACACCCCACCTAATTTTGAGAGAGATTTATATATGTAATTTGAAAATGTTATAAAAATTAACATTGGAACCGAACATAATCCTCACATAATCAATATTGGATCAGAATTGAGTCAAGAAAAACAAGATCAATACATTTCATTTCTTAAAGACTATGAAGATGTCTTTGCTTGGACATACGAAGACATGCCATGTTTGGACCCTTTCGTAGTTATGCATCATCTAGTAGTCCATCCAGATGCTAAACCTGTTAAAAAAAAACTTTGAAAAATGCATCCTAAAGTGGCCTTACTAGTCAAAGGAGAACTAGAAAATTTGTTGAAAGTCATTTTTATACAAGCCATTGATTATGTCGAATGGATATCTAATGTAGTTCCAGTAACTAAGAAAGAAGCCACTAAAGTTAGGGTTTGCACCGATTTTAGAGAGATTAATGTTGCATGCCCTAAATATGATTTTCCTCTTCCCAACATGGATCAGATCATTGAATTTACTGCTATAAGTGGGATGATATCCTTAATGGATGGATTTTCTAGTTATAATCAGATCAGGATTGCTCCTGAAGATCAGGCCAAAATAGCCTTTATTACCCCTTGGGGAACCTTTTGTTGGAAAGCGACGCCATTTGGCTTAAAGAATGTAGGTGCAACCTATCAACGAGCTATGACTTATATTTTTCATGATATGATGCATGATATCCTACATGATTATGTAGATGATATCATAGCTTGTTCCACCAAAGAAGATGATCATTTAAATGACTTAAGGAAAGTATTTGATCGATTAAGGGAATATCTTATCCAACTAAATCCAGCTAAATGCATATTCGGAGTTAAGTCTAATAAATTATTAGGGGTTATAGTTTCTTTACGTGGCATTGAAATTGACCCTCTCAAGATTGTGGCTATCAAAGATATGCCCGCACCCACCAATATATCAGAATTATGAAGTTTACAAGGTAAGCTTCAAGCTATTCACCACTTTATCGACAATTTGGCAGACAAAATTGGACCCTTTCTTAAGCTTCTTAAGAAAGATGTTTTTTTTCATTGGGACAAAGAATCCCAAGAAGAATTTGAACTCCTTAAGCAATATCTCCTCAAACCACCAGTGCTTTCCCCACCTAGATTGAAGAACACAAGCTTATACTGAGAGGAGGGGTGAACAATATAAGACCTCTTTTTACTTTTTCCTTTAAACTTCAAAACAGTAAAGCAATATACCCAAAGAAATATCAAAACAATGCATAAGATAATCCACAAAGTGACACCAATTTTTAACGTGGTTCATCTAGAATGGCTGGGCTACGTCCATAAAAATTTTCTCTAAAAGTTATCTCAAATTCTTTGGGAATCCTTCCCAATTACAATTTTTATGAGCCTCAGCACAAAGGAGATACCTTCCCCCAATCATATTTTATGAGCCTTTTCTCAAAGGAGATACCTTCCCCCAATCTAAATTTATGAGCCTCTACTCAAAGGAGATACCTTCCCCTCTGCTCTAGAAATGATCCCTTAGAAGATCAACTGCCTCCACCTCTTGCCAGCATGTGGAACTCCTTTCCATCAAAGACCTCCTGTCTTCAATGCTTAGCCTAAGAGACCTATGCCTTCTATGATCACATCCACAACAACTCAATAACCAAATCTGTCCTCAGGTTCTTCTCATAGAACTAGTGCATCTCTATCCTCAAGTTCTCTGATAGAACTATCAAACTCAGCTCACAAGTCCTCTGCTAGGACCTATCCAAATATGCTCACAAGTTCTCTCTGCACACACTCTGCACTGTCTTCGCACACTCTGTGCCCATACAACAGCACTTCACATTTGTCTTTTCCTTCTATGCTCTCTATGCCCTCTACTCTCTTTGTGCAATCATAGCCGCACTTGGTTGAACTTCAACCTTTGCACCTCTGTGCAATCACAACGGCACCATCTTTGCACACTCTACTTCTTTTGTGATCTTCCACATGTAGAATGATTCGACAAAATGCACTCTGTGCACTATGATCAAATTTTGCACTCTACCATCGATGATTGAACTTCTTGCTCTATGTGCTATCTGTGCTCTTTCAGCTACATCTCGCACACTTCGACGCACATTCTACGACACCTTCATTTTCTCCTCAAATCTCCAAATAGCCCTCCTTTTATAACAAAATTTTCATGATGAAAACTTCAATCTTAGTCAGCTGTTATAACAAATGCAAACCCTAATATTCGTCGGCTCTAAGCCCTAATCTTCATTGGCTAATATTTGACTTTGTTGGCTTCACTGCCTCTGTAACTCTTCTGTAGCTTCTATTGCGAAAATACCACATGTCACGATATCGTGACACTTTTCACTTTCTTAACCTCTTCTTGGTTTGCACCCACGAAAGCGAAACATGTTGCAAAATCGCAACACTTTTGCTGCCTTTCATTCTTCTTTGCTTGCACTAGCGAAAATGAAACATGTCGCAAAATCATGACACTTTCGCTGCCTTGTGCTTTTCTCTACCTTACGCCCACGAAAACGGAACATGTCGTGAAATCACGATGCTTTCGCCTTTGAGCTCTTCCTCCTTGAATTTGTCATGAAATCATGACGCTTCTTCTTCCATGCTCTTTCGATTTGCTTCTGTCATGAAATCATGACTCTTCTTCTATTGAAGACCTGATTTTTGTTTCTATCATGAAATCATGACACTTTCTCCAACCGTATGCTTCCATCTCAATCTGTCACGAAATCATGAAACTTTCTGCATCCATAAGCTTTCTCTACAACCTGTCGCAAAATCATGACACTTTCTGCATCCGTACACTTTCTCTTCAACATGTCGTGAAATCGCAACATTTCTTACTTTGAAACCTTTCCTTTGCTGCATGTCGCAAAATCGTGACAGTTCTTACTTGGAACATTTTCATCTGTAGCATGTCGCAAAATCATGACAGTTCTTACTTTGAACTCTACAGCATGTCGCAAAATCATGACAGTTCTCACTTCAAACTCTGCAGCATGTCGTGAAATCATGACACTTTTCATGTTACTTTCTCTCTCTTCAAACTTGTCATGAAATCATGACAATTCACACTACGGACTCTCTCTTTTGCATTATGTTGCAAAATCATGACACTTTTTCTTTCGGACTCTCTCTCCTACAACATGTCATGAAATCATGACACTTTTTCGTCTGTACAACCTTCCTTGCAATATGTTGCAAAATCACAACATTTCTAACTCTGTACAATCTCTCTCCTCTTTGAGTCGTGAAACTATGACATGTCGTGATATCATGAAACTTTTCTATCTTGCTTTCTCTCTCCTACTTAAGTCACGAAAATGCAACATGTCGCGATATCGCGACACTTTTCTAAAATGCTTTCTCTCTCCTACTTAAGTCACAAAAATGCGACATGTCACGATATCGCGACACTTTTCCAACTTACTTTCTTTCGAACCTGTCAGCTTGGGGTTTGCAAAAGACCTTTGAAACTATCATGCCGTAACCTTCATAAAAACAAATTATTTGACATCAAATCAAATTCCTTCAAAAACTTCTTGACATCAATGACAACTTATTCACTTGAGAAAATGCAATGTACCCAAGGTACCCAAAATTGCCAACAATCTCCCCCTTTGTCATTGATGGTAAACCTTTACTGAAAACACTTCTCAAGAGCCAAAACTGAAACCAACTATGCTAACAATTGACAAACTATGCCCACAACTGAGAATCTTCCTTTGAAGTTTTTCTCCCCCTGACTTGAAGCTTTCCTTTTAACTTGAAGCTCTCCCTTAATCATATCTCTCCCCCTTTGTCATCAATGGCAAAGGATCACCTTTGGGGCTCGGGACTAAGAATGAGCCTCTTAGCTCATCCCCTCCCCCACCTCCTGATGAGGTAATTAATTCTGGGGTAGGAGTAAAACTCCCATTAGGTACTGATCATCATCAGCGTCTATAACTTCCTTGTCGGGCCTTCTCTTGAACTCTTTGTCCATATTCCTATTCTTGTCACTGTTCTTGTTCTTGTTCTCATCCCTGTTCTTGTTCATGCCTTGATCCTTAGACCTGATCATGCCACTATTCCTGTACCTGTATTATGGAATTTCAGCTCTACACTGTCTTATTATATGACCTTCATTGTTGCACTTGAAACACTTGACAATGTTGTTTCTCTGAGGTAAACCTGATCTTTGAATCCACCAGTTCTACCCAAACCTATTCTGACCAAACCTGTTCTGGTCGAACCTATTTTGATCAAACCTGTTCCTATTATTTACCTCACAATAGACTGCCTTGTGCCCAAAATGTTGACAAGAGTAGCAATAACCTTGAAAGAAACTAGCACTTCTGAAATTATCATTTACCTTCTTCACTTGAGCCATGCAATGTGCAGCCATGTGACCAAACCTATGACACGCAAAACATCTGCCTTGAAATTTTCCTTTATTTGACCTCTTGGGTCCTGAAAACTTCTTCTTCTCATTCTGAATTCTATTTTATATTTCTACGCATCTATCATTCAAGGACTCATGATCTGAAATACCTTCCTCATCAGAACTCTCTTCCTTTTGGAGTCTCTTACTAGACTCTCCAACTTGTTCCTTGTGCGGCTTAACAAAACCAAGGCCTGTTTTATCTATTGTTTTTCTTTGACCTTTTATGAGTGAGTTAACTTTTTTGGAGCTATCTTGAAACCTGTAAATCTTATCCTTGTACTATTTAGTTTCCTCTTTCAAAGACGCCATTTTCTATTCTAACTCACTATACTCAAGAACCTTAGACTCTAACTCAACCTTGAGTTCTTGTGTCTTAGCTATAGAGAAATCAAGATTTTCTATAAGATCATCTCTCTCCATACAACATTCATCTAACTTATCCTTGAGTCTAGCATTCTTCTTTCTTTCCTTTTTCAAAGCACTAAGAGCACTACTAAGTTCACTTTCAAGACCCTTTATTTGATTGCTTTCTGAATCATCAAAGCCTTTTTCAAATTTCTTATCACTAGAGGTGCTACCTTTTTCAAAAACCATACATGCATATTTCGTATAGTTTTTTGAAGCATCCTCATACATACTAGAAACCAGATCATTATTTGTACGATCATCCTCAAGATGACCAAAATTTCCACATCTAAGACATTTATGATAATGAATCTATGTTTCGGTTCTTCCTCTTTTTCTGATATGAACAACATCTCATTTTCATTATCACTTGAAGAACTTTTACTATCACTACTAGAACACTTACTTGATTTTTCTAGGTAGAAACTCTTCTTTTTCTTGTGCGAATGCCTCTTTCCTTGATTGTTGTGCTCATATTTGTTCTTCCTGTGATGCTTATGCTTTTCAGAATCCTTGCTCTTAGAATCCTGTTTATCTTCATCACTTTCATTCTTGGGAATAGTACAGTCCGTAGCATAATGACCAAAATTTCCACAATTGAAACATCTTATATTTTTCATGCTTTTGTGCTTTCTAGAGAACTTGCATTTCTTGCTGTAATATGCCTCTTCATCACTAGAAGACTCATCACTCTCTTGAAGTTGTTTACCCTTGGATTTCTTGGTAGCCTTGAAAGTTGCCTCTTTCTTGACATCAACCTTCACTTGAGTTCTCAACTCAAATGCCGCAAGTATACTATGGATCTCATTCAACTTATCCAAATCTTTAGCTTCCTCAATAGCAAAAATATTTTCACTAAATCTATTAGGAAGAGATCTTAAAATCTTATCACAAACATCATTTTCAGCAATCTCAAGACCTAAGTCTTTCAAGGAGTTAACAACCTCATCCATACGAAGCATGTAGTCACTAATATTTTCATCATCATTCATCTTGAGTTGTTCAAACATACCTTTGAAGTGTCTCAACTTGGCCTTTCTGACATTTGTATCACATGTATGAACCACCTGCAACTGTTTCCACATTTCACTAGCTGTCTTGCAGTGAATCACTTTGGTGAGATCTATTTTCTGTAAGCCTTTTAGGATTGCATTCATTGCTTTTGAATTTTTGTGATGTAGGAGCCTTTCTTCTTTAGTATATGGACCATATACAGGAATAGTGTACTCATCTTCAATTACTTCCCATACCTCATTACCAAGTGTCATTAGATGAATCTTCATCCTTGCACTCCAAAGAACAAAATCTGACCCATCAAGAATAGGTGCTGCATTGCCACTTGAATAATCCATTGTGTTCTTTACTAGCTTTTTCTTCAAGCTGTTAAACTTTTTGAAGGCACCCGCTCTGATACCAATTGAAGAACACAAGCTTATACTTGAGAGGGGGGTGAACAGTATAAGACCTTTTTTTACTTTTTCCTTTAAACTTCAAAACAGTAAAGTAGTATACCCAAAGCAATATCAAAACAATGCACAAGATCATCCACAAAGTGACACCAATTTTTAACATGGTTCACCTATAATGGCTGGGCTATGTCCACAAAAATTTTCTCTAAAAGATATCTCAAATTATTTGGGAATGCTTTCCAATTACAATGTTTATGAGCCTCGGCCCAAAGGAGATACCTTCCCCCAATCATATTTTATGAGCCTCTGCTCAAACGAGATACCTTCCCCCAATCTGAATTTATGAGCCTCTACTCAAAGGAGATACCTTCCTCTCTGCTCTGGAAATGATCCCTCAGAATATCAACTACCTCTACCTCTTGCCAGCACGTGGAACTCCTTTCCATCGAAGACCTCTTGTCTTCAATGCTTAGCCTAAGAGACCTCTGCCTTCTATTATCACGTCCACAATAGCTCAACAACCAAATATATCCTTAGGTTCTTCTCATAGAACCAGTGCATCTTTGTCCTCAAGTTCTCTAATAGAACTATCAAACTTAGCTCACAAGTCCTCTGCTAGGACCTATCCAAATCTACTCACAAGTTCTCTCTGCACACACTATGCATTGTCTTCGCACACTCTGCACCCATACAACAACACTCCACGTTCGTCTTTGCCTTCTATGCTCTTTATGCCCTTTGCTCTCTTTGCGCAATCACAATCACACTTGGTCAAACTTCAACCTTTGCACCTCTGTGCAATCACAGCGGCATCGTATTCGCACACTCTACTTCTTTTGTGATCTTCCACACTTAGAATGATTCGACAAAATGCACTTTGTGCACTACGATCGAATTTTGCACTCTACCTTCGATGATTGAACTTCTTGCTCTGTGCGCTATCTATGCTCTTTCAGCTGCATCTTGCACACTTCGATGCACATTCTATGACACCTTCATTTTCTCCTTAACTCTCCAAACAACCCTCCTTTTATAATAGAATTTTCATGATGAAAACTTCAATCTTAGTCGGCTGTTATAACAAATGCAAACCCTAATCTTCATCGGCTGCAAGCCCTAATCTTTGTCGACTAATATTTGACTTTGTCGGCTTCACTGCCTCTATAACTCTTCTATAGCTTCTGCCACAAAAATACCACATGTCACGATATCGTGACACTTTTTGCTTTCTTAACCTCTTCTTGGTTTGCACCCACGAAAGTGAAACATGTCACGAAATCATGAAACTTTCACTGCATTTCACTCTTCTTTGCTTGCACTATCGAAAATGAAACATGTCACGAAATCACGATACTTTTGTTGCCTTGTGTTTTTCTCTGCCTTACGCTCGTGAAAATGGAACATGTCACGAAATCATGATGCTTTCGCCTTTGAGCTCTTCCTCCTTGAATTTGTTGTGAAATCGTGACACTTCTTTCGTGCTCTTTTAATTTGCTTCTGTCACAAAATCATGACTCTTCTTCTATTGAAGACCTGTTTTCTATTTCTGTTGTGAAATCGTGACACTTTCTCCAACCGTATGCTACCATCTCAATCTGTCATGAAATCATGACACTTTTCGCATCCATAAGATTTCTCTACAACCTATCATGAAATCGTGACACTTTTTGCATCTATACGCTTTCTCTTCAACATGTCGCAAAATTATGACATTTCTTACTTTGAAACCTTTCCTTTGCTGCATGTCGCGAAATCACGACAGTTCTTACTTGGAACATTTTCATCTGTAGCATGTCGGGAAATCGTGATGGTTCTCACTTTGAACTCTGTAGCATGTCACAAAATCATGACAGTTCTCACTTTGAACTCTACAGCATGTCATGAAATCGTGACACTTTTCGTGTTACTTTCTCTCTCTTCGAACTTGTCACGAAATTGCAACAATTCACATTACGAACTCTCTCTTCTGCATTATATCATGAAATCGTGACACTTTTTCTTTCGGAATCTCTCTCCTACAACATGTCACGAAATTGTGACACCTTTTCATCCGTACAACCTTCCTTGCAATATGTCACAAAATCATGACATTTTTGACTCCGTACAATCTCTCTCCTCTTTGAGTCATGAAACTGTGACATGTCACGATATCGCGACACTTTTCTAACTTTCTTTCTCTCTCCTACTTAAGTCATGAAAATGCAACATGTTGCGATATCACGACACTTCTAAAATGCTCTCTCTCCTACTTAAGTCACGAAAATGTGACATGTCGAGATATCGCGACACTTTTCCAACTTACTTTCTTTCGAACTTGTCAGCTTGGGGTTTGCAAAAGACCTTTGAAACTGTCATGCCGTAACCTTCATAAAAACAAATTATTTGACATCAAATCAAATTCCTTCAAAAACTTCTTGACATCAATGACAACTTATTCACTTGAGCAAATGCAATGTACCCAAGGTACCCAAAATTGCCAACATAGATCTGATCGTCCTTTTATCTTGTACATTTTTGCTTTTGATTCTGACTTAGGAGCTATGTTAGTTCTGCTTGACGATGAGAAGAAAGAATGTGCTAATTATTACATCAGTAGAACCTTAATTAGTTATGAAAATCGATAGACCATATTAGAGAAATTATGTCTAGTAGTTGTATTTTCTACATAGAAACTATGACATTATATGCTCAATCAGAAAACATATGTTATTGCCAAATTCGACCCTTTGCGATATATCATGAGTCGACCATATTTATCGGGTCGCATAGCTAAGTGGGTTCTTGCACTAAGTGAGTTTGAACTCACATTTATAGGACAAAATTCTGTTAAGGGACCCTTAGAATCTACTCATCCCCTCATCATTGAGTTTCCTGATGAATACCTTAAACTAGAGGTAGACCATTCAGAGAAATGGTCCCTATACTTTGACGGATCCCGATGCATGAGTGGGATTGGAGCAGGTATTATTTTAATATCTCCGTAAAAACATATTATACTTTTGTCCTTCAAATTAACATTTGCTTGCACCAATAACACTGCTAAATATGAAGCTCTTATCCTTGGATTACGAGTTGCCTTGTCATTGAAAATTAAAAGTTTATTGGTTTTCGGTGGCTCCCAACTTGTCATAAATTAAATCAATGATGTTTATCAGACCAGAGATGATAAATTACGCCCATATAAAGAATATGTTTTGCAGTTATTATCCTTGTTTGATCAAGTTACTTTGGAAGCTATTCCTCAAACTAGAAATCATGTGGCTGACACTATGGCTACAACTGCATCTCTTTTACCCTTGGAGTTAGACGATGAATATGCTACAATCATTATTCATTGACTCCAGGAACCCACTTCAAGAAAATCATTCTTAGAACCTTTGTATGTTTCTCATCAATGAAACAACTCCTAAACCATGGTATACTGATATATTTAATTTTTTACAGAGAGGAACCTTCCCTGATGGTTGTACTAGCAACCAGCGTAGGTTATTACGTAGACAAGCAAGTTGCTTTGTGATTATTGGTAATACCTTGTATAGAAGATCTTTTGAAGGCATCTTACTAAGATGTTTGAATCTAGAAGAATCTATATCAGCTTTGAATGAAGCCCATAATGGATCTTGTGGGGGACATTTTAGTGGTAGCGCCATTGCTAAGAAACTCCTCCGGATAGGATATTTTTGGCCTACCATGGAAAATGATGCATATACTTATGTGCGACATTGTGACAAGTGCCAGAAACACGCTGACCTTGTCCATGCACTTGCACAAGAACTGTAGGCTATTTCATCTCCTTGGCCCTTTTCAAAATGGGGCCTAGACATTATTGGAAAAATCAACCCTGTGTCATCCGATGGACACAAATTCATCATAACCACCACTAAGTATTTCACAAAGTGGGTTGAAGCTATGCCATTAGCTTCTTGCACTGGAACACAAGTTTCCAAGTTTATTTTTAATCAAATTATTTGTAGGTTTGGAATTCCTGCCAATCTCATTTTCGATAATGGAACTTGTATTTAAAACATTTCAAAACACAATTATCTTGCATTTCTTTCAATTCATAACTTAAAATTAAAAACATCCAAATCATCAAAATCTTCAAAAACATCTTTTATTTTTGTACCTATCAAATTGTGAATTATTGCAGTCATATTTTTAGTTATTTTGGATAAATAAGCATTTATTTGGAATCCCGCACTTTCACATTCACATGAATAAATATTTTGATTTTATTTGGTATGATTATTCATCTCTCTTATATCAAAGTCCACAGTTGAATTAAATAAAGTTTGAGCATAGAGAACTGATCTTGTTATTTACTTGAACCAAGTATATCTTTTCACATTAAAATGATTTCATTGCACATTCAATATGATGCTACATAGTAGAAATGGTTTCTTGAGCGAAAAGTTTTCCCTGCTATCCTATCATGCACATGGTCTAGAATCTTTGAGAATTGACAAAAGGACAAGCTCACCCCTACCCAAAATAAAAATCCCTTGCTCTACAGATAATCCGAGCAAGTATCCCTACCATAGGAAGAAACAAAAAAGTTCAAGAAAAAGAGAAAAAGAAAAGGTTATTTTGTATCATTACAACAATATTTTAGTATTTTCTCAAAAATCAAGAAAAAATACAAAAAAAAAAAAAAAGAAGAAAAGAAGCAAAAGAGAAATGCAAAAGCAAAAATGCAATAAAATCCTTTCCCTACCCCTTGAAAATAAAAGAAGGGTGAATGAGCTTGAATCCCTGGAATTCTCAATTATTCGAAAACTATGAAGTAAGCCCCATAACAGGTGGTTTGTGCCCAACCCGCTTGGCCTTGGGTAATCTCTAGCGTGGCGATATGTCTATCACATTAGCAACCTTATTTTGTATAGACCTTTGTTAGATTATGGATTAGCTAGCTCTTGATAACCTAACTTACATAGTAGTCTGGTACGGTTATATGCATATAAATCATGGTCAACGAACATTCATTTGGTCAAGAAAAATTACTTGTATCAAATTATCTTGCTCAAAATCGGTGAATGAACAATACAATCGCACACAAATTTGTATTTGAGATATTTTGTATCATTATGATAAATCAAGATCGGTAATGAACTCACATTTTCACATGAGGATTCTTTATAAATCCATATTTCTCTTTGAGATAATTTAAAATATTTTTGTAACTCTTTTCGAAATAATTTTATCCTTTTATTTCAGAATTTGTTGTTTGTATAAGAGCAATTACATACATCTTCTCACAAAATATTCACAATAATTCCAAACAAAATTTTCATATTATTATTTTTCTATTTATCAAAAAAAAAAAAAAATCATCTTGCAAAAACCAACAATCTATTTTCTTCTTTGGATTTCGCGATGATGGTATAAGTCTATACCTATAATTCTATGCCTAGCGCAAACCATTGTTCTAATTTTGTTTTCCATTTATTTTAAAACAAATTCATCAAAACATATGACTTGCATCATTATGTTACACAATTATGCTTTACAAACAAACAAACACTTATTCTATTTCATGTCATTATGTTCAAAATTCAATTTTGCAACCATGGTATAAATTCTAAGGAATTGTTCAAAATTTTATCACACTTAGGAATTTATGCCTAGAAAAATCATATTTATTTTAGTATCTCATGCATACTATTTTTATGAAAATATGAAAATAAATCATCAAACCATCATTATCTCCATCATTACAACACAAAGTCTTAAGACAGTCTCTTAAGCACTCTTTTACTTTTAACAATATTTCTATACTAGGATTAGCTTGATGACCGAGTGAGTGACGAATCCATGAAATGGTCTATAATAGTGACAATGTCCTTTGAAATTATTGTTAGAAGTCTCTCTTTTATTTTTTATCAAATCACACCACCACAACCAATTGTTTACATCAGATTATTTCATTTAAAATCTTACAGCATGACATCAAATTATACTATTTCAACACGACATAATTACATGAATCATCAATCCAATAAGCAAACAATTCAACCATTAAAGCATCATAAAAACATATGAACAAGTCATATCATCAAAAATATCATATATATATATATATCAAAAAATTATATACATCATATCAAAACTGGATTGGTATGCCACAATCTATACCCTGGCATACTCAATCCTCTCAAAAATCTCTACAACATCTACATTCCATAGACACCTAGCCTTGAGAAGCCCTCAAGCTCTTAGCCTCATCTCCTCCCCCACCCTGATGTGGAGGAGGTGGTCCCATAGAGTTTTGGGATGTATCTCGGGTCCTCGTCGTCGATCGGGAGGATGTCCTCGTCAATCCTAGCCTGACTGGTTTTGCAATATTGGCTGGAAGCTATACCCTCTGGCCCTCTGGAACTAGCTAAAAGTATGCACCCTGGTAAAATATAGTCTGCATCATGGACCGCACTAGGTCATCCCTGCTCGCTCCTTCGCCCTGAGCTCTGAGTCATGTAGCTGTTGACAATTTTGTCACATTACATAAGGGGTAGAAAAAAATCAAAAAATTTCCTTTTGTAAAGTGTTTCTTTTTGTTTATTCAAAAGCATTTGCAAGTGTTGCAGCAATTTTGCCTTTCAATGCCATCCCATTGAACATAGAATGAAGAAGGAAAATCTTCGCTGCCAAACAGGCCAAAGAAGATAGCTTCGGAGCAGAAGACAAAAAGTGATGCGATATCGCGACATGTTGCATTTTCATTATGCAAGAAGCAAAATTAAGCTGAAGGCATAAAAGTGTTGCGATATCGCAACATGTTGCACTTTCACGACCGACAGCAAGAAAAAGCACAGCAAGAAAAAATGTCGCGATATTGCGACATGTCTTATTTTCATGACCTGGAAGCAAGAAGATGAGCCAAAATGAAAAAGTGTCACGATATCGTGACATGTCGTATTTTTGTGACCGACACAAAGAAAGAGCGCCAGAAGGAAAAAGTTTCATGATATCACGACATGTTGCATTTTCATGATGCAAGAAGAGGAAAGAGTGCAACAAAGAAAAGTTGTTGCGAAATCGCGACATGTCACATTTTCACGATCGACAACAAGGAGAAGGTGCAGCAAGGAAAAAGGGTCGCGATATCGTGACACGTCGCATTTTCACGACTAACAAGGTAAAAGCGCATAAAGAGAAAAGTGTCGCGATATCGCAACATGTCACATTTTCATGACTGATAGCAAGGAAAAGTGCCAGAATGAAAAAGTGTCGTGATATCACGACATGTCACATTTTTGCGACTCTAAGCAACAAAAGAAGACAAACATAGAAATGTCACGATTTCGCAACATGTCATATTTTCGTGATGCAACAAGAAGAATCAAGTTGAAGGCAAGGAAATGTTGCGATATTGTGACATGTTTCTTTTTGCGAGGGGCACACACTCCAAGCCGGGTATTTTCCCGAGACCATCAAAGTGCCTCGTAAATGCAGTTTTGCTTGCCCGATAAGCTAGCTACCCATTTTTGGCAATTGGAAGCGAAGTATCAGTCAAGCATGGTGGCCACTCGAGCATTGCACCCAGAGACCAAAGACACTCAGATGACTCATAATTGCATATTTTTGCATTTGACTCGGTCACAGTTACCAGTTATGGTAATGGATTTGAAAGCTCAGTATCGAGGGCCGCAAGGAGCTGACTTCTTAGATCTCAAGAACATACTTCGCCATTCTGTGTAATTATGACTCAGAGGGTCGGGTCCTCTATAAAAACCTAGATTTTATAATGTAAAATGGGGGGAACTATCTGCTAGAAAGTTGTTGTAACTTGATGTCTTGCGATTAATACTAAGAGACTTTGAGCTTAATTCTTTTCTTTTATACTGCCTTCTGCACTTGATTCTTCTATCTCTCCTCATTTGTATGTTGGATGTTGAATCCTACATCCGATGTGTGGTCAGATACTGTGTCCTGAAACTCATTCTAAAGGATACGTAGGAGTTGAAAACATCCTATTGACTTTATTTTATGTTGCCTACCTTGCTTGATTCTTTTATCTCTCTTCGTTTGTAGACCGAGATGCTAAACTTTGTGTCTGATGTGCGATTGGGGATAGCACCTTGAAACTCATTTGAAAGGATACATAGGAAGGTTGATATTACGTTTCTTTCATTTTACTCTTGGTGTTCCTTGCTGCTATTCAGGTTGTTTGTTAGCGATCGTGCTTCCTGTTCTCTCTCACATCAAATCACAGATCTCTCTTCCATTAAACCTTTTTATTTATTTCTCTAACCCTTATCCCCTTTTATTTATTTCTCTAACCCTTATCCATTTTATCTCTTTCCTGCACTCTTATCTCAAAAAACCCAAGTAGTTTAGCATAGGATCCTACCTTTCTCTGGAGATTGGCACGAAGGGCATCTCTTCCCTTTGGCCTTTCAATTTTGGTCCAAGTCTAGGGTGCATCCATTTATCTCAAAATCCTTACCTAGGCGGATATGATCACCAACAGTTTCTGGCATGCCCAGTGGGACCAACTGTATCTGTCTTAGATAGATCCATAACTAGTTAAGGTCCCATATTTTAACGTAAACCCATCTTCACTGAGGCCAATAGCGCTAACCAGTTCTTGGTGTGACCCGGTCAGTCTCACCTTCTGAGTGGTAGTGAAAATCGATGCTCTTATTACCAAAAGACTCTAAGCATCTGGTGACTCTGTTCAACCCGAAAATCTCTAAGTCATAAAGACCAGTACATAAACCTGTGCCTTCATGGAAAAAGTCCCCATGTTTTAAGGAAGTCCGAGTTGGTGAATCTCTGGCTTGCCTCCATCTGACAAAATCACCTGGTGACTCTAACTAAGCTGAAGATCCAGATTTCTTGATCGTAGGCGCCTTTCAAATCTGAAAGAAGACATCTCGAAGGAATCAAGGTTTGGTGAGTAGCCTTGACCTCACAAGAGGAGAAAATTATGTTCACCTGGTGACTCCGACCTAGTGGCAAGGACCGTGATATCTGCAGGCCACTGCTATAATGGAGAAGGTATGCTAGCACAGCTAGGATGATCGTGGCCCTTTGAATCTCTCAAGTTACCATGAAATTCCTAAAAATGCATTGAATACAGTGACAAAATATGATGGCACTAAGGGAATGGCCTTAGAGCACCTTGAATATCTTATTGATTTAAGGTCCATCTTTGACATAATCCATGAATATGTCATGGTCAGGCTCCTGTTCCTGTATCTGGAAGGAAGGGCACTAAAATGGTATAGACTACTCAGGCGTGGAAGCATCTTCTCATGGGATGACTTAGCAGGAGTGCTACTCGAAGAATTTTATGGCTCCCAAGATTCCTTCCAACTTTTGACGTACCTCTACTCCATCAGAAGACCACCTCTGGAGAGCGTTACAGACTTCAATGTCCGATTTTGTAGAAGTTGGAAGAGAATTCCAGGAGGGGTCCAACCGACGCCCGCCCAAGCCCACCTCTTCTATGTTCGGGCCTTTCACCCTGACATGGGCCTCCTCTTACTGCAATCAGGTTAATGAAGGTTTCCTCAAATTTTTGAGGAAGCAGTACGAGCAGAGCAACTCCTGCTCCTATCTAGAAAGTGGTAGTGGGGGGAAACTCCATCACTTCCTCCAATAATTGCTACTCCTATCTATCCTACACAATATTCATCATGGAAGACCCTTCATACTGAGAAGATGCCTGAGTTGTAGCCATTGGTAGCTCAAGAGGTGGGTTCCATCCAAGCCCAACAATGGCAATATGCAAACTTTGCTCCGGCAATGAGGAACATGGTTGCTTGTAGTCTCCATCAAGAGATGATCTGAGGAGAAGAGCAGACTCAAGTGGCGAAACCTGAGAACAAAGAGGGCACATTTTTGCACCCTTTTTGTGTCCCAGTAGATAACACGCAAGCATTCAACTAGAGTTAATTAAGCATGCATCATCAAGAAGCTGAACCTGAGGAGACCCTAGAAGATTACTCTTCGCTGAAGGAGCCCTGTCACCGCACCAGGAGGATGGAAGAACCTGTACCCAGCCTGTAGTTAGTAGATTCTTTAGTATTCTGGTATTGGTTCCAGCCATCACCACAACCAATACCCACAAAATACCCTCATGCTATGAACTTCTTTGCCACACCATTCATCACCAATATGGGTACTGGAAAAAGTGATAACCTGCCACACTGCACTCTATTTGCAACATGGACAACTTTGGGCAGAGGCCAGCCGGACTTCAAGGATCAGCTGAAGTTTAATCAAGATCTGGTCTGGGCATTGCAGATTCATCGGATAAGCACCTGAAGCTAGGTTTATGGTAGTAGCATGCCAATGATGTCACAAAATTTTGGGTTGATACTGTAAATAGCCCGACTAGTAAATAAGAGCCAAAATCACTAAGGTTGCTTAGGAGCTTAGACACAAAAAAAAATGTTGTCAATGGATGGTCAGAGAAGAAGAAAATGGGAATGAATCTATTTCCCAATGGATAAAGGCATAGGATCTCTGCATTCAGACAAGCTAAATGCCCTGTGAGCCGCCAAGAATGTTGACAATTTTGTCACATTATACAAGGGGTAGAAAAAAATAAAAAAAATTCCTTTTGTAAAGTGTTTCTTTTTGTTGGTTCAAAAGCATTTGTAAGTGTTGCAGCAATTTTGCCTTTCAATGCCATCCCCTTGAACATAGAATGAAGAAGGAAAAGCTTCACTGCCAAACAGGCCAAAAGCTTTGGAGCAGAAGACAAAAAGTGTCACGATATCGCGACATGTTGTGTTTTCGTGGCTCAGAGCGACAAGGGAGAGCAAAAGAGAAAAGTGTCACGATATCGCGACATGTTGCATTTTCATGATGCAAGAAGTAGAATTAAGCTAAAGGCATAAAAGTGTCACGATATCGCGACATGTCACACTTTCATGACTGACAGCAAGAAAAAGTGCAACAAGCAAGAAGATGAGCCAGAATGAAAAAGTGTTGCGATATTGCGACATGTCGTATTTTCGCAACCGACACAAAAAAAGAGCACCAGAAGGAAAAAGTGTTGTGATATCATGACATGTTGCATTTTTGTGATGCAAGAAGAGGAAAGTGTAGCAAAGAAAAGTTGTCGCAATATTGCGACATGTCACATTTTTGCGATCGACAACAAGGAGAAGGTGCAGCAAGGAAAAAGTGTCGCGATATTGTGACACGTCACATTTTTGTGACTAAAAACAAGGCAAAAGTGCATGAAGAGAAAAGTGTCGCAATATCATGACATGTCACATTTTCGCAACCGACAGCAAGGAAAAGCGCCAGAATGAAAAAGTGTCGCGATATCGCGACATGTCGTATTTTCGTGATTCCCAACAACAAAAGAAGACAGACATAGAAATGTCATGATTTCACGACATGTCATATTTTCATGATGCAACAAGAAGAATCAAGCTGAAGGCAAGGAAATGTCATGATATCGTGACATGTTGCTTTTTCACGAGGGGCACACACTCCAAGCCAGGTATTTTCCTGAGACCATAAAAGTGCCTCGTAAATGCATTTTTGCTTGCTCGATAAGCTAGCTACCCATTTTTGGCAATTGGAAGTGAAGTATCAGTCAAGCATGGCAGCCACTCGAGCATTGCACCCAGATACCAAAGACACTTAGACAGCTCATCATTGCATATTTTCATGGTTGACTCGGTCATAATTACCAGATATGGTAATGGATTTGAAAGCTCAGTCTCGAGGGCCTCAAGGAGCCGACTTCTTAGATCTCAAGAACATACTTCACCATTCTGTGTAATTATGACTCAGAGGGTCGGGTCCTCTATAAAAACCTAGATTTTATAATGTAAAATGGGGGGAACTATCTGCTAGAAAGCTACTATAACTTGATGTCCTACAATTAATACTAAGAGACTTTGGGCTTAATTCTTCTCTTTTATGCTGCCTTATGCGCTTGATTCTTCTATCTCTCCTCGTTTGTAGGTTGGATGCTGAATCCTGCATCCGGTGTGTGGTCAGAGACTATGTCCTGAAACTCATTCTGAAGGATACATAGGATTTGAAAATATCCTATTGACTTTCTTTTATGTTTCCTACCTTGCTTGATTCTTTTATCTCTCTTCGTTTGTAGACCAAGATGCTGAACTCTGCGTCCAGTGTGCGATCGGGGACAACACCCTGGAACTCATTCGGGAGGATACATAGGAAGGTTGATATTATGTTTCTTTCATTTTACTCTTGGTGTTCCTTGCTGCTATTCAGGTTGTCTATTAGTGATCGTGCTTCCTGTTCTCTCCTAGCTCAAATCACAGATTTCTTTTCCCTTAACCCTTTTTATTTATTTCTCTAACCCTTATCCCCTTTTATTTATTTCTCTAACCCTTATCCCTTTTATCTATTTCCTACACTCTTATCTCAAAACACCCAAGTAGTTTAGCATAGGATCCAGCCTTTCTCTAGAGATTTGCATGAAGGGCATCTCTTCCCTTCGACATTTTAATGTTGGTCCAGGTCTAGGGTGCATCCATTTATCTCAAAATATTTACCTAGGTGGATCTGATCACCAATAGTAGCCTCATCCTACAATGTCTAAACCTCAACCCAGAGGTGGGCAACCTCAACTCGAAGAGTCACTGTCTCACTGCTCTCCCCTGTGTCAACATCCTTTCCCTTATCAAGTGATGGTGGTCTCTCTCCCTTGCTACAAATGGAGTCCCTCCTCCCTCCACCCTATCTCTCATGGCCTCTGTGGAGCTCGTGCCATCCTCTGGTGTCTCTCCTATGGGATCTACCACTACTCTCTTCGTCCATGACCCCACCTTGCCTCAATAGTATCCTGTCGTTGCCTCCCCATCTGGTGCACCATAGCATGCACTGGACCCTATGCCCTCATCATCCAAGGAGGGAGGATGCCTACGTACCAGGTATCATAGCCTTTCACAACCTTGACATCGTCACCATCCACTAGCTGGATGGAGGCATCGTCTGCATCCTGACTCTAGAATTGTTGCATATCTAGAGCCCCACTTAGTGTAGTACTATCCTGAATAGTCCGAGAGTACTCGTAATCCCTAAGAGAATGGATCCCCTACTGTAGACCAAATTGTCATAGTATTCGATCGTAGCGATGGAGATCTACCTCTCCCTGCCCCATCCTCAGCTAGCAGACTCGCCTGATGTGAGCCAGCTCCTACCCATCCTCTGCCCACCTAGGATGCTCTTGCCATGACCTCCAGGTGATCTGGTCTAGGATGAGGTCATCTAGCAACCTTCGTGACATCGACAGATCTATCTGCCTCTGTGACCCCCATTGTAGCCACCAATAGAAAACTTGAGGCCTCTCTCGATCAACCCTTATCAATGGGAGCCCTACCGGCCTCTGCATTGCAATGTGCTCCCAACACCAAACCTGTAGTAGCAATGTCAAAACCAGATATCAACCTCCCTTGTATACAACCCCATAAAGGATCCTATACAAATGACAAAGAACAAAGCTACCCCATGCAAATTTGTACCCATGGTCTATTATGTCGAAGACTATGCTTGAGAGCACCCACAGTTGTCTGCATCCGCTTTGGTGGCACAGCAGTAAGCCACCAACAACTCCTACCAAAACCCATGTTAGCCTAGATGCCCCAAGCATCTACCATAGCGACTCGATGTTCACTCTGCCCTTCTCTAGGGCAAAGCTTGAGTCTCCCGTGAGCCTCATCATTGCCTGGCCCTGATTGGCCACTGGCATCATCAGTCGTCCTTGTATGGGGATCCTCATGATCCTCCATACATCCTCTAGAGTGGGACCCATCTCCCCTGTCGATAACCAAAATCAAGACGACCCCAGATACCACCTTTTTGCTAGGGCTATCAGTAGACCCATGTCAATCGATACTTGTGGCATCTCTGCCACATGCTACAGACCGACCTGTCCAAGTCGATCACGCTTTGCCTGGTCAAGCATAGCTATGTCATCTCTTAGCCCACCGTATTTTCATTCCTGGCTCTTTAGTAATCCCTTCTGCAAAATAAACAATAAAAAAAATCATTAATAACTCAATCATTCAAATTAAACAACTTAAAATCAAATTTAAAATTATATTGTCCACCATTGGATGATATCGTCCCCAATTGGGAAAAATCGTCCTTTGTGAGGACAAAATTGTCTTCGATTTTGCAACTTGGGAATCGCCCCTTATTGGACGAAATCACCCTTAATTCATCAATTTTGCCATCAGACGAAATCGACGATCTAGGGACGATTTCAATGAAATCGGGACGATTTTGTCCCGATGACGTCGATGGCCTAAAAATGGCCGTGATGCCCCAAACTATCAAAATTTAAATCAAAAAATTGCACAAAGTTAAATTCAACCTAAACTACTAGGATTAGATCCTTACCCATAGCCCACGCCGGACCTCTATCGCTTTGTGCACTG
Organism: Wollemia nobilis; assembly: GCA_028583015.1. NCBI lineage: Eukaryota > Viridiplantae > Streptophyta > Pinopsida > Araucariales > Araucariaceae > Wollemia > Wollemia nobilis. The sequence continues at coordinate 83,814 of JAQPPZ010000599.1, forward strand.
TCTCCACCATGTTTCTTCTCTGTAGAGCTCTGGAACAGTAAAAGTGAATAGTACAAATGAATTAGGGTTTTCCCTTTTTTCTTTAATTTATTTAAAAATAAGCATTTTAATTTTTTTGTTTTTTCACATTTTTACCTCAAACATTCTATTTGGGTAAAAACATGGAGGGGGCACCATAGTCAGCATTCATACGATTCGACCAAGAATCATCGTCTAAAAAATTGAGTATATTTTTTTGCTTTCTTGTAAAATGGGAAAAATTCGTCTTTAACGCAATTTCTTTGGAAAATATGCTAAAGAGGGGGGAAAATGTAGCACCCTAAAATTGGCACGGTTAAAACCTTAGTAAAAAGATAAAATATTAAAATTTGAATTTCAACCCCAAACTGCCTGTTAAATCGCCTATTACCTGCTTTCCCCGTTTTTCGTGCCATTTTTAGGATTTGTTTTGAGCGATGGAAGATATCATCTCAGATTAGACAAAATCATCTCCGATTTGACGAATTCATCTGGGACAGAACGTCTAGACGATTTCGTCCCAAAACTAAATTTTCATAATTAGCTTCTATTTCTACAGCCTCTCTAACTCGGGCAGAAGCGTGTCTGCACAGTTGGAGATTTCCCTATTGGAGATCTCCCAAATTGGGATGATTCCCAACCTCCCAAACCTCTTCCTAATCCTATATAAACTAAGATTTTTCTAGTTTATCCCCCTAATTCCCCCTGAACCACCAACCCCTTAGTTGACGGATTTCATTACAGAGTTAGCTTCTTATTCCCTCGCACTATTTTGCTTGCATTTGGTATTTTTGTATTTTTATTGTACGAACTCTACTATTTTTCAGTCAAAGCTAGCTTGGATCGTCGCGGATGATCTCGGACGATTTCGGACTATCTCGTACGATTGGAGGCGATCCTGACTATAGTCTAGATTGGGGGTAGTCTAAGCTTAGAGTTTGCATTTTCTTAGCTTTTTCTGCATTTTTCATATCATATCTCTGCACTGTTTTAAGTTATTATGTTTTATGCATCTTGGATTTCACCTCATTTAGCATAATCGCATGATAAAGTTAAAATCAATCATTAAATTTATTACATTTCATTATATTTTATTATAATCTATTATTTAGGCATGTTTACTGTTATTTCTACCATTATCCCTTGCTTCTGCATTTGCATATTTAGTATTTTGTGTCTGTTTTTGTGATTGCAAGTTTTTGACAAGTTCGTCTGACAAATTCATCAGATTTCAGATGATTCTGTCTAATTTCAGATGACCTTCTATGATTTGGGATGATCTTGAGAAATATCAGATTATTACATACAAACTAAGACGATATGAACTGCTACAAGACTCAGAATCTCCATCAGACATCTGAAATCAGGTATGACACCTTCTAGTTAGCATATTCTCTGTTATTTGCATCCATTTATATTTTTTGTATTCATTTAAATCAGCGTTGGCATATAGAATAGCTTGGATTCATATCGGCCAAACCTAGGAGTTGAATGATCAAGCATAAAAATGAACACATCAAACACACTATCAACCTAGGCATGGAAACTACCATTCAAGAGTTTCCTGGTGAACTCACCATCCATCAAAAATTCATCCTTATACATCTCCCTCAAGATGCGGGACCTTCAAAGGGCCTCTCAGTTTGAGGTATTGTCCCATCCTTTTCACATCCCCCTTCCAGGCATGGATCCTATAGCCTAAAGGTAAGGGTGTGAAAAAATTGGAGCGATACACTCAATAACCTAACCAACGTTTGATGCCCCAAGTATGGAAATGGCATGCATTCTTGAATCCTAGCTTCTGACAAGCTAAGGAGCTTACTTCAAGTGTTAAAATTTTTGGTGAGTTGTTACTTGATCTTGGATATTGTTCAGTCATGAATAGGCAAAGGGCGCAACATTTTGTCTATGGGAACCCTGAGTTCATGATTCCAGAATGCCAAGTGTCTGATCAGCTTGTGATTATTGTTTGTTTTCTGCCCCAAGCATGGGTATGATTGTATTTGTCAATGATTCTTTGAATGCATGCCATTTCCTTGATCGGGTGTGTATTTTTTGATTGGTAACTAAGTGTGACTACCCCCTCAAGCGACGAATCGATGAGGGAATGAAAAAAATGAGAAAATCGATGATTCACTTGAACCAAGATGACTTCTATAAGGGTGCATTCAGTTGTTTTTCAATGCTTATGCATTTTCCCAACAATCTGACCTATTTTTGGTGGTTTTTGACCCTTTTTGTGACGTCGATTGGGGTTGAAATTGTCGAAAATCCATCCTCTCATGGATCGGTCTAGCTATGTTAGCCTTATTAGGGAGTGGGATAGTGATAATTTATGGTCTCGACATCAGTTTTTCATGCCAATAATGTCATGTGCAAAGGCACCTTTATTCGGCAGAGTTATTGTTGTTTTTGAGTGGTTTTTGACCCTTTTTTGTGATGCCTTGGGGCTAAAATTTTCAAAAATCCATCCTCCCGTGGAGCAGTCCAGCTATGGTAGCATTATTAGGGAGTAGGATAGTGATAATTTGTGGTCCCAACGTTAGTTTTTCATGCCAAGAATGTCAGGTGCAAAGGCACCTTTATTCGGCAGAGTTATTATTGTTTTTGAGTGGGTTTTGACCCTTTTTTGTGACACCTTAGGGCTAAAATTTTTGAAAATCCGTCCTCCCCAAGAATGTATTGCTATGGTAGCCTTCTTAGGGAGTAGGATAGTGAGAATTTGTGACCTCGACATCAATTTTTCATGCCAAGAATATCAGGTGCAAGGTCACATTTGTTTGGCAACTTTATTACTATTTTTGAGTGGGTTTTGACCCTTTTTTGTGACACCGATTGGGGTTGAAATTGTTGAAAATTTGTCCTCCCGTGGAGTGGTCAGACTATGGTAGCCTTCTTAGGGAGTATGATAGTGATAATTTATGGTCCTGACATCAATTTTTCATGCCAATAATGTTAGGTGAAAAGGCACATTTATTTGGCAGAGTTGTTGTTTTTGAGTGGGTTTTGACCCTTTTTGTGACACCTTAGGACTGAAATTTTCAAAAATTCGTCCTCCCATGGTGTGGTCTGGCTATGGTAGCCTTCTTAGGGAGTAGGATAGTGAGAATTTGTGACCTCGAAATTTATTTTTCATGCTAATAATATCAGGTGCAAGGGCACATTTGTTTGGCAACTTTATTGCTTTTTTTGGTGCATTTTTTGGATGTTTTATTTCTTGCTCTGTAATTGTCCCAAGGTGGGATGAATACCAATTTTGTAATATTCCCAAGGTGGTATGAGCGCTAACTAGAGCACTCATCCTAGATTGGAATGACTACAGGCCTAAGAGCATTTATAAGGGCTAAAACTAGGTTTTGGTCTCATTTGCAATATTTTTTTTTGGCGATTTGGAGCTGTGAGGAGGAGTGCGAGTTTACGTAGCGGGGTGCTACTAAAATTTTGTAGACACCATGAGTGCAAGGACCAGATATTCGAGTGGTGGAGCCGAGGGGAGACTGATAGGTGATCCTTATCTCTGCTTTATTTTTTTTCCTTTTGTCTAAGTACAGTTAAAACCATAATTAATTTTTTGTATTTTGTTTTTGCGTTTTAGACTAAGATTAAAACCCTAGTTAATGTTTTTTTTTTTTTTTACGTTTAGACTAAGGTTAAAACCCTAGTGAATTTTTTTGTTTTTTTTTTTTGTGTTGCGTTTAGACTAAGATTAAAACCCTAGTTATGGTTTGTTTTTTTTTTTGTATACATTGTTGTACATTTGTTTTGTTGTCATGTTTTAATGTTTTTGTGTTGTTTTTGTTTTTAGGTTGTGAAGAGTTGGTATCACCAACTGACTGTGTTCTCTGATGCTCAGGATGCACTAAATGTTGTAGATTGGGAGTATCTTGATGCTCTTGGGCTTAAGCAGGTGACACGGTTGGAGCCTATGGGGGGGATCGGTCATATCTGACTACTTTGATCAATTTGTGGGATCCTCGTACCAACACCTTTCATTTCCCAATAGGGGAGATGATGGATAATTTGGAGGACATGTATCAGATTCTATAGATTTTGATAGATGGACTGCCCATTCGGATGACTCCTTGTGATTATCATATGGTGGTGCTAACACGGTGCTTTGGGTAGGTGACAGAGATGGGGGTGGATAGGGTTGTCGAGAGGGCAGAGGAAGACTACCTAATTGGTGGGATTTTGGTGTGGTGGTGGTTGGAGAAGGGCATTTTGAGGGTGAGGCATGCATTTCTCATGATCCTCATCTCCAACATGCTACTTCATGACTCCTTAGGTGTGAGGTTCCCTTGGAACCTACTTGAGGTGGTGTTCATAATGGTGGAGTGTACGACAGCAGTGCCACTTATTATGAGGTGGGGTCAGACACTATTGACATAGCTTTACGATGATCTATATGATATCCACTGCCAAATGTGGAAGGGGATCGAGTGTAGCTATCTTTTGCAATGTTGGGGGTGGTAGCACATAGCTATGTAGTGGCCATAGAGGTTGCCTTGGACCACTTGTGGTGAGATGGTGGATAGGGATATTGGGTATGTTGCTCTATGGTAGAGGTCGAAGGAGCATGGCCAGAGTCAGTGGTGGGCAGGTGACATAAGTCACTATATTGATGCCTTATCACATCTTGCTCTAGGGGAGGTGTTCTGGTGGCCATACCAAGACTGTCTAGCCTAGCCTGAGGCTGGAGAGTGGCTCTGGTGGGTGCATAGGGGGAGATGGTTGATCAGGAAACTTAGGTTTTAACCTTAGTCTAAACGAAAAAACAACAAAACAAAAACATTAACAAAATGTACAACAAAAACATTCAAAAAATCAAATAAACAATGCAAACACAAAAAAAAAAAATCAAAAAATTCACTAGGGTTTTAACCTTAGTCTAAAAATAAACATATAAAAAAATCATTAATTAGGGTTTTAATCTTAGTCTAAAACGCAAAAATGAAATACAAAAAATTAATTACGATTTTAACTGTACTTAGACAAAAGGAAAACAAATAAAGTAGAGAGAAGGAGCACCTACTAGTCTCACCTCGGCTTGGCCACTCAAATATCTAGTCTTTGCACTCATGGTGTTCATGAAATTTTGGTAGCGCCCTGCTACGTAAACTCGCACTCCTCACAGCTCCAAATTGCCAAGAAAAAAAGATTGCAAATGAGCCCAAAACCTAGTTTTGGCCCTTATAAAGGCTCTTAGGCCTGTAATAGTTCCACCCTAGTACAATAACTCTAGTTAGAACTTGTCCCACCCTAGGATGATTACAAAAATTTTATTCATCCCACCTTGGGACGATTACAGAGCAAGAAATACAATATCCAAAAAATGTACCAAAAAAAGCAATAAAGCTGCCAAACAAAGGTGCCCTTGCACCTGATATTATTGGCTTGAAAAACTAATGTCGGGGTCACAAATTCTCACTATCCAACTACCTAAGAAGGCTAAAATAGCTAGACTGATCCACGGGAGGATAAATTTTTGAAAATTTCATCCCCAAGGCGTCACAAAAAAGTGTCAAAACCCACTCAAAAATAGTAATAACTCTGCCGAATAAAGGTGCCTTTGCACCTGACATTATTGGCATGAAAAATTGACATCAGGACCACAAATTATCACTATCATACTCCCTAATAATGCTACCATAGTCGGACCGCTCCACGGGAGGATGAATTTTCAACAATTTCAACCCCAATCGGCATCACAAAAAAGGGTCAAAACCCACTCAAAAACAGTAATAAAGCTATCAAACAAAGGTTCCCCTGCACATGATATTATTGGCATGAAAAATTGATGTTGAGGTCACAAATTATCACTATCCTACTCCCTAAGAAGGATACCATAGCCAGAACACTTCACGGGAGAACAAATTTTCAAAAATTTCAGCCCCAAGGCGTCACAAAAAAGGGTCAAAACCCACTAAAAAACAATAGTAACTCTGTCGAATAAAGGTGCCTTTGAACCTGACATTCTTGGAATGAAAAACTAACATTGGGACCACAAATTATCACTATACTAATCCATAATAAGGCTACCATAGCCAGACCACTCCATGGGAGGATGGATTTTCAAAAATTTTGGCCCTAAGGTGTCACAAAAAAGGGTCAAAACCCACTCAAAAACAACAATAACTCTATTGAATAAATGTGCCTTTGCACCTGATATTATTGGCATGAAAAACTGACATCGGGACCACAAATTATCACTATCCTACTCCCTAAGAAGGCTACCATAGCCGGACCACTCCATGGGAGGATGGATTTTTGACAATTTCAACCCCAATCGACGTCACAAAAAAGGGTCAAAACCCACCAAAAATAGGTCATATTATTGGGAAACTGCATAAGCGTTCAATGAAAAACAACTGAATGCACACTTTAAAAATTCATATTGGGTCAAGTGACTCATCACATTTCTCATTTTTGTCATTCCCTCATCGATTCATCACTTGAGGGGGTAGTCACACTCAGTTACCAATCAACAAATACACACCCGATCAAGGAAATGGCATGCATTCAAAGAATCATTGACAAAGACAATCACGCCCCTGCTTGGGACAACAAACAAGCAATAATCATAATTTGATCAAACACTTGGCATTCTATAATCATGAACTCAAGGTTCCCATAGACAAAATGTTGCGCCCTTTTTCCTATTCATGACTGAACAATGTCCAAGATCAAGTAACACCTCACTGAAAAATGTTAACACTTGAAGTAAGCTCCTTAGCTCGTCAGAAGCAAGGATTCAAGAATATGTGCCCTTTCCATGCTTGGGACATCAAAATTTGGTTAGGTTACTAAGAAAACCTAATCATTAAGTGCTTTGGTTATCTATTTTTTCTCAGCACTGTGCCACGCACAGTGCATCCCAAAAAGGGGAGTCTATAGACACCAAAACAACACCAATCCGATTATGTGGCTACAAGCACTAACAAAATTGGCATACATAGCCCCTAAGGCAGCCCTTAGAGGTTAAACAGTTGTCCTAACCACTCCTAAAGTTTCTTTGGAAGTTCATAGGTCAATTTGGAACCTTTCAAGCACTCTTCTTCCTATTCGTTCCATCCTAGGACGATTAGAATGCTATTCACCCCACCCCGGGATGATTAGCAGCAATCGCTCTAGGGTGGGATGAATAGCAGGTTTGATGGGAAAAAAATAAAACCTTAAAAAATGGTAGCCTAGATCTGCCACTCAACTCCACCTCCAAGGCATGAGAGTGTGAGTGAACGTCGGGGTGACTACAAAGTACGAACAGTGGTGGACGATGCAACGATGGCGGGGTGAGGGGCCTCTACAAGGTTCTGATGCAACAGCAGTAGGTGGTGGGGGTTCGGAGGCACCTATGGAGGGTTGGGGTGTTCTTGATGATGTGGATATGGTGGAGGTAGATGACTTAACTAGGGATGATTTAGGGGTTTTGAAGCAATCAGATACATAGGACGTCTCAGAGCAGTGGGTGTCGAAGTAGCATGTCGTCCCAGAGATGCCCATGCCTTAGGCAGTCCCAGGGGATATGGAGGATAGGTTTCATGTTAAGATAGCATGATTGGAGGATCTACTATGAAGATGGGATGAGGAGCACAGAGTCAAGAGGTATCTCCTTCAGTCTTAGTTGGTGCAGCGGGATGATGCATTGGTTGCGTATCACCAACGGGGTCGGTGCCAGGTGGAGTTGGAGGCCAAGATTATCTACCTCAATGGATAGTTACCTAAGCTCATTGGAGGTGGATCATCATGCCATATGAGAGGTAGTGAGACTAATTAGTCTACATCCTCTCATCGTATGTGGGTGGGTGAGGGTAGCGTTAGTGGGCATGATGTGAGGGTTGGCAGCAGCCGCCCTGAGAGGTTCCATAGGACCCACACCATTGGGGGTAGTTCCAGTCGCACCGATCCTTCATGATCATGGTGGCTGACTCCCTAAGATTTGGGGATTTTGATTTTTTGTGAGGTCATAGGACCGTTTTATTGTAGCCTGAGGGCATTTTTGACTTAATATATACATGACTCTCTTTTTGGATTATTTACTTGTTATGGTTTATTGCTCTTTTATGCACATTTATTTATGTTGATGTATGCATATGTTATTATGAATGCAGATGTTTTTGACTATATGGATGTATGCATATGGAATGGATGAAATTATTTGTTGATATATTGGCGGTGGCACCATAGACTGTACAGGATTTACTGGCTTTCTATACTATGTGATTGCTTTGTGAGATGACTTTTCATGTGTAATTTTTTTTTTTTTGTATTTTATGATGGTGATGTAAGTAATGAAATGTACCATAGTTGTTTTAGAATGTAGTTAAGGTTTTTCTGAGACTCAGATGTTTTAACTAACTAGCCAAGTCTGTATGTTTATCTTACAAGAATTTTGAACAAGGTACGAATCAAACTTGAGTTTGACCAAGTTATTTCACTTCCCTGTGTGTGCGATTGAATTCATTTATGTGGTGTTTGTCAGGATACCGCCAGTTCTAGATAGGCTATCAACAAAACCTGTACTGAGGATCACCTAATTAGCTCCACTAAATCCTTTTTTGTATTTAGTAAGATTAATCTACGATGAAATCTAGGATACCATAAGCTACCTCATCCACATGCAAACATTGATCTGTACACAATTTAATGTGATAGATATATCGTCATGTGGGAGGTTTTGCCACCAGTGACCAGCAGGCTATCCACCAAACCGGTACTGAGGATCACCTCATGACATTTCGAATGCTGAGATTTCTAGGGATTGAAGTTTGACTCCCTTCCTTTCTTCAATTTTATTGGGATACTTGCTCTCGTATGTAGTGATAAAAATCACTGTTTATTTTTGTTTTGTTTTGTTTTTTTTTTTTGAGCGAGGGATTTGAATTTTGAGTGATGAGAATCACTATTTCTTGTGATTTTTGATGTGTGCACTTTGAGGATTTTGATGTCAACCTTTGGAGTTTGTACTTTGACTTTTGCAATTTTTTTTTTTTGGTGTTTTGCAACTTCTTGAGAATTTAGGATTTTTGAAAATGGTAAAAGCCATTGTTTATTTTGGGGAATTGGGTAGGGAGGATGCTTTTCCTTTTGCCAACTCTCAGCATTCTTGAGGTCATTTGTAGAGGGGGAGGAGCGAGATAACATTTTCACTGTATGGTATCCTAGATTGCTTTGTAGGTTTCATCTTTCATTCACACAACTTGGGAATTTTTATGTGTTTTAATTTGTGTTGGGATGTTATGTAACAAAGTGTGATCCAAGTAAAACTCTACCTTTGTAAAATCTGTCTGAATTTGAACAGTTTTTGGCTAGAAATCTAAATACATCTAAATGATGAAAAACCCTAAATACATTAGAAGACAACTGACTATGATATGGTGAAAAAATATGGATGGTGTTATTCTTGTTGGATAATTTACAAAGCGGAAAAATGTGGGAAATGATGGAATTTTTGCGTAATTACAATCTATGGTGCATTTGACCTGTATGGTCAACAAATATGCAATGTATGTATGTGATGCCTAATGCAGCTTTTTTTTTTTTTTTTGTGTTTTGATTTTTTAAGAGTATGCATGGAAGTGAGATGCAATTTTTTTGGTTATTTTTTATTATTTTGTTGTTTTTGTATATTCATTATGGTTGGTTTATCCCAAATGGGTGTGGACCAAGTGATTCTTATGGATCCTTTGAGGTTTTGACCAAAGGGATTATAGACACCTTTGGGGCATTTTGGTTTACCAAGCGATTGTGGGAATCCTTGGGGCGTTTTGGGTTGACCAAGTGATTATGGGAATCCTTGGGGCATTTGGTTTGACCAAAGGGATTATGGATACCTTTGGGGCATTTTGGGTTGACCAAGTGATTATGGGAATCCTTGGGGCATTTGGTTTGACCAAAGGGATTATGGATACCTTTGGGGCATTTTGGGTTGACCAAGCGATTATGGGAATCCTTGGGGCGTTTGGTTTGACCAAAGGTATTATGGATACCTTTGGGGCATTTTGGGTTGACCAAGCAATTATGGGAATCCTTGGGGCATTTGGTTTGACCAAAGGGATTATGGATACCTTTGGGGCATTTTGGGTTGACCAAGCGATTATGGGAATCCTTGGGGCATTTGGTTTGACCAAAGGGATTATGGATACCTTTGGGGCATTTTGGGTTGACCAAGTGATTATGGGAATCCTTGGAGTGTTTGGGGTGGGCCATGGCTCTTTTAAATGTGGAATGGTCATTACTTCATTATTACCATTCTTAAATTAGAATGTTCCATTCTTCCATTTTCAAAATAACATGGCCCATTTCCAAGTGGCATATTACCTCACATGGTCCATTTTAAAAAAGATATTATTTTATGCCATTTTTAAATTTAAGTCATTTTCCCTCTCCTCCCAAGGTCATGAAAAAACTATAAATAAAGCCCTTGGGATATCCTCAAACCAAGTTCTTTTCAAGCACTAAAATTCTGCAAGTTTTCTTCAAGCTTTCAAGTCCCCAAGCCAAGGATCTCAAAGGAATCATCAACATATTTTTAGGCATCTTGAGGAAGTCATCATCAAGCTCTCATCAAGAAAAAGAAAGAGGCAACCTTGCTCCAAGGGTTGTGTTCTTTCAACCTCTCTCTATTATTGTTATTTCATTTAGTTTCTACAATTCCTTATTAATTTGGATTCACATTTTCATTTCATAGTTATGTTCTTTGAATTCATACTAACCTTGTATATTTCATTTATTTACTATTATCTTTAGCATTTCTTCACATAGATAGTTTACTTTGTTCATTCATATTTACCTTGCCACTTTGTCTCACAAACATTATCACTAATGGGGTCCTATTCCGTGTATGCTCTTCCCTTGCACTTAGTGTGATCTTGGGAATAAAAAATGGATAGGCTACCTAGGATTAATAAACAATATCACATTTTTCATTTCATTCATTCATTTCATTTCTGATTTTACTTGTTATTGCACAAATTCACATCACATTAAAAAGGGATTTTCACCTCGTGTATGCTCTTCCCATGCACTTCGTGTGATCTTGGGAATCAAAAGTGGGTAGATCCCTAAGGTTAAGGAACATCATCAAAGTCATAATTTTCTTTTGTAAATCACATTAAAATGGGATTATCACTTCGTGTATGCTCTTCCCTTGCACCCCATGTGATCTTGGGAATCAAAAGCGGGTAGAATCCCTAAGGTGAAATAACCTCATCATAGCTATCATTTTTCATTTCTTTTATCTTATATGTCACATTGAAAGGGGTTCTTATTCTGTGTATGCTCTTCCCTTGCACTCCGTGTGAAATTGGGAATAAAAAATGGGTAAATCCCCTAGGTTAAAAAATAATACAATCATTTATTAGCATCTTAATTTATTTATATGTTCATCCAAAAGGTTAATACTTATTTTATTTTTACAAGGTCAGCTAAAAGGACCAAGCGGTCTTAACTACTACAAATTTGGTCATATTGCGGCCTAAGCAGGTCCCCAAATACTAATCCAATTTTTTTAAGTTTTTGTGAAGTTGTTTTACAAGATTTAGATATTCTGTGGAGCTTCACGGGTGCAAGATAAATCTTGTGGTCAGCATTTTGGATTCATGCAAAGTGTTCATGTTAGTGCTTTATGCTATTTTTTGAAGTGTTTTATTTTCAATATATTTTCAATTATTAATTTTAATCACACAATTATATATATAAAGGAACTAATTTACTTTAGGCATTGAAAGAGAAAAGTGCATATAGTTTTTGCATCTAGGCTAGATTGTTTGTGCATATTTCTTGTGCACTTGCTCTTAAAATATTAAAAGAATTTATATTCTACAATTAGGATTTAGATATCATTCAAATTAAGAATCATTTTAGGACTAGATCTTGTTTTCTTGCATTTTTTTTCCTTGCATTTATTTCATTTATTTTAGTTTAATATATAGAAGGCCAAACCTTAGGTTTTTTTTTAAATTTAAATACAAAAAACATTTCAACCTTTCAGACTTGGAACGAGTCCTAAAATTGTTCCTGGTGAACCCTTTTCCTTGTCCATGAAGTGTAGAGAACAATATACCCCCATGGTTCACCTCAAGGTTTTCTCTCTTTTACAGATCCAACCTTGAGAATCGTACGTGGTAGGGTGATTTTCCCCCTCTACAGAAGAGCAGGGTCTCCCTACAATAATAAGAGCAAGCACATCTTTGTCCTTAGCCAATCCTCCCTAGGGATATTTCTATGGATCTTTAAACTTGTACATCTCCAAATTACCAAAAGGTTGGATTATTTTAAAGTCCTCCACATGAGATGAGCTTGCTTCCGAGAAAAAAATGTTTAGGTAATGTAACCTAGGGTATTAAGTCAAAAAAAGAGGGTGGCCATCCCAAGAATCCTCTAAAAAAGAGCATATAATCCCTGATTAAATCCAAAAAAAACCTGCTTAATTAAATTAGCCTCTCTTTTTAGAGGGTTCTAGATAACCGAATATTTCCTAACCAAGTTAACTCTAGGAATCTCAACATCAGAAATACCTCTCAAGTAGTTATAAGATAAGATTTTAGCTCAAATATGATCTTGAGAAGTACACCATCTCCAATAGAGTTTCACATCCAAAGACTTCCCAGAAAGAGCCACATGTTGCAACCCAAGGCCTACCTCTTGAACTGGCCTTCAAAATTAATTCCACCTAACCAAACTCTATTTAGATTGAGAAATTTTTCTAGACCAAAAAACTATCTTTACAAAGCATCCATGTCCTTGATAAAATGAGAGGGAGATGTTTACACAAAACACCAATAAATATGTAAAGCTTGAACAAAAAATTTTAAAAGCAACACTCTACTCGTAAAGGAGAGCCATATGATGGTCCAATGATGCACCTTCCCTCTAAAATTATCAAGCATAGACTACCAAGAAGATCTAGGTAGATCATGACATGAAATTGGAATACCAAGATAAATGAAGGGGGGTCTTGACCTGGAATATTAGAATTTGAGAAATACTGGCTTGAATAAGAGGAGGGGTATTGAAGAAAAAAATAGAAGACTTATCCTCATTAATAAACTATCCAAAAGCACAAAGATATATTTTAAGAGCTCATCTAATATTACCAGATTCTCTAGTAGTGGCAACTCCTAGGAAATTTGTATCATAAAAAAATTGAAGGTGGGAAAGAGGCAGCAAAATGCTATCCCACTTCTAACTATAACCACAAAATTTGGACACACCTCCAAATTACTAATATTATTAAGACATCATAATTATCCTAATAACATGTAAATCACCCTAAAAAACCCTTTCCTCAATATTCATGCCAAAAAATATAAAAAATAGCTTAATTGTACTATATCTAGCAAAATTAGATGATCCTAATGAAACCAAACGTATCCGATAAAATCAGATGTGTTCAATTTCATCCAAATACCATGTGTACCTAATTTAGTTACCCATATTAGATTTTGAATCTAATATGGGCATCACCAGCTTCCCAATGAAATCGAACGATCCAATAAAATTGAATATAACCAATTTCATCCAAATCAAACCAAAATATTAATTTGGTCCAAGAACCTAATTGTTTTTGCCACTCACCTAATCCCTAGAACATAAAAAACCATTTTAATCCCTCAGATACATAGTAATCAATCTGGTTGATGATTTTGTAGAAGGGCTTGGAAAAAAGAAGGAGTTTTGGATCTTTTTTGTAGGTTGCAGCAGGAGATATCATTTTCAAATCATCATCCAGGGAGCATACAACCATGGCATCACTTTTAGTATACTCAAATATCACTTTTACTTAATTTCTACTGTGTATTCTGACTATTTGTATAAAATTGGTTGCATCTAATTTCATCCTTGTTATGTCTGATTTCATCTTCTACTTTATAGAACTAGTTGTTGGATAAATTTGGCTACCTATGATTTCATGCTTTGCATATGATTTCATACCTAGCATACAATTTCGTATCTACATCCCTCTGGTTATAAAATTATGCATTCTAGATCTTTCATTTTACATTACTAGCATTATAACACTTTTAATTTTTGCAATTTCATATTACAAATATCTGTTGTTACTAGATCTAGAATTTTTCATTTTATGATTAGAATAATCAAATTTTTACTTCATGGTTGGCTAAAAGAACTGAGGATATTTGACTATCACAAATCATGATCTACTATGGCCTATGCATATTTCCCCTCCCTAAATCCAAAATATAGTGTACTATTGTGAAATTGTAGGTTTTAAATGAAATCGTATGCATTTGATTTTGTCAAAAAAAATCATACGTCCGATTTCATCTTGTCTACATTTGATTTCATGCAGTGCAGCCAATTTTATAAAATTCAAAATTTCGGGTTAGGTAAGTGCTCAAAATTCATTCGTTCACTATCAAATTTATATTTTATGATCTATAAGCATTTTTAGTTAGTAAAAAAAAAAAAAAACCCAAAAACATAGGCTTTAATCACATTGGATAGGTTGCACTTAAAATCATAGAAAAACTAACAAAATACAAATAATTCATCTTTGCATCATTGCATTCTTGTTTGTATTTACAAAGATTTCTTAGATTAAATATGTTTGCTCTTGTTTTCATTGAATATAAAATTGCATCTAGCTAGGTAGAAATTGCATTCTGGCCAAACCTAGGTTGTATGTGAGACAAAACAATAAAAAATTAATACTACTTCACCTAGGCATGGAAATCACCATAACAAGTGTTTCCTGGTGAACCCACCCTATTTGTTGACAAACACCAAAGAGAGTGCAACATAAGCACTTCTCATATGAGGTGTATATCCTTAAAATTTTCTCCCCCTTTCAGGCATGGATCCATTAACCTAGGAAAAAGGGGTGCAAAAATTTTGGGCCTACATTCTTTGGTGAACCCGACGTGAACCACACCTTCATTATCAACTTTGTTATCTTTTAATTTTCAAACAAAAACAAAACAAAATAAAAAATATCTCATTAAATGGTAGAAAATAGACTTAATAAATCCTTTGATATAGATATTAGGAGAAAATTTACTAAACAAGAGGTTAATATCTCCTATGAACATGATGGAATAGAATGCCAAGTATATTTGTGTAAACACTTTGGTATCATTGAAAATAAATCCCCATGAATTAGATAAATTAGGAGAATTGATGGTACTAGAGCCTTAGGACCTAATTATTATTCTCCTTACTTTAAAAACAAAAGAGGGTGTGAATGTTGGCTTGCAAACAAACAAGTTGGTGTCCACACAAATATTTATCCTTGGGATAATTACTTAGAAGAAGCCTTAAACATCCACAAATTCTTGGTATACTTAGAAAATAATGAAGTGACCCTAGAACAAAGAAGAATATTTCAAAAGGCACCTAGGGTGATCTTGTTTTGAGAGTATTGTTATGAGTTACAAGTTCAACCTGTTAACTCAGAAACTAAAGGATTTACATTTGTCTATTTCATTCAACTCTTAATAGATGATTTCTCTTTTGAGGAAGAACATTACATGAGCCTAGAATATTTGGAACCCATCAATGATATCCATAGGCTCTTTGGAGAAGATTGAAACCATTCAATGTCATTTTAGAAAAATCTTGTAAATATTTGAATTAAAGCACAATAAATTGTTTGCTTAAAAACAACAAAAATAACAAAAACAAAAAAAAAAAAAAAAAATTATTTTTAGCATCGCTAGGAAAGATGCCTAAAAACCTAAGAAGTGGTAAAAAAGTGTCAACTAGATCTGAATATGAGCTAGAAATTGATCCTAATGTAGAAGCAAAAATTGAAGAAGTTTTAAAAGAACAAGAACATAAAATAGTACAAAGTGAAGAATATGAAACCATTAATGATATAGATCCAAAAGTAGGACCTCAAGGAAGTGTTCATTTTCAATCCATGCAATATTTATGTGATTTTCTAAATCAAAATCGAGTAGACATCACTAATGTGTTGTAAATAGAAGACCAACTTGAAAAGAGTGATTTTTCGATGGAGGCAACCTTAGAAGCAACCTTTTGAATTCGCCCACAACCTAAAACATATATGAACACTTCATTACAACATACCAATGACGGTGACCCTTCTTTAGATAATATTAAAAATATTTCTCCTCAAAAGGATAACTCCCAAAAATAGATATCTAAACCATCACAACAATAAACCATTGGTGAAAATGCTGCAACTACTTCCAATAAAAAACAACCATCTTCTCCTAAAAATCCTACTTTACTTTCTCAATAGTTTGAACATGTATTCGCCCTAAATTCTTCTTCCATGAAAAATAAAAATACACAAGTTCCAAGTTTGCCTCGACCAAATGTTGAACAAAATATAATTCCTTATAAACTTCAATATCCATCTCATATTTTGAACCCTATGCATAAAAGTGTTCCCATAACAACTCCTTATACCACAACACAACAAAATTATTATTCGTCACATGGAAACATCATAAACCAAAATAAATGCAAAGATCCATCACATCATATCAAAGCTATAGTGAAGCAATTAGCTTCACACTTAGACCAAATCGACCCATATCATCCTACATATAGCTATAAAGAGATGTTTAATAAACCATTATATCCTACAGTCACTGTTAATACCCTAAATGGTTCCCTATGTCTATTATTTTCATTTATAAGGGAATATAATATCCCATAGAACATCTTCACATGTTTAGAACATCATGTCATGACATCGCTTATGATGATATGCTATTGCTAAAAATATTTCCAAAAAGTTTAGGAGGAATGACATTAGAATGGTATTATCAACTGCAAACACATTCTTTAAGAAATTTTGAAGAAATTATAGAAATTTTTGTACATCAATTTGGTGCTTACATAGAAAGGCATGTCACAATAAAATATTTATACAACATTAAACAAGAAAAATAAGAAAGTTTTAGAGAATTCTTAACTCGATAGAAGAAAATTTTGGAAAAATTACATTTTTCTTTACCTCCAAGATAAATATTAGATATATTTATTGGAAATTTGTAAGAACAGTTGTCTTACGAGTTAGCCATGATTACCATGACTTCCTTTGACCAAGCTATATATTAAGAAACAATGGTAGAAGAATCCCTAATCAGAAAGGGAAAATTTGAAAAGAAATATGAAGATAAATCATCTATGAATCAATACAAAAATAAACATGTGGTAGGAGATGGGGTCACGGATAGTAGACCCCCTCAAAATGTTAATACCATAGATACTAAAAAATATTTTGTGTTGAAAGCACCACAAAAATTGCCATTGCATAATTTACAATATTAAATCAATCCTTAACAATAGTTTTACCACAACTAGTAGAAAGAGGTCTAATAAAATTATCAAAGATACGACAACCTAATCCTTCTCAATCCTTCTCAATCGTGGTACAAACTTGACCATTATTGTGATTACAACCAAGTTGATGGACATCCAAAAAATACCTATAGAAGCTTAAAACATATAGTACAAAACTTAATTAATGAAGGAAAATTAGAAGTGGAAAGCCCTCCATAGAATACAAATCTTCAAGAAAATACTCAACCACAACAAGCCCAAAATATAAACCAAAATCTAGATATCTTTCAAAACCTATTGCCAAATTATGGCAATCAAGCTATATATTTATTAGATTACAAAAATACACCTCATACAAAAAGATATGTGGGAACAATTAGAAATTATTTACCATATCAACCTCCACAAAATATTGTTGCACCTAATCAATCCAACATGATAATCAAACAACTTCAAGGAAAAAGCCACAACCATCATCCTTGGATAAAATAGAAAGCAAATCAGAATCTGAAATAGATGTTAGTTCATAATATTCTAATAGTTCAAAATATGAGTTAGGGCCAATATTACCCATTACTAATTCATTAACACTTGAAGAACCATTTCCAAGAATCATAACCACTCGTCCTTCATCACAATAAATTCTTCCTATCGAACAAAGTTCAACTACAAGACTACAATTTGTGCAACCAAACAATATTGTAGGTACAATTGGGATTGTTATTTGATAGCAATCCCAAACCCAAAATTCTCAACCTCCCACTCAAATAAATTATTTTGAATAATTTCCTATTGTTCTAAAATTATCTCATAAAGGAAATAACATAATTAGATCCCAACAAAAGACTCCATTTGATTTCAATGATCAACTAGCTAACACAATAGCTAGGATTTCCTAGTTAGACCTTCTTATAACCTCAATGATCCACAGAGAGGAATTAATTAATACTTTAAACCAAATTATGGTACCTCAAGATATAGAGCCAACTATTGTAGTCGATTTTGTAGCTTCTCATAAAACTGACTACATTGATTTCCATGATAAAGAAATTCCTCCCCAAAGTATATTTAGAGACAATCCTCTTTATATAACAACTTTAATTGGGGATGTTTGCATTAAAAGAGTGTTAATTGTTAGTGGATCATCCCTAAACATATGTACCTATCACTTCTTCAAAATATTTGGATTTAAGAAAGAATATTTGAGAGAAAATGAAATGATTATTAAATATTTCAATGATGAAGTACAAGAGGCTTTTGGTGTGATCTCCATTCCACTACAAGTTGGTCCTAGGATTTTAGACATCCATATTTGTTGTACCATACCCAACATCATATAACATCCTCTTGAGACATCCTTGGATCAATTCCATGAGGGAATTTCCCTCTACTTTGCATCAATGTGTTAAATTTAAATTTAACAACCAGTTGGTCACCATTCATGGTGATCCCAAGCCATTTGAAATGTGTGCAATGGCATAACCTATAAATGTGTCCTTTTGTATTGATCTCTCACCATTAGAACCTAAACCTTATAAAAATTATTTAACTAAATTATAACCATCACCCTCTTCTAAATCATCAAAACCTTATGATAAGGATAATACCTCTACATCATACCTTTGATAGATAAAGTTTTATAAGATTTATCTACTATATTATGTGCGACCCCAGGGAGTGTGCATCACTACTCTACTTGTGATATTATATCAAATGGAGGAACATAAAGCAATATGCATAACACAAAAATAAAAAATAAATAAATATCCTTTTATTAATTTCTTAGCACAATCTCGGTTACATATTGGTCCCTTTGAGGGATACCTAGTTTGCTATAATAAGATACAAGTGAAACAATGGTGAATAAAGTATCCCCTCACAAAGGGATGGTGCACTTCTATAGGCTTTCTGATCTCACACATGAACTTGTATGAGGGATTATAGATGTCTCCTTCTCCTTGTCTCTTCCTAGAGGGATCTTATGCTTTGAACATCTCAAACTGGTCCTATGAACTTGTAACCCATGTTAATAGAAACAACTGAATACACTTAGTAGCATGGTTAGCCTCTTCAAATGAGGTTGTTATTAGCAAATCTGATAAACATGATAAATAAGCATAATATGATTTAAAATGCAGTAGATCTAAGCAATGTATGTATGTAAAAATTAGAAATATTAATGTAAATGCATTGCAAGAAATCATATCTATGCTAGAACTAATTAATAAACCAAAATTAATAATCAAATCTAAGCTAGAACTTGGAAAATAATGTCTAAAAACCCTTGGCTATGTCTGCGGTCCACTGTCCAAGACAACAACCATGAAATAAAATATTTTTCCTTATGATCCAGGGGTTGTAGCACAATTTTCTTTACTCTAATTGATGTTCAAGGGTAACCTATTGTGTCGAGTACACTAGTTGGTGATGAAGATTAAATGGATATAAATGCAAATACATAGATGTAGCTCAGATAGATAGTGCTTCACTACTCCCCAAGGGGGAATGGACTCACTCTTCGACATGATAGGAAGTTTTTGCATAAAATTTTGATATTTGTGGATCTCTTGTTTTGATTTAGAAGGCCCATATATAGACCTCTAGATTCAGATCTAGATCTTGACTTCCTATAGAAGCTAAGGTCCAAATTTACATGTAACTGACCATCTTTGGGGGAAAGCATTAGTCACAAATTTGCATTGAAGGGTAGTTAGGAGGAACTTTGGGAGTTCCATGCCAAAATATACCTATAAGTAATGCAAGGTGCAGTAAAACAACATGATTTGGGCCCATATTCATGGCCAAACTATGCTTGGTGCTATCCACTATTCAAAGCAGTAGCTAGGTGTGATCACTCTCAGCTTTAGTGGCCAAGTATGGTGGCTACTCTAATTGACAACAACTAATCTTGAATGGGCTAGAACTACTCTTTTTGAGTGTTTAAGACCATTGCTAGCTCTTAGAAAGGTTCAAGATCATTCATATGGTATTTGGATGTGCCCATATGAGTAGTCTCCTAAACATGATGTATTTTAGGTGTCTATAGATACCCCATTTTGAAATGCATTGTGGTAAAATACAGCGTAAAAAAAAATAAACAACCTAGGGCCACATTGTAGGTTGTATGATGAACATTGATTTGATCAACATTGGATGCCCCAGTCATGTATAAGGTACACATCCTAGAATAATTGCTTCCAATAGAATGGAAGACTTAAATTTGCAAAAGCTTGCACACGTACATCAGAAAATCAACTAGCTTTAGTGCTACTATAGGCTTTGTGCTCTATAAATTTGAAATAATGAGAGCTACAAACTTAGCTGTCATGTTTGATTTTTGCCCCAGAAAAGGGTAAGCTTATGATAGTTGTTGATAATGATTCATAAGATGAATGCAATTTTGACATGATCAAGTGATCTTTTGTTGATTTTGATTATGATTGCTAATATTATGACTACCCCCTCAAATGATGAGTTGATAAGGGAAGGACAATGAATAAAGTGATGAGTCACTTGACCAAGATGAATGATTTGGACCTTTTAGAGGTTTTGCTTTGTTATTGGTAGATCCCATTTCAGGTTTTATCTCAACCATTTTTAGTAATTAAACATCCCTATACCATGGTGTGATCCCATTGCAATGGCCTTCTTAGAAAATTGATATGATAGCAATTATATTCTAGCTTGTGTTGAATCACTAAATTTGATGCTTTGCTAAAAAATATTATAGAATAAAGGAGATGAATCCTCGTTTCCATAGGGAAGTCTGACTACCATGGTCTTCTTTGGGATTTAAGTGAAACGTTTCAATTCAACCATAACTAATTTTCCCCAAGTTGCCTTATGGTAATTTACTCATCTTGTCGTATTGCATGGAGTGTAAGTCGCTGCAACCACCAAGTGTATAAAGTAAACAAATGAATAGGAGGCTCACTTGAGATTTTATTGTTATTTGATTTTTTTTTTGTTAATTTGAATTTATATTGTCTTTGTATTTTTATTTGTATAATTTTTTGATATTTGTTCAATTTTTTATTCTTTTAGACTGATATGTATGCTTATTGGCCCATTTTGAGGTGCTTCATAGTGAGAATTTGAGTAAATTTCTCTTTTTTTCTTAGTTGCTATCAGGTCCAGCAACCTCTAATTGAAATTTTGTGGCCACTGTTAGTGTCAGTAGCCAAAACATATGGGCTACTAATGCTAGCAATATCTGAGGCTTAATTTGAAAATATTAAAGCAAATTTAGGGTTCGACTTTTCATTATTTGCTAGCTAGAAATTGCACTTTTGAGCTTTGAGATGAAAGTGACTATTTGTGATCTAGAACACTGTCAACATTAGATACTATGGTAGAGCAGGGAAGGCATCTACAAGCGAAGGAGTCGATGACTCATGAGTACCTTTTAAACCCTAGCTCTTATTTGTTTTACTTGGTAAAACAAATATCACTAATTAATCATTAATTGAACCAAACTAAACCTTTTGGTAACAAACCAAAACCATATCTAGGCTTAGGTTAGGTTTAGTTTTAGTGGGTCTAGCTTAATTTTATATTTTTTCAATTTTTTTTTTTTGGATGAGGGAGGGACATCGTTGGCATGCTGCCTCGTGGTCGTTGATGCTCAGGGCAGCCTCTAAATGACCAAAGAGGGGCCACTGTCACCATCAGTGACCAACTTGAATTCCAAAGATTAAATTTTTGACTATTGGAGTCTGGCCTCTGTCGGCTTCAACAGCCATTGCGTGGCCACTCTTGGTGTGAGAGGCTACATGACCTTAGGTTATTTTTAAATTTTTTGAATTTTTAAGGGTTTTAATTGATTTTTTTTATAATTTTGAAGTGTAGAATTTGATGTTTTTTAATGTTTAGGTCCATTTAGCCATTATTCTTGTAGCCTTAGGCTATATTAGTTTTATTTTGCATCGTTTTTGTTTTATTCTTGATTTTATCTTGTAAGTGCATTTAATTTAGGCAAATATTTTGAACTTATAATTTTTTTTTGTGCAGGCTAGGGACCTTAAATTGCTTGTGGATCTTCTACCTCAGATGGATCCCATATATTGGGATTGGATGGATACCTACAAATTGTAGTATGTTGTAAGACTACCAATTATTATGTTAGATCAGGACTACCTTACGGCCTTGGCACATAGGTGGGATTCCAGGACCAACACCTTTTATCTCCCTACTGGTGAGATGACCATTACTCTAAAGGACATATATAGGATATTTCGGATCCCTTTTTTATGGAGCTCCCATTGTGTCCTCGCCTACTAATGACATAGGTAGATTATTTGTAAGGGTCTTTAGAGTGCATGCAGCTACAACGTTTTGCGACTGTTGTCATGGGAGAATATCTATGGATCAGTGGTACCTAGTGAGTCTTCTCTTAGAGACATGTAATTTTGCTGATGGTCATATATAATATGATTTTTCCTGACTACTCTGGAGCAAGGTTATCATGTAACCTCCTAGCTATGGTCTAGTACTTTATATATAGCATGAAGCTAATCATCATGGCTTAGGGGAGTGCACTTCTGGCCTAGTTGTACGATGATCTCTATAGGATCTAGTGGTATGAATGGGATAGCATTTCTTATATCTTGCTCCTCTAGATCTAGGGATGGGAGTACATAAAGGTGGACCATCCAAGAGGACTAGAAATTGAGAACACTGGTATAGCAGATGTGGCTGAGTGCTATGAATGTAGGTGGCCCCAAGATCATGAGGAGTGCAAGAGTCGATACTTCATAGGGGATATTTCCCACTACATAGCATATTTGACTAGCCTATAGGACAAGGACATCATTTTGAGGTCTTATCATGAGTGCCCCACTTGGGATGAGGTAGACAGGTTTACAACTCAAACTCAGTATGACCGATGGGTTATCTATTGCAAGGATGATATCAGGGAGTTCTTCCACTATTATTGGATGCTCTGATAGTACAATATGCATCGAGATATACCTCTAGAGCCCATTTTGTATAAGTGGATTACTACAAAGAGGGATATTTTGCTACCCTGATTTATAGTAGTTGTAGAGGATGATGATCCTCCAATAGTGGATGTTATAATTGTATATAGTAGGGTCATAGAGGCATACACTCAATGGTGGATCACATGGCTTTGGCATGGTAGTGGTATCTTACGCTGGGATAGAGATGAGGCAACTACCAAGGAGGATCCTAATGGGCACCAAGTGCAAGCTCAGACAAAGAACTAGGGGCGGGCTACAAAGTAGCAAGTGGCTAAGGAGCAGGTCGCTCCTGAGGAGTTAGATCTAGAGGAGCAGTAGTCCCCTATTTGGGCTCAACTACATCATGTAGAGGCTGATATTTAGTTAGCTTATATCTAGATATTATAACATGACTCCACTATTGCTATGATTCATATGCAATTCAAGGGCTTCAACAAGGAGATGACCACCTTACAAACTTAGATTGACTCAACACATATCATGATAGATGAGCTTACGGTTGACAGGGATGTTGCTCAAGGATAGATTGTGTCAGTTATAACTTCACAGGGGCCTATAGGCTTGGATCCAAGGACTGAAATGATGTGCCTCTAGGTCTTATTAGAATAGTATGAGACTCAGATATTAAGAGACACTGACTATATTTCCATTCTAAGGCTTATGATCAGACGACTAGGTGGTACTCCTCTAGATAGGTCTTCAGTTTGCGGCTTGAACTGAAGTGGGTGAAGCACATCAAGGCAGTATTTAGTGTGGCCCAGCCACAAGACAAAAACTTGAATAGAGTAGATCAGAGGCATCAGTTCTATACCACCTCTTAGAGAGGGTGATGAGGATGGAGGTGACATTGGATGCGTAGGCCCAGTTTGATGGCTTTATTGTTATGACTTTATTTTTGAGTGTAAGATCATATGACCTACACAGTTGTAGTCTTATGGTATTTTTGTACCTCCATGTACTTATTTGACACATATATGTATATGATATATACACTTGGAGGCTAATTATTTTTGATATTGATAAAAAAATGGGTTGAAGGATGAGGAGGATATTGAGGGCTAATTTTTATGGGTTGATAAAATAATTAGAACATGTTCAAAGGAAATATTCAAAAATTTGAACATGCTCACCCTATAGCTGTATGTCCTTAATTTTTGTTGCTTAAACTTGCAACTTCTTAGCCAAAGCAATATTAATAAAATTAAATCTACTACCAGGGTCAATGGAAATAATAACCTGCTCCTTTTGAATGCTTCCAGGAACCTGCACAATAGACTTTTTAGATTCAAACAAATTCCTTTGTCCATTTTCTAATTTATCTTCTACCAAAGGTATGGTTTCCTTTGTCTGCATATTGACATATTGTTTATCTTCCCTAAAATTTTCCTCTTTCTTCTTGAGTAATTTGATTTCTTTTTCATAGTCTTCATTTTGTTTCTTGAAAACTTCCCATTCTCCTTTTATTGTATTTCGCTCATTTTTATTTTCCTGTAGTTTCTTTTCAAGGTCTTCGATGAAATTTATTATGCGATCTACATAATAAGGGTCCCATTTAATCAAGAATGGATGCTCTATTTCATCCCAAGTGTATTCATTATTCCTTTCTTCACAAAACTTTATCCACCAAAACAAATCTTTCCCTTGAAGACATATACCCATCATGGGTTTCCCCCATGAGACATTACAATATAGAGATCTAAAATTTTTCCACCATTCTCTAGTTATGGTAATTATTTAATCATTCAAATGTGAGATGATATGATGCATTATGTATGCACTTTCTTTATAAGCTTATGTAAATTAAAATATATGCATAAAATAGTCAGTGGTAATTTAAATATCATTGTTGACATTTATTCGATATCTATCCTATTTTATTAAAACACTTTAACCAAAAAAACATCATAAATAAAGTTTGATGATTTGATAAATGAAATGATTTGTTTCTATGAAGGAATTTTTGAGGTTTTCCATGAGACTCAAACACCCTCGTTACTTCATAAAAATATGTATACTAACTATATAGGAATCCTGAAAGATAAAGTTTTGTTATGAAGACCTAGATACTCATTATCCCTATGTGTACAAATGAATATATTAGATAAAACATAAGTATATACCAATGCTAGACGAGATTCATTTAGCCCATCACTATATTAGGGATCCTCAAATGTTCATCCCGATCCTAAGTTGGACTAAGTTGGATTAGACCACTAGGCAATATAGGACACCTAAAGCTAGCCCTATTTATAAATTACTTTGAGCTTATATTAATGCCAGGCGAGATTCATTCAACCCATTGTTGTACTAGGGATTAATCAATGGTATGTGGAGATTGACCATTCTAGGGATTCAAGATCTCCACCCCCTTATTTTCTTCATATTTATTTGGGATACTTGCTTATGCTTTAGTGATGAAAATCACTGTTTATTTTGAATTTTTATTTTCTTTTGAGCAAGGGATTTTTGTAGTGATGATAATCATTGTTTATTTTGCTTCTAAATTTTGCTTTATTTTAGGATTTTTTGCGATGAAAGCAAGGGATTTCTTTGGGTAGGGGTAGCTTATCCTTTTTCCAATGATCACAATCCTAATATTGCACATCACAAGATAAGCAAGTAAAAACCTTTCACTTAGGATGCCTAGTACCACTCGGTGGTGTTCATATTACCTTGTACCAACTAGGATTTTAGTGTTTTTATTAGTGATAGGATTATGATATATGCTAGGTACTATCACAACTAGACCTCATCTTTTGCCAGTGAAGATATATTTCTACCAAGTTTGATAAAACCACTAGGTGTGGCTGAATGATCAGAAAACCCTAGAACATTCCTTATACCAACAGGAAGGGATTGTGTTGAAAAATATAGTTACACACATGGATGATTGATGATGATGAATTTGAAGATGTATGATTGAAATAAAAACATGGTGTTGTTTGTAAGATTGTAAACATGACCTATCCTAATGGAAGTGCAATGGATGGAAATGACTATATGCAATGCAACTAAATGAATGCAAATGCGAATGTGTAATACAAATGTTTTTGTATTTTAAATGTTTTCAATTGTTTTTTAGTTTTGATTAAAATGAATGTTTTTTTAATTTTTTGACTTTAAATTTTTTTTGTGCTTTTGTGTTTTGTTTTGACAAAAGGGCTTTAAGATGCCTTTGGGAATTTTGTGATTTGACCAAAGGGCTTTAATATGCCTTTGGGCTTTTGTGGTTTGACCAAAGGGTTTTAATATGCCTTTGGGGCCTTTTGTGATTTGACCAAAGGGCTTTAAGATGCCTTTGGAGACTTTTGTGAGTTGACCAAAGGAGTTATGCTATCATTGGAGACTTTTGTAAGTTGACCAAAGGTGCTTTAACATGCCTTTGGAGCCTTTTGTGAGTTGACCAAAGGTGCTTTAAGATGCCTTTGGGGATTTTGTAATTTTACCAAAGGTGCTATGTTGCCTTTGGAGCCTTTTGTGAGTTGACAAAAGGTGCTACGCTACCTTTGGAACCTTTTGTGGTTTGACCAAAGGGATTTAAGATGCATTTGGGGCTTTTGTGATTTGACCAAAGGGCTTTAAGATACCTTTGGGGACTTTTGTGATTTTACCAAAGGGATTTATTATGCCTTTGGAGCCTTTTCTAAATTGACCAAAGTGTTTTGAGATGCCTTTGAAGCCTTTTATTATTTGACCAAAGGGATTTAAGATGCCTTTAGGGCTTTTGTGATTTGACCAAAGGGCTTTCAGATGCCTCTAGGTATTTTGTGATTTGACCAAAGGGCTATGCTACCTTTGGACCCTTTTGTGATTTGACCAAAGGGCTATGCTACCTTTGGACCCTTTTAGTGATTTGACCAAAGGGCTTTAAGATGCCTTTGGAGCCTTTGATTTTAAAGTTTTCTATTGTTTTTGTACTTTTGAAATTTATTTGAATTTTTTTGATATTTTGTTGTTATTATGTGTGAAATTCCCTTATATAAATAATTTTGAGAGGCTATGGCTCCTCAACACCTTCTAGTGATGTCAGGAAATGTGCTCCAAGTCTAATCTTCTTAAAGATGATATAAGGACCTAACCAATTGGCTGTAAATTTATCTCGTAGATGCGATGGTAGATTTGAGTTATGTTGGTTCTCATTAAGCACAATATCCCCAATATTAAAGTCTCTTAGATGGAATTTATTGTTATAATCACATGTTATATGATCATATTTAATGCAAAGATACTCAAGAGCATTAATGCAACGTTCATTTAGAAGGGTCAACTGGTCAAGGTGATTTTTTTGCATAGTGTTTTCATTGATAGACTCTTTTAATGTGATGTGCAATATTGTAATGTCTCATGGGGGAAACCCATGATGGGTATATGTATTCAAGGGAAAGCTTTGTTTTGGTGGATAAATTTTTGTGAAGAAAGGAATAATGAATACACTTGGGATGAAATAGAGCATGCTTTCTTGATTAAATGGGACCCATATTATGTAGATCTCATAATAAATTTCATCGAAGACCTTGAAAAGAAACTACAAGAAACTCAAAATGAGCGAAATACAATAAAAGGAGAATGGGAAGTTTTCAAGAAACAAAATGAAGACTATGAAAAAGAAATCAAATTACTCAAGAAGAAAGAGGAAAATGTCAGGGAAGATAAACAAGATGTCAATATGCAGACAAAGGAAACCATACCTTTGGTAGAAGATAAATTAGAAAATGGACAAAGGAATTTGTTTGAATCTAAAAAGTCTATTTTGCAGGTTCCTGGAAGCATTCAAAAGGAGCAAGTTATTATTTCCATTGACCCTAGTAGCAGATTTAATTTTATTAATATTGCTTTGGCTAAGAAGTTGCAAGTTCAAGCAACAAAAATTAAGGACATACAACTAGAGGGTGAGCATGTTCAAATTTTTGAAGATTTCCTTTGAACATGTTCTAATTATTTTTGGTGATCTTCAAATCTTCAAAAATTTGAACATGCTCACCCTTTAGCTGTATGTCCTTAATTTTTGTTGCTTGAACTTGCAACTTCTTAGCCAAAGCAATATTAATAAAATTAAATCTACTACCAGGGTCAATGGAAATAATAACCTGCTCCTTTTGAATGCTTCCAGGAACCTGCAAAATAGACTTTTTAGATTCAAACAAATTCCTTTGTCCATTTTCTAATTTATCTTCTACCAAAGGTATGGTTTCCTTTGTCTCGCATATCGACATCTTGTTTATCTTCCCTGACCTTTTCCTCTTTCTTCTTGAGTAATTTGATTTCTTTTTCATAGTCTTCATTTTGTTTCTTGAAAACTTCCCATTCTCCTTTTATTGTATTTCGCTAATTTTGAGTTTCCTGTAGTTTCTTTTCAAGGCCTTCGATGAAATTTATTATGCGATCTACATAATATGGGTCCCATTTAATCAAGAATGCATGCTCTATTTCATCCTAAGTGTATTCATTATTCCTTTCTTCACAAAACTTTATCCACCAAAACAAAGCTTTCCCTTGAAGACATATACCCATCATGGGTTTCCCCCATGAGACATTACAATATAAAGATCTAAAATTTTTCCACCATTCTCTAGCATCAATATCATCTTCTCCAGAAAAAATTTGGAGTACCATTGTTCATGCCCTAATGCAACTAGGGTTTTTTGATAATAAATATCATGCCCTAATGCAAACTAGGGTTTTATGGAAAAAAATATCTTCCCACCAAGTTGAAGCTAAAAATCCCATAGAAAACTACATCTACAATTTTTCTTCCAAACAAAATAAAGTGCAACTGATTTGCTTACCCGAACTAAACAAATTGTCTTTTGAAAAATTCGCGACTTGAAAATTCATCACTTTCCTTCTTCTAGATGGATGAATTCAAAAGGTTGTATCTCCCTCAATACTACTCAGATTCCTTCATATGACCACTCATTTTAAAGCTCTTCAAATTCTACACAATATGATCCAAGAATCGCCTCAATCGGATTAGCTATCGCAAAGATATGGCTTCTGAAAGATGAGACATTTTTATTTTTTTTAAATCTACGAAATTCGTCACTATCCTTGTTTCAGATGACTAAATTCAAAAGATCATATCTCCCTCAATACTACTCGGATTTCTTCATATGACTAGTCATTTTAAAGCTCTTCAAATTCTACACAATTTGATCCAAGAATCGCTTGAATCGGATAAACTTGCACAAAGATATGGCTCCTGAAAGATGATATGTTTTTCCAAAAAAAAAAATTGCCCTAATTCTAGGGTTTCACACAAAAATCCCCACTTTTCCAAAATCGTTGATCTGATACCACTTGTTGCAGAACTATTATTATTAAACATGAACCATTCACCAATATGCAGAAATATCAAATCATTCATCCACAATATATTATCCACAATAACAATCCACAAATGAGATAGAGATAGATAATACCCTTAAGGTAGGGCAACACCAATAATAATCCTTAAGGAAGGAATAACTCCACAAGATCTCCCAAGATGAGAGGCCACTTCGTGGGCACAACGATTACATAAGATTCTTCTTCAATGATATGAATATCCTTACAATGACAAATATCTCTTCTTTATATATCCATATTCTTATTCTACTTTGGAGATCCTACTACTAATATTATATTATATTAAAATATAATATAATATTATAATACAATCAACCTTGGGTTATGTGTGGCCCACCCTTATACAATATAATAATATATCCCCAAATATCTATTCCTAGGTACCCTATCAGTGACATCACAAAATTTATATCAATCATGAATGTGAATAATAAATCTTAGAATAAGAATTAATTATTTAATCATTCAAATGTGAGATGATATGATGTGTTATGTATGCACTTTCTTTATAAGCTTATGTAAATTAAAATATATGCATAAAATAGTCAGTGGCCATTTAAATATCATTGTTGACATTTATCCGATATCTATCCTATTTTATTAAAATGCTTTAACCAACAAAACCTCATAAATAAATTTTGATGATTTGATAAATGAAATGATTTGTTTCTATGAAGGAATTTTTGACGTTTTCCATGAGACTCAAACACCCTCGTTACTTCATAAAAAGATGTATACTAACTATACAGGAATCCTAAAAGATAAAGTTTTGTTATGAAGACCTAGATACTCATTATCCCTATGTGTACAAATGAATATATTAGATAAAACATAAGTATATACCAGTGCTAGACAAGATTCATTTAGCCCATCACTATATTAGGGATCCTCAAATGTTCATCCCGATCCTAAGTTGGACTCAGTTGGATTAGACCACTAGGCAATATAGGACACCTAAAGCTAGCCCTATTTATAAATTACTTTGAGCTTATATTAATGCCAGGCGAGATTCATTCAACCCATTGTTGTACTAGGGATCAATCAATGGTATGTGGAGATTGACCATTCCAGGGATTCAAGATATTCACCCCCTTATTTTCTTCATATTTATTTGGGATACTTGCTTATGCTTTAGTGATGAAAATCACTGTTTATTTTGAATTTTTATTTTCTTTTGAGCAAGGGATTTTTGTAGTGATGATAATCATTGTTTATTTTGCTTCTAAATTTTGCTTTATTTTAGGATTTTTGTGATGAAAGCAAGGGATTTATTTGGGTAGGGGTAGCTTATCCTTTTTCCAATGATCACAATCCTAATATTGCACATCACAAGATAAGCAAGTAAAAACCTTTCACTTAGGATGCCTAGTACCACTTGGTGGTGTTCATATTCCCTTGTACCAACTAGGATTTTAGTGTTTTTATTAGTGATAGGATTATGATATATGCTAGGTACTATCACAACTAGACCTCATCTTCTGCTAGTGAAGATATCTTTCTACCAAGTTTGATAAAACCATGAGGTGTGGCTGAATGATCAGAAAACCCTAGAACATTCCTTATACCAACAGGAAGGGGTTGTGTTGAAAAATATAGTTACACACATGGATGATTGATGATTATGGATTTGAATATGTATGATTGAAATACAAAAATGGTGTTGTTTGTAAGATTGTAAACATGACCTATCCTAATGGAAGTGCAATGGATGGAAATGACTATATGCAATGCAACTAAATGAATGCAAATGCGAATGTGTAATACAATTTTTTTTGTATTTTGAATGTTTTTGTATTTTGAATGTTTTCAATTGTTTTTTAGTTTTGATTAAAATGAATGTTTTTTAAATTTTTTGACTTTAAATTGTTTTTGTGCTTTTGTGTTTTTTTTTGACAAAAGGGCTTTAAGATGCCTTTGGGAATTTCATGATTTGACCAAAGGGCTTTAATATGCCTTTGGGCTTTTGTGGTTTCACCAAAGGGTTTTAATATGCCTTTGGGGCATTTTGTGATTTGACCTAAGGGCTTTAAGGTGCCTTTGGAGACTTTTATGAGTTGACCAAAGGAGTTATGCAACCATTGGAGACTTTTGTAAGTTGACCAAAGGTGCTTTAATATGTCTTTGGAGCCTTTTGTGAGTTGACCAAAGGTGCTTTAAAATGCCTTTGGGGATTTTGTAATTTGACCAAAGGTGCTATGTTGCCTTTGGAGCCTTTTGTGAGTTGACAAAAGGTGCTACGCTACCTTTGGAACCTTTTGTGGTTTGAACAAAGGGATTTAAGATGCATTTGGGGCTTTTGTGATTTGACCAAAGGGCTTTAAGATACCTTTGGGGACTTTTGTGATTTTACCAAAGGGATTTATTATGCCTTTGGAGCCTTTACTGAATTGACCAAAGTGTTTTGAGATACCTTTGAAGCCTTTTTTTATTTGACCAAAGGGATTTAAGATGCCTTTGGGGCTTTTGTGATTTGACCAAAGGGCTTTCAGATGCCTCTATGGTGGAGAAAAGATCTTACACAAGACAGAAAACCAAAGAAACAAGAGCCCAAAATTTCTTATTCAATACTTCGAAAGAATTTTACAAGAATATACAGCCAAACTGCCGTTTTGCCAACCCCCTCTCATTACAATCCATGGGTTTTTATCGAGGTCCCGATCCTCTGTGCTTTCAAACTTCCCACGATCTACAATTGCCACCTGGAACAATTCTGGAAAGTTGCATTGATGAGACTCTAGGTGAGGTGCGTGACTGGCTGCCATACCCAACGAAATCTTCTTCTCGATCTACTGCTTGTTGTTAGTTGCTATAAATGCATCTCCAGATATCCTGTGTGAGTGGCCAACATGCCTGTTGAAATCCTCCTTTGAAACTGCTGCTTCACTATGCTAACTTGTCGCGCACGAAGGGACGCCTTTATGAAAGCTGGGAGTGCGTGTTTTTCTGTTTGGTCGTGATATCGCGACATGTCGCGATATCGTGACCATTTCCTTTATGCACCTTCTCTCTCCATTTTGGCCATGATATCATGACCATTTCCTTTCTACACCTTCTCTCTCCATTTTGGCCGTGATATCGCGACCTATCGCGATATCGTGCCATTTTTTTTGTCGGCCTCCATTCTCCCGTTTCGATCACGAAATCGCGACATGTCGCGATTTCATGACCTTTTGTCTTTTGCGCCTTTGCTCCCTGCTTTGGTCATGAAATCGTGACATGTCATGATTTCGTGACCTTTTGTCTTTCATGCCTTTGCTCCCTGCTTTGGTCACGAAATCGTGACATGTCACGATTTCGTGACATTTTGTCTTCCGCGCCTTTGCTCCCTGCTTTGGTCACATGACATGTCACGAAATCGTGACATGTCATGATTTCATGACCTTTTGTCCTCCGCGCCTTTGTTCCCCTGCTTTGGTCACGATTTCGTGACCTTTGTTCCTCCACGCCTTTGTTCCCCTACTTTGGTCACGATTTCGTGACATTTTATCCTCCGCACCTTTGTTCCCCTGCTTTGGTCATGATTTCGCAACATGTCGCGATATCGTGACATTTTGTCCACCGTTTCTCTATCTCCTATTTTGGTCACAATATCGTGACACTTTTTGT
Source organism: Wollemia nobilis (assembly GCA_028583015.1). NCBI lineage: Eukaryota > Viridiplantae > Streptophyta > Pinopsida > Araucariales > Araucariaceae > Wollemia > Wollemia nobilis. Next base: position 117,041 of record JAQPPZ010000599.1, read on the forward strand.
GTCGTGATATCGTGACACATATTTTTCTTTGCAACACTTAGAAAAAAAATAACAACAAAAATTTTGGTTGATGCTCGATTGCTTTGCTGCCCTCGGATGCTCCTGCATCAGACACCCGAGGTGGATTGAGAAGTGATCCTCACTTCTGATCTTTGGGAGGAAGACCCAGGCGGTCAACCTCTATTTTCGACACCCAAGTTGCATCTTCTACCGGTCTGCCCTTCCACTTGATCAAATATTCAGAATATTGTTTGTTCCTTGTGCTTCTGCCTTCACGAGTATCTAATATTTCCTCGATCTCATATTTGGTTGGGTTAGATGCTGGAATGCTCCACAATTCTATGCTTGGTGCCTCTGTACTATCTCCTTCATGGTATTCCACTAAATTTGATATGTTAAAAATAGGTGAAATGTCAAGCCCACTTGGCAATTCCACTTCATATGCATTGCCTAAATCTCGTTTTTCCAGTATTCTGCATGGCCCAAACTTCTTCATCTTCAACTTGTTATAAGTTTTGGCTGGAAATATTTCTTTTCTGAGATGGACCATGACTTCATCTCCCACTTTGAACTCTTTGAACCATCACTTTTGGTCTGCTCTTGCTTTATACTGAGTATTCATTTTTGTAATTTGTTTCTTCACTTCTTCATGCAGGCTTTTCATCTGTTTCATGAATTCCTCAGCCTCTGCACTGCACTTTTCTCCTTTATCTAATTTCCTCAACTCAGAAACGTTTCTTGGACTGTTTCCATATATTATTTGGAATGGAGATTTGTTTGTACTTTTATTGACAGAATTGTTGTATGCAAATTCTACTTGTGGCAAAACCAAATCCCATCCCTTGGGTTTATCTGCTATTAAGCATCTTAATAAATTACCCAGACTTCTATTTACCACCTCTATCTGTCCATCGGTCTATGGGTGGTATGTAGAACTAAACTTCAGATCTGTCTTCAACTTCTTCCATAATGTTCTCCAGAAATACCCAACAAACTTTGTATCTCTGTCAGAAACTATGCTTTTTGGTAGACCGTGAAGTCGTACCACTTCCTTGAAAAATAACCCTGCAATGTGAACCGCATCACTTGTTTTTTGGCAGGGAATAAAATGTGCCATCTTGGAGAATCTGTCAACCACCACAAATATAGAGTCATTTCCCCTCTGTGTTCTCGACAACCCAAGAATAAAATCCATGCTGATGTCCTCCCATGGCCTCTCAGGTATAGGTAACAGCTGGTATAATCCTGTGTTCTGCCTCATGCCTTTTGCCATCTGGCATATTCTACAACTTTGCACAAACCTTTTCACATCTTGCTAAAGTTGCGGCCAGTAGTAATTTTCATTCACCAGGGCAATGGTCTTATCTCGACCAAAATGTCCATCCAGTCCCCCGCTGTGCTTTTCCTTGATTAAGTTCTCCCGCATGGAACTCCTTGGAATGCATAATTTACTTCCCCTAAACAACATTCCATCTTGGATTAGAAAATCCAACCATTTTGTCCTATCCACAGTAACAGGTGCCAAGCAAGCCATCCAGGCTTCTGCAAAATCAGGATCTTCAGGATAAAGACCCTTCAGTTCTTTGAATCCTACCACTTCCACTGTCATTTCAATCAGCAGATTCTGCCTTCTACTTAAGGCATCTGCAACTCTATTTGATTTTCTACTTCTGTGCTTTAACACAAAGGTATAGCTTTGGAGAAACTCAACCCACTTCATGTGCCTCTGATTCAGTTTTGTTTGGTTGTTGATGTACTGCAATGCCTGATGATCCGTAAATAGAACAAACTCTTTTGGCAACAAATAATGCCTCCACTTCTTTAGAGCCTGAACTATAGCATAAAATTCTTGGTCATAAACTGAATACTTTTTCCGAGCATCATTGAGCTTTTCACTAAAATAAGCAACAGGTCTGCCTTCTTGACTCAGTATAGCCCCTATTGCACTGCCACTGGCATCACAGTCTACCTGAAATACTTTGTTAAAGTCTGGAAGTGCCAAAACAGGCTGTTCTATGACCTTTTTCTTTAATGCATCAAATCTCCTTTCAGCCCCTAAGGTCCACTTGAATTCTTTCTTATCCCCTCTCATTGTTTTTGTGAGGGGTGCACAAATGCTGCTGAAGTTTCTTATGAACTTTCTATAAAAGTTGGCTAGACCATGAAATGATCTTACCTCTATTGTGCTTCTTGGGGTAGGCCATTCGATGATAGCTCTCACCTTCTTTGGGTCCATTTTTAGACCTTTTGTTGAGATTACAAATCCCAGGTATACTAACTCCTTCTTTACAAAATTACACTTTTTCAGATTTATTAATAACTGCTCCTCCCACAGCTTTTCAAAAACCCTTCTGATATGCATCAGGTGCTCCTCCAGGGTTCTGCTGAATATTAATATATCATCTAAATAAACAATGACAAATTTTCCTAAAAACTCTTTCAGTACCTCATTCATCAGCCGCATGAAGGTACTTGGTGCATTGGACAGCCCAAATGGCATGACCAGCCATTCATACAAACCTTCTCTGGTCTTGAAGGTTGTCTTCCACTCATCTCCTTCCCTGACATGGATCTGGTGGTAACCACTCTTGAGGTCAATTTTGGTGAAGTACTTGGCTCCACTCAAACAGTCCATTATGTCATCCATCCTTGGCAATGGAAATCTATATTTAATTGTGATCTTGTTGATGGCTCGAGAGTCTATGCACATTCTCCACTCTCCATCTTTCTTTGGTGCTAGCACTACAGGTACTGCACATGGACTTAAGCTTTCCCGAATCAACCCCTTCTCCAGCAACTCCTGGACCTGCCTGTTTAGTTCTTCAGTTTCTACAGGCGTCATTCTATGTGCAGCTTTATTGGGCAAGCTTGATCCTGGCACCAAATCAATATGGTGACTGATCTTCCTTACTGGGGGTAAACCCTCAGGCACATTATTCGATATGATATCTGGAAATTCCTTCAATAGATCTTGGACTTCTGTTGGGGCATCTTTGCATTTTGTATCCCTGACTCTAGGAATTAATGCATAACACATATGTTCATGCTTTAAATCATCTAAAAATTTTCTTCCATCAACCAAGCAAATTCTTGCACTGCCACATACCTTTTCTTCCACCTCCTTCAGGGGTTTCAGCTTATGACGCATTCCATTCTTGGTCATGGAATAGGTGTTGGCATGGCCATCATGAACCGCACACCTGTCAAACTACCATGGCCTTCCCAACAGCAAATGGCACGCATCCATGGGCAGAATGTCACACAGAACCTCATCACGGTAATTCCCAATACTAAATTTTACCAGGCACTATTCATTGACCAAAACCTTATGGTCTTTCTACAACCACATGATCCGATATGGATGCGGGTGTTTCTTTCTCTCCAGTTGTAGCTTTGTAACCATTCCCTCTGAAACTAGGTTATCTGTGCTATCGTTGTCAATGATAATGTTGCAAATCTTACCCACGCATTTACACCTTGTGCGGAATAATATTTTCCTCTGATCTGTAGCTCCCTCTTCATTCAGTAGGACTCTCCTTGCAATCATTACTTCTCCTCTCTTAGCTTCTTCAGAATGCTTAGATCCAGCATCTTCATCAACGACTGCTACTCTAGCATTTCCTTCCGGCCTCCGATTATTTCTTTCTCATTGTTGTGGGCACTCATATTGGTGATGTCCCTCTTCCCCACACTGGAAGAAAGTCCCCCAAAATCTTCCTCTTCCCTGGCCACGTCCAGCTCTACCTCTTCCCCCTCGATAACCATTATTCTGATTACGGGGGCGGTCTGTATTTTCTCTCCTTTGTTCTTGATTGCTGCTACCTTCTCCATTTTTCTAAGAATCTTCATTTCTTCTTCCACTATTCCTTCTACCGGTTCTTCCGCCATGACCTCTTCCTCTTTGCTTGTTTTCAAACCTCCTATTGAGCTTTTCTTCAACCTTTAAGGCAAATTGGTAAGCGTCCTCTATGGTGGTCATCCGGACTAGACTTAATTCTTCATGAATACTTGCTCGTAACCCATTAATGTAACGGGCTACCTTCTCCTTGTTGGCCTCTGAGTGGCCTGTTCTAATCATTATTTTATGAAATTCTTCTATGTATTATTTTATAGACTTGCTTGATTGCCTCAATCCTTGCATTTTCTTTAGCAGGTCTAACTCATAATCACCAGGGATGAACTACCTCTTTAGCTTTTTTGCCATCTGTTCCCACTTTGTTATTCTCTCTTTTCCTCTTTTATTTCGCTCCAGCTACACTCCCTTCCACCAAATGCTGGCATGACCTTTCAGTTTGGTCTTTGCAAATCTGACCCTATCAGGATCCTCAACCTCCTCGTACTCAAAGTACTCTTCCAGGTCGTTGATCCAGTCGATCAATTCCTCTGGATCAAGGTTCTCGAAATATGTGGAAACCTCCATCTTCGGCCTCTTCCCAATCTGGGATATGGCTTTGTATAGTCTGGCCTGAGTAGGATCTACTACTTCTTCTTCTTCCTTAGGTTGGTCTTCTTCTTCATCATCTTCCTCTTCACTACCTTCATCTCTTCTTGGCTCCAATATTCTACGCATTTCTTCTTGCAGGGCTTGCATTTGCCACTGCAAAGCTCGAACATCTTCCGTTGTTGCCATGCCTCTCCCACCAACGGGGTTTCTTCTTGGAGGCATTATGCTCACCCAATTCCAAGCCCTTCCATAGATCCTGGTGTAACTACCTCTCCTCCGGCGATCTGTTACACACTCAGGAACTTCTGGCTCTGATACCACTTGGTGGAGAACAGATCTTACACAAGACAAAAAACTAGAGAAACAAGAGCCCAAAATTTCTTATTCAATACTTCGAAAGAATTTTACAAGAATATACAGCCAAACTGCCATTTTGCCAACCCCCTCTCATTACAATCCATGGGTTTTTATCGAGGTCCCGATCCTCTGTGCTTTCAAACTTCCCACGATCTACAATTGCCACCTGGAACAATTCTAGAAAGTTGCATTGATGAGACTCTAGGTGAGGTGCGCGACTGGCTGCCATACCCAATGGAATCTTCTTCTTGATATGTTGCTTGTTGTTAGTTGCTATAAACGCGTCTCCAGATATCCTGCATGAGTGGCCAACATGCCTATTGAAATCCTCCTTTGAAACTACTACTTCACTACTGCTAACTTGTCGCGCATGAAGGGACGCCTTTATGAAAGCTGGGAGTGCGTGTTTTTCTGTTTGGTCACGATATCGCGACATGTCACGATATCATGACCATTTCCTTTCTATGCCTTCTCTCTCCATTTTGGTCGTGATATCGTGACCTGTCGTGATATCGCATCATTTTTTTGTCGGCCTCCGTTCTCCCATTTCGGTCGCGAAATCGTGACATGTCACGATTTCGTGACCTTTTGTCTTTCGCGCCTTTGCTCCCTGCTTTGGTCACGAAATCGTGACATGTCGTGATTTCGTGACCTTTTGTCTTCTGTGCCTTTGCTCCCTGCTTTGGTCATGAAATCGTGACATGTCACGATTTCGTGACCTTTTGTCTTTCGTGCCTTTGCTCCCTGCTTTGGTCGCATCGTGACATGTCACGAAATCGTGACATGTCGCGATTTCATGACCTTTTGTCTTCCGTGCCTTTGTTCCCTGCTTTGGTCACGATTTCGCGACATTTGATCCTTTGTGCCTTTGTTCCCCTGCTTTGGTCATGATTTTGTGACCTTTGGTCCTCTGCGCCTTTGTTCCCCTGCTTTGGTCATGATTTCATGACATGTCACGAAATCGTGACATGTCGCGATATCGCGACCTTTTGTCCGTCGTTTCTCTATCTCCTATTTTGGTCGCGATATCGTGACACTTTTTGTGTCGCGATATCGCGACACATATTTTTCTTTGCAACACTTAGAAAAAAAATAACAACAAAAAGTTTGGTTGATGCTCGATTGCTTTGCTGCCCTCGGATGCTCCTGCATCACTCTAGGTATTTTGTGATTTGACCAAATGGATATGCTACCTTTGGACCCTTTTGTGATTTGACCAAAGGGATTTAAGATGCCTTTGGAGCCTTTACTTTTAAAGTTTTCTATTGTTTTTGTAATTTTGAAATTTATTTGAATGTTTTTGATATTTTGTTGTTATTATGTGTGAAATTCCCTTATATAAATAATTTTGAGAGGCTATGGCTCCTCAACACCTTCTAGTGATGTCAGGAAATGTGCCCCAGGTCTAATCTTCTCAAAGATGATATAAGGACCTATCCAATTGGCTGTAAATTTATCTCGTAGATGCGATGGTAGATTTGAGTTATGTTGGTTCTCATTAAGCACAAGATCCCCAATATTAAAGTCTCTTAGATGGAATTTATTGTTATAATCACATGTTATATGATCATATTTATTGCAAAGATACTCAAGAGCATTAATGCAACGTTCATCTAGAAGGGTCAACTGGTCAAGGTGATCTTTTTGCATAGTGTTGTCATTGATAAACTCTTTTAATGTGATGTGCAATATTGGAATTTCCAAATCTAAGGGAATAATGGCCTCAGTGTCATATACAAGCAGAAACAGTGTTACCCTAGTGGGCATCAACATTCATCTAGAAGGGTCAACTGGTCAAGGTGATTTTTTTGCGTAGTGTTGTCATTGATAAACTATTTTAATATGATGTGCAATGTTGGAATTTCTAAATCTAAGGGAATAATGGCCTCTGTACCATATACAAGCAAAATTGGTGTTACCTTAGTGGGCATCAGTATGCTAGTCTTGTAAGCCCATAATGGAAGGGGTAATTGCAGATGCCAATCCTTATGCTTTTATTTCATTGTCTTCTTTAAGATGGCTAATATTTTCTTGTTTGAGGCCTCTGTTAGAGTAATATTACATTCTTTGGTATATTTACCCTTTTAATCCACTAGGTAAAATAGGTAGTATATTGCATTATACTACATAGATTATTACATTTACTTTTTAAAACTTACCAATGAGATATTTACTATTCTAAATATCTACTGGTAAATCTAGGTTAGTATCTAAAATATCCTAGGTTAGATATTTTAGATTAGTGGCTAGTTCATACTTCTCTACCTAGGTTAGCTATTACCATATTTATCTATTAGTGCATCTTGTTAGCGTTAATCATGCTCATTTGGTTATATTGTAACCTATATATATTTCTTAGATTTTTCTAAGCTAATGTTGATTATTGATTAATTTCATTATCATTTTGAGCGAGTATTTTCTCACATTGGCATCAGAGCAGGAGGGGGCTGAGGGAGGAAGCGCATCAGACACCTTCGTTCTGCTGGAGAAGGCAAAGGCTCATCTTCGCACCATTGGAGAAGGCAAAGGCGATTTGGTGACTTTCATTTATTTTCCTCAGTTCCTAAGTTCCTATAGTTTGCTAAGTTGTTTTATTAATTTTATTCAATCCTACTAAGCCCGGAGGCAGAGGAGGTGGACATCTAGATTTTTTTTTTAGGCCACCTTGACACCGCCTCACTAGGCTTAGGCATAGGAGAGGGCCCACAGGAGGGCTTGCAGGGTGGTTCATTGGCCAGGTCAACCTCCAGGCGATCTCCAGCTACTATCATCAATCGACCAGGAATATTTACCCTACTATCAATGATCGCTCTATGGTGGCCAGGGAAGGAGCCTTTCTAAGGCTCCCACCCATAGGGCTTGCACCCCCACAAAAATCTAGCAAGAGTGCTTTGAGGATAGGAGCACCCTCATGCTCCCATGTGTAAAATCTAGCCAATGGGAGCGCTTCGAGGGTAGGAGCACCCTCACACTCCCATGTGTCTTACCCAGATCGAGAGTGCCACAAGGGCAGGAGCACCCTCACACTCCCAGTAGAGTATATTGAACCAGACACTTGGTAACACTTGCATGAGACACTTGGAAACACCTAGACCTGGCCGAATTTCTAAGACACCTAAGCCTCTGACTCAACAAGCACATGGCAAAGCCAGTTTGGTGGAGTGACACGTGTGCGGTGCTGAAAATTTTTGGTTGGGCAACAAGCTACCATGTGGCAAGGACTGATTCAATTTGTAGGTGACAAGTGGTGAAGGGAGGCAACGTGGCATGGTCTATGATTTCCCGCAGGCAATCACACGCTATACTGCACGTTGAGGGTTTTAAACACCCTCACATCCTTTTTTGGGATGCATGTGGGATAAAACCCACAAAATTTTAAATGTCGCCCGCCACCTATACTTTAACCTGCACGTGGGGACTACTTTCAAAGTGCCCCAATAGTGTAGTGGTCAAGGAGGACCTTGACAAGCGCGAGGTCACGAGTTCGACCCCCGCACGCTTCATTTTGGGCTTAGATGCATTAATTTGGAATTTGGTAAAAGTTTTTATTTTTATTTTTTTAATTGTTTGCTTAAATTTAATATTGTTTTTTAGATTATTTTTTATAATTTTATATAGTTAGGCCTTAAATAATCATTTTTTCTTATAAACTTGATTATTTTTTTGACTAATTATATTTAATTATTTAAAATTAAATCTTTAAACTTATTTTTTTTAGCATTTAAATTGGAAACTTTTTAAAACCATTTTTTTTTGCAACTATAACAAATCAATTTCTTATGTTTTCTCCACACTTGGGGATAAAGAGACATAGGAAATCCATATTTTATTGCAAAACCAAAGGCCATCTTCAACATTTTTTTTGAAAGCTCACAGACACTTTCATAAGTTCATGAAGATCAAATCTTGGGTAAGGAAAGCTCTTCAAAGACAAAGAATAATCAGAAAGAGGAATGAATTACAAAGGTAAACTACATGATCTCATTTTTTTGTATGCTTCATGTATATCGTAGATCTATTCCTCACTCAATATATATACTGATCCATGGAAGGGGTTGGATAGAAGCTATGGTCCCATGAGGATTCGTGAACCTTTTGATCCTAATGCACCACCTATTTTTGAGTGTTGAAGACATAAACCAAGTTGTGTGTCAACTGGTCTGGAAGCCTTTCAAAAGTGGGTCATGTGTCAACTTGTCTTTGAAGGAGTGCTTGATTTATTCATTTTGCAAAATAAAGGATGGAAGACAACATTGTTCTTATTTTGAAAAATTGCAAAACAAGGAGGAGACATAAAATATCAATTTTTTGCACAACACAAATCCACATTTTGTTGCAAAAATTAAAAGGTGCATTTTTAATTTTACTCGACACCTTCAGTGGCAAATTAGGTGCATTTTCGGTTGCATCCGACACCTAGGTGATAAGAATTTTGAGGGCATTCTTGTTTGATTATTGCATTATTTCTTTTTGCAATTATAAGTCATAGAATCAAGAACACTCCATACCCCAAAATTTCACAAATTTGTGTAAATCCATGCACATATTTAAAGCCACTTTCACTTGATATTCTCTCCTAAAACCAAAACCCCTAATTCACTCTTATTTGTTTGGCTTAATCTCCTCAAACTGATTATTCCTCTTCAAGAGGATTTTTAGGTAGGTGCCATTAAATATATTTTTTAGTGAATTATATTTCATCTCTTAATTGTTTGGATTAATTTCCTCCAACTGTTTATATTTCTTCAAGAGAATTTTCAAGTAGGTGCCATTAAATACCACTTGAGAGTAAAAGAAATATCATCTTAGTACAAATTGTAGGACGTTCATCATGGCAACTATCAATAAATACTTAAGTGATACACAATTGCTATAGGGTCCTAACTATTTAGCATGGAAATCTAATATGAAAGCCATCTTGACTATAGAGGACATGTGGGATTTAGTTGATGGCACTAAAATAAGACCCACATCACCAGGAGTAGATCAAAAAGCATGGGAAAAAAAGAACAATTGTCTTCTCATGTTGATACTCCTTGCAACTACTAATGAGATCCAACCTCACATAAGTGAAGCTAAAAATGGTAAAGTTGCATACGATGCACTTAGTACTATTTTTGAAGGAAATAATCAATCAACTATTCTAAACCTTCAAATACAACTTCATACACTCCATATGAAGTCAAGTGAATTAGTAGAACTATTCATCTGCAGAGTGGCAGATCTGAATTCTAAGCTTAATGCTTTAGATGCCAAAGTTGAAGATACCATTTTGACTTCAGTAATCTTGAGAGCTCTTCTCAAATCCTATAAAATGTTTATTACACCCCTTAATGTTTCACAAATATCAGCCACCTTTGTGGAGTTAGTCAATTTTCTTCAAACTGAGGAAGAAAATCAACTCCAAAGCGATGAAGTGTCGAACAATACACTTTATTGAAACTATAAGGGTGATAAGAAGAAATGAAACTTTCAAAAGGGAGGATCATCCTCAAAAGGTAAGGGAAAGCAATCTCAAAAGAGGTTTTGCTCGCATTGTAAAAAGGAAAACCATGACACCAATCGGTGTTGGTTCAAAAAAAAACAAAACAAGAAAGATAAAGGTACAACATAGAAGCAAAACAAAGGCAATATTTGTAGTGAAGTGTCTAGTTTTGATTATGATTCTGGTTCAGAAAAAGCACACAGAGTGCTCATTGCTAAGAAAATATTGTAGAAGGAAAACACATTTGTCACCTTGAGCAAACACCATTTCCTTTCTCTTTTTTAGGTTTAATAAATAGCATAAGTTTTTTTTTGAAGTACTTGTAATAAAGGGGTGTTTGTACCTCTTTTAGGCTTCATAAATAGGAAACTCTCATTTTTTGAAGCTCTTGTAACAAAAGGAGGGAATTTTCTGGTGTAAAATTTCCTAGGAGGCAATATTTGTAAAATCCTTCACAAAGCTTCTTAAGTTGCACATCTTTTGCAATTAAGGGGGATATACTTTCTTTTCTTCACAAATTTTTATAAAAAGGGAAGAAGACTTATAAGGGTGCATTTTTGACAGCGACCAACACCTTAGTCATACTTCTTTCATAAATTAATTACATGTTTTGCAACAATAAGGGGGGAAATTATAAGGGTGCATTTTCAGCAATGACTGACACTTTAGTTACATTATATTTTGCAAAATCATATTGTAAACTGAATGAACCTCGTATAAAGTGATCTATTCTACTAAAACTAGTGATTGTAGTAGTTGGTTACCCATGCAATTTGGTTGTATGATGAGATTACTATAAGAACATTCATTGGTACGAAGACAAAATGAGGAATAACCCATTTTTTGCTTAGGAGCAGCCAGAGCACTGTGATAGAGCAAGAACCAGCAGATCAACATCTTTTTCACTGTATTGGGACAACTATATACTTTACCCAAATATTGTTGTATATAAGGATGTATATGTATTACCCAAATAATGTAATAAGGGGGAATGTTAGAGTAATATTCCGTTCTTTGGGATATTTACCCTTTTACTCCACTAGATAAAATAGGTAGTATATTGCATTATACCACATATATTATTGCATTTACTTTTTACTACTTACCAAGGAGATATTTACTATTCTAAATATCTAATGGTAAACCTAGGTTAGTATCTAAAATATCCTAGGTTAGTATCTAAAATATCCTAGGTTAGATATTTTAGATTAGTGGTTAGTTCATACTTCTCTACCTAGGTTAGTTGTTAGCATATTTATCTATTAGCGCATCTTGTTAGCGTTAATCATGCTCATTTGGTTATATTGTAACCTATATATATTTCTTATATTTTTTCTAATAAAATGTTGATTATTGATTAATTTAATTATTATTTTGAGTGAGTATTTTGTCACAGCCTCCGCTGGTCCATTTACCTCTGGATAGTATGGTGTCACAAAACTATACTAAATATTATATTTGGATGTTAAAGCCCACACATTTTTGTTTTTGAATGACGTACCATTATCTAATATTAAATTGAAGGGAACCCCAAAATGATAGATGATGTTGTGAAGTATGAACTCCATAATTCATGGTCCAATAATCGAGGTTAAGGGGACTAGTTCCACCCATTTGGTGAAGTACTCAATGGTCATTAAGATAAATGTGTGTCAACCCAAATATGGGGGAGAAATATTTATGATTAAATCAAAATCCCATTGATTAAATGACCAAGCCAATTGAATGGGTTGTAAGGCCTGAGATGGCAGGTGCATCAGACTTCCATGATATTGATATTTAACGCATCTCCTGATATAATCATAGTAATCCTTCTCCATGGTGGGATAGTAATAACCCATTCGAAGGATCCGCTTAAAAATGGTGATACCTCTGAAGTGGCCACCATATTTACCATTGTGAGCTTGCAAAATCACCCAATATGATTCTTTGAGCTCTAGGCAATGAACGAGGACTCCATCATAGCTTCGATGATACAATATGCCTCCTAGCAAGACATATATTATCAATTTTTTCTTTAATGCTCATATTTCAGTATGTGATAGCTCCAATGTGACAATTTAAAGTTTTAGAATATCTTATAACTAGGAAAGCCACTCCTAATAAGCTAAAACCTTGACAATTAATACAACTTGTTTCTCCTACAATTTGATGTGCACAAATACAGATTGAGAAACAACCTTGTGGTGAATGGTGGTACCATTCTCCATATGACCCTATGAGATCAAGAACCTCCAAGGTGTCTTATTTAGAAAGTCTTTGGATTTATAAAACCAATCATGGTTTGGTTCTATATGAATCATGTTTACCAATTCTTTGTTATCAATGTTGGATATTTTGAGCTCATTTAGTTGTCATTGATGTCAAGGTGAAAAGTTATCATTAAGGGTTTTTTTTAAACATCATGATGGAAAAATTAAGGTTTTTATTAAAACCATGGTGGCAGAATAATCTTCATCAAATTAGTGGTGTACAAATTAAAGGTTCAAATTTTATCCTAAGGAAGGCTTTAATTTTTATTAAAGTCAAAGGTTTATAAATATAATTTATAAAAGGTTTTAAAAAGTATTGATGTCATTAAAATTAGTGGATTGCTGACGTCTATGGAAAAAATGGAAATCATGTATAAATACCATGCCAAAGGACATTAGAAATCACCCTTATTCGATTAATATTTTATGAGACCAAAGGGCAGACTAATTTGTACAATCGTTGAGGAAGAAGACAAACTCGTGTTGTCTTGTAGCACCAGGGAAAAGATGAAAAGTGAGGATAAGGCCTCACTCCCATTGGATGCGGTGGTCCATTGGTAGTGTGCATTTCATGAGTGTTGGGAGTGGAAGTGACCATGATCAATTCACATGGATGTTATTTGGTGTGTTCATCTTGAGCACCAAGGAGAAAGCTTTTGGTAAGCATTCATTTTGAGCACCATGCTTGGAAGAAAGAGCACGAGGTTCTCTTAGTGTTCCAAGCATGTGTCTAGAACACGTGGTGGTCAAGTACATGAATAGAGCAGAGGAGGCAGTGATTGTGGGTTAAAATCCCACTAGTGGCAAAGGTATTTTTGATTAAAATTTTATTTGCCTAATGTTTTTCTAAGGTGTTATTTGGAGTTATAAGGGTTTATGAAAGGTTGTTTTATTGATAATTGATTTATGTTATTTGGAGTTATAAGGGTTTATTAAAGGTTTTTTATTGATAATTAATTTGTGTTATTTGGATTTATAAGGGTTTATGAAAGGTTGTTTTATTGATAAGTGATTTATATTTTTGGAGTTATAAGGAAAGTGGATTTGATTTTTGCCAAAGTTCTTTTTGCCATTAAATCTTATTAAAGAGGTTTTGAGTTTATTTTTAATTGGGATATTATAAGGTGTTATTGGATAAATATTTTATGTATGTTTGTGGTTGTTTTAAAAGGTGGAGTGATAAGGTGTAATTGAGTTTTTGCATTACATTGTGAGAAATATTTATCTTCTAACCTATTTGAGCTTGGCATAGAAGTATTTGTGGGTGTGACATATTTATGATATCCCTTCATCATCAAGAAAAAGGTATGAGCACATTTTTCCATAGTTGATTTGATTTATTGGTTTTCAGGAAAATAATTTTAGAGTGAAAATGACTTGATTAGTGTTTCCTATTGAGTGTTTTGAGTTAATGCTTCAAGGTTTTCTAGAATAAAGAGTTATTTTTAAAACCTTATTTTATAAGCATTGTTGTTGAATCCATTGGTTGTGTGAAGAACTTGAATTATAGTTTGAGTATCATTGCTATGTGAAGGTTGTTTTATAAGCATTTTTGTTGAAGTGAGTTGTTGAGTCAAGAACTTGAACTAGGGTTTGAAAAGAACGAGTATCATTGTTATGAGAGATTGGTTGTTGAGTATTGTTGGAAATATTTTGAGTTGGTGTTCATATACTTGGACTAGGGTTTGTAAGGAAGGATGAGTGATTTTTTGAGTAGAGTTGATTGAGCCTAGTCAAGTGGATGTCTTAAGTGATTGTTCAAGTTCCATAAAACAAACTATTCTATATTATGAATTGTATTGAGAAAGCAATTGAGCATTGAGTTGAATTTGAAGTATATTGAGTCTCTAACAATTCTCCTTATGTTTCTAAGAGAGTTATTAAAAGTAATTAAGCATTGTGATAATTATATAATATATTGAGTCTATAAAAATTCTCTTTATGTTTCTATGAGATTGGAAAAGTTTTGTATGGACTTGTTGAGTAGATTTGAGGTAAGTCTTTGAGGAGACTTGTGGACTGATTTTGTGGAAGCTTACAATAAATTTTGAGAGCATATTTGGTTAAGTTCTTGAGAGGACTTATTGAGAAAATTGAGCAAGTTCTAGAGAGGACTTGTAGAGTATAATTGAGCAAATTCTAGAGAGAACTTGTAGAGCATATTTGAGCAAGTTGTAAAGAAAACTTGTGGATAGAGTTTGGTGCATATTTGGGGATAGGTTTGTCCTAGATCAGAGATAAATATTGGGTAGAGTTTTACTATATCAAAGGACTATGTTTAATGTAGATGTGATACAAAGCTTTGGAGGTGACAGAGTAGAGAGGATATTAGTCTCCAATAGATAGAGATCCATCATCTAGGGCAATGAGGAAAAGTCTTTTGAGTGGGGACAAAAGTATTTAGTGGAGAGAGATCAACAAGCTAGTATAGTGGAGGTAGTAGTCTTCTAGAGGATCACCAGCCAGAGTAGAGGAGAAGGGTTTCTCCTATGGATAGATATCCACGAGCTTAATTTAGGGTATTAGTGTCTCTTTTCGATAGAGGTCCATAAATATTGTAGGGAAAATATTCCCAAGAGAATTTGTTTGAGAAACATTTATAAGAAATATTTCCTCTATGGAAGTAGCCATATTTGGGTGAACCACGTAAAATATTGTCTCTCATGTGTGTGATTCTTTGTGTGATGTTTACTGCTTTAATACTACTAATGCTATTATTTGGATTAAAAGAAAAAAAGTTTTATTATATACTGTTCACCTCCCCTCTCAGTATAAGCACATGCTCTTCAATTGGTATCAGAGTGGGCCCTCCATGAAAATACTAACAACTTGGAGGAGGATCCATAAGTAGCACACATGATTTTAGAAAATGAAGAAGAGACTATATTTGACATAAAAGAGGAATTATTTGATGCTCTCAAAAATTTGGAAAGACTTAGAGAGAAGAATTAAAGCTTGAAGGAACAATTTCAAGAAGATGAAGGATGGAACTCATACAAAATCTCACAAAACTCAAGATTAGGGTGGAATAAGGAAAGAAATTTGAGCAAGACATGATAGATATATTGAGAAATAGGAAAACATAATGTGAAATATTGGAAGTAGAAATTATCCACCTAAGTAATGAAGTCGAAAGTACTAAGGTACTACAATATGTAGAATATGAGAAGCAAAAAGAGGAATCAACTCTTCAAAAATCATAAACCTTAAACAAGGATAAACAAGCAAAGGATATAAGGAAGGAAGAAAGCAAAGGAGAACCCTGGATAAGATTTAATCATAATAGGAAGATTAATTCACCATAAACTCCAAGACATCCAAATAGGTTACATAATTTCTTCCATGGTCATTTTTTTCTTGTAATAAATATGGTCATAGAGTTGTACATTGTATTCATCATACAAGAAACAATGTCAATAGAAATTGCAATTCATTTGCACCTCTCATGGATGATGATATTATATGTTACAAATGTAATAAGTTTGGACACAAGGCTAGATGGTGTAAAATGATACTTCCTGAGTCTAGAAAAATAATTTCAACTAGGAAATATGAAATGGAAAATTTTAAGGCTAGATCAATGTTAGTTCAAACAGCCCTTCATGCTCAGGATAAAGAATAACAATGGTATCTTGATAGTGGTTGCTCTAGTCACATGACAAGAGAAAAAGACAAATTCATTGTACTAAAATAATAAAATAGAGGATCAGTAAGTTTTGGTGATAATGGATCAGCAAGGATTGGTGGAAGAAGAACTCTAAGTTTATACAATGGAAAAATAAAAATAGAAAATGTATTGTATGTTAAAGGGTTAAAACACAATCTATTGAGTATAATTCAACTTTTTTATCAAGGGTACATGGTTACTTTCCATCTAGATAGATGTGAGATAAGAAAATCAAAAACTAGAAAAATGATTACCAATGCAAGAAGAACCCCAAATAATTTATACATGCTCAATGAGATCAAAGGTGAAAAGTGCTTTCTATCACAAGAATATGAGAGTTGGTTATGGCATAGAATATTGGGTCACTTGAATTTTGAAAATATAGTCAACATAAGAAATAAATAGGTGGTTAGATATTTACCCAAAATAAGAAGACCTCAAAACATAATATGTGCACCTTGTCAACATGGAAAGCAAACTAGGACAACCTTTAATTCAAAAGGATATATGTCATCTGAGCCATTGAGCCTAATACATATTAATTTGTGTGGTCCTACTATAACACAAAGCATTCAAGGTGAGAGATATTTTATACTATTTATATATGATTATTCAAGAATGGTTTGGGTAGCCTTCCTAAATTAGAAGTTAGAGGCCTTTGAAAAATTCAAAGCATTTAATAAATTGGTTGAAAATAAAACTGGCAAAAGTATTAAGTGTTTAAGATCTTATGGAGGAGGAGAATTTACTTCAAATGAATTTTTAGAGTTTTGGGAACAACATGGGATCAAGAGAGAGTACTCAACAATAAGAACTCCTCAACAAAATGGGGTAGTTGAAAGGAAAAACATGACTATTGAAAACATGGTTAGAGCTATGTTAAATGAATCTAAGCTATTATATGGTTTTTGGAGAGAAGCTATAAACACAATAGTATACATAATCATCAAGACTCAGATGAGGATAAATAATCATAAGACTCCATATGAGCTTTGTAAAGGAAGACCTACCACTGTAAAACACTTCAGAATTTATGGAAGTAAATGTTACATAATATGGGAAGATTAAAACTTAGGTAAGCTTGATCCAATATGTGATGAGGGAATTTTTCTTGGTTATTCCACAAGGATTAAAGCCTACAAATGTTTCAACAAAAGAACATGCACTATGGTGGAAAGTATAAATGTAACAATTGATGAAAATATAGATTCAAGAGAACCAGTTCAATAAATTGTGTATCAAGAATATGGATGTTGTCAAGAATAATCTTGTGATGAATCAAATAAAGAAGAAGAAGAAACACAAAGACTTATTCACAAAAATCCATCCAGGTATGTACAGAAGCATCATCTAAAATATCAGATCATCAGGAATCCATATGAAAGATAGAAAAAAAGAAGAATAATAAAACCATATCAACAAGTAAATTTTTCTTTGCTATCTAAGATTGAGCCCAAAGACTTCACTAAGGCAAGTGAGGATAAAGTTTGGATTAAGTCAATTGATGAGGAATTAGATCAGATAGACAAAAGTAAAACTTGGGAACTTGTTCCATGACTAAAGGACAAAAATGTGATCAACACAAAATGGGTATTCAGATCAAGTTAAATGAATATGGACAAATGGTCAGAAATAAAGCAAGGTTAGTATGCAAATATTATGCACATGTAGAAGGAATTGACTTTGATGAGATGTTTGCTCCAATTGCATAGCTTGAATCTATAAGAATGTTTTTAACCTTATCAAGTTTTAAGAACTTCAAGGTATATCAGATGGATATCAAGTCAACATTTCTAAATGGTGTTCTAGAAGAAGTTTATATTGAACAACTAGACGGATTCATACTAGTAGATAAACCAGATCATGTATGCATATTAAAAAAACCATTGTATGGTTTAAAATAGGCTTTGAGAGCATGGTACTTAAGATTGGATAAGTATCTTTAGGAACAAGGATTCAATAAAGGAATAGTAGACAATAATTTATATATAAAAAATGAAGGGAGTGATATACTAATAGTGGTTGTTTATGTTGATGACATAATTTTTGGGGGAAACAATGAAAAGATGTGTAAAGAATTTGCTAAGAACATGCAAAATGAATTTGAGATGTGTATTCTTGCTTAATTGTCCTTATTTCTTGGACTTCAAATTGCACAATCAGAAAGAGGGGTTTTTCTCTCACAATACAAGTATATAAAATAAATGTTAAAGAAATTCAAGTTAGAAGATTGTAAGCCGGTAAATACCCCCATGGTCACAGGATGAAAGTTGAGCAAGGATGATGAATCTCCAGAGGTAGATCAAATATTATACAGATCTATGATTAGAAACTTATTGTATGTTATAGCTACAAGACCAAACATAGTACAGTCAGTGGGATTAGTGTAAGGTTTTAGGCAGCACCTAAGGAAACACATGTGGCAACAGTAAAAAGAATTTTCAAGTATCTAAAAGGGACTATGGATTTTGGGTTTTGGTATCCCAAAAGTGATAGTTTCACACTGATAGCATATACAGATGCAAATTGGTCTGACAACATTGATGACAGAAAAAGCACAAGTGGAGGAGCATTATTTCTTGGAGATTGTTTAATCTCTTGGCTAAGTAAGAAGCATGTTTCAGTATCCTTATCTACAGCAAAATGAGAATACATTACAATAGTAGCTAGTTGTACACAGGTGTTATGGATGAAGAGAACTCTAGAAAACTTCAAGATAAAGCATGACCATCCTATTCCCATACTATGTTATAATACAAGTGCTATAAGTATCTTAAAAAATCTAGTGATGCACTCCAGGACAAAGCACATTTCGATTAAGTACCACTTTTTGAGAGAACAGGTGACAGATAAAAAAGTTAGCTTCGAATATATTACTATAAAGGAATAGATAGCATATATTTTCACCAAGCCACTTTCAAAGGAAACCTTTGAGTATATTTGAGAAAAATAGGGAGTGAGACTCCCACCCTAGAATTAACCACCTTAAAATAAGGTGGGGGAGGGGCTAATATAAGAGTCTCATTCTTATCCCCGAGCCCCAAAGGTGACCCTTTGTCATTGATGTCAAAGGGGGAGATATTTGAGTAAGGGGAGAGATTTGGTATTTGAGAAAAGATGAGAAAGCATTCAGCCAGGGGGAGAAATATCCTAGGGGGAACAGAGCAAAGGAAAGGTCAATTTTTTGATAAAAATAATTTGGGTTGCCATCAATGATAAAGGGGGAGATTGTTCGACATTTTGAGCTCATTTAGTTGTCATTGATGTCAAGGTGAAAAGTTGTCATTAAGGGTTTTTTTTAAACATCATGATGGCAGAATTAAGCTTTTTATTAAAACCATGGTGGCATAATAATATTCATCAAGTCAGTGGTGTAAAAATTAAAGGTTTAAATTTTATCCCAAGGCTTTAATTTTTATTAAAGTTAAAGTTTTATAAATATTATTTATAAAATTTAAATTCTTTTAGAATTTAAAAAATTTATAAATTATAAAAGGTTTTAAAAAGCATTGATGTCATTAAATTTAGTGGAGTGCCTATGTCTATGGAAAAAATTTAAATCATGTATAATTACCATGACAAAGGACATTAGACCTCACCCTTATTCGATTAATATTTTATGCGACCAAGAGGTAAAATAATTTGTGCAATCATTGAGGAAGAAGACAAAATCATGTTGTCTTGTAGCACCAGGTAAAATATGAAAAGGGAGGAGAAGGCCTCACTCTCATTGGATGCAATGGTACATTGGTAGCATGTGTATTGTGAGATCATTGGGAGTGGAAGTGACCATGATTGATTCATGTGGACGTTGGTTGGTGTGTTCATCTTGAGCACCAAGGGGAAAGCTTTTGGTACGTGCTCATTTTGAGCACCAGGATTGGAAGAAAGAGCACGAGGTACTCTTAATGTTCCAAGTGTGCATCTAGAAAATGCAGTGGTCAAGCCCATGTCTAGAGAACTAGAGGAGGCAATGATTGTGGGTTCGAATCCCACTAGTGGCAAAGGTATTTTTGATTAAAATTTTATTTGCCTAATGTTTTTCTAAGGTGTTATTTGGAGTTATAAGGGTTTATGAAAGGTTGTTTTATTGATAATTGATTTGTGTTATTTGGATTTATAAGGGTTTATGAAAGGTTGTTTTATTGATAATTGATTTGTGTTATTTGGAGTTATAAGGGTTTATGAAAGGTTATTTTATTGATAAGTGATTTATGTTTTTGGAGTTATAACGAAATTGGATTTGATTTTTTCCAAATTTATTTTTGCCATTAAATCTGATTAAAGATATTTTGAGTTAATTTTGGTGGATGTTGAATTTATTTTTAATTGGAAGATTATAAGGTGTTATTGGATAAATATTTTATGTATGTTGATGGTTGTTTTGAAATGTGGAGTGATAAGGTGTAATTGAGTTTTTGCATTACATTGTGAGAAAGATTTATCTTCTAACCTCTTTGAGCTTGGCATAGAAGTGTTTGTGGTTGTGATAGATTTATGAGATCCCTTCATCATCAAGAAAAAGGTATGAGCACATTCTTCCATAGTTGAGTTGATTGATTGGTTTTCTAGAAAATAAGTTTGGAGTGAAAAGGACTTGATTAGGGTTTCCTATTGAGTGTGTTGAGTTAATGCTTCAAATTTTTTTGGAATAAAGAGTTGTTAAAATCATGTTTTATAAGCAGTGTTTTTGAAGCCATTGGTTGTGTGAAGAACTTGAATTAGGGTGTGATTATCATTGCTATGTGAAGGTTTTATAAGCATTTTTGTTTAAGTGATTTGTTTAGTTAAGAACTTGAACTGGGCTTTGAAAATAACATGAGTATCATTATTATGTGAGATTGGTTGTTGAGCATTGTTGGAAACATTTTGAGTTGGTGTTCATATACTTGGACTAGGGTTTGTAAGGAAGGATTGTTTCATTGAGTGATTTGTTAAGTAGATTTGGTTGAGCCTAGTCAAGTGGATGTGTGAAATGATTGTTCAAGTTACATAAAATAAACTATTCTATATTCTAAATTGATTTGAGAAAGTGATTGAGCATTGAGTTGAATTTGAAGCATATTGAGTCTCTAAAATTCTTCTTATGTTTCTAAGAGAGTGATTGAAAGTAATTAAGCATTGTGATAAGTATAGAACATATTGAGTCTCTAAAAATTATCTTATGTTTCTATAATATTGGACAAGTTCTGTGTGGACTTGTTGAGTAGATTTGAGAAAAGTCTTTGAGAAGACTTGTGGACTTATTTTGTGTGATATTTTGTGGAAGCTTACAATACAGTTTGAGAGTAGATTTGGTTAAGTTCTTGAGAGGACTTATTGAGAATATTGAGCAAGTTCTAGAGAGGAATTTTAGATAAGAATTGAGCAAGTTCTATAGAATACTTGTAGATCAGACTTGAGTTCTAAAGACTACTTGTGGATAGAGTTTGGTGCAGATTTGAGGATAGGTTTGTGCCAGATCAAAGATAGAGATTGAGCAGAGTTGTACTAGATTGAAGGACTATGTTTAGTGCAGATGTGGTATAGAGATTTGGAGGTGACAAATAAAAGAGGATAGTAGTCTCCAGTGGATAGATATCCATCAGCCAGGGTAGTGACAACAATTCTTCTGAGTGGGGACAATATTCTTCAGTGGAGAGAGATCCACAAGCCAGTGTAGTGGAGGCAGTAGTCTTCTAGAGGATCACCAGCTAAAGTAGAGGAGATGGAGTTCTCATATGGATAGATATCCATAAAATTGATTCATGGGTTTGTGTCTCCTTTGTATAGAGGTCTATAAATATTATAGGGAAAGGATTCCCAAGAGAATTTATTTGAAATAAATTATAAGAAATATTTTCTCTGTGGAAGTAACCATATTTGGGTGAACCATGTAAAATCATGTCTCTCATGTGTGTGATGCTTTGTGTGATGTTTACTACTTTAATACTATTGATGCTATTATTTGGATTAAAAAGAAAAATGTTTTATTATATACTATTCACCCCCCTCTCAGTATAAGCACATGCTCTTCAATGAAAAGCCTCACATTGCATTGCTGAGTGTGAGAGCATTTTCACATGAATGGTAATGAAATCAATAGATGGATTTTAAGAGATAAAAGATCCCAAAGATGCCATAGTGTCTGTAAATCTATTTTATGTACGAGGGATTGCCTCAATGTCATACCACTCTAGTTGGGCTAGATATGTGTCAACAAGCTCTTTATAAGATTTTAATATTGGATCAAAACATTGAAACAGTCCCTTGACTTGGTTGACTATGAGCAAGGAGTCATCGAAGATGTTTAGCCTTTTGATATTCATAGTGATGGTTGTTTGGAGACCCAAGATTAGGGCCTCATATTCAGTGTTTTTGTTCATGCAAGGGAAGTCAATCTTGAATGACAAGGGCATTAGAGCTCCTTATGGTGTAAAAAATATAATCCCTACACCACCTCCTTGCTCACACTTCAAACCATCAAAAAATAGAGTCATGTCAACATTTTTTTTTGGTTCTTTAGATTCAAGTGCTTCTAATAATGCAAATACTACATCATCCCTAATGTTCTATGGTGAGAGGCCTCCTATTCTAAAGAGACACCTCTACTAGTTGATCAACTATGACTTGTCCCTTGATGGAATTTTGGATTATGAATTCCAAGTCAAATTTTGTCAACAACATGATCCACTTTGCAGTACATGTATTATGATATGTCTTGCTCATCATATACTACAAAGGATTTTGTTTGGATATTACATAAGTTGTATGGCTCAACATGTAGTGACACAATTTATTGGTTGCAAAGACCACTACTAAGTATAACTTTTCTATGTATGTGTATCCTATCTCGTAGCTCACCAAGGTATGGTTGATGTAATATATCACTTGTTATTTATCTTACACATTCTTTTGAGCCAATATGGTATCCAAAGTAAAATTGATAGTGTATATATATAGCAAGAATGGCACATATGACCTTGGTTAAGCTAATATTGGTAGTGTTACCAAGTAATTCTTGATTTCAACAAAGGCTTGCTGATATTCTTCATACCACTAGAATGGGACCCCTTTGTGTAGCGGTCAATTCATGGGTCAATATTTATTTGATAGTTGTGCAATGAATCACTTTATGGATACTACTTGCCTTGTAAGCTTTTCAACTCTTTTATGTTAGTGGGTGGGACCATTTCTAAGATAGCCTTTACCTTTGCTGGGTCTACCTCAATGCCTCATTTAGAAATGATAAATCCCAAGAGTTTTTTAGAAGTTATGCCAAATATGCATTTCTTGGGATTCAACCTAACATTGTGCTCAATCAGGCGATTGAAGACCTTTTTGAGGATCTCAACATGCTCTTCATGTAGCAATGACTAGGCTAGTAAGTCATAGATATAGTCTTCTAAGATCTTGTGCATGTAGTCATGGAAAATGTATGTCATAGCCCACTGATATGTGGCACCAAAATTCTTAAGGCCAAATGGTATTACTTTGTAGCAAAATGTCCCCCATGGAGTGGTGAACATGGTTTTATGCTAGTCTTCAGGTTTAATCTAAATTTGATTGTAACTAGAAAAACCATCCATTAGGGAGATCATCTCATGACCTGTAGTTGCATCTACAAGAACATCTATGTTGGGAAACGAGAATAAATCCCTTGGTTTTGCCTTATTAAGATCCCTAAAATCTATGCAAATACGGATTCTTCCATCATTTTTTCCTATGGGCACCATGTTTGATAACCATTCTAGATAGTCGATGGGATTAATAAATACTACATCCAATAATTTTTGCAACTCATTATTTACCATCAAAGCTACGATTGGATGCATATTTTAGAGATTTTCCTTGACCAATTTCTTTGTGGGGTCTATCAAAATATTGTGGACAGCAAATTTTAGATCTAGTCCCAACATATCTTTGTAGATCCAATAAATGGGACTTGGTCTCTCCTTCAATAGAGGAATAATGATGATTATTCATTTGAACATAAGATTTCTCTAAACTTGACCTTATTTGGTTGAGAAGGATCATCAATGATGTCCATATTTAAAGTCTCCTCTATTTCCATATGTGACCCCTCCTAAAGCTGGTGAGGAGTGGGGATTAAGTAGATGTCATCTGCTAGGTTTATAGGTCCTACTAACTAAGGGTCGAGACCAATGTGATAGACATCATGTGTGAAACCTCGTGTAAAATACAATGGTTATAGAATATCTTCATTAGGGAAGAAATATTCTGGATCTAGAGGTGAATCATAATGATCCCAGTCAATAACATCTAAGTTAAAACATAATGGTTTTGCAATATTTTTTGGGTTATGGAGTGGAGTGGTCAAATCAATGGAGATCGTGTTTATGGATAGGATGAAATCTCCAAGACCATATGGATGAAGCTCTACATCAATGGCTTACCCTCCACACTCGTGATGAGGCTCTAGGGGCATAGATATATCAGGATATACTCTATGGATATATGAGATGATGGGATTGTTAGGTAGTAATAGCTCTCTAAATGTAGGCAAATTAGGGAAAACCATGTGATAGATGATATCTAGGTTTATCGGTATTCCCAGGAAGTGAAGCTCAATATATATGGTGTAGAGTATCACCTCTCTTTCCACAAGTAGATTAACTTGACATAAATGATGAGGTCCAAGATAAACCATCTTGATATTATCCTCATAGTCGTCATTGCTTATGAAGAAACTATCATTCATTCCTACTAGAATTGGGTAGTGACTTACCTATTAATTTTTGAGATAGATCATTTCAATCTCATATTCATAATTACCATCACTTATGAAGAATCCATTGGCATTTATTTTTGGCCCAAAAATATGGCTGGTATGTCTAGGTCCTAGGTAAACCATCTTGATTGAGTCCTCTGATTCATAGCCACTCTCATCCAAAATGTATTCACTCTCTATGTTTCTAGACCAAGCAAGGTCTTGTAAATACCGAGGCCCATGATAAGCTAATATGGTTTCATATTCATCCTTAGTTGAGACATATTCATATTCCTCTTGCTCATAACCATGAATTGGCTCATCCTCCCATATGATGATTCTTGATGGGTGTACTTCGAGAGAGGAATATAGATGATACTCATTAGGTGATTCGATATTGACCATAGCCACCCATATATCACCTAAGTAGTTTATTCTAGGGGGTTGATAGGAATTCTAGTCAATGTCATCCCTACACCCCAAGCTTAGCCTATCTAGGGATGCTACTAGTGATTCATCATTGCCTTGAATGTAATATCCAAGTCCAAACATATCAGTAGATAGATGGTATTATGACTGAAAATGTAGTTGATGTTCTTTCTTGTATAGACCTAAGCCATAGCCATGCCAATGGTAGTGTTGAAAGTACCTTAGAGAAAACTCAATATTTGATAAGTAGTGAAAATTCATGGTGAATTGTTCATCATCATCCTCTTCAAGATCAAAAGTATTATGGACATAATCTAAACCATCATATATGAAGTTAGTTTGGTTAGGGGGAAACCCTAATGGAAATACCATCCCTATTGGTATATTTGGAACTCTTGGCCATCCCATATCTTGTGCAGACTCAATAATTGGCATGAAAGTCATGTTCTACAAAATATATTCACCTAAACCTATGTTGGTTAAGTGAACTATCACCTACAATACAGATGATGCCATTGATGAAGAAGGCAACGTAGGTTGAGGTACCTCCTTGGCTATATCTTGGGGATATTCCTCCTCCATGGGAGTCAAAATTCATGCAGTTGCTATAGTTGGAAGTTCCTTAAGTCCTTACTCCGCTAGGGGTGATTTCATCTTCAGAGTATCTTTTGCTTTAGATGTTGAAGGATTATCATAAGTGACAGTAGATTTAGATGTAGGAGGTGGTTTTAATGTGGATGGATCACCTCATACTAATTTACTCTTGTATACACCTAAAACATGTCATGCCGAGGCGACTACTCATATGGGACATGCTAGAAGACCATATGGAAGACCTTTGAATAAATCCAAGGTATAACGGTGGTTTTTACCACTCAATTGGGTACCTTTGCCTAGTCAGTGCTAGCTAATGATGATACTTGCAGTTAGCAATTCTACCCATGCTTGTTAATCACAATTAGGACTAACAATTAGTTGGCCTTCATCCAACCCAAAGTTGGTTGCAATGGCTAATTGGTTACATATTAGAGTGGTTTGAGCAAGGAAGGTTCTATATCCTTCCATCCAACAAGCTCAACTATCCAATATTGATATTATCTTCATGAGAAGCTACTCCTAGACCCTTGGAAATTGCTATATAATCCCCCTCTAAATTGGGGATA
Organism: Wollemia nobilis; assembly: GCA_028583015.1. Lineage (NCBI taxonomy): Eukaryota > Viridiplantae > Streptophyta > Pinopsida > Araucariales > Araucariaceae > Wollemia > Wollemia nobilis. The sequence continues at coordinate 143,548 of JAQPPZ010000599.1, forward strand.
AGTCTGGAGAAACACTTATCAATTGAGCAGTGAAGCCTATCGAATTGCATAAGCCAACTACATGCATTAATAGGGATACTTTTTGTACCCAATTGGAGATCAAATTGCCATGGAAGTCCTAGGAGCCTAGGAGAGCCAAGAAACGTCAATTTGTGCACCATCATATCAATTCAACCACCAAAACTATCAAAGGATACAGAGGAAACCCTTGGAAATCAATTTGATAAGGTGGATCAAAGAGAAAGCCTTTATTTGGAGGGCAAACCTACTCAGAGCTACATCGTGGCTTTCAACCATGGTTAACAATGCCACCCGTGCATCAGACCCACGATGAGAAAATCAGGGTATATTCCCTTGTTTTTCCTTTTGCAGATTATTTAGCTAGGTTAGATTAGCCTTATTAGTAGTTCAATTAGCAATTTAGAGATTCTTATCGATAGATTTAGAATATTTGATAAATGTATTTCATTGTAGCAATTAACACTTTAATGAATATTTTTCATGCCTCCATGCTTTCAATCTTGTAATTAGGCCACTAGATAGTTAGATGTGATTTAGCTTACAATATTTTTGACAATATTTTCATGTTTTGCATATTTTTATCATCTTTATTGCATTTTCTTTATTATTATTAGTCATGCCATATTTTTATGTTAATACCCTTTAAATTCCTCATCAAGAGAGGCTAACTTTTGTTTTAAAATGCTTATTGTTGTTTCTTGAATGCAAGATTAATAGGATCATGTCATTCAACATATAAAATGCCTCTAATCATGGAGAAGAAGGTCATCAACACCCTAGAGTAGTTCATGTCACCCTAGAAGGCATTTGATTTACATATACCCAAAAATGTAATTAGATCTATTATAATTGAAGTATCAAAATGGGTATCCCTAAGAGGGACGAATATGTAACTTGACTCAATTTGAAATTAATAAAGGATTCTTGTATTTTTGTTTCCTTCTTGTTGTCAATTGGTGCATGTTTAGTTGTTATCTTTATTTAAATGTAATAGACCTTATCAGGTGTGAGTCTTTTTAGTGGTTACATTAGGTGATCATGGTAGAAATCCATATTTTTTGTCATAATTTACTAACTATGTTTGGTGTTTTTATAGTAGGTGCTCCCCATGGCTAATGGTCATGGTCAAAAATTTGACCCATGGTTGATAGGCATGGGTAATAGTTACAGTCACACATCAGAGCCACAATTAGAAATAGACCAATCATAGAGTAGGATTTAAAAGCTTAATCAGATGAGGAATTGAGGTAGGCCCTTCTAAAACCCTCTGTGTTTGTTTTTTGTCTCTGTGTTTTTCTAGAGACTAAAAAATTAAAGTTAAGTAAGACAGCCATGAAAGAAGGATAAAATAAACAAAGATCCTTAGGGTTATTGTTTCTTAATTTTTGCTAGGCATTGCTAGGAATAGTGGACCTCTGATTGTAGTTCACCTAGACTCCAACGTGCTATAATAATTTGTGTGTTGATTTTGCATGCTTGAGGCCAAATCAAAGGCCATTTACATCATAAATTTGCATTGTCAAAAGGTCATGTAGGATGTAGCATGCATACTTTCTGAATATCAAACATTCTTGGTTGCATATCATGTAGGAAATGATCATGTGAGTGTTGTATTATGCATATTTCTTTTATGTAAATTAAAAAGAACACACACACACCACGACACACTTAAACACTAGTGATTTAGGAGTCACATCCAACCACTAGTAGGGTTTCAATGATGATGGAGATGATTTCCATCCGTTGGCCCAACCCCCTTGTACCTTATTTTTATTAGACCAATATTGGATCCAAGAACCATATGTAGCCCGAAACATTTGCATGTTCTCTTCAGAGTGTGTAAGACTGACTAGGTGATATTGGGTGAGGATTTGAGAGGACCTGTGCTCCCTACCCGAGTGTGGGCTTCATTACCACACTTTGGGGGGATTACATGGCCTGGAGTTCATTTCCATTTTGTTGAGCTATGAGAATACATATGAAAGCCATTAAAATTTTGATAAAATCATCAACGTATTGCAAAACACGATAAGAGTTACTTTACTGATACCAAAAATTGAAAACACATTAAATAGTCTATGGCTCATTTTAAATTTTTTTAAAGGAGATAATCATCATTTTATTCTTTGTGTGCTAATAAAAGTTAAATTTAGACATAGGATACATAATGGTGCAAACATGGAGAGGTCAATTTGAGCATAGACCCGAGATCGAAGCCCAAGCTCCACCTAGCACACAACATGATGTGGAACACCCTCAATAACTTAATCCTCCTATATGTCATTTAGCAAGTATTAGAGGGGATAATTCCACATGAGGGGATTCCTTAAAGAACAACCTAATTAGAGGAAGCACTATACATCCCTCTCTACATAGATCAGAGCATAGGATATCCCAACATGGGGGTTTCGTATATGCTATCATATATCGTGATCATATTTCGTGGGCATCCATGGGTTCAACTGAGGAGTATGTGATCGAGGGATCCAATTTTTTTACCCCTTCAAATTGTATCTAAGGGAGGTTCATGACCTCCACCATTAGAGTCTAGAAATATCTAAGATCGGCCCATTCATGGGTGAACCGAGAGGGCTGATTCTAAGCATAGGCCTGCATAGACTCTGATGGGCTATCATTAAGCACACCATTAATTCTCAATGAATTTGTCAATCCAAGGCAGTGTACAAGGCTATCTACGAAAGAAGGGGTAAACAGTCTATAATTCAGGTCTATTTGGAGTAGCAGGTCTTATTGGTGGAACTGGTTGGTGGGGGGGTTTTGTGTCACTTCTACCCCTAAGTTGCATAAAACAAACTTAAATCTAATTGCAAAAATGAAAACTAATGCTAAGTTGCAGAAATAAATCCTAATTACAGTTGTTGAATTGAAATCTGATTACAATTGCAGAAATTGAAAGCCTAATTACTTTTGCAATAAGGAAACCTAATTACTTTTGCAATAATGAAATATTGTACTGAAATAAAACTGATTTCCCTATCAAGGCTCTGTGACAGAAGGTTGTCAATCTTCTGTGCAAGGTTTGACAACAAAAATAGCAAAGCAGGAAATTGCAGAATTTAAAGTGTGCTGGAAATGAAATGATAGAAATTGAAAAGTTGCTGAGAATGGAATTGTAATTCAAGTCTAATGCTAAACATATAACAGAAATAACATGGACAAATATTAAACATGAAATGTTGTCAGTAAATGCAAGAAAGGAAAGTGGCAAGTTCACACTGTATTCTGCTGCAGCAAAAATGAACAGAGTAAAACCTGTCAGTTAGTTCCTCCTCCTAGGTCTGGAAGTGGCCAGCCTCCTTTTCCAGAAGAAGGGGTAAACTCTCTTCTCTCTTTAAACTTTAAACAAACTCAGACATGACAGAAATGATAGAAAAAGACTCTTTTTTATTGCTTCTGAAATTTCATTACAAAACTATTGTACATGGCTGTACAGGACAACATACTATATCTGCACTAATCTATATTCTTTCTAATCTCTTTAATAGCTAATTTTCCTAATAGTCTAATCTCTAATTGCTCAACCAGAATGGGAGCCTCCTTTTATAGATGCAAAATATCCATTTACAACAATAAAAAGATACTATTCCTATTCTATAGGGGAACTCCTATAATGTTGCAGCAGATTTCTGGTTCTATCTTGAAAATGGTTCAGATAGATATTTCCTCATGCATGGTGACTCATGGTCGGCAAGGACGACAAAGAGCATCTGGAGATATTTCTCCTTAACTTTCTCAGCTTTTATTTCCCACTTTTCCTCGTCAAAAATAGTCAAAAAGGTGAAAATCGCTTTTCTGCCTCAATCCGTAGTTATTTTGCTCAATCCGAAGAGACTGTGTTCTGTGAACCCGAAAGCATTGATTCAATTGGAATTTCTTTGGATTGAGTTGTTGTGTGGTTTTCAAAGGATTGTAGTTGTTCTTATCAGGTGAGTGATCTCTCAGGACTGAGTATGATGTCCTCCAACTATCTCCATGTGGAAATGTCATATGTGAATGCCATGCCTTGCTGAAGGTAAGGCATGAAATACTAAAACCAGTTTCTGTTGTGCAGAATAGTCTTCCTCCATTATTTGCACAAACAAAATATGTAAAACATCAAAGTAAAAACCATTAAAATATTACTATCAACCTAAGCATATTCCTCAATTCAACATGCCATGACAAGATGTCATAAAAACTACACAAAAACTATCAAAAATCAGAATATATCATCCTTAACACTTCAAACATGCAAACAGTTAATACATAGCATATTAAACCAACTTAATCAACATATAAGATAGTTCATAAGAGTTTTTGGGCAATCTAGACAGTTAAAACATGCTAAAAATGAGGCTTATTTTGGCCTCATCATTCCCCCCAACTTAAACTAATGCATGCCCTCATGCATTGCAGTGGGATATGGAATCACAGATGTCCATAGTCAGATTCCATGTCTCATAGAACAATTTGGTACCAGTGTAATAGCCTCTATCTTCTTGCACGTTTTTGAGCCATTGTTCAAACTGTTCATCTGGTTGGGAGTCCTCTTCAGTATAGGTGGGAACAGGAGTAATGATGATTGGAGGTCTGAACCTGAGACCTATCCAATGATGTTGTAAGATCATGATAAGTTGTACCACTCCTTCTGCCCTCCTTCTAGACCATTCTAGATTAATGGGAGAAATAGGCTCTCTCTTCTGTAAAACTGTAGATAGTTCTACCCACCTGTTCCTACAAAATGTCAAAGCTGAAACAAAGTTGATAGCACAATATTCCTAAAATTTCATTATGCAGTCCCTTAGATTGTTCAAATACACCCTTTTGGTATCTTCCCTCTTCATAAAATCCATATGTTGATTAACAATGATAGGATGATTAGGTTGTACTGCTCTCACTAACAGTTTAACTCTCAGTTCAATTTCCCTGTTGTGTGCCTTTTCCTGATTCCAATAAATCTGATTTTGCAAAGTAGACATGAAGGCTCTCAGCTGCACATCTCCTATGTAAATCTGAGGAAGAAACTTGACTTCTTCTGGGATAAAGAAACTATGTAAAAATAGCTCACACAATAGATTCTTTTGCTCTAAGGGACTGTTAAAATAAGCTTCTAGAAACTCTTCAACATTTTCCAGCTTATATGGGAGGTTTGAACTGATTCTCATAACTTGCCACCTAAGGTATATTTCTTTCAAAATGAGGCTGTAAAATCTAGCAGGTCGCCTAAACTGGACTAAAAACTCAGCAATGCAACATAAATCAGATACCTGCTCTTTCAGTTTGCTGATCTCTTTATCCTTTTTCTCCATTTGTTTCTCTACCTGTTTCACTTCATCAAGCTGAGTGGCAAGTGTTTCACATTTCATCATCCAGTTGGCTATGTCTGTGTTATACTTCTCCAAGGACATAGTGTTAGAAGGTCTGAACATAGGCTGGACTCTTGGTAACAAGTTTACTTGCACCCCCTTATCTTCTACTTCAGCCTTGTCATCTTCTATTATTATTAAATCTGTTTGAACCTCTTTGTCCTCTACTTCTACTATAACAGATGTAGGTACAAAAATGTCAACTGAATGAGAACTTACTTGTTCATTGATTGTTGGCTACTGTGCTAGAGTTTCTTGTGATAATGGTTGTGATTCTTCAACATTCTATTCTGGGCTTTTAGGAATGTCCTGGGTTTCAGTAGGAAGTGGCATTGTTTCAGACTGGAGAGGTGTTGCTTCAGCATGAGCTCCTGTGGCTTCATCCTCCCTAGAAAGTCCCATCAACAACTGAATCAGGTCATCTTCTGATGAGGTTGGCTATTTTTCAACCTGTGCTAACCTGATTTTCAATTCCTCCACTTCCTGTTGCAATTCCTTAATTTTATTTTCCTGTTTCTCAATGAAATTCTCTCTTTGTTCAACCCATTTCATCTAAGTTCTGATGACACTCCTTGCTATTTTCAATTGTTCTGCAATGTCTATCTCTTCCTCTTCTACTGACTCAGAGTCAGTTTCAGCTGGTTGCTCAACAATCATTTCCTTTTCCATTTTAGAGTCTGATGTAGGGAAGTCAGTTTCAGTCTGCTGCTCAATAACTTCCTCTTCTACTTCAGTCCTCTATTCTTGTTCAGAAGTATCCATGAGATCCTCTAAAATTTCATCTACACTATCAGTGGCTTGTTGTATTTCCACAACATCAGGGTTGTCCTGATCAATATCTTCCTCTACTACTTGTTCTTCCTTTTCTTTTTGTTGGAGTCTTGCAGACCTCCTAATCCTTGATGTATATCTCTTTTTCTTGCCCTATTTTCTAGTGGTAACAGGGGTTGTAGGGATGTTCTCATGTTCTGAGGAAGGTATTTCTATTTCTTCCCTTATTTCTTGCCCTGCTTCACTGAGAGTGTCTTTCTCTTGTTCAAGAAAATAAACAACATTTTCAAAAAAATGTACTCTTTTTTGCTTCTTTTTCTTGCTACTAGGTCCAGTTCCTTTCTTTTTCTATTTCTTAGTTTGTGAGGTAGAGGGTTCTATGGAAGAACTCTCTATTGTTTTGCCTTGGTGTTCTTCCTCTACAGTAGCAGCATTATTTTTCTCAATATCATTATATTCTGCAGTAGAATTTACAGCAACATTTTCAATAGGGGAACCTACAACAATGTTTTCTACAGGTTCTTCTGTAACAATATTTTCTTCTACAACAACATTCTCCTCTCCTTCATCTTCTTCTTCATAAACAACATTAGTAATGGCAGAATAAAATCTATTGAAGCTCCTAGGGTTTCCCCTAAAATGGTGTTGGCAAATCAATTTGATGAGTCCATGATGACGAGGGCTTCCTTTTCCTTCCTGATACCTCTTTGCCATACTCTACAATTCTCTATGTAGGTATGCTGGAAGATTAACCCTGAATTCAGGCTGTTGCCTTCCATGTCTGAGATGGTTTAAAATTTTGAAATGATGCCCTGATAAAGTTACATACTGGCCTTCATAGGTTAAAAACCTAATAATCTAGGTAGCTACTTCATCCCAGGGTTCTTGTAAACTAGCCCTTTTGACTCCTTTACACATATTTTGACTCATTATATACTCAGGTCTCCTATCATCTTCTTCCAAAAACTGGTTAACTAAATTTGATAGTGTATTCTTGCCAACTTTAGAAACTAAGAGACCTTGCAATGGAAGCTCAGTAATTTGACTTAAAATCTCAAGGGTTACTAAAATTGTCATACCATTTATATGCACTCGATTATTTCTAAATGTTTGAGCAAACATAGCAGCCAGGTCCTCAGAGCTCCCGTTAAATTTATCCAAAAATGGCATGAATCCTCCTTCAAAAATCTACACTATTCTTGGGTTTTCTCTGAGGAGAGTGGAATCTGCTGGTTCCATATTTGTCTTGCATCCCATATTTTACTTGTGCTAAAGATGAATTTCCAAACTATTCTGAAGATGATTTCTCTATTGATAAAAACAAGGGTTTTTTTTTCTGTTGCAATGCTTTGAAAAGAGCTTCAGGTTCATGAAATTTGCTTCGTAATCATTCACGTTATCATGCATATCTTCAAAAATAAGGGGGGCACACTTCTCTACTTCACCTTAGATAGTTGTCACATGTTGATTGATCAACCATATTTTGCCATTGGATCTTCTAAATTTTGTCTTTAATGCACCCATTGTCTCAAAATTTTCACATGCATGCTTGTTAACTTTGGCGGCATGTTATTGGCCCTTTTCATAACTATTGTACTTTTAATGAATGCCAAGAAAAATGGTGCATATTACATTGAGGACACATGGCAGACATCGCACAAGGTCAAAAATCCTACTGACTATCTTTTTCTCCCTCCACGTGGCAGCATTGTGTTAAAACTATTTTTTTTCCTTTTTTCTTTCTTATTTCAAAAATGCTCAATCCGAAGACTTTTGCCAATCTGAAGTCAAAAATTTATACCATTATCCGAAGATAACAATAATTCAAAACATACTTTATCCGAAGACAAGAATTTTCAAAAATATTTTGTCATCAAGCTGAAGATAATGCAATAGTCATTCCAAAGCTAACATGACAGTCATTCTGAAGAAAATATGTCAATCATTCTGAAGATGTATGACAGTCATTCTGAAGATACAACAAGCATTGACATATTCATTCTGAAGACTTAGGCAAAAATCAATGTTCTCCCCTTCTCAAGCATGTTTCAAATATGCCAACTCTTATGAATACCTTCTATGCTAATGGTTAATTGTCATATACTACATACCAAATATTTACAATGAAAGAAATGCAAGAAATATATACCTGATCAAAATGAGTTAATGCAAGTTTTAAAATTTGGCTGCTTTTGTTGAGGCTCTGTTGTGGTTTCAGCAATACTTCAAAACAAGTGCAATGGGTGAATTTGTACAATGGTGTTCAGAAATATTCAAGGTAATGCATGCCAGAAAACTAGTTTTCATGCACACCAACTCAGTAGCGCCTTAGAAAAGGTTTTCACTACTGAGCTATTCATTTTTTTCTTTCATTTTTTTCTTTTTCCTCTCCTTTTCTCTTTTTTTTTCTTGATTCTGATTGTGCCAGTGAAGGAATTCATGACTTCCCTGAAATCATGCCCATGAAGGAATTCACAACCAGAATTTATTCATTTTTTTGTTTTTCCAATTTTTTGATTTTTTTGTATTTTTTTGCTTTTCTTGAAATCCATGATCATGCTGATGTTGAAATTGAGGTGGAAGAAGAAGGCTCTTCCACTTGTTGTGTATCCAAACTATCAAGTTGTTGCAAGAACTCTTCCTTAGTCAAAGGTGTATGGTATACCCGAAGGTGATGACCATTCACAACTAACTTTCTTCGTGATTCATCAATGGGAGATACTCGAACTGCTCCATTGTCAAACACTTCTTCAATCTGATAAGGTCCAAGCCATCTGGTCCTTAGTTTTCCAAGAAAGTCTTCATAGCGAGAATCAAACAACAAGGCCCAATCTCCTTGCTAAAATTTCCTTTTCTTAATGTGACTATCATGCCACAACTTTCTCTGATCTTGCATTACTTCAGTTTGGTGCAGGGCATCCAACCGAAGCTCATCCAATGCATTCAGTTGTAGGATTCTATCCATCTATGCCTGTGACAAGTCAATTCCAATTTCCAATGTTGTATGTAATGTTAGAAGTTCAAATTCAATAGGTAAGAGAGGCTTTTTACCAAAAACTAATTCATAAGGTGTGAATCCGGTAGTGGATTTCCATGTAACATTATAAGCCCAAACTACTTCAGGTAGTTTATCAAGCCAATTCCTCCTATGAATAGCTATAGTTTTTGTCAAGATCCTTTCCAATTCTCTATTTGTTACCTCAACTTGGCCATTTTCTTGTGGGTGGTAAGGTGATGATTTTCTATGTTTAATTTCATACAATTCTGTGAAAGCTTCAATAACTTTAGATGCAAATTGGGGTCCTTGGTCTATGGTAATAGACCGTGGAGCTCCAAATATCTAAAAAATATGATTATACAAGAAATCAACAACCTTCTCTTCATGAGCATGTTTGAAAGCATGCACCTCTACCCACTTGGTTAGGTAATCAGTGCATACAAGAATATGCACCTTTCCTTGAGAAGGTGGATCAATAGGTCCCACAAAATCAAGCCCCCACTTCTCAAATGGTTCTAAAACCACTTGAGGCTGTAGTGGCATCTCATTTGTGTGAGTGGGTTTCCCCATTCTTTGGCATGCATCACAATGCCTGATGTACTTTTTCACATCCTTGTGAAGGGATGGCCAATAATACCCTATTCCTAAAAATTTTCTAATTGTGCTTTTTATAGAATAATGTCCTCCTGAGGGTTCATCATGACAAGCTCTAAGAATATCATATATCTCATATTTTTTGATGCACCTACGCAACACATGGTCAGGACTGCACTTAAAAAGCATACCTTTAATCCACTCAAAAGAAGAACTCTGTTTGATCAACTATGTTTTCTATTTTGGAGTGAAGTGTGGGGGAACTTTCCCTATGACTAAATAGTTGGCTATATCTGCAAACCAAGGTGATTGAACAGATATAGCAAATAATTTTTCATCAAGAAAAGTATCTTCAACTACTTCCCCTTCCTCTGTGTTCTGCAACCTGGACAAGAAATCAGCTACAACATTAGCTTTTCCTGGCTTATTTATGATTGTGATATCAAATTCCTGTAGTAATAATAACCAACGAATGATTCTTGCACTCACCATAGGCTTGTTCATCAAATACTTAATGGTTGCATGATCTATATGAATGAATATTTGATAACCTGTAATGTAATGCCTGAACTTGTTAATAGCATAAATCACTGCTAAGAACTCTTTCTCAGTTGTGGTATAATTTTTCTCAGCTCCTGTCAAGTTTTTGCTAATGTAATAGATTGCATAATGTTCACCATTGTCAATTTGTCCTAATGCTGCTCCAATTGCAGTATTGGAGGCATCAGTCTGTATGTGGAATGGTAATGTCCAATTAGGTCCTCTCAACACAGGTGGAGTGACTAGTTTCTCTTTCAAAGCTTCAAATGCTTCCTGACACTTTACAGTCCAGAAAAATTCAGAATTCTTAGTCAATAAAGCAAACATAGGATGGGAAATTGTGCTAAAATTGGGAATAAACCTATGGTAAAACCCAATGTGTCCTAGAAAGCTTCTGACATCAGTATGAGTTTTAGGAGGGAGAATATTCTTGATAATTTCCACCTTCTTCGGATCAACCTGGATCCCTTGAGAAGAGATGTAGTGACCAAGAACTATTCCTTCCTCCATCATCATAAAGCATTTGTCTGGATTTAAGGATAACTGGTATGTTTCACAATGAGTTAAAATCTTGTCAAGATGTTCTAATGTAAAATCAAAAGTCTGTCCACATACTGTGAAATCATCCATGTATATTTCAACACTATCAGAAGTCAAATCAGAAAATATGGCTAACACAGCTCGCTGAAATGTTGTTGGGGCATTACATAAACCAAAAGGTAAGACCCTATAGGCAAATGTTCCCCAAGGACAAGTAAAGGTTGTTTTCTCTTGATCTTCAGGTGCAACCTGAATTTGATTATATCCACTGAATCCATCAAGAAAATAGAAGTATTTCTTTCCAGCAAGTGTATCTAGCACCTGATCTATGAATGGTAATGGAAAGTGGTCTTTGTGTGTCACTTTGTTCAGTTCTCTATAGTCTATGCATACTCTCATTTTTCCATTTTTCTTGGGAACTATAACCAATGGAGAGACCCACCGACTATCAAAAATTGGGTAAATGAATCCTACCTCCAAAAGTTTTTCAATTTCTTCTTTGACAATGTCCTTCAAGGCAGGATTTAGTCTTCTCTGGGGCTATCTTACAGGCTTGACATCTTCAGTATATATTCTATGAGTGCATACATCAGGGTGAATCCCTGACATGTCTTTGTAATCCCAAGCAAAAGCATGGACATGCTTCTGCAAAATAACTGTTAACTTTTCTTCCTCTTCCCTAGTAAGCTGGCTATTTATGTTCAAAAATTTTCCTGGCTCAACTTCTATTTGCTTTGTATTTGGAAGAATTGAGTTCACTTCTTCATGATTGTTGATTAGGGAATTAAGAGGACAGTGATGGAATGGGAGAAAATCAAAATTTTCTATTTCATTGATCTCTAATGGAAGCATATCCTGTATGGAATAGTGAGAAGGAAGGGTTAAGTGATGGTGCCACCCCTGTGGTAATGAAACAAGTGGTATGGATGACTTACCTTCAGAACTTTGACCTTCTTCATTCTCTAAAGATTGATGGATATTGGTTGCTTCCTCTTCTAAACCTTGTTCATGCAGAACATTCATTAGGACTATTTCATTTTCTAAAATTTCTGTGTCATGGAGGTCTTCTGTGTGTTCTTTTACTACCAAGGTGGCTAGTGTGGAAATAACCTCCTCTGGTTCTTCATCTGAGTCAGGAAACCATAACTGACCTGTGAAATTGTTTGAGGGTGTTGCAGGAGGATATAAAGAAATCTGCTTTTGATCAATACCATTTGAAATGGTCATGTTTCCAGACCTGCAATCTATGAAAGTTGTTGCAGTTGCAAGCCAAGGTCTTCCCAAAATGATGGGATATCCATGTGTTGCATTTCTTGGTTGTAAAACCAGAAAATCTGTAGGAAATTCCCAAGAAGAAACTTCTATAGGAACATCTTCAATGATACCTTCAGGTTTTGCAACTGACCTATCAACCATTTCTAAAACTGTGAATGTGGGACTGAGATTTTTGAGCTGTAGTTGTTCCATTACATCCTTGGTCATGACATTTATGGTAGCTCCTAGATCAACTAAAACATTTGATATTGGTACTGATCCTATAGTCACTATGATAACTGGACTTCCTGGGTCACTGTACTTTGGAGGCACTAGTTTCCCTGAGAGAAGATCAACTATCTTTCCTTCAACTTGAACAGTTTTAGGAAATGCTTTCTTCTTTCTTCCTACTCTTTTGTTACACAAATCTCAGATAGTCTTCTTAATCATAGGTATATCCTTAATAGCTTGTAATAAGGGCAATGATATGGTTAACTTTTTCAGCTCTTCAATCAAAATAGACTCAAAATTTTTTGCTTTAGTATTGAATCTTTCAGGATATGGAATTTTTTGCTGTGATACTAATTGTTCTACCTGTGGCTCTATTTTTTCTTGTTCTTCTATTGTTGGTTCAGTTCTCAGAGGCTCTATTATTTCTTGCTCCTCTGCTATTGGTTCAACTCTGATTGGTTCTTGCTCTTTTTCTTTGGTTTCTACTGAAACTGGTTCAGGTACAACTTTTCCTGAACGAAGTTGGATATTACTACAATCTAGAACATTCACCTCAACATTTTCCTCAACTTCAGCCACATAGACAGGGGGTACCTATCTCACATTGTTTGGATTGGTGACTGGTTGGGCTGGTAATTGAGGTTGCTTCACCTATTGTTGTTGTTGTTGTTGACCTTGTTTTTCTTGAAAGTTTTGATTTGGTGCAGGCAACAAGTTCTGATTTTGACCTTGATTTCTCTGCTGCCTAGGATAGGACTGATATTGTTGACCCCACTATTGTTGATTTTGCATCCAATGTGGATTGTTTTGATTCTGATTCCATGGGGGGTTGTTCTGATTTTGGTTCCAAGGTGGATTGTTTTGATTTTGATTCCATGAGGGATTGTTTTGATTCTGACTCCAAGGTGGATTATTCCAACCCTACTGTGGATATTCTTGAAAATTTGTCCATTGGGAATGGTTCCAAGGATGTTGGGGAGGTTCTGATTGTCCCCAAGGCATATTCCAGGGGTTATGTCCCCAATTTGTAGGAAAACGAGGAGGATTTTGATATTGAGTGAAGTTTCCCCCTTGTCTTGGTCCAATATAGTTAAGTTCCTCAGTTTGACTCTCTAAAATAGTTCTGAGTTGTGGTAGCAATCTGCATTTGTCAGTTGAATGTTCTTTTGAGAAAATGCTGCAAACAACTGGAATAGATGTCTTGTTCAATGGGCATTCTTGCAAAGCATGTTTGTTCCTACATCTTGGGCAATAAATTGCCAAAGGTTCTGTATTTCTTGTTTTGGCAGTCATTTCTCCTATTGTTGTGTTTAATTGCACCAAAACATCAGTTTTGAAATTTGCAAGTTCCTCTATTAGGTCCTTTACATCACTATCACTTTTACTTCTCTTCTTTCTTTTCTGCTTAGTGCGAGAGTAATTTCTGCAGAGGTCCACAATCTCTTCATTGCTGAGAGTATTTATGTCTCCATTTCCCATTAAGTCTAATACCTCTCTGGATTCATCTTGTAACCCTCTCAAAAATATGGTTTTGCTTAACTCAGGTTCTACTATTCCACATCTTCTCTGAACAAAGGAGAACCTATCATGATAGTCTTCTAATGTTTCATCCTCTTCTTGCCTAATTCTGAATAATTCATCTTTTTTGTTCCTTACTCGGTAATAGTCTTGATATTTGTCTAAGAATGCAGATTCCATTTGATCCCAGGTGTGGATGGTATTTGGCTGCAAACTCATGAACCAACGTAATGCTAAGTCCTTAAGTGTTGATGGAAAAAGCTTGAGTTTTTTATTATCATTGATATAGTCATAGGTCTGACATACTATTTTGAACTCAAACAAAAATTGATCAGGGTCCTCAGATACAACACCTCGGAAGGTTGGAAGCACTGAGGGTGATATGGTTTTCATGGGAGAGTTCTGTGTTGGATTCAACTGAATAGGATATTCAAATGTTCTGAAAGGTTGATGTATGTCTAAATCATCTTCCTCATTATGGACATGACCATGTTGGTCACCCCCATTTGGATCAGCTCTTTCTGCCATAGTTTCTTGCTCTTTTTGAACAGTTAAACCTATCCAAATTTCTTGTTCAAGAGGTCCAAAGCCCTCTGTTGGATCTGATGATTCTTCTTTCTCAGGCAATTCTAATGATGATGAGGATGGTACTTTCTGTTTCAATTTTTTAGGCAACTCATACATAGGTGATTCACCTCTTAAGCGTGAAGATATTCTTGGTGTAACAAGCCAAGGATCATTTAAGATTGGTCTGCCTTTCTCATCCTTTGGCCTACTCATTCATGCATACTCCTAGCTAACATAAATTATAAATCAGCAGTTGTTACTTAACCAGCTGTTAGATTCAAATTTTACTCTGAACTATCATAGCTCAGCATAATTAACAACTATTGACCTGTTTGGACACCTTCTAGCAACACTCTTCCCCAGAAATGGTGCCAAAATGATGGGTTGTCATTAAGCACACCATTAATTCTCAATGAATTTGTCAATCCAAGGCAGTGTACAAGGCTATCTGTGGAAGAAGGGGTAAACAATCTATAATTCAGGTCTATTTGGAGTAGCAGGTCTTATTGGTGGAACTGGTTGGTGGGGGGGTTTTGTGTCACTTCTACCCCTAAGTTGCATAAAACAAACTTAAATCTAATTGCAAAAATGAAAACTAATGCTAAGTTGCAGAAATAAATCCTAATTACAGTTGCTGAATTGAAATCTGATTACAATTGCAGAAATTGAAAGCCTAATTACTTTTGCAATAAGGAAACCTAATTACTTTTGCAATAATGAAATATTGTACTGAAATAAAACTGATTTCCCTATCAAGGCTCTGTGATAGAAGGTCGTCAATCTTCTGTGCAGGGTTTGACAGCAAAAATAGCAAAGCAAGAAATTGCAGAATTTAAAGTGTGCTGGAAATGAAATGACAAAAATTGAAAAGTTGCTGAGAATGGAATTGTAATTCAAGTCTAATGCTAAAAATATAACAGAAATAACATGGACAAATATTAAACATGAAATGTTGTCAATAAATGCAAGAAAGGAAAGTGGCAAGTTCACACTGTATTCTGCTGCAACAAAAATGAATAGAGTAAAACCTGTCAGTTAGTTCCTCCTCCTAGGTCTGGAAGTGGCCAGCCTCATTTTCCAGAAGAAGGGGTAAACTCTCTTCTCTCTTTAAACTTTAAACAAACTCAGACATGATAGAAATGATAGAAAAAGACTCTTTTTTATTGCTTCTAAAATTTCATTACAAAACTGTTGTACATGGTTGTACAGGACAACATACTATATCTGCACTAATCTATATTCTTTCTAATCTCTTTAATAGCTAATTTTCCTAATAGTCTAATCTCTAATTGCTCAACCAGAATGGGAGCCTCCTTTTATAGATGCAAAATATCCATTTACAACAATAAAAAGATACTATTCCTATTCTGTAGGGGAACTCCTATAATGCTGCAACAGATTTCTGGTTCTATCTTGAAAATGGTTCAGATAGATATTTCCTCATGCATGGTGACTCATGGTCAGAAAGGATGACAAAGAGCATCTGGAGATATTTCTCCTTAACTTTCTCAGCTTTTATTTCCCACTTTTCCTCGTCAAAAATAGTCAAAAAGGTGAAAATCGCTTTTCTGCCTCAATCCGTAGTTATTTTGCTCAATCCGAAGAGACTGTGTTCTGTGAACCCGAAAGCATTGATTCAATTGGAATTTCTTCGGATTGAGTTGTTGTGTGGTTTTCAAAGGATTGCAGCTGTTCTTATCAGGTGAGTGATCTCTCAGGACTGAGTATGATGTCCTCCAACTATCTCCATGTGGAAATGTCATATGTGAATGCCATGCCTTGCTGAAGGCAAGGCATGAAATACTAAAACCAGTTTCTGCTGTGTAGAACAGTCTTCCTCCATTATTTGCACAAACAAAATATGTAAAACATCAAAGTAAAAACCATTAAAATATTACTATCAACCTAAGCATATTCCTCAATTCAACATGCCATGACAAGATGTCATAAAAACTACACAAAAACTATCAAAAATCAGAATATATCATCCTTAACACTTCAAACATGCAAAAATTTAATACATAGCATATTAAACCAACTTAATCAACATATAAGATAGTTCATAAGAGTTTTTGGGCAATCTAGATAGTTAAAACATGCTAAAAATGAGGCTTATTTTGGCCTCATCAGACTCCTAATAGGGGTGAACCCACCACATTCACCATAGATATATCCAAAGTGGGGAACAAATGGTATGCTTCCTCATGAGCCATGGTGTAGAAAATAGTTGGATGGTCTAGATAGAGTCCTAGGTCATCTAGGATATAACCCTACACCTGCACCCTCTCAATCTATGAGCATGTGTAGTGGAAGCACCATTAGGACTACTCGAGAACATGGAGAGTGCTCCAAGCATTCTTGAGATATGCATGCTCTGGCATCGCATGTAGATATTGAGTATAGGAGATAGCCTGACATGAATGTCATCTTTACAGATCGAGGCAAGAGTGTGGTAAATCAGTTCATTGGAGGACATACTCATAAATTTGCTTGAATAGAGTGCACCCCTTAGAGGCCACAGATGGCCAATCATGTTGATAGAGCTCATAGACTGATTTTAGAGCATATATGACATATTCTCCAAGATCAATTAGAGGATGTTCACACAGAAAAAGAGCACCTTGAAAATGAGAATACTCAGATGTAGAGGTTCATGAGATAGAAACTATATGAATATCGCATTCATGAACAATGTATCCTTGATCAGAAGGAGTGTGTAGAGAGAGAGGATCTATTGGCTAGTGTTGGTTTACCTTCTTTCAGTGAGATAAGGGAGCATGTTGATATATGAGTGGCTTCATAGCCTGAGTTACATCCTAAGAACATCGAAACACATACTCACCACATGGCTCAACACAAATATCGGTATCCAACATCCAAACAACATGACCATGGGCAATATGAGAACAAAGCAGGAGAGGAATTAGAACAAGAATATCCAAAAATCTCCCAATTCTAGTAGGAGGGTGAGCCTAGTCCCCCACATTGATCGAGAGAGAATCTACCTTTGAAGCCACCTCCAAGGCAATCTCGAGAGGAGGATTTTCTTTCCTCATAAGCGTACAAGACCTTATAATAGAAGGTCCAAGCCATAGAGAAGCAAGGTATGGCTTATCGGAAGCCTACCTTGAAAAAAAATCACAATGAACCTCTATGCATGTCTGTACCTATTCCAACATATCCTAAGCATTTCAAGATGCCTAGACTAGAAAAGTTTCAAGAGGAAGATGCATAGGAGCACGTGACTAGTTTTATAGACATGTGATTTCATATTGAGAGCAAAAATTTTTTGCTCCTACACACCTTCATCATGATCCTCTTAGGCCCAAATCGAGAGTGGTTCAATCAACTAAAGAGGCACAACATTACTAGTTTCAAACAACTAGCTGATGCATTTCTTGAACACTTCTACTTTGGCATCAAGAAGAATGTAAACTTATCTAACCTGGAAGCTCTAATGCAATATGACAATAATCTAGTGATGGATTATGGAAAATTATGGCAAAGATACCATTTTCCATACCATCCTTTGAATTAATATGAATTTTCATGAATATTTATGCCAAAAAAATTTTGTTATTGCTATAGTTGGAGCAATACTAGAAATTCGAAGAGGCTTTGGTACAAGCTACAGTAATAGAGGACATAAAGTTACAAGAGGGTAACTTGAAGCTTAGGAATAGGAGGAAGGGACACAATAAAAGCACTGAGAGACATCAGGCCAGTCATCCCATGTTAATCAGGTGGTGTTGAACCTTCAAAAAGAGGACAAAGGGCAAAAAAAGTAAAATTATCAGGCCCAACCTTTGCCTATGTAGTACGAGCAATGCAATAACATTTACAAGTATAAAAATAAAGAGCAACATCCACCTCACATATTCATGCAATTATGAGAGTCCTTGGCTTCTATTTTTTATCAGTTATGTGAGGTGAAGACTATACGCTTACCCAATATTAATTTAATGGACCTAAATTAGCCCAAGCCTAAAGGCTACAAGGATAATCATTATTAGATCTTTCACTGATCAAAAGGCCATGACATCGAGGTATGTTGGTCTTTCAAACATATTGTGCAAAATATGATCGAGAGAGTTATTCTTCTTGTCAATAACCCACAAGCACCTGATAATCAAAATATGGGGATTTACAAAAATCCTCTACCAAATCATGAGGTACCAAATAATAATGTTGGCCAAGTCAACCAAGTTTGCATCAAACCACCAACCCAGGGGTTCATTAGAATGGTCAGCATTGCCACAAGGAATGTGAGGTATGAATGACTGAATAAACCTCCAACAACTATTAGATTCCAAGTTGCATCTCCTCCAAGGCCAACCCAACATGTGCCTAGCCCACAAACTAGATTGGTGGTGACCATCAATAGTAGGTTGGTCCAAAACCTATAGATAACTCTAGTGAAGTTGTCAATTTATGAGCTAATTTAGCAGTCTCCTAAGCATAGGGAGACACTCATGGACATATTAAGGTCCATAGAAGTGTAGCCTCAGGATTCCAAAGAATTTACACACTTCGTGGGGCACATGCAATAGTGTCAGGAGCCAGTTATTCAATTTTATGACCACAAAGTCAAGATGATTTCCACTGTGAATCATAAACCATTCAAGTGGGTTTTTATTGACATAGATTAATAAATAAATATCATAACTACCAAGGTGTTAACTCACCTAAATTTACACAAGATGCATATCATCCCTTCTACCTTCATGTTGAGAACTTTCAATGATGCATTATGCTTGACGGTTGGTACTATAGTTTTACCTATCCAGGTGGGGCTGAAGACCATCCCGATGATGTGTCACATAATCAAAGGTGCTATGTAGTATAATATACTTCTATGGAGGCCTTGGATTAGATAAATGTGTTGTGTCCCTTCTATTTTATATTAGTGTATCAAATACATTCATGAGGGATAGGTTCACATGGTGCCTTTGGATGAAGAACCCTTTAAATACGTGAATCTAGCTAATTTATCAAGGGAATTTGTGCTCCCCTCAACACACCTATATGTGCAACCAGTGTACCCAATAAAAAATATAGGGGGTAAAATAAAATAAGTGTGTGCTATAACCACAACATTCGTATCTCAAATATCGTAGAACATGACAACTACTTCCATTAGACCAGTTGCATCCACGATACATCAGGATGATAGGAAGTTGAAATAAAAAGTGGATGAAAATAAGATAAAGAAAATACCCAGGATAGTTATCATTGAAGCCCCTACTCCCATGGAAGTAGAGGAAGTTCAATGAGGAGTCAAACATGTACTAAGTATGCTTCACCTGCATCTTCAGTAGGGTCATCTGCACCATAGATGACCGTCCATTTGGTTAATCCCAAATTAGGGTAATACATTGTGTATAATGTGATGTTCACACTAATTATCGAGACTACACATGACATGGGCTAACCATGAGCCCATCACCTTCCCATAGGGATGTAGAACCATTAGGGGTACCACCCAACCAAACCAACTTCATATATGGAGGGCTAGACCAGTTTGCATCTCCTATGCCCATGGATGAGGATGATAATGAATCATTCATCATAAATGTTCATAATATTTCTAACCTGGACTATGAAATATGATATTTTGAGTGTTACCATTGGAATGGTTATGGATTTGGACTATTCGAGTAGGGGTGTAAGAAGCCTATAGAGCTACAATATTAGTTACCTACTAACATGTTCAAGTTGGGATTCTACAGTGGAGGACAAACTAAACTCCTTACGGTATATTTAGATCACCTGTACCTCAGTTTGGGGGATGAAGTTTATTTCAATCCGTATCAACATAATCCTTCTATGTTTCAAATGTATAAATAGCTAGTGACTTATGTCACTATAGATCCAAATGAGAGATATCACATGAACATCTTGGTGTAGAACAGCCCAGAACCTATTCTAAGAGTTGAATTGGAAAATCAAAGTCGTGGAGATATCAACGATATTGGTATGCACTTCCAAAATCTAGATACAGTTATGAGTACCAAATCAAAAGTCACTTCTAAGGTCGTTCATGCAGTATCCATCATCGAAAGTGATGATTGGACTACGATTCTAGAACATATGAGGATGGACCTAAGCTAGTTTAATCAACACCTTCACATTTATGGCATAGGTACCCAGTTCTACTAGATAGTGACTATAGACACCTAAAATATGCCATGGTTAGGAAGACTATTACATGGATACACTCATAGGTCATGTGACTAAACCTTGGGACCTTTCCAAGTGTCAAAAGTGATTTTTACCACTCATATGGGGCATTTTTCAGCCCATCCAAGCCTGGATGTTGTAGACTAGAGTGGCCAAAATCCAGCCACTGTAGCTCAAAGTGACCAAATATTAGCCACTATAGATGATAGCGGCTAAGCTTTAAATGTATTTTGCCACCTATACAGCCTAATATTTGCTGGAAGTGGCAGTCTGCATGCAATAAGGATGAGCATGGACAACTTTGCATTCCTCCTTATAGCTAGTCTACATGGAAGACTCAAAGTCTAGATTTAGAATTTAGTTAAACATAGAAAAAAAAGAGCTTCTCATGCTAACACCTAGTATGCATGAGGGATTCAATCCTAGGGTTGAACATTGACCTAGGGATTCAAAAAACTTTATAAGGAATAAAACTAAAAGCACTAGGGTATCCTTAGACTTTCCTTAATCAATATTTCAATCAGAGAGAGGGAGAGCATCATACATCAAAAATTTGATCAGGTTGGATCATTGAGGAGATATTCTAAGAGACTTGGAGACCTTACCTTGGATATCAATTCTTGTAGTAGAGCCCTGTCGGATTAGAGGGCAACTTCGAACACATAAGGTAATCATTTTAACATTAGGATTAGACTTAAGACCATAACCTTTGGATCAAGAGAGAGATATTTCACCTTAGCAATTGCTATCCTAGACAGTGGCTCATAACCTAGTCTAGGGTTTTAGGTGTTAGTTTTTTTTATTCTGCTTTATCTCTTATTTTAGTAGCATAAGCTTTATTTTAGCTATTTTCTTGCATAGTATTAGTTTCATTGCATTTATTGAGATTATTTATTACTAAAATCCTCATCCGAGGAGGCAATCTTGGACATCTAAGTGTGTGTTTTTGCAATGATTTCAAGGCTACAGGTTTAATCGAGAAAATCTACAACATACAAGTATGAAAGGATCCCTCTAGCAATCAGAACTAGAGAAGGAGACATCTATAAGCCCTCATAAATTTATGTGTGCATCACCAGGAAGCCTTATAAAGTGCATCCCCCTATGCGAGAGGATATTTCATACACCTACTGCCCTCTTTTGTGTGTAAAATCATGTATCAAATGAAGGGTATCCCTTAGAGGGATTCATATGTAACCTAATTTGGAGAATATCAATAATAAAAGCATTCATTCATTTACTTCTTTATATTATGGTTATATCTACTTTGTGCCTTTCATTTATTGCATGTTTAATATCAAAGGATTCAATCAAATCACAAGTAGAGTAGTTGGTGGATGGCGCACTGCTTCCTCGGGGTCACTATAGATGGCAATCACAGTGGTACCCCTACCTAGTTATTTAGATTATTTACTTTTTTGACTCTTTATTGACTCAGGTTTTGTATGCAGGTTCAGCCACTTTGATCTACAGTGGCCAAAATTTAGCTTCTTTGGTCAACAAGAGATAGAGGTCAGCTTCTCTAGTCAATAGTAGCCAAAAGTTAGCTGCTATGGTCAACAGCAGCCAGAGCTAGAGTGTAGTAGAGGTCCAAAAACTAACTCTCTGAGCTGGATAGAAGGTTGGTACAACTTTTTTGACACTTTGTAGTTCTATTTCTATTATTGTTCCATTAAAATCAGTGATAATTAAGAAATATTTCAATTTGGAAAAATAAAAGAATGAAAGAGAAAGAACTTGTATCTTGCACATCCTAGGTTTCTTTTTAGATTTTCCACTAGGTGTTGCTAGGAACAGTGGCTTCTATCTGTAAAGTTCACCCTAGAATCCAATATTATAGACACTGTGTGATTGTTTTTCTTGCTTTGAGGCCTTTTTAAGGGCCATACTTGCACCTAATAGAGTGCATTTATTAATATCATAGTAGCTATGCACCTTTATGAAATTGAAATGCATTTTGCATTAGGAATATAGAGAAAGTTCATTGCTATAATATGATGCATTCTTATTCATGCAAAACTTTAAATGAACCACACACACACACATTTATTTTAAACATTGGGGAGTTGGATTTCATCACCAACCCTCAATTTAGTTTTATGACATTGGAATTCATATCCTTCCATTGGTTTACCCCCTAGAGCTTCATAGAAATGGGTTGAGTAACTTATGTATAGTGGCACTAAGGTACTTGTGTTCAAACTGTCTCCCACTATTGGAATAATTATTGGTTCAAAATGGAAGAGCTAGGTGAACCTCCCATTGGGATTTAAGCAATGTACCCTAGTCTCTTTTGATAAATCATTTTTGGTACAAATTTTCTTGATTATCACTATGGATGAGTCTCCTCATTCTAAATCCAAAGCAACAACAAGAAATAATAAACAACAAAACATAAAAATACAGAAAGTAGTTTAGGGCACACTTAAATTTGTAATCAAGATAAATAGTTGCTTGATATTTTTTGATCATATTTAAGTGCAACACAAAAGCTAAATTCCAAACAAAATGGTCAAAACAAGTAGACATCCTCGGTATGATACTAAGGGAGAATCTGAAACAACACATACTCTTAGGCGAAGTTATAGACACATTGAAATACCTACTCATAATATTGTGAGATGTAGTTTTACGATTCTAAGGGGTGATAACTCAACCCTTAGGGGATCTCCTTGAGAAACCCCAAATAGAGAACCAAATTAGGGAAGAACATCACATCAACACAAAGAGGCCTCATGGCCATCATCATCAAGGAGACATGAGGAAACATCAAGGGCTTCCTCTAAACACACAAAAAATTCTCAAAGACATGAGGAGGTTTCAAGGGCTTCCTCCTCACATAGACATAAAGAGGGTTCTAGACCCCATTATTCAAATAGGGACAATAATGTTTCCCCATATCCCTCCTCATGGAGGGTAGAGAGGGCCACAAAATCCTCATGACCAAAAGGGTACACAAGAGTCCTAACATCCCAACATTCACATGAGATACTTAGAACAGATCAAACCACTAAGGGATAGGAAACTAGAAATACTTCCAGTAATAGACATCAAACAAAAGATATCCTTCACACTAGAGGAAGGATTCCAATAGACTATGAACTTATTGGAGTAAATGGCACCCCATGGGATCATCCATGGAAAACAAGATAGTTGGATGAGTTGGATCGGTTGCATCCAAGACCACCTGCTAGAATAGTAGCCACAAATAATTTTGCATTTGGAAGTTCATGAACTATGACTTCTAAGCCCACTTCTCAAACTAGGGGTGCCTTAGGGTGACCCCACAATAAAAATACAAAGCCTAATTATAGAGACACTCAACAATATACTGAACAATTCACATTAGCTAGCAAGAGCAAAGAGATGGAAAAAACCTCTTTGAGAGATCTATGAATCAAAACCATGAGGACAAGGTCAAATAAGCATGAGTCCTCTATGGTTGTGCAGGTTAAACACATGCGATGGCTATAAAATACCTTGTGCAAAGAGCTAGAGCTTGTAGAAGCTCTTGAACATGATAAATAGAGAGAATGGTTGTTGCACAAACATGAGCAACATTTGAGAGAGTAAGCTGAGTAGCTAGCTTGAAGCAACCAATAAGAAAATAGGAATGATCATCAAAGAGATCAATGCACTGACTCACCAAGAGAGGAGCACACTAGAAAATAAGGAAACCCACAATAAAATCACCTACCAAATCATGAGTGAAATCCTACTAGTGGAGAAAGGGTGAATTTAATAGAGCAGGACCAGGCACATCTTGAATCCCCTCGTAGGAGGGAAGAAAATGGAGCAAATCAAATGGATAGAGTGTTACCTCCACCGCCATCATGAGGGGTCTGCAAAATAAGGAACTCCTCGCCTCAAAGGCCTTCCAAGAACTTGCTAAAAATATGAAGTCCTTTGAAAAACAAGATACGGTTGGTAGCCAACCAACATTAAGCAAGATACACAATCAACCATTATGTCTATCTTTCCCTAGCCCCGCATACCCTAAGCATTTTGAGATTCCTAGGTTGGAAAATTTTAAGGGTGAATAGGATGCACAAGAGCATGTTACTAATTTCATCAATGCATGTTTTCATCTTGAATACAATGATGCTCTCATGCTTAGGACATTCATTATGAATTTGTGGGCACTAGCACCCAATGGTTCAACCAGCTGCCCAAGCATAGCATAGCCAATTTCGAACAACTAGTGAACACTTTCCTGAAGTGTTTCTCTTTTGGTGTTAAAATGAAAGTTAACCTTTAATACTTGGCAAATTTGAGAAATTATGATGATGAGCCAATAATGGATTATGGGAATAGATGGAGAAGAGTCATGGCAAAATTATCATTCTCCATCCCCACAGAAGAGATCATTCGGATGTTCACCATGAGTTGTTCCAAACACATTTCCCTCTTGCTACAACTCCAATAGTATCCCTCATTTGAGGAAGCTTTAGCACAATCCAAACTCATTGAGGATATAAAAGTATACGAGGGAACTATCAAACTCCGAACCAAGAAGGAGTGGAACAAAAATGACAAAAATGGCAAATACAAGCGTAGAGAAGCAGGCAAGACCTACTCTAGTTAATCAAGCAGTATTGGCTATGCGTAAGGATGGGGCTGTGCACCAACCCCAAAATTATCAAGCACAACCCCCACCAGCGAACTATGATCAAAATAACAATCAGGGATGGAACAAAGAGCACAAACCCCCTAGCTATTTCACGCCATTGATAGAATCAATGCAATCAATCTTCAACCAATTGAGTGAGGTGGGAAATATCAGGTTCCCTAATATACCTATCATATATCCCAACCATCCTAAGACAAAAGGATATAGGGAAGATTAATTTTCCCTTATCATAGGATACCAGGGCACAATATTGAGGTTTGCATTGGTTTCAAGCACCAAGTGCAAAACATGATTGAGGTGGGAGAAATTAAAGTGGATAACCCACTGGTCCCTAACAATAAAGATATGGGCATCTATAAAAACCTGCTACCAAACCATTAGGCCCCTAGAGGGCAAGGTGCACAAGTCAATTAGGACCGAGTTGATACACCTACCCATGGGTGTGTTGGGATGGTTGAAATTGTCAATATAACAACCAGGACTAGATGGTATGGTCAACTGCAACCTATTACAGCTCTTATTAATGTCCCAGCTGCACCTAGGTAGAGGCAAGGGCAAGACAACCTTCTAGGTTCACCAACTCGACTAGTGGTAACCATTCACAGTAGACTCGAGCAAAATTTACAAAAAACTATAGCTAAGCTATAAATCTATGAGATCATACAACAGTCCCCAAAGCATAGGGAGACCTTTATGGATATTTTAAGGTTGATTGACCTCCAACCATAAGATCCAAATGCATTTACCCATTTTGTGGGACAAGTACAAGAATTCTAAGAGCCTATAATTTGATTATACGGTCATGAAATTAAGATAGTGTCTACTACCTTACCAGACCCTCCGATGCACATCGTGGCATTAGTTAATTAGTTACCATTTAAGTAGGTCTTGATAAATATAGGTTCATCAATCAACATCATCAAAAAAATAGCAATAGAACATCTTAATATCCCCAAGTCCAATATCATTATGGGAGCCTATACATTAAGGGCTTTTAATGATGCTTTATGCAATATTGTGGGAACAATATTCCTACCTATCAAGGTGGGGCATAAGACCATCCCCATGATGTGTCATATATTATAAGGAGCCATGCAACACAACATCCTCATAGGGAGACCTTGGATAAGGGATATGAGATGTGTTCCTTCGATATTACACCAATGTGTCAAGTATGTGCATGATAACAAAGTCTACATGGTTTTGGCCAATGAAGAGCCATTTAAGTATGTTCATCAAGTGGATTGTCCAAGATAATTTGTGATTCCTTCCACCCACTTGTCTATAGGACCTTCACCTCCAACTACCCAACTAAATAACAATGACAAATCGGTACCAAAGGACCCATCTATGTCAACAACTCATATTGCGCACAAAGTAACTAATACTTCTAATAGACCATCAACATCTAAACAAAAAGACAATTAGAAGCTAAAGGCACCCATGGTTGAGGAAAGAAAGCCCAAGGAAGTGCTAATCATAGAAATTAAGAAAATTCCAACTCCCATGGAGGAGGAAGATCTCCAAGATCAAGTTGAGGAGATACTAGAACTCGCTTCGCCAGTGTTTTCTATAGGATCATCCATCTCACATGCAACAATACACTTGGCAAGTATAGGTATAGGAGAGTATCTTGTCTAGAACATAACATTCATGCCCATCATAGAGTTTGTGCAAGACATGAGATGTCTAAAAGATCTAATAACACCATTAGGAATGGTGGTTTCGCTTGGAATCCCTCCCAACCAGACAAATTTCATCTACGTTGGCCTAGACTATGCCCATAAATATATAGATACGAAAGAAGACAATGATGAGTTGTTCACTGTCAATGTTTGCTACCTCTCTAACCCTGAGTTTTCTTTGACCTATTTTGAGTGTTACCATTTTCATGGTTATAGTATTGGTATATATGATCAGGGACCTAGGTGGCCGTTCAAGCTATAATACCAGCTCCCATCTGATAGATTTGGATTAGGCTATCACATCAGAGGTTGATATGACTCTCTAGCAATAGTATTAGACAAATTAACCTTGGGGTTAGGAGAAGACATCAATTTTATTCCCTATCACCCACCAAGTATGAGATATCTGAGTAGTGGAAAAGTGGCTATGGTAAGCTTACCACCTCCCGAAACTTATCATCCAAGCTCCACAATTGCTGCCACCCCAATAGGTTACAACTCATGGGATGATGAGCAAGAAGAAAATCAATATGTGGCAAGTGATGGTGAAGCACAAGCAGGCTTTGC
The DNA here is from genome assembly GCA_028583015.1 of Wollemia nobilis. NCBI lineage: Eukaryota > Viridiplantae > Streptophyta > Pinopsida > Araucariales > Araucariaceae > Wollemia > Wollemia nobilis. The sequence continues at coordinate 171,010 of JAQPPZ010000599.1, forward strand.
CTATCATGGGCATCATTATTTACAAAGCCTTGCCTGGTTTGGCCATAATGAGAGTGGGTACATATCGGATGAAAGTGGCTATGAGTCAGAGGACTCAACAGAGAGAGCATACCTAGGAACAAGGCAATGGCCCCATGACTTGGGGTAGTATACTAATCCAAATAGCATCTTCATAAGTGATGAAGAATATGAGGATGAGATGGATATGGCCTACTTAGGACCAAGAGATGTACCCTTTAACCTAGGACCGCATACCAATGCTAATGGTTTTTGGATAAGATGACAATTTTTATGACGAGACTGATATGGCTTATCTCAGACCTCACCACTTGTGGCAAGTCGACATATTGGTAGAAAGAGAAGCGATACTTCATTTTATAGACCATGGATTACAATTTTTGGGGAGACCGATTGACTTGAATTTCATTCATTGCATGGTCAATCCCTCTCCCCCTACATTCATGGAACTTTTAGAGCCCAATTATCCTATTATTTGACTAGCTCATGGGCTGGATCCAGAGATTCCTTTTCCTCTAGAGCCTCATCACGAGTATAGGAAGAAAACCTCTGAGACAAGATTTCAACCACGTGGTTTTGGAGATTTCATTCCATCTATCAACATGATCTCCATTGATTTGACCACTCCACTTCATAACCTAGCTGATCCCACTAAACCTTTGTGTCTTGAAATGTAGGCTATTGAATGGGATTGCGTTGATTTACCCATAGAGCCTGAAGATATTTTCTCTAATAAAGAGACATTACAACCATTATATTTTGCATCAAGATGTGCATACGATGTGTTCCATGCTGGTATATATCCTAAGTCAATAGGACCTATAAATCCCATTGATGACAGTCACTTAATACCCACGCCTCACCAATTGGAGGATGGGTCACATATGGCTATAGAAGTGACTTTCGAGGTGGACATAAATGATGATCCTAATCAACCAAAGAAAGTCAAGTTCGGAGAAAGTCTATCTCTAGAGGAACAAGCCATCATAATCCCTCCCCTTAAAGAGAGGCCAAATCTATTTGCTTGGAATTACAAAGACATGATAGGTATTGATACAAAGTTAGTTGTTCACAACATTTCATTGGATCCCCTAAAGAAGCAAGTCAAGCAAAAATTTAGGAAGATGCATCCAACCATCACTTTTATGGTGAAGAACGAGTTGCAAAAACTATTGGACGTGATCTTCATAGTTCCCATCGACTATACTAAATGGGTATTGAACATGGTTCCCATGGGAAAACCAGAAGGAAGAGTTCATATGATGAGCAAGGTGTTGCAAGAGTTTTGTCATTGTTGTCAACACAATCAGTTAGATCCAATGATGCAGTGGTCATGCAGTTCAGAAGTCATTCAGATGCAGAGGACAGAAGTTCAAAGGTTATTCAGAACATGGACAGTGAGTTTCCCAGAAGACCATAGTTGCCTTTTTGCAGAAAATCAAAGAAAAAGACAAGAAAACTATCGCGATATCGCGACATGTTTTCTGTCGCGATTTCGCGACATGTCGGAGGAGAGAGAAGGCGCAAAGAAAATTGTCATGATTTCGTGACATGGACTAGGAGAGAGAAAGTGCAAACAAAATTGTCACGATTTCGTGACATGGCCGAGGAGAGAGAAGGCGCAAGGAAAACTGTCGCGATTTCGTGACATGTTTGGAGAAAAGCGCTAAGGAAAAACTATCACGATTTCGTGACATGTTCGGAAGAAAAGCGCTAAGGAAGAAAACTGTCGTGATTTCACGACATGTTCGGAAGAAAAGTGCTAAGGAAGAAAACTATCACGATTTCGCGACATGTTTGGAGAAAATGCGCCAAGGCAGAAAACTGTCGCGATTTCGCGACATGTTCGGAGAAAAGCTCCAAGGAGGAAAAGTGTCACGATTTCGTGACATGTCGGGTTTCGTGACCCGAAGAGGAGAGAGAATGTACGAAGGCAAGTATGTCGCGATTTCGAGACATGTTATGTTTTCGAGGCGAAAGTCAGAAAAGAAGCCAAGGCAGTGAAAGTGTCGCGATTTCGCGACATGTTCCGTTTTCACTGGTAACTGAGAAGAAAAGTGTACGGAAGCCAAAAGTGTCACGATTTCATGACAAGTTGCAAGAAAAGCCTTCGGAAGCTGAAAGCGTCACGATTTCACGACAGGATGAAAGGAAAATGTACGGATGGAAAAAGTGTCACGATTTCATGACAGAAAGAAAGAAGCTAGCAGGATAAAGATGTCGCATTTTCGTGACATGTCACGATTTCGCGACTCTAGGAGGAGAGAGACTGTACGACGCCAAAAATGTCATGATTTCATGACAATAGTGGAGAAGAAGGCCTAGAAGCAAAAAGGGTCACGTTTTCATGACAAGAGTGAGGATGACATCAGCGAAAGTTAGAAGTGTCACGATTTCGTGACAAGAACGGTGGCAAAGCTATCAAAGGCCAAAAGGGTCATGATTTCGCGATAGCAAGGACAAGGAGGCGTACGGATGTAAAAGGTGTCACGATATCGTGACATGTTGGAGTTTCACGAGGAAAGCTACAGAACCAGAGAGACTATTGAAGCCGACAGAGTTAAATCTGGGCCGACGAAGATTAGGGTTTTGGAGCCGACATTCATTAGGGTTTTGGAGCCGACATTCATTAGGGTTTTGGAGAGCTTCATTAGGTTTGACATCGATGTTCTTTAGGGTTTAAGCCGACTACAGTTTAAAATTTGTTCTTGAAATTTCATCTATAAAAGGAGGGCTATTTCGAGTTTGAAAGTGAAGAGTGTGAAGATAATTTGTGTATGCAAAATTTGCAGTGAGCAGAGAGTGAGTCATTTCGATTCGAGCTGAGTCCGAAGTGATAGTTCGTTCGTGTCGAAGTGAAGTATGCATATCGAATCTTCACGAATTAAGTGCGCAAGGTGCAGAGGTTGAGTCGCACAGATCTAAGTGCGAAGTGATAGCGCACAGAAAGCAAAAAACCGCAAAGGGACAGAAGTGATCCATCAACTGTTTAAGCAGCAGAGAGTGCAAAGCAATATCGCAAAAGTAGTCCTAGTGCGAAGCTTTTTCGTAGAAGAAACAGAGTGCATAGAAACTGCAGACTGTGAGATATAAGGTGAAAGTATTATTCTGTAATTTTCATTATTTTTATTGAAGTCCAAGTTGCAGCTTGGCATAAGGGGTTGGTGCTTCTTTCCAGATAGGTGCTGGTAAATTAGGAGTTGGTGCTCCATTCTGTTTGGTACGAGATAAATCTAAGGGGTTGGTGCTCCTTCCAGTTGGTGCTGGTAAAAGATATTGTAAAGTTGTAGCTTTGCAAAGGCTGGATTTGGATGGTAGTCCAAGCAATCATTTTTGAGGAGTAGCCACATTGGTGAACCTCGTTAAATGTCGTGTTGTGTGTAATGCTTTCTTGCTGTATTTGATATTTCTGTTCATTAGTTTTTAACTGCTGTTGGTTTTAGAGCTGAATATTTAAAGTTTAAAAAGATCACACTGATTCACCCCCTCTCAGTGTCACTGTGATTACAACAATTGGTATCAGAGCAAGGTTCCTGTACAGGCTCAATCAGCTAGGGTGTTCCTAGTAGTGACGCTATGGCAGGTGGTGAAGGTTTCTCCTCAAACAAAGCACCATTGTTTGATGGAACAAATTATGTGTTCTAGAAAATCAGGATGCAGACTTATCTTCGAGCTTTGGGATTTGACATCTGGAATGTAGTAGTTAATGGCTACATAGCTCCTGCCACTGCTCCAACCGACAACACCGGTAAAAAGGCTTTTGAAAATGACTCTAAAGCAAAAAATGCCATCATGTGTGGATTAGTGGACAGTGAGTTGGTCAAAATCATAAATTGTGAATCAGCAAAAGATGTTTGGGACAAACTAGAAAATATCCATGAGGGAGATGACAAGATCAAGGAAGCCAAGCTGCAAACTCATCGAGCTCAATTCGAATCTTTAAAAATGACCAACGATGAGAACATAGAAGCCTTCATGCAGAGAGTGAATGGAATCACTAATTCAATCAGAGGTCTCGGCGAAGAGTTGGATGATGCTACTATCGTGAAAAAGGTTTTAAGATCGCTTCCCCAAAGGTTCGATTCTAAAGTCTCTGCCATAGAAGAAGCCAAAGATCTAAACCACTTTAGTATGGATGAGATGCATGGTTCCTTGACTGCTTATGAAATGAGAATTGGAAGGTCTAATCCCATAGATAGAGAAGCAGCATTTAAAGCTCTAAAAGGTAAAGACACAAAACATGGATCTGAAGAAGAAGAAACTTCAGATGAAATGGAAGCAAATTTTGTCAAAAAACTGAGAAAGGGCAAAGGAAAATACAGAGGAAAGCTACCTTTTAAATGTTTCAACTGTGGAGGTATTGGACACTTTGCAACCAAATGTCCTCTCAATGAGAAGGACAAAGGTGAGGAAACTTCGCATCAAGAAAAAGGTGAATGGAGGAAGAAATCTAACTTCAGAAAAGGCAATTTCAAAAAGAAAAGTTTTATATCCAGGAATGCAAATTCCTCAGAAGATAGCTCTAGTGAAGACTCGGAAGAAGGAACAGGTGAAGCTCTATTTATGGCATTTGAAGTAGAAAAATCAGAAGAGGCAGAAAACCCGTAAAAGAGAGAAGGTATGAACTCTAAAGTGTCTATTGAAAAAGCCGAGGCTGAAGTTGATTTAGAAGGTGAGCTGGTTTCTGCTCTTGTAGAATGGAAATCTGAGAAAAGAAAGAATAAAAAACTGTCAAGAAAGCTTGAGGATGCAAACGACATTATAACCAGCTTTAAAAATACAGTCAGAAGAGTACAAGAAAATGTCCGAAGATCTTGAAGTTCAGGTAACCATGAAGATAGATTACTGCTGTAAACTAGAAGAAGAAAATGTTGGTCTTCGTATACAGATACAAGAGCTGGATAGAAAAATTAGCTGCCACTACAAACGTGAAGAAAGTTCGATGAAGCTGGACAAAATCCTAAGCGATCAAAGACCCGCAGGCATCAAATTCGGTCTGGGCTTTATTGAAGGAGAATCATCAAACGGACCAAAAGCCAGAAATGTTGAATCTGTAAGGAGTGAAGATAAGAAACAGGCTGTTGAAAGTAATCATGCAAAAGAAAGCTGTGATGCCAGGCCTGAAAGAAGAACTGACAATGATGGCTTTACCAAGGTCACACATCAAAAGAAAAGAAGATCCATGGCTCATTCAACAACCTGGCAAAGACCTTCTTTCAGGTTCAATCATTACTTTTCTGGTTTCTGTTTCAAATGTAATGGTTATGGACATAAAATTGTGGACTGCAAGTATAATGCAGGACCAAGAAGTTTCACTAGTAGAAATACTTTTGCTCCTTTAATAAATTATGCAGTAGAATGCTTTAACTGTCATAACTTTGGGCATATTGCAAGAAATTGTCGTAGTATCTCTGTTTCAAATCAATCTCAAAAAAGAAGAGTTCAACCTTATAGGTCAAAACAAAATAGAAATCTTTCTGGAAATAGATACACAAAATACTCGGAAAGGGGAAATCCAAGCTAGAACCCAATACCGTTGTCAAAACAGAGTGGAAACAGAAAGAACAGCTCAGGGAAGAAAAGGAATCTCTAATAGTTCAGACAGCTTTCAAGGCTCAGAATAAATGTGTACCATGGATTCTTGATAGTGGTTGCTCAAGTCATATGACAGGTGATAAACAAAAGTTTGAAAAACTACAAAAATATGAGGGTGGCTCTGTAAAGTTCGAAAATAATGATGGAGCCAAGATAATCGAAAAAGGGTCAGTTAGAATTAGTGATGGGAAAATCAAGTCAGAAGAAGTTTTGTTTGTGGATGGTCTAAAGCACAACTTGTTGAGTGTCAGTCAGATCTGTGATAAAGGACATGAAGTAGTTTTCAAGAAGCAAGGTTGTGAAGTCAAAAAAATTAACAATGGGAAACTGATAGCAACCGGATCAAGGACGTCTGGAAACTTGTACACACTCTCAGAAACATCAGAAGGTACTTGTTTCATTGGACAAGAAGAAGAAAACTGGATGTGGCACAAGAGGCTTGGGCACATAAGCTTCGATAATCTGATAAAAATTAGCTCAAAATAGGTCGTGAGAGATATACCTGCAATTAGAAAACCTTCAAATAGCATTTGTGCTTCTTGTCAAAAGGGAAAGCAAACCGGAGTCTCTTTTAAAACAAAAGAGTACCACACTAGCAAACCTTTGGAACTCATACATACAGACTTATGTGGACCCATGAGAACACAGAGCATAAATGGAGACAAATACTTTATGTTGTGTATCGATGATTATTCCAGAATGACTTGGATATTTTTCTTGAAGAATAAAATAGAAGCTTTTGAAATGTTCAGGTCTTTCAAACATCTAGTTGAGAATGAAACAGGGAAAAGGATCAAATGTTTACGGTCAGATAGAGGAGGAGAATTCATCTCAGATGAATTTACAGAATACTATGAAAAACATGGCATCAGGAGACAATTTTCAGCAGCTAGAACACCCCAGCAGAATGGTGTGGTAGAAAGAAAGAACAGAACAGTACAAGAAATGGCTCGCACTATGCTGGCAAAAAATAAAATAGCAGACAGATTCTGGAAAGAAGCAGTCCACACTGCAGTATATATCCAAAACAGATACATGCTGAGAACTCATGAAAGCAAAACTCCCTATGAGTTGTGGTTCGGTAGAAAAGCAACAGCAAAACACCTCAAAGTTTTTGGTCGTAAGTGTTACATCAGAAAAATAGATGATAATCTTGGGAAATTTGAGAATAGAGCAGATGAAGGTGTCTTTGTTGGCTATTCTTCAAAAAGTAAAGCTTACAAATGCTACAACAAGAGACTCAAGAAAATTGTGGATAGTGCAGACGTCAAATTTGATGAAGGTGGGGAACGGTCAGCTGACTCTGAGGAAAACTACCCAATCTATGAAGATGTCATTGAAGGAGATGAGGTAAATGAAGCAGGAAACAAACCTACTCTTGATTCAGATGATTTAATCGATGACTCAGAAGCGCAAGAAAATAAGAAATTTAAAATAGGCAGTCAGCGAAAAAATCATCCAAGAGATCAAATAATTGGAGATCCCATAGCTGGTGTTCAGACAAGAAGGAAAGTAATAAGTAATTACTCTCTTTTATCCAGCATTGAGCCCAAAAACATAGATGAAGCAAGTAAAGATGATAGCTGGATGAAGGCAATGAATGAAGAATTAGATCAGATTGAAAAGAACAAAACCTGGGAATTAGTACCCAGACTTGCAAATAAGAATGTAATCGACACAAAATGGATATTTCGAAACAAATTAAATGAAGACGGGCAGGTCATTAGGAATAAAGCAAGACTGGTTTGTAAAGGCTATGCATAAGTTGAAGGCATTGATTTTGAGGAGACTTTTGCACCAAGTGGCTAGACTCGAAGCAATCAGAATGTTTCTGGCCTTAGCAGTCCACAAGAACTTCAGAGTTTATCAGATGGATGTAAAATCTACCTTTTTAAATGGGAAACTTGAAGAAGAGGTCTATATTGAACAACCAGATGGTTTTCAAATTAGTCAAGATCCCAACCTTGTCTGCAAATTAAAGAAAGCTTTATATGGATTAAAACAAGCACCACGGGCATGGTATGCAAGGCTAGACAACTATCTTTCTCAACAAGGATTCAAGAAAGGGTTGGTGGACAGTAATCTGTATGTGAAAATAGAAGGTGGGCATCTCATAGTTCTTGTTGTCTATGTCGATGATATCATATTTGGCAGCAGCAAAGATGAATCTTGTAAAGACTTAGCAAATAAGATGCAGAATGAATTTGAAATGTCCATGATTGGTGAACTGTCTTATTTTCTTGGGTTACAAGTTAATCAAAATGAGAAAGGCATTTTCATTTCCCAAATCAAATATGTGAAAGAGATGCTAAAAAGGTTCACAATGGAGGACTGTAAGCCAGTTAGCACTCCCATGACAACAGGCTGCAAGTTGAGTAAAGAAGACAAATCTCCACCTGTAGATCAAACCATGTATAGATCAATGATAGGAAGCTTACTATATTTAACAGCTACCAGACTCGATATTCTGTAGGCAGTTTGCATGGTAGCAAGATTTCAGGCCAGTCCCAAAGAGACTCATGTGACAAGATAGAAAAGGATTCTTAGATATCTCAAGGGTACTATGGAGTATGGGTTATGGTATCCGAAAGGTAAAGACTTCACCCTTATATCTTATTCAGATGCAGATTGGGCAGGATGTGTTGATGATAGGAAAAGTACAAGTGGAGGTGCTTTTTATCTCGGTGACAAGTTGGTTGCTTGGCACAGCAAGAAACAAGAGTCAGTTTCTTTATCAACAGCTGAGGCAGAATATATTGCAACAACAACTTGTTGTACTCAAGTTTTGTGGATGAAACAAACCTTGAAAGATCTTGGTATTAATTTTAGTGAACCAATATCAGTTAAGTGTGATAACACCAGTGCAATTAACATCTCCAAGAATCTAGTAATGCACTCACGGACAAAACACATTGCCATCAGGTATCATTTCTTGAAGGAGAAAGTTGCAGAAGGAGAAGTTAAATTAGATTTTGTCCCAACCACAGTAACAAGTAGCAGATATTTTTACAAAACCTTTGCCCAAGGAAGTGTTTGAGTACCTTCAAAACAAATTGGGAGTAGTCACACTTCCCAAGAAGTGACTAGCTACAGGGATCACCTTCTCAGGGGGAGCATTTGAATATTTGCCTATTCTTTTGCTCATGATCATAATTTGTGCTAAGTGCAACAAATTGTGCCTGAGAATTGTATGTATGGACTCAGGGGGAGTCTACAGCAGCCCTTTGGTATTATTGACAAAGGGGGAGAAGAGTTCCAAGAATTTACACAAGTGTTGCCAACAATTCCAAAGGGGGAGATTGTTGAGCAAGGTGTTGCAAGAGTTTTGTCATTGTTGTCAACACAGTCAGTTAGATCCAATGATGCAGTGGTCAGGCAGTTCAGAAGTCATTCAGATGCAGAGGACAGAAGTTCAAAGGTTATTCAGAACATGGACAGTGAGTTTCCCAGAAGACCATAGTTGCCTTTTTGCAAAAAATCAAAGAAAAAGACAAGTAAGAAAACTGTCGCGATATCGCGACATGTTTTCTGTCGCGATTTCGTGACATGTCGGAGGAGAGAGAAGGCACAAAGAAAATTGTCACGATTTCACGACATGGACTAGGAGAGAGAAAGTGCAAACAAAATTGTCGCGATTTCGCGACATGGCCGAGGAGAGAGAAGGCGCAAGGAAAACTGTCACGATTTCGTGACATGTTTGGAGAAAAAGCGCTAAGGCAAAAAACTGTCGCGATTTCGTGACATGTTCGGAAGAAAAGCGCTAAGGAAGAAAACTGTCGCGATTTCGTGACATGTTCGGAAGAAAAGTGCTAAGGAAGAAAACTGTCACGATTTCGCGACATGTTTGGAGAAAATGCGCCAAGGAAGAAAACTGTCACGATTTCATGACATGTTCGGAGAAAAAGCTCCAAGGAGGAAAAGTGTCACGATTTCGTGACATGTCGGGTTTTCACGACCCGAAGAGGAGAGAGAATGTACGAAGGCAAGTATGTCGCGATTTCGCGACATGTTATGTTTTCGGGCGAAAGTCAGAAAAGAAGCCAAGGCAGTGAAAGTGTCGCGATTTCGCGACATGTTCCATTTTCACTGGTAACTGAGAAGAAAAGTGTACGAAAGCCAAAAGTGTCACGATTTCGTGACAGGTTGCAAGAAAAGCCTTCGAAAGCTGAAAGCGTCACGATTTCATGACAGGATGAAAGGAAAATGTACGGATGGAAAAAGTGTCACGATTTCACGATAGGCAGCAGTAAAGAAGCTAGCAGGATAAAGATGTCGCATTTTCGTGACATGTCACGGTTTCGCGACTCTAGGAGGAGAGAGACTGTACGATGCCAAAAATGTCATGATTTCATGACAATAGCGGAGAAGAAGGCCTAGAAGCAAAAAGGGTCACATTTTCGTGACAAGAGTGAGGATGACGTCAGCGAAAGTTAGAAGTGTCACGATTTCATGACAAGAACGGTGGCAAAGCTATCAAAGGCCAAAAGGGTCATGATTTCGTGATAGCAAGGACAAGGAGGCGTACGGATGTAAAAGGTGTCGCGATATCGTGACATGTTGGAGTTTCACGAGGAAAGCTATAGAACCAGAGAGACCGGTTGAAGCCGACAGAGTTAAATCTGGGTCGACAAAGATTAGGGTTTTGGAGCCGACATTCTTTAGGGTTTTGGAGCCGACATTCATTAGGGTTTTGAAGCCGACATTCATTAGGGTTTGACAGCCGACGTTCTTTAGGGTTTAAGCCGACTACAGTTTAAAATTTGTTCTTGAAATTTCATCTATAAAAGGAGGGCTATTTCGAGTTTGAAAGGTGAAGAGTGCGAAGAAAATGTGTGCATGCAAAGTTCGCAGTGAGCAGAGAGTGAGTCGTTTCGATTCGAGCTGAGTCCGAAGTGATAGTTCGTTTGTGTCGAAGTGAAGTATGCGTATCGAATCTTCATGAATTAAGTGCGCAAGGTGCAGAGGTTGAGTCGCACAGATCTAAGTGCGAAGTGATAGCACGTAGAAAGCAAAAAACCGCAAAGGGACAGAAGTGATCCATCAACTGTTTAAGCAGTAGAGAGTGCAAAGCAATATCGCAGAAGCAGTCCTAGTGCGAAGCATTTTCGTAGAAGAAACAGAGTGCATAGAAACTGCAGACTGTGAGATATAAGGTGAAAGTATTATTCTGTAATTTTCATTATTTTTATTGAAGTCCAAGTTGCAGCTTGGCATAAGGGGTTGGTGCTTCTTTCTAGTAGGTGCTGGTAAATTAGGAGTTGGTGCTCCATTCTGTTTGGTACAGATAAATCTAAGGGGTTGGTGCTCCTTCCAATTGGTGCTGGTAAAAGATATTGTAAAGTTGTAGCTTTGCAAAGGCTGGATTTGGATGGTAGTCCAAGCAGTCATTTTTGAGGAGTAGCCACATTGGTGAACCTCGTTAAATGTCGTGTTGTGTGTAATGCTTTCTTGCTGTATTTGATATTTTTGTTCATTAGTTTTTAACTGCTGTTGGTTTTAGAGCTGAATATTTAAAGTTTAAAAAGATCACACTGATTCACCCCCTCTCAGTGTCACTGTGATTACAACAATATTTGTATAGATTTTAGGGACTTAAATAGGTAAACTTTGAAGGATTCATTCCCATTGTCAAACATAGACGCTCTTTTTTATGCCATCGTAGGTCATGAGATGCTCTCCCTAATGGATGGATTTTTTGGGTACAATCAAATCTGAATAAAACTTGAAGACTAGCATAATAATGCTTTCATTACTCCATGGGGAACTTTCTATTACAAAGTTATGCCATTTGACCTAAATAATACTGGTGCCACATACCAGCAGGCCATGACATACATATTTCATGACTACATGTACATAATCTTGGAAGACTACATGGATGACTTGCTGGACAAATTATTGATACGACAAGAGTACGCTAAGATCTTTATGAAAGTTTTTGATTGCCTCATAGAGCACAATGTTAGATTGAATCCTCAGAATCCATCCGTTGATTTCACAACTGATCATGTGAAAGTGCTCATATTTTTTGTGATAAAACATGAGGTTATTGACAACCTAGAGTAAGTCAACATGATCCAAACCAATCCAAATCAAGATTGGTCCTTCAAAGTTAGAGTTTTCTTACAAATGGACCCTTGGGAATATTTTATCTCTCAAGGTCCTACGAACTGTGAAACAACCATTCATCATAGGATTGTTTCTCAATTGGTGTTCACAAATGCTGGATCACAAGAGGAACATGTTGTTTTATCCATAGAAGTTGTGGCTTATCAGGATTGGTTATCCCAATTGTGGGATTTCCTAAATCTTGGAATAATACCGTAAGGCCTGTCACATGCTAAAATACAAGCATTTAAATAAAAGGTAACTAGATACATTTTTCTAGGAGAGATCCTTTATAGAGGAGGTTACTATGGGATGCTCCTTCATTGTCTTGAGCCCTAGGAAGCATCTTGGAAAATTTTGCAAGCTCACGATGGTACATGTGGTGATCACTTCATTGGCATGGCGATTGTGAAGCACATTTTGAGAATGGGTTACTATTGGCCCACTATGGAAAAATAATGTTGTGATTATATCAGGAAATGCATCAAATGTCAGCATCATGTAAACCTCACTCACTTTCCATCACAAGCCTTGCAACACATCTAGGCAACATAGCCCTTTTCATAGTGGGGATTAGAATTTATTGGGAATATCTCTCCTTTGTATTCGAGATGACACACGTTCATCATAACGACCACTAAGTATTTCACCAAATGGGTTGAAGCGATCCCCTTGACATCGATAAATAGACCGAGGATTACGGAGTTTATACTCCACAATATCATAACTTGTTTTGGGTTCCCTTCAAAAATTATATCAGATAATGGACCATATTTCAAGAACAAAAATATGTGTGCTTTAATGGATAAATACCACATCCAACATAGTTTTTCAACACCCTATTATCCACAATCAAATGGGCAAGCAAAATCCTCAAATAAAACAATCATCTTCGTCTTGAGGAAAATAGTATGAGATAATCATAGGGACTAGCATTTGTAGTTACCTCTAGCATTATGGGAATATAGGACTAGTGTGCGGACGCCCACTGGGGCAACACTATTGTCACTTGTATACGACACTGAGGCCATCATGCCCCTAGAACTAGAAATTCCAACCTTGTGCATAGCATTAAAGGACTTCATATATGATGACGATGCATGACAAGGCCACCTGTATTAGTTAATGCTTCTTGATGAATGATGGGTCAATGCCTTAGAGCATCTTTGTGTTTATCATAATTGCCTTGCACGAGCATACAATAGTAAAGTCCATTTGAGATAATTCAAAGTTGGGGATCTTGTGCTCAAAGAAAACCAGCAGAACTCAAATCTACTATCATATTTATGAGACAAATTTACAGAAAATTGGATAGGCCCCTATATGGTTTTAGATAATGTTGGTCCTGGGGCATATCGCCTCACATCGTTGGACGGTTTTGAAGATCCTGAACCTCTCAATATCATTCATTTAAAGGAATTTTATACATAAATTCAAAAACATTCAAATATGTCATAAAGTAAAAAAAAAGCATTCAAATATGTCATAAAGTCAAAAAAATATTCAAATATGTCATAAAAATAAAAAAAAAACACTCAAATATGTCATTAAAATTAAAAAAATTCAAATATGTCATAAAAATAAAAAACATTCAAAAAGCTCCAAATGCATCTTAAAGCCCTTTGGTCAAATCAAAATCAAATCACAAAAATGCTCCAAGGGTATCCAATCCGCTTGGTAAAAATCTAACAAAAGGCTCCAAAGGTATATTAAAGCCCTTTGGTCAAATCAAAATCAAATCACAAAAATGCTCCAAGGGTACCCAATCCGCTTGGTCAAAATCTAACAAAAATCTCCAAATGCATATTAAACCTCTTTGGTCAAATCAAAATCAAATCACAAAAATGCTCCAAGGGTACCCTATCCACTTGGTCAAAATCTAACAAAAATATCCAAGGGCATATTAAAGCCCTTTGGTCAAGTAAAAATAAAATCACAAAAATTCTCCAAGGGTACCCAAACCGCTTGGTCAAAATAAAAAAAAAATCTCCAAAGGCATCTTAAAGCCCTTTGGTCAAATCAAAACACAAAAAAAAAATTAAAATAATCAAAAGCACAAAAACAATGCAAAAAGAAAAAATACAAAAAAATTGCATCTTACATCCACATAATTGCATATCCATACATATCCATTGCATTCACATATGTTATGATCACAATATTACAAATGATGCCATAGTTTGTATCTCAATCACAATATACAAGTTCATCCTCATCAAGGCATCCATTTGTATAATTGTGTTTCAGAACACAACCAAATAATATTGCTTTACAAAATATACTAAGGTTTCCCATTACTTCAACCATGTCTAGTGGTCTTATCAACTTTTGTAGAAATCCACCTTGATTAGTAGAAAGTAAGGTCTAGTTGCAATAATACCTTGGATATTCAGGATCTCGTCACTAATTGAAACATTAAAATCCTAGTTGGTACAAGGGAAATATGAAAATAACAAAAGTGGTCTAGGTTACCTAAAGCAAAAAGGATCTTCCTTGCTTATCCCCCTATGCAACCAGTTCAAAGGTGCTGAGAATTGACAAAAGGACAAGTTTTGCACTACCCAGAAATGAGTGATTATCATCACTACATAAATCCCTCACTTTCATTACAACAAGTAAAAATCCCAAAACAAAGCACAAATTTAAAATTCCAGTTTCAAATTCATAGTTCAAAATCCCAAAATCAAAAATTAGTCAAAGTAAAAAAAAACAAGTGAAGTTCATCCTTACATAAATCCCATGCTCAAAAAAAAAACATCAGTCAAAATAAATAGTGATTTTCATCACTAACTATGAGCAAGTATCCCAAAAAGAAATTAAGAAAAAAAGGGAATAGAACTTGAATCCTTGGAATTCTCAACATTGCACAAAAATGGAAGGAGAAATCCTTACGCATGATGATTTGTTTATTACAAAATATTTTGGCATTTGTATAGACCAATGTTTGAATGTGGATGAGCTAGCTTAGGTAACACAATACTGCCTAGTGGTATAGTCCAACTAAGTCCAATATAAGTATGATATAAAACACTTGAGAATCCCTAATATTAGCAATGGGATAAAAGAATCTTGCCTGACATCGTAGGAAATGCTTGAGTTCTATCTAAAATATATTCATTTGCACACACACACACACAGAATGAATATCCAAGTATAGAGTGAAAGACTTGCTTTTCAAAAATCTTGTATGGCCAGTACATAAATGTTGATAGGGTAACTAGAGTGTTTGAAGTCTTAGGAAAAACCCACAAATAAATTTCTAACATAGCAAAAAAATCATATCATCAATCACATCATCAAATTTCTTTATAAGCTTCTATAAATTAGGGGTTATTAATAAAATAATATTAAAATAGATACCGGATATATGTCAAAAATGATATCTAGATGGCAACTAACTCTTTTATATCTCTTAAATTACATAATATTATCCATAAAATACATACATTCCATAACATTACAGTGCACATATGGAGGATTTAAATAATTAATTCTTATGAGTAGAATGATTATTAAATATTCATGGTTTTTATACTTTCTGTGGTGTCACCCGTTAAATAGTCAAAATTATGGCATATGCATCAATTATGTTTTAAGTGATTAAAACATACAAGTTCATTCAAATTAGAATACATACTGCATTCACCATATCATAACATGAGTTAGATGCATACAATTAAATCAAAATTAAACATGTATCTAACAAAAATATTTCATCCATAAATACATAGTTCATAAATCATCCATTTACATCAAATATCACATCATTGCATTCATCCATAAATACATAGTTCATAAATCATCCATTTACATCAAAGATCACATCATTGCATTCATCCATAAATACATAGTTCATAAATCATCCATTTACATCAAATATCACATCGTTGCATTCATCCATACAAAGAATCATAAATCCATCATCAAATCAACTCAAGATACATCACATCATGTCACAATAATAAAATCATGAAAGCATCTACATAAACACATACATAAGTATCCATCTCAAACACATATCATCATAAATATAATCTATCATATAACATATTTATAAACCCATCATAATGCCATCATAACATCATATAAATAAAACAAAAATATAAGAAATTAATTGCACGCATAATAAAACATAAATGCAAAGTCTCATATAAATATGTCTATCTCAAAATATGTCTTAGAATAAGTATCTAAAAGTGCATGAATATGCAAAATCGCCCACAAGCTACAAGTCATATAGTTCAAGAAGACCTCAAAAATATAGAGTCCAAGTGCATCATCAATCAAACACAGGTCCTGCACCCCCAGCATCACCTTTACCTATGGTCGTGTCACGTGTGGAGTGATGTGAGCATACTGGTCTCTTTGTATGATTTTGAGTCCTCTAACTAGGATGAGTGAAATACTACCCAGAGGTGGATCTCATTTTGACTTATGAGCCACCTGCACCTGGTGCCTCCCTAGGGAAAATCCCATATATTATGAGCTACATATAAAGAGAGGTAATATGGGATATATACCCCTATATCTTCTCCTTGTACTCATCAAATAGTGACTATAGGCGTAGAACATATTCCCTTGTGTCTACCCTAGGATCTACCCCAGTATCACCATGTGGTGTAGGAGTAGGAACAACAAACTGCATCCTAGCAGCACCGCCCCTAAAAGTAGCCTGTAAAGCTTAGATCTATAGTGTGAGCTACTCTATGGTGGCATCCCACTGTTCTATAGTAGCATCTCACTACTACACCTAGATCTTGGTCGACTGGAGCTTAGCCTTGACCTCATGCAACTGTGCTCTCAGAGGAGAATATACCTCCTCAGGCTCCAACTCCTCCTCATCCTCCTGAGGAGCCTCCTACCCCTTCGTTGCCATATTCTCTACTAGCTGGTTCCATACCTTGGTCCTAGCTCAAACTTTGTACCCTGCTGGATCTGCACCATCACCCCCGCCATCATCCTTGTGACCCAAGCTGCCATCACCATGCCACATCAGATCCCCATATGACTAAGCAAATGCCTCTATAACTCCTCCAAAAACTTTGGGGACAACCATTGGGGCATCCTCCTTATCTAACAACTTTGTGATCCATGACTAATAATCCACCGCTTTCACTGCATCCTAGCTATAAAACTAGAAATATCATCCCAAACTAGGCACTCATGATATGGCCACCATATGATATCTTTGGCCTTTAGCCCAGTAAAAGTAGTAGTATAGTGAGAAATATCCCCTGCATGAGGACAAATCTTGTGCCCCTTGTGCCCTTGAGCCCATCTAGTAGAATAGCATTGCATCCGCTCCTCTATGACTTTAATATCGAAAGGAAGCCCTTTGGGGTGATCTAACTTGATGTGCTTCCATCCCCAATCCTGTAAAAGAAATTTATAAGCAATGATAACATGACCCCATCGATAGAAATGGTACAACTCATCATAGCACTGGGCCAATAGGGAACTCCCCATGCATATATTATGGGCGTCTCACTGTCCATCAGGTCTTGAACCATCGTAAGTAGGTTTCATGGGAACCTCAAACCTGAGAAGTCTAGGATAAAGATGTTGCTGATAACCATCAGTAACACCACATGCCTCTCAGAGAAGATCTTTACCTCATACCACTGTGAGATAAACACTCCTCTAGAATTTTTCCTGAAGGCCTCCATAGAGCACGCTTTTAACACTCAAATAAAGACAACATCACAATCATTAGTGATCGAAGAGACAATGGCCACTCCATCAAAATGAAGCCAAAAGATCCTATACACATCCTTCGATGTAATAGTCATCTCGTTGGTAGGAAGGTGGAAGCTATTGGTCTGAGGATCCCACTGACGAACCAATGTCATAAGATAGGCCTGATCTAACATGATATGAGGCAGCCTAGTGACATACTAGAGCCCGAAGGCCTTAAGCCAAGCCCAATCCATGTCATCCAATAGGGGTAGAATATCATTCATGAGCTTCGGGTCACAAGCCCGAGCATCGAGAATCTAAGAGATAAAGAGAAAACAAAGCATAACTACAATGCATCTAAGGCATAAATCATAATAAAACATGAAAATAGTGTGAATCATGACATGCTAGTCTAAAAGGCTAAGAAAAAGAGCAATGAAATGCACATAATTATGCAAAAAAAAATTAAAACAAGTAAAAAAAATTCAAAAATCAGTTAATCATGCAAAGAAAATTCAAAATTTTTACAAAGGGTTCTTGGCTGCTTTCGACTATAGTGGCCAAAAATTGGCTGCTGAAGCTGAGAATGACCAAGCCCCATTGATCAAAATTTTAACTATTAAAATTCAAACCTGGTCGCTCTAAGCAATAGTGGCCAAGCTAGAGGCCGAGCTGGCCACTCTAAGTAGTAGCGGCCAATGGACGACATGACAGAAACATCTGCCCTAGGCCAAAAAAAATAAAAAATAAAGCAAATGGTGGCTAACCAACCACATAAAATCCTAATATAAACCTAACTACGGATTCAATTTATTTCCAACAATTTTAATGAGGTTCATTTACCAATTAATTAGTGAGGTTCATTTTACCCAAAAAAAATGAAACAAGCAGGGTCAAGGTTTGAGAGAATACCCAAGAAGCTTCGAGTCATCCACTTTGTAGATGTCTCTCCCTGTGCAGCCATGGTCTCCAATGCAAAAACACTCCAAGATGCAAAATTTGCTTTCGTAAATAGAGCTTTGATGCAAATTTACAGCTAGTGAATGTGAAAGGTCAAAACCCTAGCGTTATTTTTTTTTTTCCCAAATTATGGCTCGACGATTATTGTCGTCAGCGGCCCGAACTTCTTGGCTGCTCAATATGAGAGTGGCCACAAGAAGGAAGCTGATGGTTTCTGGACCTAATAGTGGCTAGTAGCCTAAGAAAACATAGGAGGGATTCTCTCCATGAGAAGTAGCAAAAACATCAAATAAGCACATTTTCATGACTCATGGTCATCATAATGATCAAAATAACAAAAAAAATCATAAAAACAAATCTCAAGAAAGCCTCCTATCAAGTTACTTATTCTATCAACTTAGCAATTGTAATTATTTGCACTCCATGCAACTCGAAAATATGAGTAAGTTACCATGAGGTTACTTGGGGGAAAATTTTCATTTTGGAACTATGATGTGCCTCCTTAAACCCTAAAGAAGACCAATATGGTCGGACTGCTCCACGGGAATGAAGAAATCATCCTAATTCTTCAATGATACCAAAAAAACTGAGCCATGTGATCTAATACAAGCATAAATAGAATCGCTCATCCTAACTCCCTAAGAAGGCTATTTATGTTTATACCGCTCCCTGGGATATGGATGGATGATTATCATAAATAATTAAACTCACACTTGGATGGGGATTTACCCATTAAAGAGAACAAACATTAGAAAGGAACCAAAACCAGTCATATTTGATCTAGCGACTCGTCGCTTCATTCATTTTCCTTCCCTCACCAAATCATTGTGTGAGGGAGGTAGTTCAAATCTTCAAATCATCATATTAAAAATTAAAAAAATATCACTTGATCATGTCAAAATTGCATTCATCCTACGAATAATTGCAATCAACTCTTACAAAACTTTTCCCATTTTTTTGGGGTCATAAACAAAAAAGACATCTTCAATTTGTAGCTCTTCTCTGGTCGATTTTGTTGTAGTGATATAAGCTACCCGATTGTGTTTGAGGAATGAGTGCAAGTGGACATGTGCAATCCCTGTGCTAAATTAAGTCTTCAATCAAGTTGAAGCAATGATTCAAGGATGCATTTCATCTTGCATGATTAGGCCATCCAACATTGATCAGATCAATGATCATCGTACACCCTGCTAACATAGCAGTCTACATTTTCACCTCAAGGTATGTCTATTACTTAGCACATTGCAAAAAGGGGAATTTGTACACACCTAAAACATGCCATGGTTAGGAAGACTACTTACAAGGTTACACTCATAGGTCATGTGACTAAACCTTGGGATCTTTCCAAGTGTCAAAAGTGGTTTTTACCACTCATATGGGGTATTTTAATCCCATCCAAGTCTGGTCGCTGTAGACTAGAGCAGCCAAAAACTAGCCACTATAGCTCATAGCAGCCAAATCTTAGACATTGTAGATAATAATGGCTAACCTTTAAATACATTTTATCACCCATACAACCTAATCTTGGATGGAAGTTGCAATCTACACGCAATAAGGATGACCGAGGACAACTTTGCATTTCTCCTTAGAGCCAGTCTACATGGAAGACTCAAAGTCTAGATTTAGACTTCAGTTAAACATAGAAAACAAAGAGATTCTCATGCTAACACCTAGTACGCATGAGGGATTTAGTCCTAGGGTTGAACATTGACCTAGGGCTTCAAAATATTTATAATGAATAAACCTAAAAGCACTAGGGGGTCCTTATAATTTCTTTAATCATTATTTCAATTAGATAGAGGGAGAGCATCATACATCAAAACTTTGAGCAGGTTGGATCATTGAGGAGAGCTTCTAAGAGACTTGAAGAGCTTCCCTTGGAGATCAATTCTTATAGTAAAGCCCTATCAGATTGGAGGGAAACTTCGAACACATAAGGTAATAATTTTTACATTAGGAGTGAAGTTGAGACCATAGCCTTTGGATCAAGAGAGAGATTTCACCTTAGCGGTCGTTGTCCTAGACAGTGGCCTGCAACCTAATTTAGGGTTTTAGGTGTTAGTTTCTTTTATTTTGCTTTATCTCTAATTTAGCATAAAATTTATTTCAATTATTTACTTGCATAGTATTACTTTCATTGAATTTATTGAGATTATTCATTACTAACAGCCTCATCTAGGGAGGCAATCTCAGATATCTAAGCATGTGTTGTTTTATTGATTTTAGGGCTACAGGTTTGATTAGGAAAATATGCAACATACGAGTACGAAAGGATCCCTATAGCAATTATACCTAGATAAGGAGGCATATTTAAGCTCTCATACATTTTCATGTTCATCATCGAGAAGCAAGTGCATCCCCTTGTGCAAGGGGATATTTCATAAACCTGTTGCCCTCTTTTATGTGTAAAACCATGTATCAAATCAAGGGTATCCCTTAGAGGGATTCATATGTAACCTAATCTAGATAATATAAATAATAAAAGCATTTTTTAATTTACATCATCGTATTTTGGTTATATCTGCTTTGTGCCTTTCATTTATTGCATGTTTAATATCAAAGGATTCAAATGAATCGCAAGTAGAGTAGTTGATGGATGACACACCGCTTCCTCGGGGTCGCTGTAGTGATGATAGTGATCAGGAGATAACCTATATGGGGCCACATTTTCTAGAGTGTCCCATTCTAGTGGGTAGCGATGAAGGCCTATATTATGATAGTGATGAAGAAGATGAGACAGAGAGAGCCTACTTAGGACCTCCCTACTTACGCTATCGTAATGCACCTTATACGGTTGAGGATATGCACAGAGAGATCAATCTCCATCCTCACCTTAGAGGGAGACCACCAAATATTAATGTGATTTATCACATGGTGTTTCCTGATCCACCGATGTACATGGAGCTCCTTGAGCCCAATGATCCCATCCGATAGTCTATTCACGGACCAGATTCGAAGATCCCCATACCCCCAGAACCACATCTCGGGGATGGAAGTTTTGTTAATGATGAGTCACTTGCACGTGGTCCTGGAGACATGATCCATTTCATCAACATGATCTCCATTGATTTGACCACTCCACTCCATAATCCAGCCGATCCATCCAAACCGTTGCCTCTAAATGTAGATGCTATTGATTGGGATCGTGTTGATTCACCACTAGAGCCTGAATATTTCTTCCCTAATGAAGAAATGCTGCAACCTTTCCATTTTTCGCTAGGCTATGCACATGATGTCTATCATGTTGAGGATGCTTCCAATGAGGAACCTATAAACCCAGTAGATGACATCCACTTGATCCCTACGCCTCATCAGCTTGAGGAGGGATCCCATATGTCAGTAGAGGAGACCTTCAAAGTGGATATCAGTAATGATCCCACCAATCCAAGGAAGGTCAAATTTGGGGAGACTTTGACTCTTGATGAGCGTGCCAACCTCATCCCTCTACTGAGAGAGAGACCTGATCTCTTTGCTTGGACTTACAAAGATATGCTGGGTCTAGATCCAAAATTGGTTACTCATAACCTTTCGCTAGATCTATCAAAGAAGCCAATCAAGCAGAAACTCAGGAAGATGCATCCAACAGTAGCCTTAATGGTTAAGGATGAGTTGCAAAAGCTGTTGGACGTAGAGTTTGTCATCTCCATCGACTATCCAAAATGGGTATCCAATATGGTGCCTATAGGAAAACCTGATGGAAGGATCCGTATTTGTACGGATTTTAGAGACCTAAATAAGGCAACACCAAAGGATTCATTTCCATTGTCGAATATCGATGCTCTTGTAGACGCAACTACAGGTCATGAGATGCTCTCCTTAATGGATGGTTTTTTTGGTTACAATCAAATTTGGATTAAGCTCGAAGACCAGCATAAAACCACATTTATAATGCCATGGGGGACATTTTGCTATAAAGTTATGCCATTCGGCCTTAAAAATGTTGGTGCCACATATCAACGGGCTATGACATATATCTTTCATGACTATATGCATAAGATCCTAGAGGATTACATTGATGACTTGTTGGCCAAGTCATTATTACATTTTGAGCATGTGGAGGTCCTGAAGAAGGTCTTCGATCACCTGATAGAGCATAATTTCAGGTTGAATCCTAAGAAGTGTGTATTTGGTGTAACTTCAGGAAAGCTCTTAGGGTTCATCATTTCAAAATGAGGCATCGAAGTTGACCCAGCAAAGGTCAAGGCTATTCTAGAAATGCGTCCCCCCATAAACATCAAAGAACTAAGGAGCCTACAGGGCAAGGTAGCATCCATAAAGTGATTTATCGCTCAATTATCGGATAAATGTTGACCCATGAATCGACTGCTACACAAGGGGGTCCCATTCAATTGGGATGAGGACTATCGAGCAGCCTTTGCTAAAATTAAGCAATACCTAGTGACGCCGCTAGTGCTAGCTCCACCAAGGCTAGATGAGCCATTTTTGCTATATATATCGGCAACCGACTTTGCATTGGGAACCATGTTAGCCCAAAAGAATATGTAAAGCAAAGAATAAGCCATATATTACATTAGCAGAACCTTGGTGAGCTATGAGCTCGGATATGCATATGTGGAGAAGCTATGTTTAGCAGTAGTGTTCGCTACTAAGAAATTATGACACTATATGTTGAGTCATACGACATATGTTATATCCAAACAAAATCCTTTGTAGTATATGATGAGCAAGACATATCATAATACATGTACTACGAAGTGGATCATGCTACTGATAGAATTTGATCTAGAATTCATAAGCCAAAATTCCATTAAGGGACAAGTCATAGCAGATCAACTGGTTGAGGTGCCTCTCAAAAATAGTAGGCCCCTCACCATAGAGCTTCTTGATGATGTAGTCTTTGCCTTATCAGAAGCACCCAAACCTGAAGAACTAGATAACAAAGCCGATATGACCTTGTTCTTCGATGGTTCGAAGTGTGAGCAAGGGGGTGGTGCAAGAATAGTGTTGTTCATGCCACAAGGAGCTCCAATGCCCTTGTCATTCAAGTTAGACTTTCCTTGCACTAATAACAATGCTGAATACGAAGCCCTAATTTTGGGTCTCCAAACAACCATCACCATGAAGATAAAAAGGCTAAATATCTTTGGTGATTCCCTTCTCATTGTGAACCAAGTTAAGGGATTATTTCAATGTCGATGTTCGGTATTGAAAGCTTACAAGGATCTTGTTGACATTTATCTAGCTCGACTGGAATGGTATGACATCGAGGCAATCCCTCATTCATCCAATAGATTTGTAGACACAATGGCATCTTTGGGATCTCTAATCCCTCAGAATCCATCTACCGATTTCATGACCATCCATGTAAAAATATTGTCACACTCTATTGTGCAGCATGAAGCATTGGATAACAAAGAGTCAATCAACATGATTCATGTAGAACCAAATCATGAATGGTTCTACAGAGCTAGAGACTTTCTCAAGAGAGCATCTTGGGGGTCTTTGATCTCGTAGGATCAGATGGGGAGTGGTATTACCATTCACCATAAGATTATTTCCTAGTCTGCATTTGCCAATGTAGAACCATAGGGGGAACATGTTGTCTTGTCGATCGAAGCTGAAGCTTATCATAATTGGACGTCATAGATATATGACTTCCTTAGACTTGGTGTAATCCCTCAGGGATTATCACGTGTCATGAAGCACACATTTAAACAGAAAGTGACAAAGTATGTCTTGTTAGTAGACATCCTATACCGTAGAAGCTACGATGGAGTTCTCCTTCATTGTCTTGAGCCCCAAGAGTCATCTTGGGAAATTTTGCAAGCTCACGATGGTACGTGCGGTGGCCATTTCAGTGGCATGGCTATCATCAAGCGCATCCTTCGAATGGGTTATTATTGGCCCACTATGGAGAAGGATTGCAATGTGTATGTCAAGAAATGCGTTAAATGTCAACATCATGCTAATCTTACGCACTTGCCATCATAGGCCTTACAACCCATTCAAGCGGCTTGGCCATTTTCTCAATGGGGATTTGATCTCATTGGTAAGATCTCTCCTCCATCATCGGGTTGACATACCTTTATTATCATGACTACTAAGTATTTCACTAAATGGGTGGAAGCCATCCCCTTAACAATGACAACTGGAGCACGTATTGTTGAGTTTATACTCACCAATATCATAAGTCATTTTGGGATACCATCCAAGATAGTGTCGGATAATGGAACATCATTTAAGAACAAAACTATGAGAGCTTTGATGTCTAAGTATAGAATCAAACACAGTTTTGTGACTCCATATTATCCATAAGCAAACGGACAAGCTGAAGCTTCAAATAAGATAGTGGTCTCCATATTGAAAAATATGGTACAAGAGCACCACAAATATTGGCACATCCAGCTACCCCTTGCTTTATGGGCTTACAGGACTAGTATTCAGACTCCCATTGGGGCAACTCCATTTTCACTAGTATATGGTGCTGAGGCCATTATGCCCTTAGAGTTGGAAATTCCAATGCTGCGCGTCACATTGAAAGAGTTCATTGATGATGACACCGCATGACAAGCTCACCTAGATCAATTGATGCTACTTGATGAACATCGCGTGAATGCCCTTGAGCACCTCCACATTTATCAAGAGTACTTAAAATGAGCTTACAATAGCAAATTCCATCTGAGAGACTTTGAGGTTGGTGATCTTGTGCTGA
Source organism: Wollemia nobilis (assembly GCA_028583015.1). Lineage (NCBI taxonomy): Eukaryota > Viridiplantae > Streptophyta > Pinopsida > Araucariales > Araucariaceae > Wollemia > Wollemia nobilis. The sequence goes on from JAQPPZ010000599.1 coordinate 196,040, forward strand.
AAGAGAACCAACAGAACTCAAATTTATTGCCAAAAATGTGAGACAAATTCATAGCTAATTGGTTAGGTCCTTATATGATCTCAGAGAAGATTGGACCTGGGACATATCACTTGACATCACTTGGAGGAGTTGAAGAGCCTGAACCTCTCAATATCCTTCATCTTAAAGTGTTTTATGCCTAAACCCCAAAAGGCTCCAAAGGCATCTATAAGCCCTTTGGTCAATCCTAAAAGGCTCCAAGGGTTTCTTAAACCCTTGTCAATCCTAAAAGGCTCCAAAGGCATCTCAATCCCTCAATTTCCTTAAAATCCAAAAACTCCAATTTCTTAAAATCACTTGGTCAATCCTAAAAGGCTCCAAGGGTTTCTTAAAACGCTTGGTCAATCCTAAAAGGCTCCAAGGGTTTCTTAAAACCGCTTGGTCAATCCTAAAAAGCTCCAAGGGTTTCTCAAAACCGCTTGGTCAATCTCAAAAGGCTCCAAAGGCATCTATAAGCTCTTTGGTCAAACCAAATGTTAAAATCCATAAAAAATTGGAAAAATATCAAAAATAAAAAACATTTGCATTTCATTCATATCATTGCATTGCATTTTGCATCATGCATCTCATTTTCCACATGCATTTTCATCTTTGCATTGCATTAGGCATATTCATCCATCGCTCTTGCATTAGAATGAATTATGTTCACAATCTTACAAATGACACCACATTTGTGTTTCAATCATGCATCTATGCACTATCATTTTCATCCATTTATCACCCTTGTGAGTAATTGTGTTTTTCAACACAACCCAAATTGTTGCTATGAAGAATATACTAAGGTTTTTTGATCATTCAACCATACCTAGAGGTCTTCTCAAGAGTTGATAGAAAGCTTGCTTTGCTTTTGTAGTTGAGGTCTAGTTAGTATAGCCCTTAGCATATCAGAATTCTATCACTAATCAACAAATTAAACAATCCTAATAAGGACTAGGGGAAGATGAAAGCCATGAAGTAGGACCAGGTATCCTGAGGTGAAAAGAGTTATTCTTGCTTATCCCCCTGTGTGGACGGTATGGGAAATGTTGGCAATTGGAAAAAGGACAAGTTTATTCCCTACCCAGAATCCCTTGCTTACGTTAAAATGAGCAATATCCCAGAGTGATATCCCAGATCAATCCTCCATATTGATACCCTAGATCGATATCATAGATCGACATCCCAGATTGATATCCCATATTGATATCATAAGATCGATATCCTAGATCGATATCCCAAAAATAGTTCCCCAAAGTAAAATCCCCAAAGGAAGTTTTTGAAGCAAATTATCAAATGTAAATTCCAAAAAGTCAAGTCAAATGAAGATAAAATTGTACAAAGAAAGAAAAATCAGTATCAAATCCCTTGCTCAAGAAAGAAAGAAAGAAAAAGAAAGGAAAGTACAAAATAAACAGTGATTATTATCACTAAAGTACAAAAATAAATAGTGATTTTTATCACTTTATATGAGCAAGTATCCCAAAAAATTGAAGAAAAGAAGGGAGTGAACTTGAATCCATGGAATTTCCAGCACTACTATACCTTACGCATGATGATATGTCTGATGCATTAGCATTTCGCTTTTGTGCAGACCAATGTTTGAATGTGGAAGAGCTAGCTTCAGGTGTCCTGTATCGCCTAGTGGTCTAGTCCAACTAAAATCTAAACCTAGGATTGGATAAATATTTGTGGACCCCCAATCTTAGCAATGGGCTGAAAGAATCCCGCTTGACATCGGGGTATGCTTATGCCTTATCTTAATATATTCATTTGCACACATAGGGATAATGAATAGTTAGGGCCTATCCTAGAGAAAGCCTTATGTTTCAGAAGTCTAGTATGGTTAGTATACAACTTTTGATCAGTCAACTAGGGTGTTTGAGTCTCATGGAAAACCTCAAAAATTCCCAAAAAGCAACAATCAAATTTTCAAATGCAATCATCAAATATAAAATCTCATTTATGAGAGTTTGTTTATTAGAACTATTTGTGATATATGTTAGATACTGGATGGATGTCAGAAATGATATTTAAATGGCCACTGACTATGTTATGCATATATTTTAATTTACAAAAGCTTATAAATAGAAACAATGCATTGCAACTCACATATGAGTGTCAAATCAATAAAGATTCATAATAAAATATAGCAATTATCATGCATGATTGTTATACATTCTATGGTGTCATCCATTAGATTGTTAAAACCTCATATCATATTGCATACATTGTGTTTTAAGTGATTAAAACATACATGTCCATTTACAATAAATCAATATCATCAAAAATACATGCAATACAAACATGGCATGAATCATGTCATAAACAACATAAAGTAAATGCATACAAGTGAAGCAGATCAAAACTGCATTAAACATAAAATATTGCATTCATATACATAGCATCATAAAGTAGTCCATATACACATGTATATCACTGCATCCACATCATATAGCTAGTGCATGTCATCCATACATCACATCATATAACAATAAATCAAATATATGCATTGCATCCATGTGCATAACATAAACATAAAATACCAAAAATAAAGTACACATATAATGAGATGAACTATCATATATATATATATATATGTGTGTGTGTGTGTTTTTTTAAGAGTACATAGTATCAGGGTATATCAAAATACCCATAGGCTACAACTGTGTAGGTCCTCGACCTTACACTCAAAACTAGTACAAAAAGCAAAATCTATGCCATAGCACTATGCTAGCTCTAGCCTACAATCCTTGGTCAACCTATTGTGGAGCCCTCTCCACCTCCATTTACCCCATCCTAACTCTCCCTACTCTAGAGTCCTACTATGAGCTATGCACCATCACAAACCAAATACGCCTATGAGCTCCCTCTCTATCCTATGAGTCCTATGGCTCGAGCTAGTGGAAGACTACCCTATCTCCCTAGTCCTAGTCCTAGATCCTCTTGAGTCCCTATAGTGTGGGTATCCTCTAGTACCTCCCCACCTATCAGCCTGATGTAGCCCTCCAGCTAGGAGATGTGAGCTACACTCGTTGTATGTCGCTCATTACCCTCCTCCATGAGGGAATGAAGCCTCCTGATCTCTACCATGGGGTCACGACCTACTGGTAGTAAAGAAGATGGTGCTATGGGAGGTGCCATGATAGCCTATGTAGATGAGGGGCCCCCCATCACTGCCCTAAGTAGGTCCCTCTCAGTAGTCACGACACTCAGCTATGCCTGTGCTAGATCCCGCTCGCCTATGAGCTATGTGATCTGAGTATCTACAGTGGTAGCCTATGCATGGAGAGTTATCCTCTCCTCCTCATATCCCTACCACTACCTCTCCCCATGAGTGAGCTTCACCTCTATCATGGTGATGGTAGTATCCCTATGTAGAATCTGAGTCTGTAGTCTCCCAACCTAGCTCTAGAGGTCAGAAATCTAGGCTCTCAACTACCCAATCTCACTATCTAGAGGTGCCTCACCCTCCTCTAATACCTCCTCCTCTACCTCCACCTATGGGCCCTCCTCTATAGTGGCCCTGTACCCCATGCACCCTCTATCCGCTAGTGGGTCCTGCACCCCTGAGGATCCACCTCTGCACCCTCTATGCCCTATATGAATCCACCAGTTGGTCGGCCTAGAGGACCCTCTCCATGCCACTAGAAATCTGCCCACCATCCATCATAGTCCGGAGTAGTGCCTGCATCCGCCAGGCCTGACTCCTAATAGTCATCATCCTCATCCCCTAGGGGAGTCACCTAGGGCCATGTCAGGTCCCTCTCAAGGACCAGGCATCTATAGATAGTCGACATCTCTAGGACATCCTACCGGATCCCAAACTACCTCAGGATGTGAGAATAGAAGTGGTACTCACGTATGTCGACCTTTCGACCGAAGATCCATCTATCTCTACGTGCTCGATGTAGGTCCCTATCCGCATCTATCCATGTCGAGTAGTCCATGTACGGTCACCACCATATGTGCTCAGGGTGGAGCTATGCAAATCTAGCAATGTAATGCTCTAGGTCTCCTACATGAGACCTACTCCTGAAGCCCTCTCGCTCCTAGGGCCAGTAGGTGGTATAGCACTGACTCTCCTCATCAATGTCAGTAATCATCAGGGGAAAGTCCATGGGGTGCTCAATCAAGATGTGCTACCAGCCCCAAATCTGAAGGAGGATGTTGCAGCTGATGCCTACTCTACTATGATGCATGATCTGATATAGCTCATGGTAGAGATGTGCTAATAGGGCGCTCCCCCATGATAGGATGAGAGGTCACACAGTCGAGCTCACCATAACCTCTCTAGTCCGAGCCAGGAGGTTCCAAGGGAACCTCACACCTAAAGAATCCAGGAGGACTATCTGAATAATCAAGTGCATAAATACAGCCTCCCACTATGAAAAGAATATGGCCTCGAACCACTCCTCGACATGGATGCCTCCATGGGCATTACGGTCCTGGGCCTCAGTACTCCATCTACCAAATATGGAATCAAATACGACCTTCCTGGCTGAGGTAGGAGAAGATGTGATGGGCTCACCATCAATGGGCAGGTGGAAGATATGGTAGACGTCCTCTAAAGTGACAGTCATTTCACCCATCGGTAGGTGAAATGTGTTGGTCCACGCATCCCAATGATGGGCCAAAGCAGTCAAGTATGCCTGGTCAATCCGGATGGTGGGGAGGTTCAAGATGTAACCGAACCCCATAGTAGTGAACCACTCCCACTCCCTAGGAGTGAGATCACCATGAAGGCTACGAAGGAGATCGGTCTCCCTCGCTCTATTAGTCAAAGTCTGAGTAACAAAAATAATAAATAGAGAAAAACAATGAAAAATAATTCTAACTATCAAAACAAATTTGAAAACGCATAAAAACACAAAAACATGTCAACACATGATCACAAATTTCAAAAACATCAAAAAAGCACTTCAACATTGCAATAAATGGCATGAATTGCCTAGAAAAATAAAAAAATTAAACAAATTGAAAAAATTTCTAACTCATGCGCGTCATGGGTCCTAGCAGCGGTCAGCGCAACGGTAAAAAATATGACCATTGGGATTTAAATCCCATCGTGGCTGATAGCCATGGCCCCCAATTTTCCAATTGGGAGCCGTGTCTGCCACCCATGGCTAAGGGGCATGACCTTTTCAGGGTCATGTGCTCCCCATAAATAACCCCAAAACCCTAAAAAATTAATTAACCCACCCTCTAATCTAACCTATGCTAAACCTAGCTAGGGTGTGGTTCGTTACCGACAGTTTAATGAGATTCATTAACCCATTATTTAGTGTGGTTAATTTTAAACCGGTAATGTAATTGTGAGGTCTCGGTTTTTGAGTTACCTTAGAAGCATCGACTCCTCCACTGGTCGAAGCTTCCGGCTGATCGACCATCGGTGTGGAAAACTGGAATTGTGTCGGGTTTTCGGTAGCGTTCCATGTTAGAATGTAGTTTTTACCTCCCAGAGCTCTCAGTTTTACTATCGCTATCAGGTGAATAATGAAAATTTACAAAGCGAAAAACCTTATATAATTTTTTATTTTGGTGCGGCCCATGGTTGACATCCGCGGTCCCCGGATTAGGGTTTTCCACCCGTGGTTGACATCCACGGTTAAGGAATTGGCCCACTTTGACAGGCGTGGTTAGAAAACTACATTAATTGCTCCAAATTCCCACTGTGGAGAGCCTTAAAAGGTCAAATCAAGGATGTTAATCAGACCAGATAAGTCAAAAAATTCAAAATTAACAAAAAAATCAAATAAATCAAAAGCCAAATGCACCTCGTATTCAGTTATTTACCCTATACACTTGGTGGTTGCAGCGACTTGCGATCCATGCAATCCGACAAGATGAGTAAATTACCATAAGGAAATTTGGGGTAAATTCATCATTTCTGAATGGTTATGCTTCATTTCAATCCCTAAGAAGGCCTACACAGTCGGACTGCTCCACGGGAATGAGATATTCATCGCAATTCTCCTATGATATTTTCAGCATATCATCGACATTATGATTCACTACAAGCCTAATAGATATTGCTATCATTTTGATTCCCTAAGAAGGCCTTCATGGCTGGACCACTCCATGGGATAGAAATAGGCAATTACTCTAAATGGTGTAATCATAGCTGATTAGGCCTTGCCAAGTATTCAAATGCTAAATCTTAATTTGTGCAAAGATCATTCATAGTGGTCAAGCGACCTCGTCACTTCATTTAATTGTCATTACCCTCATCGACTCATCGCTTGAGGGGGTAGTCATAATATCAAATCATAATCAAAGTCAATAGAAGATCCCTTGATCGTAGATCCCTTGATCTTGTCAAAATTGTGTTCATCCTTGTGAATCATTGCTAAATACTATCATAAGCTTACCCCTTTGCTTGGGGAAAATAGCAAATATGATAGTTAGTTTGTAACTCTCTTCCTTTCGGATTGATAGGCATGAAAGCCTACTTGGCATTGATGCTATCCAAATGTCTGATGATGAGTGCAAAATTTTTCAAATTTAAGCCTTTCATCCAGTTGGAAGCAATGATTCGAGGATGCGCATCCTTTTGCTGGACTCGGGGCATCTAATGTTGATCAGATCAATGATCATCATCCAACCTACGACATCATTTTAGGAGGTCTATTTTTGCTCAGCATTGTTCAATCTCACAATGCATCTCAAAAGGGGCATCTATAGACACCTAAAATGCATCATGCCGAGGTGACTACTCATATGGGACATGCTAGAAGACCATATGGAAGACCTTTGTTGGCAATTTTGGGTACTTTGGGTACATTGCATTTGCTCAAGTGAATAAGTTTTCATTGATTTCAAGAAGCTTTTGAAGGAATTTGATTTGATGTCAAATAATTTGTTTTGATGAAGGTTACGGCGTGATAGTTTCAAAGGTCTTTTTGCAAACCCCAAGCTGACAGGTTCAAAATAAAGTAAGTTGGAAAAGTGTCACGATATCGTGACATGTCGTAGTTTCGCGACTCAAAGAGGAGAGAGAATGTATAGAGTCAAAAATGTCATGATTTTGTGACATATTGCAAGGAAGGTTGTACGGATGAAAAAATATCATGATTTCACGACATGTTGCAAGAGAGAGAGTCCGAAAGAAAAAGTGTCATGATTTTGTGACATAATGTAGAAGAGAGAGTCCGTAGTGTGAATTGTCATGATTTTGTGACAAGTTCAAAGAGAGAGAAAGTAACATGAAAAGTGTCACGATTTCGTGACATGCTACAAAGTTCAAAGTGAGAACTGTCATGATTTTGTGACATGCTACAGAGTTCGAAGTGAGAACCGTCACGATTTTGCGACATGCTGCAGAGTTCGAAGTGAGAACCGTCACAATTTCATGACATGTTGCAGATGAAAATGTTCCAAGTAAGAACTATCATGATTTTGTGACATGCAGCAAAGGAAAGTGTTCGAAATAAGAAATGTCACGATTTCGTGACAAGTTGCAAAGTAAGCGTACAAAAAGTTGATAGTGTCGCAATTTCACGACATGTTGAAGAGAAAGCATACGGATGCAGAAAGTGTCACAATTTCATGACAGGTTGAAGAGAAAGCTTACGGATGCAGAAAGTGTCACGATTTCATGACAGATTGAGATGACAGCATACGGTTGGAGAAAGTGTCACGATTTTGTGACAGAAATAGAAAGTAGGTCTTCAACAAGAGAAGAGTCATGATTTCGTGATAGAAGAAAAATGAAAGAGCATGGAAGAAGAGGCATCGTGATTTCATGAAAAATTTGAGGAAGAGCTCAAAGGCGAAAGCATCACGATTTCGTGACATGTTCCATTTTTGTGGGCGTAAGGCAGAGAAAAGCACAAGGCAGCGAAAGTGTCACGATTTTGTGACATGTTTCGTTTTTGCTAGTGCAAGCAGAGAAGAGTGCAAGGAAGCGAAAGTGTTGCGATTTCGTGACATGTTCTGCTTTTGCGGGTGCAAGCCGAGAAGATGTTAATAAATTGAAAAGTGTCATGATATCGCGACATGTTGTATTTTCGTGGTAGAAGCTATAGAAGAGTTACAGAGGCAGTGAAGCCGACAAAGTCAAATTTTAGCTGACGAAGATTAGGGTTTGTATTTGTTATAACAATCGATTAAGATTAAAGTTTTCTTCATGAAAATTTTGTTATAAAAGGAGGGATGTTTGGAGAGTTGAAGAAGCAATGGATGTGTGGTTGAAGTGCGACGTTCGTAGATAGTGCGTAGAGCAATAAGTTTGATCGCCAAGAGCAGAGTGCGAAATTCGATCATAGTGTGCAGAGTGCATTTCTTTGAATTATTCTAACTGTGAAAGATCACAAAGGAAGTAGAGTGTGTGAAGACGGTGCCACTATGATTGCGTAGAGGTGCAAAGGTTGAAGTTTGACCAAATGCGGTTGTGATTGTGCAAAGAGAGCAGAGGGCGTACAGAGCACAAAGGGCAAAGACGAACGTGAAGTGCTACTGTATGAGGATAGAGGTGCATTGGTTCTTTGAGAAGAACCTGAGGAAAGATTTGGCAAGTCTTTGAGAAGGCTTGTGTGTAGAGGATTGATTTGTTCAAGTGTTGGACAGATCTGACAGACATAGGAAGACTTGTACTAGACCGACTGACTGTGTTTGGTACAGGTTGTTGAGCTACTATGGACATGATCATAGAAGGTAGATGTCTCTTAGGCTAAGCATTGAGGACAGGAGGTCTTTGGTGGAAAGGAGTTCCACATGCTGGCAAGAGGTAGAGGCAGTTGATCTTCTGAGGTATCATTTCCAGAGCAAAAGGGAAGGTATCTCCTTTGAGCAGAGGCTCATAAATCCATAGTAGAGGGGAAGGTATCTCCTTTGAGCAGATGCTCATAAATTTTTATTGGGGGAAGGTATCTCCTTTGGGCCGAGGCTCATAAACATTGTAATTGGGAAGGATTCCCAAAGAACTTTGAGATAAATTTTAGAGAAAATTTTTGTGGACGTAGCCCAGCCATTCTGGGTGAACCACGTTAAAATTGGTGTACTTTGTGGATGATATTGTGCATTGTTTTTATATTGCTTTGGGTATATTACTTTACTATTTTGAAGTATAAAAGAAAAAGTAAAAAGAGGTCTTATACTGTTCACCCCCCCTCTCGGTATAAACTTGTGTTCTTCAATTGGTATCGAGGCAGGTGCCTTCAAAAAGTTTAACAGCTTGAAGGAAAAGCTAGTAAAGAACACAATGTATTATTCAAGTGGCAATGTAGCACCTATTCTTGATGGGTCAGATTTTGGTCTTTGGAGTGCAAGGATGAAGGTTCATCTAATGGCACTTGGTAATGAGGTATGGTAAGTAATTGAAGATGAGTACACTATTCTTGTACATGGTCCAAACACTAAAGAAGAAAGGCTCCTACATCACAACAATTCAAAAGCAATGAATGCAATCCTAAAAGGCTTACAGAAAGCAGATCTCACCAAAGTGATTCACTGCAAGACAACTAGTGAAATGTGGAAACGATTCACAGGTGGTTCATACAGGTGCTAAAAATGTCAGAAAGGCCAAGTTGAGACACTTAAAAGGTATGTTTGAACAACTCAAGATGAATGATGATAAAAATATTAGTGACTACATGCTTCGTATGGATGAGGTTGTTAAATCCATGAAAGACTTAGGTCTTGAGCTTGCTGAAAATGATGTTTGTGATAATATTTTAAGATCTCTTCCTAATAGATTTAGTGAAAATATTTCTACTATTGAGGAAGCTAAAGATTTGGATAAGTTGAAAAAGGATGAGCTCCATAGTATACTTGCAGCATTTGAGTTGAGAACTCAAGTGAAGGTTGATGTCAAGAGAGAGGCAGCTTTCAAGGCTACCAAGAAATCCAAGGGTAAACAGCTTCAAGAGAGTAATGAGTCTTCTAGTGATGAAGAGGCATATTACAGCAAGAAAGGCAAGTTCTCTAGAAAGCACAAAAGTGAAAAATATAAGATGTTTCAATTGTGGAAAGTTTGGTCATTATGCTACTGACTGTACTATTCCCAAGAATGAAAGTGATGAAGATAAATAGGATTCTAAGAGCAAGGATTCTAAAAAGCACAAGCATCACAGAAAGAACAAATATGAGCACAAAAATCAAGGAAAGAGGTATTCTCACAAGCACAAGAAGAGTTTCTACCTAGACAAAGCAAGTAAGTGTTCTAGTAGTGATAGTGAAAGTTCTTCAAGTGATGATGAAAATGAGATGTTATTCATATCAGAAAAAGAGGAAGAACCAAAACATAGATTCATTATCATGAAATGTCTTAGATGTGGAAATTTTGGTCACCTTGAGGATGATTGTAAAAATAATGATTTGGTTTCCAGTATGTATGAGGATGCTTCAAAAAACTATAAGGAAGATGCATGTATGGTTTTTGAAAAAGGTAGCACCTCTAGTGATAAGAAATTTGAAAAAGGCTTTGATGATTCAGAAAGCAAACAAATAAAGGATCTTGAAAGTGAACTTATTGGTTCTCTTAGTTCTTTGAAAAAAGAAAGAAAGAAGAATGCTAGACTCAAGGATAAGTTAGATGAATGTTGTATGGAGAGAGATGATCTTATAAAAAATCTTGATTTCTCTATAGCTAAGACATAAGAACTCAAGAATGAGTTAGAGTCTAAGGTTCTTGAGTATAGTGAGTTGGAACAGAAAATGGCTTCTTTGAAAGAGGAAACTAAAGAGTACAAGGATAATATTTACAGGTTTCAAGATAGCTCCAAAAAGGTTAAGTCACTCATCAAAGGTCAAAGAAATACAACAAATAAAACAGGCCTTGGTTTTGTTAAGCTACACAAGGAACAAGTTGGAGAGTCTAGTAAGAGACTCCAAAAGGAAGAGAGTTCTGATGAAGAAAGTATTTCAGATCATGAGTCCTTGAATGATAGATGCGCAGAAACAAAAAATAGAATTTAGAATGAGAAGAAGAAGTTTTCAGGACCCAAGAGGTCAAATAAAGAAAAATTTCAAGGCAGATGTTTTGCATGTCACAGGTTTGGTCACATGGCTTCACATTGCATGACTCAAGTGACGAAGGTAAATGAAAATTTTAGAAGTGCTAGTTTCTTTCAAGGGTATTTCTACTCTTGTCAATAGTTTGGGCACAAGGAATTTTATTGCAAGGCAAATAACATGAACAGGTTTGGTCAGAATAGGTTTGGCTAGAATAGATTTGGTCAGAATAGGTTTGGCCAGAACATATTTGGTCATAATAGGTTTGGCTAGAATAGGTTTGGTCAAAATAGGTGGATTCAAAGATCAGGTTTACCTTAGAGAAACAACATCGTCAAGTGTTTCAAGTGCAACAATGAAGGTCACATAATCAGACAGTGTAGAACTAAAATTCCAGACTATAGGAATAGGAACAATGGCATGATTAGGTCCAAGGATCAAGGCATGAACAAGAACAGGGATGAGAACAAGAACAAGAATAGTGACAAGAATAGGAATATGGACAAAGAGTTCAAGAGAAGGCCCGACAAGGAAGTTATAGATGCTTATGATGATCAGTGCCTAATGGGAGCTTTACTCCCACCCCATAATTAATCACCTCATCAGGAGGTGGGGGAGGGACTGAGCTAAGAGGCTCATTCTTAGTCCCGAGCCCCAAAGGTGACCCTTTGCCATCAATGGCAAAGGGGGAGAGATATGAGTAAGGGGGAGAGCTTCAAAGTGAAGAGGAAAGCTTCAAGTCAGGAGTAAAACTTCAAAAGAATATTCTCAAGTTGTGGACACAGTTTGTCAGTTGTTAGAATAGTTGGTTTTAGTTTTGGCTCTTGAGAAGTGTTTTCAATAAAGGTTTACCATCAATGAAAAAGGGGGAGATTGTTGGCAATTTTGGGTACTTTGGGTACATTGCACTTGCTCAAGTGAATAAGTTGTCATTGATGTCAAGAAGATTTCGAAGGAATTTGATTTGATGTCAAATAATTTGTTTTGATGAAGGTTATGGCATGACAGTTTCAAAGGTCTTTTGCAAACCCCAAGCTGATAGGTTCGAAAGAAAGTAAGTTGGAAAAATGTCACAATATCGTGACATGTCGTAGTTTCATGACTCAAAGAGGAGAGAGAATGTAAAGAGTCAGAAATGTCACGATTTCCTGACATATTGCAAGGAAGGTTGTACGAACAAAAAAATGTCATTATTTCATGACATGTTGTAGGAGAGAGATTTTGAAAGAAAAAGTGTCACGATTTCACGACATAATGCAGAAGAGAGAGTCCGTAGTGTGAATTGTCATGATTTCATGACAAGTTCGAAGAGAGAGAAAGTAACACGAAAAGTGTCATGATTTCACGACATGCTGCAGAGTTTGAAGTGAGAATTGTCATGATTTCGCGACATGCTGTAGAGTTTGAAGTGAGAACTGTCATGATTTTGTGACATGCTACAGAGTTCGAAGTGAGAACCATCACGATTTCATGACATGTTGCAGATGAAAATGTTCCAAGTAAGAACTGTCACGATTTTGTGACATGCAACAAAGGAAAGTGTTCAAAATAAGAAATGTCATGATTTCATGACAAGTTGCAAAGTAAGCATACAAAAATTTGATAGCATTGTAATTTTGTGACATGTTGAAGAGAAAGCGTAGGGATGCAGAAAGTGTCACGATTTTGCAACAGGTTGAAGAGAAAGCTTATGGATGTATAAAGTATCGTGATTTCGTGACATATTGAGATGACAACATACGGTTGGAGAAAGTGTCATGATTTCGCAATAGAAACAGAAAGCAGGTCTTCAACAAGAGAAGAGTCATGATTTCATGATAGAAGCAAAACGAAAGAGCATGGAAGAAGAAGCGTCGTGATTTCATGAAAAATTCAAGGAGGAAGATCTCAAAGGTGAAAGCATCACGATTTCATGACATGTTCCATTTTCGTGGGTGTAAGGCAGAGAAAAGCATAAGGCAGCAAAAGTGTCACGATTTTGTGACATGTTTCGTTTTCGCTAGTGCAAGCAAAGAAGAGTGCAAGGAAGTGAAAGTGTCACGATTTTACGACATGTTCTGCTTTCACGGGTGCAAGCCGAGAAGAGGTTAAGAAAGTGAAAAGTGTCACGATATCACAACATGTATTTTCATGGTAGAAGCTAAAAAAGAGTTACAAAGGCAGTGAAGTTGACAAAGTAAAATTTTAGCTGACAAAGATTAGGGCTTGCAACCGACAAAGATTAGGGTTTGCATTTGTTATTACAGTCGACTAAGATTAAAGTTTTCTTCATGAAAATTTTGTTATAAAAGGAGGGTTGTTTGGAGATTTGAAGGAGCAATGGATGTGTGGTTGAAGTGCGACGTTCGTAGATAGTGCGTAGATCAAGAAGTTCGATCGCCAAGAGCAGAGTGCAAAATTCGATCATAGTGTGTAGAGTGCATTTCATCGAATCATTCTAAGTGTGAAAGATTGCAAAGGAAGTAGAGTGTGCAAAGACGATGTCGCTATGATTGCACAGATATGCAAAGGTTGAATTTCAACCAAGTGCGGCTGTGATTGCACAAATAGAGCAGAGGGCGTAGAGAGCACAAAGGGCAAAGACGAATGCGAAGTGCTACTATATGAGGATAGAGGTGCAATGGTTCTTTGAGAAGAACCTAAGGACATATTTGGAAAGTCTTTGAGAAGTCTTGTGTGTAGAGGATTGATTTGTTCAAGTGTTGGACAAATCTGACAGACAGAGGAAGACTTGTACTAGACCGACTAACTGTGTTTGGTACAGGTTGCTGAGCTACTGTGGAAGTGATCATAGAATGTAGAGGTATCTTAGGCTAAGCATCGAGGATAGGAGGTCTTCGATGGAAAGGAGTTCCACGTGCTGGCAAGAGGTAGAGGCAGTTGATCTTCTGAGGGATCATTTCTAGAGCAAAGGGGAAGGTATCTCCTTTGAGCAGAGGCTCATAAATCCAGAGTAGAGGGGAAGGTATCTCCTTTGAGAAGAGGCTCATAAATTCTAATTGGGGGAAGGTATCTCCTTTGTTCCAAGGCTCATAAACATTGTAATTGGGAAGGATTCCCAAAGAACTTTGAGATAACTTTTAGAGAAAAGTTTTGTGGACGTAGCCCAACCATTCTGGGTGAACCACATTAAAATTGGTGTCACTTTGTGGATGATATTGTGTATTGTTTTGATATTACTTTGGGTATATTACTTTACTATTTTGAAGTATAAAGTAAAAAGTAAAAAGATGTCTTATACTGTTCACCCCCCCTCTCAGTATAAACTTGTGTTCTTCAACCTTTGGACAAATCCAAGGTATAGCAGTTGTTTTTACCACTCAATTGGGAACCTTTTCCTAGTAATTTCTAGCCACTAATGACACTCATGATTATTAGTTCTTCCTATGCTTATCAATTGTAGTTGGGACTAAGAATTAGTTGGCATTCATCCAGTCCAAATTTGGTTGCAATGGCCAATTGGTTGGAGATTGGAGCGGTTTGAGTAAGGAATATTTTGTATCCTTCCTTCCAATAAGCTCAACTTCCCAATATTGATATTAGCTTCATGAGGAAGATACTTCTAGCCCCTTGGAAATTTCTATATAATCCCCCTCCAAATTGGGGATAAGTCTGGAGAAACATTTATCAATTGAGTAGCAAAGCCCTATCAAATTGCATAAGCCAACTACATGCATTGAGAGGGATACTTTTGCTACCCAATTGGAGATCAAATTTCCATGGAAGTCTTAGGAGCCTAGGAAATCCAAGAAATATCAATTCATGAAATCCATGCACCATCAGATCAATTCAACCACCAAACCTATTAGAGGATACAGAGGTGATCCTTGTACATCAATTTGACAAGGTGGATCAGTGAGAAAGCCTTGATTTGGAGGGCAAACCTACTTAGATCTCCATCATGGCTTTCAACCATGGTAAATAGTGCCAGCCATGCATCAGACCCATGGTGATAAAATCAAGGCAAATTCCCTTGTTTTTCCTTTTATAGATTATTTAGCTAGGTTAGATTAGCTTTTTTAGCACTTCAATTAGCAATTTAGAGATTCTAACCAGTAGATTTATTATGTTTGATAAATTTTGTTCATTGTAGTAATTAAAACTTTAATAAATATTTTTCATACCTCCATGCTTTCAATATTGTAATTAGGCCACTAGAGAGTTAGATTTTATTTACCTTACAAGATTTTTAACAATATTTTCATGTTTTGCATAGTTTTAGCATCTTTCTTACATTTTATTGATTATTATTAGTCATGTCATATTTTTATGTTAATACCCTTTAATGGCCTCATCAATAGAGGCCAAATTTTCTTTTAACATGCTTCTTGATGTTTATTGAATGCAGTATTAATAGGTTCATGCCATTTAATGCATAAAATACCTCTAATTATGGATAAGAGGGTCATCGACACCCTAGATAAGTCCGTGTCACCCTAGAAGGAATTTTATTTACATATAACCAAAAAGGAAATTAGATATATTATAATTGAAGTATAAAAATGGGTATCCCTAAGAGGTACGGATATGTAACTTGACTCAATTTGAAATTAATAAAGGATTCTTGTATTTTTGATTCCTTCTTGTTATCAATTGGTGCATGTTTAGTTATATTTTTTTAATTGTAATAGACCCTATCAGGTGTGAGCCTTTTTGGTGGTTAAAAATATTATTTTATATCTACATGGTTGATGATGAAGGTCTTATGTACAGTTATGTTGATGGAAGGACATATTTCCTTGATAAGTTGACCTAATGCACATATTTAAATGACTCTTCATAAGATAGAACCACATGAACTTGTATCTCATGCATATACTTGATGCATTGGTGCAAGATTTAGGGAAAGTGTTGCATGTCCCTTATCCAAGGATGCAATAAGAGGATGTTGTATTTCATCACCCCTTCAAACATGTGACACATCACGAGGATGGTCTTATGTCCTACCTTTATAGGCAAAATGACTGTACCCATTGTGGAGGACAGTGCACCATTAAAAGCCCTTAATATGTATGAGGTTGGGATGATGTTAGACCTAGGTATCTTTAGGCACATTATAGCCTTCATTGTGATAATGTTGATCAATGAGACAGTATCAATTAGAACCTACTTTAATTGTATGTTATTTATTGATGCAATGATATGCAGAGGTGGGTCTACTAAGGTAGTAGGAACTACCTTGATTTTGTAATTATAGAAATGGATCACATGCTCTTGTAACTATTGCACTTGCTCCACAAAGTGTGTGAATGCATCTGGGTTCTAGGGCTGGAGCTTGATTGATCTCAAGAACTCCATAAAATTATCCCTATGCCTAGGATATTGTTGTATGAGATCATAAATTGACAACTTGGTAGGATTCATTTGCAAATTTTGTTCTAGTCTACTTTGAATAGTTACCATAGGTCATGTTGGTGGACATAGAGAATTTTTTAACACCTAACTCTATAGATATGCATTCAGTATATTATTGGGAGCTATTGGAGGCTTTGGTTTACCATATCACCAACTCCTAGTTGCCACATTAACTATCTCAACTATTTTGATGTATCTCTGAGTGCATGGCTTGACTCAAACTTGGTTGACTTGGGCACCCTAATCCCTGAGGACCTCATGATTTAGCAATGGGTTATTGAATATACCCATATCTCTATTATCAGGTGCTAGTGGGTTGTCAACTTTTATCTCACCCTTTTCAATCATATTTTGAACCATGTCCTTAAAACTGATACATACCTCAATTTCATGCCCTTGTTGTTTATGATACGGGTAATATTAGTCCTCTCTATATCCATTGGATTTGGGATGGTTAGGGTGTCAAAGTTGTACATCAAGAAATCTAATCCTTTATACCTTGCTTAACTAATTACATATTGATTACATTGATTTAGATAGAGACATGAAATAACGAGGTAATTGAACTTCCTTATTTTGGCCTTGGTTGTTCTTGGGATTGTAATTGGCCGAAAGGGAGTGAGCTTGATAGTTCTATAGTTGCTGGCTATTGCTTCCCTTTGTCATTCTTAAAATAACCTGGTTGACTTGAGCAAGATTGGCTTGATTCTATTGATTCTTATTGTGGTTTTCATTTTTCCACTTCTTGTTCTGAAGCTTGAGGTCTCCATCAATCTTTATGTCTTGAATAAGCTTAGCTTTAGTCAAGGCTTCTTTTAATGATTCATACTACTACATTTGAAATAGCAACAACTCTTTGTAAAAATTTGGGTGAGCTCTTCAGTGGGAATAGAGAATGGTAATTTCACCATTATTTTCCTCCATATATTCCCATAATCCATAACTGGTTTATCATCATATTGGCCTAAGTTGGCTAGATTAGATAGGTTCACCTTCTACTTGATTCTGAAGGAGAAGCATTCAAGGAATGCATTCACCAGTTGCTCAAATGTGATGATGATGTGCTTGGGAAGTTGATTGAACCATTGAGGTGTTTTTATTGATAATGTCATGATGAATATTTTTAGCATTAGGACATCATCCTACTCAATCTAGAAGCACATGTTCATGAAATTTGTAACATGTTATTGTACATATTCCTCTCCATTAAACTTGTCTAGCCTAGGTATCCTAAAGTACCAAGGGTATGTAGGACTCAATACTGAATGACACATAGGCTAGTTGTGTATATTTCTCAAAGTCAACTTTTGCCCAAATGTGTCTTGCTTCTTGAGATATTTGACTCTCTCAATGAGTATTTAGTATGCTTTCGAAGAAATAATCTCCTATTCTTGAAGGTTTACTTATAGTGGCAAGGGAGGTAATCTCTTGTTTGCTCAATTTGGGTATTTTTATTCATCCCCCATGACCACAAATGGAGGTTTAGGATATTTCTACTCTTGATATTCCATTCCTACATGTTTCTCATTAAGTTGTGTTTGTTCAATATCCAGGCATTGTTGATATTACAAGCCATGGTGAGTGTGCTGATATCTGTGTCTAGTGTATCTCTCATGCTGAGAATCAACACATCTATCATGTTGGCATTCCTCACCATCTATGTGTAGGTTGGCTTGAGCTAGCCTATATATTTGCTCTTCATATTCAGCCTTTTCCTCTCTCAAATATTACTCATGTAGGTGCAGGTACATTTTTCTTCATTCTTCTTGCTTGAGAGTTTACACATGCTCTCGCTCAACACACAGTACTTCTTCTAACCTATGTATGTGGTCAGACCAACTTGCTATTGAAGGTTCATACCTTTCTAACTCCATGTGAGGATTTCTAATGGATAGGCCTCATAGAGAGGAACTTGATATGTTCTTACCCTTATTTATTAGGGCGACTTGTTCTGTGTGTTGTGATCTATGTTGTGTACCCCCATGGTTAGAGGTAGTGTAGGTGCTTCAGGGCCACTTGGAATATTCCCTTGGTTCATTGGTGTACCTTGTGGTTATGCTATGTGAACTTTCTAATATAGAATGTGTGGTAGTAATGCTTCTTTGAGATGTTCTCGAAGGAAATCGATCTAGCTCATCAAGTTGTTTGGTCTTCCATGGCTGATCCTGTGGAGTCCCATTAACACCAATGAGATTATAATATAAGGGTATCCTCCCATATTTTGGGAGGCTATAAGATATTCTTGGTCTATGATTGGGAACTAGCCAAGGTTATGCATAAGAGGTTGGACTCAAAATGTACTTGTAAAAAATTGGTGAATCCTAATCAAAATCAAGGTGAATCATGGAGAATCCTACAAAAATCAAATCAAGCATCTTTATACAACAATTAGGGGTATTTGAAGCCCTAAAATTTAAGGTCATATTTGGGGCTACTTTTGACCTATTAAATAATATTATGACTTCCTAAAAACAACACCATTATATTAGGTGTGAAAAGATCTTTTGAACAAGTACAAATATGCCTATGTTTGGATATATATTATGGCAAATTAACCCTAAGAAAAAATTGGTCCTAAAAATTTTAGGTGAATGGGCCGATGTCAAGGGTCCTCATATTTGCCAATTTCTAATTTTGAAAATCCTAATATTTTCCCAATTTGTGAATATTCACAACTATGCATAATCCTAGCGCAGGCCTAGTGTCTTACCCCTCAGTGGGCTGATCTATCCTAAGTGTATCATGTAAATTTTGGGATCTTGTAACCCCTACATGCCTATGTTATGATGGAGTCCTTGATGCCTCCTAATATATACATGATGATGGAGGCCTTGATGCCTCCTCATATCTACATGATGATGGAGGCATTGAGGCCTCCACATGTTTGTGTGATGAGGGAGGCCTTGAGGCCTCCACATGTCTATGTGATGAGGGAGGTCTTGAGGTCTCTGTATGTATATGTGATAAGAGAGGTCATGATGCCTCCACATATCTATGTGATAAGGGAGGTCGTGATGACTCCACATGTATACCATGAGATGAACTAGGATATGGATCTCTCATTAGCGTTTCTTGAGGAGTCCCCACAAGGATTGAGTTGTCACCTCTAAGACTTGATAAACTTCGTTCAGTGACACTATGGGTGGGCAGCTCAATGCCAGTGTGAATGTAAGTGTGTGAAGCATTAGTTTCCCCCTCGGTGTTATACCAAGGGTAGTTGCTTCATGTGTATACCATGATGACTATGAATTATCTTCTTAAATAAATTTGAAACCACACAAGCAAGGCAAACAAATATTTATCTTATTTAAGGATTAATGTGTGTTCCCTAATATGTTTTATGTGTTTTGATGTATTGTTTAAAATTAATACCTTGTGTCACATATTTTGCATTTCACCGAATGATATTCTTAGATTGTTTAAGGGATTTCACCTGTATACTCGTAGCTTGACAACCTAGTGAAGAATTTCAGGTTGTGTAATCCAACCTATAATACGTGGTAATGAATTCCACACATGGTCAAGGAGTATAGGTCCTCTTGGTCCTCACCCAGTTCAACCACAGTCAGTGATATACAACTTCAAATAGAGATACATGCAAATTTTCCATGGGTTATGATGGATCTTGGAGCTAATATTGACCAATAACAATAAGTATGTGGGATTTGAGGCAGTGGGTGGATATGAAAGCCACCTCATTGATCTCTACCAATGGTTGGTCATGATCTCCAACTCTTTGTAATTAATGTGATACATGGTGTGTGAGGTTATTTTTAGATTTTTATAATGGAAAGTGATGCAGTAAATAACACTCATGAATATTTACCTATATGACTAAAAAGAATGTTTGAATTTAGAAAATGCATCTCTAACTGATCTAAATGACTTTCATATAATGCAATTTATAATTTGTGATGTAACAACCTCTAGATATACCACATACAAGTAATATTAAACACACAAAAGCCTAGCACACTAGGTAATAAGGTAGACCTGTAAAATAGAGGCCCGATGTTCCTAGCAACGCCTAGAGGAAACTAAATAAAGTCTAAAAAAAATCTTCAAGTGCAATTTTATTCCATATTTTCTTATGTTTATTTTAATAATAAAATGTAATTTAAGTTGTTATTTTCTAAAAATAAGTTACAGATAGAAAAAAGATAAAAAATCAGAGAATGCTACAAATCTAAAATTCATGTATGATGATGAAAAGGCTGCCCTCTACTGCACTTTTTTGCTAGCTACTATTGACTAGAGTGGTTGATTCTAGCTATTGAATTCAAAGGCGATCAAGCTCTATTGGTTTTTGTTGAACATAGTGGTCAAACTTGTACATATAAAACCCGTAAATATTAGTAAATTGAAAAAAACAAAAACTTTGTGGGGGTCCCACCATGATCACCATCTATGCAACCTCAAGGAGTGTGCATCGCTACTCTACTTGTGATATTATATTGAATGGAAGAACACAAAGCAATATGCATAACATGGAAATGAAAAATAAAGAAATATCCTTTTATTAATTTCTTGGCACAATCATAGTTACATATCGATCTCTCTAAGGGATACCCAATTTTATACAATAAGATACAAGTGAAACAATGGTGAATAAATTTTCCCATTTCAAAGGGATGGTGCACTTTTGTAGGCTTCCCAATCTTGCACATGAACTTGTATGAGGTCTTAATAGATGCCTCCTTCTCATTCTCTCATCCTAGAGGGATATTATTATCTAAACATCTCAAACCAATCCTATGAACCTGTAACCCACATGTATAGAAATAATAGAATACACTTAGTAGCATGGGAAGCCTCTCTAGATGAGGCTATTATTAGAAAATTTGATAAACACAGTAAATAAGCATAGTATGATTTAAAATGTAGCAGATATAAGCAATGCATGGATGTAAAACTTAGAAATATTAATGTAAATGCATTGCAAGAAACTAGATCTATGATAGAACTAATTAATAAACCAAAAGTAATAATAAAATCTAAGATATAACTTGGAAAATAATATCTAAAAACCCTAGGCTATGCCTTCAGGCCATTGTCTAGGACAATGGTCGTAAAATAAAAATTTTATCCTTGTGATCCAGGGGCTATAACACTAGTTTCTTTACTCCAATTGATGTTCAAGGGTCACCAATTGTGTTTGGTACATTGGTTAGTGGTTAAGAATAAATAGATCTAAATGTAGATGCATAGACGTAGCTTAGTTGAACAACACTTCACTGCTCCTACGGGGGCATGGACTCACTCTTTGATCTGATAAGGCTTCACTACATAAAATTTGGATATTCATGGATCTATTATTTTCATTGGAAGTCCCATATATAGATATCCCAGATTCAGATTTGGGTCTTGGATTCCTAGAGAATCCAAGATCCAAATTTACATGCAACTAACCATCCAGAGGGAAAAAAACCAGTCATAAATTTACATTGAAAGGGTAGTTAGAAGGAACTCTAGGAGTTCCATGCCAAAATCCATCTACAATCAATTCAAGGTGTAGTCAGACTACATGATCTGGGCCCATATTTGTGAATAATGATTCACATACAACTTTTTATTGCTCAAAAACTTGATTACATTTTATAGAGCTCGATCGCAACAACCATAGATCAAGATAGATGCAGGTGCATACATTATGTAACAACATCTAAACTTAGAATTATTCCAACCTTCTCTTATAATATATTTCAACAAGAAATATGCTAACCTAAGCTATGTAATATCACAAATACATTCACACTATGTTCACACTTAATTACATTCAAGGTTCAACATTCTCCCTCTTAAAGTTGAGAGGGTTGACAAGACAGTCTCTCATATTTATATTGAACTTTAGCAACTACTTTGGTGAAGATGTCTACCATGTTGTCCAAAGTTCCACAATGTGATAGCTCAACCACATGTTTCTCCACCATGTCTCGAATGAAGTGATACTTCATATCAAAGTGCTTTGACCTGCTATGGTAGATAGGATTATGTGCTAATAGGATGGCACTCATATTGTCATAGTACAATATTGTAGAACCACTTTGTTGCTCTCCAATTTATTTAACTTTTCTCAACCATAAGGCTTGAGTACTAGAATTTGTGATTGCTATATACTCAACCTCAGTAGATGATAATGCTACAAAAGTCTAATTTTTGGAACTCCAAGTAATTAGTCCTGCCCCAAGACTAAAATAATTCCTTGAAGTAGATTTTCTATCATCTATATTGTTGCCCTAATCACTATAACTAAAGACAACTAATTTTACAGAATTACATTTGTGGCAATGGATCCCAAAATCCAATGTACCATTTACATATCTAAAAATTCTTTTAGTGGCTTGTAGATAAATTCATATGGATCAACCATATACCTTGAAATAAGAGAAACAACATATTGAATATTCGGCCTTGTGTTGGTGAGGAAAATTAGACTCCTAACCATGCTCCTATAAGTGGTTATGTCAAATTTTGGTGCTCCATATTCTTTTCTCAATTGGATCCCATGACCCATTGGAGTTGCAACAGACTTGCATTGCTCCATAGAAAATTTCTTTATCATATCTTGAGCATATTTGTGTTGACATATGAAGATCCCTTTTTATGTTTTATGTACTTCCATGCCTAGGAAATAATGCATCAAGCCTAGATATTTCATTTCAAATTATTTCATCATGGAGTTTTTGAACTCCTTATTCATCTTAGCACTACTACCCATGAATATTAGATCATCCACATATAAACATACAATGATAATATTTTTACCTTGTTTCATGTAGTAGAGAGTAGGTTCACTTTTACTCCTAGTAAATCCATACCTTTGAAAGTATCCATCAATGCGTTAGTACCATGCCCTTGGTTCTTGCTTGAGACCATACAATGCTTTCTTTAGTTTGTAGAGAAGGTTCTCCTTACCTTGTTCTTAAAAACCTTGAGGTTGTTGCACAAAAACCTCTTCATTCAAGTACCCATTGAGAAAGGTACTTTTAACATCCATGTGCTGAATTTTCCACCCTTTGTGGGAAGCCAAAGAAAGTACTAGTCTGATGGTCTCCTATCTAGCAACAGGAGCAAATTTCTCCTCATAGTCAATCCCATAATTCTGAAGAAACCCTTTTGCTACTAGCCTTACCTTGTGTCTTTCAATACTTCCATCAGCATTGAATTTTGTCTTGTAGACCCATTTGCATCCAACACATTTCTTGCACTTAGGAAGCTTCACTATCTCCCAAGTATCATTCTTTTTTATAGAGGTCATTTCCCCTTTCATGGCTTCTTGCCATACATAAAAATTACATGCTTTTTCATAATTAAATGGATCTATCTGAACACTAGTCATTAAAACATAATTTAAAACATCTCCCTTAGGCTCTTTTGAGTCATCATAACCATACATATGCAGATTTTCAAGTCTTTTCAAAACTAAATTCATTTCACTAGCTTGAATTCTAGTGTATCTTTTCTGGAAATTCTTATCCAACATTTGAAAATATGGATGGTGCTGACGTGTTTTCTTACCTCTATATGGAGAATAAATATCCATTTGTGAAGAACTTATTGATCTTTGTGGAGAAGGACTTGGAGTAGCATATTTTGTACTTGAAGTAGTACTCATACTTGGACTCAGAGGACTTCCTTTGCTATTTTTGGGCTGCACTTGCTACACTTGAGAGGAACTTGCATCATGAGATCCATCATCAAAAAAAAGTTTTTGATGAACCCATTCTCCCCCTTCATAAAAAATTACATCCCTGGAGAGTACAATTTTATGTGGTTTGGGATTGTAGAGCCTATATGCTTTAGAAGACTCACAATATACAACAAAAATACATGCTTGACTTTTAGGGTCAATTTTTTTTCTTTGCTCATTAGGAATGTGGGCATATGAAAGACAACCAAATACTTTAAAGTTTTTTACATTTGGATTTTTTCCATACCACCTTCATAAGGATTAATCCCATATAAACTAGAAGCAGGACTCCTATTTAAAATATAAACACTAGTTCCAACAACATCAACCCAATACATGTTACTTAGATGCTTAGTTTACAGCATTGATCTAGCCATTTCTACTATAGTGTGGTTCTTTCTTTCAACCACACCATTTTGTTGTGGGGTGTAGGAAATCGTGAATTACCTATTTATTCCACAATCTTTACAATATTTTAGATATGCATTTGAAGAATACTCTCCTCCTCTATCAGTTTTACAACAAACTAACTTTGATTCTCTACATAATTTTTGAAATCTATGAAACAATAAAAAGCTTCATCTTTAGTTTTCAAAAAATAAATCCAACACATCCTAGAGAAATCATCAATGAAAGTGAGAAAGTAAGAATTGTTACCAATTTTTTGGTTTGCATTGGACCACAAATATCCGAATGCACCAATTGTAGTGGATGGCTTGCTCTCCATTCCTTTCCCTTTGGAAACTTTGATCTTGAGTTCTTTCCCAAAGCACATCCTTCACACACCTCCTTGTGTTATTCAACTCTTGGAAGTCCACTCACCAGCTTGAGAAGTCAACAACTTCAATCTTGCAAAATTAATATGACCAAATATCAAGTGCCAAAGCACACTTGGATTAGCAATAGCTATACTAGTAAGTTGAGCACCTCATTTTTCCCCAAAATTAAGAGTAAATAACCTATTTTTTGTCATAGGTACTTGTGTAATAACTATATTAAAATTGTTTTTATCAAAAATGACACATTTTCCTTCATCAAAAACAAGCTTATAGTTTTTCTCCATCATTTTTCCAACACTAAGCAAATTATGGTGGAGTTTGGGGGTGTAATAGATGTCATTTACCTTCTTGGTGTCTTATTTTGTTGGAACCTCCATGGCTCCAATACCTTCAACTTGTAGTGCCTTGTCATCTCCCAACTTGATCTTTTATTTGAAGGAGGAATCCATAGTAGCAAAAATATCTTCTTTTCTTCTCATATGATTGGGACAACCAGTATCCAAAATCTAAGTTTCATTAAGATTTTGATATGATTTTCCATAGGTTAGAAACAAATTTGAAGTTCCTTCATCTTCTCTATAGTTTCCATATTGACCTCTCCCTTCTTGAGAAGTCTTGGACCAACAATATTTTTTAAAGTGACCAATCTTACCAAAATTGTAACAAGCTTTCTTTGATTTTTTACCTCCTCTTCCTCTTCCTTGGTTGCTACCTCTTGAGCTACCTCTTCCTTTACATCTCCTTTGTCCTCTTCCTTGGCCTCTTTCTTATCCTTGTCCTTTTCCTCTTCCTTCTGCATTATCACCTTATTTGGATGATAAGGCTTTCTCATCACCTCCATAGGTTGCATATGTAGCACCCTATAATATTTCTTCATGAGACATCAAAGAACCAATAAGAGCATCAAAATTTAGAGTAGACAAATATTTAGACTCCTCAATAATGATAGCAATATGGTTCCATTTATGAAGAAGTGTTCTCAATAATTTCTTCACAAATACTTTAGTTTTGATGTCTTCTCCAAGGCTTTACATTTTTTTTACAATGGATTTCACTCTAATATAATAATCACCTACATTTTCTTAATTTTGCATTTCTAGATTTTAAAAATCTCTCTTCAATGTTTGAAGCCTCACTTGCTTCACTTGAGAACTACCTTGATAGCTATAGTTCAAGGCTTTCCATGCTTCTTGGGCTGATAAACAAGAGGTAATACTTGGAAAGATGCTCTTCTCCAAAGCTTCTTGGATATGGTAGAGGGTAGAAAAATTGCTCTTTTGGGAATCCTTCTTGATTTTTTATCTTTTGCACTCAAGGTGGTCCAATATGCAGGTTCTGCATAACCTTCTTCGACTATGTCCCATAGTCCTTTTTCCAATGAGTAAGGTCCTCATCTTGATGGACCAATACTCATAATCCAGCCCATTAAATTTGGGTATGGGCAGGTTGTTATTGGTTGCCATTAGAAACAAAACTTAGTAAAACTATTTTTGCTTCTTTATGTTTGTGAAAACATGAGATTCCGAAAACAAAAAGGAAAGACTAAACAAAATTGCATTAAAAGGAAAGAACACAAATGAATGAACACAAGATATAAAAGCAATATAAAATACGGCCTTTCTTTATTGATATTCTTTCAGCAATGTGTTACAATACGTCTCCTTCCATTTTAGGGGATAGGAGCGTCAAATGTTGATCTTTTACAACTTGTTTTAGAATTCCTTCTTCCGCGTGCCCACATGTAAAATGGGCGGGCCAAAGTGTTGCCGCCGCTTGTGTTAGTAAAAGTAGATTCCTCGCTGCTCCTCTAATGCTAAAAATCTGAGTTCAAAGAAACAAACAAAGAATCAGTAGCACCTGTGTATGAAAAGTAAAAGATAAATATAATGATGGTTAAAATGAGTCCACATAAACTTTGTAAAATGAAAAGAAATAGTCACCAAAGGCAATAAAGCGGGGGGTGCCCAAAGGCAAACCAACCATGGGTGAAAATTTGTTTCGACACCAATCTGCTTGGGATGGGTCTGAAACCTATTGTGATGTGTCATCGACAAATTGGTAGGATATTATGTCCAGAAAATCGGGTGTATGAATCGTAAGTTGGCAAAATAGCAGCACTTCGTCGCTCGAAATGCTCCTTCTCTGTATATCTTTTGGGTGAGGAAGCTCACCATTTTATAGACCCAAGGGATCTCTTTGAATTAACATGCAAAAGTGTTTCTTTGCATGAATGCTTTTTGTGTGAAGAGAAGACTTCTTCTTGATCAAGGGCTTCTTAACTGCCTCTATGCATGTCTTTGTATGTTTTAGAAAAGCTCACTTGCACTCCCATGCAATGAAGAGATAGCTAAGTGGAAAATTTGAGTTGTCTCAAAAAGCTCACTCTCATTCCCATGCAGTGAAGGGCGAGTCAATTGGTAGATATGAGTTGTCAAAAGAACTCACTCGCACTCCTATGCCATGCAAGAAAAGCTAAGTGGTAGTTCTGAGTTGTCATGCGTCGAGATCTGACTTTTTGTAGGTCAAACCTAGCGTTCTTCCCACCCAGGAGTGAGCGCAAATTGAAAATCCATATTCGTTCCACCCAAGAATGAGCATGAATTGAAAATCCGTATTCATCCCTGGGTGAGACGAATATGGGGCAGAGTGCCTAAAAGGTGCCAAAATGGTGTCTAATCTTCTAAAGCTACCGTGTGAGTGGTTAGAACCACTTTTTTAACATCTGGGACTGCCCTAGCAGCTATTTGTGTCAATACGATCAGTGCTTGTTGTCACATAATCATATTGGTGTTGTTTTGGTGTCTATAGATGCCCCTTTTTGGGAAGCGCTGTGCAAGGCGCAGCATCGAGCAAAAATAGATAACCAAAGCACTAATGATTAGGGTTTCTTGGTAACCTAACCAACTTTTGATGCCCCAAGTATGGAAAGGGCATGCATTCTTGAATCCTTGCTTCGACGAGCTAAGGAACTTAAATCAAGTATTAAACTATTTTGGTGAGGTGTGACTTGAGCTTGGACATTGATCAGTCATGAATAGGCAAAGGGCGCAACATTTTGTCCATGGGGGAACCTTGTGTTCATGCTTCGGGAATGCCAAGTGTTTGATCAATTTGTGATTATTGCTTGTTTGCTGCCCCAAGCAGGAGCGTGATTGTCTTTGTCAATGATTCTTTAAATGCATGCCATTGCCTTGATTAGGTGTGTTGTTGTTGATTGGTGACTTAAGTGTGACTACCCCCTCAAGCGACGAATCGATGAAGGAATGACTGCCATGAGAAAAGTGAAGAGTCGCTTGACCCAAGATGACTTAAGTGAGGGTGCCTTCAGATGTTTTCTATTTAATGTGACAGCAATTTCCAAACATTTTGACCTATTTTTGGTGGGTGTGAACCCATTTTGGGATGCCATTTGGGGTTAACATTGGCAAAAATCCATCTTCCCGTGGAGCGGTCCGGCTATGGTAGCCTTCTTGGGGAGTAGGATAGCGACAAGGTAGACCCCGACATCAGTTTTATTATGCCAGGAGGTTAAGTGCAAGAGCACTTTTGTCCGACAATTTTTAGTGGTTTTGTTGGCATTTGTCATTTTTATATTTTGGTTGTTTTGTTGTGTTTTTTTTTTTTTTTTTTGTGGCGTGTTTTTTATGTATGTGTTTGATGTATGCAAAGGTGATTATGAATGTGATGTTTCTAATTTGTATGATGTATGGATATGGAATGAATGAAATGAGTTGTTGATGATGTGTCGATGCACCATAGACTGTACAAGATTTGACTGACTTGCTATACTAATGGGATGACTTTGTGGAATGACTTTGCATGTGATAACTGTGTGTTTTTGTATTTTGCATATATTTTGATGGTGATGTATGGAATGAAATATAGCAGTTGTTTTAAAATGTAGTTAAGCTTTTTTTAGATTCAGATATTTTAACTAACTAGCCAAGACTGTACATTTATCTCACAAGACTCTAGAACAAGGTATAAATCAGACTTGAATTTAACCAAGTTATTTCATATCCTTGTGTGTGCAATTGATTTCATTTATGTGTTATTCATCAGGATACCGCCAGTGCTAGATGGGCTTTCAACCGAACTTGTACTGAGGATCACCTAATTAGCTCCACTAACTCCTTTATTGTATTTAGTCAGATTAATCTGCGATGCTATCTAGGATACCATAAGCTAGCTCATCCACATGAAAACATTGATCTACACACAAGTTAATGTGACAGATATATCGTCATGCGGGAGGTTTACCGCCAGTGACCGATAGGCTATCAACCAAACCGATACTGAAGCTTGCCTCATGACCTGTCGAAATGCTGAGAGTTCCAGGGATTCAAGTTCGACTCCCTTATTTTCTTCAATTGTATTGGGATACTTGCTCTTTATAGTGATAAAATCACTGTTTATTTTTGTGTTATTGTGTTTTTTTTTTTTTTTTTGAGCAAGGGATTTGAATATGGAGTGACGAGAATCACTATTATTTGTGCCTTTTGATGTATGCACTGTAGGATGTCAAATTTGTAATGTTTTGACATTTTGCAAATTTGATGTTTTTGCAACTTATGAAAACTTGGGTTTCATGGGGAATTGGGTAGGGAGGATGCTTGTCCTTTTGCCAACTCTCAGCATTCCTAGGGTCATTCGCACAAGGGGATAAGCAAGATAGCCGTTTCGCTTATGGTGACCTAGATTACTGTGCAGGTTTCATCTTTCGTTCACATAACTTAGGAATTATTTTATGTGTGTTAAGTGGTGTTGGGATGTTACGTAACAAGGCATAATCCAAGTAAAACTTTCCCGTGTAAAATATGTTTAACTATGTACGGTTTTGGCTAGAAATTTAAAGATAGCTGAATGACGAAAACCCTATATACATTAGGAAACAACTGATGATGCTAAAAATGGCGATGGTGTTATTCTAGATGTAGGCATTTATGAAAATGGATCTAATGTGGAGAAGGATGGAATTGCCAAGTAATGACTGTCTATGGTGCTTTTGACTTGTATGACCTAGCAAATGTATAATGTATGGATGCGATGCCGAATGCAACCTATATTTTTGTATTTTGATTTTTATGAGAATGCATGGAATTGGAATGCAATTGTTTTTGTAATGTTGATTTTTTTATGAGTATGCATGGAATTGAAATGCAATTGTTTTTGTGATTTTGATTTTTTTTTTTTTATGAGTATGCATGGAATTGAAAATGCAATTGTTTTTGTGATTTTGATTTTTTTTTTTTTATGAGTATGCATGGAATTGAAAATGCAATTGTTTTTATGATTTTGATTTTTGTGTTGTTTTTGTTGATTTTTGAATATTTATTTTGACCAAGCAGTTATGGTAACGCTTGGAGCGTTTGGTGTTGACCAAAGGGTTTATAAATACCTTTGGGGAATTTAGGGCTGACCAAGCGATTATGAGAATCCTTGGAGCTGTTGGGGTTGACCAAGAGATTATGATAATCCTTGGAGCTTTTTGGGATGACCAAGTGATTGCGATAATCCTTGGAGCGTTTGGGATGACCAAGTGATTACGATAATTCTTGGAGATTTTTGGGTTGACCAAGAGATTACGATAATCCTTGGAGCTTTTTGGGATGACCAAGCGATTGCGATAATCCTTGGAGCTTTTGGTTTGACCAAAGGGTTTATGGACACCTTTGGAGCGTTTGATGTAACCCACTAGCTCTTCAGAAAACACGAGATTCCGGAAACAAAAAGGAAAGACTAAACAAAATTGCATTAAAAGGAAAGAACACAAATGAATGAACACAAGATATAAAAGCAATATAAAATACGGCCTTTTTTATTGATATTCTTTCAGTAATGTGTTACAATACATCTCCTTCCTTTTTAGGGGATAGGAGCGTCAAATGTTGATCTTTTACAACTTGTTTCAGAATTCCTTCTTCCACGTGCCCACATGTAAAATGGGCGGGCCAAAGTGTTGCCGCCGCTTGTGTTGGTAAAAGTAGATTCCTCGCTGCTCCTCTAATGCTGAAAATCTGCGTTCAAAGAAACAAACAAAGAATCAGTAGCACCTGTGTATGAAAAATAAAAGATAAATATAATGATGGTTAAAATGAGTCCAAATAAACTTTGTAAAATGAAAAGAAATAGTCACCAAAGGCAATAAAGCGGGGGGTGCCCGAAGGCAAACCACCCACGGGTGAAACTTTTTTTTGACACCAATCCGCTTGGGATGGGTCCGAAACCTGTTGTGATGTGTTGTCGGCAAATTGGTAGGATATTGTGTCTAGAAAATCGGGTGTACGAATCGTAAGTTGGCAAAATAGCAGCACTTCGTCGCTCAAAATGCTCCTTTCTTGTATATCTTTTGGGTGAGGAAGCTCACCATTTTATAGACCCAAGGGGTCTCTTTGAATTAACATGCAAAAGTGTTTCTTTGCATGAATGCTTTTTGTGTGAAGAGAAGACTTCTTCTTGATCAAGGGCTTCTTAACTGCCTCTGTGCATGTCTTTGTATGTTTTAGAAAAGCTCACTTGCACTCCCATGCAATGAAGGGATAGCTAAGTGGCAAATCTGAGTTGTCTTAAAAAGCTCACTCTCATTCCCATGCAGTGAAGGGAGAGTCAATTGGTAGATATGAGTTGTCAAAAGAACTCACTCGCACTCCTATGCCATGCAAGAAAAGCTAAGTGGCAGTTCTGAGTTGTCATGCGTCGAGGTCTGACTTTTTGTTGGTCAAACCTGGCGTTCGTCCCACCCAGGAGTGAGCGCGAATTAAAAATCCGTATTCGTTCCACCCAAGAGCGAGCGCGAATTGAAAATCCGTATTCGTCCCTAGGTGAGACGAATATGGGGCAGAGTGCCTAAAAGGTGCCAAAATGGTGTCTGATCTTGTAAAGCTACTGTGTGAGTGGTTAGAACCATTGTTTTAACCTCTAGGGCTGCCCTAGGGGCTATTTGTGTCAATACGATCAGTGCTTGTTGTCACATAATCGGATTGGTGCTGTTTTGGTGTCTACAGATGCCCCTTTTTGGGAAGCGTTGTGCAAGGCACAGCGTCGAGCAAAAATAGATAACCAAAGCACTAATGATTAGGGTTTCTTGGTAACCTAACCAACTCTTGATGCCCCAAGTATGGAAAGGGCATGCATTCTTGAATCCTTGCTTTTGACGAGCTAAGGAACTTAATTTCAAGTATTAACCTATTTTGGTGAGGTGTGACTTGAGCTTGGACATTGA
Organism: Wollemia nobilis; assembly: GCA_028583015.1. Taxonomy (NCBI): domain Eukaryota; kingdom Viridiplantae; phylum Streptophyta; class Pinopsida; order Araucariales; family Araucariaceae; genus Wollemia; species Wollemia nobilis. Next base: position 228,054 of record JAQPPZ010000599.1, read on the forward strand.
TCAATCATGAATAGGCAAAGGGCGCAACCTTTTGTCCATGGGGGAACCTTGTGTTCATGCTTCGGGAATGCCAAGTGTTTGATCAATTTTGTGATTATTGCTTGTTTGCTGCCCCAAGCAGGAGCGTGATTGTCTTTGTCAATGATTCTTTGAATGCATGCCATTGCCTTGATTGGGTGTATTGTTGTTGATTGGTGACTTAAGTGTGACTACCCCCTCAAGCGACGAATCGATGAAGGAATGACTGACCTGAGAAAAGCGACGAGTCGCTTGACCCAAGATGACTTAAGTGAGGGTGCCTTTAGATGGTTTTCCGTTTAATGCTCGAGCAGTTTCCAAACATTTTGACCTATTTTTGGTGGGTGTGAACCCATTTTGGGATGCCATTTGGGGTTAACATTGGCAAAAATCCATCTTCCCGTGGAGCGGTCCGGCTATGGTAGCCTTCTTGGGGAGTAGGATAGCGACAAGGTAGACCCCGACATCAGTTTTCTTATGCCAAGAGGTTAAGTGCAAGAGCACTTTTGTCCGACAATTTTTAGTGGTTTTGTTGGCATTTGTCATTTTTATATTTTGGTTGTTTTGTTGTGTTTGTTTTTTTTTTTTTTTTGTGGCATGTTTTTTATGTATGTGTTTGATGTATGCAGAGGTGATTATGAATGTGATGTTTCTAATTTGTATGATGTATGGATATGGAATGAATGAAATGAGTTGTTGATGATGTGTCGATGCACCATAGACTGTACAAGATTTGACTGACTTGCTATACTAATGGGATGACTTTGTGGAATGACTTTGCATGTGAAAACTTGTGTTTTTGTATTTTGCATATATTTTGATGGTGATGTACGGAATGAAATGTACCAGCTTGTTTTTAAAATGTAGTTAAGCTTTTCCGAGATTCGGATATTTTAACTAACTAGCCAAGATTGTACATTTATCTCACAAGACTTTAGAACAAGGTATAAATCCGACTTGAATTTAACCAAGTTATTTCACATCCTTGTGTGTGCAATTGAGTTCGTTTATGTGGTATTTATCAAGATACCGCCAGTGCCAGATGGGCTTTCAACCGAACCTGTACCGAGGATCACCTAATTAGCTCCACTAACTCCTTTATTGTATTTAGTCAGATTAATCTGCGATGCTATCTGGGATACCATAAGCTAGCTCATCCACATGCAAACATTGATCTGCACACAAGTTAATGTGACAGATATATCGTCATGCGGGAGGTTTACCGCTAGTGACCGATAGGCTATCAACCAAACCGATACTGAGGCTTGCCTCATGACCTGTCGAAATGCTGAGAGTTCTAGGGATTCAAGTTTGACTCCCTTCTTTTCTTCAATTGTATTGGGATACTTGCTCTTTATAGTGATGAAAATCACTGTTTATTTTTGTTTTATTGTGTTTTTTTTTTTTTGAGCAAGGGATTTGGATATGGAGTGACGAGAATCACTATTGTATGTGCTTTTTTGATGTATGCACTGTGGGATGTCAAATTTTGGTGTTTTGACGTTTTGCAAATTTTTGATGTTTTTGCAACTTATTGAGAACTTGGGATTCTTGGGGAATTGGGTAGGGAGGATGCTTGTCCTTTTGCCAACTCTCAGCATTCCTAGGGTCATTCGCACAGGGGGATGAGCAAGATAACCGTTTCGCTTATGGTGACCTGGATTACTGTGCAGGTTTCATCTTTCGTTCACACAACTTAGGAATTATTTTATGTGTGTTAATTTGTGTTGGGATGCTACGTAACAAGGCGTGATCCAAGTAAAACTTTCCCGTGTAAAATCTGTTTAACTATGTACGGTTTTGGCTAGAAATTTAAAGACAGCTGAATGACGAAAACCCTATATACATTAGGAGACAACTGACTATGCTAAAAATGGCGATGGTGTTATGATAGATGTATGCATTTATGAAAATGGATCTGATGTGGAAAAGGATGGAATTGCCAAGTAATGACTGTCTATGGTGCTTTTGACTTGTATGACCTAGCAAATGTATAATGTATGGATGCGATGCCGAATGCAACCTATATTTTTGTATTTTGATTTTTATGAGAATGCATGGAATTGAAATGCAATTGTTTTTGTAATTTTGATTTTTATGAGTATGCATGGAATTGAAATGCAATTGTTTTTGTGATTTTGATTTTTTTTATGAGTATGCATGGAATTGAAATGCAATTGTTTTTGTGATTTTGATTTTTTTTATGAGTATGCATGGAATTGAAATGCAATTGTTTTTGTGATTTTGATTTTTGTGTTGTTTTTGTTTATTTTTGAATATTTATTTTGACCAAGCAGTTATGGTAATGCTTGGAGCGTTTGGTGTTGACCAAAGGGTTTATAAATACCTTTGGGGCATTTAGGGCTGACCAAGCGATTATGAGAATCCTTGGAGCTATTGGGGTTGACCAAGAGATTGAGATAATCCTTGGAGCTTTTTGGGATGACCAAGCGATTGCGATAATCCTTGGAGCTTTTGGGATGACCAAGCGATTGCGATAATCCTTGGAGCTTTTGGGTGACCAAGATTGCGATAATCCTTGGAGCTTTTTGGGATGACCAAGCGATTGCGATAATCCTTGGAGCTTTTGGTTTGACCAAAGGGTTTATGGACACCTTTGGAGCATTTGGTGTAACCCACTAGCTCTTCAGGGAATAGAGGTACCCCCAACTTGATGATCTGTGTGCACCGGATCTGGCTCTATAGGAATTGGCACGAATGGATCGGCCTTATGCACGGATAGGAGGACAAGGTCTACCTTCAACACTGATGGTGCTATGATATCTCTAGGTGGAAGTTGCTCACGATCTTCCCAAAGGAGTGGGATCAACATGTGATGCCAGTGGGTCGGGTCTATGCGCCACTCATGCCCTAGTCTTATGCCTAGTTGTGCCATTAGTTCATCATGGGTTACAGGGTGATTGTGTCATCGTGCATGATTGAGATATTCCATCTCAGTTTCATCTTTGTAATCATTGTCGATGATCCAAAGGCCCTCATTGGCCCTGAAAACTATCTACGACATGCTAAGCTCATCTGGCTTGAGCAGATTGACATGGTCCTGATGGGGTTGTTCCGCGCTTTACGGGGGGACCTGATTTTCCTGGCAATGGCACGGGCTCGATGGGAGCCTCCAAAGGGAATAATGTTAGGAGAATTTTGTGATGATCATCCATGGGGACCACCTGTGAATTAGTGTTGTCGGACTCGAATGGGTCCCATGGTGCTATTGCATATGCTGACTCATCTTTGGCGAGAGAGTCAGGCTCATCAGAATCTGGTGATTCTGAGATATGGAAGACCTCATCATCAGGTAGCTCTACAACTAGGGGTTGATCCTCTTTGAGAGGAGTTTCACGTGAGTTGGGCGTTTGGGACCCCAAAATCTTGGTCTCTACCGACTCTAAGTGCTTTGGCAATGCATTGCTTGTATCGGAGGATTTGGGCTCCTCTGCTTTGATTTGTTCTCATTGTAGGTTGTGGGGAACTTGGGGCCTTGGGAGGGGTGACCGGATAGCACCCCCTGCCTTGGTATGGCATTTCATCCCACTCTTCTTCTCGCTCGAGTTCCTCGGAGGCTTCTTGAAGAATTTTTGGGGGTGGCCCATGAACCTGGGTGGGTGCCTGAAGAAGGCACCCATCATTGGTCTTAGGATTGGCCTCCCACTCAAGTCTAGGAGGCATCGAGGGCAATGTTTGATAAGGTCGTAGAGACCTGTCTTGCACCCAGTTGTGTCTCTCATAATGTTCTGTCTTATGCATGTGAGGGGTTGGAGTCTTCACCTGCATAGTGTGTTGTAACAACTCATCCTCCTAGCTCCGAAGGCACTCTTGATTTAAAAGATACTGTTGCTCTAACTGTTGTTGTTCTAGCTCAAGTAGCGTGAGTTGCATCCGACGTGCAATATTCTTGGTAGATTCTAAGATAGTTGGTCCTACCATCTCATGTCTAGAAGGCCTAGATGCCTCTCCTAGATATCTATCCCGGTCATGGTGATCCGAGATCTCTATAGGCCGCCTCCCTCTGTTGGGGGTAGCGGCATTCCCCCGAGGCTTTGGCCTCAGTAGGTGATCCTGATAGCTAGCAATTGCGGAGGCATATTGCTCCCGCGATGTATATTGCTCTTGAGGAAGGTAAGGGTTTTCCTCGTGCTCTCTTTCGTAAGTGAAAGAAGAACGAGCAGAGTTGGCTCGCCCCACCTGAGGAGCCTTGTGCTCTGGATTTGTCCTTGTAGTCCTAACAACTAGAGGGGGTGAAGGAGGGATAGTGTAATCATGTGGTTCCTCCCGTCGAACCCTATGTTGACCTAGAGCTTCATCGCGTGGTGACCACTCATAGCGAGCATCTAAGGGAGCTCTCCTACGGATGTACCCCTCATGGGAGGGTGTGTGTTGGGTGCTATGTTGAACAGGAGTGCCCCTAGAAGAGGTGCCCCTATAGTCCCTTTTTGTTAAGGTGTGGAGGGGACTGCCTTGTGTGTTAGGTCACCAAGGTGGTATGACCAAATCTTGGGGACTATAACGGAGGTGACTCGTGCCTCCTTGGACATTCTTCGCAGCATCTGCCCATGAGTGGGCTTGGCTACGGGTGAACACCATTGCGATGTCTCTCTAAAAACCCTAAAAATTGAAAATGAGTTAGATGGGGCCCAAAATTGGGGTGCACATCCCTCTTACATAGATAAGCCAAAAATGAAGTTTCAAGTCCTAACTCTAAATACATTAGGAGATATTGACCTCCGAACAGCTCAAAAAGCGTAAAAAATTAGGTGAGCAATTTTAAAACCTAATTTTGGGGCCCTAGATGATGGAATTTGGCCCCGAAACTGACTAGTTTTTTTGGACAAATAGAACTCTAAGGAGTTATATTTGTTTAAAATTATCCCAACTAACTCCCTGTAAAATTTCGCGTCAATCGGAGCTACGGTTGAGAAGTTATGGCCCCGACAAGATGCACTAAAATTTAGGGAAAAATATAAAATTTCCCATATTTTGTTGGATGCTCCTGCATCACTTATGGGCACCTTTGGGGTGCTTTTGGGTTGACCAAAGGGTTCATGGACACCTTTGGGGCATTTTGGAGTGACCAAGCGATTGCGGGAATCCTTGGAGCTTTTTGGAGCGAGTGACAAAATGCGTATATTTTTATCTTTTTGTTTATGATTTTTTTTATTTTTATTTTTTTGTTACACTAAGCATAAATGAACACACACATACACAAACGGTGATTATCTCTTTTAAAGATTAATAGTGTGCCCTAAATCTGGTTTTAGTGCATTTTGATGATTTTGTTTTGTTTTTGCAAGTTTTGAAGAATGTTTAAATGCAGAATGTTGGCTCATATGACTCCCATAAATGGTCGCCCCTTCAATATACCATTGTCGGACCGATATACCAACCTCTCTATATACCCGCCCTTACGTGAGGGAGACTATAGGTACGTGAGAGCAGATGATACGTGGAACATAGGCGGTACGGAAGGGGAATCGCTCTGTTTATGACACCTACCATAGAAGACTTATCCTCATGCGCTGGGAATCACCCCAAGCTACACTTGGTCGGCTTTCGTCAGGATTTACGTCTAGCAACAATCACGATCGAGGTAATGGATGCAATATCTCAAGCCAAAGTGATAATGGAATCCACCTTTGGTCTTGCTCAAGGGTTGGGGTTTTACGACCAACGCCTTGGTTTAAAATACCACGTGATGTGTGGGGTTCATTTTAATTTTGCAAAAATTGAAACAGACAAACGAAAAAGAAATCTTTCCCTAAGCCATACAAACTTGAAAACCAGAAAATAGAAAAACAGAAAATTTGATAGAAGCTTTAAAAAAACCCCTACCTCTTCTCTGCCTAATCGGATGTTTCTGATTTGCTCTGAAAATTGCACAGAAATATACTCGTCCCTGGGTGAGGCGAATATCAGAACAGTAATCGTCCCAGGGTGAGACGAATAGTTTATTCGTCCTGGGGTGAAACGAATACCAATTATGTAATCGTCACTTGCAGAGACGAATAATAGTCTGATGTTGAAAAATAGGTACCTGTAAAAAAACAAGCAATTTTAGATCAGTAATTTAACCTAAAAAAAAAAAATAGAGGACAGAGGTCCCACCGTGATCGCCATTGAAAGCACGAGATTCCGAAAACAAAAAGGAAAGACTAAACAAAATTGCATTAAAAGGAAAGAACACAAATGAATGAACACAAGATATAAAAGCAATATAAAATATGACCTTTTTTATTGATATTCTTTCAGCAATGTGTTACAATACGTCTCCTTCCTTTTTAGGGGATAGGAGCGTCAAATGTTGATCTTTTACAACTTGTTTCAGAATTCCTTCTTCCGCGTGCCCACATGTAAAATGGGCGGGCCAAAGTGTTGCCGCCGCTTGTGTTGGTAAAAGTAGATTCCTCGCTGCTCCTCTAATGCTGAAAATCTACGTTCAAAGAAACAAACAAAGAATCAGTAGCACCTATGTATGAAAAATAAAAGATAAATATAATGATGGTTAAAATGAGTCCAAATAAACTTTGTAAAATGAAAAGAAATAGTCACCAAAGGCAATAAGGCGGGGGGTGCCCGAAGGCAAACCACCCACGGGTGAAACTTTGTTTCGACACCAATCCGCTTGGGATGGGTCCGAAACCTGTTGTGATGTGTTGTCGACAAATTGATAGGATATTGTGTCCAGAAAATCGGGTGTACGAATCGTAAGTTGGCAAAACAGCAGCACTTCGTCGCTCAAAATGCTCCTTCTCTGTATATCTTTTGGGTGAGGAAGCTCACCATTTTATAGACCCAAGGGGTCTCTTTGAATTAACATGCAAAAGTGTTTCTTTGCATGAATGCTTTTTGTGTGAAGAGAAGACTTCTTCTTGATCAAGGGCTTCTTAACTGCCTCTGTGCATGTCTTTGTATGTTTTAGAAAAGCTCACTTGCACTCCCATGCAATGAAGGGATAGCTAAGTGGCAAATCCGAGTTGTCTTAAAAAGCTCACTCTCATTCCCATGCAGTGAAGGGAGAGTCAATTGGCAGATATGAGTTGTCAAAAGAACTCACTCGCACTCCTATGCCATGCAAGAAAAGCTAAGTGGTAGTTCTGAGTTGTCATGCGCCGAGGTCTGACTTTTTGTTGGTCAAACCTGGCGTTCGTCCCACCCGAGCGAGCGCTTTGAAAATCGTATCGTCCACCCAGGAGCGAGCACGAATTAAAAATCCGTATTCGTTCCACCCGAGAGAATGAGCGCGAATTAAAAATCCGTATTCGTCCCTGGGTGAGACGAATATGGGGCAGAGTGCCTAAAAGGTGCCAAAATGGTGTCTAACTTGTAAAGCTACTGTGTGAGTGGTTAGAACCACTGTTTTAACCTCTGGGGCTGCCCTAGGGGCTATTTGTGTCAATACGATCAGTGCTTGTTGTCACATAATCGGATTGGTGTTGTTTTGGTGTCTACAGATGCCCCTTTTTGGGAAGCGCTGTGCAAGGCACAGTGCCGAGCAAAAATAGATAACCAAAGCACTAATGATTAGGGTTTCTTGGTAACCTAACCAACTTTTGATGCCCCAAGTATGGAAAGGGCATGCATTCTTGAATCCTTGCTTCTGACGAGCTAAGGAACTTAAATCAAGTATTAACCTATTTTGGTGAGGTGTGACTTGAGCTTGGACATTGATCAGTCATGAATAGGCAAAGGGCACAACATTTTGTCCACGGGGGAACCTTGTGTTCATTATTCGAGAATGCCAAGTGTTTGATCAATTTGTGATTATTGCTTGTTTGCTACCCCAAGCAGGAGCGTGATTGTCTTTGTCAATGATTCTTTGAATGCATGCCATTGCCTTGATTGGGTGTGTTGTTGTTGATTGGTGACTTAAGTGTGACTACCCCCTCAAGCGACGAATCGATGAAGGAATGACTGCCATGAGAAAAGCGACGAGTCGCTTGACCCAAGATGACTTAAGTGAGGGTGCCTTCAGATGTTTTCCGTTTAATGCGAAAGCAGTTTCCAAACATTTTGACCTGTTTTTGGTGGGTGTGAACCCATTTTGGGATGCCATTTGGGGTTAACATTGGCAAAAATCCATCTTCCCGTGGAGCGGTCCGGCTATGGTAGCCTTCTTGGGGAGTAGGATAGTGACAAGGTAGACCCCGACATTAGTTTTCTTATGCCAGGAGGTTAAGTGCAAGAGCACTTTTGTCCGACAATTTTTAGTGGTTTTGTTGGCATTTGTCATTTTTATATTTTGGTTGTTTTGTTGTGTTTGTTTTTTATTTTTTTTTGTGGCGTGTTTTTTATGTATGTGTTTGATGTATGCAGAGGTGATTATGAATGTGATGTTTCTAATTTGTATGATGTATGGATATGGAATGAATGAAATGAGTTGTTGATGATGTGTCGATGCACCATAGACTATACAAGATTTGACTGACTTGCTATACTAATGGGATGACTTTGTGGAATGACTTTGCATGTGATAACTGTGTGTTTTTGTATTTTGCATATATTTTGATGGTGATGTACATAATGAAATATACTAGTTGTTTTAAAATGTAGTTAAGCTTTTCTGAGATTCAGATATTTTAACTAACTAGCCAAGACTGTACATTTATCTCACAAGACTCTAGAACAAGGTATAAATCTGACTTGAATTTAACCAAGTTATTTCACATCCTTGTGTGTGCAATTGAGTTTGTTTATGTGTTATTCATCAAGATACCGCCAGTGCCAGATGGGCTTTCAACCAAACATATACTAAGGATCACCTAATTAGCTCCACTAAATCCTTTATTGTATTTAGTCAGATTAATCTGCGATGCTATCTAGGATACCATAAGCTAGCTCATCCACATGCAAACATTGATCTACACACAAGTTAATGTGACAAATATATCGTCATGGGGGAGGTTTACTGCCAGTGACCGATAGGCTATCAACCAAACCGATACTGAAGCTTGCCTCATGACCTGTCGAAATGTTGAGAGTTCCAGGGATTCAAGTTCGACTCCCTTCTTTTCTTCAATTGTATTGGGATACTTGCTCTTTATAGTGATAAAATCACTGTTTATTTTTGTGTTATTGTGTTTTTTTTTTTTTTTTTTGAGCAAGGGATTTGAATATGGAGTGACGAGAATCACTATTATTTGTGCCTTTTGATGTGTGCACTGTAGGATGTCAAATTTGTAATGTTTTGACGTTTTGCAAATTTGATGTTTTTGCAACTTATGAGAACTTGGGATTCATGGGGAATTGGGTAGGGAGGATGCTTGTCCTTTTGCCAACTCTCAGCATTCCTAGGGTCATTCGCACAGGGGGATAAGCAAGATAGTCGTTTCGCTTATGGTGGCCTGGATTACTGTGCAGGTTTCATCTTTCGTTCACACAACTTAGGAATTATTTTATGTGTGTTAAGTGGTGTTGTGATGTTACATAACAAGGCGTAATCCAAGTAAAACTTTCTCGTGTAAAATCTGTTTAACTATGTATGTTTTTGGCTAGAAATTTAAAGACATCTGAATGATGAAAACCCTATATACATTAGGAAACAACTGAAGATGCTAAAAATGGTGATGGTGTTATTCTAGATGTAGGCATTTATGAAAATGGATCTGATGTGGAAAAGGATGGAATTGCCAAGTAATGACTGTCTATGGTGCTTTTGACTTGTATGACCTAGCAAATGTATAATGTATGGATGTGATGCCTAATGCAACCTATATTTTTGTATTTTGATTTTTATGAGAATGCATGGAATTGGAATGCAATTGTTTTTGTAATTTTGATTTTTTTATGAGTATGCATGGAATTGAAATGCAATTGTTTTTGTGATTTTGATTTTTTTTTTTTATGAGTATGCATGGAATTGAAATGCAATTGTTTTTGTGATTTTGATTTTTTTTTTTTTATGAGTATGCATGGAATTGAAATGCAATTGTTTTTGTGATTTTGATTTTTGTGTTGTTTTTGTTGATTTTTGAATATTTATTTTGACCAAGCAGTTATGGTAATGCTTGGAGCGTTTGGTTTTTACCAAAGGGTTTATAAATACCTTTGGGGCATTTAGGGATGACCAAGCGATTATGAGAATCCTTGGAGCTGTTGGGGTTGACCAAGAGATTATGATAATCCTTGGAGCTTTTTGGGATGACCAAGTGATTGCAATAATCCTTGGAGCGTTTGGGGATGACCAAGCGATTACGATAATCCTTGGAGCTTTTGGGGATGACCAAGAGATTATGATAATCGTTGGAGCTTTTTGGGATGACCAAGCGATTGCGATAATCCTTGGAGCTTTTGGTTTGACCAAAGGGTTTATGGACACCTTTGGAGTGTTTGGTGTAACCCACTAGCTCTTCAAAAAACATGAGATTCCGAAAACCAAAAGGAAATACTAAACAAAATTGCATTAAAAGGAAAGAACACAAATGAATGAACACAAGATATAAAAGCAATATAAAATATGGCCTTTCTTTATTGATATTCTTTCAGCAATGTGTTACAATACATCTCCTTCCCTTTTAGGGGATAGGAGCGTCAAATGTTGATATTTTACAACTTGTTTCATAATTCCTTCTTCTGCGTGCCCATATGTAAAATGGGTGGGCCAAAGTGTTGCCACCGCTTGTGTTAGTAAAAGTAGATTCCTCGCTGTTCCTCTGATGCTGAAAATCTGTGTTCAAAGAAACAAACAAAGAATCAGTAGCACCTATGTATGAAAAGTAAAAGATAAATATAATGATGGTTAAAATGAGTCCAAATAAACTTTGTAAAATGAAAAGAAATAGTCACCAATGGCAATAAAGCGGGGGGTGCCCGAAGGCAAACCACCCATGGGTGAAACTTTGTTTTGACACCAATCCACTTGGGATGGGTCCAAAACCTATTGTGATGTGTCGTCGGAAAATTGGTAGGATATTGTGTCCAGAAAATAGGGTGTATGAATCGTAAGTTGGAAAAATAGCAGCACTTTGTCACTCTAAAATTCTCCTTCTCTGTATATCTTTTGGGTGAGGAAGCTCACCATTTTATAGACCCAAGGGATCTCTTTGAATTAACATGCAAAAGTGTGATTGGACATAGCCAACAACCTCTCTGACAACCTGATTCTACCCAAAAATAGCAACATAGGAATATCTCAACACAGATATATGACACGTCAACTAATCACAATTCATCGTATTTCTTCAGTGCATGGTTATAGTTACGTCTGATTGGACATAGCCAACAACAACCACATTCATTTTTTTATTTTTTATGCAGTAAAGACATGACGTAAAGGTAGCATTCAACAAATCTTACACAATATCTCCTCCTATTGTCCATTCTTTGCTTTACTCATAGTCTCCTCCATGAACATCAAGTGTGAACATCTAGCAACAATGATCTATTCAACCTCTTGCACACCCAAAACTCACACAGATATTGTCTCATGCCAGCTATAGTATGGTGTAAACCTTCAATTGTTTTCACATCCTCTTGATGCGCAACACATCTTTTGCATCATCAAATGATTTTTTTTTATATGTCACCTGATTGTGTTCTCTCCAATGATCAATGCAAAATTAGTTCACTTAATCAATGTTGAAATTAAATGCATTGAAATCTATTGGCATCTCCTGATTGAATTCTGTAGACTCCTCAACACTTTTAGCAAGATTGCTACTTGCATAACGGATGAAGATGTGCACCAATCGCACAATAAGATTCCTTTGTGGAACAAATCATGGGCTCCTCTCTATGCAGGATGATCACGAACTTAGCTTGCTCAACACACAAAGATGCTTCACCCAAGATCTAATACCAGATGTGAAAATGATTCACACAACTTTTTATTGCTCAGAAATTTGATTACATTTTATAGAGCTCAATCACAACAACCATAGCTCAACATAGATGTAGGTGCATACATTACATAACAACATCTAAACTTAAACTTATTCTAACCTTCTCCTATAATCTCTTTCAACAATAAATATGCTAACCTAAGCTACGTAATATCACAAATACATTCACACTATGTTCACACTTAATTACACTCAAGGTTCAACAATATTCATGGCTAAAATATGCTTGGTGCTAGCCACTATTTAGAGTAGTAGCTAGGTGTATTTGCTCTCAGATTCAGTGGCCAGGTGTGGCAACTACTCTTCTTGATAGTGACTAATCCTGAATGGGATAGAACTACCCTATTTGAGTGAGTAAGACCATTTCTAGCTCTTAGAAAGATCCAAGATCATTTATATGGTATTCAGATGTGCCCATATGAGTAGTCTCATAAACATGATGTATACTAGGTGTCTACATATTGGATCCTACAAAATAGGATGACTATAATGTACAATATTCCATTATTTTTTATTAGTTACCACCATCCCCACATACAAATGGGTTACCACATAAGCAAATAAGCATCTATCATATTGGAAGTTGTACTTTCATTGGTGTTGGATGTGCTTTAGACAAAATTACTTGTGATGAAGATGGTTTTGCATGATGCTTATTTTATATAAAATATAAAAAAAATGATGTTTAATATGGGATACAAAGGTAAAGGTTTAGGTCCCCTAGAAAATGGGATACTTGAACCAATCAAAGTAGAGGAATGACATGTCTGATGCGGTGTAGGCTATATCCCAATAAAAATTAAACCTTTTCCTTTTGATGAAGATGATTATCTTATAACTATAGGCCCAAAATGGCCACATACTTAGTAAAATTTTGCAAAATTTTGCCTAAGGGATAAAGTCTTCATTCCGCACACCTTGCAGTGCACTTTGGAGCGGATCCACAATAGAAGGTATGAGCCCACTCAACACTTAGTAATTTTTCATGCTTGAAGTGATTCTGGGAGACTTGTTTTCGATTTCGGATTGGTGACGTTCTTGAATCCATAAAAGTTTTAAGAAAGCGGTGACGTCAATGATTAGAAAGTGTGGATTGACATCTTTGCAAATGGCTAAGTGTTGGGATGAGTGATTTCGGGAGTCTTCTTTTGATTTCGGCTCCGGATTAGCACCACCCTGGAATCCACAAAAGTCTTCAAGAAAAGATGACGTCAACGGCAAAGAAGTGCGAGGACAAAAAAGGGAAAAAAAAAAAAACTGGATTGGTGATGAGGTGGATTGTTGTTAATGAAGTATGTGCGGATTCGTGACTAAAGGTAATTTCTACCAACTTCTTTCTGGATTAGCGACAAGGAATGTTTTTAATAAGAAAACGAGTGGAATGGAGAAAGGGTCACTTTGCATCATGATGGGTCCGGATTGAAGATCATACACCAATATACTTGCTCAACCTAGAATGGAATCCACAAAAGTTTCAAGGAAGGTATGACATCACCGATATTTTTGTGCGGATTGGTGAATGTTTGGCAAGTTATAAAGAAACATGAATGATAAGGAGCGGATTCGATTCCTTTTAACTTTAGAGTCATTTGGAAGCTGGATTGGCACTCTACTATTTCTGAAGATAGAAGGATGATGTCATCAATGTTTTGAAGCGGAATGGTACTTTTTCTCCTCACCATTATAATAAGATTTCATCAGATTTAATCATAATCGTATAATGAGGGAGATCAATGATGAAGAAGGCATCAAGGAATCTGAGGTATTTAAGGGATGTTTCTTCATTGGGTTTGAAACAACCAGTAAGAGGAAGCTGAAGCATCGAGGGTTTCAAGAAAATAGAACCAGAGATGGTTGCAGATCTACGATGGTAGATAGCTTCCAAGAAATATCGATGGTAATGCATGATTTCCAATGGCTTGAACTCCAGTTTTGTCGAGTGACCAACAAGTTGTAGAGGCCTCGAGCTGCCATGGTGGACCAATTTCAGTGGATTTCCTAGAGGATGAACCAATGAGCAAATGCTAGCTAGATCCTTCTATTGTACTGTCAAAATGAAATCTTTGTAATGTTCCTTGTAATTTTAATTTTTGCAAAACTATAAATAGAGGTCGAACCCTCAATTTTAAAGGGTCGGCTCTAGTGTGTTTTCTTGTGCTACTATAAATATTCCCAAAAGCTAATGGAAGGAGCATTACATTGATCTTCACCTCAAATTCATGTTCTCATACTTGATATCAGAGGTTCGAATTCTTTAGTTGTATTTCTGTAAATGCTTGGATGGTTAGTTTGTGCCTAGTTAATGGATTACTAGCTGTTAAAGTAATTGAAATCTACTTTTGAGATTGTTCTATATTGTTAGGGAGTGTATTTCTATAAAATCTAGGTACTGGTGAATTCTGTTATTTGGATTATCATTATCTAGATATTGAAATATCTGTCTGCAATATTTCTCTATTGTGCTTTAATGAATGAAGAATTATGTGATTTGAGATAATGTTGATCTGAGTACTGTATCTTTGGGTTGGTTTTTTGGAGCTTTCTATTGTGGTGCAATGTTGTTAGCCTATCCATCCACTATTGTTCACATTTCTCTAACCCTAACCTTTTCTTACCCTAACCTTCAAACCCTAAGTGAGCATAATTGTGTCAACACCCTGCTTAAGTTGACAAGGAACCAACCTACTCTGGAGGTTGGATCAAAAACTCTATTTTGGTCCATCCAATGTTGAGTGTTGAGCTGTAGCTATCGGGTGCAAGCTTGGATAGAAAATAGGAAGATAGACAGCCATAGTATTGAGTGAAAACTTGGTGAAATTTAGTGCCCAATAGTTTTTGGCACGCTCGGTGGGACCAGTTCACAAGGAACATGAAACCCATCAAATGAGTATTGTTATCTCAACCCGAAGGAATCAAGATTTGGTGAATTGTCTTGACCTTATAAGCGGAGAAAAGAAAGTTCACCTGGTGACTCCCTGGTCATTAGACCCAAAAAAAGGATTATCCTTGTAGACCAGTGTCCTTTCATGTATACCAGGTCTTTCAAAAGGAATAACCCTAATTCCTACTTTTACTGTGAGTTACCTTACAGAGGGGCTGCTGTTGCTAGAATTTTAGATCAATATTTCCTCGAGGAGGAAGAGCTTCTGGAAGAAAATCCAATAGTTCCCCCAATAAGACCTACAATAGGAAGTATGGCACAAAATGTGGCTCCCAATCAGCCATTACAGAAGTACCCTAGCTGGAACACAACCGGTCCCCTTAGATTAGCCCAAATGGATGTCATTCCCTAGGTTGTATCTAAGGCTATCCCCACTTATGATGGATCTAGGAAAATAGCTTATGAGCACTGTCAAGATATCTTGAATCTGGCAGCAATCCACAACATAAAAGAAGAAAATATTATTGTCAGAATTCTAGCCCTATCCTTCAGAGGAAAGATATTGCATTGGTTTAGAACTCTGGAAGATAATTCTATCACTTCATGGCAAGCATTGGCTGAGCCGTTCATAGAGGAATTTAATGAATCTGTTGATCCTTTTTCTCTGCTTAATCAGTTTACATCCATGCAGAAAACCTAGCAAGAAACTATCTTAGACTTTAATTTGAGATTTAGCAGAACATGGAAAAGAATTCCCCCCACTGCCATACCAGCTACATGTTTGGCTTATATGTATTATATCCGAGCTCTTGGATCTGAGTTAGGGTTGCAGACACAACAATCAAGAGTAGAAACCTTCCCCTAGGTTTATAATGCAGTTGTTCATGCTGAAAATATCCTAATTAATGTAGGAAGGCTTCCCCCCAAAACTGTGTTGCCTTATAACTCAGAAACCACTAGTAGCCAAATTCAATCTCACATAGACCCCCTTTCTTTGTCATCTCCATCTCCACAGATGAATGCCATCCCTCAACCAAAGCCTATATCCTCTGCACCCCCTTTTCCTCCCCTTCCTTCTCAACCATCTCAGGAGTTTTCTGCTATCCTGGATATACAAAATACTCTGAAAACTCTGAGCAATAGAATGAATTCAATGGAAAAAAGAGACCAAGAAAGGTCACAACAGAGGAGATTCCCATATGTAAATAAATATCAGAGACCTAGTCCTAGTAACAGTATTGGGGTTAGGGTGAATGCAGCATATGAGGAGCCAAAATGTTCTTCTGATACTACTCTTGCGAATGTTTGGTGCCTAGTGTGCAATGACCCCCATGATTCATAGTCTTGTGTAATGTATCAACACCATGTTCAACAAGCCATGGATCAAGCTGAAAGGAACCAAAAGGGAAGAGTCAATATGTTATGGCACCCTGATCAAATCATGGTTGGAAAAGAGTCAGTTGAGGAAAGCCCAATTGTTGTTATGACAAGGTCTGGGAAGAAATATTTGCAAGTAGATCCACAAAAAATGGGGCATTTCCAAGTCCCTTCTCAGAAGAAAATAGACTCCCTTCCTCAAAGCAGTGACACCTTCCCTATTCCTCAAGCTAAGGGGAAAGAGAAGACAGATAGTTTTCCCAAGAGACCAGAAAAGGAAATAGAGGGAGACCGAATGAGATCTAAAGGTGAAGATCAAGAAAGGCTTAGGTTCCCCTCTATTACTAAAAGACAAATATTAGAGGCCACCCAAAAATATAAAAGAAGATATGGTGAGCTAGAAAGAGGTTTGGAAAAACTCTCTTTGACTAAGTCAGAATACAACATTGTTGAAGAAATGAAGAGAATCCCCTCAAAAGCTAGTCTGTATGACACTCTATTCATTCCTGGTCAGATTGACTTGCTTAAAGCTTCCCTCAGTAAGAATCCATGGAATAGTTTGGCCACTACAATCCTTAGTATGCCATCAGAAAAGAAAGAAATGACACCTGTTGTGCTAAATAATAAGCCTCCCCCTTTCTATATATCCCTAAGAATGGAAGGTTGGGTAGTCCAAAATTGTATGATTGACTCAGGAGCATCGACTATAGTAATGCCTAAAGCAGTCTATGAAGAGATGGGTATGGAGTATACCCGGTCTTGTCCTGGAGTGTTACAACTAGATGGAACACCTGTCAAGATAGTTGGGGTCATTAAAGATGTACTGATGAGGTTGCACAGAGCCCCTGAGGTAACAATAGTGCAAGAAATAGTTGTGGTTGACTTAGAACCCTATTTTGGATTGTGTCTTTCAAGAGAGTTTACTGCAAATCTAGGGGGATGTATGTATATGGATTATTCTAGCATGGTGATCCCTTTCAAAGGAAAAAGGATAAGAATAACACCTAAAAAACTAGTAGCCTATCACATTGAAAATATTGAAGAGGATATGTGTAATCTTAATCCTGTGGAAGAATTTGAGCTGGTGGAAAACATTGAAGAGTTAGACATTGAAGATGAGTTGCCTTTCAGAGAAGATTACAGTTAGTTTGGAACTGGTATGGGGACATATAGCATCTCAACAAAATCAAAAAAGAAAATCCCTGCTATATCCAACCAATCCCTAAGGGAGAAAGAAACATGGATCATGCACTTTGATGGTGCTAAATGCAGAAATGGTGTAGGAGCTGGTGTGGTCCTACAATCACAGTCAAAAGGTACAAAAATTTTTGCTTATAGACTGACATGGTCATGTACTAACAATGTTGTAGAGTATGAGACCTTGTATCTCATATTGATACAAGCAGAGAGCATGGGCATTAATATTTTGAACATATATGGTGATTCTGAGCTGATAGTCCATCAAGTAAGAAATAGGTGCAGTAGTAAGCACCATTACTTGAAAGCTTACAGAAATAGGGTATGGGATTTAATGGAATATTTTGATGCCCTGAATTTAAATTTTATTCCCAGAGAAAAGAATACTCTAGCTGATTCATTGGCAAAAAAGGGTGCTAACTTCAACCCTTCTGTAGACTTTGGAATCAAGAAAGCCAAGGGAATTAAAATGATTTTTAGGCCTATAGTACCAGACAAGCAGATTTTTTGGTAGGTTTTTGAAAGTGATGAACAAATTCTTGACTTTCTGGTAAGGGAAGCATGTCTCTCGACTATCCAAGAAGAAAATTAAAAAAAAATTGATCAACAAGACATTATCCAATTAAGAAACAATCATATCCCAAGAGGGTTGGTCACCCTTGAAATTTTGTTTGATAATGAGGACAGAAAGAAGGTTAGAGCCATGAAGGTCAATGAAAAAATTTATAAAGAAGTTGAGGTTGGAATGGAGAAGAAGCTCAATGTTGGGGTCCAATGTTCACCTGAGGAAGCAGAAGATATTAAAGCTTTATGCTTAAGGTACCCTGATATTGTGGCTTGGTCATATGAGGACCTCAAGGTGTATGACAAAAAGGTTATCCAACATACTATTGAGTTAGAGCCCGATGCAAAGCCATTCCAATAGAAGTAGAGGCCTATCAATCCAAGGATAGAGTCCATTATGAGAGAAGAGCTCTTAAAGTTGTTGAAGGCTAAGATAATATACCCAATAAAACATTCCACTTGGGTAGCCAATTTGGTACCCATAAGAAAGAAGAATGGGGATATACGCTTATGTGTAGACTTTAGGAATCTGAACCAAGCATCCCTTAAAGATCACTACCCCCTCCCTCAGATTGATCAGATCTTACAAGTAGTAGCAGGAGTAGAGAGGTTCTCACTTTTGGATGGTTACTCTGGATACAACCAAATTTGGGTGAAGGATGAAGACCAGTACAAAACAACATTTACCACAAAATGGGGTACATTTGCCTACCAGAGAATACCTTTTGGACTATCCAATGCAGGAGCTACATTTCAGAGAGCCATGGATTATGATTTTGGGGCACTGATCAACAAAGTTATTCTGATCTACCTAGATGACATGACTGTGTTTTCCCATGATAAAAAGGATCATATGTTTCATTTAGAACAAGTTTTTCAAAAGTGCAGAGAATTTGGTATTTCACTCAATCCTAAGAAGTCATTCTTTGTAGTCCATGAGGGAAAACTACTAGGTCATGTGGTCTCAAAAGAAGGTATGGCTATAGATCCAGATAGAATTAGGTCAATTCTGGCTCTTCCTTTTCCCACTAATAAGAAGACCTTGTAGTATTTCCTAGGCCAAATCAATTTTGTCAAGAAATTCATCTCTGATTTTGCATAGAAAGTAAGGCCTATATCTGAACTACTCAAGAAAAAGGTTGAATTCAAGTGGACTGAAATTAGGAAATAAGATTTTGAGGTTATCAAGCAATCCATTTCAGCCCCAATGCTGGTAAATCCAGATTTTAGTAAATATTTTATTCTTTATGCATATGGAGCTGAGCAGAGTTATGCCTCAGTACTTACTCAGAAATATGATCAAGGGGAGGAACATCCTATGTTCTTTTGGAGCCAGACACTCCATGATTATCAGGTCAAATACAAATTTATTGAAAAGCAAGTATTTGTTGTGATGAAGTCACTAAAAAATTTTAGGCAGTATTTAGTACAAAGCAAGACCCTGGTATATGTAGTCCACCCGGATGTAAGAAGTTTTATCCTTCAGGGTGATCTAGGAGACAAAAGAGCTGGTTGGATTACCAAAATCTAAGAATATGATGTAGAAATACATCCCACCAAGCTGGTAAGAGGTAGAGCCTTGTGCCAAGGGTTAACAGAAGCTGCAACATTGGCGGAGGTAACAGCTTGCCAGGTAGTAGAAGAAAATCAGGTGGAAATAGTACAAACTATAGACTCTGATTGGATTGACCAGATGATCAGGTATTTCCAAACTGGAGTATGCCCTCCCAATATGAATGCATCTCAAATAAGGAGATACAGGATTCATGCCTTGAAATATGTATTACTACCAGAGGGCTTATACAAAAGAAACTTGGATGGAGTTCTTCTAAAGTGTTTGAAGGATGATCCACAAAAAAGAGTCATGGAAGAATTCCATGGAGGACCAGCTGGTGGACATAGTTTAGGTAGGGTTACAACTTTAAAAATCATAAGAGTAGGGTATTATTGGCCCACCGTATTCACTGATGCTTTTAAAGTCACTCGGGCTTGTGACAAATGTCAGAGATATGTAGGAAGAACAAGGAATGCTTCATCCCCCCTCAAGCCCATTCAAGTTGAAGAGCCTTTTCAACAATGGGGGCTAGATTTCATAGGGGTTATCAACCCCAATTCCTCAGAAAAGCACAAGTTTATCTTAACTGCCATAGATTACCTTACCATATGGGTAGAAGCTATTCCTACCAAGAAGTCAGATCAAGATGTTGTGATCAATTTTTTGGAAAATTTGATTTCAAGGTTTGGAGTTCCGAAAGCTTTGGTGAGTGACAATGGCCCAAATTTCATAGGAGCCAAGTATATTGAGTTTACCAGTAAGTATGGCATTACTCTTAAAAATACTTCCAATTATTATCCACAGGGTAATGGACTTGCAGAATCTACCAATAAGAACCTGTTAAGGATTTTGAGAAAATCACTTGAAGGGAACAAAATAAGTTGGCATCTATTGCTAGACCAAGCTCTATGGGCAGATAGGATTACTATTAAAAATTCCATTAAGACTTCTCCTTATGCACTAGTGTATGGCAAAGAGGTAGTGTTGCCAATCCATTTGGAAATCCCAACACTTAAACTTATCAGTACAGAAGAAGAGCTAGAAGAAGATCCGATAAAGACCAGGTTGACTCACTTGCTGCAACTGGAAGAAAGTAGAGCTCAAGCCTATGATAGTTTTCAAAAGCATTCATCAGACATTAAAGCATGGTTCGATAAGAAAGCTAGATTCAAAAAATTCCAAGTTGGAGACTTAGTTCTCAGATGGAATGTTGATAAAGCAAAGCCATGCAAGCATGAAAATTTTGATTCTTTTTGGGATGGTCCTTTCAAAATCATGGAAGCCAAAGAATCCAATGTTTTTCAGCTGGAAGATCCAGAGGGAAACATACAACCCATTCCAGTGAATGGTTTTCATCTCAAGCTCTACTATGTGTAAGGAATGAGCTCACTATAACATATGTATATACATTGTATAACTATTTCCCCTCCTTTATGCACTTTGTATTTTAAATCCTTTCAGCACCTTATAATTGGTTTTCTTTGAAAAAAATTTGAAAAAATAAAAAATTGCAAAATGACTAAGTATGGGCCAAGTGCACAATAATGTTCCATTCCACACCAAGTGCTATGTAAAATTTTTTGGAACGACGGTCCGCTCTCAAATCCGCATCAAAATGCATCGGATTTTGGTAGAATGATGCACAAGTTTATATCTCATGATAAATAAGAACAAATACGCTCTTAATCTGGGAACCTTCCAAAGCTAAGATAGCCAGAGCAGAATCGAGACAGGATTTCATGCATGGGATTTCTAAGTGTCAGTGGATTCAAAAAAGCTCTCAACCCACTAGTTTCAAAATCAAAGTGGAACCAAGATGCAACTTCGACCGTGACACGTGGAGGCTAGAGAATGCTCCCGCATTCAATTCTAATGAACTCACACCATAATCAAAGAGTAGCCGAAGGGGTGCAGTGAGCTGGCAGTGCAATTTGAAATTTCAACCAATGAAAAGAGAGGATGACACCATTGAGCCATCGAAGAAAATGATTAAAAATTGGAAAGTGTGCCAACGGAGAGGTCACACAATAGCTACATTAATGGTGGAAGATACGCATGCTCCAAAAGATAAAAGCAACAAAAAATGTACATGAGCCTCATTTGGAAACCATTCATGACCATGAAGTAGTTAGAAGGTGAAGATGTAGAAACCTAAAATATGTCATGTTTAGGGAAACTACTCACATAGGCACATTCATAAGATCATATGACATAATCTTGGGCTTTCCAAGCATCAAAAGTGGTTCTCACCACTCATATGGGGCACTTTAAGCCCGTAAAAGCCTAGCCGCTAAATACTAGAGTGGCCAGACCTTAGCTGCTCAAGATTAGAGTGGCTAGACCTTAGCCACTTCAAATGATAGTATCCAGATCGTAGCCACTGCATATGATAGTGACTAAGACATAAAAAGTATTTTGCTAAAAGATATGCTCAATCATGGGTGGAAGTGGTAGTCTACATGCAATAAAGGTGAGCAGGAGTAGCTTTGCATTCCTTTTGATAGCAATTTCACATAGGATACTTGAGTTTGGATTTAGAATTAAGTTAACTGGCCTCCAAACATAGAAAAGGACAAAATATTCTCATGTTAATGACCAGTTTGCATAGGAGACTCAAGTTTGCAGTTAGATTTCAGTTAATTGGCCTTCAAATATAGACAAGGACAAATGCTTCTCATGCTAATAGTCACTATGCATGAGGTATTCAATCCTAGGGTTTTAAACATAAACCTAGGGTTTCACACACTTTAAAAGGTACAATCCTGAGAGCAAATGGGGGAATAATGGTCACATATCAAGGTCATACTATGAGCAAAATAAGCCATTGAGGAGAGCTTTTTGAGACTTAGAAGAGCTTCCCTTGGAGATAGTATTTTACAATGAGGTCTTGTCATATTGGAGGGTCCACTTGAGGGTTTTCTACATACAGGATACCCAACACATCGAGCAAAGAAACCATCATTTCAACATCGAATACAAGCACTGATATTAGCATTGGAGAAAAGAGGGCAAGATTTGCTTTAGCGATCATTGTCTCGGATAGTGGCCCACAGGCCTAGCTTAGGGTTGTACACATTAGCTTTATTATTCTGTTTAGCTTATCATTAGTATAGCATCATTTCATTCATAACATCAATTTTATTTGCACTTGCTTTCATTTGATATATGCATTACTAACAACCTCATTTGAGGAGGTATTCTTAGACATCTAAGCGTGTGTTTTTGTTTCATTGCTTACAGGGCCAAAGGTTCATTGGACAAATCTACAACATATGAGAGAAAAATGATCCCTCTAGGAAATGGACCTAGAGAAGGAGGCATCTGTAAGCCCTCATAAATTTCTGTGTGCAGAACCGGGAAGCTTGTGTTAGCATACCACCCTTTTGCGAGGGGACATCTTACACACTTGTAACCTTAGTGTATCAAAATGGGTATCCCTAAGAGGGACCGACATGTAACCAGGTTTCAATACAAATAAAGAGACATATCTTTCATTATTTCCATGTTATATGATTTTTCATGGTCTTTCATTTTAGGTTTAACACATTGCAAGTAGAGTAAGAGCGGTGCGTATGCCTCAAGATTGCTATAGAAGAGATATTCTAAAATTTTTACTACGAGTTATAGTGAACAAAGTCATACTACTACCAAAATGGCTCCTGAGGAATCACCCACTAAGACTTCAAAAGATGTTCAGGAGTTTGAGACTCTAGATAAGAAGGTGGTGGCACCGTATCTTGATAAAGCTAAAGCTATGGAGGATATAGTAATTACCATCACAAAAAGGACAAAGTTGAGAAGAAACATAAATGATAGATACAAGAAGAGAGTTGCTTTATCGGTAGAAGGTAGATGCTCAATCCTCTCTTATCTATATTTTTGTATTTGTTATTTTGTTCATCCATGCCCTAATTTGATAGTTGCAATAGTAAAGTTTTATGACCCATTGGCTAAAGCAGTAAATACCAATGAGGGAAAAACCCTTTTTAGTATAACTGCCCCTTTTTGTCATAGACTCTTTTCCCTAGGTTCTAAGCCACTAGTAATCCCAAAACCATTTAGGGTCATTGAGCAGACTGGGTTTTACACCATAGAAAAGTGATCTAATGATGGTGAGTCATTTAAAAATTAGGTTTATAAACAACTTAATATTAAGCCTAGGGAAAATTTTCTTGAAGTCCCTATTTCTATCGACAAATTTGTAAACCCCATCCTATTTTCTATGTTGGATTGCATAGAGGGTTTAGAATCTAAAAGAATGGTCCATGGATGGAAAATTGCTACTACATATTGTATTTCTAATGAGAGGATGTATGAAAAATATACGGTAAATAAAGGGACAAGAGTGATTTATTTTTACTGGCCAACTTTTCTCGCTCAAAGGATACATGAGTAGCTAGTAAGTATTAAAAAGGGCATTAATGCTCCTAGTTTTAGGTATTTATTAAGCCTGGTATGGATGTTCTATGCTATTGTTAGAGACAAAATTTAGTGGATTTCAATCAAGGATAAAATCAATGATGGGGAACCCTTGTCGGTGTATTATTGGACAAGTCACTTAAGGAGCAGTGAATCTTACTATATATTCAATTTGGAATTTCTTGAAACTGCTCTCAAAATAATGTATGGTAAATGCCATAGATTTCCACCCTTGGCCAAGGAGATTCTCAGGACTAAGGATGCAGAAGGAGACTGGTATTTTTTGATTGGGGGTACTGTGATCAGATTGTATGGTTTCATGGGTAAAACCTTCCTCCTACCTCATTTCATCATAGAGAGGTTTTTTTCCCTAGAATATCTAAGCTAGATAGAGTACATTGATGTGAACTATGGATCTGGAAGGAAGAGGAAGTATTTACTTACCCAACACACTTTGGATGACATCACCATCACCAAGAAGGGACATAGCCAACAAATAGACCAATACCTTGATAGGTTAGGTATGTTTTATATTCTCCAAAGATGGATCTATGAATCTAATGGTATTTTCATTGTAAGAAATAAAATCCTAAATGGAGATAACGCTTATAAGTTTGAAAAGAGGCCCAGGGCTCATTTTGAATAGGGCAAAAACAATTATGAGATCGCTCTTTTAGAGTGAAATGTCTCAAATATGGATCAGTTACCCCTGTTAGCATACTTAACAATATAGTTTGTCTCTATTTTTATTTAGCTCACTGTTGTAACGAGTTGTAACAGTCCTGTAACAAAGTTCATTCCGGTGACTATTTCCGGATATGTAATCTTTATTTAATCTGTGCAATACAATAAACATATGTTCCTGATTTTCACATGGCATCAGAGCCAATGCAGTGATCCAGTGGCGTGAGAAGCCGAGGCTGGAGGAGGACCAGTTTTATTTTTTTTGCTGTTCGTGCAAGTGTTTTAAAAAAAAAAAAATCGCTGTTGCAGCGATTTATACCTGCGACGAAGAAAAAAAAAACCTGCGTAGCGGAGGACGCCCGTAGGACGTAGCCGCCCAGTTTCTGGATGCGCCACGCCGTAACTGGATGCGCAAAGCTACGATGTCCGAGGAGGAGGACGCATACGTCCCCCCCTGTGCCACGACGTTCGCGAGCGGACGGGAGGACGCAACCGCGATGTCCCCCCCGCGTCGACTCGCCGTCGAGCAGGACGTCACGCTGCGTGCGCTTCCCTAGCAGCGGACGTGCAGGACGTCCGCTCGGGAAAGTGGACGCGCAGGACGTGACGCTGCACGCGTGTCCCTGGCAGCGGACGCACAACACGTCCACTCGGGACGCCCCCCCGCTGAGCGCGGAGGGAAATAGAAAGTCCCGCCCCCACCCCCCCCCCCCTTGATCGCGTGGGTGATAGAATTTAAAAAAAAAAAGAACGAGAGGGCGGGAGAATCTGAAAAAAAAAAAAAAACAGAGCGCTTGGCGCAGCGCGGAATTTTTTTTGAAAAAAAAAAAAAAACAAAGCACGGCTCGACGCAGCCCCGAGCAAAATTTTTTTTCGAAAAAAAAAAGAAGTAGAGCGCTCCGCGAAGCAGAAGCACGCAAGCCGAGGCCGCTGCAGAGGAGGAGGCAGAAGGAGAAGTTGAAAGAGGAGGGCTCCACAGATCCTTTCGGATCAGCCCGCTGGCTCACGTGGTCGTGAGCCGTGCGGTAAGGCTCAGGGAGCCTGCAGGTCGGGGGTTCAAATCCCGCCGACTTCCCCCTAAGGTATAATTTTTTTTGCATAGTGTTTTTTAATTATTATTTTTTAATTAAAATTTTTAATTTTAATTTTTTTTTAATATAGTTTTTAAACTTTATAAATTAAAATTTAATTTTAATTTATTTTTCTTAAAGTTTTAAAACTATATAAAATTAAAATTATTTATTTTAATTTTAAATATATAATAATTATTAAAATGCTTTGTTAAAGAAAGCTTTTTTAAGGGGGGATATTTTTTCAAAAAATCAAAGGGGGATAGTGAGTAATTTTTCGAAAAATAGCAATTTGGCAAATTGTAAAAGGTGCATTTTCGGCTGTGACCGACACCTTGTGGGTTATTCTTGTGGGCAGTTTTTTTATGTTGTATGTTGCATATTTCATTTTTGCACTATAACATTAAAAACTTAAAATCAAAACACTCCCTAAGTCCCCGAAATATAAAACCCATCCGTGCAATTTTATTGCACTGCAGCGTTCGGTATTTGTGATACCTTCGGCCAGCACTTACAGGTAAAGCTGTCGTGATTTGGCTACTGTATCCGCCGCATAATATAGCTGCTACAACAACGTCTGAGCTTGTTCTCTATAAATCGTCTGGGAGGAATAAGTACGCCATTTTTGCATTTTTTTACTCCATCCACTACCCTTTATCGCACTTGTGTTTAGGCGTAAATCCTGACGAAGTATTCTTCATAGTGTTTAGGGGAAGTTACGCCCCACGCATGAGAAGAATCTTCTATGGTAGGTGCCATCAACAAGGCGATTCCCTTTCAGCACCGCTTATGTTCCACGTATCGTATGATCTCTAAAACTCACCTATAGTCTCCCTCACGTAAGGGCGGGTGATTTTTGTTGATCTTTCTAAATACCTATAGTTTCCCTCACGTAAGGGCGGGTATTTTGTACGGTATATTGGCCTAGCAAAAGGTATATCGAAAGGGGGACCAATTGGTGATATAAGGAACCTTCACTATGGCCGCTGTTGCAAAATTGATGACTGATCCGCATCAGTTATTGAAAGGTCCAAATTATACACCATGGAAACATAAGATGAAGGCTATTCTCCAAATGGAAGATTTGTGGGATATTGTTACCGGAGTAGCAACTAGGCCTTCACCAACAGTAGGATCCACAGGTCCTTCAACAGATCAGATAGCTTTTGACAAGAAAGACAATAGAGCAAAGGTGCTCATTTTGTTTGTTGTTTCGGATGAAGTGCAACCTCATATAGCTGACAAAGCAAGTGGTAAAGAGGCATGGGATGCCCTTAGAACCATCTATGAGGGGAAGAATGAATCCACCATTCTTCATCTTCAACAACAACTTCATAACCTGAGTTTGAGGCAGGGTGAAACAGTTGAACTCTTTCTGTGCAGAGTGTCTGAGTTGAAAGAGAAATTGAGTTCTCTGGGAGATACCGTGGACGAAAAGCTTCTCATTTCACTTGTGATGAGAGCTTTACCTTCTTCATTTGATATGTTGATAACCTCCATCCAGGTGTCTCAACGACAAATTACCTACATCGAGTTGGTCAATCTGCTTCAACAACAAGAGGCACGCCAACTTCACAAGGATGATTCTTCCAATACAGCCCTATACACCAACAGAAAGGGTTCTAGGAAGAAAGGTAATGGGCAAAAAGGAGGCAACTTTCAGAAAGGAGGAAATTCTCAACAAGATACGAAAGGAAAAGGCAAACAACCTCAACAGAAGAAGAGGTGGTGCAAGATCTGGTGGAGAAAGACAACCATGACACCAACAGGTGTTGGCATAAGAACAAGCAGAAAGGCCAAAACAAACCACAAAATAAAAACAAGCAACCCCAGGTGAATGTTGCCGTTGAAGAATCTGACTCGTATTCTGAATGGGCACACAAGGTGCTCATGACTACCACAGATTCCACACAGAGGGATCCCGTTTGGTATGTCGATTCTGGAGCTAGCAAACATATGACTGGCGACAGATCGTGGTTTGAATCATTTGTGGCCAAAGAGGGCAAACCTGTCACCATTGCTGATGATAAAACCTACAGGGTTCAGGGAGAGGGTACAGTTTCAGTCACTCTTCCTGATGGCAAGTGTCAGATTGACAAAGTCCTCTATGTTCCGGGATTGGCCAACAATTTGTTGTCAGTGACACAAATCCTGGATAGAAATATGGTTGTCAACTTTCGTGTTGAGAATGGAAAGAAGTGTTGTACCATTACCAGGAAGGGTAAGCAGATTGCAACAGCTTCATATAAGCACGGCTTATTTGCACTAGATGCTATCTCTACTCCACATGTTGCCATGACTGTCTCTACCAAGGAGGCAACTTCCCTATGGCACAAGAGATATGGGCATCTTAGTTCTGGCTACTTACTTGAGCTCAGCAAGTATGAGATGGTAAAGGGTCTTCCTTCCCTTTCTGCCACATTGCCAATGTGCTCTGACTGCTAGGTGAAAGCAAAGATAGAGTACCATTTGAGAAGAGCTCTACAAGAGCACGAAAACCTCTCGGAGTTAATTCACACCGATCTCATGCGGTCCTTTCACACCCAACAGCTGTGGAGGGAAGAGGTACTTTCAGCTATTCGTAGATGACTACTCACGAAAGATGTGGGTTTTCTTTCTCCAACCGAAATCGAAGCTTTCGCATTCTTCCAAGCAGCTCAAGAAATCCGTTGAGAAGGAGTCGGAGCTTCTATTAAAACCCTCCGCTCGTATCGAGGGGGAGAGTTTACCTCTAATGAATTTTCTGCATTCCTAGATAAGCATGGGATCAAGAGACAGCTAACAACCGCCTATACTCCTCAAAGAAATGGAGTTGCCGAGAGAAGGAACCGTTCTATCATGGAAATGGTTCGTTGTATGCTCACAGGAGCTACTCTTGGGCAACAATATTGGGCAGAAGCCGTCACCACCGCAGTTGTATCTCGTTGAATAGGGCACCCACAAAGGCCCTAAAAGGAATGACTCCACAGAAGCATGGAGTGGTCGAAAACCCTCCATATCTCATCTACGTATTTTCGGATGTCAAGCTTTCATGCACATACCGAAAGAGAAAAGGAAGAATCTAGATGAGAAAACACTGAGATGTATTTTTCTTGGTTATTTTGAGCACTCTAAAGGATATCGGTTGATAGATCCTTTGACCAAGAAAATTCATATCAGCAGAGATGTTGTCTTTGATGAAGCTTTCACATCACAGAGCACATCTAAAGTACACCAAGATATTGTGGAAACTAAGGAAGAGAAGATTCCTTCATCAACACAGACAGGAGGTCCTTCTACATCTTCTTCACCACCACCGAAGAAGAATCCTAAATGGTGTACAAATACAATCAGAGATGCAAATTTATCCACTCCTCCCAATTTGAATTTGGATAGACCTCGTACACGCAAGTATGGCTCAAAAGGAAAGAGAAGCCAGAGAAACTGGTGAGGTTGATGATCTTTGTCAATATTTTGAGGAACTTTCTGTGACTCCAAGTACAGAAGTAGAGGATATGGATATTGATGATGACAGGGCATTCATGTCTACCATAGATAGTCTTGAACCTGCATCAGTGCAAGATGCTCTCAGTGAGCCTCAGTGGAAGGCCGCTATGGATACGTAGTATGAGTCTCTCGATGAAGAATAAAACTTGGAAGCTTGTTGATCCGCCGCATGGAAAGAAACCCATTGGCTGCAAATGGGTATATAAAGTCAAGTACAAGGCAGATGGAACAATTGATAAGCATAAGGCCCGTCTTGTTGCAAAGGGCTATGCTCAAAAGGAAGGCATTGACTATGAGGAAACTTTTGCACCTACTGCTCGGATGACCACAATTCGGGTTATGTGTGCTATGGCAGCACAATATGGGTGGAAATTTCACCAGATGGATGTCAAAAGTGCCTTTCTAAATGGTGATCTCCAAGAAGAAGTCTATATGACTCACCTCAAGGATTTGAAGTGGAAGGCCAACAAGCAGAAAGTTTGCAAATTGGTCAAATCCTTGTATGGTCCGAAACAAGCTCCTCGAGCTTGGTATATAAAAATGGACAATCACCTTATGCAAAATGGATTTAAGAGATGTCCGTCAGATGCAAACCTCTATTTCAAGAAACAGGGTTCTGAGATAGTGTTGCTTGTACTCTATGTGGATGATCTGCTCATTACAGGGAGTTCAGAAACTATGATCTCTACTGTCAAAAGAAACTTGTGCAAATCTTTTGAGATGACAGATCTCGGACTTCTCCATTATTGTCTTGGTCTGGAATTCAGCCATAAGGAGCACTCCATCAAAGTGTCTCAGAAAAAATATGCCAAGACATTGCTGGATAAATATCGCATGACTGACTGCAAGCCAATGGCAACTCCAATGGAGAATGGACTTCGGTTATCGCGATATGATGACTCACCTCGGTAGATGGTACTCTCTATCGACAGCTGATTGGGAGTCTCATATATCCGACCAATACTAGGCCGGATCTCGTATTTGCCGTCAACTATCTTTCGAGGTTCATGCAGGAGCCTAAGACCACTCATTGGAAAGCAAGAAAACGTGTTCTTCACTATGTCCGTGGTACTATGGAATATGGCCTAGAATACAAGAGGAACAACAAATTCTTCTTGCAAGGATACACGGACTCCGACTATGCCGGATCATTTGATGATCGCAAGTCAACTTCCGGATACATTTTTCATCCTGGGATCTGGTCCTGCCTCTTGGCACAGCAAGAAGCAACAGGTGGTTGCTATTTCATCAACAGAGGCAGAATATCGCGCCGCACGTGAAGCTGTGTGCGAAGTGATATGGTTACGTCGCATTCTGACAAGTATGGGCCATCCATCAAAATCTCCAATACACTTGTTTTGCGACAATTGTGGTGTTCTGAACCTCGCCAAGAATCCACCCATCATGAAAGAACAAAGCACATTGACACACAATGTCATTTCATTCGAGATGAAGTTCCAAAGCACCGAATTCAGCTTCAAGGACATTCCCACTGATGCTCAAGTTGCAGACACTTTCACTAAGGCACTTGGACGTGTCAAATTTGAATTGTTTCGCAGCTCACTTTGTATTGCAAAATGATGTAAGGGGATGTTAGTATAGCTATTATGAGCAGATTGTTGATTTTAACCCTGAATATAAGCCAAGTAATTGGATTATAGAAGCTACAATTTAAAATATTGAAGCTGAATCTACAAAAAATAAGGAGCCTCTACCTGAGGCTAAGTCTACAAAGAAAAAATGTCCTCCACCTAAGGCTAAGTCTACAAAGAAAAATGATCCTCAGCCCAAGGAAGAAATTGTAGAAGAAGAAGAAGAGGAGGAATAGGGACCATGGAATGTAGAAAAAATAACATATTGGTGGAGAATGAGGATTGAAATCAAAAATCCTAAGTCCAAGTTTAGGATGAAAATTGATAAAAAAATTTCAAGAAGATATAATAAAAACATTGTAACTTGGAGACAAAAGGATGTCAAGAACATTGTATTGATAGTTGAAAATCATAAAATTCCTCTGAATCCCTCCATTCACCTACTAATCAAGAGGCTCAATTAGAAGATTCAGGAACTCCTTTGACAATGGCTGAAGTAATGAAGACTTTCAATCCTACCACTGAGAAGGTGGAGAAGTTTCCTAAGAGGGCTAAGTTGATGAGCAAAATATAGTATTCTAAGAAAAAGGTTATCAGTACCCCAATCATTGAAATAATATCCAAGCCTAAATTTTTAGCTCTAGAAGGATAGCCTCCAGACATAGATATTGATTGAAATTAAAATGATGAAAGTTTTAGGTTCAGACTGCTTTATTTTGCCCTTGCAGCATCTATTGAAATATGTCCCATCACTATGTAATCATTACTTTCTGGAGCAGCGAAAGAAGATGTATTGGAATAATTTTCTAAAAATGAGACTTTTGATTTTTAATTGATTCATAGAAGGACTAAGAGAGTTCAAGAAAGATAGGAGAAAAAAATTTCAAAGAAATAAAAAATGGATATGGAGGAGATTGTAAAAGAGGTAGCTGATTTTTCTATAGAAGAGTTGACTAATCAGGAGTAGTAGTAAGAAACCAAGGAAGAACAAGAGCACTCTACATCTATAGGTTAAGGTATGGTTTCTAATCCCTCTTCTCCTCTTCATCTCCATGAATCCAAAAAATAATATCCCTCCCTTTCCAATCAATAATATGTGGTAAACATACCTCCTCCATCTCATAGTCCACCACATATCTCATTAGTAGCTATGGAGGTATAGGTTAGTTCTATTTCATCACAATCACCCCAAGTCTCACTACTAGTATCAAGAGTTCTCATCCCATCCACCATCACTTTACTCCCATATTTTTCATCACCACCGTCAATGGGGCACTGCATTCCAAGTATATCCACCCATCCAATTGTTAGTCTTGCATCAATTTCTATGAGTCTATCAGTAGCAGCAAAAGCAGTAGTTACATAGTCAAATATTTTCATAGAGGCTACTGTAACTATATCTTCACCTTCATCAGCCATAGTTCAATCCACCCTTTCATTCCTAGTGTCATCATTTCCCATGGTTATTGGTATTTTGGGACATGTTACTTTACCAAAAGAGAAGGCAATGACTCAGAGCATAAGTGATTATTGGGCAGAAAAGCTTGCTAAGACTTATAGCAATTTGGCTATCATAAGAAGTATGTATGTTGATCTTGTTGCCAAACAAAGAATATCAAGATCCATGACTCCACTAGTAAGTAAACCTAAGAATGAAATGATTGTTCAAGATTACAGAGTGGAGGAAGTCATAAAAGACATTGACAAGCTCCCTGTTGAATATGATCTAGTGATAGCCAAGTCCCACTTAGATACCTTCTGTGTGAAAAATGATATGGTTAAAGAGAAGGTAGATAAGCTGGAAAAACAAGTTGAAAATCT
This sequence comes from Wollemia nobilis, assembly GCA_028583015.1. Lineage (NCBI taxonomy): Eukaryota > Viridiplantae > Streptophyta > Pinopsida > Araucariales > Araucariaceae > Wollemia > Wollemia nobilis. The sequence goes on from JAQPPZ010000599.1 coordinate 260,567, forward strand.
TAAGAAGAGTCTCAATGACAAAAATAATATAGAAAAATATCTGAAGAAAGAGTCCAAGGGTTGGAAAGAAAAGTTTCAAAAGTCCAATGAGTTGAAGGGCCAATTAGAAGAGTAAAATAAGTTGAATGAATATTAGGCAAGAAAAATTTAGAACTTAAAGTATCAGATTCGGATTGAGAAAACTAAATCTTTAGGATTTTCTAAATATGAGTTGAAAAATATTAAGGAGTTGTTTTTTGAGGTTCAGGAAAAGTGTTCAAGACTTCAACTTATGATTGATTATCTTGAAGATGCCAGCAACCTACTCTCCACCATTTAGGAGTTAGATAAAATCACTAGAGAGTTGCAACTAATGGTGATTCTATTAGAATAGATGTACAGGTTAACTGATAGCAGACTTGGTAATTTTGCTAAACCTATTCCTAATAAAAAATGGAATCTCACCAGAGTTGCTGCTAAAATAGTGGTTAAAAAGAATAAGGTAATTAAAAGAGCCTGGATATTGTTTGACAAGATGGAGAGAGTGATTAAATATGTTGTTGAGATAAATAAGGAAATAATTCAGGTTGGTTTTAAAGGACTCTATAAGGAAGATCACAACTTGTTATCTATGGAAGAGATCCAACAAAGCACCAATGAGAGTTTGTAGAATGAATCTAGAATTGATTCTTTAGAAGAGACACTACCCCAAGAACAAGTTGCTAAACTGATCATGGATTGTACCTAGTTGAGAGACCTCATGGAAGATATGGTGAATAGAGGGAATTCTGCTAACTATGAAGATATTGGATAGTTGTAATATGTTTACAAGCATTTTAAAGAAACATCAAATCCCTCTGAAGAATCTTGGAAATAGGATCTATAATCTTTAGAATTGGTGATTTAGTTGTTTGGAGATACTCCTGGTGAAGGAGGTCAGAGAACACTTATTCTAGACGAAGAGGTTGTAGAATAAGAAGAGCAATATGGAGCTATCACAGGCTCAGAAGTGGCTCAAGCTTAGTTTTTTTATTTTGTATATATACACAAGTTTTTTATTTATATCTTTACTCTGACAATTTTTTAGAAATAAGAAATAAAGGCATGAAGCCTACATAACACCAAACTTTGTGTGAAGGCATTTTTTGAAATGAGGCCTTATAAAAGGAGTAGAGTTATGTACAATTTTTGAAGACAGTAGCAATACTTGTATTTTATACATAGCTTCTGTATGAGTAGATAAGTTTTATGTATTTTTGGCATCACTTTGATATGAACCCCTACTCTCTCAGTAGATTGTTGAAATTTTCAGAGAGTAGTATTTGTATGGAAGTTATTATGTAAGGTATATTCTTTGAAGAGAAGTATATTTGACTCCTAAGATCCAATGGATAATACTATGAGTTCGATTGGCTTTGCAAGCAAATACACCTAGGAAGCACCAGAATATAGGCCCAAAATAGCCACATACTTAGTAAAATTTTATAAAATTTTGCCTAAGGGATAAGGTCTTCATTTTGCACACCTTGCATTGCACTTTGGATTAGATCCACAATATAAGGTATGAGCCCGCTCAACACTTAGTAATTTTTCATGTTTGAAGTGATCCTAGGAGACTTGTTTCTATTTTTGGATTGGTGACATTCTTGAATCCGCAAAAGTTTTAAGAAATAGATGACATCAACAATTAGAAAGTGTGGATTGACATCTTTGCAAATGGCTAAGTGTTGGTATGAGTGATTATGGGAGTCTTCTTTTGAATTTGGATTCGGATTAGCGACTGTTCTTGAATCCGCAAAAATATTTGAGAAAATATGATGTCAGTGGTAAAGAGGTGTAGATTGGTGATGAGGCGGATTGTTGTTAATGAAGTATGTGCAGATTCATGACTAAAGGTAATTTCTACCAACTTCTTTCTAGATTAGAGGCAAGGAATTTTTTTAATAAGAAAATGAGCAGAATGGAGAAAGGGTCACTTTGCATCATGGTGGGTCCAAATTGAAGATCATACACCAATATAATTGCTCAGCCTGAAATGGAATCCATAAAAGTTTCAAGGAAGGTATGATGTCATTGATATTTTTATGTATATTGGTGAATGCTTGACAAGTTATAAATACACATGAATAATAAGAAGCGAAATCAATTCCTTTTAACTTTAGAGTCATTTGGAAGCTAGATTGACACTTTGCTATTTCTGAAGGTAGAAGGATGATGTCATCAATGTTTTGAAGTGGAATGGCACATTTTCTCCTACCATTATAATAAGCTTTTATTATAAGCCATCGAGGAATCTAAGGTATTTAAAGAAGATTTATTTTTTAGGTTTGAAACTATAGACACCTAAAACATGTCATGTTTAGGGGAGCTAATCACATAGGCACATTCATAAGATCACATGACATAATATTGGACTTTCCAAGTATAAAAAGTGGTTCTCACCACTCATCTAGGACACTTTAATCTCATCCAAGCCTAGCCGCTCGAGGCCAGAGTGTCTAGAACTTAGCTTCTCAAGCTTAGAGTGGCCAGAACTTAGCCACTACAGATGACAATAGCTAGATCTTAGCCACTGTAGATGACAATGACTAAGCCATAAAAGGAATTTTACCAATAGATATGCTCAATCACAGGTGTAAGTGGTAGTCTATATGCAATAAAGGTGAGTGGGAGTAACTTTGAATTCCATTTCATGACCAGTTCACATAGGAGACTTGAGTTTGCATTTAGACTTCAGTTAACTGGCCTCTAAACATAGACGAAGACAAAAGCTTCTCATGCTAACATTTACTATGCATGAGGGATTCAATCCTAGTATTTTGAACATAGAACTAGGGTTTCATACACTTTAAAATGTGCAAGCCTAAGAGAACCAAGGGATCAAGAATCATGACATATCAAGATAATGCATTAAATAGAATAGGTCATTGAGGAGATATTTTTGAGACTTAGGAGAGATTACCATGGAGATCATCTTGTGCAATGAAGCCCTGTCATATTGAAGAGTCTGTTTGATAATTTTCCACATATAGGACATCCAACATATTGAGCAAAGAAACCACCATTTCAACATCGGATACAAGCTTCGATATTAGCCTTGAAGAAAAGAGGACAAGGTTTGCTTTAGTGGTCGTTGTCTTGGATAATGGCCCGTAGGCCTAGCTTAAGGTTTTATACATTAGTTTAATTATTCTATTTAGCATATAATTAGCATAGCATCATTTCATTCATTTTGCATTCATAGAATAGGTCTTATTTGCACTTGCTTTCATTTGATATATTCATTACTAACAACCTCATCCAGGGAGGCATTCTCAAACATCTAAGTGTGTGTTGTTGTTTCATTACTTATAGGGCCATAGGTTCATAAAAAAAAATCTACAACATATGAGATAAAAAGGGATTCCTCTAGGAAACAAACCTGGAGGAGGCATCTGTAATCCCTCATACATTTTTGTATGCGAAACTAGGAATCTTGTGATAGCACACCACCCCTTTACGAGGGGATATTTTACCCACTTGTAACCTTATTGTATCAAAATGGGTATACCTAAGAGGGACCGACATGTAACCAAGTTTTAATACAAATAAAGAGATATATATTTGTTACTTTCATGCTATATGCTTTTTCATGGTCTTTCATTTCATTTTGGGTTTAACACATTACAAGTAGAGTAAGAGCGGTGCATGCACCCTAGGGTTGCTATAGATGGTGATCATGGTGGTACCTCCAATGATTTTTCATTTTTTGCCTAGATACTAACTTATTTTTGTGTGCAGGCTTAGCCGCTCTAGTCTACAGTGGCTAGAAATTAGCCACTCTGAGCCACAGTGGCCAACAAATCCTTAGTCGATCCTACTAACAGTGGCCAAAAACCAGCCACTCTGGTCAACAAAAACCAACATTGGAGAGAAGCAACAGACAGAACCTTGGTTATCGAAGCTGGAGTAGAGGTTAGTATGACTGATATTTTTTAATTTTTTTTCTACTTTTGTGTGTCTAAAATAGTGAACTTAAAGCACATTTCTATTTGCGAATTGAAATAATAAAAGAAGAAAGAATTAGATATTTTGCATATCTTAGATCTTCTTTTAGATTTTCACTAGGCATTGCTAGGAATAGTGACTTCTATCTATAATTTTTTCCCTAGAATCCAACGTGCTAGACACTGTATGGTTGGTTTGCTTATTTTGAGGCCTTTCTAAAGGCCATAATTGTACCCGATAAAGTGCACTCATTAATTTCATAGTAGTTCATGCATCTTTTTGAATATTTAAATGTATTTTGCACTTTGACATATAGGAAAAAGTCATTTCTACTATATTATGCACTTTACTTCATGCAAGCTTAAAATAAACACCACACACGCATGTATAATTTAAACATTGGGGAGTTGGATTTCATCACCAACCTTTAATTCAATTTGGTGATGTTGAAATTCATCTCCTTCCATTAGTTCACCCCATAGATTATCCTAGAAATGGATTGATTAACTTGTTCATAGTGGTACTAAGGTACTTGTGTTCAAAATATCTCCCACTATTATAACAATCATTGGTTCAGAGTGGAAGAGCTAAGAAAACCCCCCACTCATATTTCAATGGTGTACCCTAGTCTCTTTTGGGAAATCCTGTTTGGCATGAGTACTCTTGATTATTACTATGGATGAGTCTCCTCATTCCAAATCCAAAGCAAGAACAAGAACAAGAAACAACAAAACATCAAAATACATCAAACTAAGTGCACACTTAAATTTTTAATCAAGATAAAAATTTGTGTAATATTGTTTGATAATATTTAAAGTGCAACACAAAAGCTAAATTCCAAAAATGATGGTTAAAAAAATAAGTAGACATCCCTAGTCCAACGTCAATGGAGGGTCTAAAACAACTCATACCCTTAGGCGAAGTCATAGTAACATTGAAAGACCTACTCGGAAGACCATAAGACATAGTTCTACGAGTCTAAGGGGTGATAACTCAACCCTTGGGGGGTCTCCTCGAGAAACCCCAAATAGGAAATAAAATAAGGAAACTACATCTCATAAACACAAAGATACCTCACAGTCATCATCATCAATAATACATGATGAGACCTCAAAGGCTTCCTCTAAAAACATAGAAACCTCTCAGAGACATGAGGAAGGTTCAAGGGCTTCCTCATTACATAGACATAAAGAGGGTTCTAGACCCCATTTTTCACACAAGGATGATGAGGTTTCCCCTTCTTCATCCTCATGAAGGGTAGAAAGGACCACGAAACCCTCATCACCAAAAGGAAACACAAGATTACTGACATCCTAACATTCAAATGAGACACTTAGAATATATTAGCCCACTAAGGGGCAGGAAAATGTAAACACATCCAGTCATAGACATCAAATAGAATATATCTTTCTTACAAGAGGAAGAATTCCAATAGACTATGATATTATTGGAGCAAATGGCACCCCATAAGGTCATCCATGGAGAACAAGAAAATTGGACGAGTTGGGTTGGTTGCATCCAAGGCCACGTTCTAGAACCATAGCCAAAGAGAACTCTACATCTGAAAGTTCATGGACTGTGACTTCTAAACCCACTTCTCAAATTGGGGGTGCCTCAAGATGGCCCCGCAACAAACATATAAAATCTGATCATAGAGACACTCAACAATATACTGAACAAGTCACATTGGCTAGCAAGAGTGAGGAAATAACAGAAACCTCTTCAACACACATACAAGTCAAAACAACTAGGATAGGGTCATATAAGCATGAGTCCTCTATGACTGCGCAAGTTAACCATGTGTGACAGTTAGAGAATACCTTGTACAAAGAGTGAGAGCTTGTGGATGCTCTTGAACATGGCAAACAAAGAGAACAATTTTTGCACTAGCATGAGCAACATTTGAGGGAGCAAGCTGAGTATCTAGTTCGCAACAACCAACAAACAAGTGGAAATGATCATCAAAGAGATCAACACACTGACTCACCAAGAGAGGAGTGCATTAGACAAGAAATTTACCCACAATGAAACCATCAACCAAATCATAAAAAAGAAATCAAATTGGTGGGGAAAGGGTAAACTTAATAGAGCTAGACTAGGCACATATTGAATCACCTCATAGAAGGGAATAAAATAGAGAAAATCAAATGGATAGAGTGCTACCTCCACTACCACCATGATGGGGTCTGCAAGAGGAGGAACTCCTCACCTAAAATGTCTTCCAAGCACTTGTTGAGAAGATTAAATCCTTTTAAAACAAGAGATAGCTAGTAACCAACCAACATTGAGCAAGAAACACAATCAATCATTATGTTTATCCATCCCTAGACCCACATACCCTAAGCACTTTGAGATTCCTAGGTTGGAAAAGTTTAAGGGTGAAGAGGATTCACAAGAGCATGTTACTAACTTCATCAATGCATATTTTCATCTTGAATACAATGACGCTCTCATGCTCAGGACATTTATTATGACATTTACGGTCATTGCCACTCAATGGTGCAATCATTTTCCTGAGCATAACATAGAGAATTTCAAAAAACTAGTGAATGCTTTTATGAAGAATTTCTCTTTTGGTGCTAAGAGGAAAGTGAACCTTTCAGACCTGGAAAATATGAAACATTATGATGACGATCCAGTAATGGATTATGGGAATAGATGGAGGAAAGTCATGGTAAATTTATCATTTTTTGTCCCCATCGAAGAGATCATCCAGATGTTCACTAGGAGTTGTTCCAAATACATATCCCTCATGCTACAACTCCAAAAATACCCCTCATTTGAGGAATATTTAGCATAGGCTAAGCTCATTGAGTATATAAAAGTAGACGATGGAACTATCAAGCTTTGAACCAAGAAGGAGTGGAATAAGAATGATAAAAATGGCAAGTACAAGTAGAATTAGGCAAGTCCTGCTTCAATTAATCAAGTGGTGTTGGATACGTCTAAGGACAGGGCTTTGCAACAACCCCAAAATTATAAATAACAGCCTCCACCATCCAACTATGATCAAAAGAACAATCGAGGGCAGAACAAAAAGCATAAACCCCCTTGTTATTTTACACCATTGACATAATCAATGCAATCGATCTTCAAACAATTGAGTGAGGCAGGAAATATCAGGTTCCCTAATATACCTCTTATATATCCCAATCATCCTAAGCCAAAAGGATATAGGGAAGATAAATTCTGCCTATATCACAGGATACCAAGGCATAATATCAAATTTTGTGTTGGTTTTAAACATCAAGTGCAAAACATGATTGAGGTGGGAGAACTTAAAGTGGACAACCCACTGATCCCTAACAATAGAGATATGGGTATCTACAAAAACTTGTTTTCAAACCATGAGGCCCCTAGAGGGCAAGGTGCACAAGTCAATCAGGTCCAAATTGATATGCCTACCCATGGGTGTGTTAGGATTGTTGAAATTTTCAATATAGCAACTAGGACTAGACGGTATGGTCAACCACAATCTCTTATAGCTCCCATCAATGTCCCAGCTGCACCTAGGCAAAGATAGGGGCAAGACAATATTCCAGGTCCACCAACCAGACCTATGGTAACCATATAGAGTAGACTCGAGTAAAATCTACAAATTACTCTAGCTAAGCTATCAATTTATGAGATCATACAATAGTACCCAAAGCATAGGGAGACCTTGATGGAGATTTTAAGGTCAATAGAGCTCCAACTGCAAGATACAAATGCATTCACCCATTTTGTGGGACAAGTGCAATAATGTCAGGAGCTTGTAATTTGATTCTATGATCATGAAATTAAGATAGTATCTACTGCCTCACTAGACCCTCCATTGCACATCATGGCATAAGTTAATAATTTTCCATTTAAGTGGGTATTTATCAATACAGGTACATCAATCAACATCATCACAACAATAGTAATAGAACATCTTAAGATCCCCAATTCCAATATCATTTTGGGAGCCTATACATTAAGAGCTTTCAATGATGCTTTATGCAATACTGTGGGAATGATAGTCCTACCTATAAAGGTATGGCATAATACCATCCCTGTGATGTGTCATGTATTGGAAGGGGCCATGCAATACAACATCCTCCTAGGGAGACCTTGAATAAGGGACATGATATGTGTTCCTTTGATCTTACACCAATGTGTCAAGTATGTGCATGATAAAAAAGTCTACATGGTGTTGGTCTATGAAGAACCATTCAAGTATGTTCACCAGGTGGATTGTCTAGGAGAATTTGTGATTACTTAGGCTCACTTGTCTATAGGACCTTCATCTCTAAATACTCAACTATATAACAAAGACAAAGGGGCACAAAAGGACCCATCTTCATCAACACCTCATCTTGAGCACAAAGCAACTAATACTTCTAATAAACCATCAACACCTAAACTAAAGAATGAACATAAGGTAAAGGCACCTATGGTTGAGGAAAACAAACTCAAATAAATGCTAACCATATCTATTGAATAGGGTCCAAATCCCATGGAATAAGATCACCAAGACCAAGTCAAAGATGATGACAACCACCCTGCTTTTCCAGTGTCATCCGTGGGGTCATCCACCTCACATACAACTATAAAATTGGAAAGAATAGGGATAGGAGAGTATCTTGTGCATAACATAAATTTTACACCTAACATAGAGTCCGTGTAAGACATGGGATAACCGAAAGAGCTAATACTGCTAGTGGGAATAGTAGTTCCAACTGGAATCCCTCCCAACCAAAAAAAATTCATCTACGTTGGCCTATATTGGTCCCATAAATATACAGATATAGAAGAGGACAATGCTGAGCTATTCACTATCAATGTTTGGTACCTCTCTAATCCTGAGTTTTCTCTAACCTATTTTGAGCATTGCCATTGGCATGGTTATGGTCTGGGTATATATGAGTAGGGGTGTAGATGGACATTCAAGCTATAATATCAAATACCATCTGATATATTTGGGTTAGGCTATCACATCAGAGTTTGAGATGACTCTCTAGAAGTAGCATTAGATAGATTAACCTTAGGTTTAGGAGAAGATATTGATTTTATTCCTTATCATCCACCAAGTGCAATATATCTGAGCAATAGACAAGTGGCTATGGCAAACATACCACCTCCCAAGACTTATCATCCAAGATCCACAATTGAGGCCACACAAACAAGTTACAACTCATGGGATGATGAGCAACAATAAAATAGATATGTAGAAAGTGATGTAGAAGCACAAGCGGGCTTGGCTTACCATGGGCCTCACTATTTACAAAGATTTACCTAGTCTAGATACCATGAGAGTGGATAAATATCGGATAAAAGTGACTATGAGTCATAGGACTCAATAGAGAGAGCCTACTTAGGGGTAAGGTAATGAACCTAGGACTTGGGGCAACATACTAATGCAAATGGATTCTTCATAAGTAATGAAGAATATGAGGATGAAATAGAGATGGATTACTTAGATCCAAGACATGAGCCCCTCGTATTATGGCCACATACTAATGCTAATAGCTTCTAGATAAGTGATGATGATTTTTAGGATGATACTAAGATGGCCTATATTGGGCCTTGCCATTTATGACAAGTCAATATGTTTGTGGAAAGAGAAGCGATACTTCATGCCATATACCCTATCTTACAATTTTTAGGGAGACCAATTGACTTGAATGTCATTCATCGCATGGTATTAAAGCGATAGGCCTAAAATCAGAGATATGAGTCCCCGCCTCTCCTTTTGGAATTAAAGAGATGAAGGTGTGATTGATCGCCCTGAGCATTCTTCTATTGGATCTGGATTCCTCTGTGACAGCCAAAACATCCTCCCCCAAAGTGTCCCAAAATGCCTGAAAATACTCAATAGGAAAGACATCTGGACCAGGAGATTTTCCAGTACTCATACCAAAGACCACATTTCTCAATTCATCCCTTTCAATGGGTCTAAGCAGGGCCTGATTGTCTTCTTCAGAGATAAGAGAAGGAATAACATTAAGAACTTCATTCTGAGCTTCAGCATCCTGCTCCATACTTTCCTTGAAAAGTTTAGAGAAGTAATCAATTGAGTGAGAGTGCATACCAGGAAGAGTATCGAAGACATGTCCGTTCTCATCTTTGAGGGCTTCCATGTTATTCATCTGTCTCCTGGCGCAAGCTGACCGATGAAAAAATTTGGTATTTCTGTCCCCTTCTAATAACCAAGTGTTTCTTGCCCTCTGTTTCCAGTATATCTCCTCTTGGTTGTCAATGGCCTCAACCGCTTTACGCAGAGTATCATATTCAGATTTGAGTTGCTTAGTAATTGCTCCTTCTCTGAAGAGTTTCTGAACCTCCTCCCATCTAGCCACCAAGGGGGCCCTTTGAGACTGGAAATCCGACTTATTTTCTTTCCTCCATTGTTTCAGTTGAAGTTTGACAAAGTGAAGCTGTTTATGGAATTTGAACATTGTTGTCCCAAAAGGTGGACGACCTGCTGCCCACCATTGTGGAATTTTCTGTCGAAGATCCTCCTTTTGTAACCAAAAGTTCTCAAATTTAAAAGGCCTATGATGCTGCCCTACCGAAGTCCCTCCCTCCAGAAAAATGGGAAAATGGTCAGAAACAGGGCCCTCCAAAATCTGGAACTTAGTAGTCCATTTTACAAAAGCCTCCTCCGAGACCAGAAAGTGATCTAACTTAACCTTCCTGCTGTGTGGCTCCTTCCTCTTGTTTGTCCAAGTAAAAAAGGTTCCAGGGCCTTGAATGTCCACTAATTGAAAGGCCTGGACTTGGGCAATCAAAAGCCGATCCCCTGGGTCCAAAATTGGGTTGCCACCTTCCTGGTCACGAGCAGATAATTTTGCATTAAAATCCCCTGCAATAATCCAGTCAAAACATTCCCTGGATGACCTCATGTTTTGAACAACTTTCCATTGGAGCCGCTGGCCATCAAGGTCTTGGGCCCCATAAAAGTTAGTGATTAAAACATGTTCTGCTGTGAAGTTATTTTTGAAATGAGATGTGAGAACACCTCTCCAAGCTATATGTTCTAAGGCAGTCCAATCCAGAGGGTTCCAAAGAGTAACTATCCCCCCTGAAGCACCTTGGGCAGCCACAGCCATATGCCCAGCACCCCGCCAAATTCTATTAACTGTTTTACTCATAATATCTAAAGACATTTTAGTCTCCTGAATAAGCAAAAAGTCTGTTTTATGTTTTTCTAAGAGTCTTTGAACAACAGATTGATGGGTTCTACTATTTAAACCCCTAATATTCCAAGATTGAATGATCATTAAAAACCTTGAGAGCAGTAAGAATCAATAGTCCTCATCGATCCTCCATTGATCAGTTTATCTCCTTGAGCTGCAATCAGGTCCTTGTTTGATTTTCTGCCCGCTCCTTGAGTGTTGCTATTTTTGGATCTCTTTTCTACCTGAGAAATTCCCAGGGCTGGCCTTTCTCAATTTTTTTCAACAATTCCCATACTAACATCTTTAATTACTGGCGGCTCTGGGGAGTGCACTGTCAGTGCTCCTGCAATTTCTGGTGGCAATACCTCAGTTGGCTCAAGCACCTGTTCTAAGACAGGAGAAGTTGAAGGAGAAACAAGAGTTTGAGGGTAATGGGTCTCAATATTCCCATCCACACCTTCCATATCCTGGTCCTCCTGATCTACTAAAGACTTAAAAATTTCATATCTGTTGGCTGACTTGGATTGAGGTTGCTCTTTACCAGTTTTCTTCTGCTTTCTCCTTCTCTTGACTTGTTCAAAGCCATCTTTCTGGCCCTCATTAGCTTGAGGAGAATTGGATGTTTCTTTGGCAGAGCTGGGCTTACTCTCTTTGGAGCGGTTTGGCATACCATGCTGGGCTTCCATTTTGGAGTTCAGGAGAGTTGGGCAGAACCGGGCCAAATGCCCATGTTTGTGACAAACTCTGCATCGAAAAGGCAGAGCCTCATAGTCTAACTGTTGGATCCAGGATACTCCCGCCAATTCTAGTTCCACCTCTACTGGTAGAGGCTGGCTGATATCCATTTCCACACAAATTCTAGTGTAGACACCCGAGTTACCTTCTATAGTATCCTTGGAGACACCCAGGTATCTACCCAGAGAGTTACCTATCATTTCCAAGACCTGCTCCCCCCAAAACTCCATTGGGAGAGCGTACAGCCGAATCCAGATCGGGACAGCCATGGGTTCAATGCGGGGATCAAAACCCACTCTCCAGGGTTGAACAAATAACCCTGCTGGACCGTGGTTTCTCTTTTCAGACTCAAACGCTTTGTTTCTATCAGCTAAAGAGGAAAAGCTAACGATAAAATACCCATTGCTAATAAACCACAGGGAGTACTCACCGTGGGGCTCCCAGTTCTGTCGGACCCAAGTGTGCAAGAAATTCAGGGTGGGTCGGATGCCCATAAACTTGCAAATCAAATCATGATCGGCTTTGTATAGAATTGTATCTTCAACCATCTGTGGTTCGATAACAATCTTCGGCCTTGAAGCGGATTGAGGGAGACATCCGTTGACACGATGTGCTGTGGAGCCCCTGCCAGCATTCTTGAGCAGCATATTCAGGTTGTTTCTCTGAGCTTCACCATTAGAAGACGAGGGAGTGTCTTTGAGCATTTCTGCATAAGAGCCCTTTCTCCCAGAGAGAGGGATTAGAGGGGACCCCATTGGGCCCTCCTGGAACTGTACGCGATCCGTCAGATCCGCTAAGAAAAAATAGAGCAGGAATCTACCAGAAGTCCTGGATTAACCTTCACCCCACCGATCCAAGAACATCACCAGAAGCCTGCGCAGAGAGTTTCCCGCCAAAACGCCAAATCGCCAGAGGGTCTCGATAAGTAGCAGAGATTATTAGTACATTATTTCAACTTATAATTAATATTAAAATTAATTTATAATTAATTTAAATAACTTATAAGTTACGTAAATTAATTAATAAAATAATTAAAAATAAAAATTATATTAATTAATTTAAACTTCCTTGGGTCTTGATCAACTGAAAATGAACTATCCTTTTGCACTTATGGGAGAACCTAAAATTGATGCTACCTATTGAATTTGTCACTGAATGGTGCTGAAATATTGACATCAATGACCACTCACTCTTGAAATCAATGATAACTCATCTACTCAAATGTCCAACGATCTCCTCCTTTGTCATTGATGTCAACCCAAATTATTTTTACCAAAACTTGGCCTTTTTCCTGTTATGCTCCCTTGGGAAATTGCTCCCCCTGACTCAATGGTATCTCCTTAAACAAAATATCTCACCCTTACTCAAATATCTCCCCATTTGACATAAATGGCAAAGGGTAACCTTTGGGGCTCAGGGCTAGGAGTGAGTCTATTAGCTTAGCCCCTCCCCCACCTCCTCTTGAGGTGGTTAATTCTGGGGTAGGAATATTTCTACTCCCAGCAAGAAATAGTCTTTACCTTTGTCCTCTTTCCTTCTCATATGATCCTTTTGTTTTCTTTTACTTTTCTTGTTCATGTCCATGTTCCTGTTCCTATCCATATTCCTATTCGTATTCATGTCCATATTTTTGTTCATGTTCATGTCCATATTCTTGTTCCTGTTCATGTCTATATTTCTAGTCCTGTTCCTATTCCTGTTCCTGATCATGCTTGATTCTGGAATGTATGCTCTACACCACTTTGTTGTATGTCCATAATTATTGCACTTATAACACTTAATTTTATTATTCCTTGGAGGTGAAAATATCTTGGGATTTCTCTTAGTGAAGCCATATCTATTCCTATCATGAACCCTGCAATTCATTGCCTTGTGACCAAATTGATTACATGAGTAGCAATAACCATGGAAAAGTTGCATATTCCTGAAGTTCCCATACTATTGTATTTCATGTGTCCTACATTGTGAAGCCATGTGCCCAAATCTATGACATGAGAAATATTGTCCATTGAAATTTCCTTGCCTTGACCTCATTGGTCTCTTAGTCTCTTTTTATTTGTGTTGGTTCCTATTACATATATTTCTTCTTTGTGCATTGTTTCTTTCCTTGTGGAAATTTTTGTTGTCCAAATCATCCTCAGAATTCTTACTTTCTCTTACACTGTCTTCTTCTGAAGTTTCTTCTTCTTCAAAACTTGAGGTTGACTCCTCTTCCTATTTCTTTTATACCTGTTCAAAACCAAGACGTGTCTTGGTTGATGTAGGCTTGTGTGCCTTGATGATCTTATACAAATTCTTTGAGCTTCTTCCAAACTTATGTAGCTTATCCTTAGAATTATCTACTTATTCCCTTAGTAGGTCTAATTCTTGTTCTAAATTTTTACATTCTAAGACCTTTTCTTCTAACATATCCTTGAACTTCTTTGTCTTAGCTATTGACTTTTTTAGATCCTCTATAAGCTCTCTTTCTTCATCACATTCTTGAAACTGAATCTCAAGTTGGGATTTTTGCTTTCTTACCTTATTTAAATTTTTAAGAGCATAAATAAGCTCTCCCTCAAGATCAACTCCTCCTTTTTCTAATTATTCCTCTATTTGTTTACCTTTGAGAACATCTTCATTATTTTCTGATTTGTCTTCTATAGGATCACTTCCTTCTTATAGTGCCATTAGAATTCTCTTCTAGTTCTTCAAGTGCATCCTCTTATTCATCATCACTAAAATTAAAACCATTCATTGTACAACTATCTTCAAAATGTCCAAAATTACCACATCTAAAACACTTGAGAATCATTGGTGATATTTTCTTAACTTCTTCTTTTTCTTCAATAAAAAATAGGACTTCATATTTATCATTACTTGAAGAACTATCATCACTATCACTTAAGTACTTACTTTCCTTGTCTGCATAGTAACTCTTATGTATTTGAAAGAACTTATTTCCTTGTTCACCTTGTCCATCCTATCCTTTATTTTGGTACTTGTATCTTTCTGATTCCATGTTCCCATGATCCAATTTTTCTTCATCATTGTTATTTTTAGATTCTTGAAAATCAATTGCATAGTGACCATAATTTCCATAATTGAAACATATAATAGATTTTGCATCTTTAAATATTCTTAAATCCTTATTACTTCAACCATAATTTACTTCTTCATCACTCGATGACTCATTGTTTGAATCTAAATTTTTACCCTTTGTCTTCTTAGTAGCTTTGAATTCTGCTTTCTTTTGAATATTAGGTTCCTCTTTTTTTCTTAACTCAAAATATATAAGAATACCAAATAACATACCCCTTATCAAAGAATCACCATCTTTTGATTCTTCTATAGCATAAATATTTTCAATAAATCTTTTTGGAATAGATCTTAAGACCTTATCACAAACATTTGATTCTTCAACATTAAGTCCAAGTCCTTGTATGGCATTAACAACCTCATCTACCCAAAGTAGATAAGTACTAATATTTTCCTCATCCTTCATTCTCAATTCTTCAAATTGTCCTTTGATGTTTCGTATATTTGCCTTTTTAACACTTTTATCTCCTTCATATGTGCTTTGCAACTTATCCCAAATTCATTTTTCATCTTTATAATGCATAAATTTTATTCTATGCAAACCTCTCAAAATTGCATTCATTTCTTTTGAATTGTAATGTTGTAGAAGCTTACCTTCCTTATCTGTAGGTGGATCAACTGGTGGTATGTATCCATTTTCAATTGCTTCCCAAATTTAATTGCCAAGTGCCATCAAGTGAATCTTCATTATCATACTCCAAAATATTTAATTGCTTCCATCAAATACTGGTGTTGAATTATCTAAGGACCCAATATTAGAATCCATTGTGTTCTTGAAAGCTTTTCCTTCAAGTTGTTAAACTCTTCCGAAGAAATCCTCTCTAATACTAATTTAATAGTACAAACTTATAGTGAGATGGGGGGTGAATAGTATAAGACTAATTTTTAGTTTTATTTATCAATAAATATTATGCAATGTATAGATAATGATATCAATAGTAGTAATAAAATAAATGTGAAGAAGCAAATTTCACGATATCGCCTTAAGGGCCTTTACTAGCAGTATATGTCACTTTTAAAGCATGCATTCAAAGGGAAGTTTGCAATAAGTAATCTATGTAAAATGAAGTGAAGTATATAATAAAAGGGTGGATTTATCCTTGCATTTATTGATTCATAGCTTCAAATATAGGTTACAAAACATCCCCTTGAGGGCTTTACAAATGTGATACATTCAACTTTTACAATTTCCCAATGGATCTAGTCCCTTGGGAATGAAGCCTTTAAGGCAATTTTAATATAAGTTGTGAAACTTGTTTCCCACACCCAAGAGCCAATATTGGGTTTGTATTGAAGTGTTTCCTTAGCTCCTTAGCTCCTTCCCTCTATTGAGAATACCTGCACCTACACACATGAGATTTCAAGAGAGTCAGTAGCACCTGCATATCATAGAGAAAAGCCTTAGAAACATGAAGAAAGGGGGGTCAATATCGCAATATAAAAGTGATATACATGTATAAAAACTGATCTACAGTAAGCATGAACATATTATAATATAATATAAATAATAATAACCAGATTTAGAAGCAATATTTAATGCAAAACTATGCTAAACTGCTGGCCACTCCGGGGTGAGCCATGTAGACCTGCAACATTGGGGACTCCAAATCCTGAACCAAAACTCCTCCAAATGACCTCAAATTTGGACCAAATGTTCATATAGACATCCTAAGGAGGTCTATGGAGGAATTTATATGAAATTATCTACTATTTTGGGACCATCCCTATGAGTGCCATGGGCTAACTGCTAGCCATCCCCATGTGGGATGGTTACAAAACTGACTTAGTTTTGTCACATATGGCCTTGGTAATTGGTCCAAAATAGGGTGAGGGTGTTGTAAATATATGGGGCCATGTTTTAATTCAATTTTTATGATTTTGGATTGGTAAATCGATTCCTATTTCCCCTAAAAGTGCCTTCGAATGAAGAGAATTTCAAGGCTAGGGAAAGGGTGAGTTTTGGTTTGCAAAAAGGTTGGTTACAAGTAGGGATAGATTTGGGCAGCACTTCATTGCTCAAATGCTACTTCTATCCTCCCTTAGAATGAGGTTTTAGGCCTCCTTTTATATCCCAAAATGGCATATAGGGCCAAATGACATCTTTTCCATGCGAGGCAAGTGATGCCACTTGTTCTAATTGCATCATTGATTAGGGAGGGGAAGGATGCCCCTTTGGGGCTCCCAATATACTACCCTACAGTCCATTAGAAGGTACCCAATTAATATGGGGTGATTGGACATGCTAATGGTAGTATTGGATTACCATTTAGTGCATCCTTTGAATTTTTCAAGGGTCCAGTTAAGGACCATCCCACCTAGGGACAGTTTTTGATGGCCATCCCTGGGTGGTATGATCACCAACTATGGTCATCCCTAGGTGGGACGATCACCAGTAGGGGCCCAAAACTGCCCCATACTACTAGGAACCCAAGGGTTTTGGAAGCCTTTTTCTACCATATAGGGGTGCCTAATAAGGCCATATGTTGCCAATAAGAGGGCATATATAATGCACTGGTAGTATTATCTAATTTATGTGATTTAGGTTTCTATAGGTGCCCCATTTTTGGGATGCGTGATGTGAAACAAAGCGTTGAGAAAAAATATATCACTAAATCATCGAATGATAAAGGTTTTTCATTAACATAATAAAATATGGATGCATTCATTATGGAAAATCATACATTCATGGAATACTTTCTATTGACATAATCAAAGGATCGATTGCATGTATACCTTTCAATCGTGTTGTAGTAACAGTATTATGGGGCTTAGGGCATACTAGGTCTTGGTGCCTTGTATTCTTGTAAACCTTCACATGGGTAAATTCCTAAGGTTTCAAGGAGGTAAAGCCTATTTAATTTGCTTCTTATGCTGATTCTTTTCCCTAGCATGGACTTAAAATTTTATCTTTAGCCAAGATTCTTTTGAGTGCGTGGAATTTTACACTTTTGAGTGTTTAAATGTTGATTCAATTTTTGAGTTCATTATGGTGACTACCTCCTCAAGATATGAGTTTATGAGGGCATGAAAAATGCTAAAGTGATGAGTCGCTTGACACATATGACTTAATTAGGGTAACTTTTTAGTTTACCCGTGGTACTGTATACCTATTTAGAGATGATTTTTGACTATTTTGATGAATAGTTTTGAAATCAAAAGGCCCAATATCTCATTCATGTGGGATGGTCCATCCATGGAGGCCTTATTGTGGAATAAAATAGAGTATTCTAATGCATCAAAAATTATTATAGGTTTAGTCTAGATCCTTCTCATTTTCTTTCCTAATCTACCTTATTTTTTTTGGGTTTTTGGCATTTTTTTATATATTTTTGATGTTTTTAAGTGTAATTTTCTTATGACCATACTAGTGGAGGATGAAGGAAGTATTTTTAAATGTCCCATTGTGGACGGCCAGCCAAAAGTATGCTCATCCCACCAAAGAGCGGTCGACTTCTTTTGGAGCTATAAAAGGCCAAAAAGGGCCATTTTAGCTCATTTGTGCAACTTTCTTGGATAAGTTGGAGAGGAGAGGAGGTAGGAGAGAGTATTATGAAGTATATAACTGCTAAAATATCAACCCAAAACATGAGAAAACCAACGGATGCATTGGATGGTGGAGCCAATGCGAAATGGATATGGATTTCATGCTTTTCTCTGCCCTATTTTATTGAATTTTTGCAATTTCTGATATAATTTCATGAATACAGCCACACCAATGATTTAAGAAACTTAGAAGTACTTAAATACACAAAATTAAACCTTTGGCATGCTTTATTTGCAAACAAATAGGGTTAAAAATCAAATTTTTAATGTTTTTTAGGGTTTTTAGGGCATTTTTAAGGGTCAAATTGACCCTATTTTACCCCTATTTTGGGACCGTACCTATGAGGTAAGGTTACTGGTGGCCATAACTTTGTGGTACATCTACCAAATTAGGGGCCTGTATTGAGTGGGATGGCCAAAAAAGGCCTTTTTTTATGTGTTTTGTTAGTGTTTTTATAGTAAAATTTTGCATTTTCAAGGCCTGTTTGACACCCTGATTTGTATGAGAAGATAGTTAGGAGTCGATACAAGGTACCAAGTCTCTTTTAGGTCACTAGAGACTATTTTTATACTGTATACTAGCATTGGCTTGATGCCATCAGTCTGAAGCAAGTTACGTGGTTAGATCCCATTGTAGGAGACTACGCCTATCTGACTACTTTGATAGACCTATGGGACCCTTGCACTAACACTTCCTATTTAGCTATGGGGGAGATGAAAATGACACTAGATTAAATCTATAAGATACTATGTATTTTTAAATAGGGGCACCAGATAGTATCTTATTCTATGGAGCGATGGAAGATCATAGTGCGGAGGTACTTCGATGCGTGTTGGGAGGATGTCCTGACTGATATGATTAGTGGAGGGATTCTAGTGTCTAGATGGTATCAGGAGGGTGAACTTGGCATTATGAAATTTTTTTTGATGACCTTGATCAGTAATATTCTACTACCTAAATATTCAGGAGCTAGGTTCTCATGGAACTTAATAGAGCTGGTCTTTACTCTAGTTGACTACATAGAGGAGCCGACAGTGATGGCTTGGGGTCCTAATTTATTGGCACAATTATACAATGAGCTATATAATATTAGATATTATGGGTGGAAGGGTTTAGGTTGTAGCTTTATACTATAGTATTGGGCTTGGTAGCATATTGCAGTGGAGATACCGTAGGGACTACTATGGACCACTCAAGCAGAGCTACCAGATAGGGAGATTGGCTATGGAGAGCTATGGACAAGGTCACATGAATTAGGTTATAGCCGATGCTATGATGGGGAGGTAGGGAAATATGCAAAGGCTTTTGCATGGCTTAGGGTAGTGTATATCGAGTGAATATTCTATAGGGATTATCCTTCCTAGGATGATGCTTCAAAACATCTACACTTCGTTCGGTGAGGTAGGTGGGTGATAGGGTGACATGGCATAGAGCAAGAGTACTTCTCTTATGATTGTGTGCTATGACAGTTCAGGCTACACCAGGGATTACCCAATGAGTCGATGGTCTATCATCATCATGGGGATGAGAGGAATCTAGCATGGCCTATGGTAGAGGAGTTGGGAGATGAGTCAGAATCTGAGGTGGTAGTCTTAGACTCAGATGATGTAGGTACTACAAAGGAGCATGACACGTGGTGGGTTATGTAGTAGTGGTGAGGGGAGGAGCCACTAGGAGGGTATGCAGATATAAGGAAAAAAAATGCCACTAGGGGTTCTCAAGATGAGGAGGATTTTGGTGAGTATCCAAATTATGAGGAGGAAGACACAAGGGAGCAAGTTGTGCATTAGCATGTGTCAACGGATAGGGTGGAGCTGATAGATGTACAGGATCTAGTTGGCTTTGATGAGGGAGACTTGGGAGATCAGGGTCTACAAGAAGAGCTAGTAGTACAAGATGCTAGGATCGTAGAGCTACAAAGTTATCAGGATTTATTATAGGCACAGGTGCAAAGTGCACATGAGAATATGGAGAGGCAAGCAGTAGTGATAGCTACATTTTAGGCACAGGTTGGTAGACAGGGCCCTAGACATGGGGAGTCCAATAGTGGTGAGCTAGCTAGGATGCAAGAGGAGATAGAACATATCCAAGGTTTGGTAGCAACCTATCAGAATAGGTATCAAGACGAGTGTGCCTACATGGATATTATGGATGATGAGATAGTGCACTATAAAGGGTGCATACCAGACCATACAATAGCTATTAGATCATAACGTATCCAAGGGAGCAAGATGAGACACTCATCTACTCGAATGATGGATTCAAGTACTTATTCGAGGATGGATGTATCTAGAGGTAGCATATTAGGGGTGAGCAAGTTAGGGAGCTCATGAAAGACTCATACAAATAGTAGAGGAGAGTCAAGGTACCGGTCTTGCGTGACCATGGTCAACAGACTCTGATGGTTCTTTTTGGTTTTTTAGATTGCAAATTTGAATGACTCAATTTTATTGTATCCTATGGGAAGTTTATGGACTATGATGTTGCTTTAAAATTATATATATATATATATATATATATATATATATATATATATATATATATATATATATATATATATATATATATATATATGACGTAGCTTTTGATCATTATGTCATTTTATTGCTTTATGATATGAATGCAATTTTTATATTTACTATATGATGTTATGATGGATGTCTAACATGGATGCATGTATTTATCCGATGATGTGATTTGATGATATGTAGATGTGGATGCTTCATTTTATATGCTTTTGTAAATTAAAAGGTATGCATAAAATAGTTAGTGGTCATTTAAATATTATTGCTAATATTTAATCGGTATCTATCCTAGATCATGAATAGCACTTAATAAATAATTTTTTTTAAATGTGTATGATTGAAAGTAATGATTTTATTAGATTTAGTTTTTGTATGATGGATTTAAAATGACTATTTGACACATTATATGCTATAACCATAGACTTATACAAAATGTATCTTGATTATTTTCATGTTATTATAACACTTTATTTTATGGACATTGTAAATTTGACAAACATGTGAACGCGTGATGTAAAATGGAATGGATAATGTGATGTGATATGATTGTATTTTATAGTTTTTAAGAGATTCAGACACTCTAGTTACCTAATCAAAACTCATATACTAACTATACAAGATCTTTTGAAAAAATATGCACCTAATAAGATAACCAAGATAATCAATATCCCTGTGTGTGCACATGAGTTCATTACCATGATAACACATAAGATTACTCTAGTGTAAATGGGATTCATTCAGCCCATTGACATTAGAGATCATTCTACGAGTCTCATTATCTTGAGTTTTGTACTTAGTTGTATTAGACCACTATATAACCTAGGTTACACGAGCTATCTCATCCACATTCAAACATTGGTCTATACCTAATCAAGTTGTTTAAGTGATAGACATATCGTCATGCTAGAGGCTATCGCCATTGACAAGTAGGCTATCCACCAAACCTATAATGAGAATCACCTTATGGTTCTCTGATGCTGAAAATTTCAAGGATTGAAGTTCTGGATTCCCTATCTTTCTTTGAATTTCTTAAGGAAATTTACTCGTTCTGATTTGTTGAGCAAGGGATTTTAATAGTGATGAGAACCACTATTTCTTTCTTTGCTTTTCCTAGTGATAATAATCACTGTTTATTTATGAATATTTGTGAGTGACAATAATCACAATTTTCTTTGGAATATTTCTTTGAGATACTTGCCCCAATGTAGGACAATGTATGTTTTCAATACTGGGGGGATACTAATCATTACTAATTTTATTTCTTTAGGATACTTACCCTAGTGTAGGGTAAGGGATTTTTGGTAAGGAGGAACTTGTCCTTTTGTCAATTATTAGCATCTTTGAACCATTTGTACATTAGGATGGGCAAGATAACATTTTCTCTTGAAAGTAGCCTAGACTACTTCATAATTGTCATCTTTCCTTATGCTAGACTTGGATTTATTAATGTGAAAATTGTGTTGGGATTTTGATGTATACCAAGCATTATCTAAGCAAGATTCTACCTTCTAAAAATCATGCTAGCTTTTTACAAAATATGAGAAGACAACTAGATATGGCTGAGTGACCAAAAAATTTAACTATGTTTTATTAACAGTGGCTAAGTGACAAAAAATAGGCATATAATGTAAATGGTATATGTAATATAAACTGATGGTATAAATGACATATGATAACAATGATTTTTTACCAGATTCCTAATGTACATACCTGGTGCTAGACATATATGATCAATTTGGAATGATGTAGAATGCAATGGTGAGTATGCCTAATGCAACTATGAAGTGCAATGAAGCAATACTTTTGTATTTTGATGATTTTTGATTTTGTAATTTTTGGATATATATATGTACAAGTTGACTAATGGGCTTAATGAATGTCATTGGGGCTTTTTGGGTGACCAAAGGGCTTATAGACACCTTTGGAGCATTTAGGTTTGACCTAGATAGTTGTAAACTGCCTAGGAGCATTTTAAGGTGACCAAAGGGCTTATAGATGCCTTTGGAGCTTTTAGGATTGACCTAGACGACCATGTACTATCTAGGAGTATTTTAAGGTGACCTAGGTGGGTAACGACACTTAGAAAAATGTCTAGATTTCCTATGGGAATTTGGTTGTGACCAAAGGGCTTATGGATGCCTTTGGAGCATTTAAGGTTGACCTAGATGATCGTAGATAGTCTAGGGCCTTTTTTATATGACCTATCCGGTCAAAAACCGCTAAGAGCTTTTAGGGTGACCTAGGTATGCAACGACACTTAGACAATTTCTACAACTGCCTAGGGGCATTTTGTTGTGAAAAAAGGTCTTATGGATGCCTTTAGAGCATTTAAGGTTGACCTAGATGATCGTAGATAGTCTAGGGGATTTTTTATGTGACCTAGCCAGTAAAAAACAACTAGGAGCCTTTAGGGTGACCTAGGCGGGCAATAAAAATTAAGAAGTGTCTACGACTACCTAGGGGCATTTGGTTGTGACCAAAGGGCTTATGGATACCTTTGGAGCATTTAAGGTTGACCTATATGATCGTAGATAGTCTAGGGGCTTTTTTATGTGACCTAACCAGTCAAAAACTGTTATGAGCCTTTAGGGTGACCTAGGCAAGCAACAACACTTAGAAAGTGTCTAATACTACCTAGGGGAATTTGGTTGTGACCAAAGGGCTTATGGATGTAGGTGGAACATTACCCAGTTTAAGATAATATTTAATCTGGATGACCTAATATTGCTTTGAAGAACCCTCAATATTATGAATCATGCTATCTCTTTGATGTTTGTCTCATGTGAATGTTGATTGAGAGCGAACTTAAAGATATAGCGTTGTGCTAGTATCAAAAGGATTATGAGGAAACAAAGTCCCCTAGTTAAAATTATTCAAATATTGGTGTAGTTGAGAGAACCTTTCATGATAAGGGTCAATATGAATCATGTGAAAAATTGGTATAGCTTTATGCTCTTCATGCTCAGTTGCATCTTGCACTAGCATTTTTACTTGGATAGTTTTGATATCATCTAAAGGTTCATGTAGGATTAGCGACCCTAATGAAGCCATTGTATCCGCAAAATGATTAGATGAACGATGGAGTGCCTCTATATCATATCATTCAAATTTTACCAGGATTTTATCCACTAGGGCTTTGTAGGCTTGCAATACAAGATATCGACACTAGAAAATCTCGTTTGCATGATTAAATATGAGCAAGGAATCACCAAAAATATTTAACTTTGTTATTTTCATGGTGATTGCCATCTGAAGTCCTATGATGAGAGTTTCATACTCGGCGTTGTTGTTGGTACAAGGAAAATCAAGTTTAAATGAAAGAGGTATGGGAGCCCCTTGTGGTGTGAAAAACATGATACCTACACCACCACATTTCTCACACTTAGAACCATCGAAGAATAGAATTATGTCCAAATGTGACTCAGGCTTGGTAGAATCAGGTGATTCTGATATTTGAAATACTCCATCATTAGGAATTTCTATATTTTGAGGCTGATAATCCTATAGAGGAGCCTTTGCTATTTGATCAACTATGAACTATCCTTTGATAGATTTTTTTCCAATGAACTCTAGGTCAAATTTTGTCAACAACATTATCGATTTCACCATGTGACTATTATGATATGTTCTGCTCATCATTTAGCGCAATGTATTTTATTTATATACAACATATGTGGTGTGATTTAAAATATAATGACATAGATTTTTTGTGGCAAAGGCCACTTCTAAGCATAGATTCTAAACATATGCATATCTAACTTCATAGCTGACCAATGTGCGGTTGATGTAATAGGTAACTTGTCCTTTGTGAAATTCATTCTTTTGGGATAGTATGGTACCCAAAGCTAACTCAGTAGCTAAGATATATAAATAGAATGAAACTCCTGGTCACGATGGAGCTAATATAGGCAATGAATCCAAGTATTGTTTTATCTAGTTAAAGGCATTTTGACATTCCTCGAAACTTATTCATGGGTTGACACTTATCCGATAACTGTGCTATGAAGCATTTTATGGATGCGACCTTTCCCTACAAACTGTGTAGTTGCTTAATGATTGTTTGGGGAGACATTTCTAATATTACCTTGACCTTGTTGGGATCTACCTCTATGCATATCTTGGAGACTATGAATCCCCAAAGTTTACCAGATGTGACACCAAATACACATTTTTTGGGATTAGGTCTAACATTGTGCTCTATGAGGTGATCTAAGATCTTACACAGTACATCGAGATGTTTATGGCATAATAAATATTTTGCCAATAAATCATCCATGTAATCTTCCAAAATTTTGTGCATGTAGTCATGGAAGATATATGTCATGGCTTGTTGGTAGGTAGAACCAGCATTCTTAAGGCCAAAAGGCATGACCTTGTAATAGAATGTCCCCCAAGGTGTTGTGAACACCATTTTGATTTGGTCTTCTGGATTAATACGAATCTGATTATATCTATAAAATCCATCCATTAGGGATAGCATTTCATGTCCTACTATTGCATATACCAGCACGTCGATGTTAGGTAAGGGAAATTCATCCTTAGGACTCGCTTTGTTAAGATATTGAAATTTGGTGCAAATACGAATCCTCCCATCAGGATTTTTGATGGGAACCATGTTTGAAACCCATGGCAAATAATATATTGAGATGATGATATCAGTGTCCAATAGCTTTTGTAATTCATCTTTCACCATTAAGGCTACTATTGGGTGCATTTTTTTTAACTTTTGCTTAACAGGTTTGATCTTGGGGTCTAATGTAAGATTATGCATGACTATATTTGGGTCTAGTCCTGGCATATATTTATACGACCAAGAAAAATATTTAATCCTTACTTTCAATGTAGTTGTAAAATCATCTTGTTCACTTAGGGAGAGGCCTTCACCTAATTTAATGGTATGGGATTATAAGGATTTGTATCGATATCCTTGTCAATTGTTGGCTCAATCGACATGTGAGACCCATCCTCCAACTAACGGGGGGTGGGAATTAAGTGAATATCATTAGCTAGGTTTGCTTCTTCCATAGGAAGTTTAGGGTCAACCTCAGCTTGAAAAATATCTTGAGTAGTTCTAGAAGAAATGTTAAATGGTTGTAACATTTCCTCACAAGGCCAATACTTTGAGGGTGATGGAGAAGAATCTCCTTGATCAAAGTCAATTGCCTCTAAATCAAGATGCAATTGCTTGGATGAGTCATTTTGATTCACCAATTATGTTGTTAAGTATATGGAAATCATGTTGATGGGTACATGATCTCCTACTCTAGGGAGAGTAGGTCTAGAGACCTGATTTTATCTCATAACTCATGGGTGTGGCTTGGGTGGAAATGGAATAACTGATGATGGCCTATGCGAAAGAGGGAAAGTCTATTCTTTACGAGGCAACAGCTGGCATTATATGGGTTCTTGGATAGGGAATAACATACGAAGAAACCTCATCATCCAAAGGGAACATGTGCTTGTATTCATCATATAATCTATGGTAGTTAATGGGTGTGACACCATAATCATCTTCATCATAACTCATCCATTCATGAGGAGGACTTTGGTCTTGTTCCTAATTGTCAAATTGCAAGGTGTGTGAGCTCTCCACCAGTTCATGGGGTTGGGCAACATCACTAGAAAGACCCTGATCTATCATGTCTATGGGGAAATGATATCCCAAGGAATGAACATGATTCAGATTAGCATATGGATCATGGGCAAGCTTAGCCTACTAAATTAGGCATAGGTGCTCAAGACTCTTAGTGAGGACATCCAATGGTACCTATTTATTATTTCCCAACCTGGATCTATCATATGGAAGTTGATATTGGGGTTGACATGGAACATGGTTACCCTGCTCATACAGGCCAAGACCAAACCCATGCCAATTACAATGATTTAGATATTTCAATGCATAGTCTAGATTTGAAAAATAATTTACATCCTCAAAAAAAGGTTCATTTTCATATTCTGTCTAAGGAATGGGTAGAGCTCCATACTATATACCTCAATATATGAAATTCATTTAATTAGGAGGTATACCAAGAGGTACAATGCTACCTATGGGAATACAAGGCCTTCCCATGTCTTGCTCTGTCTCCACTGATGGAACTATCATGATATTTATCACCAAGTATTCTCCTAACCCTGTGCTAGACATCTGGACTTTGACTTGGGATGGCAAAGTTGGATGAGATGGAATAGAGGTTTGAGTTGATTCAATGTTCACCTTTGGAGGTAATTCCTCATTAATGACACAAGAAACCTCCTCCATGGATTGGTAGAAACAAATGGTGGGATCTCATCAATAGGTATCTTTGACGTGTTCCTTGATGGAGGGTTTGATGATATCGAAGCCTTCTATGAAGGTGGCAATGATGAGTATGGAGTAGATGATGATGAATGTGGTGGAATGGGTGGAATCTAATCAGGTGTATTTAATCATAATTCTATGTGAGTCAAATTTAATATCGACTCTGGCATCTACTACAACATGTTGTAGTATTTTAAGGGCTCTAGATGATATTCTCACAATGACACTGAGAGGGGGGGGTGAATCAGTGTAGCTATTAAAATTCAAATCTACAGTATTTAAAACTGAAGCAAAGAGAACTTGAAAATAGGTAAAGCAAATTTCACAAGAGAGCACACCACAACACACAATATAACGAGGTTCACCAATTTGGCTACTCCTCAAAAATGACTGCTTGGACTCCAATCCAAATCCAACCAGTGCAAAACACCAATTTTACAAACACTTTACCAACATCCACCCGGAAGGAGCACCAACCCCTTAATTTTTTGCTGCAACAGATAGGAGCACCAACCCCTAATACCAAGCACCAACTTGGACTGCAATTCTGAGTTTTACAATGACATAAAAATGCCTTCACTGTTTACACGACCCTGACTGGTCTGTAATTAATCAAAAACTGCACACTCTCCCGGCTCTGCTTATTTCTCTCTCGGCCCTCTTCTAACCCTCTTTACACAGTAATTTCACTCTTATAGCAGCAACTTGATTCTCTGTATGACTGTCTTTTTATAACCCCTTTTTCTCATCGAGACTCCTCGTCTTCTATGACTTTTCGAATCTCGCATGCGATCGAATAACATTCTCAGACTGTTCAAATTCTTTTCTGTGCGTGCATACATCTTTCGATTCTGACTTATGCGACTGTTCGAATTCTTTTTCAATGCGTGCATGTATTTTTTCGATTCTTCTTATCCGACTGTTCGAATACTTTTTCAATGCGTGCATGTATTTTTTGATTCATCTTATCTGACTGTTTGAATACTTTTTTTTTTTTTTTAATGCGTGCATGTATTTTTAACTGTCACTGCACTAGTAACCATCGCACTGACTCCAGTTAACGTTTCTAATTTTAGCTCCTTGCTTTTTCTCTACTACTGCCCCTTTAACTACAGTTCTGTTCCAGTTAACTGTCAGTTAGCATGTTGTTGCCACCTGTCACGAAAATGTGACACTTCTATCTTTTTCTGCCCTTCTCGCCTTTTACCCACGAAAATCAGACATGTCACGAAATCGTGACACTTTTTGCCTCTTGCTGCGCTTCTTGGCTTCACCCAGCGAAAACTCGACATGTCACGAAATCGTGACACTTTTCACCTCTTGCTGCGCTTCTCGGCTTCACCCAGTGAAAACTCGACATGTCACGAAATCGCGACATCTTACGCTTCCTTGCACTCTGTTCTGCCTGCACTAGCGAAAACTTGACATGTCGCAAAATCATGACATCTTTCGCTTTCGTACACTCTTCTTCGCAAACTCCAGCAAAAATCTGACATGTCACGAAATCGTGACATCTTTCGCTTCCGTACACTCCTCTTGGCTTCAACCAGCGAAAACTAAACATGTCGCAAAATCGTGACATCTTTCTCTGCCTTGTGCCTTTTCTGCCTTCCGTCCACGAAAACGGAACATGTCATAAAATCGTGACATCTTTCTCATCCGTACACTCTTCTTGGCAAGCCCCAGCGAAAACCTGACATGTCGTGAAATCGCGACATCTTTCTCTTCCTTGTGCCTTCTCTTCGACCTTGTCGCGAAATCGTGACACTTTTTCGTCTGTACCATCCTTCTTGCTACTTGTCGTGAAATCGTGACACTTTTCTTTGCGAGCTCCTTCTTTCTGAACATGTCGCGAAATCGTGACAGTTTTTCCACTTGACTTCTTTTTTGCCACCATGTCGCAAAATCGCAATAATTTTGCTTGCGCCTTCTCTCTCCTCGACCATGTCACGAAATCATGACAATTTTGCTTGTGCCTTCTCTCTCCTCGGCCATGTCACGAAATCATGACAATTTTGCTTGTGCCTTCTCTCTCCTCGGCCATGTCGCGAAATCATGATAATTTTTCTTGCGCCTTCTCTCTCCTCGGCCATGTCATGAAATCGTGACAATTTTGCTTGCGCCTTCTCTCTCCTCGGCCATGTCATGAAATCGCGACAATTTTGCTTGCACTTTCTCTCTCCTTCGCCATGTCGTGAAATCATGACATTTCGGCATGCATTTTCTCTCCTCCGTTATGTCGCGAAATCATGATAGTTTGGCATGCATTTTCTCTCTCCTCCGTTATGTCACGAAATCGTGATAGTTTGGCATGCATTTTCTCTCTCCTTCGTTGTGTCATGAAATCACGACAGTTTGGCATGCATTTTCTCTCTCCTCCGTTGTGTCGCGAAATCACGACGTTTTTCTTTCTGCCTTTGGACTTCTCAACCTGTCGCAATATCACGACAGAAAACATGTCGCGATATCGCGATTGTTTTCTTACTTGTCTTTTTCTTTGATTTTTTGAATCTGGGTCACTTTTGTTTTCTTGGAATTTCACTGTACTTGATCTGACTAACCTCTGAATTCCTGTCCACTGCATCAATTCCTATCTGTGTTGACAACAATGACAATACTTTTGTTGCACCTTGCTCAACAATCTCCCCCTTTGGAATTGTTGGCAACACTCATGCACTCTCCTGTAATTCTTCTCCCCCTTTGACAATAATACCAAAGGGTTGCTGCAGACTCCCCCGAGTCTATGCACACCATTCTCAGACAAATATTGTTATAGTTAGCAAAAATCATAAATATAAGCAAAACTATAAACATAGGCATAAATGCACCCCCCGAGAATGTGATCCCAAATGATAGTCGGTTCTTGGGAATTGTGACCACTCCCAACTTACTCCGAAGGTACTCAAAAACTTCCTTGGGCAATGGTTTTGTGAATATATCAGCTACCTGCTCTGTAGTTGGAACAAAATCCAATTTGACCTCTCCTTCTGCAACTTTATCCTTCAAGAAATGATATCGGATCGCAATATGTTTGGTTCTGGAATGCATAACCGGATTCTTGGATATGTTGATAGCACTAGTGTTATCACATTTAATTGAAATTGGCTCTTTGAAGTGAATACCAAGATCTTTCAATGTTTGTCTCATCCATAATATCTGTGTACAGCATGTTGTTGTTGCAATGTATTCTGCCTCTACTGTGGATAGAGAGACCGATTCTTGTTTCTTGTTGTGCCATGCTACCAACTGTCTCCAAGATAAAATGCTCCTCCACTGGTACTCTTTCTGTCATCAATACATCCTACCCAATCTGCATCAGAATATGCAATCAGAGTGAAGTCTTTACCTTTTGGGTACCACAACCCATAATCCATAGTACCCTTGAGGTACCTGAAGATCCTCTTTACAGCTGTCACATGAGTTTCTTTGGGACTAGCCTAAAATCTTGCAACCATGCATACTGCCTATAATATATCTGGTCTAGTGGTCGTTAAATACAACAAGCTTCCAATCATAGACCTGTACATTGTTTGATCTACATCTGGAGATTTGTCATCCTTGCTCAACTTGTAGCCTATTGTCATGGGAGTGCTAACAGGTTTACTATCTTCCATTGTGAACTTTTTCAGCATTTCTTTCACATATTTAACTTGAGAAATAAAAATGCCCTTTTCATTTTGATTGACCTGTAGTCCTAGGAAGTAAGAAAGTTCACCAATCATAGACATCTCAAATTATTTCTTCATTTTAGTTGCTATGTCTTTGCAATATTCATCCATGCTGCTGCCAAATATTATATCATCTACATAAACAACAAGAATAATAAGATGGCCCTTCTCTGTTTTGACATATAAATTGTTGTCCACCAAACCTTTCTTGAACCCTTGATTAATAAGATAGTTATCCAGCCTTGCATACCATGCTCTGGGTGCCTGTTTTAAACCATATAACGCTTTCTTTAACTTGCAAACAAAATCTGGATTGTCACCGAGTTGGAAGCCATCTGGCTGTTCAATGTAAACCTCTTCTTCCAGTTTTCCATTCAAAAATGCTGATTTTACATCCATTTGATATACTTTGAAATTTTTATGGACTTCTAAAGCCAAAAACATTCTGATTGCCTCTAGTCTGGCTACCGGTGCAAAGGTTTCCTCAAAATCAATGCCTTCAACCTGAGCATAGCCTTTACAGACCAATCTTGCCTTATTTCTGACAACCTGTCCATCTTCATTTAATTTATTTCTAAAAATCCATTTAGTGCCGATTATGTTTTTATTTGTTGGCCATGGTACTAATTCCCGTGTTTTGTTTTTCTCAATCTGATCTAGTTCTTCATTAATTGCCTTCATCCAACTTTCATCTGTGCTTGCTTCAGACAACATTTTTAGGTTCAATGTTGGATAACAGAGAATAGTTCCGCACTACTCGCTCTTCTTGTCCGAATACCATCTCGGGGGTTCCCAATAATCTGTTCACTCGGGATGATTTTTCTCGCCAATTTACTGTTTTAAATTTCTTGTTTTCTTCTTCTTTTGAGTCAGTTTTTAAAACATCTGGATCAATTTTCAGAGTCTCTTCTGTTTCCTTTTCATCATCTCCTTCAATGACTTCTTCATAAATAGGGTAGTTTTCTTGATAAGTAATTTCTCGTTCTCTACCTTCATCAACTTTAACATCAGCACTCTCAACAATTTTCTTTAGCCTCTTGTTATAACATGTGTAGGCTTTGCTTTTTGTTGAGTAACCAAGAAAAATGCCTTCATCAGATCTATCTTCAAATTTATCGAGATTATCTTTAGTCCGTTTGATGTAGCACTTGCTGTCGAATACTTTGAAATATCTTGCTGTTGCATTTCTGTCGAACCACAGCTCATAAGGTGTTTTTCTTTCATGCGGCCTTAGCATGCACCTGTTTTGAATGTAAACTATAGTATGGACTACCTCTTTCCAAAATATGTCAGTAATTTTGTTCTCAGCCAACATTGTCCGTGCCATTTCCTGCACTGTCATGTTCTTCCTTTCTACAACACCATTCTGCTGAGGTGTCCTTGCTGCTGAAAACTGTCTTCTTATCCCATATTTTTGATAGTATTTTGCAAATTCTTCTGAAATAAACTCTCCTCCTCTGTCTGATCTTAGGCATTTAATCCTTTTTCTAGTTTGATTTTCAACCTATTTTTTAAAAATCTTAAACATCTCAAAGGCATCTGATTTAAGCTTTAAAAATAATACCCATGTCATCCTGGAGTAATCATCTATGAACAACATAAAGTATTTGTCACTGTTTATGCTTTGTGTTCTCATGGGTCCACACAAATCAGTATGAATTATCTCCAACGGTTTGCTAGTGAAGTATTCCTTTGATTTAAATGTGGATCTGGTTTGCTTTCCTTTTTGGCATGAAGCACGAATGCTATTTACTGGTTTGCCAATGGTTGGTATATCTCTTCATCGCTTTTTTTGAACTTATTTTTACCATATTGTCAAAGCTAATATGACCGAGCCTCTTGTGCCACAACCAATTTTCATCTTCCTGTCCAATCAAGCATGTTCCTTCTACAGTTTCTGAGAGAGTATATAGATTTCTAGAAGTCCTTGATCCAGTAGCTATCAGCTTCCCACTGTGTGCTTTTCTCACTTCACAGCCCTGCTTCTTAAAAATGACTTCATGACCTCTATCACAGATTTGACTTACACTCAGTAAGTTGTGCTTTAAACCAATCACAAACAGAACTTCCTTGGAATTGATCTTTCCATCACTTATCTTGACTGATCCTTTGCCAACTATCTTGGCTCCATCATTATTTCCAAACTTCACAGAGCCTCCTTCATATTTTTGTAAATTTTCAAATTTTTGTTTATCTCCTGTCATGTGACTGGAACATCCACTATCCAATATCCATGGTGCTGATTTGTTCTGTGCTTTGAATGTTGTCTGTACAATCAATGATTCCTTTTCTTCCTTGAGTTGCTCCTTTTCTTTCCATTCTGATTTGACTGCAGTTTTAGTCACTTGTTTAGACTTTTCTTTGTCAGTGGCCTGTGCTTGTTTTTCTGGGAATTTTTTGTTTTGCTTTAAACTGTTTGGTTGAGTTCTTCTTCCCTGAAATTTATTTGCTGCATATGTGCTTCTACAGTTTCTTGCAATGTGTCCAAAGTTATGACAGTTATAGCATTCTACAACATACTCCATCAAGGGTGAAAATGCATTTCTACTTGTGAAATTTCTTTGTCCTATATTATAAATGCAATCTGAAATCTTATGACCGTAAGTGTTGCATTTAAAACAATAACCAGAAAAGAAATGATTAAACCTTGGAGTTGGTCTTTGCTAATTTGTAGTAGGAGTCACAAATTTTCTTCTCCTTTGATGTGTGACTTTTGTGAATCCCTCATTGTCAGCACTCTTCTCATG
The DNA here is from genome assembly GCA_028583015.1 of Wollemia nobilis. Taxonomy (NCBI): domain Eukaryota; kingdom Viridiplantae; phylum Streptophyta; class Pinopsida; order Araucariales; family Araucariaceae; genus Wollemia; species Wollemia nobilis. The sequence continues at coordinate 294,270 of JAQPPZ010000599.1, forward strand.
CCCGACATTGTTGCTTTCTTTAGCATGATTCGATTTTCTTTGGTCAATCTTGATCTTATCTTCTTTCTTTGCTGGTTCTGTAGTTATGGCTTTTGATCCACTTGAAGATTCTCCTTCGACAAACCCCAAGCCAAATTTGATGCCTGTGGTCCTCTGACTATTTATGATTTTTTCAAGCTATGTAGAACTTCCTTCAAGTTTGTGATAGCAACTCAATTTTTGATTCTGTTCTTCTAGCCGTATTCTTAAACCATCTATTTCTTCTTCCAGTTTGTTGCACTCATCTATTTTCATGGTTAATTTTACTTCAAGTTCTTCAGACATTTTCTTAAATTCCTCAGTCTGTATTTTCAAACTGTTTATTATGTCATTGGCATCCTCTAGTTTTCTTAAAAAAAAATTATTATTTTTCCTTTCTACACTCAACTCTTCAAGTGCAGCAACCAATTCTCCTTCCAGATATACTTCAACCTCATCCTTAAAGTTTTCATCACCTTCTTGATTTTCTTCTGTTCTTTCTTCTTCAAGTGCCATGAACAGAGCTTCACCTGTTTCTTCTTCGGAATCCTCACTCGAGCTTTCTTCGAAGAGCCGACATTCTTGGATATGAAGCTTTTCTTCTTGAAGTTGTTCTTTCTAAAATTTTGTTTCTTCTTCCAGTCACCTTTTCCTTGGTGTGACCCTTCACCATTTTTTGTTTTCTCATGCATTGGACATTTAGCTGCAAAGTGACCGACTCCTCCACAATTGAAGCACTTAAATGGTAACTTTCCTCTATACTTTCCTTTTCCCTTTGTAAGTTTCTGAACAAAGTTAGCTTTCATTTCATCCTGTGTCTCTTCATCCTTATATTCTTGTTCAGCTTTTATATTTTTATGTGCTTTAAAAGCAGCTTCTCTATCTGTGGGCTTAGTTTGTCCTATTCTCATTTTGTATGCAGTCAAGGAACCATGCATCTCATCCATGCTAAAATTATTTAGATCTTTTGCCTCTTCTATTGTAGAAACTTTAGAGTTAAATATTTTGTGAAGAGTTCTGAGAACCTTTTTTACGACAACTGCATCTTCAATTTCTTCATCGAGTCCTCTGATTGCATTAATGATTCCATTGACTCTCAACATATAGGCCTCTATGTTCTCATCTTCATTCATTTGTAATGCTTCGAACTGAGCTCGATGAGTTTGCAACTTGGCTTCCTTGATCTTGTTGTCTCCTTCATGGATGCTCTTCAGTTTATCCCACATGTCTTTTGCCGATTTACAGCTCATGACTCTTATCAGTTCACTGTCTACTAGCCCACACATTATGGCATTCTTTTCTTTGGAGTTGTTCTCAAATTTTTTCTTCTTAGCAGTATTTGTTGGAGGAGTAGTGGGTGTTGTGTATCCACTTTCTATAGACTCCCAAATGTCGTATCCCAACGCACTCAGATATGTCTACATCCCGAGTTTCCAGAAAGTGTAATTAGTTCCATCGAACAAGGGAGCTTTGTTGGATGAGAATCCTTCACCACCTGCCATTGTGTTTCTTCCAAGATCACCTTAGCTGATTAAGCTTGTTCAAGAAACCTTACTCTGATACCAATTGATATTCTCACAATGACACTAAGAGGGGGGGTGAATCAGTGTAGCTATTAAAATTCAAATCTATAGTATTTAAAACTGAAGCAAAGAGAACTTGAAAATAGGTAAAGCAAATTTCACAAGAGAGCACACCACAACACACAATATAACGAGGTTCACCAATTTGGCTACTCCTCAAAAATGATTGCTTGGACTCCAATCCAAATCTAGCCAATGCAAAACACCAATTTTACAAACACTTTACCAGCATCCACTGGAAGGAGCACCAACCCCTTAATTTTTTGCTACAACAGATAGGAGCACCAACCCCTAATACCAAGCACCAACTTGGACTGCAATTCTGAGTTTTACAATGACATAAAAATGCCTTCACTATTTACACGACCCTGACTGGTCTACAATTAATCAAAAATTGCACACTCTCCTAGCTCTGCTTATTTCTCTCTCGGCCCTCTTCTAACCCTCTTTACACAGTAATTTCACTCTTACAGCAGCAACTTGATTCTCTGTGCGACTGTCTTTTTATAACCCCTTTTTCTCATCGAGACTCCTCGTCTTCTATGACTTTTCGAATCCTGCATGCAGTCGAATAACATTCTCAGACTGTTCGAATTCTTTTCTGTGCGTGCATACATCTTTCGATTCTGACTTATGCGACTGTTCGAATTCTTTTTCAATGCGTGCATGTATTTTTTCGATTCTTCTTATCCGACTGTTCGAATACTTTTTCAATGCGTGCATGTATTTTTTCGATTCTTCTTATCCGACTGTTCGAATACTTTTTTTTTTTAATGCGTGCATGTATTTTTCTTTTAATGCGTGCATGTATTTTTAACTGTCACTACACTAGTAACCGTCGCACTGACTCTAGTTAACGTTTCTAATTTTAGCTCCCTGCTTTTTCTCTACTACTGCCCCTTTAACTGCAGTTCTGTTCCAGTTAACTGTCAGTTAGCATGCTGTTGCCACCTGTCACGAAAACGTGACACTTCTGTCTTTTTCTGCCCTTCTCGCCTTTTACCCATGAAAATTCGACATGTCACAAAATCGTGACACTTTTTGCCTCTTGCTGTGCTTCTCGGCTTCACCTAGCGAAAACTTGACATGTCGCAAAATCGTGACACTTTCCGCCTCTTGCTGCGCTTCTTGGCTTCACCCAGCGAAAACTCGACATGTCGCGAAATCGTGACATCTTACGCTTCCTTGCACTCTGTTCTGCCTGCACTAGCGAAAACTTGACATGTCACGAAATCGCGACATCTTTCGCTTTCGTACACTCTTCTTCACAAACTCTAGTGAAAATCTGACATGTCGCGAAATCGTGACATCTTTCACTTTCGTACACTCCTCTTGGCTTCAACCAGCGAAAACTAAACATGTCGCGAAATCGCGACATCTTTCTCTACCTTGTGCCTTTTCTGCCTTCCACCCATGAAAATAGAACATGTCATGAAATCGCGACATCTTTCTCATCCGTACACTCTTCTTGGCAAGCCCCAGCGAAAACCTGACATGTCGCGAAATCGCGACATCTTTCTCTTCCTTGTGCCTTCTCTTCGACCTTATCGCGAAATCGTGACACTTTTTCGTCCGTACCATCCTTCTTGCTACTTGTCGTGAAATCATGACACTTTTCTTTGCGAGCTCCTTCTTTCTGAACATGTCGTGAAATCACGACAGTTTTTCCACTTGACTTCTTTTCTGCCACCATGTCGCGAAATCGTGACAATTTTCCTTGCGCCTTCTCTCTCCTTGGCCATGTCGCGAAATCATGACAATTTTGCTTGTGCCTTCTCTCTCCTCGACCATGTCACGAAATCATGACAATTTTGCTTGCGCCTTCTCTCTCCTCGGCCATGTCACGAAATCATGACAATTTTGCTTGCGCCTTCTCTCTCCTCGGCCATGTCGTGAAATCATGACAATTTTGCTTGTGCCTTCTCTCTCCTCGGCCATGTCACAAAATCATGACAATTTTGCTTGCGCCTTCTCTCTCCTCTCGTTATGTCGCGAAATCATGACAGTTTGGCATGCATTTTCTCTCTCCTCCGTTATGTCGCGAAATCGTGATAGTTTGGCATGCATTTTCTCTCTCCTTCGTTATGTCGCGAAATCACGACATTTTGGCATGCATTTTCTCTCTCCTTCGTTGTGTCGTGAAATCGCGACAGTTTGGCATGCATTTTCTCTCTCCTCCGTTGTGTCACGAAATCATGACATTTTTATTTCTACCTTCGGACTTCTCAACCTGTCGCGATATCATGATAGTTTTCTTACTTGTCTTTTTCTTTGATTTTTTGAATCTGGGTCACTTCTGTTTTCCTAGAATTTCACTGTACTTGATCTGACTGACCTCTAAATTCCTATCCACTGCTTCAACTGCATCAGTTCCTATCTGTGTTGATAACAATGACAATACTTTTGCTGCACCTTGCTCAACACTAGATCAGCAGATACTACATGTACTTGCCCTTCATGAGTGTATTTAAGACATTGATGCACGATGGAGGGGACAACCCACTTCATATATTGTATCCAAGGTCTTCCAAGCAAAATTTTGTAGGCCATCTCACTTTCTAGCACATGGCACAATGTTGGTATAATCTTTTGTCCCACCTAAATGGGTAAAACTATGGTACCGATAGTAGAGCATATTATGTTATTGAAAGAGAAAAGAGTGTAAGTTGATGGCACAACATGAGATGTTGGAAACTTAATATGATTTAGTGCTTTAGTTGTTATAATGTTACTTGAGTACCTAGTGTCTATAAGCACTCTCTTTTATGGTATCTCATTTATACATGCAATGTTGTGTAAAGGAGGGTCTACCGCATCGTTGGCTATTTCTTTTAGCTCATGCTCATGAAATTTTATGACTGGTTCTTTGCACTATTGCACATGTCCCACAAAATATATGAAGGGGTTGGAATCCTATGGTTGCAACTCTATGGATTTTAAAATATCCATCAAGGCATCTCGATGTGGAGGTGATTGTTGGATCAGCTCATAGATGGAAAATCGTGATGATGTGGTCCTCAAGATTTGTGCAAGCTTGCTCTTAATTGTCACTGTTGGCCTAGAAGGAAGGTCTTGTACTACAGGTGGTGTAGTTTACAATGTAGTTGGAACATCATTTGAAGCCACAAGCTATGCGACTTGACTTGGATATCTCTTGTTCCTGGTCACAATACTCACCATTCTAACATACCCCTGAACAAGGTGTTTTTGGTTCACCTCATTCATTGGTTTTGTAGGCGCTGCCTATACCTCATGAGTTGGTAAATGGTCTTTGAAAATACCCATTTGTTGATTGGTAGGAGCTATTGGAGCATCTACTATAATATCATTCCTCTCAATTATATATTGTACTACATGTTTAAAACCATAGCACGATTGTAAATCATGGCCACCTTGCCGATGAAACTTACAATACTGATCCTCTCAACATCCCATAAGCTTGGGTTTGTTTATTTTAGGATTTTTGGGTTTGATATTTGGTAAATTAACCATATTTGCAGCCCACAATCGATCAAAAATAGAATCCATGGATTTAATGATGGGAGTAAATTATCGTTGAGGACGACACTATTTTTGTACCTGGTTCACTGTACCATTATTATTATAATTTGTAGGAGGAGGTTGAGCCTGATAGTTCACCTTTTGGGGAGGCATAACTTGAGGAGGCGTAGGTACATTTATGGCCACTTGATTGATCGTAGCTGGATTTGTAGGTGTCAAGCTATTCTTAGTATTCTTTGTCCACTCCTTCTTATGAGGTTTTGTTATTTATCCCTCTTGGATTTTGATTTCTTCTCTGTTTCTATCCTATGCTAGAGCTTCTTTCAAGGTAGGGTATTGCTGTAATTGTAATGTCAAAGATATGGGTTTCAAGCAACTCTTTGATAAAAAATGAGTTAATTCAATCACTTGTAATAGATAGGGTAGCTTAGCCAAAATCATTCACCACCTATTTCTATAGTCAGTGATCGTCTCACCCTCAATTTATTTTATTCTTGTGAGGTCGGTTAATGTCACCTTTATTTTGGTGTTAAAGGCAAAATGTTCCAAAAATGCATCAAAAAATTGTTCAAATGTGTAGATGTTATGTTTTGGAAGTTGGTTGAACCAGTCAATAGCAAGACCAGCGAGGGTACTCAAGAAATTTCTTAGGAGCAATGCATCATTTTCCTGTATGTTGAAGCACAAATTTAGAAATCTAGTAATGTGCTCTTGAGCATCTTCTTCACCCTTGAATCTATCAAATTTGGGAATTTTGAAATGCTTAGGATAGATGGGGAAAAAATGGATGGGAGTAACATTTGGTTCTTTAGCTAACGCAAAGTAGGATTTTTATCCCCATTTCTAGTTGTCCTACCTTCTCTAGTTTCTAAGCGTGTAAGCAAAGCTTGATAAACATCCAAGGATTTAATCTCCTCTTCATTATTTTGAACTCATAGAGGTGGACAAGGAATATTAAGCCTAGGTTGAGGTGGTTTATTTACATTAGCCACACTTCCATAAGGTGCTTCTACATAATCCTCATATTGTTCAAAATCATCGTAAGACCCATAAGGTGTTTTAGGTATGGGCCTACAAGGAGGAACTAAGGCCTATTGAAGCTGATCTATGTTTGGACTATCATATGTATTATGTTCAGGCCTACAAGGTCGAGGAGGAAACATAGGATTAGGTCTAGAAGGAAACATAGGACTAGGTCTAAGAGACCTATCTTATTGGAAATGTGGTCACCTTGGTTGGGATTCTTGTTTATGCATACTTGGAGTGACAGCTCCATGATGCAAAGTTTCTTGAATTTATTGTTCAAAATTTTCTTTCTCTATTTGCTACCATTACTCTAAGAGATCTAAGCGATGTTTATCCAACCTAAGTTGATCAAACTTAGCTTGGTGGTCAGCATACATCTAGACCAAATTATTAATTTGATCAGCTATATTAGGTCTACGTAACTTAGCATGATTGCCTCATTATCCATCATATTTAGGAGGCTTTGTGAGATCAATTACGTGCTTCCATTGATTGAGGGCAGTCACATTGAATTAAGGTTCTCTCCTAGATAAATATTTTTTGAAATACTACAGGCACAGAAGCACAACGTGCTTTCATTGACATATTTTTATGAGGATAATCTAGATGTTCCTCAAGTCTTCCCTTGTAAAAAAGGTAAGGTAATTCGGAATAAGGTCACCTAATTTGATGAGTATCATACTCGTTATGATTTTGATACCTTGGAGTAGGGTGAATTAAAATATTGAGATGATCGTTCAACCCTACTCAAGGTGTGAGCTCTTGATCCTGTATGTAATCAGGAGTAGAGGATCGAGCAGGCACATGAACACATGGTATTTTTGTATGTGGAGGCACCTCATTACGTGGTGAATCTTCTCAAAATAAGGTATTTGTAGTATATGAATTAGGGAGATACTTTCCAAAACTAGGACTATGACCTATAGGAGTACCCTACGAAGGGGTCCCCTATAAGCTAGATCCTCTAGTTGAATCTCTAGGAGTAACCATCCAATCATTAGTTAGTCTATGACTAGGAAGTGTAGCTGATTTCTAGGGAGGAATGATCCTATCCCTAGAATCAACACAAGGAAATTCTATATCCTCTTCTATATTGCCCATAGCTTCTGCCCCTGAATGGGCTTGGATACGGGTACGTACCACAACTATATACTATAACTACTATGTGTTTATCTTCTTTACAATTTATATGAATTTGAAACAAACAAACAAACAATAGAGACACACAAACATAAAAGTGATTATCTCATTTTAATTTTTTTAGATGTGAACCCTAAACTGTTTGTTGCGTTTCAATATGTGTTTCTTTGTAAAGAAAATACTTTTCTCATGTTTGATATTTCATTTAATGATATTCTCAATGTTTAAGTGGTTTTCACCTATATACTTGCAGCTCAACAACTGGGAGTCAAATTTCGGTCACATGAACCAACCAAATTATGGAGATGAAATCCATACCCGATCAGGGAGCATAGTTCCTGTTGATCCTCATCCAAAAACCTATGCATAATGATACACCCCTACGAAGAGGAATGCATGCTATTTTGCATGGTTAGGATAGATCTTGGAGTCGGTATTGGCCAATAAAACAAGGTTCATAGGATTTGAGTCAATGGATGGAGATGAAACCCACCATCATTAAACTCTATCAGTGGTTGGGAATGAAGTCCAACTCACCAACATTTAAGTGGATCATGGTGTGTGTGTGTTCCTTTTAAATTTTTTGAAAGAAAACAAAGTAGCACTCAATTATTTTTTACTAAATGCACGAATGTGCATTTTACTTTCAAAATTGTCAGTAGCATAAAAGGAAATAAAAAATGCACACCTATATGAACATAACCCCTTTTGGGTAAGTGACAAAAATTTAAACCAAAAAAAAAAATAGAAATTATACTATTCTTTTCCTTATTTATTTTGATATAATTAATGCACAAATTGGGAAAGAGGATATCTAACCTTTCTATGCATAGAGAAAATAAGAAAATTTAAAATATGACTATTTTGGATAGTAAATATGCAAATTGAAAATGAAAAGGGGTATAAATATGAACCCAAAAATTGCTATTTCTATAAATTTTTGTAGAAAACCTTTGGTTTTATGGCCGTATGAGGTAGGGATGGTCACATATTAGGGGTCAGCTCACCCAGTGCCATGGAGAAGTAAATACGTCGTTTCTTCTTAGAACGGTCAGCACCTGCAATAGAGAAAACTAGAAAAGGAGGTCTAAATTAGCAAAATTGAAAGGGGATATTGAAAAAAATCAAATACCATGATCATCAAGAAGAAAATTTCACGATATCACCTTAAGGGCCTTTACTAGCAGTATATGTCATTTTTAAAGCATGCATTCAAAGGAAAGTTTGCAATAAGTAATCTATGTAAAATGAAGTGAAGTATATAAAAAAAGGGGTGGATTTATCCTTGCATTTATTAATTCATAACTTCAAATACGAGTTAGAAAACATCCCCTCAAGGACTTTACAAATGTGATACATTCAACTTTTACAATTTCCCAATGGATCTAGTCCCTTGGGAATGAATCCTTTAGGCGATTTTAATATAAGTTGTGAAAATTGTTTCCCATGCCCAAGATCCAATATTGGGCTTGTCTTGAAGTTTTTACTTAGCTCCTTAGATCCTTATATCCTTCCCTCTATTGATAATACCTGCACCTACACACATGAGATTTCAAGAGAGTCAGTAGCACCTGCATATCATAGAGAAAAGCCTTAGAAACATGAAGAAAGGGGGGTCAATATCGCAATATAAAAGTGATATATATGCATAAAAACTGATCTACAATAAGCATGAACATCTTATAATATAATATAAATAATAATAACCAGATTTAGAAGCAATATTTAATGCAAAAATATGCTAAACTCCTGGCCATTCTGGGATGAGCCATGTAGGTCAGCAACATTAGGGACTCCAAATCCCAAACCAAAACTCCTCAAAATGACCTAAAATTTGGACCAGAGGTTCATATAGACATCCTAAGGATATCTATGGAGGAATTTATCTAAAATTATCTACTATTTTTGGACCATACCTATGAGTGCCATGGGCTGACTGCTAGTCATCCCCAGGTGGGATGGTTACAAAACTAGATTAGTTTTATCACCTATGGCCTTGGGAATTGGTCCAAAATAGGGTGAGGATGTTTTTGATATATGGGTCCAAGTTTTCTTTCAATTTTGCCAGTTTTGGATTGGTAAATAGGGTCCTATTGCCCTTGAAAGTACCTTCAAATGAAGAGGATTTCAAGGCTAGGGAAAGGGTGGGTTTTGGTTTACAAAAAGGTTGGGGACAAGTACAGATAGATTTGGGTAGCACTTCATTGCTCAATTTATACTTCTCTCCTCCCTTGGAATGATGTTTTAGGCCTTATTTTATAACCCAAAATGGCATCTAGGGCCAAATGACATCTTTACCATGTGAGGCAAGTGATGCCACCTGTCCTAATTGCGTCATTGATTGGGTAGGGGAAGGTTGCACATTTGGGGCTCCAAATATACTACCCTTTAGTCCATTAGTAGGTCCCCAATCAATCTGGGGTGATTGGACGTGCTAATGAAAATCTTATATTACCATTTAGTGCATCCTTTGAATTTTTCAAGGGTCCAATTAGGGGCCATCCCACCCAGGGATGGTTGCTTATGGCCATCCCTGGGTGGGATGGTCACCATTAGGGGCCCCAAAACTACCCTAGACTGCTAGGAACCCTCCAAAATGAGTTTTGGAGGGTTTTGGAAGCCTTTTGCTAGCTTAAAAGGGTGCCTAATAAGGCCATAAGTTGTCGATAAGAGGGCATATGTAATGCACTAATAGTATTATCTGATTTATGTGATTTAGGTGTCTACAAAATGTATAAATCACCATACACAATAAAGACACCAATTTAACGTGGTTCACCCAATGTGGGCTACTCCACGAAGAAAATATTTCACTAAAATTTTCTTAATCAATATCTTGGTAATCCTTTCCCTATTACGATATTTATGGACTTGTTTCCAAAGGAGACACCAATCCCCTAATCAAATTTGTGGATCTATATCAATAGGAGAACTACTTTATCCTAAGGTCTATCTAGTGATCTTCTAGAAGAACTGTTACCCCCACTACTCTAGCCAATGGATCTCTATCCACTAAAGACACTTGTCCTCACTACCCTAGATAATGGATATCTATTCACTAAATACTATCATCCTCTATAATTTGTCACCTTAAAAGCTTTGTATCAAATTTGCACTAAACATAGTCCTTCAATCTAGCACAAATTTTCTCAATCTCTGTCTCTGGTCTAGCACAAACCTATCCTCAAATCTATACTAAAATCTACCCTTAAATCTATACTAAACATAGTCCCTTGATATAGCACAAATTTTATCAATATTTATCTCTGGTCTAGCACAAATCTATCCTCAAATCTGCACCAAACTCTATCCTCAAATATGTACTAAACATAGTCCTTTAGTATAACATAAATTTTTCCTTAATATCTATCCTCTGATCTACACTAAACATAGTACTTCGGTCTAGCACAAATATTTCCTCAATATCTGTCCTCAAGCCTTAACACAGACATTGACTTAATCACAAATCAAAACTGCTAGATCTACCCCAAACCTTAACCCAAGGTCTAAACAAATTAATCAATCAACTCTACTCTCAAGTCTTCTCAAAGATTTATCTTAAATCTGCCTTGTAATATTCCAAAAAAGCTCACACTAATATGTTTACAAGTTCTCTCTAGAACTTGTCTAAATCTTCTCAACAAGTCCTCACTATAACATTTCCAAATCTACTCAATAAGTCCTCACTAGAAATTATCAAATATATTCTCAATCTCTATTCTCAAATTGTATTGTAAGCTTCCACAAAAGCTCACACAAATCTATCCACAAGCCTTCTCTAAGACTTACCTCAAATATACTCAACAAGTCCACACTAGAACTTGTCCAATTTCATAGAAACTTAAAGATAATTAGAGATTCAATATGCTTCACATTCACCACAATTATCAATCACTTTCAATCACTATTTTTACCATAAAAATATATAGAGAATTGTTAGAGACTCAATATGCTTCACATTCACCACAATACTCAATCACTTTCAATCACTCTTTTTACCATAGAAACACATGGAGAATTTTTAGAGACTCAATATGTTTTACTCTCACAAATACTCAAACTCTTTCTCAAATCAATTTGGAATATAGAACAATTTGTTTTACAAAACTTGAACTATCACTTCAAAACATCCACTTGACTAGGCTCAACCAACTCTACTCAATAAATCACTCAATGAATTAATCCTTGCTTACAAACCCTAGTTCAAGCATATGAACATTCAATAAAATGTTTCCAACAATGCTTATCAATCAATCTTACATAATAATGGTACTCATGATCTTTTCAAACCCTAGTACAAGTTCTTCACTCACTTCAACTACAATGCTTATCAAAAAATCTTCACATAACAATGATACTCATGATCTTTGCAAAACCTAGTTCAAGTTCACTCAACTTAATCACTTCAAAAACAATGCTTATCAAACAAGGATTTATCAACAACTCTTTATTCCAGAAAAACTTTAAGCATAAATTCAAAACACACTAAAAAATGCTTACCAACCTATCCTTTTCACTCCAACTTTGCATTCACAACATTCAAAAATCACTCACTAGGAATATGTACCCATACCTTTTTGTTTGTTGTAGAAGTACCCTTAGAAAAACTTGTCTAAATCACAATTTTCTTCTTTCCAATTTCAATGGTTAGATGACAAAATATCACTCCAACACTTTCTCAAAATATTCCTTAGACACAAAAATAATCAAAGCTCAAATATACCTTATTGCTCCTTCTTGAAATTAGCATCCATCAAATCATACATGAAAATAATTATTTAGATACACCTTATAATCTCCAACTTAAAATAATATCCAACACTAAAAAACCTCAAACAATATTCCTAAAACACCTTATTATCCTTTTCAAACACTAAATTAAATAACACAAAAAACAATATTTTGCATCAACCTTATAACTCCCCTTACAACCTTACAAACCAAATAAATTATGCAAAAATTAAATTTTTAATAGCTCAACTAATTCCTCCAAAAATTTTGATGCTCAACTAATGCATACCTTTGTCTTTTCTCCAAAAGGGTTTCAACATGATTTGAACCACCATCTCCCAAAGCACCAAGAACCTTAGCACTTTGGTTCCCATCGCATGGGCTATAGGTGCCCACATGAAGTAAGGAAGGCTTCCTTCCTTTTCAAAATTTGTCCACCGTTGATTTCAACATAAAATAAAATATAATCCTCTCGTGGATTCGAACCTGCACCAATAACTACCCTCACATATTGCTTTTGTTGTGGTTTCCAACTACGCTACCAATGCTTGGTGACCAAGGGTCCCTACTTGGTGGGTGAAATCCTTTTACCTCCTCTAAGAACTTAAAAAAAAAAAATCCTCTTTTTTGCACAACACGATTCGCATAAGCTCGCATAGCATTAAATTTAATTCGAAGGCATAAGAGACTTTTGCTAAGGTGGGGTAGTCCCCCTTTTATACACACTTGGTTAATTTGCTCCCCACGTCAATGCTAGAATTCAAATTTGAAATTTGAATTTTGATTTAATAACCCACCTTAGGGTTATTTAAAATTAACATAAATTAACTTATAATTAATATTAAAATTAATTAATAATTAATTTAAATATCTTATAAGTTAAGTAAATTAATTAATAAATTAGTTTATAATAAAAATTATATTAGTTAATTTAAAATTCCCTATATAATATTATAATATTATTCACTTGGGCTTCTTCTTTGCACTTTGGACCATATCTGACTTCCTGGAATCGGGTCTTGATCAACTGAAAATGGACTATCCTTTTGCACTTATTGGAGAACCTGAAATTGATGCTACCTACTAAAAATTCCACTGGCTGGTGCTAAAAGTTTGAAATCAATGACCACTCACTCTTGACATCAATGACAAATCATCTACTCAAAATGTCCAACATCTCGTACAAATTTATGTATATACCTCTTCCTCAAAAATATATTTTGATATAAATATTGATCCTTACTTCTTTCTTCTAATAGCTCTTCCTGATTACTTGTACAAAAATAGAGAAATTGAATAATTTGTACTCTAGTAGGGAAATCAAATGACTACGAATCTCTTTTGTAGGGTCTAAATTGAATATACTTGATAGTACTCAGACTCATTTATCTTTGAGAATAATTATTCATTTATGGAAATATCCCATAATCAATCTCCTTTAGAGGCTTTATTTCTTATTATCCATATTTTTAATGAAGAAATAATGAAGACCTCAACTAGGTATATCAACTCCTTTATTTAATTTAGAGATCCTCACCTGATTTAGCTCTTTATTGAGATATCCTCCCACTTTCCTAAGGACATATTGAGGCACACATATGTCAAAAAATGAAGGGATATCAACAACCATTATGTCTTGTATGACGACCAATTTTGAATTTCCATAAATCATCATCACAAAATCTTTCAAGATACCCATATTTTTTGTTAGCCTTCCTTTTTATAGTAGAAAAAATGGTTCTATTTCCTCCATATTCAATCTCATATGTTCAAATATATTTAGCAATATTACAAAATCTGTAGCTCCTAGGTCCACTACACAATTGTATAATATGCATTCTTCTAGAAAGAGTGGTAGATTAAATAGAACAAACTACTTCATATGGAGGTTTAAGAATCTACCTTTTGAAATTGTATCACGCCATTATATTAATATTCATAAGGAGAGATCAACTAAATTTACCTCTGACAAAACCATCAAATATTTCCTTAGATATTGTTGTTACAAAATGGATATCTTGAATATATTGGAACTGCACTATCCTTTCCATCCTATCTTATAGATTCATGGAAGGAAAATATGGCCTTTTATAAGATTTTATCCTTCTTTGATTTAGTGATTTAACTATTGGGATATACATATGAACACCTATTTGACTTTACTTATCCTCCTCTTGATCCTTAGGAACCAGAGAATGCTTATCACTATTATCTTTTTGATGGTTGGTTGTTGTGTTGCAAGCTATCATATTATGTACTAACATAGACATTGGTAGAATTATTTTGCATGAATTATCTTCTTGGATGTAATCATATGATAATAATAGGGGCATGAAAAGCTTATCATCACTTTTGTCTTTGTTATATTTAGCATTATGCTTTGTTTCCCCTTCTTTATCATAATTGATACCAAGGAGTTGTAATTCATTACTTTGATGAAGCTATTACCACTGAAGTCTAGCCTCCTTCACTATGAACTATAGAAAAATTTTCTTCCTTATCTTTTCATATTGCAATGATTCTTGGATCATCGATTTTGCTTCATGTCCATTCTAAAACTAACTTTCTTGAGTAGTGGGAACAATATAGTTTTTAGGCATGTGTAATGAACATGAATCCACCTTCTCTCAAGGGATATTATGTGTGGTGGGCTAGGAGGAGGTTAAAAATAAGGCATGATTTTTTTAGGAATGATTTTTTCTACTATGATTAGAATACTTTTAGCCCGGGTAGCCTCTTGGAAGATGGGAGATTTTTTTCTTTGGACTTTTGAATGAGAATACTTAGGTCTGGAGGAAATACATGGATATAGTAAATATATGCTTGGGTGGAGAAGGGTTGATATTCTTGGGAAATTCTTCTCCACGTTCTCTTAAAATATACATTAAAGTCAAAAATACTTTCTAGAGAATTTCTCTTGATGAATGAACATTGAGTAAGCAGTAAGAAAGGATCTCCAAAGTTGTCAAACTCATTAATAAGAGCTCCAACTGGATCTACCCAAGAAAAAATAATTTTATCTTCTAGATATCTATATCATAATAGTTATTTATCCTTGAAGTAATAAAAAATCAACTTGATCATGACATATTCAAATATAATGTTATAAATGAAGGATAAGGAAACTAAATCTTGAAAATATTCAAATGCGATTTTCTCCTTTCAATCAAAGTTAGGTAGGTTTATTAGGGTGATATTAGGTATCTCATGGAATATTGGGATGGTAATATGGCTTGAATTATGGCTAAGGTGTCGGTCACTATAAAAAATGCACCCTTTTTAAGTCTTCCCCCTTTGTTGCAAAATATTGCTTTGATGAAATTTTGCAAGAAGTTTGACTAAGGTGTCGGTCACTGCCGAAAATGCACCCTTTTTAAGTCTTTCTCTCTTGTTGCAAAATATTCTGAGGTAGGAAATAAATTTTTATCCCCCCCCCCCCCCTAAGTGCAAAAAATGCAACTTATGAAGCTTTTGAAGGTTTTTACAAAGATTGCCTCCTAGGCAAATTTTAAAAAAATTCACCAAAAAAATCCCCCCTTTATTATAAGTACTTCAAACAAAAAAAATTGCTATTTATGAAGCCTAAAAAGAGGCACAATCCCCCCTTTATTGCAATTACTTCAAACAAAAATTTGCTATTTATGAAGCCTAAAAAGATATTCAATCCCCCCTTCATTATAAGCATTTCAAGTAAAAATTTGCTATTTATGAAGACTAAAAAGAGATTTGATTTTGATGAATTCTGCTTTTCTGATTTGCCTTTACAAGTTTTATCTTCATTTTGTCAAAATATGTTTTTAAGGAAGAAAGGAATTATCCCCCCTTAGTGTAAACAATTGTTGCTTTGAAGGTTATTTATTTCACAAAAACTTGTTCTTTATTTTGATATACCCTAAAAGAGTACTTAAAGAGAATTCACTCAAAAATATATTTAATGGCACCTACCTAAAAACCCTTTCAAAAAAGGATGATTAGTTTGAGGAATTTAAGCCAAACAAGAAGAGTGAATTTTGGGTTTTTATGGAGTAAATATAAAAATAAATTTACATGCGCAATAAATTACACAAATGGGTGTAAAATTTGGGGTCTTAAGCTTAGTTGATATTAACTTAAGAGGTAATTGCAAAAATGAGGATTTAAATGCAACAAACCATCAAAAGTGCCTACAAATTTTTAAAAATTAGGTGTCGGATTCTATGAAAAAATGCACCTATTTTTACAATGCCAATTTAACAAAAGGTGTCGAATGCTATAAAAAATACACTTTATTATAGTAAGTTTTGCAACAAATGTATGATTTTTGTTTTGCAAAAAAATTGATATTTAATTTCTCTTGTTGTATTACAATTTTGCAAAGAATTTGACAAAAACAATTGCCCTCCTTTTTGTGTTGCAAAATAAACAAGTTTCAATTCTTCAACCCTTTGATTTTCACAATTTTCCCTTGTGTTATAATTTTGCAAAAGAAGAATCCAAATCTTGGTTTGTCCCCCCTTTTGTTTTTGAAATAAACAAGGTTGTGAAAATTGAGATCTTTGATGTGATGAGATATTTCTCCAATTTGTAAAAAATGAATGTTCAATATTTTGTGTTATATCCCAAGGTTTTGAGAAAACAAAATGCACAAGTTGCTCTTGATTTTGCAAAAAAAATATTGATTTTCAAGTGCCTCCCCTCCTTGTGTTACAAATTTATAAAAAATAATCACGGTTTCTTATTGCCCCTTTGCTTTGCAAATTTAACAAGGTAGCATATATTTCAAGTCAAGTAGACACACAATAAGCTTTTGAAAGGCAATCTAGAACTAGTCGACACACGACTTGGTATTAGTGGACCCAAGGTCTATTATTCATGAGAAAAACTCTTAATCTCAAAACTAGTGTGTTAGAAAATTTTTGAGAAAGTTTTAAAGAACTCCTAATTTTACAAAAAAAAATGGTGTTATTTTTGTGTTACATCTCTTTGTTGGAGAAAACAAAGTCATCATATTTGATGGGATTTTTCAAAAAAATATAGGTGTCTTTTCTTTCTTTTTTATTGTAAAATATTTGTAATCAATTGATTGTAAAATATTCATGATTGAAAAATTTAGCTTAAAAAATCAATTATTAAATATAAATAAAAATTTGATTTTAAGCTAAATAATAAAATTATTAAATAAATAATTAAAAAATATATATATGCAAAAAACAAAAAAAATGTTTTACCTTAGATGAATGGTGTTTTGAGAATGGTGAAGGCAAGGATCGACCTGCAATCTAGTTCTTGTAAACCTTAGTACCAAGCATCTGACCAACCCATCTAGGGCTCTGGATGAGTGCTTAAAAGCACTAGAGTGCTATTATGTGCTTCGTCAGTGCTAACAAACCAAAATTTTTTTTAACCATTGGGATATATTATCCCACATCTATGAGGTGGATGTTGATTTACTTGTTTTAAAATAAGAACATGTTGATTAAGATACAATTGTCATCGAGCAATCACACACTCACAATTTTGCTACATGATCCACCAATAGTAACCTTCCACATGAACAATTAGATAACTAATGTTACCTCACCACATCAACACGAATCAGCCAATCACAGTGTGCCAAATGAGCATGTGCCACATCAGGGTTCAGGGTTCATTCCCATCAGCTTAACCTCTAGCTCCATGCCACATGTCCATCAACTAAGCAATCAAGGTTTTTCCATATGGCTACCTTGGATTCTACACCTTGCTAGATCAACCACTCAATAGTCACCATGTTAGAACGCTAGTTGTATCTACCTCAAAAATCATGTCTATCGGGTGGTGATGATTTTAGGTATCCACCTCCTCCTTGGGATCCTTAGGATATGCACCCAATGTCATATCCTATTATATTGACATCAAGAATATTCATGCGGTCTACGAATGTCAGTGTAGTCAGCACCTCATATTTTGATCATGGTGGTCAACGTTCATTGTTAGGCAGTCAGTTGCAAATTTTAGTGCTACCATATTTAAGCTGATATAGAATGACCAAAGTGCAATAGCCAATGGTCCTCCTTTGGCTGAGGACAACATCAGTGTTGCAAGGGGAATGTAGCTTGTATACAGAATCCTGATAGTGTTGTTAGGATGTTAGTACCCGTTGAGTGTTGTAGGTTCTCCTGCTTGGTAGGTTCGAACCTTTTTGGGCCACATCTTTAGGTTTGGTATTTGAATAATTATTTCCAAAAATATCTTCAAATAGTTCCCATATGGTTGATTATTTCTAAGAAAAAATCTTGAAATTGAAACCAAATGGTCAATTCTTACCAAGAAAAATTCTTGAAATCAAAACCCCTAAAATGGAGTGAGGTCATAATGCTTGCTTTGATACCAATGTGATAATTGAAATATGGGAATTAAATAGATTATTCATAAGGTATGGTTTAGATACAAATGCAATAGGCTATAGATAGCCTAGAGATGTATTGTGATGTCCTTCACAACGACACCAAAATTTGGAGACCCACTTGAAATTTGAAAATTGTTTTCAAATTATTGCTAACACTTAGTGTTCACTGTTGGTATCATGGAAATATCAAACATACTCATTTTTCTTCAAAATATTCTATAGTAGGGTGCATTATCAAAATTCATCTCATGTGTAATGCTTGCATGGTCAGGTTTAAGTATGATATTGAGTTGTAATTTTGTTATTGTGTACATGTCAAAAGAGTTCTTGTTGTTACCCTTTATGTGTGTAGGTTTATTATATATATATTTTTGATAGGTAACAGTATATTTACAGCAGGTTTTTTGAATAGGATCCCAAAACCTTAATTACAGTAGTAGCCGAAGCAATGAAAAAGAAAACAAAAATAACGTCCCCACCCCGGGGCCCTGGAAACTATAGAAAACAAAAAGCCACAAAAAACTTTCACAACTGAGATTCTCCAAAAATAATATCAACCCCAAAAACAAGACTCATTGAAATGGCAAAAGCCAGGGGGCCAAGCTAACTAGGCCCTAAGCCGTCCTCGGCTCGCTCATACTATCATTGAACCTTGGTAGAAATTTCCTCCAGCTTGCGACGGAGCTCGGACAATGCCTTGGCAGCATGAGTCGTAGCTTAGGCAGCGGTGTTGAGAGAACCGATCACTGTATCTAGGAGGCCTTGGAGTGCCAGCTTTTGCAATGCTTCATTTGACTCGGAGCTGATCACCGTGGGCTCTGGCTTCTCTAGTTTGATATTCTTGGGGATTTTCACAACCCAACTGGGCCCGGGGGAACCCCTTTTGTGGCCAGAACTTGGAGGTAGGGTCCCGTCTGGGCCTTTGCTCAATGCTCTGCACTTGCGCACAGGCCTACAACACTTCAGGGAAGAGGAATCGTCTAGAGCGGGGGAACCTTTGGTGGTAGGGGAACAAGGGGGAGAAATGCCTACTTCAGGGGGCGGGACAAAAGAGAGGGGGGAATGCTGTGTAGCTGGGGTTGGTTGGCTAGGGCATGTCTATAGAGGACAGCCATGATCCCCTGGTGCATGGGCCAGGAATGGTTCTTGCGAGCACGCTCAATGGTCAGACCCAGGGAGTAGAGGAGGAAGCGCAGGGTGCTAATGAGGGTAGCTCCTCGAAGGTGGTTAAAATAACTTAGATGAAAGCTATACAGCCATTGCTCAGGATCGTCACAGGTAATATATTGCATTATCGGGACGATGGCTTCGTCGAACGGCGTCGGGAGGTGAGAGTGGAGCAGGTTTATTATATTTTAAGTTGTTATTTAGATTTTGTTTTATTTATGTTTTTTATGTATTTTTTGGTTTATTTGGTATTTTGTTTTGTGGTCACATTATTTCTTGGTTTGTTGTAATGTTTGATTTAATATAATTTTAATATAAATGTGTTGTTTTAAAATATTTAAAAGGATAAAGTTTAAAATGTTTTTTTTTTTAATTTTATAAATATTTTAAATTCATGTTTGCATGTCTTTTTGTTTTATTTTAGGAAGATTGTTGTTTTATTAAATGTGAGATTTGTATATTAAGTATGTTTGCATGTATTTTTGTTTTATTTTAGAAAGGTTTTTGTTTTATTAATTATGAAATTCGTAGATTAAGTTTTCAAAGTGTCTTATGTTGTTTGTTTTATTTTGCAGGTATTGGATATAATATCTTATGGGAACCTCACGCATTTTTTATGATGGTATAAGATAACGTAATTTATATAAGAACTATCAAAATTCTTAAACATACAAAACCATGATGAAAGGAGGTTAATATTTTAACAGTGCATATGGGAGGAACTAGATACACAGAGACATGTTTCGGATTGAAACATCTGCCAATAGTTTTACATGCAAAGCCTGGTGGAGCAAGATAGCCATGAAGACAACATTTATTCTAGGTGATTCGTTCACCATACACTATGCAGTAAGGTTTCATGGTGGTTTTTCATTACAGACAACCTCATATTCAGGATTTTCTTCAGATAAATGGAGCCAACTGGATATTAGAGAAAGCATACATAGTTCTGGACTGATGGTAAGAAATATAGTTGACCATCAGGACATGTCCTAGGAAATTTTATTTTATCACGTAGTACTAAGGAATATTGACGTTATAAAAACCGAAGTATGGTCATTGAGTTATTGTAGTTAATTGGAGTATAGTAGGAACCAGGGACATTGATGAACTTACATTGTAGAAGCCGAATTATGGTCGTTGAGTTGTAGTTATTTGGAGTACAGTAGGATCCAGGGGCACTGACAGACTCATGAACGTATGAATGAGATTCTAAGGGAAGATATACCCTCATGGTATATATTTTGTGTTTTCGAATAGTTTCATATGCAGCTACAATGTCCTTGTTTTTAAACATGGGCATAGGATAAATGTCAAATATATTATTTTAGGTGAAATTAAAAGAAGCTTTTCAAATATTATGTGTAATTTTTAAATGACGATTATACGAAATTTAAAATGTGAGGATTTATAAATATCATACGATGACAAATGAATGGTTGCTAAAGATATATAATAAAATGATATTTTATGAAAGGCAGTTTCACGAATTCAATTTGAGAACTGAAAGAACAAAAGGAAAACCGAATTCATTGAATAGAGGGTTTTAAATACAGAAGTTAAAGAAGGAAAAATGGTTTGACATTTTATGGAGAGAAGGAGATAAATATTGGAAGGAAAAAAGATACATCTTCATTGGAGGAAAATAGGAAAGACATTTTGCAGAGCAGTGGAAATTATTGTAAGATTTTATAAAATTGTTTTAAGCATTTTGGATCCAAATTTGTGCACAGACTATATGTGGAATTAATAAAATGTCCATTACAATTTTTAATATTTTGTATACCTTAGAAGATCGTACCAATTCATTTGGATGCACTAGGTGAATGCTAGTGAACCTTGAATTGGTTTTTGAAACTCTGTCGATGGAAATTTGATTTGTAGAATTTATCCAAAACATTAGTTTAATTTCTAAAGCTTAAATCTTTTATTGTTTTATTTCATTATGAGAATTATATATTTTAATCTAGCATAATCTTTTATAAAGTGAAATTATATGGCTAGGTTACAATTAAATTTATTATTCAAATATTACATTAATTAATATTTGAATTAATAAATTTAAGATGGGATAAATGAATATTCTATTCCTCACCTTAATTTCATAAGGTTGAGGAACTAGAATTGATATATCTAAAATTTAATTTTGGATTTGATTTATAATATAGTTCTATCTATATCAGAAATCCAAATTTCAAATCAGAGATCACATTTACTCTTTTGAATATTTAATTTCATAAATATTTCAAAAGATAAATATTATAAGCAAATCTAATTTATAAAATTTGTTTTATCATAAAATCCAAAGTTTATATATTAGTTTCATATCAAGCCCTATGTTTTTAATCATTAATAAATGTTTTAATACCTTATGAAATTGGGCAAAACATTATTATAGTTTATTCACCTCTTGATATTTTGGACATAATTTCATAAGGGGATTCAAATAAATATTTTATTTATCAAATAAACCTTGGAAATTGAATCATAATAACTTGTGCTATTTAAAGATTTATTTAATGTCCTTAAATTTGATCTTGTTAAAGTTAGGAGAAGTTTGATTTAAAATGCTAGACTTATAAATGCTAAATTTATTTAAAGGCATTTTATTGAGATATTGTATCCATATAATGAAGTAAATGTTGCACACATAGATTTAACATCATAAAGCAAAATTTATTTCATTATTGGATAATTAAATGGGTATGAAAGGCATGTTTTACATGATAAATAGGAAGACATTTACATAATTTCCTAGGCCCCTTGTTAATAGAAACTTGCAAACCCAAGATTTTATTCAGGCATTTATAAACAACTATGCGTGATACATTAATATTAAAGTAAAAAAACTTGGAGAAAAGAATTTCTTTGCGAGAGAGAATTTAAGATTTTGAATTGTCGAGTGGTTTTGTAAACTAACAAAATCACACCTCAACAAATTGACGCTAGAAGGAGGGCCTGAAAGGTAATGTTTTGATTTTTAGCATGTACAATTTGTTATATATAAAAAAAAATTGTTTAAAATTTTTTATTTATGTTGCATTAATGTTAATTTGTCATAAACTCGAAATTGGGTTATGATTCAATTTTTTTTGTGAATTTTCATACATAAACTTGCACATTAAAATTGGTTCATTGTAGAAAATAAATTTACCATTTTATAAGCATGATGGAACGATTATGCCAAAAGAACATATTTAGGTATATAAAAATTTTATGCTTCATTTTCAAATTATGTAGGAAGATGTAGAATGTTTTCATACAAATTGGATGAAGTTGCTAAATATTGGTTTATCAATTTACTTGCAGGTTCTATCACTTCTTGGAATCAACTTGAAACAATGTTCCTTGAACATTTTGGAACATCGGTTAATATGGATTTATTATCAAATCAATTTTTCTCTATTTGTAAAAGGCCTAATGAATCCATGAGTCAGTTTAATGATAGGTTTCATAAGTTATATTTTGAAATAGAGACACATTTTACTATTTCATAAGAGGAAGTTGTTCAAATATATTTGGAAGCTTTAGATCATTTTACAGTTAAGTGTTTAGAAACGTTTCTTAAGGATTTATCCTTATCTAGCGTGTATGGTGGGGCAGTGGTTGTAGAGTAATGGTTGATTTCAAGAGGAATTTATGTGGGTATATTATCATCACATCACCCTAAGGTTTCAAATCAAATACCACCTATGATTCATGATACACATTTTTGACACCAACGAATGAAATTGAATGTCCTAGTTTTTCAACCACTTTTGATATTATCCTAGAGAAAGTGCAAGTTTCAAAGAAAATATCCATTAATGAATATTGTAGTAATAAAATTTATCAAAATGTAGAAATGCATGAGTATTTAGATATTTAAGGTCTGTTAAATTTAACTAGCTTTGAAACATATGATAGAATAGAATCTTCCATAGAGTTGAATGCACCAATTGAAGCTCCATAATTGAAATATTCTAGAGGTAATTCTATTATGGCTGATCATAGAAGTTTATTACTTGAGGAATATGAATTTATTATTGAGGATAGATTTTTTGAAAGCGAAGAAAGTGAATTTGAAAAGCATTTGGTTGTTAAATTTACAAAATGTGAAGGTATGGTTGAATCTCACCCTTTAGTTTCAAAAGATAATTATTACAATGGATGGGGTATGTATGGTGAATCATTGTTTTTTCACACTCCTACTGATAAAATTTTTGTTTCACTTGCTAATAAAGATGTTGAAACTTATATTTCAAAAGAATATTTCGTAATTCCTATTTAATCGTAAAATGATATGCCAACTTCAGAAATAGAACAAATTCCAATATTTGATCATGTTGAACATGAATATTTTGCTACAATAGAAAGATAAGAAATGGTAATTGATGAAGGATCAAAAAATTATGATAATGATGATATATATCATGAAGAAAAATAAAATACCATAAAAACTCATCAAGTAATGGTAAATGAAAGCATACAAAAGGTAGACTCTTATCCTTTGTATTCAAACATTCAAGAATTAGGTGAATTTCTGCATAACTAGTTATTGGCTTCTACTGTTGTTTATGATGAGATGTCATTAGAGGTCGATGAAGCAATAGAAGGGATTCTCATTCCTACCACAAAAAGGATTGCATTGTTAAATGAAAAAGAGGATATTCTTAAATTATTGAACCAAGTTCATCAATAGCTAACAATTCAACCTAGGATACAAAACTATAACGATCCTTATTTTGTAAATATCCTAGATTCTTTCAAATTTTTGCATGAATATGTTTGGCCTATAAACATAGATGATTATGTAGACACCCAAAAGTTGCACATTGCTATACCTACGTACTTGTAGATCCTTTTGGACACTTGTAGGTTTACATAGGCCATCCTAGGTACCCCTAGGCTATCGTAGACCAGCGTAGACTATTGTAGATCCTCCTAGACATGCGTAGATTATTGTAGTCATGCGTAGTCATACGTAGATGATCGTAGTCATGCGTAGTCATGCGTAGATCACCATAGATTGTCATAGCATCGTGTAGACTCCCATATACTACTTCATCGACTTTCAGGTCCTAAACCCTCATAAGCCTTCAAAATCACATCCCATGCACTGGGATATCCTCTGACAACCTATTTGCACTCAATTGAGGCCCCCATGGGGTATTAGTTGACCAAAACAATTAACAAGTCAATACCTAAAATCTAATTTAATGTTGACTTCACTTAAGTCACCTTTTTAGGGCAAATTTGATTAAAAGAACCCTTAATCTTGATTAACACTAATTACATCCTCCCACATGTGTGAAATTAGGGTTTGTTAGGATATTTCTTTAATCATGTCCTAAATTGACTTAAGCACCTCCTAATCAGGATTAGCCCTAATCCATCCTCACACATGTGTGAGGATGAGATATTTCTCATAAGGAATGTGATGTTGCCACATTGCATTTCTTAACCTAACCCTAGTCAGAATCAAACCTAGGTTTAGTCTATCTAACCCCCCCCTGCACCTTGCCTTTTCCTATAAATAGTGGGTCCTAAACCCCTAATTAGATCTCTCTCACAAATTCAACAAAGCACAAAAACTCTATAGAAATGGAAAGTGAACATTGAACAATCAGTTCCCGGTGCACACAGTCGGATTTCAACAGCACACAGAGGCACCCCAACTGCCTAGGAATCGACCCACTAGAAGGATTTTGTAGAAGAGGCCTCACAGCTCAGATCACCCCTTGCCCCATGAATCTGGCCTCAGTTCACCCCTCGGGTGGCGAATTGGGTCTACAGGCCCCAAATCACTCCAGATTTGGGAGGTAAGCTCTGTTTCATCATATTATTACCTTCTGCACAATTTATTTCAGGTTTTGTTATGTTTTTATGGTCATTTCATCTTCATAAACATGGGGCCTGACTAAGGCAAGCCCCCCATCGTACTAACACCCTTTTGCAGGTTCTTCATAGGTTATGTAGCAAATCTGAAGAGGAAGAGCAGCATCAAACCAATAACAACCCGATGGTGGCCCACATACAAAGAAGCCCACCTACACTGAGGGACGATCGAAGAAGACATCAAATTGATTATAACATTATTAGGAAAAGAAATGGATAAAGGGCATCATGTCCCTCTTGTAACATATATCTTTTAATATCAATGGAATCATAGTCTCTTTGTTTAATGCATCATTGTGTTTTGTGTTAAATTATCAAATGTCATTTTCTACCCATTTCATTCTAGCACGCCCGATGGGACCCCCACAATGGATAATGCTAGGTTAACTATTTCAAGTGAATCTAACTTTGTTCTCTATTTTCTATGTTTTTAGGTATTGTATCTATTTTTCACAGAGATCTCCAAAGCCCTAGGAACCACCCTAGGCCATCAGATTTCAGATTTGGAGCTTCTAAACTGGATTCACCCCCCGCCCCATGAACCAGTCACCAATTCACCCCTCGGGTGGTGATTTGCATCTAAGAGCCCCAAAACCTCACAATATTGGTTTCTCAGGCCTTCCTACAACCTCCAGAGGCCTTCTAAACTATCAGATATCAGATCTGAGCCTTCAAAACCCAATTCACCCCTGGGTGGTGATTTGAGCATAGAAGCCTCAAAAACCCCCAAATCCATAGGGGTGACTCTTTCAAGGGCCAAGAAAACCCCCCATAGCATCAGAATGTAGGTATGCCTCATTTTACACCTCTGTTCTATAATATTTTGAAAGCACAAAGCATGCACTAGTCGAATAACAATTTCTAGGTGTAGATTTGCTTTCATTTCAAGTTCGTAGGATTGTTAAATTTCTCTGAAGTTTCAAGACCTACAACTTTCCAACAACTTCCTTAAGTTTATTTTACAAATAAATTTACATTTTCTTTTTGTTTGCATGTAGTACAAAGCCTACCTTATTTCCCCCTTCATTTATAGCATCTATCGCTAAAATAAATGCACATTTCGAAAGTTTAAAATTAGGGTTTCCTAATCCCCTACTCCATGTCATTTAATTTTTGAAGCATGTTGTAATCTATAGTTTAAATTAGGGTTTCCTAATCCTCTTTTATTTCACACACTTGGATTGCATGTTTCTATGCTTTGCAAAGTAGATTAATTTGTTTTATAAAGGCATTTAGGACTAGACCATTTCTTTGCAAAGAATATAAGTTATCTAATCATTTGCTTTCAAAAAGGCATTAGGATTAGTTTTCTTTTGAAAAGGCAACTAGTTAGTTTCTTACCTTGCATACACCATTAGAAAAACACAAACCCACACACACTCACATGGTATTTAAACAAGTGGTGAGATTGGACTTCATCCCCAATCCATCGCTCGAGACTGGTGTGGATCGAGTTGCACTCTCCATCAGCTCACCCCCTAGACACCTAGCAGCCCCACAGGAGCGGTTTTCTGGATTTCATCATCAAAAAATCCCCCACTTTTGTGATTGGGCCCTAGATTTCATCACCAATGGTTACCTATGGAGTGGGATAGGATTAGCACCTTCATCCACAAGGCTAATATAATTTGTGGAATTGGTAACTATCGTTCTTGACTAAGCCCACCTGAGGGTGAAGCGAAAGCATGGGTATGTTGGTAGCAGGTCTTAGATAGTGCCACCTCTTCTCGTGAGAGGATATTGTGAACTCACTTCAGCATAGTGAGTTCCACCCCTTTAGGATATCATTTTACTATGCCTTCCATATAGGTCACCATTCACACATTGTGGTACCATTCTATCCTATGCATCTTTGGGTGTTGTAGGAGGTTTGATATTGATGACATTCTTAACTTGCTAGAGTATTCACTCCATTACCTGTGATTCTACATAGGGAGTATCAACATTACAACACACAAAATGAACAGAACACTTTTATTTTCTCAGCATTTAGAATTGATTCCGGTCTACCATTGTTTGCATGATCATAGACCGGTCTCAACACATTACACTATATATTATTTTGCTACACACAACATGTCACTTACTTTACACTTACATTAGACACAGTTGAGTCTACATCACACAGGGTTTATTCCTAAAAACCCCTTTTACACATGCCACTATGCCTGTGGTTACCCATAGTAGAGCGCGTGAGCAAGCACACTCTATGGAGGAATGGCCTCCCCATTCCTCTAGTCAGTCCACTCTTACTCCTTCGATCATGAAGGAGAAGATCATAGACACATCTGATTCATGCATAGAATCCGATGTACAATTCACACACATGATGCCTCATGATGAGATATCAACCTTGAGTGAAATCCTTGCTACTTCACTCATAGAGGATTACCCGCTCCTTTCAGCCCCATCCTCACCTAATCCACCGACCATGTTCTATGACCATGTGATCTACACAGCACCAGGACAACCTCCTCCATCCTTCACCATAGATGAGGAGGTCATGCCTACTTCACCCACCTTTGCACATCCCTTCTTCCAAAATCTATCTCAATCCCTATTTGAGAATGATTCCTCCCTCCTAAACCATACCCATCCTGAGGTTGCATCATTCACCCCTACCATAGGAATGGTGTCTGACCCATCCTCCTCCACTATAGGAAGCCAGAAACCATCCTTCCAAACTGCACAACAAATCCCTACCCAGCAGGAACCACAAGCATTCCCTCAAACCTCACACCCGTACTCTTCACAAGAGTACCAACCATCCTCTTCCCAAGAGCCATTCTTCACCATATCTGAGGGTACCTCCTAGCAGCCCCTTCAGACACAAGATGCACAAACCCAAGTGGGAGTGTACACATATACTTTCCCCTCAACCCAAGCTCCTACTTTGATAGCTTATCCCACTTTTTCAGTAGCTTTTCCACCAATCTCCTAGGTATCCGGAGTGTACGATACCCAACCTTTAGAGCCACCTTTGCCTATGATGACCTTTAGGATACCACCACCTATTCCTTTTTAGGCTCCCACTACCAATATCCATCCTACCTATGGACCGACACTTGCAGCTTATCCACCCACTCAACCAAACTATTCCACATAGTTTAGCTTCCCTACTTCCTACCCTCCAGGGCAGAGATAGATCCCATCTTTTGATACCTCATCTCGACCACCCCTAGCACCAGTAGTACCAACACCTACACTACCACCAACTGCACCTAGCTTCTTTATGCCTCCTCCAGTTTGGTCATCACCACCCATGGCTCAACCAATACAGTAGGCTCCAAACCAACAAGTACCTATGCCACAACCATATGCCTCATAGTCATAGTATTACTACCCACAATAGACACCTACCCCACAACCTAGTGTGCCCGTAGACACGACAGCACATGTCACCCAGTACCCACCTTATCATGATCAGGCACAATAGTATTCCCCATAGTATTATGAAGAACAACAATACCAATATCCACCACATCCATAGGGTCAGCCTACCATAGCCCAACCCTCGACTCCTATGACACCCAAACTTCAACTCTTACGAGATGAAGTCAAAATTTTGAACCTACGCACCTCTAGCTATGGGCCACAAAAGCCTTGTTATGATGAACTGTGCAATGAGCTAGTTCACCCATCAGTTCCCATTCCTCCCTATCCCTATCACTTTGAAATACCAAAATTTGACAAGTATAGAGGTAAGGAAGACCCTAGAGAACATGTGAGCAACTACCACTCATCCTACTACCAGCTTCATAGTAGTAACCCTCTTATGTTGCGTACCTTCTCCCTATCCCTCACTAGGCCAGCATTAGATTGGTACAACATGCTCCCATGCCATAGCCTGTATACCTTTGAGCAGCTGGCCAACTCCTTCCTAGAGCACTTTTCCATCAACATCAAGAAAAAGACCACATTTTTTGATGTCTATGCCTTACGATAGGCGGATGATGAACCCATTACGGAGTTTATTTCCATATGGAGAGCGATTATCCATGACCTCACCCATAGCCTCCCCACCTCGGAGCTTGTGACACTCTTTTCCAAGAGTTGCCACAAACACATTTCCACATCCCTCCAACTTCACCAAAGTCATACTTTTGAAGATGCTATCTCACAAGAAAAAGTGATCGAAGACATTAAGGTTCAGTCTAGGAAGATTAAGTTGAGAGCCAAATCCAACTATAACTCCAACTTTCACTTCAATAGACCCACACCAAATCAACCTTACCCATGGCCACCACAAGCCAACCAAGTCATAGCTGCTACCCTAGCACTAGCACCGACTCCTCCACCATATACACCATAGCCACAAGCACTCCAAGCTAATGCTCCTACCCCACCTCGACCACAAAAATACCGAGGCATGCACCCATAGGGTCCACCATGCAACTTTACACCCTTATCTGAACCATTACCAACCTTGTTCCATAGATTGTATGAGGGCAACCATCTCATTCTACCTGAGATCCACCCATTGGATCCAAATTCACCTAAGCCTCATGACTATAATGAGCAGCTCTTCTATCCTTTCCATAGGTAGCATGGCCATAATATCAATTCATGTCACTCCTTCCATGGGCAAGTTCAAGACCTAATCGATAGGGGCACTATTCAGGTAGCAAACCCTCTAGCCCCATAGAACCAAAACCTAGGGATTTTCCAAAACCCTCTACCAGATCACAGAGGACCCAATCCCCCTAGACCTCCAAACAATCCCTCGACACCACCTCACCAAGTCAACAATGTCCAGCATGATCCTCCATCACGTGGTGTAGTAGGTATGATCAACCTTACTACGAGGAACCAATGGTACCCATCGTGCCAGACAACACCTATTGTTTCTCCCCCTATCCAGTTTACATCCCCACAAACATCTCAAATACCTAATACCATACCACCACCACCTCAAAATGTGATTACCATCCATGGTAGCCTAACCCATCAGCTACGTAATGCCCCTGCATGGCTATCCATATTTGATCTCCTACAACAGTCTCAACCCCATCATGAGGCATTGAATGACATCCTACATTCCATTGAATTAGAGACACATGACACAAATGCCTTTGTCAATTTCATAGGGAACATCCCATGATGCCTCCAACCTTCAATTAGTTTCCATGACCATGAGATAATGGAACTCGTTGGTGAAGGAGTCGATCCTCCCCTCCACATACAAGCCAATATCAATGATATCACCTACAAGTAGGTACTCATTGACATGGGCTCATCCATCAACATTATATCCATAATAGCCCTGCATCACCTACACCTCCCTCCAACCCATTTTACCATACCTTCCCTAGACCTACATGCTTTCGATGGCTCCATGAGACCTACCGTAGGATCCATAGTTCTACCTATTCATGTAGGCATCCGTACGATCCCCATCCTCTTTCATATCATCCAAGGAGAAATGCAATACAATATTCTCCTCGGTCACCCTTGGATTAGAGACATGCAGTGTGTCCCATCCACATTACACCATTGCCTCAAGTACATCCACAATGGACTTGTTCACTGTGTCCCAGCCGATGGAGACCCCTTTAAGTTTTGTAATGTCATAGACCTTCCCCCTGTGCCTTCATTTTCATCCTCCCAACTATTCCTTGTATCTTCTCACCAGTCAATAGGAGCATCGATATCCTCCCCAACTTCCACCTCAACATCCTAGTGTTCATCAAGAACACAAGCCTCGATATCTGCACCATTAGCACCATCTTCTAGGGGACCTAAAACTGCTACCATGCCTTTCTCACCACCATCCTTATGGCCTCCACAATCCTCCCAACCTCTACCATTCCAATTTCCACCCATGGTGTCACAACCACCATTGCCACCCATCACACAACCGACTACATTACCTCCTCCACCCTTGCATACGGAAGCCCCTATCCTTCCTACACCACAAACACCTCCTCTTCCCTTTTGACCGAAACCTAAGACATTCACATCTCCATGTATCCCAGCACCTACACCGATGCCATCCCCTACATAGAACAAACATCCTATTCAAGCCACAACAACCAAACATCATGAACCCAAACAACCAACACCCAACTCGGATGAACAACCTCCACACCCTTCAGCTACCACCATCAGGGAATCTCAACTTTCTCCTTCCTCATATGATTTGGATACGCCACCCTAGTCACTAGAGCATGCCACACCATGCATATCCATATTCATGACAAACAATGGCCTAGGAGACTATAGTGTACATGATGCCCACGTATGTGACCCCCCTATCCAATCTACCCGAGACTTTGGTCATCCCTCAACCTCGGTGTTGACTATTGGAACCATTGTCCAACTAGGAAGCCCTAACAACTATACCAATTTTGTGTATGTGAGAGTCGACTCTTCGATCCCCCCACCAATTTCTCCACCACCACAATCTAGCTCTGGTGATGCAATTACACACCTAGCCAACCCTCAATTTGCCTTGCACTACCTACAACATTTTCATTGGCATGGGTTTAGGCTAGGCCATTATGAGCAAGGGCTACGTACACCCATTAACCCTCGTGTCCGATCACCCATCGACAAAACTAGCCTAGGTTATCACCCAACCACCATCTATACATTAGAAGATGAGATCCAAGATTTATCCTTACACCCTCCTCCACATCCAACACATACCTTGGAAGAGTACATTGATATGGATATGCTAGAAGATATGCCTTCACCCACATCAACCATCATAGTCCCCTATAATTTCTTTCAAGAATCCCCTACATCCGATACCTCCTCATTTTGTGATATGAATAGATTGGCAGAACACTTCGCTACCTTATCCCTGGCTACACCACCGATAGAGCCAACCCATCCCCCCCCCACCATCCACCATCCCCCATCCACCACCAATACGCTTACCTATATTCCTACCTATACATAGACAGCTACAGAGAGCAACCTCTCATCCTCGTTCACCACCAATTGTCCTATGACCTCCCTTGAGTCTCTTAGGATGTGCACAAACTATCCAACCTCCCTCACCAGACTCTACCCCACCTACTTCACCTACAACATCGATCAACATGGTTGAGGTAGACTTACGCTCTCCCCTCCATTATAGCCACCAACGAATTCGAGATGATACCCCAAACCCAAATTTATCAATCTCATACATATCTCACACATACCTATGCCTAGAGACTTCCTTCTTTCACCTCATATCTTGAGGGTGGCAAATGCCCCTTCCTCATCCACGTCATCCCAAACCCCTCAGGTCCATCACACGAGCATTTACATAGATGATGAATATGAGTTCAGTGAAGCCATTGATGACTTCAACCTCATTCCTATCCCCAAATAATTATGTGATGGATCTCGCATGCTCATCGAAGACACTATCGATGTAGACATCGGTGATGATCCAAAAAATCTGCACATCCTCAAATTAGCCACTAGCCTCTCACCGAAGGAGCGCATTGCCTTCACAAATTTCCTTCACAAGTATATAAAAGTTTTTGCATGGTCTTACAAAGACATGTCGGGACTTGACCCTATCATAGTAGTTCATAATCTTATACTAGATCCCAATGCCAAACTAGTAAGACAAAAGTTATGATGCATGCATCCAACTATCGCATTGATAGTGAAATCTAAGCTCCAAAAGCTCCTAGACGTTGATTTCATAGTACCCATCGACTATCCCGAGTGGGTATCCAGCATGGTCCCTATACCCAAGCCATCCGGTGATGTTCACGTTTGCACAGATTTTCATGACCTAAACAAAGCTTGTCCCAAAGACAATTTCCCTCTACCCAACATTGACTCCCTCATTGACTCTATCATGGGTCATGAAATGATTTCCCTCATGGATGGATTTTTAGGATATAATCAAATCAGAATCAACCCAGCCGATCAACACAAAACTTCCTTCACAACACCCTAGGGGACATTTTGCTACAAGGTCATGCCCTTTGGCCTTAAAAATACTAGGGCAACCTACCAACGAGCCATGACCTACATATTTCATGATCTAATGCACAAAAATGTGGAAGACTATGTAGATGATCTCATCGCCAAATCAAAGAAATGTGTCGACCATCTCGAAGATCTCCATCAGATTTTTGATCGATTACTAGAACACAATGTGCGCCTCAATCCTAAGAAGTGCGTGTTTGGTGTTACATCAGGAAAAATATTAGGATTCATTGTCTCCCAATGAGGCATTGAGGTTGATCCTAGTAAGGTAAAAGCCATCATCGAGATGCCTCCTCCTACCACACTAAAGCAATTGCGTAGCCTCTAGGGCAAGATTACCTCCATTCATAGATTCATAGCACAATTATTAGACAAATGTCAACCATTCAACCATCTCCTACAGAAAGGAGTAAACTTCAAATGGGATGATAACTATCAAGGAGCATTCGATGCTATCAAAACCTACCTTACATCACCATCGGTTATGTCACCACCGCACCCAAAATTACCACTGACTCTATACATTTCAGCCATAGAACTTGCGCTAGGTACACTCCTAGCCCAAAAAATATGCTCAACAAAGAGCAAGCTATCTACTACATCAGCCACACACTAGTTAGTTATGAGACAAGATACAGATATATGGAAAAACTATGCTTAGCAGTCATATTTGCTACTCAAAAATTATGCCACTACATGTTAAATCACACAACTTTTGTCATCACCCGAGACAATCCCCTATGGTACATGATGAACAAGAGTTATCACAATTCATGCATAGCCAAATGGATCATGCTCCTAACTGAATTTGACCTAGAATTCGTATCTCAAAAGTCTATCAAAGGACAAGTCATCATCGACCAACTGGTTGAAGCTCCATTGACTGATAATCAACCCCTACTCATTCAACTCCTCGATGATTCCATATTTCACATAACCAAAGATGAAGAATATATCAAACCTAGAATTCATGGCTGACCTCACCATGTTCTTCGATGGTTCTAGGTGTCTCCACATTGGGGGTGCAGGCATTGTCTTCTTTACACCATAAGGAGAACCACTACCCTTTTCATTCAAACTTGATTTCCCTTGTACCAATAACAATGTAGAATATGAAGCCCTAATCCTAGGACTAAAACAAGCACACTCTATGCACATCAAATGCCTCCACATCATAGGTGATTCACTTCTGATAGTCAATCAAGTGCAGGAACTATGGCTATGCAATTGCCTAGTTCTCCAACAATACAAGAAAATCACACAACTCCTATCCCAATTTGAGTGGTATGCCCTCGAAGCCGCTCCACGATCATCAAACCATTTTGCAGACACTATGGCCTCCTTAGGGTCCCTCATCCCACAAAACCCAACATCCGACACAACATCTGTATCTATCCATACACTTACTCAATCTGCTATATCACCCACACCCCCTACAGATGATGGTGGTGTGTATGTGGTAAATACTGAACCCCATGATCCATGGTTCTCACAAATGAAATATTACATCAAGTTAGGTTTCCTACCATGTGATCTACCCCATGCTCAATGTCGAACCTTCAAACAAAGAGTGATCTACTATACCTTGTTGGGGGACATCCTTTACCATCGTAGCTATGATGACATGCTCCTACGTTGCCTAGAACCGCAAGAATCACAATGGGTTGTACAAGAAACCCATGATGGTACTTGTGGTGGCCATTTTAGTGGCATGGCAATCACTAAACGCATCCTCTGCATGGGTTACTACTAGCCCAAAATGGAGCAAGACTATTGTGAGTATGTCAAACATTGCATCAAATGCCAACAACATGCTAACCTAACACATTTACCCTCCCAAGCACTTCAACCAATCCAGTCCATGTGGCCCTTCTCCCAATGGGGTCTAGATCTAATTGGACAAATTACACCTGCTTCCTCCAGCAATCACAAATTTATCATCATGACAATAGAATATTTTACCAAGTGGGTCAAAGCCATCCCATTGGTCCAAACTACAGGAGCCAAAATTGTAGCATTCATCATAGAGCATATCATATGCCACTTTGGAATTCCCTCCCAAATCATTTTTGATAATGGGAAATCCTTTAAAAACAAGATTGTTCGAGCCCTGTGTAACAAATTTCACATACACCATAGCTTTTCTACCCCATATTACCCTCAAGGAAATGGCCAGGTAGAAGCCACGAACAAAACCATATGTTCCATCCTCCATAAAACCATAGCAGAATCTCACCAAGATTGGCATAATCAAATACCCCTAGCCTTGTGGGCATATCGTACGAGCATCCATACTCCTACTAGGGCAACACCTTTTTCACTCGTATATGGGGCTGAAGCTATCATGCCCCTTGAGCTTGAGATACCTTCATTACGGATATCTATGAAGGATTTCATTGATGATGACACCGCTCACCAAGCTCATCTAGATCAACTAACACTTCTCGATGAATATCACATTCATGCAATCGAGCACACACGAGTCTATCAAGATCACCTTCACCATACCTACAATAGTAAGGTACATCAGTCATGAGTTTAATATTTGTGACTTGGTTCTCAAAGAGAACCTAATTTTAATAACTTTAACCAACAAATCATGAGTCAGCCTCACTAGCAACATGATAAATTTACTCCAAACTAGTTGGGCCCATTCATGGTTACACACAAATATGGTTCAAGAGCATATCGTCTAGCCGATCTTGAAGGCCTTAATGATCCTGAACCCATCAACATCTTGCACCTTCATGCATTCAATGCATGATGCACAAACACATTCACCATCACGAGTGTCACATAATACTAGTAGTAAATCACTAAGCACATCACCATGTGAATCTATTATTTTTGCTTTATTATTTCTCTATACATGTATGTTTCACCTTTCTACCATTTTTATGCTAGAGGTATTTGTTTTTCCTTTTGTAGGACTCACATCATCAGTAGGAGAGCTCTACAGTAGCCTCATGCACCACCATGCAAGACCATCCACAACCATAGCAAATACCCATCACACCGGCTGATCTAGCCCGACCACCAGTTGCCCTTCACACTAGGTGCTCCTCGCATTCATCCCATTTAGGCTTACCTCACCTCAACACCATTCCCCTCGCCAATGAGGTTCATCCTATTCACCACACTTTAGAGATAGCCAAGTCACCATATCCTCTTTTGATGAAAAGGAGGAATCAACCCAACCCCAAGAATGAGGGTCACCATCTCACCCATCTGATGATCTCAGACATCGCTATTCACCAACAAATCACCCCCATCATCCCATAGGATCCTACCACCCACCTAATAGGGAGTATACACCTCATCCACCTTGCCCTACATTTCTACCCGCTCCACTTCCCAATGGTGAGTCCACCTACTCCCAAGCTTTGCAAGCCCATGCGGCCCAAGCTGCTCAAGCTGGTCATGCAAACATGCCCCCTTCCCATTCACATCACTGCTTAGAGCCATCACCTATGCCATCGGTCCTCAAGATGCCACCTTCCCCTCTATGAGGCTTACCTTCCCGAAAGCTCTCCAATCACCATAGACCATTTCACTCTATTCCATCATCATCCGAGACCTCATCCATTATCTACCATGCCTATCGAGCCATTCCATTCACATCAAGGTCTTGATCACCACCTTCCCCAATACTATCACCACAACACCATGAGATACAACATCTCATCTCCCGCATCGAAGCTCTAGAGTTGCAGATGAGCCACTACCATTGCCATATTCACCCATGATAGTCTCCCATGACCCATCCATCCTCACCACCACATAGACCCCTCCTTCGACCTCGAACTTGACCCATATTAGATCCCAGACCCATGCCTCCATTACCGGATCATCCTTCACCTAGGCCCCGCTCACCTCCAATAGACCCATACATTTATCCTATGCCTATTCCACACACGCCGTTATCCAAAATGTTCCATCATCTCATGCATCAGGGCCTTATCGACCTACCCGAGATTTGACCCATTGATCCCTCACATCCTAAACTATGCAACTACAATGAGAATCAATTTTGTATTTACCATCACCAACTAGGTCATGATATCGAAGAGTGTAGATCATTCAAAACCCTAGTGCACAACATGTTGCATGATGAGCATACCCCATCACTAGAGCATTCCCTTCCATTTAGCCGACTTCTAAGTCCTCCATGTCACATTACCTCTAGAACATTGCCACCCCATAGTACCCTAACAATGCCATCCCATTACATCCACAACATGTCCAATTATAGTAGTAATCGCAACCCAAGCCGCATCATCACTTCACCATCCCACTCCCGATCGGACCCATGCCATTTCGCTCGATAGTAGTTTCAATTACTCTTCTTCTTCTATCTTATTTCTTCTACTTCTTACATACATTGACTCACTTCTTCTCTCCTATCTTCATTGGCTTTTGGTAATCCCCTTTTCTTGATTGGTTACCAATGTCTATTTCTTCTCACTTCTTCCACCTGTACATTCCACTCTCACATCTTCCTTCCTTTTGGTGACTATTACATACATTTATACAGCTCACAGCTTATACATCTACTACACACACACACCCCACATGCTGGGGCAACCATGATCATAGCATCACGCTTTTTGTCATCATTGCACATGTTACTCATCTGTAAATAGGTTTTTCTAAAATTCTCCTTCTACATAGTGTAACTTTCCTCTTGTAGATATTGCATTCCCCCACTTGCATCATTTACATTTACATCCATTGCACATATTCATATGTCTTTATAGTTAGAATTTTAATTCATGTTTGTACATTCTCCCCCAAAATGTGCCTCAATAGGAGTAATACATGCACTTGTTAGCATCACCACCTGGATGTCCATTCCCCCTTTTTAGGATAAGGGTATACATAGGTGTCATGTTTAATTTTGACTACTCTATAGTTCAGGCAATCCAGTGTCACCCATAGCTACTGAGTCTTGTACATTATTCTTATGGTCCTTTAGGCTGGTTCAACTTCTCTCATGGATCACTCACAATAGGTTACACATTAAACAATTTTGAGCTTAGGAAAGAGGACATCTTGAGTAGATATCACCATCTAGAGAATGGTATCCCTTGCTCATCCTATCACCTGCATGGTCAACATACGACCTAGGGATAAACAAAGGGATCAAGCATAAGCAAAAATAAATGATTGGGTAGAAAACAAACATCATCACCCATACAAAAGAGCACCACAAAAAAAAGAGCACTACCACAATCAAATAGGTCAACATTAGAAGAGGGGCAGAAAACAAAAGGAAATGCCTCTTGATATCACCCATGTTATGCTTATCGCCTTTGGTCCTTAGGTTCAACATAACACCATGGGATGATTTCCATCGCTAGAAATAGGCTCCAAGAGCCTGCCTACCAGTGGAATAGTCTTACAGGTGGCAACACATCTCTCACATTAGCATCTCACTTTTGTATAGATCACTATTGTGGATGGATGAGCTAGCTAGTCCGGTAGCATCTACAATGGGTTAATCCTACCTCCCTCAAAATGGATAAATGAACCTTACACATTCACACACATAGGTCCAAGATAGACTTTGAACCAGCCTGATTATGTTATAAGTTGCCACAAATGCTTGTATAGCTAAGGGTTTGAGATTTGATTGTCATAACTATGTTAGTCAAAGCCATTACACATGCCTTACATTATCCACCATCCCTAAAATCATGGAATGGATCACATCCATACAGGTAAATGCCATGATACAAGTGCTTCCTTGGTGCATTTCAGTAAGTCCATACATGCATCCATGCATCTATGTCATATACATTTGTATACATTACTAATAGTTATGCATTCATCCTACATGCATTCACAACAACATCACATTCGATATCACATCACACTACATTCGAAACATAATCATGCATACTACTCTACAATTCATTCATATGAAAGAACGATAATAGATCTAAACCATTCACACATATGTATCTATTTATCATACATACCTACAAATTATATTGTGCTACCTATGCAAACATAAACACAATACATTCCAAACCATCAAAATCACACATACATATATAACAACCAAAATCAAGGTATATATATATCATCATCCAAAAATGCCCGAAGGCTACAACCTGGGACCATGCCCATCATATAGCATCCAAAATTCCCATAGGCTACAATCAAGTATATAACTCCTAACTATCACCATGAGTCCCCCCACATCCCTCTCGGCTCACTCGCCTCTCCATAGCCTAGCTCGACTCTACAATGAACTCTAGAACTGGATCTACAATAGGCTGCTCCACAGTAGGTGGATCCTGCACCTCAACCCTAGCACCAACCTCTACTATCAGAGCAACACTACGCTAACTCTGATGTGAGGGTGCTCACACTCATGACTATATCCTAGACTACGATACCACCTACTCATAATCAAGGAGAGGAATCTCATGCATCGATAGAGAAGTCTCACATAATAACTTCTTGGTCATCTCCATAGCTAGCTGACCAGTCAGGCTCATAATAGTCTGAGCCTACCTAGCCATCATGACTCTCAACTACTCTACCTCAGTCCCCTACCTAACCATCCCAACCCTCAACTGCTCCACCTCAGCCTCCAACTATCGAACTCTATCCCATAGCCCTTGTGCCTCCTCCTCTACATCTCGCCTCATCAGGATATCAATAGGAATCTATTGTACTGCATCCATGAATACACCAATATCAATGGTGTCATCCAAGTCACCCACAATAGTAGCAACACCTCTCCTCCTCTCCCCTAACAACCTACCCCATATCCACATCAACATCCATGGGCACCTGCTCCACCCTCACATCTTGGGTGCTCGCTCCACCACCCAAGTGGCATTGTGAGTGTCATAGAGGAACCTCCTCCTCATCACCAACCACATCCTCAGCCCTAGCTCTCCTACCCATCCTCCCCTCCAGTGGAGGTACCCCAACATTAGGTGCCACCCATCGATCAATCATGCCTCTGCTAGGCTCCCAACTCTGACATGCCCACTAGGCCTCAAACTTGGGCGTAGTCCTGACATCCACCACATCTAGAATATCCATAGGAGGATCCCTCTCCCCAACCCATGGCAACACCATAGGCTACTCTCCTCTATCACCTTACTACCTAAAATAAATTACAAGAGCCCTAGGGACATCCTATCGTAAGCCAAACTATCGCCTCACTCGATCAAACTAAAAATACTTGGTCTATCGAGTATATCTACCTACTATCCATCGACCCTATCTAATGGCTCATAGCTACTCCTCATCATTATCCCACCTCACACCACCCAACCAAGGCCTCCACTTAATATCATCAGGAGTCGCATCTCCAAACTTACCCCTCCAAAATAGTGGGTCACCCTCATGCGGCCTCTTGATACCCTGCTCAACCATCATGCTCCATCTCAAAGCATAGGGTAAATACTCCTTGCCCTCCACATGCATAGGGTGAGGCAATAGAGATGGCCTCTCAATAGCTATATGTTCCCATGCCCATACCTACAGCAAGGGAATCACACTCAACCCTGTCCTCCTACCATGAACAACATCATGTAACTCTCGATACACTTGGGCTAATAGAGTAGGTGCCCAAGCAAACACAACCCTGCACTCAACCATATCACTCACCAAGTCTAGCATATTCTAGGTAAATAGAACCCCAAAACTATCAGGTAGCACATATGTGGAGATCATCATCATGGCTGCACACTATCGATCAGATATCTTCTTCTACAACCACAACCACTCATAATCCATCTTCGAGATATCTATAGATCTCCACTCCACCCCAAAGAACCGCTCCAACACTATATCCTTACTCTCATCAGCTGCCGCTCTCACAGGAACACCCTCAATCGATAACCTATAAATACGATACACATCCTCTAACATGATAGTCATCTCCCTAGTAGGAAAATGAAATGTGTTCCTATTAGCATCCCACCGCTCACACAGTGTAGATATATATGCCCTATTAGTGTGTATGTTGGTACACTCCCACACACCTCAGAACCATATATCATCCAACCACTTCAGCTCATCCTCCTGATTCATCACCTTGTCAAACACACCCTTCATTTTTTGCACCCGATGATGGGGTTCGAGCATCTTCACCTATTCATCCACAACAAAACACACGTTAGACATCCACATAAGTGATGCAATCAAATCAAATTTCATAAACCAAAATTTACAAATTAAAACCTATTAATTTGACATGCACTTCGAAACAAAACAATGCACAAATTAAATGACAACACACATCGACATAACAGTCACACATTTGGATACCCATTTTGGCATTTCATGGCAAAAGTTCAAACACATGTACAAACAACATAATTTGGACTCCCAACAGCTAAATCACAAAGTCACCTATTAATTGGCACGAAAATCAAAACATAAGCCAAACATACAACATCTACAAAAACAAAAAATATTTTTGGATACCCATTGGTAAAAATTTTGACAAAATTAAAAAACAACATACAAATCAACACCAAATCTAAAAATCAACTCTATCATAAATACATCAAAATCGAACACACATCAGAAGACATAATTCAAAAATAATAGTCATATTTTTGGATACCCATTTGCCTACTTAGTGGTGAAAGTTCAAACAGATATTGAATACGGTCTAAATCGGGCTCCCTATAGCTCATTTTCAATTTAACATTAATCTACACCTTGGCACGCAAATCAAAGGTAGGCCAAATGAAGTCATTCACCAAAAAAAAAAAAATTTTTGGACACCCATTTTGCCCTTCTACGGTGAAAGTTTCATCGGTTTTCAAAAATTTTACCTCTAACATGTCAAATCTAACAGTCTAGGTTTGATAAATTACACCTAAAAGCGACAAATTTTGAAATCACATCAAACGAAGTCAAAAAAATATAACAGTCACAAAATGGGATACCCATTTCCCACTTTAGTAGACAAAATACAAAAACATATCAATGTCAGTACACCGTTACTTCCAAAAACTGACGGTCAAACCTCACACCTACTCTACCCTTCACCCGGTCAAATCAGCATCAAAACAAGTCTAATTCAGAAACCGATCATGTTTTTGGATACCCATTTGGCTTGTTTATCACTTTGTATTCAAATTTCAATTAAAAATTGCAAAAAAATTTAAATCGGGATGAAAACCTCCCCCCCTCATTCATATTTCCCTAGAAAAATAAAACAAAAGCAAAACAAAGCAAAATATCACTTATCGATGGGTCCCCATGCCTGCTGCTAGCCGCTCTACATCCTCTCATCATCATCGCTCTCAAAATCATCCCTCGTGCTCCTCTCGTGTCATCGAATGCCTCCACAAATCACTTTCCAACATCGTGCACCATCAAAATGAGCCCCTCCCATGCAAACTAGGGCTTAAATATACCTTATCCACTGATTCGCCCCTCGGGGGGTAAACCAAAACCCAATTTGCCCCCTGGGTGGCGATTTAGGTCAAAATCACCCTCTAGGTGGTGAATTCAACCAAAACACCCCAAAATGCTCCCAAAACCCTAGGAAAGTAGGCAAATATCCCCTAAAACCCTAGGAACCTTCCAAAATTACCTTTTACCTTCATTTGCAATCATATTCATCATGCATTGGTATTTTTATCAATCGTTGCATCATCAAATCAC
Organism: Wollemia nobilis; assembly: GCA_028583015.1. Lineage (NCBI taxonomy): Eukaryota > Viridiplantae > Streptophyta > Pinopsida > Araucariales > Araucariaceae > Wollemia > Wollemia nobilis. Next base: position 337,266 of record JAQPPZ010000599.1, read on the forward strand.
CGCATTCCATTCGCCTCATTGTTGATTCCTCATTTGAGGGGGTATTCATATCCAAAGTCAGTTTTGCATGCAACCAAAACATCAAAAATCCAAAAGTGCGATTAGCACATTTGTCTACAAATTTTTTGTTGAAGATTATCATACGATTATAATCTCAATCCCAAATAGACATGGGTTACATCATGAGAGTTATGTGTCACCATGGATAAGTCAATCTAGCATTCATGTACATCGAGTACATAACGGATGATACGTTTGAAATAATCCTAGTGCAACATTTGGAAAAGGATTTCATGACCACGCTGATCTGGTCACGATTTAATAATCCAAATGTCAACTAACTCGAGTGGTTTGACACTTGTCACCATGTTCTCATCAATCAATCAACAACAAAAATTTAGATAGGCTTTTGTCCTATTCATACTTTTGGACCACGTTGATCTGGTCGTAAAAGCAAAATAGTCAAAAGTTGTCATTCTCAAGCAACTAGTATGGCATCGTAAATGTCATACGGACTCAAAAAAATCACTTCATTGCATCCATAATCATCCATTTCCTTTTACCGACATTGTTTTTATTTCTTTCCTCTTTTCCTTTCTTTTTCTTCTCCTTCTTGGCTATCTAGTCAATGTTGTATGGTCATGCTTTGAGTGGCTACATACCTTTATTGGATCCCATTCTTTTTCCTTCTCCTTCTTGGCTATCGAGTCAATGTTGTATGGTCACACTTCAAGCGACTACATACCTTTGATTGGATCCCATTATTTTCCCTTCTACTTCTTGGCTATCTAATCAATGTTGTATGGTCACGCTTCGAGCAACTACATACCTTTGATTGGATCCCATTATTTTCCCTTCTCTTCTTGGCTATCCAGTCAATGTTGTATGGTCATGCTTTGAGCGGCTACATACCTTTGATTGGATCCCATTATTTTCCCTTCTCCTTCTTGGCTATCGAGTCAATGTTGTATGGTCACGCTTCGAGCGGCTACATACCTTTGATTGGATCCCATTATTTTCTCCTTCTTGGATATCAACTAATGTTGTATGGTCATGCTTCGAGTGGCTACATACCTTTGATTGAATTCTATTCCCCTTCTATCCCTTTTCCTTCTACACAAACCCTTCACATTTTTGTATTAAACTGTGTTCCACATAGTATAGTACAAAAAGGGGCAAATGTAGACACCCAAAAGTTGCACATTGCTATACCTACATACTTGTAGATCCTTTTGGACACTTGTAGGTTTACATAGGCCATCCTAGGTACCCCTAGGCTATCGTAGACCAGTGTAGACTATTGTAGATCCTCCTAGACATGTGTAGATTGTTGTAGTCATGCGTAGTCATACGTAGACGATCGTAGTCATGCGTAGATCGCCATAGATTGTCATAGCATCGTGTAGACTCCCATATACTACTTCACTAGATTTCAGGTCCTAAACCCTCATAAGCCTTCAAAATCGCATCCCATGCACTGGGATATCCTCCGACAACCTATTTGCACTCAATTGAGGCCCCCACGGGGTATTAGTTGACCAAAACAATTAACAAGTCAATACCTAAAATCTAATTTAATGTTGACTTCACTTAAGTCACCTTTTTAGGGTAAAATTGATTAAAAGAACCCTTAATCTTGATTAACACTAATTACATCCTCCCACATGTGTGAAATTAGGGTTTGTTAGGATATTTCTTTAATCATGTCCTAAATTGACTTAAGCACCTCCTAATCAGGATTAGCCCTAATCCATCCTCACACATGTGTGAGGATGAGATATTTCTCATAAGGAATGTGATGTTGCCACATTGCATTTCTTAACCTAACCCTAGTCAGAATCAAACCTAGGTTTAGTCTATCTAACCCCCCCCCTGCACCTTGCCTTTTCCTATAAATAGTGGGTCCTAAACCCCTAATTATATCTCTCACAAATTCAACAAAGCACAGATACTCTGCAAAAATGGAAAGTGAACATTGAACAATCAGTTCCCAACACACACCATTGGATTTCAACAACACACAGAGGCACCCTAGCTGCCTAGGAATCGACCCACTGAAAGGATTTTGTAGAAGAGGCCTCATAGCTCAGATCGCCCCTTGCCCCATGAATCCGGCCTCAGTTCACCCCCTGGGTGGCGAATTGGGTCTACAGGCCCCAAATCACTCCATATTTGGGAGGTAAGCTCTGTTTCATCATATTATTACCTTCTGCACAATTTATTTCAGTTTTTGTTATGTTTTTATGGTCATTTCATCTTCATAAACATGGGGCCTGACTAAGGCAAGCCCCCATCACACTAACACCCTTTTGCAGGTTCTTCACAGGTTATGTAGCAAATCTGAAGAGGAAGAGCAACATCAAACCAATAGCAACCCGATGGTGGCCCACATACAAAGAAGCCCACCTACACTGAGGGACGATCGAAGAAGACATCAAATTGATTGTAACATTGTTAGGAAAAGAAATGGATAAAGGGCATCATGTCCCTCTTGTAACACGTATCTTTTAATATCAATGGAATCACAGTCTCTTTGTTTAATGCATCATTGTGTTTTGTGTTAAATTATCAAATGTCATTTTCTACTTGTTTGAGATGATTCTGCTTTAAAATTTTTAGAAGCTACTTCTTATTTGAAATAAATCATTTATACTTGTGAAAATGAAAATTTAAGCCAAAGTGATGAATCAACGTTTGGAGTTCTCATATATTTGAATAAATATAAGATCATCGAAGATCGTGTATTTACTTATAATTTTGAATCAAATCATTGGGATGTGAAAGGTAAAATGAGCATTGCATGGTTTGACTTAATCTTGTTTTGGTTGGATCTATGTAAAGCTTGGAATGCAAATCATGAGATATGCCTTTTAATATGTGCCTATCGTGTTTGGGATCCAGGAAAATTATGGCATTTTTTTTTGCCATGTCTTGTACATAATGTATATTTTGTAAATAATCTTTTGGATTTTATTTTCGTTGTATTGTTGATGTTATTGTTATTGTTGTATTTCATGTGTTTTGTTACTTTTTGGTTGTGTCTTGTTGAGCTCAATGACAAATTGACTTTGCTAGATTTTTTCGGGTTTTATGAGCTTGGTGTGGTCCAAATAGATACAGTTTTTAGGTGGGTGTTTCAAAAGTAAGGTATTTGTGATTGGGACACTGGTCATTTTTTGGCTGTGTTTGGTTTTTTATCCTAGATTGCATAGGATAAAATTACCTGTTTTGAAAACTTGTGAAATCTAGGGAAAAGGGAAAATGAGATATTGGTTTATGTCCTCATGAATGTGAACTAAGATAAGGCAAATATGAAAAATTGGAATTGTATTGCAAAAGCTCCACAAGTATCACAAAACACATTAAAGAATATTGTTTGAAATTTGGATGCATGAAGTTGTTGGTTTTACAAATTAGGGCAAAATATCTTATATACTCTTTTCAACATTACCTCATATCTAACCCAGGTGGTAGGTGGATTTGTTGCAAAGTACCATTCTTTCATATGTAAAAGAGAGTGCGATAAAAGGAAAAGAGATATGAAATTATTAAAAAATAAAATAAAAGAGTTGGAAATAGAGTCAAATCTATTACTAAAAATAGGTAATACAAAATTTGTCGAAGCTATAAATGCTCGACTTGCAGTGAAGCAAAGTCTAGAGAGTCATGAAGAGCTATAATGATAAATCTATCATACAAAACTAAACAATCTTCATCGGAGCTATAGACGCTCAGTTGGAAGTGAAGCAATGCTTAGAGTCAGGGAAACACAACATCCACATAATATATAGGTATTTCAGATAATCTCTACCAGAACTATAGATGTTCGACTAGCAGTAGAGCAAGATTTGAAGAGAATTAGGTGTACATTTATCTTCAAAGAGGAATTATTCATAGCTTGAAATGTGAAAATGATGATGGAATATTGAATGGTTTCGCATGATAAGTAATGAATCACTTAACACACACTGAGTTGATGCTTAATTATTCTAGTGGTTTATGTCAAATTGGTCTATTCTTATTCTCTGGATACTTACCGATGCTTATAATTCTAATATTTGGATTGTGTGTGTTTTCAAATTTTGGTTTTTAAGTCTAAAATGTCCTGGGATATTTATCAGAAGAATCGCCAGTGTTGTGATGTCCTTCACAATGACCCCAAAATTTGGGGACCCACTTGAAATTTGAAAATTGGTTTCAAATTGTTTCTAACACTTAGTATTCACCGTTGGTATCATGGAAATATCAAACATGCTCATTTTTATTCAGAATATTCTATACTAGGGTGCATTGTCAAAATTCATCTCATGTGTAATGCTTGCATGGTCAGGTTTAAGTATGGTGTTGAGTTGTACTTTTGTTATTGTGTACATGTCAAAAGAGTTCTTGTTGTTATCTTTTATGTGTGTAGGTTTGTTATATTTTATGTTGTTATTTAGATTTTGTTTTATTTATGTTGTTTATGTATTTTTTGGTTTATTTGGTGTTTTATTTTGTGGTCACATTATTTATTGGTTTGTTGTAATGTTTGATTCAAAGTAATTTTAATGTAAATGTGTTGTTTTAAAATATTTAAAAGGATAAAGTTTAAAATGTTTTTTTTTTTAATTTTATAATTTTATTTTTTTTTAAATTTATGTTTGCATGTCTTTTTGTTTTATTTTAAAAGAAACGATTTGTTTTAAAATATTTAAAAGGATAAAGTTTAAAATGTTTTTTTTTTAATTTTATAATTTTAAATATTTTAAATTCATGTTTGTATGTCTTTTTGTTTTATTTTAGGAAGGTTGTTGTTTTATTAAATGTGATATTTGTAGATTAAGTATGTTTACATGTCTTTTTGTTTTATTTTAGGAAGGTTGTTGTTTTATTGAATGTGAGATTCGTAGATTAAGTATGTTTCATGTCTTTTTATTTTATTTTAGAAAGGTTGTTGTTTTATTAATTATGAAATTTGTAGATTAAGTTTTCAAAGTGTCTTATGTTATTTGTTTTATTTTGCAGGTATTGGATATAATATATTATGGAAACCTCATGCCTTTTTTATGATGGTATAAGATAATGCAATTTATATAAGAACTTCTGACATTATTAAATATACAAAACCAATATGAAAGGAGGTTAATGTTTTAACGATGCAAATGGGAGGAACTAGATACATGGAGACGTGTTTCGGATTGAAACATCCGCCAACAATTTTTACATGCAAATCCTGTTGGAGCAAGATAGCCATGAAGATGTCATTTATTCTAGTTAGTTCACCATGCACTATGCAGCAAGGTTTCGTGTTGGTTTTTTGTGATAGACAACCTCGTATTTAGGATTTTCTTCAGATAAATGGAGCCAACCGAATATTAGAGGAAGCATGCCTAGTTATGTACTAGTGGTAAGAAATATAGTCGACTGTCAGGACATGTCTTGGTAAATTTTGTTTGATCACGTAGTACCAGGGGACATCAAAGTTACAGAAGCCAAAGTATGGCCGCTGAGTGGTTGTAGTTAATTGCAGTTAATTGGCCGCTAACTCACATTGCAGAAGAAGAAGTATGGCTATTGATTTGTTTTAGTTATTTGGAGTACATGAAGATCCAGGGGCACTAACGAACTCATGAAAACATGCACGGGATGCTTAGGGAAGATATACCCTCATGGTATATATTTTGTATTTTTGAATAGTTTCAGATGCAGCTACAACCTCCTTGTTTTAAAACATGGGCATATGATAAATGTAAAATGTATGCTTTTAGGTGAAATTAAAAGAAGTTATTTGAAGATTATGTGTAATGTTTAAATTAGGATTATACAAAATTTAAAACATGAGGGTTTATAAATATCATAGGAAATTATTGTAGGAAAATAGGAAAAGAGGAAAGCCATTTTTTCATGAAATTATTGTAAGATTTTATAAAATTATTTTAAGAATTTTGGATCCAGACTGTATGTGGAATTAATAAAATTTTCATTACAATTTTTAATATTTTGTATACCATAGAATATCACACCAATTCATTTGGATGCACTGTGTGAATGCTGATGAATCTTGAAACTCTGTTGATGGAAATTTAATCTGTAGAATTTGTCTAAAATATTAGTTTAATTTCTAAATCTTAGATATTTTAATTTTTTATTTCATTCTGAGAACTTTATATTTCAACCTAGCATAATCGTTTATAAAGTAAAACTATATGGATAAGTTATAATTACATTCCTTATTCAAATATTACATTAACTAATATTTGAATTAATAAATTTAAGACGGATAAATGAATGTTTTATTCCTCACCTTAATTTCATAAGGTTGACTCTAAAATAAAATTTGGATTTGATTTATAATATAATTTTATTTATTTTAGAAATCCAAATTTCAAATCAGAGATCACATTTACTCTTTTGAATATTTAATTTCATAAATAATTAAAAATATAAATATTATAATCAAATATAATTTATAAACATTATTTTATCATAAAATCCAAAGTTTATAGATTAGTTTCATATCAAGATCTATGTTTTTAATAATTAATAAAGGTTTTAATACCTTATGAAATTGGGCAAAACATTATTACAGTTTATTCATCTCTTGATATTTTGAACATAATTTTTTAAGGGGATTCGAATAAATATTTTCTTTATAAAATAAACCTTGGAAATTGAATCATAATAACTTGTGCTATTTAAAGGTCTATTTAATTTCCTTAACTTTGATCTTGTTAAAGTTAGGAGAAGTTTGATTTAAAATGCTAGACTTATAAATGCTAAATTTATTTAAAGGTATTTTATTGAGATATTGTATCCAGATAATGAAGTAAATGTTGCACACATAGATTTAACATCATAAAGCAAACTTTATTTAATTATTGGATAATTAAAAGAGTATGAAATGCGTGTTTATATGATAAACAGGAAGTCATTTACATAATTTCCTAGGCCCATTGTTAATAGAAACTTGCAAACCCAAGAGTTTACTCAGGCATTTATAAAAAACTATGCATGATTTATAAATATTAAAGTAAGAACCTTGGAGAAAAGAATTTATTTGCAAGAGAGAATTTAAAATTATGAATTGTTGAGAGGTTTTTTAAACTTACAAAATCACACCTCAACACGATGCATGAATATTATCACCCCCTAGGTTGTCGCTAATTATGATTAAATTGTGCTAAAAACTAACAATGCTAATAAATCACTCTAACCTACTAACCATAAGTTATTCGTAATAGTGAATAACTTTATGGTAAGTAAAACAATGTAATAACTAAACTAACTATAGTAATAATTAAATTACCAAATATATCTATCCTAACAAATCATACCAAGAGGGGTAATACTATTGAACCATGGGACTTGGCCTTATAGAATTGTAAGTAACATATAGGTTTTATCATTTCCAATTTTACTGCTAGGAATAGTTGTTTTAAAGGGGATGAATGATTTTTAATTCTATATTATTTCTTGAAATGGAGTCGTTAGATGAACATAAAATATTTTCTATGAGATCAAAACTACTCATCATATCTTGAATCCTCTAGGAAAATGGGACAAGATTATCAATCTTGGTCCCACAAGAACTATTGTGGCTCATATTTACACCTAAGTGGAAATGCACTATAACTATCATCTAAGATAAAACCTAAAGGTGAGCATCCTCTAGTTACAACATAAGCCAAATATTGGATAAATAAAATTGCTTTGAATCAACCTCCAAAGTAGGATGGTTCCTTGTCAACCTACTGAATGTTGAATATATTAAGTTAAAAATAAAATTGATAAAATATTTGGGATAGAAATAAGAAGGGTTAAGGGACTATGAAATGTAAGATGGATAGATGAAGCTAACAACATAGGCTTCTACTAAATTTTTTTATAAATTACACATGAAAATACCACTGGAACTAACAACATTTATAATATAAATCCTTCATAGTTAAATATCATTGCATACTTCAAGAACCATTCCAAACATCTAAGATACTAGCAATCCAATATCAACAAAATAAACCAATACTTAGACTAACAAAAATGAATTCTCAAAGGCATACATTCATATTATGAATCATTCCAATTATCCTAGGTTGGAAATCCAATATCAATAGAATAGACTATTCTATAACATTTACAAAAATAATTTCACAAAGATTAATACCAGATAATGAAGAATAACAAATAATCTGAGGCAAACATGCCAAGTAATAATCCATTATGTGATTATTAGGAAATTTATAGTAGTACAAGAAAAAACTTTAGATTTGATCCATTTGATGAGGGTTTGACTTATATTTATAGATTTTACATAACTCATTCAAAAATATTTAGACTACATCTAATTTTTTGTAACTTTCTTAAGGTTGGTGGCATCTAGTTGTGTCTTCTTGAAATGGTTGAGGACTACATCTAGGTTGTCCCCTATTCTTAAATTAGATGGTTGCCACAAATTATGTAATATAAATCTATTTATTGAGTCCTTATAGAAGCCTTCAGATTAATATGCTTCACTATCTCAACCATTTCATCTTCCCCAACCCTACCTTTATTGAAATCAACTATTCAATATTAAAAAATTCAATTAATCATAAAATTCAAAATACAAAGCATTATATAGTGTGTACATAGTTGTTGGAGAGATATTTGTAAGAGAAGAAATAGGGAGAAAATGAAAAGGGAAATTATATGTCTAACTCTTCCTACCGTCAATCAACCTATCTTCTGCCCAATCCTGCTGACTCGGTTGCTGTCAAATGGGAGTAAAAAGGTAAGGTCAAAGCTTAAAGTTAAAATAAATTTTTTTTACATTTTAAATTACAACATTCTCCCCCTTAAAATTGAGAGGACTGACTATACAGTCTCTTAGCTTTATATGTTTAGATTCATCCATGCCTTTGGTGAAGATATCTGCAATGTTGTCTAAAGTGCTACAATTTTTAAGCTCAACTATCTGCTGCTCCACCATGTCTCGGATGAAGTGATACTTCATATCAAAATGCTTTGATCTGCTATGGTGGGTTGGATTTTATGCCAACTGAATGGCACTCGTGTTATCACAATACAGTCGAGTTGGATCATTTTGAATTTCTCCAATCTCTTCAAGTACTTTTCTCAACCATAGGACTTGAGTACTAGCATGTGTGATAGCTATATACTCAGCCTCAGTAGATGACAATGCTACAATAGTTTACTTCTTCAAACTCCATGTAATTAGTCCTGAACCTAGTTTAAAATAGTTCCCTAATTTAGATTTCCTATCATCTATATTTTTGCCCCAATCACTGTCACTGAAGCCAACTAATTTCACAAAATTACATTTGTGGTAATGGATTCCAAAATCCAATGTACATTTTACATATCTTAATATTCTTTTAGTTTCTTGTAGATGTAGCTCATATGGACTTTCCATAAACCTTGAAACTAGAGAAATAGCATATTGAATATCATGCCTTGTTTTGGTGAGAAACATAAGACTCAAAACCATGCTCTTGTAAGTGGTCATGTCAAGTTTTGGTGCTCCATCATCCTTTCTTAATTGGATCCCATGAATAGTTGGAGTTGCAACTGATTTGCACTGCTCCATGGCAAATTTATTGATCATTTCTTGAGCATACTTGTGTTGACATATGAAGATACCCCTATTTGATTGATGCACTTCCATACCTAGTAAGTATCACATAAAACTGAGATCTTTCATCTCAAACTGCTTCATCATGGAGTTTTTGAACTCCATATTCATTTTAGTGTTACTACCCATAAATATTAGATGATCCACATACAAAAACTATGAGAATTTCTACTCCATGCTTTAGTTAGTACATATTTGGTTCACTTTTGCTTCTAGTGAATCCATACTCACTGAAATAGCATGAAGCTCTTGGTGCTTTCTTGAGGCCATAAAGTGTTTTTTTTAATTTAAAAACAAGGTTCTCCTTACCTTGTTCTTGAAATACTTAAGGTTGTTGAACATAAATCTCCTCATTCAAGTGTCCATTTAGAAAAGCATTTTTCACATCCATGTGTTGAATGTTCCATCCTTTATGGGCAGATAAGGAAAGAACTGATCTGATTGTCTCTTGTCATGCAACAAGAGCAAAGGTTTCTTCATAGGTAATTCTAAATTTCTAAGTAAAACCTTTTGCTACTAATCTCGCCTTGTGCCTCTCAATGCTTCCATCAGCATTGTATTTGGTCTTGTAGACCCATTTACACCCAACACATTTTTTTCCTTTGGGTAGCTTTACTAGCTTCCGTGTATCATTATTTTTTATAGAGGTTATTTCCTCTTCCATGGCTTCTTGCCATATATTTTGAGTACAAGCCTTCTCATAGATAACTAGTTCTAGCTTTACACTAGACAATAAAGCATAATTGAATACATATGCCTTAGAATCATGGGAGTCATCATACCCATACAATTGCAAATTTTCAAGTTGCTACAAAACTATATTTATTTCACTAGCTTGGCTTCTAGTGAATCTTTTCTAGAAATTTGATCCAACATTTTAAAATATGGATGATGTTGTAATGTTCTTTTGCATCTTGATGAAGAGTCACTATTAATTTACATTGGTGAAGAACTTACTGATCTCTATGGATAAGGACTTGGAGTGGCGGTTGAAGTACTTGATGTAGTACTCCTGCTTGAGCTTGGAGGGGGTGGTGTGCCTTTGCTTTTCTTGGGAGACACCTGTTGTACCTATGAAGAACTTACATATTGGGACTCATCATCAACAAAAATTATTTGATGACCCCATTCTCCCCCTTCATCAAAAATTACATCCCTGGAAAGTACAATTTTATGAGTCTTGGGATTGTAGAGTCTATATGCTTTGGTAGACTCACAATACCCTACAAATATACAAGTTTGACTTTTGGGATCAATATTCTTCCTATTTTCATCAAGAATGTGTGCATATGCTAAAGAACCAAAAACTTTGAATTGCTTTACATTTGGTTTCTTTCCATACCACCCCTCATAATGAGTGATGCCATCTAAAGTAGAAGTCGGACTTCTATTTAAAATGTAGACACCAGTTCTTACAACATCAACCCAATACATATTAGGTAGATGCTTAGTCTGAAGCATATTTCTTCCCATATCTACTATGGTGTGGTTATTTCTCTCTACCACACCATTTTGTTGTGGGGTATAGGCAGTGGTGAATTGCCTTTTGATCCCACTTGTTTTACAATACTTCAAAAATTCTTTTGAGGAGTACTCACCTCTTCGATCTGTCCTAAGATATTTTACATAAAAATCACTTTGTTTCTCTACATTATTTCTAAAATCTATGAAGCAATCAAAAGCTTTATATTTATGTTTCAATAAATAAATCCAACACATTCTAGAGAAATCATCTATGAAAGTGAGAAAATAGGAATTGTTTTCGATACTCTTTGTTTGCATTGGACCACAGATATCTGAATGCACTAACTGAAGTGGATAGCTGGATCTCCATGCTTGTACTTTTGGGAACTTAGACCTTGAGTGCTTTCCCAAAGCACATCCTTCATAGACCTCCTTTTGTTCGATGATTTTAGAAAGTCCTATCACCATAGCTTGAGAAGTTAGCAGTTTCAAGCTAGTGGAATTAAAGTGACCATATCGCAAGTGCCAAAGCACACTTGGATTTGCTATAGCTACATTTGCAAGTTGATCTCCCCTTGGCTTGCCAAATTTTAGAGGGAATAACCAATTTTTGGTCATTGGGACATGTGTGATGACATGATTACAATTGGTTTTATCAAGAATGATATATTTTCCTTCATCAAAAACAAGTTTGTAATTATTCTCCATAATTTACCCAACGCTTAGCACATTGTGTTGGAGATTTGGAGTGTAGTAGATGTCATTCACTTTCTTTAGTCCTTTCATTGGAACCTCCATGGCTCCAATACCTTCGACATACAAAGCTTTATCCTCCCCTAACTTGATGTGGGATTTATAAGTGGAATCTAGAGTAGCAAATAGATTTTCTTTGCCACTCATATGGTTTGAGCAACTAGTATTCAAAATCCATGTGTCATTTAGATTTTGTTCTGATTGTCCATATGAAAGAAAAATATTATAGGTATCATATTCTTCACTATAATTTCCATATTGACTGTTGTTGCCTTGAGAAGATTTTGACCAGCGGTCATGAGAAAAGTAACCTAGCTTGCCACAGTTAAAACAAGATGTTTTGTACTTGTCCCTTCCTCGTCCTTGATTTCCACTTCGTCCTAGATTTCCACTTCGTCCTAGATTTCCTCCTCAATTTTGGTTTCCACCTTTTGTTCTGATTTCCTTCTCTGTTGGACTTTCCTTCTTTGTTCTAATTGCCTCCTCTATAGTTGCCTTTGCCTCTACCTCTTCTCTGGCCTCTACCTTGACCTCTTACACATTCTCTTCCAGTATTTTCATTTGATGTGAAGGCTTTATCATCACCTCCATAGATAGTTGAAGGAGATTCCTGTAATATCTCTTCATGAGACATTAACAATCTGATTAATGCATCAAATGTTAAAGTGGAAAGATATTTTGACTCTTCTATGATTATGGCTATGTGATTCCATCTTTGAATAAGTGTTCATAAAACTTTCTTTACAATTGTTTTAGTCTTAATTTTTTCGCCAAGAGGAACCATTTTATCAACTACTGCTTTCACTCTAATGCAATAGTCACCAACTTTTTTGTCTTCTTTCATTTTGAGAATTTCAAAATCTCATTTCAGTGTTTGAAGCCTCAATTGATTCATTTGATCACTTCCCTGGAATCTATCTTTCAAATATTTCCATGCATCTTGTGCAGTTATAAATATTCTAGGGAATATACTCTTCTCCAATGCTACTTGGAGATGATAAAGAGTAGAGGAGTTTCTCTTTTGTGATTATTTGTTTGTTTTCTTATCTGCGATACTTAATGTTGTTCAGTATGTGGGTTTGATGTAACCCTCTTCCACTATGTCCCACAAACCTTTCCCTATGAGTAAGGTCTTCATTTTGATAGACCAATATTCGTAATCATATCCATTGAATTCTGGAATAGGTAGATTGTTATGTGATATCATAGCTATTATAAACTAAAACACTCTCTTTATTTATTGGTTACAATAAAGAACTCTACTTTTTAAAATAAGGAAGAAAGAATAGATTACAAATTTAATTCAAATATGACTTAATTCACTCTTTCATTGATTGCTTGTTCCTCTTGCTATGGTGCTGCTATTTTTGGATGTATTAAATTATCTGCTACTTGTTATTCATCATCATTGATAAATATTATCTCTGGTGATTCTGGTTCTAGAATTTCTATTGAATTACTGTAATGAGTATATTCAGATTCTTGTGCAACTTCTATGGATTCATATTGCTCAAATTGACTCCCAAAGGAGTTATCTTCAGAGTCTGCCTCGTACCTTGAGTCCAGATGCATTTGATGTGCTATTACTACATTCTTCAACTGACTAAACATAGTATGTAGCCCATAAGCTCTCATTTTTTCATCAAATATTTTGGCATTTTCTCTTACCAAAAGTGCATATAAGGCATGATAACAACCACTGGGTCTTACCATCAATGCCTCTTTACAAATTTTACCTTGATCCTTTGTCTCTCTTACAAGAAAAAATACCAAGCCTCTCAGGCTTGTTACAAAAAACAATTTCCAATTTTTATAGCCTTCTAGGCTATCACAACATGTTTTTTCACTATAGTTTTTGATTCCTCAAATCAAGTGAAAAGCTTTTTTTTTTTTAAATAAATTGCCTCTTAGGCAATGTCTCAATTTTTTTTTATATAGTCTATTATAATTTTTAAAAAGTTTATAATTAGAAGTTAAATAATAAAAAAAAAAATATTGATTTTATTAAAAAAACTTAAAAAAAAATAATATATTTTAATATTATTACTAAACCTTTATAAAAAAAAATTAAAAATTATAAAAATAAAAAAACTATATAAATTTTTTAATATGCCAATTATGCTAATCTAGCCTCGACACTCTGAAAAACATACCATATGCCAATTATTAAAAATAATAATAATTTCGCTAGGTTTTGAACCCGCGACTTCCACTGTGCAAAGTAGAGTGCTCACCAATCGAGCTACAAGCCTTTTTAGGCTTAGAAAGCTCCCTTGCAATATTTAAACACTACTCCGACATGATTTTTATAAAAAAAATGAAAAAAAAATTATCCCACATGTAGCAGTATATCGGCCTTCGAGTGGTTTAAGAGCATGGGCACTTGTAAATTTTTTTGATTACCTTCAGGAAATCAGACCTTACCCTTTTGCTCCCTTTGGGCAAATGCCATTCCACTACATTGCCTCCTTGTGTCTCCTTGCCACATCACCTGCTTAATATGTCCACCACATCACCTCCTTGCTGTGTCTACCATGTCACCTCATTGTTGTTTGCTCGCCATATCACTGCCTTCCTATCTGCTCACCATGTGTCCACCTTTGGTCAGTGTTCTACCAAGTCATATTATCAATCACTTAGGAAATCATACCTGGTATCCTCGATCTAGTCAACTTGTCAACCTTGAACTGTGTGCTTGGGATGCATGCTCTACAGGCCTCCTTTTCCTCGTCCTATTGATATCCTTGGGAATCATGCCTCCTATGGGCTCGCTCATGTGGGTCTCCTTGTGCCTCTTCGAGATCCATGCCTCCTATGGGCCTCCTTGATATATGTGTCTAGCTTTGAAAACCTAGACATCCTCCATAGCTCTGATACCAGATATTGAAATCAACTATTCAATATTCGAAATTCAATTAATCATAAAATTCAAAATACAAAGCATTATATAGTGTGTAGATAGTTGTTGGAGAGATATTTGGGAGAGAAGAAATAGGGAGGAAAGGAAAAGGGAAATTAGATGTCTAACTCTTCCTGTCATCCATCAACCTATCTGCCACCCAATCCTACTGACTCGGTTTCCATCAAATGGGAGTAAAAAGGTAAGGTCAAAGCTTAAATTTAAAATGATTTTTTTTAACCTTTTAACTCCCAACAGCCTTTGTCTTAATTTTCTATTCTATCATGTGGTCATGGCTATAATATCATCAATTTTGAATTTATTTTAGATATTTAAAATAACCCATTGACCTAGATGTGGATGAATGTGATTGATTCCTTGAGATTAGGATTGACACATTTTTTAGTTGAATTTTATTTGCCTAATCAAAATCATTCCTCTAACACTGTATTTGTTGCTTTAGATGAATCTTCTCACTACTGCAATAAGGTATCTTCATTTATTTATATTTCTCAAAATTGTGTCTAATTTTTGGACTTGGGTTATTTTGACTAATTTTATCACAGATTAAAGAAAATATATGGTTTTGATATTTTGGCTATCTTGAAGAAGTATTGGCTCATGGTTGTGATGCGCATTTGATATTGAATTTCATTAAGAATGCCAACCATGGTTTTGAGAGGGCTCCAAGCCATGACTATTTCTTGTGAGATGCTTTGTTTGACCATGACAGAGAGACTACTTATGATTGTGCATCCCTTGAAGAGAATCCTTTGTTCATCAAGATTATCATGAGTTTGATAAAGCTCTTTACCTTCAAGTGCCAAGCTCACGATCATGGTCCAAAATTGAATTTTCCCTACACTAACCATTTTTATCATGGGCATGGAAAAAATCATGGTTTTAGGAATGTCACTTCCATAAGATAGCTCATAGTCATGCTTTGAAATCACCTTTTTTCCAACATTGACCAATCTAATTATAGTTTTAAGAAAAAATATGGTATTGATATTTCTCTTTTCTTTATGGTATTTTGGATGTGTCATCCACTATTTTGATAATTCACCTTATTATTGTGCTACTTAAGAAATATAGCTCACAAACACAATCCAATCTTTGAAAAGTTGGACATTGTCTAGTTCGGTCAAAAATTTATGAAAAGTCATGGCTTTAAGAACCTAACATCTCACAATCATGTTATTTTTAGATACATACACTTTAACCTTCTTTTGGTCATGGCTTGGAGAAAAACCCTCCCATGATCATGATATTATTTATTTCACATAGCTCTATACCACCATTGATTGTGATTTTGAAGCTTGTTCTCGACTCTTAGCCTATTTTTTTTTAATATCACAGATTTCTTTGTGACAATCATATTTACCTGCACCTTATTTTATCCTTACAATGTGGTAAAAAATTGGCCTACAGGTCACTACCTCTATGTCACTACCATTGGATCTACCTTTAGGTCACTACCTTTGGGTCTCTACCTTTGGGTCTTTACCTTTGGGTCACTACCTTTGGATCATTGTCGTTGGATCATTGCCTCTAGGTCACTACCTCTGGGTCATCTCTAGATTATAATTATCTCAGTTTTATCCACAAGAATATCCATAATATCATCATATCTATAGGAATATCACTACAAATTCTTTTATTATAAGCCATATTCCAAGCTATGCTTAGGTCATAATCATTTATTTCTTTATGATAAAATTGACAATATTCTTAGTAAACTTTGATTATATTCAGTTTCCTTTTTTATAAACCATACAACATTTATTTTATCTTATTTCATTTATCCATGTCTATCCATCCATAATCCACTTTTAATCTATGATATTTCTTTTCTTTTAGTAGGTAAAATATTTATGAATGATCATGTCCACAAATTTTACAACTTTGTAGATTCCAACATCTCTTTATCTTATGTCCATATCTACCACAATGACTACATTCTTCGTTACAAAAATAATTTCCATTATTTTCTTTATTATTACTGATTCTATCAATATCTATCATAGATTTTATGTCATGATTTCCTATCATAAATTTAGCTCTTGATTCCTTGTTTATCTATCCTATATTTCTAAGACCTTCATATATTAGTCTTATTTTTGGTACAATTGGTTCTTTCATTACTTGTCTATATTGTCCTAAAATTGTATCTTTATATCCCATTTTACCTAACAACTTTGAACCAATTCCTTTAGTATGATTTTCAAAATAACCAAAATAATCATTATACTGATCCTTATCAATATCAACACAACTATGTACATCACTACCTCTGTTATCATTTGAATATATGTCAACATAAATTATGTTAGCATAAACCTTTTCAGAATAATCACAAACTATATTCAAATCATTTGTATCATATGTAGCATCTATTTTTGTAACATGTTCTTCTATATTTGTCATGAAATCTAAGTCACAAATATCATTGCTTGCATCACAATATTTCCTTTCATTTTGATGAGAATCACAACATGTATACTTTTCCATTTGATGAAGATCACTAGTATCACAACACACATCTATCATCAATGATTTTAATTCTATAATATCACAACATGAATCTATCATCATGGGCCTTAAATAAATTGTATCATAAGAAACATCTTTGGTCATTGGTTTTAATTCTATAGCATCACAATATTTATTTTTTGTCATAGACCTTAGATCATTTGTTTCACTAGTAACATCAAAAATTTTGTTCTTAAAATTTTTAATCATTTCCTCTCAGGGTTATGCATAAGGGGTCGGCCTCGAAATATATTTATAAATTAAAGGCGAATTGTCTTGGAATCTCGACGAAATATGGATAAGTATACATGGTGAATTCCAATTATTTTTCTCCAAAAAATTTCAAACATCATCACCCATGGATAGAAAACAAACATCATCACCCATACAAAAAGAGCACCATGAAAAAAAAAAGCACTACAATAAAATAGGTCAACATTAGAACAGGGGAAGAAAACAAAAGGAAACGCCTCTTGATATCACTCATTTTATGCTTATCGCCTTTGGTCCTTAGGTTAAACATAACACCATGGGATGATTTCCATCACTAGCAATAGGCTCCAAGAGCATGCCTGCTAGTGGAATAGTCTTATAGGTGGCAACATATCTCTCACATTAGCATCTCACTTTTGTATAGATCATTGTTGTATATGGATGAGCTAGCTAGTCCAGTAGCGTCTATAACGGGTTAATCCTATTCACACACATAGGTCCAAGATAGACTTCGAACCAGCCCGATTATGTTATAAGTTGTTACAAACACTTGTATAGCTAAGGTTTTGAGATTTTATTGTCATAACTATGTTAGTCAAAGCCATTACACATGCCTTACATTATCTAATTTCCCTGAAATCATGGAATGGATCTCATCCATATAGGTAAATTCCATGATACAAGTTCTTCCTTGGTATAATTTAGTAAGTCCATACATGCATCCATGCATCTATGTCATATACACTTAGTATACATTACAACTATGCATTCATCCTACATGCATTCACAAAAACATCACATTCGATATCACATCACCCTACATTCGAAACATAATCATGCATACTACTCTATAATTCATTCATATGAAATAATGATAATAGATCTAAACCATTCACACATATGTATCTATTTATCATACATACCTATAGATTATATTGTGCTACCTATGAAAACATCATGCAACTCTCAATAAACTTGGGCCAATAGAGCAGGTGCCCAAGCAAACAAAATCCTATGCTCAAACATATCACTCACAAATTCTAGCATAATCGAGGTAAATAGAACCTTGAAACTATCAGGTAGCACATATGGGGAGATCATCATCATGGTTGCACACTATCGATCGGATATCTTCTTCTGTAACCACAACCACTCATAATCCATATTCAAGATATCTATGGACCTCCACTCCACCCCAAAGAACTGCTCCAAAACTACATCCTTGCTCTCATCAGCTGCCACTCTCACATGAACACCCTCAATCAGTAACCTATAAATACGATATACATCCTCTAACATGACAATCATATCCCCAGTAGGAAAATGAAATGTGTTCCTTTTAGCATCCCACCACTCACACAGTGTAGATATATATACCCTATTGGTGTGTATGCTGGTACACTCCCACACATCTCAAAACCATATATCATCCAACCACTTCAGCTTGTCCTCCTGATTCATCACCTTGTCAAAAATTCCCTTCATTTTTTGCACCCAATGATGGGGTTTGAGCATATTCACCTATTCATCCACAACAAAACACATGTTAGACATCCACATAAGCGATGCAATCAAATCAAATTTCATAAAACAAAATTTACAAATTAAAACCTATTAATTTAACACGCACTTTGAAACAAAACATGACACAAATTCAATTACAAAACACATCAACATAACAGTCACACATTTGGATACTCATTTTGTCTTTTTATGACAAAAGTTCAAAAAAATATCATAAAAAATACATATTTGGCTTCCAACAGCCAAACACAAAGTCACTCATGTGGCAAAAAATCCAAAACATGATCAATTCATTCAACATACAAAAACAAAACGTATTTTTGAATACCCATTTGCCAATTTAGTGGTAAAAATTTCAAAAACAACACACAAATCAACACAAAACTCATAATAAAATTTATCATACATACACCAAAACCGAACATCAATTAGAAGACATAATTTAAAAATAACAATCATATTTTTTGATACCCATTTGCCCACTTAGTGATGAAAGTTCAATCAGATGTTGAATACAGTCTAAATTGGGCTCCCTGTAGTTCATTTTCAGTTTAACATCATTCACACCTTGGCACACAAATCAAATGTAGGCCAAATTAAGTCATTCACCAAAACAAAAAATATTTTTGGACACCCATTTTGCCCTTCTACGATGAAATTTTCATCGGTTTTCAAAAATTTTACCTCTAACATGTCAAATCTAATAGTCTCAGTTTGATAAATTACACCTAAAAATGATAAATTCCAAAACCACATCAAATGAAGTCAAAAAATATAACAATCACAAAATGGGATACCTATTTCCCACTTTAGAAAACAAAATACAAAAACATATCAATGTCAGTACACCGTTACTTCCAAAAAATGACGGTCAAATCTCACACCTACTCTACCCTTTACCTGGTCAAATCAGTGTCCAAAAAAGTCTAATTCCAAAACCAATCATGTTTTTGGATGCCCATTTGGATTTTTTAACACTTTGTATTCAAATTTTAATTAAAAATTGCAAAAAAATTTAAATTGGGATGAAAACCTCCCCCCCTCATTCATATTTCCTTGGAAAAATAAAACAAAAGCAAAACAAAGCAAAATATCTCTTACCGGTGGTTCCCCGTGTCTACTGCTAGCTGCTCTATGTCCTCTCATCATCATCACTCTCAAACTTGTCCCTCATGATCATCTAGTGTTGTTGAATGCCTCCACAAATCACTTTCCAATGTCATGCATCATCAAAATAAGCCCGTCCCATGTAAACCAGGGCTTAAATATACCTTATCCACCGATTCGCCCCTCGAGGGGCAAATTGAAACCCAATTTTCCCCCCAAGTGGTGATTTAGGTCAAAATCATCCCTCGGGTGGTGAACTCAACCAAAATACCCCAAAATGCACCCAAACCCTTAGGAAAATAGGTAAATATCCCCTAAAACCCTAGGAACCTTCCAAAATTACCTTTTACCTTCATTTGCAATCATATTCATCATGCATTGGTATTTTATCAATTGTTGCATCATCAAATCACTGCATTCCATTCGCCTCATTAATGATTCCTCATTTGAGGAGGTATTCATATCCAAAGTCAGTTTTGCATGCAACCAAAACATCAAAAATCCAAAAGTGCGATTAGCACATTTGTCTACAAATTTTTTGTTGAAGATTATCATACAAAATAATCTCAATCCTAAACAGACATGGGTTACATCATGAGAGTTATGCATCACCATGGATAAGTCAATCTAGCATTCATGTACGTCAAGTACATAACAAATGATACATTTGAAATAATACTAGCACAACACTTGGAAAAGGTTTTCGTGACCATGCTGATCTAGTCATGATTTAGTAATCCAAATGTCAACTCGCTTGAGTGGTTTGACACTTTTCACCATGTTCTCATAAATCAATAAAAACATATTTAGATAGGCTTTTGTCCTATTCATACTTTTGGATCATGTTAATCTGGTCGTAAAAGCAAAACAGTCAAAAGTTATCATTCTCAAGCAACTAGTATGACATTGTAAATGTCATATGGGCTCAGCAAAATCACTTTATTGCATCCACAATCATCCATTTCATTTTATTGATATTGTTTTTATTTCTTTCCTCTTTTCTTTCTCTTCCTCTCTTCTCCTTCTTGGCTATCCAATGAATGTTGTATGGTCACACTTCGAGCGGATACATACCATTTATTAGATACCATTCTTTTTCCTTCTCCTTCTTGGCTATCTATCAATGTTGTATGGTCACACTTCGAGCAGCTACATAGCTTTGATTGGATTCTATTATTTTCTCATTTCCTTCTTAGCTATCGATCAATGTTGTATGGTCATGCTTCGAGAGACTACATACCTTTGATTGGATTCCATTATTTTTGCTTCTCCTTCTTGGCTATCCATTCAATGTTGTATGGTCACACTTCAAGCAGCTACATACCTTTGATTGGATTCCATTCTTTTCCCTTATCCTTCTTGGCTATTGATCAATGTTGTATGGTCATGTTTCAAATGGCTACATACCTTTTATTGGATCCCATTCTCCTCTCTCCTCCTTCTTGTATATCGACTAATGTTGCATGGTCACGCTTCGAGCGGCTACATAGCTTTGATTGAATTCCATTCCCCTTCTATCCTTTTTTCTTCTACACAAACCCTTCACATTTTTATATTAAATTGTGTTCCACACAATATAGTACAAAAAGGGTAAATGTAGACACTCAAAAATTGCACATTGCTATACCTACGTACTTGTAGATCCTTTTGGATACTTGTAGGTTTACATAGGTCATCCTAGGTACCCCTAGGCTATTGTATACCAGTGTAGACTATTGTAGATCCTCCTAGACATGCGTAGATTGTTGTAGTTATGCGTAGTCATACATATACGATCATAGTCATGCGTAGATTGCCATAGATTATCATAGCATCGTGTAAACTCCTATATACTACTTCATCGGATTTCAGGTCCTAAACCCTCATAATCCTTCAAAATCACATCCCATGCACGGGGATATCCTCTGACAGCCTATTTGCACTCAATTGAGGCCCTAACGGGGTATTAGTTGATCAAAACAATTAACAAGTCAATACCTAAAATCTAATTTAATGTTGACTTCACTTAAGTCATATTTTTGGGGTAAAATTGATTAAAAGAACCCTTAATATTGCTTAACACTAATTACAATCTCCCACATGTGTGAAATTAGGGTTTGTTAGGATATTTCTTTAATCATGTCCTAAATTGAATTAAGCACCTCCTAATCAGGATTAGCCCTAATCCATCCTCACACGTGTGAGGATGAGATATTTCTCATAAGGAATGTGATGTTGCCACTTTGCATTTCCTAACCTAACCCTAATCAGAACCAAACCTAGGTTTAGTCTATCTAACCCCCCCTTGTACCTTACCTTTTCCTATAAATAGCGGGTCCTAAACCCCTAATTATCTCTCTCTTAAAAATTCAATAAAGCACATAAAATCTATAGAAATGGAAAGTGAACATTGAACAGTCGGTTCCCAACACACACAAATAGATTTTAACAGCACACAGAGGTACCGTAGATACCTAGGAATTGACCCACTAGAAGGATTTTGTATAATATGCCTCACAGCTTATATCACCCCTTACCATGTGAATTCGACCTCAGTTCACCCCCAAAGTGGTGAATTGGGTCTATAGACCCCAAAGAACTTCATATTTGGGAGGTAAGCCGTGTTTCATCATATTATTATCTTCTGCACAATTTATTTCAGTTTTTGTTATGTTTTTATGATCATTTCATATTCATAAATATGGGGCCTGACTAAGGCAAGCCCCCATCACACTAACACCCTTTTGGAGGTTCTTTACTGGTTATGTAGAAAATCTGAAGAGGAAGAGTAGCATCAAACCAATAGCAACCAGGTGGTGGCCCACATGCAAATAAGCCCACCTACACTGAGGGACGATCGAAGAATATATCAAATTGATTGTAACATTGTTAGGAAAAGAAATGGATAAAGGGAATTATGTCCCTCTTGTAACATGTATCTTTTAATATCAATGGAATTATAGTCTCTTTGTTTAATGCATCATTGTATTTTGTGTTAAATTATCAAATATCGTTTTCTACCCATTTGAAATGATTCTGCTTTAAAATTTTTAGAAGCTACTTCTTATTTGAAATAAATGATATATACCTGTGAAAATAAGAATTTAAGCCAAAGTGATGAATCAACGTTTGGAGTTCCCATATTTTTGAATAAACATAAGATCATGGAATATTGTGTATTCAAATCATTAGGATGTGAAAGGTAAAATGAGCATTGCACGGTTTGACTTAATCTTGTTTTGGTTGGATCTATGTAAATCTTGGAATGCAAATCATGAGATATGTCTTTTAAGATGTGTCTATTGTGTTTGTGATCTAGGAAAATGATGGCTAATATTTTTTCTGTCTTGTACATAATGTATATTTTGTAAATAATCTTTTGGATTTTGTTTTCGTTGTATTGTTGATGTTATTGTTATTTTTGTATTTCATGTGTTTTGTTACTTTTTGGTTGTGTCTTGTTGAGCTTAATGACAAATTGACTTTGCTAGATTTTGTCGAGTCTTATGAGCTTGGTGTGGTCCAAATAGATACAATTTTTAGGTGGGTGTTTCAAAAGTAAGGTATTTGTGATTGAGACACTGGTCATTTGTTGGTTGTGTTTGGTTTTTGATCCTAGACTGCATAGGATGAAATTACCTATTTTGAAAACCTGTGAAATCTGGAGAAAAGGGAAAATGAGATATTGGTTTATGTCCTCATGAATGTGAAATAAGATAAGTCAAATATGAAAAACTAGAATTGTATTGCAAAAGCTCCACAAGTATCACAAAACACATTAAAGAATATTGTTTGAAATTTGGATGCATGAAGTTGTTGGTTTTGCAAATTAGGGCAAAATATCTTATATACTATTTTCAACCTTACCTCATATCTAACCTAGGTGGTAGGTGGATTTATTGCAAAGTACCATTCTTTCGGATGTAAAAGAGAGTGAGATAAAAGGAAAAGAGATATGAAAGTATTAAAAAATAATAATAAAAGAGCTGGAAATAGAGTCAAATATATTACTAAAAATAGGTAAGACAATATTTACCGGAGCTATAGATGCTCGACTTGTAGTGAAGCAAGGTCTAGAGAGAGTCATGAAGAGCTATAATGATAAATTTATCATCCAAAACTAAACAATCTTCACCGGAGCTATAGACGCTCAGCTAGAAGTGAAGCAATGCTTAGAGTCAAGGAAAGACAACATCCACCTAATATCTAGGTATTTTAGATAATATCTACGAGAGCTATAGATGCTCGAATAGTAGTAGAGCAAGATCTGAAGAGAATCACATGTAGGTTTATCTTCAAAGAGGAATTATTCATAGCCTAAAATGTGAAACTGATGATGGAATGTTGAATGGTTTCAGATGATAAGTAATGAATCACTTCACACACACTGAGTTGATGCTTAATGATTCTAGTGGTTTATATTGAATTGATCTATTCTTATTCTCTGGATACTTACCGATGCTTATAATTCTAATATTTGGATTTTGTGTGTTTTCAAAGTTTGGTTTTTAATTCTGAAATGTCCTAGGACATTTACCAACAGAATCACTAGTGTTGTGATGTCCTTCACAATGACCCCAAAATTTGGGGAGCCACTTGAAATTTGAAAATTGGTTTCAAATTTTTGCTAACACTTAGTGTTCACCGTTGGTATCATGGAAATATCAAACATGCTCATTTTTCTTCAGAATATTCTCTACTAAGGTGCATTGTCAAAATTCATCTCATGTGTAATGCTTGCATGGTTAGGTTTAAGTATGGCATTGAGTTGTACTTTTGTTATTGTGTACATGTCAAAATAGTTCTTGTTGTTATCCTTTATGTGTGTAGGTTTGTTATATTTTATGTTGTTATTTAGATTTTGTTTTATTTATGTTGTTTATGTATTTTTTGGTTTATTTGGTGTTTTGTTTTGTGGTCACATTATTTCTTGGTTTGTTGTAATGTTTGATTCAAAGTAATTTTAATGTAAATGTGTTGTTTTAAAATATTTAAAAGGATAAAGTTTAAAATGTTTTTTTTTTTTTTTTATAGATTTTAAAATTTATGTGCGCATGTCTTTTTATTTTATTTTAAAAGAAACGGTTTGTTTTAAAATATTTGAAAGGATAAAGTTTAAAATGTTTTTTTAATTTTATAATTTTAAATATTTTAAATTCATGTTTGTATGTCTTTTAGGTTGTTGTTTTATTAAATGTGATATTTGTAGATTAAGTATGTTTGCATGTCTTTTTGTTTTATTTTATGAAGGTTGTTGTTTTATTAAATGTGAGATTCGTAGATTAAGTATGTTTGCATGTCTTTTTGTTTTATTTTAGAAAGGTTGTTGTTTTATTAATTTTATTGTTTTATTAATTATGAAATTTGTAGATTAAGTTTTCAAAGTGTCTTATGTTGTTTGTTTTATTTTGCAGGTATTGGATATAATATATTATGGGAACCTCACACCTTTTTTATGATGGTATAAGATAACATAATTTATATAAGAACTTCTCACATTATTAAATATACAAAATCAATATGAAAGGAGGTTAATGTTTTAACGATGCATATGGGAGGAACTGGATACATGGAGACGTGTTTCAGATTGAAAAATCCACCAACAGTTTTTACATGCAAATCCTAGTGGAGCAAGATAGCCACGAAGACGCCATTTATTCTAGGTGATTCGTTCACCATGCACTATGCAGCAAGGTTTTGTGGTGGTTTTTCATGACAGACAACCTCGTATTTAGGATTTTCTTCAAATAAATGCAGCCAACTAGATATTAGAGGAAGCGTGCCTAGTTATGGACTAGTGGTAAGAAATATAGTCGATTGTTAGGACATGTCTTGGTAAATTTTGTTGGGCACATCAAAATTACAGAAGCCAAAGTATGGCCACTGAGTTGCTGAAGTTAATTGGAGTATAGTAGAAACCAGGGGCATTGATGAACTCACATTGCAAAAGCTGAAGTATGGTTGTTGTAGTTATTTGGAGTACAACAAGATCCAGGGGCACTAACGAACTCATGAAAACATGCACGAGATTCTTAGGGAAGATATACCCTCATGGTACATATTTTGTATTTTCGAATAGTTTTGGATGCAGCTACAACCTCCTTGTTTTAAAACATGGGCATATGATAAATGTAAAATGTATGCTTTTAGGTGAAATTAAAAGAAGCTATTCGAAGATTATGTGTAATGTTTAAATGATGATTATACAAAATTTAAAACATGAGGGTTTATAAATATCATATGATGGGAAATGAATGGTTGCTAAAGATATATGGTAATATGATATTTTGCGAAAGGCAGTTTCACGAATTTGGTTTGAGAACTGAAAGAACAAAAGGAAAACCAAATTCATTTAATAGAGAGTTTTAAATATAGAATTTAAAGAATGAAAAATGGTTGGAAATTTTATGCAAAGAAAGAGAAAAGCTACATATTCATTGGAGGAAAACAAGAAAGCCATTTTGCAGTGGAAATTATTGTAAGATTTTATAAAATTATTTTAAGAATTTTGGATCTAGATTTGTGCACAGATTATATGTGGAATTAATAAAATTTTCATTACAATTTTTAATATTTTGTATACCATAGAAGATCATACCAATTCATTTGGATGCACTGTGTGAATTTTGGTGAACCTTGAATTGGTTTTTGAAACTCTGTTGATGGAAATTTAATCTGTAGAATTTGTCCAAAATATTAGTTTAATTTCTAAATCTTAAATATTTTATTATTTTATTTCATTCTGAAAACTGTATATTTTAACCTAGCATAATCGTTTATAAAGTAAAACTATATGGCTAGGTTATAATTAAATTCCTTATTCAAATATTACATTAATTAATATTTGAATTAATAAATTTAAGATGAGATAAATGATTATTCTATTCCTCACCTTAATTTCATAAGGTTGACCTAGGATTGATATCTCTAAAATTCAATTTGGATTTGAATTATAATATACTTTTATCTATTTCAGAAATCCAAATTTCAAATTAGAGATCACATCTACTCTTTTGAATATTTAATTTCATAAATATTTCAAAAGATAAATATTATAAGCAAATCTAATTTATAGACTTTATTTTATTATAAAATACAAATTTTATAGATTAATTTCATATCAAGCCTTATGTTTTTAATAATTAATAAAGGTTTTAATACCTTATGAAATTGGGCAAAACATTATTACAATTTATTCACCTCTTGATATTTTGGACATAATTTTATAAGGGGATTCGAATAAATATTTTCTTTATCAAATAAAACTTGGAAATTGAATCATAATTGCTATTTAAAGGTTTATTTAATTTCCTTATCTTTGATATTCTTAAAGTTAGGAGAACTTCAATTTAAAAATGCTAGACTTATAAATGCTAAATTATTTAAAGGTATTTTATTGATATATTGTATCCATATAAGGAAGTAAATGTTGCACACATAGATTTAACACCATAAAGTAAAATTTACTTAATTATTGGATAATTAAAAGAGTATGAAAGGCTTATTTTACATGACAAACAGGAATTCATTTACATAATTTCCCAGACCCCTTGTTAACAAAAACTTGCAAACCAAAGAGTTTATTCAGGAATTTATAAACAACTATGCATGATACATGAATATTAAAGTAAGAACCTTGGAGAAAAGAATTTATTTGCAAGAGAGAATTTAAAATTCTGAATTGTTGAGTGGTTTTATAAACTGACAAAATCACACCTCAACAAGATGCATGAATATAATCACCCCCTAGGTTGTCACTAATAATGATTAAATTATACTAACAACTAACAATGCTAATAAATCACACTAACCTACTAAGCATAGTTATTCGTAATAGTGAATAACTTTATGGTAAGTAAAACAATGTAATAACTAAACTAACTACAGTAATAATTAAATTACCGAATATATCTATCCTAACAAATCATACCAAGTGTGACACGTTTGGCACTTAAGCGGCTGGGAGGAAAATTGTCGTGATATCACGACCTATAGCGCTGTCGCGGCCTCGAGTTGGTTTTTGTCGTGATTTCGTGACAGGTTGTGCCTTTCAGGCCTTTGGCGAATTTCTTGCGCGATATCGCGACATGTAGCGCTGTCGTGGCTCTTGTTGGGTTTTTCTCGCGATATTGCGTCTCTTTTGAAGATGCAGTACAAAGGTGGTATTGTGTCACGATTTCATGACAGTTTGGTTAATTGGAAGCAGCTTGGCATTTTTGTTGCGATATCGCGGCACGTTTGGCTCTTAAGTGATTGGATGGTTAATTGTCGTGATATCGCGACCCTTTTGCGAAATCAGTGTCATTTAGTTTTTTCATCGCGTTTTCAGGATGCCTTTTGCGGGCGGCTGTCGAGGGCCCTTCCTGTCGCGATATCACGACATGTCACGATTTCGCGACATGTCGCGTTATCGCGACTGTTGGCACCGAAGCGGTCGTGACGGGGGTGCCTGTCGCGATTTCGTGACATGTCACGTTTTCGCGTCGTTTGTTCTCTTTGCCCTGTGGCTGCTAGTGTTGCCTTTGTGCATTGTCCTTGTTGTGTTGCTCTTGGCTCTGGGTCGGGATGTGCTCTCTCCCGCTTGTATCTGGTCTTTGTATTAATACAAGTTTTCATTTTTTCAAAAAAAAAAAACAAATCATACCAAGAGGGATAATACTATTGAGCCATGGGACTTGGCCTTATGGAATTGTAAGTAACATATAGGTTTTATCATTTTTAATTTTACTGCTAGGAATAGTTGTTTGAAAGGGGATGAATGATTTTCAATTCTATATTATTTCTTGAAATGGAGTCACTAGATGAACATAAAATTTTTGCTATGAGATCAAAACTATTCATCATATCTTAAATCCTCTAGGAAAATGGGACAATATTATCAATCTTGGTCGCACTAGGCATGCTAGAAACTATTATGGCGCATATTTACACCTAAGTGGAAATGCACTATAACTATCATCTAAGATAAAACCTAAAGGTTAGCACCCTCAAGTTACAACGTAAGCCAAATATTGGATAAATCAAATTGCTTTGAATCAACCTCCAAAGTAGGATGGTTCCTTTTCAACCTACTGAATGTTGAATCTCTTAAGCTCAAAATGAAATGATAAAATATTAGGGATAGAAATAAGAAGGGTTAAGGGATTATGAAATGTAAGATGGATAGATGAAGCTAACAACATAGGCTTCTACTAAAACCTTTTATAAATTACACATGAAAATACCACTGGAACTAACAAAATTTGTAATCTAAATCCTTCATAGTTAAAGATCATTGCATACTTCAAGAACCATTCCAAACATCTAAGATACTAGCAATCCAATATCAACATAATAAACCAATACTTAGACTAACAAAAATGAATTCTCCAAGGCATACATTCATACTATGAATCATTCCAATTATCCTAGGTTAGAAATCCAATATCAATAGAATAGAATATTCTATCAAAATTTACAAAAATAATTTCACAAATATTAATACCAGATAATGAAGAATAACAACAAATCTGAGGCAAACATTCCAAGCAATACTCCATTATGTGATTATCAAGAAATTTATAGTAGTACAATAAAACACTTCAGAGTTGACCCATTTGATGAGGGTTTTACTTCTATTTATAGATTTTACATAACTCATTCAAAAATATTTAGACTACATCTATTTTTTTGTAACTTGCTTAAGGTTGGTGGCCTCTAGTTGTGTCTTCTTGAAATGGTTGAGAAGGACTGCATCTAGGTTGTCCCCTATTCTTAAATTATATGGTTACCACAAATCATGTAATATAACTCTATTTATTGAGTCCTTCTAGAAGTCTTCAGATTAAGATGCTTCACTATCCCAACCATTTCATCTTTACCAACCCTGCCTTTATTGAAATCAACTATTCAATATTCAAAAATTCAATTAATCATAAAATTTGAAATACAAAGCATTATATATTGTGTACATAGTTTTTGGAGAGATATTTGGGAGAGAAGAAATAGGGAGAAAAGGAAAAGGAAAATTAGATGTCTACCTCTTCCTACCGTCCATCAACCTATCTGCCACCCAATCCTGCTGACTCGGTTGCCATCAAATGAGAGTAAAAAGGTAAGGTCAAAGCTTAAAGTTAAAACAATTTTTTACCTTTTAACTTCCAACATTCTCCCCCTTAAAGTTGAGAGGACTAACTATATAGTATCTCAACTTTATATATTGAGCTTTAACCATGCCTTTGGTGAAGATATCTGTAATGTTGTCCAAAGTGCTACAATTTTTAAGCTTAACTATCTACTGCTCCACCATGTCTCGGATGAAGTGATACTTCATATCAAAATGCTTTGAACTGCTATGGTGGATTGGATTGTATACCAACTGAATGGCACTCGTGTTATCACAATACAGTTGAGTTGGATCGTTTTGAAGTTCTCCAATATTTTCAAGGACTTTTCTCAACCATAGAACTTGAGTACTAGCATGTGTAATAGCAAAATACTCAGCCTCAGTAGATGACAATGCTACAAAAATTTGCTTCTTGGAACTCCATGTAATTAGTCCTGACCTTAGACTAAAATAGTTCCCTAATGTAGATTTCCTATCATCTATATTTTTTCCCCAATTACTGTCACTAAAGCCAACTAATTTCATAGAATTACATTTGTGGTAATGGATTTCAAAATCCAATGTACCTTTTACATATCTTAAGATTCTTTTAGTTTCTTGTAGATGCAACTCATATGGACTTGCCATAAAACTTGAAACTAGAGAAATAGCATATTGAATATCGAGCCTTGTGTTGGTGAGAAACATCAGACTCACAACCATGCTCCTATAAGTGGTCATGTCAACTTTTGGTGATCCGTCATCCTTGCTCAATTGGATCCCATGAACAGTTGGAGTAGCAATTGATTTGCACTGCTCCATGGCCAATTTATTGATCATGTCTTGAGCATACTTGTGTTGAAATATGAATATCCCCCTATTTTATTGATGCACTTCCATACCTAGAAAGTATCGTATAAAACTGAGATCTTTCATCTCAAACTGCTTCATCATGGTGTTTTTGAACTCCATATTCATTTTAGTGTTACTACCCATAAATATTAGATTATCCACATACAAAAAAACTATGAGAATGTCTACTCCATGCTTTAGGTAGTATATATTTGGTTCACTTTTGCTTCTAGTGAATTTATACTCGTTGAAATAGCCATCAATGCATGAGTACTAAGCTCTTGGTGCTTGCCTGAAGCCATAAAGTGTTTTTTTTTAATTTACAAAAAAGGTTCTCCTTACCTTGTTATTGAAAGCCTTGAGGTTGTTGAATATAAACCTCCTCAGTCAAGTATCCATTCAAAAAATCACTTTTCACATCCATGTGTTGAATATTCCATCCTTTATGGGCAGCTAAGGAAATAACTGATCTGATTGTCTCTTGTCATGCAATAGGAGCAAAGGTTTCCTCATAGTCAATGCCAAATTTTTGAGTAAAACCTTTTGCTACTAATCTTGCCTTGTGCCTTTCAATACTTCCATCAGCATTGTATTTGGTCTTGTAGACCCATTTACACCCAACACATTTTTTTTTCTTTGGGTAGCTTTACTAGCTCCCATGTATCATTATTTTTTATAGAGGTTATTTCCTCTTCCATGGCTTCTTGCCATATAATTTGAGTACAATACTTCTCATATCTAGCTGGTTCTAGATGTACACTAGCCAAAAAATCATAATTGACTACATTTGCCTTAGAATCATGGAAGTCATAATCCCCATACAATTGTAAATTTTCAAGTTGCTGCAAAACTGTATTCATTTCACTAGCTTGGCTTCTAATGAATCTTTTTTGGAAATTTTGATCCAACATTTGAAAATATGGATGATATTGTAATGTTCTTGTACCTCTTGATGGAGAGTCACTATTAATGTCCATCGATGAAGAACTTACTGATCTCTATGGAGAAGGACTTGGAGTGGCAGTTGAAGTACTCTTGCTTGATCTTGGATGGAGTGGTGTACCTTTACTTTTCTTGGGAGACACCTATTGTACCTGTTGTACTTATGAAGAACTTACATCTTGGGACTCATCATCAACAAAAATTCTTTGATGACCCCATTCTCCCCCTTAATCAAAAATTACATCCCTGGAAAGTACAATTTTATGAGTCTTGGGATTGTAGGGTCTATATGCTTTGGTAGACTCACAATACCCTACAAATATAGAAGCTTGACTTTTGGGATCAATCTTCTTCCTGTTTTCATAAAGAATGTGTACATATTCTAAAGAAACAAAAACTTTGAAGTGCTTTACATTTTGTTTCTTTCCATACCACCCCTCATAATGAGTGATGCCATCTAAAGTAGAAGTCAGACTTCTATTTAGAATGTAGACATCGGTTCTTACAACATCAGCCCAATACATATTAGTTAGATACTTAATCTAAAGCATCGTTCTTGTCGTATCTACTATGGTGTGGTTCTTTCTCTCTTCCACACCATTCTGTTGTGGGGTATAGGCAGTGGTGAATTGCCTTTTGATCCCACTTGTTGTACAATAATTCAAAATTTATTTTGAGGTGTACTCACCTCCTCAATCTATCCTAAGACATTTTACATAAAACTCACTTTGTTTCTCTACATTATTTATGAAATCTATGAAGTAATAAAAAGCTTCATCTTTATGTTTCAATAAATAAATCCAATACATTCTATAGAAATCATCTATGAAAGTGAGAAAATAGGAATTGTTTTCGATACTCTTTGTTTGCATTGGACCACAAATGTTCGAATGCACTAACTGAAGTGGATAGCTGGCTCTCCATGCTTGTCCTTTTGGAAACTTAGACCTTGAGTGCTTTCCAAAAGTACATCCTTCATAAAACTCCTTTTATTCATTGATTTTGGGAATTCCTATCACCATAGCTTGAGAAGTTAGAAGTTTCAAGCTAGCAGAATTAAGGTG
Organism: Wollemia nobilis; assembly: GCA_028583015.1. Classification (NCBI taxonomy): domain Eukaryota; kingdom Viridiplantae; phylum Streptophyta; class Pinopsida; order Araucariales; family Araucariaceae; genus Wollemia; species Wollemia nobilis. The sequence continues at coordinate 370,289 of JAQPPZ010000599.1, forward strand.
ACCATATCGCAAGTGCCAAAGCACACTTGGATTTGCTAGAGCTACATTTGCAAGTTGATCTCCCCATGCCTTTCTAAATTTGAGAGGGAATAACCGATTCTTGGTCATTGGGACCTATGTGATGACACAATTACAATTGGTTTTATCAAGAATGATACATTTTCCTTCATCAAAAACAAGTTTGTAATGTTTTTGACTTGTCACTTCCTCGTGATTAATTTCCACTTTGTCCTAGATTTCCTCCTCGATTTTGGTTTCCACATTTGTTCTGATTGCCTCCTCTATTGGAGTTGCCTCCTCTATTTTGATTGCCTCCTCTGTAGTTGCCTTTGCTTCTACCTCTTCTCTGGCCTCTACCTTGATCTCTTCCACGTCCTCTTCTAGTATTTTCATTTGATGTGAAGGCTTTATCATCACCTCCATAGCTGGTTGAAGGAGATTCCTATAATCTATCTTCATGAGATATTAACAATCTAATTAATGCATCAAATGTTAAAGTGGAAAGATATTTTGACTCTTCTATGATTATGGCTATGTGATTCCATATTTGAGGAAGTGTTCATAACACTTCCTTTACAATTATTTTAGGCTTAATTTATTTGCCAAGAGTAACCATTTTATCAATTATTGCTTTCACTTTGACGCAGTAGTCACCAAATTTTTCATCTTCTTTCATTTTGAGATTTTCAAAATCTCATTTCAGTGTTTGAAGCCTCACTTGCTTCATTTGATCACTTCCCTAGAATTCGTCTTTCAAAGCTTTCAACGCATCTTGTGCAATTATACAAGCAACTATTCTAGGGAATATACTCTTCTCCAATGCTTCTTGGAGATGATAAAGAGTAGATGAGTTGCTCTTTTGCACTTGTTTATTTGTTTTCTTATCTACGACATTTAATGTTGTTCAATCTGTAGGTTCGGTGTAACCCTCTTCCACTATGTCCCACAAACATTTCCCTATGAGTAAGGTCTTCATTTTGATATACCAATACTCGTAATCATATCAAATGAATTCTAGAATAGGTAGATTGTTATGTGAGGCCATAGCTATTATAAACTAAAACACTCTATTTCTCGATTACAATAAAGTACTCTATTTTTTAAAATAATGAAGAAAGAATATGAATGAAGAGATTACAAATTTAAGTCAAATCTAACTTGATTCACTCTTTCACTGATTGCTTGTTCATCTTGATATGGTGCTGCTATTTTTGGATGCATGAAATTATCTGCTACTTGTTCTTCATTGTCATTGATAAATATTATCTCTGGTGATTTTGATTCTAGAATTTATATTGAATTACTATAATGAGTATATTCAGATTCTTGTGGTGCAACTTCTATGGATTCAGATTGTTCAAATTGAATCCCAAAGGAGTTATCTTCAGATTCTGCCTCGTACCCTGAGTCCAGATGCCTCTGGTGTGCTATTAATGCGTTCTTCAACTAACTAAACACAATATGTAGGCCATAAGTTCTCACTTTTTTATCAAATATTTCAGCATTTTCTCTTACCAAAAGTGCACATAAGGCATGATAACAACCACTTGGTCTTATCATCAATGCCTCTTTACAAATTTTAGCTGGGTCTTTTGTCTCTCTTACAAGAAAAATTACTAATCCTCTCAGGCTTGTTACAAAAACAATTTCCAGTTTTTATAGCCTTCTAGGCTATCACAACATGCTTTTCCACTATAGTTTTTGATTTCTCGAATTAGGTGAAAAGCTCTTTCTTTTACAATAAATTGCCTCTTAGGCAATGTCTAATTTTTTTTATATAGTCTATTATAATTTAAAAAATATATATAATTATAAGTTAAATAATAACAAAAAAAATATTGATTTTCTTAAAAAAACTTAAAAAAAACAATATATTTTAATATTATTACTAAACATTTATAAAAAAACTTTTAAAATTATAAAAATAAAATTAACTATATAAAATTTTTAATATGCCAATTATGCCAATCTAGCCTCGGCGCTCCGAAAAACATACCATATGACAATTATTAAAAAAAAAATTAATGTTGCTGGGTTTCGGACCAACGACTTCCACTGTGTAAAGTAGAGTGCTCACAAATCGAGCTACAAGTCTTTTTAGGCTTAGAAATATCCCTTGAAATATTTAAACACTACTCCAACATGATTTTATAAAAAAAATGAAAAAAAAAATTATCCCACATGCAGCAGGATATTGACCTTCGAGTGGTTTAAAAGCATGGGCGATTGTAAAGTCTTTTTATTGCCTTCGAGCAATCGGACCTTGCCCTTTTTATCCCTTTGGGTTAATGCCATTATGCCATGTCACCTCCTTGTGTCTGCTTGCCATGTCACCTACGTACTGTGTCTGCCATGTCACCTCCTTGTGTCCGCCATGTCACCTCCTTGTTGTCTGCTCGCCACATCATCGCTTTGATGTCTGCTTGCCACATGTCCACCTCTGGTCAGCATTCTACCAAGTCATCCTATCAGTCACTTTGGGAATAGTTCTTGGTATCCTTGATATTGTCAGCTTGTCAACCTTGAACCATGTCCTTAGGATGCATGCTTTGCAGGCCTTCTTGACCTCACCCTATCGATCTCCTTGGGAATCATGCCTCATGTGGGCTCGCTCCTATGGGCCTCCTCATGCCTCCTCGATATCCATGCCTCCTGTGGTCCTCATTTAGATTTGTGTATGGATTTGAAAACCAAGACACCCTCCACGGCTCTGATACCAGATATTGAAATCAACTATTCAATATTCAAAAATTCAATTAATCATAAAATTTGAAATACAAAGCATTATATAGTGTGTACATAGTTGTTGGAGAGATATTTAGAAGAGAAGAAATAGGGAGTAAAGTAAAAGGGAAATTATATGTCTAACTCTTCCTGTCGTCCATAAACCTATCTGTGGCCCAATCCTACTGACTCGGTTGCCATCAAATGGGAGTAAAAAGGTAAAGTCAGAGCTTAAAGATAAAACAATTTTTTTTACCTTTTAACTTCCAACAACCTTTGTCTTCATTTTATATTCTATCATGTGGTCATGGCTAGAATCTCATCACTTTTGAATTTCTTGTAGATATTCAACATCATCCATTGACCTAGATGTGGATGAATGTGATTGATTCCTTGAGATTAGGATTGACATATTTTTTAGTTGAATTTTATTGGCCTAATCAAAATCATTCCTCTAACAATGTCTTTGTTGCTTTAGATGAATCTTCTCACTGCTGCAAGAAGGTATCTTCATTTCTTTATATTTCTTAAAATTGTGTCTAATTTTTGGAATTGGGGTATTTTGATTAATTTGATCACAAATTCAAGAAAATCTATGGATTTTATCTTTTGGATATGTTGGATAAGTGTTGGCTCATGGTTGTGATGCACATTTGATATTGAATTTCAATAAGAATGCCAACCATAGTTTTGAGAGGGCTCCAGGTCATGACTATTTCTTGTGAGATGCTTTGTTTGACCATGTTGACCATGACAGAGAAACTACTTACGATTGTGCATCCCTTGAAGAGAATCCTTTGTTCATCAAGATTCTCATCAAATAGGCACCATTGTTTGATGAGACTAACTATGCTTTCTATAGCATAAGGATGAATAATTATTTTATGGTACATGGATATGACTTATGGAAATCCATTGAGAATGGGTTTGCTCCACCTGCAACTCCACCCAAATATGTAAATGGTAAGAAACCATATGAAAACAATTCCAAGGCAATGAATGTAATCTTGAGTGGTTTATGTGAATCAAAATTTGTAAAGGTCATGCAATACACTTCAGAAAAATAAATATGGGATAAATTACGGAGAACATATGAAGGAGATGACAAGGTGAAGATAGCAAAACTTCAAACCCATAGGAGAAAGTTTGAAGACTTGAAGATGAAAGATGAGGAAGATATTTCTAGGTATCTACTTCATGTTTATGAGGTTGTCAACATAATTTGTGGACTTAGAAAAAGTATTTAAGACTCCAATATTGTTCAAAAAATCTTGAGGTCACTTTCCATGAGATTTGATGCAAAGGTTTCAAAATTTGAGGAAATGAAGGATCTCAAAACTTTAAGCATAGATGAGCTACATGGGATTCTCATAGCCTATGAGATGAGGATAGAGAAATATCAAACATCAAAAAGAGAGGTAGCATTCAAAGCTTCAAAAAAGGAAAAGAACAAAGAACCAAAATCAAGTTATGAATGAAGTAGTGAATAAGAGGCTAACTTTGTGAGAAGAAATGAGAAGGGTCCAAGAAAACATGAAAATATGCAAACTGTAAAATGCTTTAGTTGTGGTAACATTGGTCACTATGCAGCTAATTGTCCACAAGCTGGGAATAGCAGCAGTGAAGAAAAGAAATATGTGAAAAAGAAAGAAAGAAAATTTTATCATGAAAAGAAAAAAAGGCAAAATCAAGGCAAGAATGGGAAGAAAATCTTCCAAAGGTATAAGAAAATTTTTTATGTTGAAGAAGCAAACAATGCTTCTAGTGATAGTGATGAAAGTATCTCATATAGGGAAGAAGAAATTCTATTTTTTTCATAGAAGAGAAATAAGATGCTCCTATTATTGAAGACCAAGAAGAAGAGAAAATTTTAGAATATGAAGAGGAAGTCACAATTGATATGGAAGAGGAACTTATTGTTGATCTTGAAGAGTTGAAAATGGAGAACTTAAGATTGAAGGCTCAAGTACAAGAGGATGAGAAAAAAAAGGTAAAACTTCTACAAGATCTCATAGACTTAAAAGTTAAGGATGAACAGGAAATAAAAGTTGAAGAAGGTATGGCTGAGAAGCTAAAGGCAAAAGAGCTAGAATGTGAAATACTAGATCATGAAGTTGATATTCTAAGGAAGGGACTTGAAAAAATTAACAATAATATATATCATTTTAGAAAAAGCTTAAAATATTTGGATGACATTATCAAAACACAAATATCTCCATTTATGAATATTAGAATTGGATTTGAGGAAAGTCAAGAAGTAAAAGAATAGGAGTCAAGCTCAAAATAAATAGAAGAATCAAAGAAGGTATATGAAGAAGAATCTAAGACCTATATTGATGAGTTGATAAGTGGAAACATCAGTGATAAAGAAAAATATGCACCATCAAGGAACAAGGACCAACACAGAAAAAGAAAAAACGAATCATGCAACCATATCCTCCAAGGCAAGATGAATACTTCTTCTAGGGTTATTGTTTCTCATGTAATTATTTTGGTCACAAAGCTATACATTGCAAGGTTCATCATAAGAATATTTTTGGATTTACCAAAATGAACTTCAATTCATTTGCACCTTTCAAGGACTACAATATCATGTGTTTCAATTGCAATAATTTAAGGTATAAATCTAGATGGTGTAGAAAATATTTCTCGTAACTTCCAAAGACAAGCAAGAAAAATGATGCTCAAAATTTTCAAAAAGGTATGACTTTAAACGTTTGGAAAAAATAAAATTGAAAAATAAGAAGAGCATTGTAATTTGGGATTAGCCTTACTCCCATACCAAATTTTATCACCTCAAGAGAAGGATGTGGTGAGGGGGTTGTTCTAAGTGTCTTATTTTTAGCCCCAAGGAGCCCTTTGCCATTGATGTCAAAGGGGGAGAGAATTCAGTAAGGGGGAGCAGCTTTTCAGGGGGAGCAATTTTGGAATCCAGTTGCAAGTAAAAGAAGATATTTTTTGTAGGGTTGCCACCAATGGTAAAGGGAGATATTATTGGAAATATTGAGTTGTCATTGATGTAAAAGGGTGTATGACACTCAAGGCAATTTCAAAGGGTGTATGGAACTCAAGGCAATATCAAAGGTTGTATGGTACTCAAGGCAGAAATATTCTTCAAGGGTGATGAGTTTATAAAGATGGAAGAATTATTCAAGACAAGGTATAGTGCAAAGCAAGGCAACTATTTTTAAGGAAAGGTTGAAGGTAAGGTTTATTGCAAAGCAAGGCAAATATTTTTATGGAAAGAATTATAATATTTAATATCCAATTTAAATATTATAAAAAGAAGTTTGAAAGAAAATTATAGAGAGGTTTAGAGTTGCTTGGGTCAAAATATTTAAAATTATAAAAGGTTGCATGGAACAAAGGATTAAATATTTGATATTATAATATTTAAAATCCTAGATTTTAAATATTATAATAAAAAAGGGTTTGAAAAATAAAAGGCACCAAATATTATTGGAAGTGTTATAAAGCAAATATTTTAGCCAATGTCATTGATAAATCGAAGCACTATGGAGGCTTATAAATATGACAATATTTCACCTTAATGAAATGTAATTCGAAGATTGATTCGATGCGGTGATTACGAACGACATCGAATAGGAGGAGTATAGCAAACAATTTGGTAGTAAAGGAGGAAAATAATTTAAATATTTTATCTGCTCCTTTGACATCATCCACTAGGGTAGCCTAGGTGGTGGTTTGACTTGTGCTAAGCCGCTATGAGGAAGGTGTGAGGTTCGAAATTCATCGATGCCAATTTTAATGTGGTTTTATTACTTTGAAAAGTGTGACAAAGGAGTAAAAATTAAGTAATGCACATTTTATGTTCCATCCAGTTGGCTAGCCCAAGTGGTCACTAAGCTAGCACTAATGTGCTAGAGGTAGAAGGTCACAGGATTAAATTAGGGCAGGTCCTATTTTTCTTGGTAGTGAGGAGAAACATTTTGATTGGACAAAGGAGTGCTTCAAGTGTTTCGTGTTGCATAGTGGTTACTACTCACTGGGCTATCATAGTTGGTTACCAAGCCTTGGACTGGGTACTGCATTGGTAGATGTTATAGTTTCGATTCTCCTTGAGTTCATGGGGCTTGTTGGATAAGGTATGAGCCAAAAATTTTGATTTAAATTTTTATGTGAAAAGAGATAGTTCGTTGGCCTATTATGGATTAAAATAAGGATAATTTTTTTATGAAAAAGAGATAGTTTGCTGCTTTGTTGTTGATTAAAATAAGGGCAAATTTTTGTTTATATTTTATCTAGAAAAGGAGTTATAAGGTGTATTGTGGATTATTTTGAAATTGTAATTGTTGCATGGTAGAAAAGGAGACATAAGGTGTATTGTGGCTTATTGTTTAATTGTATTTGTGTATGATAAAAAGGGGGAAATTGTAAGGGTTTAAAAGCTTTATTTTGTGAGACTAAAAAGAAGTTATAAAGTATTATTTTCAAGCCTTGTTGTGCACATATTTTGAGAAGGATTTTAATTTGGATGATTTGAAAAATATATTTGTTAATCAGTTTTGAAGTGGCACAAGAAAGGGAAATTATTTTTGTTAAGATAGGCTTTGAAGGCACATCGTCATCAAGGCAGTTTTAGAGGTATGGTGATTTAATCCCTTACTCAAGGTTTGTTTTTAGATGAAGGAAATATTTTGATGTTATATGGTTGGAGATATAAGGATTGATTTTATGAGCATTAATATTGAATGAAATTGGGATTAAATGTGCAAAGATTATAGGTCAATTTTGTGAGTAGAGTTATGCATTGCTTTATATGAATTTGGAAATAATAGAGCAAGGGTTTGAGAATAAAGTTGTGCATTGCTTTGATTGAAATTGGGAATAATAGTATAAGGGTTTGAAAGTAAATTTGTGCATTGGTTTTGGAGTGGAATTGGGAATGTATGTGCAATTATAGTAGATCATATTTATGAAGGAAATTGTGCATCATCATGATTGATTTTGAGAGTAGATGAAAAAGATAAACTTGTGCATTGTGATTGGTTTTGAAGTGAAGGTGCAAAACAACAATTACCAGGTCGATTATCAAGTGCTAGACTAGATATATATTTAAAATGTAATAAATGTGAGACATGTGAAAGAGAAAAACTTAATGAATGTGAAGAACATATTTAACATTTGTTAGTGCATATCATTCTCTATATGTTCAAGAGGTTAAATGAATTTTGGGTAGAATATGTCTAAAATACTTTAGTTGAGAAAAACACATTGAATAATAGATAAATAACTTGATGACATCATTATGTAAGATTTAAAAATAGATAAAAATTGTTTGTATGTGATATTTGGGAAATATTGGAGCAGATTTGAGTAGGTTTTGGTAAGAAAATTTGTGCAAGCCTTATGTGTAGGCTTGGAGTAGATTTGAGCAGGGTTTGGTAAGAATATTTGAGAAAGATTTTGTGTAGAATTTGAGAATATTTGAGTAGAGTTGAGAGTAGGTTTTGGAGAATATTTGAGAAAGCCTCGTGTAAAGGCTTGGAGCAGATTTGAGTAGAGTTGATAGTAGGTTTTTGGAATAAATTTGAGTCAATCTTGTGTAAAGGCTTGGAGAAGATTTGAGCAGAGTTGAGAGAGTTTTTAGAGAAGACCAAAGTAGAGGGGATTGGAGTCTCCTATGGATAGAGTTCCATTGGTTTCTCCTATATATAGAGGTCCATAAAATAGAGTAGAGGGGATTGGTTTCTCCTATGGATAGAGGTCCACAAACTAGATTAGAGGGGATTGGTGTCTCCTATGGATAGAGATACACAAACCAGAGCAAAGATGATTGGTGTCTCCTATGGATAGAGGTCTACAAACCAAGAGGGGATAGAGTTATCCTATGGTTCGAGATCCATGAACCAGAGCATAGGGTATTGGTGTCTCGTGTGGATAGAGTTACACAAACATTGAAATAGGGAATGAGTTCTCAAGAATTTTTTTGAGAAATTTATAAGAAATATTTCTCTATGGATGTAGCCCACATTGGGTAAACCATTTTAAATTTGTTTCTCTCATGTGTGTGATGATTTGTGCATTGATATTATTGCTATTATGATTTTGAAAGAAAACTAAAATTTTTATCTTATACTATTCACCCCCCTCTCTATATAAGCTTGTGTTCTTCACAAATAAATAAATAAATAAAAATAATATAAAATAAAAATAACAACAAAACACAAAATACATAAGAAAACCATAAAAAAAAAAAAAACACAAACACTAAAAAAAAGAAAAAAACATAAAATATAAGAATTCAAAAACATGAAAACACACAAAAAAACACACAAAAAAGAAAAACATAAAAACATAAAAAACAACAAAAACACAAAAAAACAACTAAAACAACACAAAAACAAAACTATACAAAAACACACACACACACCTCAAAAAACTAAAAAAAAAGAAAAAAAACAAAACACAACTACGACCTTTCTAGACCAAAAGTATTTTAAGGTAAGATTCAACAGAGGAAACATAGGAAAGATATGTCTAAGCTAGGGAACTGAAATACCCTGACCAAACCAAAGAGAAGCAAAAACAAAGAAAAAAGGAACTAGGTACCTCTAATACTGGAGCCATTCAAATAAAGGATAAAAAGTAGAGCTTCCCTTATTTGTGAATCCCACCATCGAGGAGGGTGGTCATAGTAGGTAAGATCATCTTTATCCAATGTACAATTAGCTAAAGCATCAACACTTCTGTTATGTTATCTGACCACATTATTTTAATCCACTTTGAAAAACCCCATCTAGATTAATTGAATCTTATAAAAAATTATTTTTACTCTCCTTCAACCTTATGATTCTTAGGAGTCTTCAGAATATTAATCATGAGTTGGGATTCATATTCAACCAACAAATTTTCCCATCCAACCTTAGTAGCCTCTTGAAGGCCTCTGAGGATACCATATCCCTCAATAAGGTTATTGGAAAAGATGCCAAAATTCTCAACAAAAGTGAAAACCACAGAGTCATCTAAAAGTCTACCAATTCCTACTACACTATATTTTCTAGGGTTCCCCTAGAGGCTCCATCAATATTGAATTTTCCATAATATTTAGGAGGAGTCTGCCAATTCCTTGTTCTTTCCATCTTGTAATTACTCACATTCCCTTTAAGTCGATTGCCCTTAGAAGATTTAATATTCAATATTTGCATCACTTAATCCCATTCTCGGTGGGATTTTTTTGGGTGATCAAGGAGTTGTTGGACTAATTCAACTAAGTTGGCAATGGTTTTTTGCTAGATATAGTGAATATACTTTATTTCTTGATTGAAAATCCGGTTGTTCCTTTCATTCTAGATATTCCAAGGTATAATGGTAGAACCCATCCAAACTAACTACCTAATTAAATGATAAACACCCTCCTATTTAGGCCAATCCCTCCAAATTTGTTCAAAAGTAGAAAAATTGGACCACTATAAACCAACTAAGATGGCCATTCTCCTACATAGCTTAGAGGCTAAGGTACACTCAATAAAAATATGACTAATAGTTTCCACATTCTCTTCACACATTTCACATCTAAAAGGGCCATGAAAACCACATTTTATAATTTTCTCATAAGTTAGCACCCTACGATGCAATAAAATCTAAATAAAGAACCTCACCTTAGGCCAGAGCTTTTAAGCCCATAACTAAGAAAATATGTCATAAAATTGGTTGGTATTATTATGGCATAAGGTAAAATAACCTTGAGCAACTGAATAATCACCCTTATTAGTGTTGTTACATCCAAAAAAAATTGTATCATGGGACCAATAGAGAGATCTCATATTCAGGATGCATTGAACGTCTTGTCTTTGAATTTCTAGAATTTAAATAGGTCAGTACTCAATAGGGATCCATATTGTTAGGATTCCATTTCTAACACTAATTAATTATTTAATTATTATTTCCTATGTTCATAATCTAATACGAATGGGTGTGTCCTTCCAACTAGCACCCAATGAGTCGTATATAATAGGTTTATTATGTATTTAGAAAGGCATCAATCAAAATATCAATTAAATACCTATCTACTTGGGTTTCCTTGTATTTAAAATAATGATTCATATAACCTATGATTCTTATTGCATTAATCTATCCTTATGCAAGAAAAATACTATCATGGACGAGAGCCAGATACAAGGAATCACTTCATTTGGATCAGAGCCATACCAAAATTAGGCCATATTATTCTGCTGTCTCGGATGACTAAAATAAACAACCAATGAGATGCATTGGTGAGGACCTCCTTCTATGACATTAACACACTACGTCTGTGTTAGCATCTTTTTTCTATGTTACAGGTGAGGAGTGGCCTATGTTCTATGTTAAACATCTAAGGAGACACTAGTAAACCCTAAACAACCAGTGAGTTGCATTGGCGAGGACCTTTGTCTATAGCATTAACATGTTGTGTCTGTGTTGGTTTCTTAATCTACGTTACAGGTGAGGAGTGGACTACATTATATGTCACATAAATTATAGAATTTTGTGATGACATACATCACAAAAAAAAAAAAATTAAAGGTTCGAAAAATTTTACGACCATCGGTGAACGTTCCGACGTCGGAAGGTAGTGAACATAAGTTTTTTTTTTTAGAAAACATTTATCCCACATCTGCCATGGGAAAATATTTTGAGGGGTTTAAAAATAAAAACCTACTCAAAGATAATTGCCTAGCATGCTAGGCATAACCATAGTGTGAATAGGAATACCTTACACCACATGGCATCATCAAAATATCTGATTATTTGAATCAAGCCATCCCGTTCGAAACCCTCTATGCCATCAAAACACTACTATACTATCCACCACTTGGACCCCACTCTGCCTAGCCAACTGAGATCCACCTCTCCCCCTTCGTTGAGCCTCGCTCTGCCTAGCTCTTGAGCTTAGCTTCACCTCTCACCGCCCCTCTCGCCACTCCTCCTCTACCACCATAGTTGACACAAAATTGTTGAAAAAATTGTAAAACTAAATTTTTACTACCAAAGTGACACAAAATTTGTTGAAAAATTTGTAAAACCAAATTTTTGTCGCCAAAGTTGACACAAAATTGTTGAAAAAATTGTAAAACCAATTTTTTTTGCAAAAATTTTGACAAATTGAAGCCACATTTTGCAATTTTTGACAAAATTAAAAACAAAAATTTGGCAAATTGTAAAACTAAAAGTAAAAAAGGCATCAAAACAAACTTTGTGGAAATCTAAAAAAGTTATATTTTTTCAATTTTCTGCATGGCAGAAGGTAGAAGATCGTAGGATATCACACTCAAAAAAATTTACCAAGAACTACACCAATGCAAAGAGGAGAGCATCGCTACAAGACAAGAATTAGAACAAAGGATATCAACAATTGACTTGAATATGGATGCCTTCAATCAAAATAGGGTGCTGGTTCAAACTAACCAAACTACGAGAGGATCAACGCACCAAATAGCGTTAGGAGGACCACATACATCCATCCTTCCCAAAACTACTAAATTGGATTTCCCAAAATTTGAAGGTGGTGACCCCAATAATTGGATTTATAGGGCAAAACAATATTTTTCCCTAAATCAGATTCCAAAAGTACAAAAAGTGCATATTGCATTGTTCCACTTGGAAAATGAGGCTTTTCAATGGTACCAGTGGTTTGAAAAAACTGGTGAAAATTCACACAAACCCTATTGGTACAATTAGGTCCTAGCAAGATCAAAAATTTCACTGGAGCCCTCACCAAACTATGCCAAACCAGGTTAGTAAGCGAATACCAAGCAGAATTCGAAAGATTGGCAAACCACACAATAGGGCTAGATGCTTCATTTTTTTAGGATTGTTTCATCAGTGGATTGAAGGAAGAAATCAGGCTAGAAGTACAAATGTATTATCCAACTACCATGATCCAAACTATTGGACTTGCCAAATTAGCCAAGGATAAAATCAATGCATAATGTCGATTATGGAAACCACCTATGGGGAAATCATAAACCACTTACATTATCCCCAAACCCACATCTAATTGTAGGGCACAAAGCACCTACAAAACCTCTAAAATTAACTCAACCCTACCAATTAAGTGCCTCAATTTTGAAGAAATGAAAGAACGACAAGCAAAAGGTCTATGTTATCATTACGATGAGAAATTTGAGAGAAATCATAAATGTGCTACATGAAAACTATACATTCTGGATGCAATTAACCCTAATAAGGTTATTGAAGAAGAATACAAAATAGAAGTAGAAGTGGTGATAAGTGGGACAAAAGATAGCACTGAAAATACACCGAAAGTCTCTTTCAACGCCTTGGCAGGATTTTCTTCTCCACAAACCATGAGAGTCAGAGGATACTTCAAAAAAAAAAAAATCCCATTGTGCTTATAGAATTTGGAAGTACTCATAATTTCATTGACCCACACATGGCTAAGAAATAAAATTTCTATATACATCCCTGTAATAGTTTTGAAGTCATGGTTGGGGACAAAGGAAAAATTAATTGTAAAGGAAAATGCAATAATATCAAACTCACCATGGGCGATTATAGCATGAAGAATAATATGTATGTACTTCTATTAGGAGGATGTGATATTGTCCTAGGGGTACAATGGTTATGAAAACTTGGAAAATTCCAATCATATTTTGAAATTTTATGGATGCAATTTATAATAAAAGACTAGACATACACCCTTAGAGGCATGTAATTAGTACCATCTCAAATTGTAAGTTCTCATCATATGGAGAAAATTATATGCAAAGGTAGTAAAGGAGTGGTTGCATAGTTGTTCTCTATGCAATAAACTAAGGGAAAAGAAAATGAGGCACTAGAATTACAATTTTTAGAATACCATGCCAAAGTATTTAAAACCCCAGAAGGATTACCTCCACACTGAAGTCATGATAACACCAATCAACTTCTTCCAGGACACCTGCACCCTAATATACCACCTTACCGATATCCATATCTTCAAAAAATAAAAATTGAAAAATTAGTTAAAGAACTACTAAGAGTAGGAGTTATTAGAACAAGAAAAAACCATTATTATTCTTCGGTGATATTGGTTTGCAATAAGGATGGATCATGGCACCTCTGTGTCAACTTTCATGCCCTCAAAAAATTAACTATCAAAGATAATTTTCCATCCCAGTCATCGATTAGTTATTGGACAAACTTCATGGAGTAGCATATTTCTCCAAACTCGATCTACGATCAGGATACCACAAAATTTGAGTTAAAGAAAGTGATATTCCCAAAACAACATTTCGTACTCACAAATGGCATTATGAATTCATGGTTATGCCTTTTGGTCTGACTAACGTGCCTTCAACATTTCAAATTTTAATGAATTAGGTATTCCATCCCTTCATTCGAAAGTTTATATTAGTTTTCTTTGATGAAATTTTGATTTACAACATAACATGGGAAGATCACTTATGCCATGTGGACCAAGCACTAAAAATCTTGAAAAACAACCAATTATATGTGAAAAGATCAAAATGTTCCTTCTACAAATAAGAAGTAGAATACCTAGGACACATCATCTCTAAAGGAGTTAAAGTGGATCCACACAAAATCAAAGATGTAAAAAATTGGCCCCTACCAAAAACCTTAAAAGGGTTGTGTGGTTTTTTGGGATTAATAGGGTATTACCACAAATTTGCCCAAAACTATGGTAAAATTACAGCCCCTTTAACAACACTACTCAAAAATCACACCTTCCTTTGGTCTCCAGAAGCTATAGATACCTTTATCACCTTAAAAAATGCCATGTGTACCACCCCTGTCTTGGAAATGCTAGATTTTTTTAAACCATTTATTATTGAGAGTGACACAACAGGATTGGGCATGGGGGCAGTGCTCATGCAATATAAAATACCTATCACTTTTACAAGCAAGACATTTTCTAAAATGAATATGGCCTTCTCTACATATGAAAAGGAGATGCTAGCCATTGTCCATGCCATTCAACATTGGAGACCTTACCTTATTGGCCAGAATTTCATTATTCAAACAAACCATCATAGTCTCAGGTACCTCCTTGAGTAGCGAATAACCACTCCATCACAACAAGAATGGATGACAAAACTAGTAGGTTATGATTATGAAATCGTATATAAAAAAGGAAAAGATAATATGGTTACGGATGCACTTTCTAGAAATATGGAGGACGTGTCTCAATTATATAATTTTTGTTACCCTATTCCTAAATGGATAGACCAAGTTAGTGAAGAATGGTTTATAGAACCCACCATACATACAATAATTCAACAACTCCAATAAGATCCCACCAACAAGCAACATTATTCTTGGAAGGATAACATACTACATTATAAAGCACATCTTGTTTTATCTCCTACAACCACATATCATGCAAAACTCCTCCACGAATTACATGCTACACCCACTACAGGACACTCTGGATTTCTAAAAACCTATAAAAGAGTGACTAGATATTTTTATTGGATGGGAATGAAAAGCGATATTAATAAATTCGTCCAAGAATGTGAAACATGCCAAAGGCAGAAAGGAGAAATAGTAGCTACACTAGGGCTTCTTCAACCTCTTCCAATACCAACAAAAACATGGGCTGATATTTCCATGGACTTTATCGAAGGCCTTCCAAAATTTGTAGGTAAAACAACCATATTAGTGGTGGTGGATCATCTATCTAAATATGCTCATTTTTTCCTAGTGAGTCACTCATATACAACCAACACCATTGCTCAAATTTTCCTGGATAATATTTTAAATTACATGGTATGCCTTCGTCCATAGTTAGTGATTGTGATCCCACTTTCATGAGTAACTTTTGGAAGGAATTATTTAAGCTTCATGGCACCCAACTTCGTATGCGCTCAGAATATCACCCGTAAATAGATAGTCAAACTAAAGTTGTTAATAAGTGCCTCAAAATATATCTTCGTTGTTTTATTACTACTCAACCTCTTCACTAGGTTAAATGGTTGTCATTAGAGGAATGGTGGTATAACACCACATATCACATTGCCATTAAAATGACCCTTTATGAAGCCTTATATGGTCAAATACCACCATCCCTTACTTCCTATGTTCCATGACAGACAAATGTTCCTGTAGTGGAGATGGTACTCTCTACTTGTGATGACTTGATGGGAATCCTTAAGGAAAATCTACTCACCACTTAACATCATATGAAGCAACAAGCAGACCAACATTGAAGTGAGCATAGTTTTCAAGAAGGTGATATGGTGTTCCTTCACTTACAACCATATCGTCAAACTTCTCTCAAAGTCAAAGGTTCTCAAAAGTTAGCACCCCAATTTTATGGACCCTATAAGGTGTTACAACGTATTGGACCTGTGGCATATAAGTTGGAGCTACCTGAGTCTTCCAAAATTCACCCCGTATTCCATGTTTCTTACCTTAAACTAGTAGTAGGCACACACATCACAACCCAAACTCAACTTCCTAAATTTACAAAGTATGGGACACTCATGATTACACCCGAGACTATCCTCGATCATCGCATGTGTTACCTTCACAATAACACCACCACAAAATCTCTTGTTCAATGGAAGGATCTACCACTTGAAGACACCACATGGGAGAGACTCCATCACATTAAACAAAAGTTTCCTCAGTTTCAACTTTGAGGATAAACATTCTTTTAAGGAGGGTGGCATGTTAGGATTCCATTCCTAACACTAATTAATTATTTAATTATTATTTCTTATGTTCATAATCTAATATGAACAGGTGTGTCCTTACAAATAGCACCCAATGAGTTGGATATAATAGGTTTATTATGTATTTAGAAAGGCATCAATCAAAATATCAATTAAATACTTATCTTCTTGGGCTTCCCTGCATTTAAAATAGTGATTCATATAACCTGTGATTTTTATTGCATTGATCTAACCTTCTGCAAGAACACTACTTTCATGGACGAGAGCCATATACAAGGAATCACTTCAAATATCTACCAACATTTGAATTACCAGTAAGGTGTAAAAAAGAAACTGAGTTATCAAATTTTGGTGACCATCCCAAGAATTTGTTCAAAAATTTACCTGTTGACCATTATGAATGATACAAAATAACTTTTTCTTAATCAAATCCTCACCAGTATTAAGAACCGCTAAAATGGGAGAACCTTTGGTAGGTAATTGATAGTGAACAAGGTCTCTAGGAATTTTATTCTCAACATATTTAGCATGAAGATTATTGGTCCAAAGGGCATTGGGGTTATGTAAAATCCTCCAATACAATTTAGTAGCTAAAGCTTTGTTGTTATTAATAGCAGATTAGAATTCTAGCCCCCCTTCATTCTTGGGAAGATACAAAGTGTCCCATTTCACCAAGGCCCATTTTATTTTCTCCTTAGTACCACTCCAGAGGAACCGATAATTAATTTTATCCAATTCTTGAAGAAAAACCTTTGGGATATTCAACATGGTAGAAACATAAATAGGTATAGCTTGAAGGATAGATTTTACCAAGGTAATTCTACCCCTAAAAGAAAGCCACCTATTGGTCCACTTTCCAATTTTATTCTTAACTTTTTCTAACAACCAATTCCAGTATTTATTTTTTTGTCTTCGAGTATTAATAGGGATGCCTAAATAAGTTATTGGAAGGGAGGTATTCTTATATCTTAATTTATACAAGACCATGAATTCCTGTCTCATAGTGTAATGAAATAAAATGAATTTAGACTTGTCTTCATTGATCAATTGCTCAATAGCCTTAGAAAAATAGCTAACGATTTGCTTAATTTTAGAATATTCCTTAACTGTAGCTTTACCTAACATAGTAGAGTCATCAAAAAATGGAATATGAGAGATAGGCCTAGCTCCATGAAAAATGTTAACTTCGTCAAGGGTTTTCTTGTCTCTATTTTTGGTTATAGTCCTACCCAAGCATTCAAAAATAATGATGAATAAATAAGGGGAGAGAGGATAACCTTACCTAATACCTCTAAAATCTGGGAATAGATGTGAAGGCCTACCTTTAATAAGAACTTAGTAGGATACTGAAAAGATACAACCCATAATATAGTCCATCCAATCTTGAGAGAAACCAAATTACCTCAAAACTTTGATAAATGTCAATCCACTCTATCATAAGCCTTGGATAAGTCTAAACAAATGAACATAGAAGGATATTTTGTATTTACATGGAGTGAATGACTTCCTGAGCAAGAACTATCTCATCCACTATTTGATATCGTTCCACATAACTTCCTTGTTCAAGGAAAATAATATTATGCAAAAGAGGCTTGAACCTTTTTGCCATGATCTTAGCAATGATTTTGATAAGAACATTACATAAATAAATAGGTCTAAAATTTGAGATATGATAAGACTCTTGAGCTTTTGGGATAAGATTTATGTAATTTTTATTGATAAACTTAAAAATATCTTTGGCTTTCCTGGCTTATTCCACCAACTCTAATAAATCAGCATGAAGTATATCCTATAAATCTTGGTAGAACTCAATGGAAAAACCTTCAGGACCTAGGGTTTTCCTTTTTACATTTTAAAAAGCACTTGTTGAAGCTCATTAATAGTAAAAGGAGAAATAAAAATAGATTTACCATTATAATTCACAAGAGAAGGGATCATTTGAAGAACATTTTGTTGAGAAGTCGAGTCAAGAGGAGTAGCAATAAAAATATTGGAAAAGCAATTCACAACAATAGAGTTCATGCCATCCCAAGTGTAGACAACCTATCCTAAATCTAAATTTAGGGAAGAAATAAAGTTATGAGATATTCGATCTAGAAGAGATTCATGGAAGAAATTTGTGTTTTGATCTCCTTCTTTGAGCCATTGAATTCTAGATTTTTGCTTCCATAAGAGTTCTTATTTTTTTTTCCCATTCCTCTAACTGAGCTATGAGTCTAATTTCATATGTACTTCTGCTCTCTGTGAGACCATATAAATGGAATTTTTTATTCAAAATTTTAATTTGAGAAATAACTTCATGTTTTTTTTTGTTGAACATCCCAAAACTCCTTCTAGTTTGAAGTTTTGATTTTGGATTTAATATAATGCAACATTTTGGTAAAATAGTACATCTTAGTCTCATATCTTGGTTTACCTTTCTTCCACCATTTTTGCAATTGGCATCTGAAGGAACTGTCTCTAAGACACATTAAATGAAATTAAAAAGGAGAGAAACTCACATTGGTTTTCCAAATTTCCACCATGACTAGCCAGTGATTTGAACTAGCATTTTTAAGAGTCTTCACTTTAGGAATGTGATCATGGATTAAGAAATGATCAGATAGTAGGAAATATATAATATCTCCATGATACAAGATAAGCCTTGCCTTATGTTAGACCAATTCATAAGGCCATTATCTAGCTGGGTGTCCACAATATAAAGGTTTTTAATATATTCATTCATGAGGTCAGTGCTCCTATCCAAATTTCTATTTCCCCACATTTTCTCATCTAGAGAGAGGATGGTATTAAAATATCCTCCTATCAAGATCCAAGATTCAAGAAAATGACATATAATATAAGTTATATCCTTACATCATCTTCTATTTTGCTCCAAAGAAGTCAGAGCATAACCAGTTATGCAAAGCATAATTTGGTTGGAATGTCTACTTTGAATAGCTATAGCCAAAAGACCCCAACTACCAACCATATGGTGAATAACTACCTATTTTGGGTCCCAAAGGTAAGCAATGCCACCAAAAGTCCCCTGGGAACTAAGGAAAACAACTTTTACTATTGGCCAGATTTTACTAGCAATTGAATCCATTTTCTCTATTGACATCTTTGTTTCTTGAAGGAAAACAAGAAGAGAATGGTTTTTTTGAATCATTCTTCTAATTTCATTTTTTTTGAAAGACTCACTTTGAGTCCTCTAATATTCCAAGTGATGATATTCATTAATAATAGGGCTAAAATAATTGGTAAGGAAATTAATCTTACCTTCCTCTACAAACATTTCACCTTATTTTACCATATATTATTGATTGGTCTTGCAACCTACCTTTTTATTAGAATCCATATTTAATTTGTTTCCCTCTTTATTTACTTACTCTAATTGAATCTGGGATGTCTTCTAACCTTGAAGAATGCATGTACAAAGTCAAATTATTTATAGAATATTCAATAGAGTCTATCTTAAGACCTATATTATTTGAAGTCACCATTTAAAATATTGTTTTTTCTTATGTATATTTTCTCCTTTTTTTTGTTGAAAACTTTTGATTTGTTGGTTTGTATCTAGGTTATTACTTTCATCTCTAAATTGTGTTTCTAAGATTTATATTTTCATTATTTTCTTTTCCCCACCTAGAGCATAATTTATGGAAAGAATTTCAAACATATTAGCTACTAACTTTGATTGATCCTTCATAACTAGTTTTTTATGAGTGTTCTTCTTCTTAGGTATTTGGAAACCTGCTGAATTTGTATCTTCTTTCTTTTGATATGGAATTTTATTTGGGCAAATACTAGAGAAATGACCATATTCATCGTAAATTCTACAATGAAAAGGAATTTTCTCATAGTCCACTACTTGCTTCCAAGTTTCCTCCCCAAATTGTAAAGTTATCTTTTTAGGTAGGGTTTGTCAAAATCCATTAAAACACAAATTTGAGCATAAATAATATGTTCAAATTTTTTAGTACAATTAGCTAATCATCATAAAATTTCCCAAACAGTTTCCAATTGAAGAAAAGCAACCGAATTCTAGAATTAAATTAGGAGGCCAAATATTCTAACCCACATGAGACCTGTAGAAGGTATCTCTTATTTGGATTTAAATTTAGTATGCCAGGGATTCATAAAAATCCTTGATCTTCCAAATAACCAGGTACCCCCTTGAAATATTTTCTCTCTATTTTTATTGTTAGAAAATAAAACAAGAAAATAACCATTTGGATAAATAGATATTTGTAACTCACCTTTAGTTTTGCAACCCACCTTGGATAAATAGCTTTTTGCAACCCAAAATTTGAAAGCACATAAGTGCGGATGAAAACCCAAGAAACAACAAATTAGTCCTCTTTTTTCTAGATCTTCAATGCTAGTCTGAATGTCGCCCATATCAAGCTTAATAATAGGAGTTCCATTAGCTACTCTAAGACATCCTAAATTAGTTTTCCTCAGATCAATCTTAGGTATTCTTAGAGGTTTATGGGAAGCCCTAAGATTAATGTTAGCATTAGGTTGAGGCTGTCCACCATGGAGGACATCCCTAAAATTCATTTTTTGGATAGAGTCTTGGTAATCCTTGCCCTTGAAAGGGGTTTCCATTGTGGATTTATTTTGGGGGTGCACCTTAGAACTAGATTTACTTGATATTTGGACAATTTTTGATCAGTTGCTTGAAACTTATTTTTTGATCTCTTTAATACATGCCCTAGATGCCAAGGAGAGGTAAGCTTTTCATTTTTAATTTGTGCAATAAATTGGAAGCCATTGTCAATAAAGTTCACCACATGATCTATTGAAAGATAAAATTGTAACACATCTTGGGTCCCCTAAAACATATCCTACTAAAATTTTGAGAAAAAACCATAAATATGTTGGCCACTAGGGCTCGAAGGCCCTGAAAAAAAACCTCTAGAGCTACTTGCATGTAACCCAGATGAAACCCTTGCTTATTCTCTTGTCAAAAATCTCACTCACACATATGGATGTGCTATAACTTGTGTTGCTCCAAATGATCTAAAAATTTATGGAGATGTGCTAGGGTATTTTAGGCATCTACCCTTAAAATTACATCTTAATCCAAGAATGGATGAGTGAAATATGACCGAAACAAGTTTTATATCTTGGGAAATCCTGTGAAAAGCATCTCTTCCAAGCCTAATTTTAACTAAAGAACAATACTGAGCATTGGAATCCCCACTCATATTACATCATGATCACATAATTGTATTACAATAGCTTGGTAATTATGCATTTATCTCTTGGCAAGATTCTAACCTTAGTCTCCCCCTTGAAATTTCATAATTACATGATATTCACATGCCTTTAACATGCATTAGAAAGGATCCTTGATATAGGAATTCTATTATAAAAAGAGAGAGAGAGAGAGAGAGAGAGAGAGAGATGATTTTCCCTTCTATATAAGTCATGTAATAAAATACAATATAGTATATACATCATATTCATAGGTTATGTTTTAGTATTTTTACAACAAAATAAAAAGAGGGAGAAGGGGAAAGGCCTTTTCTATCTAACTATAGGCTAGCATAACATTAATAAAATAAAATAATTGTAAAATACACATATTTTTGTTAATATGGGTTAATCAACTTCAAAAAAATAACTACAAGACACTAGTACATTTATTTAATTCACATTGGAAAGGATTATGGTCTCTAGGAGTTTTATGAAAAAAAATCAAATATGGATACCCAACTCATTTGAACCAAAACATGTTAAAATGTGTATAAAAATTTTATGGGTGGAAAAAAATATGAGATATGATTAAACTATCCCTTCTATATAAATCATCCATATCTATATATTTGGGTTAGTATACAAATAATCAAAATCCAACTGATTACAAGATGTCATACATTTATTTAAATGGGTTAGTCATACCAATTAAACAATTTTAGAAAAATGATTATAGGATACAAATTGCATAGTATTTGGTTTGCTAGAAAGAATAAACTATTAGTGGAATATGAATCCATAACAATTACATTGACTAATTGAGAATTATGTGTTTATTGCATGGATTGAAGTTTGATTATTTAATATGAAGTGCGGATTTTTTCATGCTTTAAAATTTGAGTCATAATTGTTGGGACAATAAGAATTTTTGGACATTTGCAAACTTGTGATGAAATGTGAATCAACCATGATTATTTGGTGGATTTGAGTTGGTATAAGAATTTATCAAAGGCTTTATTATAATTTTTTTTGTAAATATAATAGATTGTGATAGTTCGAAAGACTATAATCCCCATTGATTAAAATTAAGAAAGGTATCTCATCTTGAATGAAAATAATATTTATTGGTAAAGCAAGGGTGTAGTGGAATAGAGCTATAAATGAGGCTATCAATTATACATGATACCACATTTTTAGACATGCTTGAATCCCCTCAGATTCATGTTACAAGTTGAAGTGATCTGCTAACATGAAGGATTTTTAGTAGGAAAAATATTTGTATATTTTAACTTAGTTGAGAAGGCACAAAGTTGTGTTTTTAAGATGAAAAATAAATTTTATTTTATTTTTCTTATTAACATTATGATGACATATATTTGAAATGTGATAAATATATTTTCATATGTATTACCAAATAATTTTATATAATACCATAATTATTACAAACTGCATATTTTTTGTTGTAATTAACCTAAACTAAGATTGGGTATTGGAATTGGCTAAAAGGATCCTCAATTCTTTATTACTCACCTGATGAGTTATTTGGTGTAAATAAATTATTATAGTCTAGCATCTCAAATAGGAGCATGGTTATGTTTTAAAAATATGTAAGGTACTAAGGTGGCATAGTGGTGGAATTAAATGGAAAGAGTTCTAGATGGGCTTGAATTTCCATTGGATTAGTGGTATTCAATAATGATTTTTTAGAAAATAAACTTGTATTTAATATTATCCCTTGAAAACACACTTGAAGATCTTAAATACATGGAAGTATGGTATTATTTATGTTGGAATAGCAATAACGTTGAATACACAATGTGATTTTCATTGGTCATTGGGTTGGTTTTGCTAAATATTTAAATGATTTGTTAGGGTTGATGAATGTAATGAGGTGACAAATGTGAAGGTAAACTAGAAGGTAGTAAATGAGGATAATTGATAGGGCCAAAAGATATGACATGCTTATGTCATAATGCATGAGATAATTTTTTAAAGACATGATATCATCAAACTTTAAGATTTGTTACATCAAATTATCAAAGAGTTGAACAATACGTGTATAGCCATAAAATCCCTTGTTTATCAAGCAAATTTTCTTTTACAAATGTAATATGTAAATATTTACTATTGTTAGCAATCTAACTATATTATTTTATTATCTAACAATATAAAATATTCATACAAATGCATACATTCAATAACACATTTATTGAATAATATTATTGATGAATATTCAATACAAACAATGCAAATACAATGGAATGCAAGGTTTGTTCTCACTATATTACTATATCATTGTTATCCCAATTACATTACTTTACCTTCAATATATACACACATGGATATGAGACTCTTCACATTCACAACCCTTGACCTTTCTACTTACATAAAATTTTCATCTCCTCACACACATGGGAGATCTAACACTTCATATTTCTCATGGGAGAAATACCACATAATAATAAATCTATTATTGACTCCACATATCCACACAAGGACAAAAACTCTAGTGATTACACATACTAAATTATAAACTCTTACATAACTCCTCACTTACATAACTCCACACTTACATGACCCCTACTTTATACTCAATTTTTTTCCTTGGAAAAATCTATATTTTTTATTTTTGAGATTAAAAAAATTACAATGTTATGGGTATGAAGTACCCTCAAGAATTTTAGTTACATCCTATCTAGGAGTTGGTTTAAACTGAACTAAGAGGAATATTGGCCTCCCTAATATAATATGTTACAATAAAAATATAATCTAGAAAAAAAATACTAATAACATGATTGATAGGTGGAAAACAAAAATAACTTCATGATCAATCACAATTCTTGAATGAGTCTTACCTGAGTATAAAAACAAGACTCATATTTCAATTTTGAAGATAAAAGCTATTTGAATATTCTATTCCTATAAAATAAAGGCAAGAGTCCTTTTCAAAACCCCTGCTTTCTTTTTTCTATTAATAGATATTTGATATGATTGTTAATAAGAGGAGGATTGTGTTGAAACCCCACACCCTCTAATTACTGCTTCTCTCTCCCAAGTATTTTCTAGAATATTTAAACCATATTTTTAAATACCATCTTCTTCTACATTTATTTCCCTATATATGTTCTTGTATGCAAATTTTGTTATAGAATATTTTGCTAATTTCACTTGTGAGATGAGAGAGAGTGCAGTAGCGAGTGTGAGCATGAGATAGGAGGGAGTGTAGAAACAAGAGCACATGTAAGCTATGAGGGAGTTGCAAGTGTGATTTAGGAGGAAATTGTGAGTGCAAGTCAGGTTGGAGTTGTGAGTGTGATTCAGGATTGGAGTGTAGTAGTGAGTGTGAGCATAATCCAAGAGTGAGTGCAACAGTAAGTGTGATAATGATTTAGCAGAGAGTGCAATTTAACATGAATGCAAGAATGATATAGGAGTGAGTGTATACAAAATTAAGTGCAAGCATGATCTAGGAGTGAGGGGGATTATGAGCAAGAAATAAAAATCAAAGTACAATCCAATTGAATAAAATCTAGTGTGATCTAGGAGGAAGTGTGATATAAGAGGGAGTGTAAGACAAGATTCAATCATGGTTGAAGAGTAGTGGGTTCATCCTGAGTACATCAATGCTTCAAATAGTTACCATGAATGCATGGAAAATTATTTCCAAAAAATTGCTGAAGTGAAGGAATGCCAAAAAAAATAACAGACAAGGGCTATGGTGATCCAAGAGGGAGTACAAGCCAGAAGCAAGTGTGAGGTAGGAGAGAGTGCAAGTTTGGAGTGAGTTAAAGCTAAGAGGTAAGGTGAGCCAAGAGGGATTGCAAACCAAGAGCAAGCCCCATTATCTAGTTAGGAAGGAAAGTCATGTTTGAAATCCATAATGTAAATTCGGGATATCCTAATTGGAAGTATGGAGACCCATAAGAAAAAGAGTGAAAATATAGCAAGTTTGATCTAGGTGGAAAATGTTACACCATATCAAGGATGAGATGACTGAGCATGATATAGTGGTTCTTAAAAGTAGAGGTTTAATATGTAAGTTCCATAGATCATGGCTAGGGTTTTTGGAGATTTAAAATTGGATCAAGTGGAAGTGGGGATTAAATTCAAATTACTCTATGAATTTTCTTCCTAAATGTTTTTTTCTCATCATATTTTCTATTTTAGAAATTAGGGATAAAATAATGGTTGGCAGCCCATGGTTTAGGGGAATATATGCATTTTATTTGAGACCATGAAATGAATTTTTTTGTTGAGACATAAACTATTAAGAAGCTTCTAGTATGGGTTAGACTTTTTGGACTTCCATATCAGCTTATAAATAAGGATGTTCTGAATAATATTGGACATGCCCTAGGGGAATTCATAAAGGAATGACTAACTACTAAGGAGTGAAAGCATGCTATATATACTCAAATATCTGTTTCTATGGATATTTTAAAACCTTTGCAACAATCCATTAAGATAAAATATAAATCAAGATACTGGGATCGAAAAGTAGATTATGACAATATCCTATTTCATTGCCACAATTATTATGATATTGAACACATGGCAAAATTTTGTAAAGTGAAAACTATGAAGAAAGATAAAAAAATTCTAGCCATGAGATAAACTTCAAGACAAAACAAATAAATCATACAATAATAGAAGCTAGATCAAATTAATGATATTTCACTTTGAAAGAAGAGGTAAATAAAGCCTATCTACAATATCATTTTGTGAATTCAAAAGGAATTTAAGTTGTAAAAGAGATATGGAGAGAAATCCTAAAACAAAGACAACAAAAAAAGTTAGTTTTTTTTGGTAGATAAGATACTATAGCATTAATACCGGGTTTTATAGGTTGACCCAAAAACTTTTACAAAAATCAGCCCAAGGTTGTTGATGAACATGTCCTTACTAATGATCCTATATATGTAAAATCTACATGCTGCCAAAGCCATTACATCCAGTAAGGCACATAGTCTGTTATCAAAAATAAACTTCCCATACAACATTTTGGGTATACCTTGAGAAAACACACCTGCATCATAATTACAAAAAAAGAAACAGACACAAATCCCTTCCTTGAAATAGTGGAGAAACAAAAAGTTGTAGACACACATAGCAGAGTACTAAAAAAACTCCCACAAGCTCTGTATTGGCAATTATTCTTAATAATTCTTTGGTAATTGCTTTCTTCCGTATATGACATGCTTTGGGACCACATATTGTCTTGGCCAATCAGCCTTGGAGAAGTGAACCTGCTGGCTAGATTTATGGTGGTGGCTATCTGGTGGTCCACGTGGCTTTGGTTTGAAGTCTTATATTGTCGTTTCTTTCCTACCTTGTGATTATCAACCAACCTCAAATTACTAATATGACTAGGAGCCATGTTATCTGACATGTGACTATCCCCATTAGTCTTTGTGGTATTTCCAAGCAGCATCCACCAAGACTGACAGCTCGAATAATTTTTATTATGAGTCCATTTCAAAAAAGAGATGGGAATACTCATAGCCTTTGAACTTATAGTGCCTTCCCTGTTGGTAAATTTGACTATCATTCTTGGCATTATTGTTGAATAAGATCCTCTACTTCACTTGGTAAATCGTGTTCCCATTTGAAAAGTCCATCACCATCAACACCCAAATTGGTTAGCTTATCAGCAACTTTTTTAGCTTCTCGAAAGGCATGTTAGGATTTTCTATCATGTCTTCCTTGGAAAATGATCCTAGCCTTTTCAATAATTGTTTTAATCCTCTAAGGAGGTGTTTTCCAATTATTGAGGAGATTTATAACATGCATAGAGTCTCCTTCTACGATCAAATTTCCTTCTAAGTCTTGAGTCATTTGAAGGCCTCTCCACATAGCTTTAGCTTCAACTTCATTTTTTTTCCTTGTTCCCAAATATTTCAAAAACAAAAGCATCATATTCCCATTATGATATCACACAATGCCACCAGTGCCTGCTCTGCCAAAATTTTCCTTAGTCGATCCATAAAAATTAAGCTTAAACCAACCTGTAGGAGGTGGGGACCACTTAACATTGGCTCTGGGGTTGACTACCCTAGGTACAAACTCATATAACAAGGTTAAGCTTAAATATTGAGCAATCGTGGTCTCCTGTAGATGAGGTTTATGACTATAAAAATGGATAAGGTTCACATTCTCATTGGCAAAGGATAGGATCCTGGCAATGATAGTTTTATGATCATGGATAGACTCATTAAAGACTCTATGGTTCATTTCTAACCACACCTGCCAAAGATAGTGATTGAGACAAATTTTCCACATGTATCTAAGTATTTTGCTTGAAAATGGGTAAGGCCACTGAATGAACAAATCAAGTACGATGGCTGGTTTAACCCAAGAAATATTGAAGGCCTGAAAAACCCCACTTAGGATAGTCAAGGAAAAAGGGCACTCAAGGAAAATGTGATAAATGGCATCCCAATTAGCCCTGCACAGATAATAGTGATTAGTGATACAAATACCTTTACACATCATATTATCAATGGTTAGAATTCTTCCTTAGATAACCAACCATGAAAAAACTACAATTTTTGGAATTAAATTGTTTATCCAAACTAAGTCCTTTTGGAGGACAAAATCCTCATCATCAAGCAGAAGCTTGTAAGCTGATTTAACAGTGAACTACCCATTTTTCATAGGAACCCAGGTCACTTGATCTTCCTTGGGTATCATGGGGATAAAAAATTTCCCAAGAATGTTACAAAGATCATTTGATTCCGCTTGAAATTCCTGAATCCTTATTTGTTTCCACTTCATTCTTCCTTTGTCCTCAACCATATAATCAAAGACTTTTTTGCCAATGAGTTCTTCCATGATATCTCTGATTCGAGCTAAGTTAGGATATTGCATCAATGGTTCATCCTTAGCCCACCTATCATTCCAGTAATTTATCCTCTCACCATTGCCTAAAACCCATATTAAACTTTTTTTGATGATTTTATTACAATTAAGAATTACTTTCCAAAAAGTAGAACCTCTAATTGGAGCTGAGTCACTTAGAAATTCCATATTTTGAAGATACTTTCATTTTATGATAGTTTTCCATTCATTTTCTTCACCAGAAATGAGGTGCCATGCCTGCTTAGCTAGTAAAGATAAATTTATATGAGCAATTATCCTCAGACCTAAGCCCCCATTTTCCCTGGGTCTACACACTTTGGTCCATCCTACAAGGTGTATCCTTTTTTTCTCCTCTGATCCAGTCCATAAAAATTCTTTTTGAGTTTCTCAATTTTGCTTTGAAAATGGAGAGGAAATAGACTAGAATGCTCTGAAGAGAGGCCTTAGCGAGGGTCAACTTTCCTTCTTGAGATAGAAGATGACCTTTCCATCCAGAAAGTTTTTTTTGAATTCTTTCAATAACCCTGTCCCACATTGACTCTCTCGGAGAACCAATGAAAAGAGGGAGACCAAGATACGAAGTGGGGAGGTTTTCTATATAACACCTTAAAAATTTTGCAATCCTTCCTTACCTCTGAATGGGGGTGTTCAATAAATATAACTTGTTTTTACTGAAATTAACTTTCTTACCATCAACGTCCTTGTAGAGTTGCAAGATGTATTTAATTCTTTTGGCCTCAACCACCGATGCCTTAGTCAATAGAAGGGTATCATCGATGAATTGTTGGTGAGAAATAGTCCTAGTGAGAGATGTTTCCTTGATTCCTGATATTAGCCTTGAATTACAAGCATTTTTTATGGTTCTACCTAAAGCTTCTATGACAATGATGAATAACATGGGGCTGATCGGGTCCCCTTACCAAATTCCTCTTTGACTTTGAAAGCAACTAGAAATTGTTCCATTAACCAGAATCAATAACCATGCTTTAGAAATGCATTCTTTGATCAAATTAACCCATTGGTGGTGAAAACCAAACTTAAGAAGGACAACAATTAGAAAGTCCCAATTTAGACTATCAAATGCTTTGTTCATATCAAGCTTGAGGAAAAAAATAGACCTGTTAGTATTATGAGCAGAGAATAGAGCTTCATGAACTATGATAACTCCATCTAAGATTTACCTGCCCTAGATAGAGCTTCCCTGGCATGAATCTATGATGTGGGGCAGAACATATCTCATTCTATTTACAATGGATTTAGTTAGGATCTTGTAAGAAATATTTCATAGACTAATTGGCCTGAATTCAACCATATATTCAGGGGTTTGCATCTTAGGAATTAGAGAAATAAAAGTAGAGTTAATACCTTTTGGGATATGATTGCTTTCTTGGAATTCTCTAAAAGAAAAAATTACATCCTCACTTATGATGTCCCAAAAATCTTGATAGAAATGAGGGGGAAAGCCATCGGGTCCCGGGGCTTTGTCTAGATCCATGCTAAACAAGGCTTTCTTAATTTTCTCATCAGAAAAGGGAGTTATAAGCTTAAGGTTTATATCTTCATTTATTATACAAAAGAGGCCAGGTTTATTCTAGGTAAATAATATTCATTTTCTTCAAGCAGTATAGAATCCTCTCTAAGTAATAAGAGTGAAAATGATGAAGATGCTATTCATTGCACTTCAAGGTTTCAAGAGAAACATAATAAATAAATAAATATGGAGGAAACCCATAACAATTTAGGTTTTTAGAGCTGAATAAGAAGGTGATTGCTATAAAAGTGTAACCTTGCACTTTAGTGTTTCTAGAGAAACATAAAGAAGATTATGCTTTTGAGGTTATTCCTTGCACTTCAGATACTTTAGAACAAGGAAATCCTAAAGATGATAAGTCTTACTATTAGTAGTATGATAATATTGAGGAGATTGATGAAGATGAAAGTATTGCTAGAAATGGAAAAAAGAGAGGAAGATCCAAGAAGCAAAAAAAATGAGAAAAAAAAACCTAGAGGGATATATATATGGAAAAACAAAGCAAATATCACAAGTGCTAACAAGAAGTGGGTCTAAACCCACAAATAAAATAAAAAAATAACAATCAAAATAATATCTTGGAATATTAGGGGAATGGATAAGAACCCTACAAAAAAGTATTAATAAATTGTGAGATTTTTATAGATAAGATATTTATAGATAGAGAAGTTGGGTAAAGAATATTTTAGCCATTAGCGGTGTCGAATTTCATCTTGGTAGAATTGAAATTTTAGAAGGTATCTGATATAAAAGGAGTTGATTGTGAAAACTTAGCAGTTTGAGGAAGATAAATATTGATATAAAGGAAAATGAATAATATATTTGATCAAAATATAAAGTTGGATATGCTTTAATTAACTTATTAGAAATGTAATAAGAGCAATGTAATATTTTGTTTCTGTAATGGGAGTGGCCCTCAATAGATGCCATGCATAGCTTATTTAAAAAAGTCACTTGCTCATAGAAAGGATTGAAAAGCAAGTTTTTCATCTCAACATGATATGCAACCCAACTTATAATTAATTTTAAATCTCCATAAATTTGTAAAGTTGTAATTCCTTTCTCCGCTACTATTCTCATCAATAGGATCAATACTTTCCATTTTGCTATATTATTTTTTCCTTCCCCTAAAATTGCCTTGAAAGTTATCTTACGATTTTTATTTAAGTAAAGTGCTCCCCCTACCCCACACCTACCTAGGATACCCTAGAAAGCACCATCAAAGAAGGTCGATGGCTTCATAGGATCCACTATAAGTATTCCTATATGTCTACTCAATTTTGGTTTTGAAGAGATTTTTAGACTTTTAAAATGGAATTAATATACATTTGTATCTGAATAGCTAGAATTTTCTTACCTTCAAACAACCTAACATTTCTAGCCAACCATAAGTCTCATCCCACTATCAAAGGGGCACATATATACTCCTTTAATCTCTTTGAACCACTATTGCATGTTATAAAAAATATTCTTCACAATCCATTGTCATTTCCCTTGAGTTAAAGGAAGAATTAAATTCCATACTTCTCTTGTGAAAGGGCAAAAAACCAAAATATGATCCTTTATTTTTTCTTCTTTTCTACACATGACACACTAACTTAGTCATTTCCAATACTTCCTTTAAAGAACATCCCATTTTAGTACTTTCTTGGCTAGAGCTAACCAGACAAAGATTCTAGTTTTTAAAGGAGCTTTCACCTTCCATATTCTACTTTACCACTAAAGCTTTTTCTCATTGTTGTTGCCAAAGCTTGCCTTATACCCTTCTATAACTGTGTACTACCCACTTGCTAGATTCTTGGACCATATAAAAAAATCTCTTTGTTGATTTAGTTTTATATTTGCTCTTTCCAGTTTCTTTATATAATCATGCCAAATATGTGCATCATTTCCTCCTAGTGTTAACTCTTCTCCTGTGAGTCATCCTTGTTTCCATAAATTGGTACTCTATGTTGATACTACCAATGCCAATACCATATTTTATTGTCTATGGAGATTATATATTATGTTTTGTGGAAGCTAATAGTATCCTTTGCTTCCTAGCCAAGGATCTTTGCCTATCCGTAATTCCTTTCCATTCCCTATTTCTAAGCCAAGAAATTTCCAACTAATAGAAAAACTCTCACTAGTGCTTTCCAAATAATTGTGGCTTTTGAAACTAATTTATTTTGTAGTCTAATACAATATACAAAGAACAAGGTGCCTAAATATTTCTCTTGAATTACTTCCTACCATAATCCTTTTTCGATTATCAATCTCCATAAAGTTTTTGTTGCTACAGCTTTTCAAAAATTATGTATATTTACCACACTCTAAACTAAACTATTTACATGGTCCTTGTATTAATATTACAAAGTACAAAATAATATAATACTTCCAACACCCCCCATATTACATTATTTTCTATGCAGTTCCCTTTCCTTCATGTGCTTTCAATCCTTTATTTTGGTATTTGCTCATTTTGTTCTGAATCTGGTACTCCTTCAGGTTTAGACACTAAATATATTATTCTAGGCTATCATATATACTTGTATTTGTCACAATTCTAAGCAATTCATCACAATAATATAGTCCATCATTGGTATCATCCTTGATACTCTTTCTATTATCTAAATAACATGGCTCATTACCTCTAGAAGTATTATCATCAAACATGTTATCAATGCTCTCATATGTAGGATGTAACAATTCATTGAATTTATTATTTATATATCATATCCATATTTATTGTTTGAATAATTCAAACCATCACTTCTTGTATTAACACATATATATTTTGTACATTCTTTTTCTATACTCAAATTCCTTTTTGCATGTCAGATGTGTTTCTTGAACAAGGTCATAACACACATTTGATTTCAAGGTTTTATAAGTACCATAATAATCCTTTATGATGTCCTTTATCATGAACTTATTTTTACTAGGATTATACTGAAGTAGGCCTCACAAGTTATAATTCATCTTGAGCTCTTGCTTTTCCATGAAGAACATTTTTCTTATCCATATTGGTTAGTTTTGTATGATATCATTGTTATGCAATTTTCATGATGCCTTAGTTTGTAACTTACTCAAATAAAGGTTTACTTATTTATAAGTTATTCAAATATATTTTAGAACCTTTTGACCATTAGTTATGGGTGGTATATTAAAATTCATCTTGAATGTTTTTAAATAAGTGTTTTCTAGTATGCATACCAATACCCTATTTTCAAATCTCGTTTTTCTCTTTTTCTTATTTTATTCAAATATACTTTTAGTAATAAATTTTCTTCAATGTAATTAATTTTCTTTGTTGTAGGATTCCTTATTACTCCCAAATTTTATTGAATTTTTTTAAAACAATATTTACATAGTCTTCAATTTTAATTATTTTCTTCAATATAATTTCCTTTGTTGTTGAAAATATTATAACTCCAGAATTAATGTAATTATTATTCTCTCAAATAATTCTTATTTCCTCAATATTTACTTTTATTTTTCATTTTTAATTCAACACTTCTCTTCAATACTTTCTTTAATAATAATTCTTTTCAAATTTCCTCTAATAATTTCAATTAATCTTTCTTCAAACAATATATTTTTTCTTCAATCGATAAATCAATGTTCAACATACATATTTATCTTTTGTAGAGTAAAACAAGTGTTATCTTAAATATAACCTTTATTTTCCTTCAAATACATATATTATTTACTTTAATAAATCAAATATACAATAACAATTATGCTTTCCTTTTTGTTTAATTAATCTCCCTCTATTAAATTTCTTTCCAATTCTCCTTTAAAAAAATTCCTCAATATGATTAATTTCCTTCATGTAACAATATTCCATCCATATAATAAATTTTCTTCAAATATTCCTTTTTTCAATGATGATAATCTCTTTAATTTTGAATATTTAAATTCCTCTTTTCAAATGTTTATCAAAAAAAATTCAAGGTTCAATTTTTTACCTTTCAGTATAGCAACTTTTTATCTATTTTTCAAGTGCACAGTGTTCAATCCATCTCTCTCCTGCATATCCACCCTACACTTGACTCTAAGCAATTTCCTTATTCATAATATCAAGCTTTGTCGAAACATCACATGTGTTTTCACCTAAAGGATCAACTTCTCGAGATAGTCTTATAGCATTAGATGTTGCAATATTTTGATTTGCAAGAGATATTATCGATATTATACAATTAGGCTTTTCAACATAACTATGAACCACTGTTTTCAACAATACTTTCTGGGTGTCCCTCTACAACCTTTTTCAATTCAATAAAATCAATAAGTATTAGGCTAACAATACTTGGAGAATAATTGGCATAGGTGAAATCATTTTGGTATGCTTAGTCAATATTTCATTTTTATCTTGAATTTTAGCATGTACTTTAGCAAAATCTATGAATTTCTTGTTCAAAAAATGTAGAAAATTTGCTTACTATGGGCAAATATACCTAAAACTCTCACACATAAATATTTCTAGGATAACAAATAAGCACACATAAGATCACATTTAATAGTAACACAAGTATTGCATAACAAAAACTTCTCTATTACATTCATAAATCAGAATTTCTCACATTCATTCAATTACATAGCATGGAGCTTTGTATATAGTATATAACTTTACATAAAGACTCTTCAATACTACTGACTATTGCTCTCCTCAAAATTACAAGAGATGCAACCTTTCACATTCCTCATATTATGACAAAGCTTCTCATGATTACACAACCTACCATTTCATATCTTGACACATCTAACATGACTCTTCACTTCCAAACTTGAAATCTATCATGTATGATTCTTCAATTGCACACTTACAACTCACACTTGCACACTTAACACCTTTCACATTTTATTACATTACATATAAACACTCTTTACATATTGACACATAATTTTAATGCATACACTTTCTAATGTAAATAATTACAATAGTACTCCATGGTACTTAATGGTACTCAATGCTACCAAATAATGTAATACCACCAATCTCCCCATATTTTACACTATTTTGTGTGAAGACCTTTTATCTTCAATATTTGACTCTTATATTTGTACTTTGGCCATGACTCTCTCACTGCTTGATGTTTTGACACTAATCTATTAATAGGTCCCTTGCACTATTTATCAGGATTTCTTTGTATCCATAAAAATATATTAACATGTCCATAATTTTGTTTCATTATTATTTACTAATCCATCCATAATGTATTTTAATTTTTATTTATGACATGTTTTTGTTTGGTCTTCTCACAAATATTATAATTTTTAAATGATCTTTATTCCAATCCATACCTTTTATTTTTTCCTATTGTTTCTTTTTCAACGACTAATATTTTGTTATAAAAAACATTAGTGTCTTTAGAAATTTTTGAATGATTTGTATTATCATTCTTGTCACATTATTCCTTAATATGGATTTCATATATAATATCTACAATTTTTCCATAAGGGCTCTTATTTCATTTTCATCCTCATTTTCTATTTCTTGAACTTCTTGAACTAAGTTTTCTTTTTTATTTTCTTCTTTTGGTCATTGTTGTTGCACAAGTGTATATTGAGGCTGATATTGTTTTGGATGAGCCTTTGAAATGGTCTATTCATTTTATTTCTTTGATTCAAATAAGTATATCTATAATATCTTGTAGTATGACCTATATTACATATGTGATAATATTTTCTTCTCCATTCAAGTTGATATTGTGATGATGTTGTAATATTATTTGATGCATTTTTCTTTGATATCAAAGCATTATTAGTCATTTCATCTCTAACTAGATTTTCCACTTCATATTATTGAATAATATTAACTAATTCATCAAAGGATATGGTCTTATTTTTTTAGTAGAAAAAACCCCAATTGGGATACCACTTTCAGGTAAGTCCCAAGGAGGTAAGGGTATTTATTCCTTAAAAAATGCCCAAGGATCATACTTGGCCTACCCCCTTAGGCACACTCAAAGAGCATGTCTAAAACAACAAAAATGCAAAAAAAAAACACAAAACACAATAACAACAACCAAAAAATATAAAAACAATAAAATAAAACAAAAAAACACTAAAAAAAACTCAAAAACAACAAAAAACATAAAAACAACAAAACAAAAAACACACAAAAAACCACAAAAATAACAAAACAACACACAAACACCAAAAAAAACACACACAAAAAAAATACAAAAACATAAAAAACACCAAAAACAACTCAAAAATAAAATAGAACAAAAATAATGCAAAACACACACACATTGAAAAACTAAAAAAAAAAGGAAAAAATAGAAAATAACTTTGGAAGACTTTCTAGGCCAAAAGGCTATTCAAGCAAGATTTAACAAAGGAAATATAAGAATGACCAATATGATCAAGGGAACTAAAATACCCTGATCGAACCAAAGAGAAGCAAGAATAAATAAAAAAGGAACTAGGTACCTCTAATACTAGAGCCATCCAAAGAAAGGATAGAAATAAGAGCTTCCCTTATTTGCAAATCCCACCATCTCGGAGGGTGGTCATAGTAAGTAAGATCACCTTTGTCCAATGTCCAATTAGCTAAATAATATTCACTAATATTTTATTCTCTAGCCACATGATTTTATTTAACTTTCAAAAAGCCCATCTAGATTAATCAAATATTTTTAATGTCTTTTTATTCTCCAATCAACCTTATGATTATTAGGAGTGTTCATTAATCATGACTTGAGATTCAAATTTGACCAACACATTTTTCCATATGAACTTAGTATCTTCTCAAAGACCTCTAAGGATACCATACTCCTCAACAATATTATTGAAAAGGATACCCAAATTCTCAACAAAAGTGAAAACTACGGAACCATCTAAAAGTCTACCAATTCCTCCCACACTAGCTTTTCCAAGGTTCCCCCTAGAGGCTCCATTGGTATTGAATTTTCTAAAATCCTTAGGAGGAGGTTTTCAATTCCTTGTTCTATCCATATTTCAATTACTCACATTACCTTTAAGTTGGTTGCCCTTAAAAGAGTTAATATTCAACCTTTGTATCACTTGGTCCTATCTTTGATGGGAATTTTTGGGGTGTTTAAGGAGCTATTATATTGATTCAACTAAGTTGGAAATGATATTTTTCCAAATATAGTGAATGTTCTTCCTTTATTGATTGAAAATCTAGTTTTTTCTTTCCTTCTAGATATTTCAAGGTAGAATGGTAGAACCCATCCAAACTAGCTACCTGATAAAATGATCAAAACCCTCCTAAATAGGACAATCCCTCCAAATTTGTTCAAAAGTAAACAAATTGGACCATTGTAAGCTAAGTAAGATGGTAATTATTTGATTTTTTATGAATATGGAGTGCTTTGGCAATGGTGATGGGAATTTCAAATTTTTGGTCAGTGGGAAAGCTTAATTCGACTTTGGCAATCGTGATGGGAATTTCAAAATTTTGGTCAGTGGGAAAGCTAAATTTGACTTTGGCAATGGTGATGATCTAGAGAACCCTCTTGACAATGGTAATGATGATGGATTGGAATATATGGGAATTGGTGATCCATGTGGATCCCATCTCAGAGGCCACACCACTAGCGAT
The DNA here is from genome assembly GCA_028583015.1 of Wollemia nobilis. Classification (NCBI taxonomy): domain Eukaryota; kingdom Viridiplantae; phylum Streptophyta; class Pinopsida; order Araucariales; family Araucariaceae; genus Wollemia; species Wollemia nobilis. The sequence continues at coordinate 407,784 of JAQPPZ010000599.1, forward strand.
TATGTTTCAAATGTAGTTTCTTAATTTCAAACTGCTAGCAAAAATCCTTTGAGCTAGTCTCAAGGTTCTCCCCTCAAGTCCTATGCTGATAAAGTCAAAAATTAAGGACATATGTCTATCTCTTCAGACCCAAACCCCTACACCCATAAAGGTAAGGAGATCTCCATTCCTCCAAATGTGATGGACTCGATTATCATCCAAAGCTCTTTGTCCCTAATAAGGAAATTCATGGTAGACTGCCCTAACATTGAATCAATTAGGAAATGGGCATCGACCAAATGGTATCCCAGTGGATCCATGGAAATCAAGGCCATGTCCAAAGGGTTTTTCCTCATAAGCCTCAACAATGCATAAGATACCATTCACATATTGATTGGTGGACCTTGGTTATATACTCGTAGAAGCTTGTTCCTGCAAAAATAGATAGAGGATTTTGATCCTAAAACCTAATCTATTTATTTGATGTCTATCTAGTTTTGGATCCCCAACCTACCCCTCCAATATTGGGATGAGAGGATTTTTCTCTCGATTGCTGAAGTTGTTGGTGAATTTGTTGTCCTCGATCCTATGATAAAAGTGCAGTCAAGGCTAACTTATGCTAGAATATATGTTATTGCAAATATTGATTCTAATTTACCTACCTATGTGGATCTCGTCTGCGACTCCAAAAGAATATGCTAGGCCATTTTTTTTGAAAACAAACCAGCATTTTATATTGAGTGCCACACCCAAGGACACTTGAAGACCTAATTTCTATTTCTGATAAAGGATAAATCTTTAAAGTTGTCTTCTTAGCAAACTTCACAAATGATGAATCAAATTGATCCAGATGTTAGGAAAACCCTACACAAGAAATAGAAAATATGGTAGAAAAAGACCTAGGGGACTTTGAAAGGCAAAAAAATTATTTTTCCTCAACCTAAAATGGGTGACGATGGTGGATTTCATGTTGCATATCCATGGGGGAATGATATGAATAATGCGGGAACTTCTGGATTAGAATCCCAAAATAATCTAAAAGTTATTCCTCACTTAGACCCGATGGAGAATGAGATTGTCCTTCCTCTTAAGAATTCTTTTGAATACCTTGGGTTGGAAGGGACCAAGGTAAATCAGGTGGCTAAGGATCTAGAGGTTTCAAATCCTAGGGCTGATAGAAAATATTCTTCCCCTAAGGAGGTCTATGCTTCCCTTGCAAATGGCTTGGACAACCTTGTGGTGTCTCCCAAGATTAACTTGGATAAAGTCTCATCTAGGCTGAAATCTAGAAATCATTGTAGAAAGGGCAATGATACTAGTATGGCTAAAAAATTAGGTATATGGTTTTATGCTTTAGTCCCCACCACTTGATGAGTTGATTTCCCTCTGATTTCTCCCAAATATTCCTCGTGCTCTAGGTATCATAGGGTTTCTTGGTCTCTAGGCTAGCGATTTTCTAGGCACTGCAAGGTTTCTTGGTTTCTCATTCAGAGGTTTCTGGGGGTGGTTTTGGGATACCAAAATAGTTTTTATTTGAATTTACTTGTAGATATTGTAAATCCTTTATTGTAATTTTCATTTAATGATTTTCAAGGAAGTGCTTTGAATTTGAATTTGAGAGTTGGATCATCGTTAATTTTGGTCATCTTTTAAGATTCAAATCACTCTGCATAGGAAGTCTCTTCAGTGTTGCTATATTTTTAGGGTGGTTTCTCCTATGGTGGAGTTGTTGTAAAATTTTGTGGGATTCCTTTAAAAACCCTCTTGTTTGTGCCTCCTTTCTAGTTTAAATTTTGTTGTTTCGTTCCCCTCCAGGGTTGTTTTTTCTCAATTTAATTAGTTTGCTTCTATAAAGCTTTATTTTTTGTGTTTGTGTAAAAGGTTTCAGGACCTTCAAAACCCATTTTATCAACCAATAAAAAAAAATATGGCCATTATCCTCCATAACTCATAAGATAAGGTACACTCAATAAAAATATGGCTAAGAGTTTCCACATTCTATCCACACATTTTTCATCAAAATGGGCCATGAAAACCATTTTTCAAATGATTGGTTGGGATTATTATGGCATAAGGCCAAATAACCTTGAGCAATTGAATACTCAACCTTAGTAGTATTGTTCCATCTAAAACAATTTTATCATGGGACCTGTTGACAAATTTTTCACATTGCACAATGGGGTAGAAAAATCAATTTTTTTTGTAAAGTATTTCTTTCAATTTCATGAATTTGTTCCCTTGCTTTTAGAAACAACATTTTCAAGTGTTACAGCAATTTTGGATTTCCCTTCCATTCCCCTTGTACATAAAATAAATATGAAAGAACTTCACTACTAGGTGGACTAAGGAAAAAAGCTTCGCGGGAAAAGGAGAATGAAAACTACTTCGGGCCCGAAGTCCTTCAAAAAACTACTTTGGGGAAAATTCCTACGAAGCGGTGTTGCCAAAGAAAGAATTCAAAGGAGACGTAAAAAGATCTTCACACCCAAAGCATTTCTAGTAGCTACTTCGGGCAAAAATCTTGCGAAGCGGTGTTGCCAAAGAAAAAAATACAAGGGAAGAAGAATGAAAACTACTTCGGGCCCGAAGCACTTCAAAAAGCTACTTCGGGCAAGAAACTTGCGAAGCGGGATTTGAAGGAGTGCAACGTTGAAAATACTTCGCCAAATAACCATCGAAGCACTCACTTTGGGGCCTCCCTACTAGCGAACCATTTCTACTTCACCGAAAGTCATTGCGAAGCATCTGCTTTGGCAAACCTTCGTGCGAAGTACTTTCACCCAAAGTGGAAGTAGTCAAAGCATTTTTGAAGGTAAGAATGCGCTTTGGCCAAAATCCTCTCAAACCACAATTTTGAAAGAAGATCGTGGTGAAGCATTTTGATGATACATCAGCGAAGCAGTTTTGGCACATCTTCCAGCGAAGTAGTAATGAAGAGCCCATCTTGCGAAGGAAATATGCTTCGGCACCCACCATCCTCGAAGCAGTTTTGCGAAGCTCCACCATGCAAAGTACAAATCAAGAAGGAGGATCTACTTCGGCTCAAATCCATTGTGAAGAGAAGTTGCGAATAAAGGTCCTAAAAAGCGCTTCAAGGGCACGCGCTCCAAGTCGGGTATTTTATCGAGGTGATCAAGTGACTCGTAAATGCATTTTTATGTGCCCGATAAGCTCACTGATCATTTTTAGCAATTGGAAATGAAGTATCAGTCCCATAAGAAGAGCTCGACAAGTGTGTTGTCCACTCGAGAACTATACCCAGAAGCCAAGGAAGCTCAGATGACTCATTAATGATTGTTTCCATGGTTGACCCAGTCACAGTTGCCAGTTTTGGTAACAGACTTGAGAGCTCAATCACGAGGGCTACGAAGAGCCGGATTCTCAGGTTTTGAGGGTGTACTTCTCTATTTTGTGCATTTATGGCTCATAGGGTCGGGTCCTCCATAAAAACCCAGGTATTATAATGTAAAAAGGGGGGAACTTTCTGCTAGAAAGTTGTTGTAACTTAGATTCCTACGATTAATACTAAGAGCTTTGGACTCTATTTCTCTCTTTTATGCTGCCTTCTACGATTATTTCTTTTATCTTTTCTTCATTTGCATACTGTAATTCTAAACTCTAGATTTAAGAGTGTGATTGGAGTGGAACCCTGAGATTTTCCCGAAGGATACATAGGAGAGGAAAACGTTGTGTTGGCTTTCTTTTATGCTGCATGTGGATAGTGTTTATGTTATATTCACTTTTCTTAATCGTCGTTACTTTGAACTCTGAATTTCTATGAAAGGGAAAGGAGAATCCTGGAACTCGTCCAAAGGATACATAGGAGGGCTAATACTGTGTTCATTTCATTTATTCTTGGTGTTCTTTGCTGCTATTTCAAGTTATTGGCTAGTAATCATACTTCTAGTTCTTTCCCACCAACAAACTACTGAGATTTCTTCCCTTACTCTTTTATTTCTTTCCTGCACCCTTACTCTGTTTATCACTTTTCTGCACCCTTATCTTAAACATCAAAGTATTTTAGTCTAGGAGCCGACATTTCTTCGAATATTGGCATGAGGGGCATCTCTTCCCTTCGACCTTTCAATTTTGGTCTAGGTCTAGGGTGCATACACTTACCCAAATCCTTTCCTGGGCAGATTTGATGACCAACAGTTTCTGGCACACCCGGTGGGACCCGATCAGTCTCACCTTGTGAGTGATAGTGAGAACCGATGCTCTCATTACCAAAATACTCTTAGCATCTAGCGACTCTATTTTCTTGAGAATATTTAAGTCATAAAGATCGGTACCGAAGTCTATGCCTTCATGCAAAAAATATGGAGAGTTAGGAATAAAGGAGAGGAAACTGAGTTCTTTGAGCTAGATATTGATGCCTTTGGGGAATGATCTAGGTTAGTTACCCTCGAGTCTCTATTACGTGGAACATCCTCGCAAGAAGACGCTGTTGACGAACAAGGCCTAACTTTTGATAGCATAATAGCTAGATTTCCTCCTAATCCTCCCAACTCACCGAAGCATCCTAGTGCCTCCATTCCTATTGGTCATCCTATTAACAATCAAGGAGGAGCTTCGAGAATTCTTGTTTCTCAAAATCCAAGAGTAAATATGGCACAACAACAACAACAACAACAACAAAAATTTAGCAGCAATCACCACCCAGATTATTCCTAGTATAGAATTCTTCAGGACCGCTAAACCTAGCAGGACAAGGGCAAGTTTCACCTATTGCTATAAAGAAGATCCCAATGTTTGATGGAACTGGGAAGACTGCTCTGGAGCACATCCAAGACATAGTTTCTCTGGAAATGATCCATGACATCATAGAAGAGTGGGTTATGGTAAAGCTTTTGGTTCTGTCTCTTAGAGGGAAACTCCTCTACTGGTATAGATCTTTACCACCCGGTACCATTATGGGATGGGACCAGGTTAGCCAAACAATTGATGCGAAGCTTCAATGAGTTCATCGATCCGACCTCTCTCCTGCATTAGTTCACGATGATCCAGAGACATCCACAAGAAGAGATCACAGACTTCAATGTTAAGGTTCACTCGAACCTGGCAAAGAATACCAGTTGGACTTTAGCCAATCGACAAAGCTACAATGTACTATTTCCTTTGGGTTTTCAATCTTGATATCAATGTCATGGTGAGGTATTCGAATATCAACACCTTCCCAAAGTTATATGAGTTAGCCCAGAATGCGGAGATGGATCTAATAGTTGTGGGTAAGCTTCCCTAAATGATGTTTATGCCCATACTTCTCGATTTCCATCAATCCTAGTATGTGAGCACAGCCGCTTCATAGATCTCTACAACCCTTGCATACCCAATCTCATCTTGGAACCCGAATCCCATTGTATCCCAAATCACTACTCCATAGATTCATTTTCCCACTTTTTTGACTTCGTAGCCTATGGTCACTTTGGCATTCCCTGTACTGCCAAGACCACTTCAACACCCCGCCCTACCTCCAATACCAACAATGGCTCCATTACCACCTATTCCTAAAACCGATGACATGCAAGCCAAAATATTGCAAGAAGTTCAATCCCTAAACTCCACAGTGCAGACCCTATCTAATGACATGACCATTATGAAGAAGAAGCAAGTGCAACAAGAGTTTCTATCGAGAAGATCTTATCCTACACCTACGCTTACTAAAGATCAAGTGGTCCAGCAAGGAAGAGCTTCGACAAGAAATGCTGCAATAGATGAAGCCTCGAGCACTTTCGATTATATACATTGGTGCTCCACATGTAATGACCCTCACGAAGAGAATACCTGCATGCTGCACCAACACTATGTACAAACATTGGCGAGCAATAGTCATGGTGGTCAAGTCAATGTCATCAGTAAATTGGATTAGAACCTGGTAATCGATGAAGAAGAGCCAGTTGTAGTCCTTACCAGAGGAGGAAAGAAGTCGATAGAGGTAGATGCTACTCAAATGGCTCCTTTAAAGGTGCATGCTCATCATGAGAAAGGACAACAACCTCCTCTAGCCTCGAACGAAGCTCGACATCCTACACCAATCAAAGAGAAGGCCCAACAAGCCCCTGCAAATCCACCACAGGTGGAAACTAAGGAACAGGCTAGATAGAAGCTCAAGCTTCCTTTGTTGACCAAGCGATAAAGGGTCAAAGCTACGAAATAATATCACACCAGATATGAGCCAAGAAAGGAACCTGAGGTGCCCAATTCCCTAGCATACAACATTGTAGATGAGTTGAAGAGGATTCCAGCCAAAATCAGTCCGTATGACGCACTGCAACTACCTGGACAAGTGGACCTGTTGCAAGAATCATGGAAGATAACCAAAGCAAGAAAGGCAACATCGCTTGCCCTAGTGTAGACCCTATCCACATCCATTACAGGGAAGAATAGGCCACTGCCATTCTACATGTCTCTACAAATGGAAGGGTATGTTGTACATAACTATATGATTGACTCTGGAGCCATGACAATGGTCATGCCCAAAGTAGTGTGTGAAGAGATAGGGATGGAATATGCGAAGTAGTCATGACATGCTACAGTTGGATGGTACTCCTGTGAAGACTGTAGGAGTGATTAAAGATATTCCTATCCGACTACACAAAATGCCTCAAATCATAGTTATACAAGAGGTGGTGGTCATCGAACTTGAGCCATATTTTAGTATGTGTTTGTCAAGAGAGTTTACGACGAAATTGGGAGGATATTTGTCTATGGATTACTCCCACTTGGAAATTCCATTCAAAGGAAAGAAGATAAAAATTTACAACGAGAAGCCTTCCACCTTCCTCGTAGAGAAGATGTCCAAAGTAGAGATCATCGATCCTATGCATGCAATAGTAGAGGAGATAGAGAAGGTAAACTTGGTCGAGGAGTCCCTCACACAGTTAAGTTATGAAGATGAGTTTTCATTGGCAGACTTTAATGCCATGATAGAAACCGAGATGGGATGTTATGCCATCACCAAGCCTGAGAAACACATCAAGACAAAAGATAAGGTCTCCACCCAAGGCGAATTATGGAAATTATTCTTTGATGGTGCCCGATGCAAAAATGGTGTCGGGGTGGGTATCATTTTAGTATCGCCTTCAAGAGAAGAAGGAATATTGTTATCGGTTGATGTGGAGTTGCACCAACAATACAACAGAATATGAAGCATTATGCCTAGGACTCAAGAAAGCAAAAAAGTTGGGCATAAAGCATCTCCAAATCTTTGGAGATTCTGAATTGGTATGCAATCAAGTCACCAAAAAGTGCACTTCAAAGAAGCACTATCTCAAGTCATACCAAAATAGGGTATGGGACTTGCTCGACCAGTTCGAATCTCTCAATCTGTAGTCTATTCCAAGAGAAAAGAACCGACATGCCGATGTTCTAGCATCCATCGTAGCTAGGTACTCTCTAGTAGAAGATATAGTGCACAAGCCTAAAGCTGTGAGGATGATTTATAGGCCCTCCATCCTAGACAGAGATCTACATTGGCAAGTTTTTGACAGTGATGAGCAGATTCTAAATTTTATGATTCAAGAAGCAGCCACAATTGAGAATAGAAGCCTTGACGAGGAAGAATATGAAGGGCTAGTTCAATTAAAGAATAACCACGTTCCCAAGGGACTAATTACTCTTGAAAGCCTCTTTGATCAGAATGATTGGGTAGTTTCTCATAGAATCAAAGTTAATGCAAAGCAGTATTAGGATTTGGATCTTGAGCCTAGAAAAACAATAAAAGTTTGAATAGATTGCACTTCGAAAGAGCTAGAGCAGATCCAATCTCTGTGTAAAAAGTATCCCGACATAGTGGATTGGCCTTATCAAGACTTAAAGGGATACAATTGGCAACTGATCCAACATACAATTGAGTTGCAGGAGGGAATCAAACCCTTTCGATAGAAGAAAAGGCCTGTCAACCCGAAGATCGAAGTCTTGATGAAGGCCGAACTCCTAAAAATGCTCGAGGTAAAGATAATTTATCCCATAAAGCATTCTTCTTGGGTAGCAAATCTAGTCCCAGTCAGAAAGAAGAACGGAGATATACGATTATGCGTGGACTTTTGTAACCTAAACCAGGCTTCTCTCAGAGATCACTAACCTCTCCCATAGATCGATCAGATCTTCCATTCGGTGGCTGGGGCTCCAAGCTTCTCCCTACTTGATGGTTTCTCCAGATACAATCAAATCTGGGTCAAGGACGAAGACCAACATAAAACCGTGTTCACGACCAAGTGGGGAACATTTGCTTACCAGCGAATGCCATTCGGCCTTTCGAATGTAGGGGCCACTTTCCAACAGGCCATGGATCTATATTTTGGTGAACTCTTGAATAAGGTTCTTGTTATCTATCTAGATGACATGACCATCTTCTCATGAAGAAAGGAGGATCACCCTTTACACTTACAACAAATTTAAAAAAAATGCAGAGAATTTGGCATTTCAATCAATTCGAAGAAATCCATATTCACAGTCAGTGAAGGGAAGTTGTTGGGACATGCGATATCAGAGAAGGGTCTCACTGTAGATCCTAAAAGAGCTGAGGCTTTGATGAAGCTTCCACTCCTAATAGACAAGAAAGGACTTCAATATTTCTTCATACAGATTAACTTCATGAGGAAGTTTGTCCCAGATTTTGCCCAGGTCATCAAGCCGATGTCCAAAATTTTGAAGAAGGGTGTAGAATTCATCTGGATGAAGGAGAGAAAAGAAGCATTCAAAGAAATAAAATCCCGAATTGCTCAAGAACCGATCCTGACCAACCTTGATTATAATTGGGATTTCATCCTATATGCCATAGGAGAACCTGAGAGCTATGCTGTGGTCCTGACACAAAAGGGGGAAGATGGCGAAGAGTGCCCCATCGCATTTCTAAGCCAAGTGATAAACCCTCATGAAGAAAAATATAATTTCATAGAAAGGCAGGTGCATGCAGTAATGAAGTCTCTTAGGAAATTCAAGCAGTTCATCTCCCAAAGTCAGGTTACAGTCTTTTTCATTCACCTTGATGTGTGCAATTTCATCATCCAAGGAGAATTGGGTAGTAAAAGATCCGATTGGGTCAGCAAGATACAAGAATTCCACATCGAGATCAAACCTACAAAACTGGTTCATGGTCGCGCATTGTGTCAAGAACTTGTGAAGAGCATAGCAGCCAAAGCTATAGAATCTCAGTGGGATGACTCTCCAGCAGAAGAATGCTTTGCAAACAAGGAAGAGGATGAGAAAGACTAGGTCGATGAAATAGTTGAATACTTCAACACCGATAGATGCCCTTCACATCTAAATGCTTCACAACGAAGGCATTTTAGGATGTGGTCCTCCCGATATACCTTGCATCCCGAAGGCCTATTTTTTAGGAATATTGATGGCATCCTTCTCAAGTGCATAAAATATGATGATAAAAGGAGAGTCCTAGGAGAATTCCATTCAAGATTATCTAGAGGTCACTTCACAGGGAGAACAATGGCGCTAAAAATAATCAAAGCTGGTTATTATTGGCCTACACTCTTTTTTGATGCCTTCACAGTTTGTTGCAAATGTGAGCAATGCCAGAATTTTAGAGGTCGAAGAAAGAATGCTTCAATGCCTCTCCAATCGATACAAGTAGAAATTCCTTTTGAACAATGGGGGCTGGATTTCATAGGGGTCATATCACTAAACTCCTATGCTAGGCATAAGTTCATCCTGACCACAACTAATTACTTCACTAGATTGGCCGAAGCAATTCCCACGAAGCATGCTGATCAAGATACCGTCATCGCCTTCCTAGAAGGATTGATCACATTGTTTGGCATTCCATAAGCAATCATCATGGAAAATGGTCCTGGATTCATAGGCACCAAAATTAATGAATTCCTCTATAGATATGGGATATATCATAAAGTATCCTCCAACTACTATCCACAGGGCAACGGATTGGCAGAATCCACCAACAAGACCTTGTTAAGGGTGCTGAGAAAGCTCATAGAGATGAACAAACTTGGCATCTCCTTCTAGATCTTGCCTTGTGGGTCGATCAAATTTTTGTCAAGAAGTCAATAAAGACCTCACCTTATGCACTGGTTTACGGTAAGGAGGCCATCTTACCTACCCATGTAGAGATCCCCGCATTGCAGTTGTTAGAAGAAGGAGTTAATTCAATGGAAAACCGGTTGGCTCAGCTTCTGCAGCTAGAGGAAGATCATGAGAAGGCTTACCAGAGCTTCTCTAAACATGCTCAGATCACCCGAGATTGGTTCAAGAAGAAATCCTCCGACCGCACTTTCAAAGTGGGAGATCTAGTATGGAAGTGGGACTCCTGGAAGGCCAAGCCTAGGAATCATGACAAGATGGATGCTTTCTGGGATGGACCATTCAAAATCGTGAAGGTAAATGCAGCCAATTATTTTATCCTCAAAGATGTAGATGGCCAGGTGTTGCCAATCTCTGTCAATGGTCTTCATTTGAAGACTTTTCATCATCGAGACAACAAAAACAAATAAAAATAAATATGTGTATCAAGTTTTACTTTTGTATGTAAAATTGTATCTTTGTATATACTCTGTTCCAAGATTACAGGGAGGTTAAGTATCACACCACTGTAGTGACAATTTCTATCTTCGCTGGACCTAGCAGGGATCTCCTTCGGGGATTTTGTGTGCGAATTAACTAATGTGATATGATTTGTAGTGAAGCACTTTGGCTTGGAAGGAGCCCAAAAAAAAAAAAAGAAAAAATGCTCCACAAAAGGAGTGTGAGCAAAGCAGTTTTCAAAGAAAATCCAACGAACCCAGAGAAAACGCACCCCCCAAAGGTCCTCGAAATATCGAACGCATCATCAAAAGGAAAAGGTAGGGATGAAAAGATCTTCACACCCGAAGCATTTCAAGTAGCGACTTCGGGCAGAAATTTTGTGAAGCAAATTTCAAAAGAAGCCTAGCGAAGCATTTTCCAAGGAAGACAAGCTTTGGAGGAGCCAGCCTTCCACGAGGCAAAGAAGTGATGCAGTGAGGGAGAACTACTTTGGGCCTGAAGCATAGAAAATATATCCACATCGGAGGTTTGTTGTGAAGCAGTTTTAGCATCGGCATCATTTCGCCCACCCAATGGACAAGGAGCATTTAAAACGTGTCTTGGGGGACACGCCAATGGCAACCTAGGGGATTTTTTGGGGCAAACGATTTTAATGCAAAGGTGGTGGAACACATCCCAAGAGGATTCGGTTAGGAGAAAAGCTCACACCCGGGTACGATGTGGTAGCAGGTTGTGTTTCCAATGTAAGGCATAATCATCGAAGCGTGTGGTCCCACGTACTATGTTGCTGTAGAGCCAATCAAAGGCCACGACAACCTCCTCTGTTTGAAGCATAAATTTAATTATGGTAGGTGCCATAAATTGAGGTAGTTACCTTTTAAGGCTATAAAATGCAAAGCCCTAGTAGTGAGAGGGTTATTCGCCTATCAATTCATGTAAGACTAAGAGCCTTCGTGGTTACTCTACAATTCTCTCGCACTTTGCATCGAAGCCCTTTGTGTCGAAGCCCTCTGTATCAAGAAATCTGCCACCACAATTTTCATAATGGGAAATAAAAAATCTAAGGAGAAGGATAAGGAGCTTTAGGTAGCAGTCCCAAACAAGAGAAAAGAAGAGAAAAAACATACACCTAAGAATATCAATCTCACCCCACACCCAGAAAAGCAGTTGATGGAAGAACGAGAGGACTCTGAAGAGGAACAACTTGAAGAACCACCAATTGATGGGTGGGAGAAAATTAGAGACACAGATATCTCAAAGGGTGTGGCTGACCTCTGACGCACTATTGAATTTATGACAAGCAGACTCACCCTAGAGAACAAGAGAGCTGCTACATATTACTCTTAGATTTAATGGTATTTGACCCCACCCGCTCACCACTATCCTAAATTAATCTGTGCTATCGCGTAGAACTACCAGCCCACATCTAGGCAAGTGTTGGATGCTATGAGTTGTAAGTTGTTTTCAATTCTAAAGGAAGATGTGTAAGTAGCATTCACACCGTAGAAAGGGCCACCCAAGGGCTATTTCATTCGCAATGTCATCCTGAGCGAACATATGGAGAGGTTCACCTCCAATAATTACATATTGAAATTTCTATGTGAAAACCTCAAAAGCAAGCTCCCTTCAGGCAAGCTGCCCCAAATGCCCTTACACTTAGCGGCCTTCAAGAACACTAATATTTTCTCTACCATTGCATGGGTGGTGGGCCTATCGACAGATGCTTCGGTGCAACCCTAGCAGGTGTCTTTGGCTAAATGTATTTTGAGAGGGGAATTCTACGCCCCTGATTCTTCAAGACCAAACACTAACCCAATTTTCTTCAATTGGGTAGAATTTTTGGCCCGAACCTTGCACACGCAGCTTACTAGCATGAAGAATTCGATGACGGGCCAGTACTTCACACCCTGTTCTTTCCTTGTTTGGTTGTTTTTCTACCATGTACATAAGCAATTCCCCCACATTGCCATTTCTCTAAGTGGCAAGGATGGAAATCCTCTGCCTATGTACCAGTGGACTCCCCTCCTATTGAGGACAAAGTCTTATTATTATTTTAATCAATAGTTCTTGGGACCTGCTATGCATTTGTTAAAGGGCTCTTGCCCTCAGGTGCCCCTTAGTTTGAGAGATAGAGTGGTAATGGAGAAGAAGGGAGACATCTTTCAATTGACACAAGGGATGGTGATTCACCTGTTTAGATTCATAGGGAAACCCTTCCTATTGCATGTCTTCCCCTTCGAGTACCAGTTCGCATTGGAGGTTGCTCGATAGAGCGATGTAACAAACGCCATCTATGGCCATGGTCGAAAATGGGCACATACCTATGACTTCCCCTTCAATATGGGGGTAATTGAAGTATTTTCCTTGAAGCAAAACATATTCCTAGAGGAAAAGCTTGCCAATTTTGGCCTACTCCAAATTCCTCAACAATGGCTCTATGATCCCTTGGGAGTGATGAGGGATCACCTAAAATTCAAGAATTTTCATATCTGCCCCCACCCTAAAATTATGGAGCAAAGAAATAATCCTAATGGGAAGGATTTATAGTGGCATTTAGAAATGATGAGGACATTGCCTCCCTGGCATGAATTTTACCCTATGGAGGTCGATTTTGACCCTGACCAGCATCCCTTCCCAACTCCAGACTCCACATTTTAGAGAAAGGTGAAAGACAATTTGAAGGAGGAATTGAAGAATTGAGGCAGGGAACAACTAAGGGAGTGGTGGATAATGAGAGTCCATCACCAAAATATAAATTCCTATGGACTCTTGACAACGGATAAGGACTTTGTAATTATTTACGAAGCCAATTTTGGAACTTGGAAGCCCATATCCTTCACTGACTTTGTTCCTCCAGCTGCCCCAGGATCAGGAAAAAGCCCAAGAGGAGCTGACGATACCTCGAAATAGGAAGAGGAGGAAGAAGTTGAAGCCACACCAGAGGCACTACCACAAGAACCTTTGAAAGTCCATGACACAAGTGTCGAGGGGTTAGAACAACAAGCAAAGAAGAAAAGGAAGAGGCAAGAGCAAGTTCAAGTGCCTTTGAGCCACCCGAAGTGACCCCGCATAAAGCTTCCAAGTGCTCCTATCTGACAACTTGCATCAGGCCTAGTCAAGGCAAATGTTGAGAGTGTGGTGCCACAAAGTACCGAGGTAGACCCTGATATAGACATCATTGATGTGGAGGAGCTCCTCCAACAAGAGGGAGGCCTCAAAGTAGAAATCATGGAAGTCAGGATTGTCGAAGCTAAAAAAGAGCCAGAGTCGATTACACAAGAAGTCACCATGGCCGCTCTACTAGGAGGGCACGTAGGTATGCACTATCCACCCTTTTCCTTTGTCTCTCACATGACCACTATGATCCCGACCGAATGTTCTCATCAGTATATCCCACCCATGCAAAGTCAATCACCTCCTTGGGTGTTACCCATTGCTATTCCAACTTTGCCTTGTGATCCCGCTAACCCCATTCCACCCGAGTCATCTAGCCAGGACAAGTCTATTGATGCTACTTCACCTTCCCATGCAACCATTCCTTTGGTCCTTAGCTGGGGCAAAGATATTACTCCAATGCTAAACTCTCGTTCCTCATTCCTCTACCTCACATGGCATTGTTACACTCATCGAAGCTCCAGTCACACCCGTCGCAAAAAATTCTGGTGAGACATCCCCCATTCATTCTTTGTATTTGTTTACCCCTTCAACTAGAGATCTAGCCTTATTTGAATAAGAATTTTCCTTGATTAAGGAATGCCCCCTAGTTGAAAATCTACTCCAATCCTGACAAAACACAAAGAAAATGCTAAAGGAGGCAAGGAATAAGAGAGGGCACTCTCTGGCCCAGGTGGAAAAGTGTGTTGTCTTCGATTTGAAGGCTGAAAAGTTGCACAAGGTAAAAAATATTTCGAAGGTCCAAAAGCCCCTGGATGAAATGACTCCAGTGGACTATGATTATCAAGATAAATCCAAGGACCTGGAGCATTTAAATGTAGATAATGAATCTGCATCTATGCACATCAGGATTGAAACTTTTTGTGCACACGCAAACATTGCTAGTCAGTGCAGATTTGAAGCAGAGAATGCCAACATCAAGTTGGAAGAAGAGCTAGCTAGAATCCACTCCAAGCTGGAGGATTTAGAGAGGTAGTGTAAACTAATGAAAAAATAAGTAGATTCCCTGAAATAGCAAATACTACAACTGCAGTGTACAGCTGAGCACCAAGCACAGAGACAGGCCGAAGATGATCTGAAGACAAAGAAATTTGAAAGTAAGATCTTGTAGTTGCAGCAGTAGTTGCATGAAAAAGAAATCCTGGAGCTATTTGACCGAGGTAGAATCAAAGAGATCCACTCACACTTGCTTAGGAATTTCAAGTTTAGGGCCTCAAGTGCCTTATCAATTTTAACTTACATCATCCAAGCACAACATGCCACTGTCGAAGGAGGGCCAATCATAGATGAGGTCACTCAGAAAGCTAGAGGCCGACTCAAATTAGCCTTTGATGTCCAAAGCACTAAATATTAGGACTTGTAGATCAATGTGATGATTCATATGGATAGGGATTGGTCTACAGCCCAAGCCATAGTTTACGCCTTCTTTTCCAAGGTGAGTAAGGCACAAAAGGTGAAGGACCTCCTGGATGTGTTTGAGAATGAGCAGCATGCATTGCTAGGCTATTTCTAGGATCTCTCTTCCTTCAATTTCCCAAGCTTCACGGATGATGATGGGAACCTTCTAACCAAGGAAGAGCTTAAGTCAGCATGGCTTTTTGAAGGCAATGTCTCAGAGATAGACGAATGGGTGGAGCCAATAATAGAAGGGTAGGTCACAGATTTCATTCTGAGACACTGCAAGATTGCAGCCTACCTGAATGATCTATTCACTAGGGCCAAACATGCTCATATAAGGTAGATTGATCGATTCCATGTTTTGGTTAAGGCATTGTAAGATAAAGAGCCTTTCTTGAAGGGTGCCTGGGCTCATGTATGCCAAAACATGAAGCGCATCCATGATTTCCTTGCCCCATCACCGCAGCAGGAAGCCACACCAGAGGAAGCATAAGAAGAAGAGGAACAAGCTGTGGAAGTGCCCTTGGAGATAGAAATAGGAGAAGGGTCTGGAGGTAACTCTGGCCCAATGGATCAAGTCTAAGGGTTCTTCCACCAAGACGAGCTCGTTGCCCCTTGAGCCATCAAGAATGTTGACAATTTTGTCACATTGCACAATGGGGTAGAAAAATCAAATTTTTTTGTAAAGTATTTCTTTCAATTTCATGAATTTGTTCCCTTGCTTTTAGAAACAATATTTTCAAGTGTTGTAGCAATTTTGGCTTTCCCTGCCATTCCCCTTGTACATAAAATAAAGATGAAAGAACTTCGCTACTAAGCGGACTAAGGAAAAAAGCTTCGTGGGAAAATGAGGATGAAAACTACTTTGGGCCCAAAGTCCTTCAAAAAACTACTTCGGGCAAAAATATTGTGAAGTGGCATTGCTAAAGAAAGAATTCAAAGGAGACGTAAAAAGAGCTTCACACCCAAAGCATTTCCAACAGCTAATTCAAGCGAAAATCTTACGAAGCGGTGTTGCTAAAGAAAAAATACAAGGGAAGAAGAATGAAAACTACTTCGGGCTCGAAGCACTTCAAAAGGCTACTTCGGACAAGGAACTTGCGAAGCAGGATTTGAAGGAGTGCAATATTGAAAATACTTCACCAAATAACCGCCGAAGCACTCACTTCGGGCCTCCTCATCAGCAAACCATTTCTACTTCGTTGAAAGTCATTACGAAGCATCTGCTTTTGTAAACCTTCATGCGAAGTACTTTCACCCGAAGTGGAAGCAGTCAAAGCATTTTTGAAGGTAAGAATGCGCTTCGGCCAAAATCCTCCCAAACCACAATTTTGAAAGAAGATTGCGGTGAAGCATTTTGATGATACATCAGCGAAACAATTTTGGCATATCTTCTAGCGAAGCAGTAATGAAGAGCCCATCTTACGAAGGAAATATGCTTTGGCACCCACCATACCCAAAGCAATTTTGCAAAGCTCCACCATGCAAAGTACAAATCAAGAAGGAGGATCTTCTTCGGCTCAAATCCATTGTGAAGAGAAGTTGCGAATAAAGTTCCAGCGAAGTGCTTCAAGGGCACGTGCTCCAAGTTGGGTATTTTCTCGAGGCGATCAAGTGCCTTGTAAATGCATTTTTACGTGCTCGATAAGCTCATTGCTCATTTTTAGCAATTGGAAATGAAGTATCAGTCCCAGAAGAAGATCCCGATGAGTGTGGTGGCCACTCGAGCATTGTACCCAAAAGCCAAGGACACTCAGATGGCTCATTAATGCTTGTTTCCATGGATGACCCGATCACAGTTGCCAGTTTTGGTAACAGATTTGAGAGCTCAGTCATGAGGGCTGTGAAGAGCCAAATTCTCAGGTTTCAAGGGTGTACTTCTCCATTTTGTGCATTTATGGCTCAGAGGGTCAAGTCCTCTATAAAAACCCAAGCATTATAATATAAAAATGGGGGAACTTTCTGCTAGAAAGCTGCTGTAACTTAGATTCCTGTGATTAATACTAAAGATCTTTGGACTCTATTTCTCTCTTTTATACTGCCTTCTGCGATTATTTCTTTTATATTTTCTTCATTTGCATACTATAATTCCGAACTCTAGATTTAAGTGTGTGATTGGAGTGGAACCCTGGGATTTTATTGAAGGATACATAGGAGAGGAAAACGTTGTGTTGGCTTTCTTTTATGCTGCCTATGGATAGTGTTTCTGTTATATTCACTTTTCTTAATCGTCGTTACTCTAAAATCTGAATTTCTATGAAATGGAAAGGATAATCCTAGAACTCGTCCAGAGGATACATACGAGAGCTAATACTGTGTTCATTTCATTTATTCTTGGTGTTCTTTGTTGTTATTTCAAGTTATTTGCTAGTAATCATGCTTCTGGTTCTTTCCCACCAAAAAACTACTGAGATTTCTTCCCTTACTCTTTTATTTCTTTCCTGCACCCTTACTCTGTTTATCACTTTTTTGCACCCTTATCTTAAACATAAAAGTAGTTTAGTATAGGAGCTAGCCTTTCTTCGAATATTGGCACAAGGGGCATCCCTTGTCTTTGGCCTTTCAATGTTGGTCCAGGTCTAGGGTGCATACACTTACCCAAATCCTTTCCTGGGCAGATTTGATGACCAATAGGACCAAGAGAGAGATCTTATATGAAGGATCCTATGGATGTATTTTCTTTGCCTTTATGGAATTTGAATAGGCCAATCCTCAATACGAATTCAATATATACCAACATCTAAATTAAAAGTATGGTACCAACAGTAATTAGCAACCTTTATCTTGTTAGCTCGATGAAGCTCCTCCATACAAGGCCTCCAATTAAGAAACTGAGTTATCAAAGGCTAATGACCATCCCAAGAATCTATCAAAAAATTTACCTGTTAACCATTATGAATGATCCAAAATTAAGAACTACTAAAGTGAGATAAAATTTTTTAGGCAATTGATAATGAACAAGGTCTTCAAGACTTTTGTTCTTAGCATATATAGCATGAACATTCTTATCCCAAAGAGCATTGGTTGTTATGCAAAATCCTCTAAGATAATTTAGCACTCAAGCCTTATTGTGACTAATAATAGGAAGCCATAAAGTATCCCATTTCACCAAGGCCCATTTTCTTTTCTCCTTAGTACTACTCCAAAGAAATTGATGATTGATTTGATCCAATTGTTGAAGAAATACCTTTGGGATATTCAACATAGCAATAACATAAATATATATAGCTTGAAAGACTAATTTTACCAAGGTAATTCTACTCCCAAATGAAAGCCACCTATTGGTCCACTTTCTAATTTTCTTATTAACCCTATCCAACAACCAATTCCAGTCCTTTTTTTTTTCCTATATTTGAATATTGATAGGATAACCTAAATAAGTGATTGGAAAGAGGTCTTATTATGTCTTAATTTATCTAAGACCATGGATTCTTATATGGGAGAGCAATGAAAGAAAATAAGTTTAGACTTATCTTCATTGATCAATTATCTGGTAGCATTAGAAAAATAGCTAATGCTTTTCTTAATTTTAGAAGCGTCCTTAACTGTAGATTTACCTAATAGAGTAGAGTCATCAAAAAATTGAATATGAGAAATAGTCCTCGCTCCATGAGTAATGGTAACTCCCTCAAGGGTTCTATTTTATTTGTTTTTTTTAATAGTCCTACCAAAGCATTAAAAAATAATGATGAATAAATAAGGGGAGAGTGGGTCACCTTGCCTAATACCTTTGAAAGCAAGTAATAGTTGAGAAGGTGTGTCATTGACAAGAATAGAGTAGGACATCAGATAGATACATACCATAATATATTCCATCCAATCCTAAGATAAGCCAAATTACATTAACAATTTGACAAGGAAGTGTCAATCCACTCTATCATAAGCTTTAGATAAGTCTAAATGAATGATCATAGATGGATATTTTTGTATTTCCATGGAATGGATGTCTTCCTCAGCAAGAATTATCTTATCCACTATTTTACACCCTTCCATATAACCCCCTTGTTCAAGGGAAATAATCTTATGAAAAAGAGGCTTTAGCATTTTTTTCATGATCTTTGTAATTATTTTGAGAAGAACATTACATAAAGCTATAAGTTTGAAATATGGGATATGATCTACCTCTTGATATTTTGGGATAAGATCTATATAAGGTTTATTGATAACCTTTAAAATTTCTTTGGCTTTATTGGCTTCTTCCACCACTTCTAATAAAACAGCATGAAGGATATCTTAAAACTCTTGATAAAACTCAATGGAAAAACCATCACGACCCGAGTTTTCTTCCTTTTGCATTTTAAAAACCATATGTTGAAGCTCACTAATAGTAACTAGAGTAGTCAAAATAGAGTTCTCCTTAGAAGTGATAAGAGTAGGGATCACTTGAAGAATAATATGTTGAGAATCCAAGTCAAGAGTGCAACAACAAATAGATTAGAAAAGTAATTGATAATAATACAGCTCATGCCATCCCAAGTGTAGACAACATCTCCAAAATGAAATTTTAGGTTAGAAATAAATTTGTAAGATATTTGAGCTAGAAGAGATTTGTGGAAGAAGTTTATGTTTTGATTTCCTTTAAGCCATTGGATCCTAAATTTTTGCTTCCATAAGAGTTCTCTTTTTGCCCATACCTTTAATTGAGTTGTGAGTCTAATTTCATATATACTTCTAATCTCTATGAGGTCATCTAAACAGATTTTCCTATTAAAATTTTCAATATGAACAATAACTTCATGTTTTCTTCAATCATTTCCAAACTTCTTCCAATTCCAAATCTTGATTTTGGATTTAATGTATTGCAACATTTTGGTAAAACAAAATATCTTAGTCCCATACCTTGGTTTACCTTCCTTCCACCATTGCTGGACTCGGGGTTTAAAGGAATTATCTCTAAGCCACATTAAATAAAATTGAAAAGGCAAGAAACTCACATTGTTTTTTCCAAATTTCCACCATGACTGACTAGTGATACAAACTAGCATTGTTAAAAGTCTTCACCTTAGAATTGTGACCATGGATTAAGAAATTGTAAGAGAATAAGAACCTATCTAATATCTCCATGATACAAGCTAAGCCTTGCCTTATGTTAGACCAAATTATATGGTCATTATCTAGCTGAATGTTCACAAGATGAAGGTTTGCAATATATTCACTCATGAGGTCAGTGCTTTTGTCTAAATTTCTATTTCCCTCTATTTTATCAGATAGAGAGAGGATGGTATTGAAATATCCTCCGATCAAGATCCAAGCTTCAAAAAAATGAGAGATAATATGTTACATCCTTCCTCTATCTTCTCTTTTCCTCCGAAGTAGTTAAAGCATAATTTGGTTATAATATCTACTTTGAATAACTATAACCAAAATATCCTATCTACTAACCATATGGTGAATAAATACCTCTTTTGGGTTGTAAAAGAAAGCAATACCACAAAAACTACCTTGAGAACTGAGGGAAGAAAATTTTCTAGATGGTCATATTTTACTAGCAATTGAATCCATTTCCTCTATTGACATCTTCATTTCATGAAGGAAAACAAGATGTGGGTGGTTTGTCTAAATCATTCTTCTAATTTTTTTTGTTTTGAAAGACTCCCTTTGATTCATGTAATATTACAAGTGATGATATTCATTAATACTAGGGCTAAAAAAATTGGTAAGGGCATTAATATTACCTTCCTCTACAAGCTTTTCACCTTCTTTTACCATATGATGTTGATTGGTCTTGTGACCTACCTTTTGGTTGGAATCCATATTTAGTTTTTTTACCTATTTCTTGACTTACCCCAATTGAATCTGGGATGGATTCTAATCTCGAAGAATGTGTGTACAAAGCCAAAGTGTTACTGGAAGGTTCAACAAAGTCTATCTTGGGACTTGTATTATTTGAAGTCAACATTTAAAAGTTTGTTTTTCTTATGTATATTTCCTCATTTTTTCCTATTGAAAATATTTAATTTGTTGGTTTATCTGTAAGTCATTCCCTATAACTTTAAATTGTTCTTCTAAGATTTATATATCCATTATTTTATCTTCCTCACCTAGGATATCATTGTGGAAATAATTTCAAACATATTAACTGATAACTTAAATTGATCCTTTATAACTAGTTATTTCTAAGTGTTCTTATTAGGTATTTGGAAACCTACAAATTTTGTATTCTCTTTATTTTGATCTAAAATATTATTTGGGTAGACACTATCCAAATGATCATATTCATGGAAAATTCTACAATGAAAATAAATGTTCTCATAGTCCACCACTTGCTCCCAAGTGTCCTCCCAAAATTATAATGAGATATTTTTAGGTAGAGGTTTATCAAAATCTATTAAAAAACAAATCCGAGCATAAATAATATGTTCAATTTTTTTAGTACAATCAATAGTCATCATAAAAGTTTCCAAAGATTTTCCAATTGAATAAAAAACAACCAAATTCTAGAATTCAATTGGGAGGCCAAAGAGTCTAACCCACAAAGGAGTTGTAGAAGGAATATCTTCTTTGGCTTTAAATTTAATATTCCAAGGCTTCATGAAAAGCCAAGTCATTCCAAAGAACTAGGGATCCCCTTGAAATATTTTCTCTCTATATTCATTTGTAGACAATAAAACAAGAAAATAACCATTTGAATGAATAGATATTTGTAACTCACCTTTTGTTTTTCAGATTTTTGGAGTCTAAAATTTGAAAGTAGATAGGCTTGGACAAAAACCCAAGAAATGATAAATTAGTCCTCTTTTTTTCCAGATCTTCTATGCTTGTCTAAATGATGCCCATATCTATCTTAACAATCGGAGTTCCATCAGCTGCCCTAATACATCTTGACTCAATTTTACTAGGATCAATCTTAGGCATTCTTAGAGGTTTTTGGAAAGCCCTAAGATTAATTTTAGCATTAGGTTGAGGTTGTCCACCATGAAGGGCATCCCTAAAATTTATTTTTGGAACCAATTATTTGAAATCCTTGCCCTTGAAAGGGGTTTACATAGTGGATTTGTTTTGAGGGTGCTCCTTGGTGTCAAATTCACTTAATATCTGAATCATTTTTTGATTAGTTGCTTGAAACTTGTTTTGATATCTCTTTAATCCATGGATTGGATAACCCAAAAAAAGGTATGATTTTTTTTTTTTTTGTTCAACAAGTTTGAAGTCATTTTTAATCAAGTTTTCAACATGAATATCTATTAAAAGAAATATTTCCAACCTATCTTGGGTATCTTGCAACATATCTTGCTAAAATATTGAGCAGAAACCATAAAAATATTGGCCACTAGGGCCTGAAGGCCTCAAAAAACAACCTCTAGATCCACTTGCACTCAACATATATGAAACCCTCTAATAGTTTCTCGCTTTCAAAAAATAACCTTCATGTTAAATGTTTCAAAAAATTTAGGATAAAATTATATACATAACATATTGACATGGTCTTATTTAGCACTTAAAGAGAAGTGAATAAATTTTTTAAATGTTTATGGGAGTGCTCTTAATTTAACTTGGACAAAAAATTGTCTTCTATTTTTTCTCCCAAAGTTAGTAACTTAGATTTTAATTTTTTTATCCTTCAAAGGAAAAGTTCTATACTTTCTCCACTATGAAATTTTAAAGAGTATAATTGTGATTGCAAATGTAAGATAGTCATTTCATTCTTTCCTTTAAATATTTTGTATAGTTTTTCCCAAGCATATTTTGAAGTCTCTACTTCACTTATATATGGTTGAATTTCATATGTTATGCCAAATGTGATTATCATAAGAGATTTTGCATTATCATCCTTAAATTTTTTTTCAAATTCATATTTTGGCATATATTTTATTCCATTTACTACATCCCAAAGTTTTTTAGAAACAAGAATTAATTTCTTTTAATTTTTCCATGATGTAAAATTTGGCCCTTTCAAAAGTTGTGATTTAGAAAGGAAATATTTTGTATTTGCCATAGAACTAATTCAATAATTTTCATCAAAGTCTGATTCACTTTTCACTACCAAATTTTAATTTCAAATTCTTATCTCTTTAATCAAATTTCAAATCTCAAATTTCTTCTTCAAAATTCAATTTTTCAAATATTCAATTTCAAAATATTTCTAATGTCTCCCAAAATTCTCAAATTCAATTTTCACAATCAATATTAAAATATCAATTTCATTTCATAAACAATCAAATTTAAGTTTCTTCTTATATGTCTCTATATTTCACTTTCAAATTTCAATTTAATCCAAACTCCAATTACCTCGATCTTCAATTCAAATTTAAAATTTTTAATTTCCTTATAGATACCATTTATTAACCTTTAATAATTAATATTTTATAGTTCCCAAATTTATTATCAAATCCCTATAATTCCTAATAACAATTATCTTCTTCTAAATAAAGCACTTGAAGAAACTCATAAATTAAATTTTACCTTTGTCTCTACCATGTCTTAATCAACTTAGGGCACTTGAAATAAGCATTATATCTAGCAAGTGTTACTTCTATTGCTATAGTTTGAATAGTTTACTTCCAGAAATGAAATATAAATATTCTTAATTATATTGTGCTTTCTTTACCTATAATACGTTTAAATTCATCTAGCAACATCTTCTAGCTTTAACATCTTCAAATTCTTCCTCTAGCTTCACTATTATTATATTTAGAACATTCTCTAGCTTCATTGTTCATGCTTAAACTCAAGTTATTCTACTCCACTTTTATCTAACTCATATTATTCTTGAAGATATTACATTATTTGGTAATATGAAAGTCACATGGGGTACATTTATAAATATTATTTTAGGAGTATTTTATCTAATATGTGTGTCAGTGAGTGAAAATATCCATGTATTATATAATAAAGAGTGAGGTGTCATTTATAAGAGTGCAAAGTGCTGAGTGAGTAAATAAAGAGTCAAAGGATTTAGGTGTCAAACATTCAAGGTAAGATACATGAGAGTTTTGTCATATTATGAGTAATATAAAAGGATGCATCTCCCATGAGTTTGATGAGAGACATAGTCAGAGTATTGAAAAGTAAATTGTAAGGTTATATAATGGAGACAAAGGTCCATGTATTGTAGTAAATTTTGATGTATTTTGATGAAATTTATAGTGATATTTTATGAAATATTTCTTTGTTTTATGAATGTAATTTATGTGATTAATATTTGATCCTAGAAAGTGAACCTATGATATAATAAAGAAGAATTCTCGATAGTGGTATCATAGTTGTACTTAAGCCACATTGAGTGAACTTTGTGTGAGAGAAAAAGTTATTAGAATTGAAGAAATTATTGGAGAAATTTTGAAGAAGATATATTGCTAGAGAAGTTGTGTGAGAAAGAAGGTAATGTTAGGAAGTGATGAACAATTTGCATTGAAGACACCAATGAGGGAAGACTGTTGTGAGGAGTAGATTTAGATGAAGATAACCCTTTGAAATAGAGGACATGTTGGCTAGTCTAAAGCAAATATTTATTAGAGAATTTATGAAGCTATGAGAGGAGGATGAGGTTTTCAAATTGGAGAGAGTGCCTGAAGTAATTTGGAGAACCTAAGGCTAGCTATGAAAATTGGAGATCCTAGAAATGGTTTGTGAATAAATATGATCCCGTGAATGCAAAACCATCATTATTGTAAGATAAGAAGTATTTGTGAGAAGGAGAATTAGTATTTGAAAAATATGAAGCAATGGTGAGCCTATGTTCAAGTGAGAAAAAAATATTGATTCTGTATTAAAAAGAGAAGAAAAGAGTGAGGAGAATCTCCTATGTTGTAGTGCCACATTAAAGTAGAGGACTACAAAATTCTTGGTCAAAATTAACCTAAAATTGAGAGAGTAAGAGTACATTCAAAGAGTAGGCATAACATTTTTGGAATCAACATATGTGAAGGAGATATAATGTTCAGGTCAAAAGCATTATAAGTGAATATTCCATATTACCACGTGTGTAGAGAAGAAAAAGGTGAGTGCCTCAAGTATAGTCATGTATTTGAATACATTATTTTATGAAAGATCATTTTTTTGGGCATGTTTGATTAATTAAGGGACTTATAAGGTTGATTGGATAAATTTAATTTTAGATAATTATAAGGATAATTTGGGAAATTTAAAGAAAGGGATTTATTATTTGGAGATGTAAGTATTTAAATCATTTATCCTTGATTAGATAATTATATTTAAAGGGATTAATTAATGCTTGGGATACATAAGGAAACCAAATACTTGAGATTTAAGTTGAAGCTTGAATTAAGTGGAGAGATAATTAAATTGAATTTGGATTTATAAAATTATGAATTGAATTTGGGAGGCACAATATTTGAAGATTGATTGATTAAATTTTAAGAAATAAATAATAAGAAATTAGGAGTTTTAAATAAGTCATGGCAATATTTAAAGAAAAATTTGTTACAAATTTAGATCATTGGTATATTGACTCAGGGGCAAGAAAAATAATAATTAGAAATAAACAATGGTTTGATATTTTTCAAGGTAAGTATGAGAAACTAGTTGCTATAGTAGATTATAGGACACATGAGTTCAAAGGAGTAGGAGATATATTAATCAATTTGTCTAAAGAAAAGGTATAATAAAAGATGTGTTTAGATAATCCAGGTTTAACTACTAATCTACTCTCAATATGTCAAATGATAGGTCAAAATTTGGTGGTTGAGTATTAAAAATAAAAACAAATATATTATTACTAGACAAGTAAAATTCATAGTCTATGGTTCTTAGAAAAATGGTCTATTTTATCTTTATACATTACCAAAAATATTTTTATCAGTAAGAACATTAGAAACATATAGTATACATCCAAAATATTGTGCAAAAGTTGTTAAAACTATAGTATACATCCAAAATAGATCACCCATAGTCCTAAAGATATTTGGTCAAGATGAAAAAATTTGATAGAACATTTAATAATATGTAGATTTAAGGCATATGTGAACATTCCAAAAAAAAAGAACAAATTTAGATGAAAAATCATATGCAGAAATTTTCATGGCTATGATGATGATTCAATAGGATATAGGATATAAGATATTAGATGAAACATAAGACTACCTCATTTTCAGGTGGTATTCATTCAACCCATTGTTATAATGAGGATCACCATATGCTCAACATGATCTTAATTTTGGACTCAGTTGGATTAGACCACTAGGTGATACAAGCCATCTAAAGCTAGCTCACTTTGTAAATTTCTTAGAACTACCCCAATTCTAGGTGGGATTCATTCATCCCATTGTTGTATTGGGGATAACTCGATCGCTTTCAAGTACTGACCATTCTAGGGATTCAAGCTCTTCACCCCCTTCTTTTCTTCTCATTGATTTGGGATACTTGCTCATGCTTAGTGATGAAAATCACTGTTTATTTTTTATTTTATTTTCTTTGAGAAATGGATTTGTTTAGTGATGAGAATCACTATTTATTTTTCTTGCTTTATTTTGGGATTTTTCTTATTTTTATGAAAGCAAGGGATTTCTTTGGGTAGGGGGGAGCTTGTCCTTTTTTCAATGATCAACATCCTATACCATGCACATTATAATATGAGCAAGTAAAAACCTTTCACTTAAGGTGACTAGGACCACTTTGTAGTGTTCATATTTTCCTCATTCAAACTAAAATTATTAATTTTTAAATTGTGATAGGATTTTGATATATGCTAGATGCTATCAAAACTAGACCTTATCTTCTGAAAGTGAATATATCTTTCTATGAAATCTGAGAACACTAGGTATTGTTGAATGATAGAAAAACCCTAGTATATTCTTTACAACAACAGGAAGGGTTGTGTTGATAAAAATAAATACTTACAAGGATGATGATGAAATGATGATTTGTGGATGAATGATTGGCAGACAAACGTGGTGTCATTTGTAGAATTGTAAACACAACCTGTCCTAATACAAGTGTAATTGATGAAAATGCCTAATGCAATACAATTAAATGAATGCATATGCAAAATGTAAATATTTTGTGTTTTAATGTTTTGCAATGTTTTTGGATTTTTATTGTTTTTTTATTTGTTTTGGATTTTTATAATTTTTTTTTTATTTGATTTTGAAATTTATGTGTAAAATAACTTTAGATGAAGAATTTTGAGAGTTTTGGGCTCTTCAAAACCTTATAACGATGTTAGGTGATATGTCCCAGGTCCAATATTCTCTGAGATGATATAAGGACCCAACCAATTAGCCATAAATTTATCTCGTAGATGAGGCAACACGTTTGATTTCTATTGGTTTTCTTTGAGCACAAGATCCCAAACTTTAAAGTCTCTCAAATGGACCTTATTGTTATAATCTCCTCTTAGACAATCTTGATAAATGCAGAGATGCTCAAGGGCATTCATGTGATGTTCATCAAGAAGGGTTAGTTGATCAAGATGATCTTGCCACACTGTGTTGTCATCGATGAACTCTTTCAATACGATGCACAATGTTAGAATTTCTAATTCCAAAGGCATGATGGCCTTAATGCCATATACCAACAAAAATAGGGTTGCCCCAATGGGTATTTTTATGCTAGTTTTGTAAGCCCATAATGCAAGAGGTAATTGCATGTGCTAATATTTATGATTTTATTTCTCTATTTTCTTTAAGATTGGTACTATTGTTTTGTTTGAGGCCTCTACTTGTCCATTTTCCTATGGATAATATGGTGTGGAAAAACTATGTTGAATGTTGTATTTGGATGTTAGAGCTTGCACATATTTATTATTGAATGAAGTACCATCATCTAAGATTATTTTGGATGGGATCCCAAAATGATATACTATATTATGGAGTATGAACTCCATAATACATGCTCCTATCATTGATGTTAAGGGGACCACTCTCATACACTTGGTAAAATACTCAATAGCCATTATGATAAACATGTGTCAGCTTGACGATGGGGGAGAGATCTTACCAATTAGATTGAGACCCCACTGAGAAAATGGCCAAGCGACTTGGATGGACTGTAATTTTTGTGATGGAAGGTGCATCAAATTAGCATGATGCTAGAACTTAACACATTTCTTGACATCACATAGTAGTCCTTCTCCATGGTGGGCTAGTAATAACCCATTTAAAGGATATGCTTGGTTATGGCCATGTCATTGAAATTACCATCAAATGTACCATAATGAGCTTTGTGAGATTGCCCAAGATAATTCTTGGGGCTTGAGGCAACAAAGGAGGATTCCATCATAGCCACAATGATACAATATGTATCCTAGCAAGACATATTTGGTCAAATTTTCTTAAATGCTCATTTGGTGACATGTAATAATCCTTGGGGGATTAATCCAAACTTAATGAAATCATGTAATTGGGTTAACAATTCCTGATATGTGATAGCTTCAACTGACTAGATGATGTATTCCCACTACACTTTGACTTGCATGAATGTATATTGGGAGACAACCCTATGATGAATGGTGGTACCATTCATCTTAGGACCTTGTGATATCAAATACCCCTAGGGTGTCTTCTTGAGAAAGTATCTAGATATATAGAACCATTTATGATTAGGTTCTATATGAATCATGTTGACTAATTCTTGATTATCATAAGCCTCACATCACATCATGGATTATGAGAGCGTATTTACATGAATGGTAGTAAATTCAATAGATGAATTTTGAGGGATTAAGGATCCCAAATATGCCATGGTCTCTGTGAATTTGTTTTATGTACGAGGGATTACCTTGATGTCATACCACTCTAGTTTGGCTAAATAAGTGTCAAAAAGATATTTGCATGCTTTTAGGATAGGACATCTACACTAATAAATTCCCTTAACTTGATTTACTATGAGAAGAGAGTCACCAAATATATTCAACTTTTTGATCTTCATGGTGAGCATTGTTTAGAGACCTAATATTAGGGCCTCGTATTCAACGTTATTATTGGTACAAGGAAAGTTGAGTTTAAATGACAAGGGCATTGGAGCACCCTATGGAATAAAAAACATAATCTCTTCACCACCCCTTGCTCACACTTTGGACCATTGAAGAACAAAGACATGTTAGATTTATTGTTAGGTTATTTTGGTTTGGGTGACTTCTAAAATAAAAATACTGCATCATCAAGGAGCTCTATGATGAGAGGTTTGTGATCCTACATATGTGCCGCTACCATTTGATCAGCTATAACTTATCCTTCGATGGGATTTTTATTGATGAATTCTAGGTTGAATTTTGTCAATAGTATGATCCACTTCACAGTATGTGTGTTATATGTCTTGTTCATCATATATTGCAAACGATTTTGTTTTGATATTACATATATCATATGACTCAACATGTAGTGGTGCAACTTCTTAGTTGCAAAAACCATTGCTAAGCACAACTTTTCTACATATGCATATTGTAGCTCATAGCTAACCATAGTTCTACTAATGTAGTATATCGTCTACTCTTTATCTTGCATATTATTATGGGCTAGCATGGTTCCCAGTGCAAAGTTAGTGGTGGATATATATAGCAAAAATAGTACATCTGGTCTAGACAAAGCTAGTACTAGTGATGATGCCAAATATTGCTTGATCTCAATGAAAGCTTTTTTACATTCTTCATCCCAATAAAATGGGATCCCATTGTGTAGTAGTCGATTCATGTGTTGAAACTTATCCGATAACTACGCGATGAGAACTTTATGGATGCTACCTTGCCTTGTAGGCTTCTTAGCTCTTTGATATTTATGGGAGTAGCCTTTACCTTAGCTATATCTACACCAAAGATTTTTTTTGGATTTAAACCAAAGATGCATTTTTTGGGATTCAACTTGACATTATGCTCTATCAAGCGATCGAATACTTTCCTAAGAAACTCAGCATGCTTTTTACGTAGCAATGACTTGGCCAGTAAGTCATCGATGTAATATTCTAAAATATTATGCATATAATCATGAAAGACATATGTCATGGCCGGTTGATATATGGCACCAACATTTTTGAGGCCAAATGGTATAACCATATAGTAAAATGTCCCCCATGGAGTTGTGAAGGTATTTTTTTGTTGGTATTTCGGTTTAATCCAAATTTGATTGTAACCAAAAAAATATTCCATGAGGAAGAGCATATCATAACCTACAATTACATCCACAAGAGCATCTATATTAGGAAATGAAAATGAATCTTTCGATGTTTCCTTATTGAGGCCCCAAAAATTCATGCATATGTGGATTCTTCCATCTAGTTTTCCTATAGGTACTATGTTTGATACTCATTCTAGATAGTCAATGGGAACTATGAAATCTACATCCAACAACTTTTTTAGCTCAACTTTAACCATCAAAATGGTAGTTGGATGCATCTTTCTAAGATTTTTCTTGACTGGCTTGTTTGTGAGATCCAATGAAAGGTTGTGAACAACCAATTTTGGATCTAGACCCAACATGTCTTTGTAAGTCCAAGAAAAAATATCAGGTCTCTCTTTCAATAGAGGTATGAGGCTGGATCATTTCTCAGGAGATAAAATTTCTTCAAACTTAACTATCTTTAGATTGGTGGGGTCATAATTGATATCCACTTTGAAATTTTCCTCTATTGTCATATGGAATACCTCCTCAAGATGATTAGGCATAGGGATCAAATGGATGTCATCAACTAGGTTTAAAGGTTCAACCAAATCAGGATTGACCTCAACATGATAAACATCATGGGAACAACTTGATGCAAAATGGAAAGGTTGTAGTATTTATTTGTTTGGGAAGAAATATTCAAGCTCTAAGGGTGAATCAACATGATTCTAATGAATGGCCTCTAGATTGAGGTACAATAATTTTAAGGATCATCTCAGTTGTAGAGTGGAGTGGTCATATTTATGGAGATCATATTTATGGATGGAATGAAATCTCTAAGACCATACAAACAAAAATCATTATCTTTGGGCTATCCCTCACACTCGAGATGTGGCTTGGAAGGTATTTGGATTATTGGATATAATCTAGGGATAGATAAGACAATTGGATCATCTAGGTCAAACAATTATCTTATGTTTGAAGGCTCAAGGAATACCATTTGATAAATCTCATTAAAGTTCACTGGTCACCTCAAAATGTGCAACCTTGGGAATGTTTGATAGATATCCTCCATGTCTATAGGTTCCCTAAGATGACATAAATATTGAGGCTCCAAATAGGCCATATTGGTCTCCTCTTCATATTCATCATCATTAGAGACATACTCGCTATCATCATATTCAAAGTTGCACTCTATCTCATCCTCCTTAGAAGAAGCTTTTGATTTAGTTATTTCTAAGGATAAACATGGATGGTAGATTAGGGAAGGCTCTACTGTTACCATGGTTATTGGTCAATTGCTCCTTCATGAATGTGTAAGACTATGGAGATATGGATTCCAATCGATGTCATCCCCTAGGATCATATTTAGATGGTCTAGAGATATGGCTAATAACTCATCTTGGCCTTGAATGTGGTATCCTAGATTGAATCTACCCGTTGATAGTTGGTACTATGGCTGATAGGGAGTTATACAACCTTTCTTAAATAGACCTAGTCTATAACCATACCAATAGTAATATTTGAAGTACCTAAGAGCAAATTCTAGGTTTGATAGATAATGACCATTTTTCATAAAAATTTCATCATCATCATCTTCTATGGACAAACAATATGTGATCTGATCTAAGCCTCCATAGATTAATTTAGCTTGGTTTGGTGGCACCCTCAGTGGTACCACTATTACAATAGAAAGATGAGGATCTTGAATCTATTATAGACATGAAAGTTACATTATGCACAATGTATTCAGCTAACACAGGGTTAACCAAGTGAATTTTTACCTAAAAGGCAGATGATTCCATCAATGTTGTAGGTGAAGCAGGTTGAGGAAAATATTCTACTAGGCTATGCAAATCCTCCTCATCCATGGGATGTGGGATATCCATTATTGCTATGTTGGGAATATCCCTAGGATCTTCTTTGACTAAAGGTGATGTTATCTTCTGATCATCTTTTGGTTTTGATGATGATGCTAGCTTTTCAGAAGTAGTTGTAGACCTAGGGGTTGGTATTGGTGCCAATGTGGATGGATCAACCCTTACTAAATTTGACTTACTCTTCAAATTTTTGGTGGGTGACATTGGACGTATGTCCATATGAGTAGATAAGAGGATGAAATATCTTGATAGGTCAACCTTATTTACATATTTAAATGGTTATTCGTCTGATGGGACAACATGCACTAGCTATTCATGCACATACTTGATGCATTGGTGCAATATGGAAGGAACACAACACATGTCCCTAATACAGGGATGACCTATAAGTATGTTGTATTGCATGGTACCCTCTAAGACATGGAACATCACATGGATGGTTTTTAAGCCAACTTGAATAGCAAGGACTATTGTGCCAACTATCAAGCATAACGCATTGTTGAATGCTCATAGTGTGAAATATGAGGATACAATATGCAACTTTGGAAGATTAAGGTTTCACAGGGCCTTGGTAGTTATTATATTGATTGATGAACCTATATAAATAAAAACCCACTTGAATGAAGTGTGGTTAACACACACAATGATGTGTAGTGGTGGGTCCACTATAGTAGTGGAGACTATTTTGATTTTGTGATTGTAGAATTGAATAATGGGCTCCTAGCACTGCTACACATGCCCCACAAAGTTTGTTAAAGCTTTGGGATTCTAGGGTTGAAGCTCTATGGATCTCAAAATTTCCATTAAGGTCTCCTTGTGCCTAGGATATTGTTGTATAAGTTCATAGATTGATAGCTTTGTCGAGGCTATTTGTAGACTCTAAGTGAGTCTATTTTTTATTGTAACCACCAGTCTTTCTGGTGGGCCTATAAATGGGTTTTACGTTGGCTTTTATTGAGGCACAACTGGGGTACAAATTGGAGCAATGAGAGGCTTTGATTGATTGTATCTTTGATTTATAGTGACCACATTGACCATGCTAACAAATCCTTATGTGGGAGGATCTATCTAGACATGGTTTACTTCTACTGTGGTTCCTTGGAGGCTCATGATTTGGCAAGGGGTTCCTTAAATTCTCATATTTTGTTTTTCGGGTGACAAAGAATTTTCTATTCATAGTTGATCCTTGTCGATCATATTTTGTACAACATTTTTAAATCCATTGCACACCTCGATATCATACCCATTTTTTCTATGATATGTGTAGTAATGATGCTCCATGTATCTCTTGGGCTTGGGATGATTAGGGTCAAGTAGTTGGACCTCAAGTATTTGAAGGGTATTCACCTCACATAATTGATTAAAAATAGATGGCAAAGGTTCTAACGATAGCGTAAATTGGTGAGGTTGGCAACGTTGGTTATCTTTGCCCTTATTTTTTTGCTTTGGTTGTAATGCACAGGGCATGGTTGAGCCTAGTAATTTTATAGTTGTGCTTGGATCTTATTCCCTTTAGGATCATTCAACATGGTTTGATTAACCTGTGCAGGTTTGTCCTGGTGTTGTTGGTTTCTCATGTTCTTTTTTTTCCAATACTTCTTGGTCTAAAGCTTTATATCTCCCTCTTCTAGCTTAAAATCCTTGATTACTTTATATTGTACCAAAGCCTCTTAGAAGGTTGCATACTATTGTAATTGTAGCAGCAGTGATATATGTTTTGCACAAATTTTTATGAACATTCTGGTGAGTTCTTCTATGGGGATGAAGAATGGTAGTCTGACCATTAATCATATCCATAGTTTTCCATAATCTATGATCGAATCATCATAATATTGTTTTAGGTTAGCCAGATCAAACAAGTTGATTTTATTATTGACACCAAATGAGAAGTTTTCAAGGAATGCATGCACTAGTTGTTCAAAATGGGTTATGATGTATTTAGGTAACTGATTGTACCATTTTATAGTTGCACCTAAAAGGGTGATTATGAAATTTCTCAACATCAAGACGTCATCGTTTTGTAGCTGGAAGCATGCATTCATGAAACTAGTCACATACTCTTGTGTATCTTCCTCATATTTGAATTTATCGAGCCTAGGTATCTCAAAATGCTTGGGGTAAGTAAGGCTCAACACTGATGGGCACAAAGGTTGATTATGAATTTTACTTAGGGTTGGTTTTTGGCCAACTGTATCTTGTTTCTCGAGATATTTTACTCTCTCAGTCAGCCTCTTGTAAGCCTATAAAGAGACGATCTCTTCTTCTCAAAGGGATTTGTTGAGATGCGATTTTGTCAAGTCACAAAACCACTCGACAACTTAGAAATTTAAGTTCTCTCTTACAAAGAAAAATATATATATCTCCAAGGTTCTTGTATTCAATGTTTTATGCATAAACTCATAAAGTGCTAAGAATAAAACTCTAGGGTCTTGCAAGTGTTGTTAACAAGGGGCCTGGGATCATGTAAATGATTTTGAATCCATCATGTGGAGTATGTATTTGATATCAATTCAACAAAATAAAATTCGTTTTATGATCTTAGGTTAAAGTATACCAAATTTTATTTCCTCTCTTCAATTTAATGTCTCAAAATGCTTTAAATGAAATTAGCATAAAAAGAATCTAGCATTTTGTATTAAATTTCAATTTAACTTTGATAAAGATAAAATTAAATGAAATTTTATAAATTTAATAAACCTTTGGAATATAATAAATTTATTTCCCAAATTTCTATTTTATAAAGTAGTTATTTATTCAAACCCCCTTATGAAATTATAAATCAAACCCAGAAGAGGTGAATAAATGAAATAATGTCTTGCCCAATTTATAAGGTTCCAAAACCTTATCAATGATAAAATCGTAGGGCTTAATATGAAACTAATCTATAAAATTTGGATTTTATGATAAAATAAAATTTATAAATTAGATTTGCTTATAATATTTATCTTTTGAAATATTTATGAAATTAAATATTCAAAAGAGTAAATGTGATCTCTGATTTGAAATTTTGACTTCTAAAATAAATAGAACTATATTATAAATCAAATCCAAATTGAATTATAGAGATATCAATCCTAGTTCCTCAACCTTATGAAACTAAGGTGAGGATTAGAATATTCATTTATCCCTTCTTAAATTTATTAATTCAAATATTAATTGATGTAACATTTGAATAATAAATTTAATTTATAACCTAACTGTAAAAATTTGAACTAGAAAATATTATTCAGAGTGCAGTTTAAATAATAGTTACAATGTCGGGAATAGCACACCGGCGTAAACTGAACTGTTACAGGAGTTGTAACAGTGAGCTAAATAATGAAATAGAGACAAAATATGTTAAGTATGCTAACATCCCCCTTTATTACATTATTTGGGTAATGTAATAACTAATAGCTATACTAACATCCCCTTACATCATTTTGCAATACAAAGAGAGTTGCGAAACAATTCAAATTTGACACGTCCAAGTGCCTTAGTGAAAATTTCTGCAACTTGAGCATCGGTGGGAATGTCTTTGAAGCTGAATTCGGTGCTTTGGAACTTCATATCGAATGAAATGACATTGTGTGTCAATGTGCTTTGTTATTTCATGATGGACTGGATTCTTGATGAGGTTCAGAACACCCTGATTGTCGCAAAACAAGTGTATTGGAGATTTTTATGGATGGCCCATACTTGTCAGAATGCGACGTAACCATATCACTTCGCACACAACTTTGCGTGCGACATGATACTCTGCCTCTATTGATGAAATAGCAACCACCTGTTGCTTCTTGCTGTGCCAAGAGACAGGACCGAATCCCATATGAAAAATGTATCCAAAAGTTGACTTGTGATCATCAAATGATCCGGCATAGTCGGAGTCCGTGTATCCTTGCAAGAAGAATTTGTTGTTCCTCTTGTATTCTAGGCCATATTCCATAGTACCATAGACATAGTGAAGAACACGTTTTGCTGCTTTCCAATGAGTGGTCTTAGGCTCCTGCATGAACCTCGAAAGATAGTTGACAGCAAATACGATATCTGGCCTAGTATTGGTCAGGTATATGAGACTCCCAATCAACTGTCGATAGAGAGTACCATCTACCTGAGATGAATCATCATATCACGATAACTGAAGTCCATTCTCCATAGGAGTTGCCATTGGCTTGCAATCAGTCATGCGATATTTTTCTAGCAATGTCTTGGCATATTTTTTTTGAGACACTTTGATGGAGTGCTCCTTCTGGCTAAATTCCAGACCAATACAATAATGGAGAAGTCCAATATCTGTCATTTAAAAATATTTACATAAGTTTATTTTGACAGTAGAGATCATAGTTTTTGAACTCCCTGTAATGAGCAGATCATCCACATAGAGTACAAGCAACACTATATCAGAACCCTGTTTCTTGAAATAGAGGTTTGCATCTGACGGACATCTCTTAAATCCATGCTACATAAGGTGATTGTCCATTTTTATATACCAAGCTCAAGGAGCTTGTTTCAGACCATATAAGGATTTGACCAATTTGCAAACCTTCTACTCTTGGCCTTCCACTTCAAATCCTTCTGGATGAGTCATGTAGACTTCTTCTTGGAGATCACCATTTAGAAAGGCACTTTTGACATCCATCTGGTGAAATTTCCACCCATATTGTGCTGCCATAGCACACATAACCCGAATTGTAGTCATCCGAGCAGTAGGTGCAAAATTTTCCTCGTAATCAATGCCTTCCTTTTGAGCATAGCCCTTTGCAACAAGATGGGCCTTATGCTTATCAATTGTTCCATATGCCTTGTACTTGACTTTATATACCCATTTGCAGCCAATGGGTTTCTTTCCATGTGGCAAATCAACAAGATTCCAAGTTTTATTTTTCATAAAAGACTCATACTCTGTATCCATAGCGGCCTTCCACTAAGGCTCACTAAGAGCATCTTGCACTGATGCAGGTTCAAGATCATCTATGGTAGACATGAACACCCTGTCATCATCAATATCCATATCCTCTACTTCTGTACATGGAGTTACAGAAAGTTCCTCAAAATATTGACACAGATCATCAACCTCACCAGTTTCTTTGGCTTCTCTTTCCTTTTGAGCCATACTGTGTGTACGAGGTCTATCCAAGTTCAAATTGGGAGGAGTGGATAAATTTGCATCTCTGATTGTATTTGTACACCATTTTGGGTTCTTCTTCGGTGGTGGTGAAGAAGATGTAGAAGGACCTCCTGTCTGTGTTGACGAAGGAATCTTCTCTTCCTTAGATTCCACAAGATCTAGGTGTACTTTAGATGTGCTCTGTGATGTGAAAGCTTCATCAAAGACAACATCTCTACTGATATGAATTTTCTTGGTCAAAGGATATATCAAATGATATCCTTTAGAGTGCTCATCATAACCAAGAAAAATACATCTCAGTGTTTTCTCATCTAGCTTCTTCCTTTTCTCTTTCGGTATGTGCATGAAAGCGTGACATCCAAAAATACGAAGATGAGATATGGAGGGTTTTCGACCACTCCATGCTTCCTATGGAGTCATTCCTTTTAGGGCCTTTGTGGGTGCCCTATTCAATAGATATACTGCAGTGGTGATAGCTTCTGCCCAATATTGTTGCCCAAGAGTAGCTCCTATGAGCATACAACGAACCATTTCCATGATAGAACGATTCCTTCTCTCAGCAACTCCATTTCTTTGAGGAGTATAGGCAGTTGTTAACTGTCTCTTGATTCCATGCTTATCTAATAATGCAAAAAATTCATTAGAGGTAAACTCCCCCCCTCGATCTGAGTGGAGGGTTTTAATAGAAGCTCTTGACTCCTTCTCAACGAATTTCTTGAACTGTTGGAAGAATGCGAAAGCTTCAGATTTCAGTTGGAGAAATAAAACCCACATATTTCGTGAGTAGTCATCTACGAATAACTAAAAGTACCTCTTCCCTCCACAACTTTTGGGTGTGAAAGGACCGCACAGATCGGTGTGAATTAACTCCAGAGGTTTTTGTGCTCTTGTTGAGCTCTTCTCAAATGGTACTCTATGCTGCTTTCTGCCAAGCAGTCAGAGCACACTAGCAATGTGGCAGAAAGGGAAGGAAGACCCTTTACCATCTCATACTTACTAAGCTCAAGTAAGTAGCGAGAACTAAGATGCCCATATCTCTTGTGCCATAGGGAAGTTGCCTCCTTGGTAGAGACAGTCATGGCAACATGTGGAGTAGAGATAGCATCTAGGGCAAATAAGCCATGCTTATATGAAGCTGTTTCAATCTGCTTACCCTTCTTGGTAATAGTACAACACTTCTTTCCATTCTCAACATGAAAGTTGACAACCATATTTCTATCCAGGATTTGTGTGACTGACAGCAAATTGTTAGCCAATCCCGAAACATAGAGGACTTTGTCAATCCGACACTTGCCATCGGGAAGAGTGGCCTGAAACTATACCCTCTCCACTGAACCCTATAGGTTTTATCATCGACAATGGTGACGAGGTTTGCCCTCTTTGGCCACAAATGATTCAAACC
Source organism: Wollemia nobilis (assembly GCA_028583015.1). Taxonomy (NCBI): domain Eukaryota; kingdom Viridiplantae; phylum Streptophyta; class Pinopsida; order Araucariales; family Araucariaceae; genus Wollemia; species Wollemia nobilis. Next base: position 446,214 of record JAQPPZ010000599.1, read on the forward strand.
ATGATCTATCACCGATCATATGTTTGCTAGCTCCAGAATCGACATACCAAACGGGATCCCTCTGTGTGGAATCTATGGTAGTCATGAGCACCTTGTGTGCCCATTCAGAATCTGAGTCAGATTCTTCAACGACAACATTCACTGGGGTTGCTTGTTTTTATTTTGTGGTTTGTTTTGGCCTTTCTGCTTGTTCTTATGCCAACACCTGTTGGTGTCATGGTTGTCTTTCTCACAGATCTTGCACCACATCTTCTTCTGTTGAGGTTGTTTGCCTTTTCCTTTCGTATCCTATTGAGAATTTCCTCCTTTCTGAAAGTTGCCTCCTTTTTGCCCATTACCTTTCTTCTTAGAACCCTGTCTGTTGGTGTATAGGGCTGTATTGGAAGAATCATCTTTGTGAAGTTGGCGTGCCTCCTGTTGTTGAAGCAGATTGACCAACTCGATGTAGGTAATTTGTCGTTGAGACACCTGGATGGAGGTGATCAACATATCAAATGAAGAAGGCAAAGCTCTCATCATAAGTGAAATGAGAAGCTTTTCATCCATAGTATCTCCCAAAGAATTCAATTTCTCTTTCAATTCAGACACTCTGCACAAAAAGAGTTCAACTGTTTCACCCTGTCTCAAACTCAGGTTATGAAGTTGTTGAAGATGAAGAATGGTGGAATCATTCTTTCCCTCATAGATGGTTCTAAGGGCATCCCATGCCTCTTTACCACTTGCTTTGTCAGCTATATGAGGTTGCACTTCATCTGAAACAACAAACAAAATGAGCACCTTTGCTCGACTGTATTTCTTGTCAAAAGCTATCTGATCTACGAAGGACCTGTGGATCCTGCTATTGGTGAAGGCCTAGTTGTTACTCCAGTAACAATATCCCACAAATCTTCCATTTGGAGAATTGCCTTCATCTTATGTTTCCATGGTGTATAATTTGGACCTTTCAATAACTGATGCGGATCAGTCATCAACTTTGCAACAGCGGCCATAGTGAAGGTTCCTTATATCACCAATTGGTACCCCTTTCGATATACCTTTTGCTAGGCCGTTATACCATACAAAATACCCGCCCTTATGTGAGGGAAACTATAGGTATTTAGAAATATCAACAAAAATCACCTGCCCTTATGTGAGGGAGACTATAGGTGAGTTTTAGAGATCATACGATATGTGGAACATAAGCGGTACTGAAAGGGAATCGCCTTGTTGATGGCACCTACCATAGAAGATTCTTCTCATGCGTGGGGCATAACTTCCCCTAAACACTATGAAGAATACTTCATCAGGATTTACGCCTAAACACAAGTGCGATAAAGGGTAGTGGATGGAGTAAAAAAATGCAAAAATAGCTAACTTATCTCTCCCCTATAATTTATAGAGAACAAGCTCAGACGTCGTTGTAGCAGCTATATTAGGCGACGGATACAGTAGCCCAATCACGACAGCTTTACCTGTAAGTGCTGGCCAGAGGTATCACAAATACCGAACACTGGAGTGCAATAAATTGCACGGATGGGTTTTAATTATTCCGGGGACTTAGGGAGTGTATTTGATTTTTTTAACTTTTAATGAAGTAGTGCAAAAAATGAAATATGCAACATACAACATAAAAAGTGCCCACAAGAATTAACCCACAAGGTGTCGGTCACAGCCGAAAATGCACCTTTTACAATTCGCCAAATTGCTTTTTCAGAAAATTACTCACATTCCCCCTTTGATTTTTTGAAAAAATATCCCCCCTTAAAAAAAATCTCTTTAACAAAGCATTTTAATAATTATTATATATTTAAAGTTAAAATAAATAATTTTAATTTATATAGTTTTTAAAAACTTATAAAAAAATAAATTAAAAATAAATTTTAATTTATAAAGTTTTAAAAACTATAAAAAAAATAAATTAAAATTAAAAATTTTAACTAAAAAATAATAATTAAATAAAACCTTTGAAAAAAAAAAATTTATACCTTTGAAAAGGGGGAGTCGGCGGGATTTGAACCCCCGAACTGTAGGCTCCCAGAGCCTTACCGCACGGCTCACGACCACGTGAGCCAGCGGGCTGATCCGAAAGGATCAGTGGAGCCCCTCCTTTTTCAACACCTGGATGCTCCTCCTCCTCTACTGTGGCCTCCGGTTGCTTGGTCGCGCCGTTGCTACTTCGCGGCTCCGTAGGCTCTCTATTTTTTTTTTTTTGCCCCGCGTTATGCCTTCAATGGGGGGGGGCCTGCGTGTCGCGGTCCCTCCTGTACGTCGTGACGCAGACGTCCAGGGGTCCCTCCTGCATGGCGGGGGGGTCTGGGCACTCCCGCGATGCAGCGCGCCGAGCAGTGCTGAACGGGGGGGGCGTTTAGTTTGCGCTGGACGTCTCATGTATGTCCCAGCCAGGCTACATCCTCCTCCTGGACGTCTCACATGCGTGGGGATAGTGCTGCGCGCGTACGTCCCAGCCGGGCTACGTCCCCCTCCAATGGGGGGGGTCCTCCTCGCGTTGGGCGTGCGTCCTGCGAGTGTCAGCGCTGCGTCCAACGGGCACTTTTTTTTTTTTTCACTGTAGGCTTAAATCGCTACGAATTGCGTAGCGATTTTTTATTTTTTTTTAAACACTTGCACGGAATGTCGCGCGATTGCGCACGACGTGAAGAAAAAAAAAAAATTTGCCTCCCCAGGCACAGCAGAGAAAAAAATTCGTCCTGCTCCAGCCTCGGCTTCTCACGCCACTGGATCACTGCATTGCGTAGCTGGCTCTGATGCCATGTAAAAATCCGAACTAGAAAATATTATTCAGAGTGCAGTTTAAATAATAGTTACAATGCCGGGAATAGCACACCGACGTAAACTGAACTGTTACAGGAGTTGTAACAGTGAGCTAAATAATGAAATAGAGACAAAATATGTTAAGTACGCTAACACTAACCATATAATTTCACTTTATAAAAATTATGCTAGGTTATAATATATAGTTTTTAGAATGAAATAATAAAAAAAATAACAAAATATTTTAAACTTTAGAAATTAACTTAATGTCTCAGAAAATCCACAGATCAGATTTCCATCTACATAATTCTAAAACCAATCCAATGTTCACCAGTATTCACAAAATGAAATCAAATGAATTGGTGCAATATTCTAAGGTATACAAACTATGAAGAAATTATAATAAACATTCTATTAATTCCAAGTAAAGTCTGTGCACAAATCTAGATCCAAAATGCTTAAATTTTTTTATAAAATCTTATAATAATTTCTATTGTTATGCAAATGGATTTCTCCATTTTCCTCCAATGAATTTGTAGTTTTTCTCCTTCCAATTGTTCCTCTCCTTCTCTGTATAAAATGTTCGGCCATTTCCATAAATCTCAATGATTTATTTATAACTTGAAAAGTTTAGTTATTTTGTTTCTTCATCGGGAATAGATTTTATAACTATGTTCTTCAAATCCTTGCCCTTGTATTACCTGCATAATGAAATAATAATCATAATATCAAAACAAAAACAAACTTTACTTTCCCGTAACTTTCCTCTTTTTTCAAAAGTATTTCAAAGTTCTCATATTTCTAAACTAACCTACTATTTTTTGGTGAAACTGACATCTCGAATCTTACAAGTTTGGTATCATTAGAAAGATAAAATCCATATTTTTTTACCAAGTTTTGAATGAGATCAAACAAAGTTTTCTACCTCAAGATATGTCCATTTCAATTTTGCATTAATTTTAGGATTAACCCTAAAACAAAATTTAATTATTTAAATGAAAACTAATCATTTAAACCTTTGAAAATGATTTTAATCAAAGTATTTTATTCGAAATAATGCAATTATTATGCAAATAATCAAAATATTTAGTTTTCAAGCATTGCAACTACATCCAAACCTTCAAAATGCAAATATGTCAGAAATTCCAAAGTAAAAGAAAATTTTCCAAGACCTTAACGCAAGAAAAATTGGATAAACAAAAATCCATCAAAATCACAAAATTTAAGGTGGGTCCTCAATTTTTGGGTCATTGTGAAGGGCGTCACAATAGGATCTTCAGGGTGCAAGTGAAGGTAGGTTCCTATTGGACTGAGGTGATCGATTGTATTCATTGACCACATCAATGGATGATGGTTTATGATATGGTTGCTCCTAATCATCTGATTTTGACTCTTGGTATTGCTCATGCTCAATTTGATCTTCCACTTGGCATCATTGTCCTCTTGATGCATGTTGAGACATATGATGAATATTTTTGTCTACTTGTTGGGTGTGTCTCTTTGGTTGAGAGGCAACACACCTATCATTATGTTATTAATTTTACTGACTAATTGGATGTAGATGGGCTCGAGCCAATATGTTTATCCATTATTCACCTTTATTTTGATCAAGGATATGTTGTTCTCTTAAGCATTGCTCATACACGCATTGGTGTAGATTCCACTGTGTTTGTGTCTCTTATTTTTCTAGCCTTTTCTAGGAACTCACGCTCTGCACATGTATCCTCAAATTGGTCTTGGAGTATTTGCTCTTTATGGTGCGGATTAGCATAAAGCCTATGCAGTCGATCAGATCAATTTGTTGTATCGGGTCTTTGACTCAACAACTATGTGCAAGGAGTTTTACCATTATGACCTCTTGTGGAAGGAGCTACAATGCATTTCCTTCTATTTTTTGAGGCTATATGGGTATTACACTCTACCCTTTGTTCTATGCCCGTATGCATGGATGGGGTTTTGGTGTTGTGAGGGTGTTTGGAGCTCTCACCTTGGGCATACGTATGCCTCACTCTCCCATCATTAGTCACACTCTCTGAATGAGAATGGATAGACAAAATGGATCTATGGGTTGACTTTTTTCCAAGATTGTCCAAATGGTCAAGTTTATGGGTTGTCCATGGTTGGCTAAGAGGCATACCTTTTTCTCCAATACTACGGAGTGACAGATGACATCCTCCTTTCCCATAAGGATTAGACACTATTATGGGTATATGCATGGATGCACCCTCTCTATTCTACTCCTATATGGGTTGGATTTGTCTATTAGATCGATGAGATGACTTAGTTTTAGGAGGAAGTGGCTCATAACCATAGTGATGATCAAAAACTATCATTATCAAAGGGGTTTCTTGATAAGATCCCTCATGGTTTGTGTTGTCTCCTCTAAGGATTCTTGAGTGTCGTTGGGGTACACTCTATGTGTTTTGATCAACTCTAGGTTGGTTTGTGTTATCAAGTGCATTGGGGTCTGGTCTAGCCATAAACCGAGCATGACCCCATGTAGTGACCATGACTTTATAAAATTATATTTTTTATAAATTTTAGGATGCAAACAAATTAAACAAGGTGTTTATCTCATTTAATTTTTTCTCATGTTATTAAAACTTGTTTTATGTGTTGGATATATAATCAAAATTCTTATCGTGTTTGCAATATTTGATGTAATTATTATATTATGTAAAGCTTTCACCTATATAATCATAGTGACACACCCGGTGATGAAGTTTAGGTGGTCATACCAACCAAGATATGAAGATGAAATCCATATATAGTCAGGGAGCATAGGTTCTACCGATCCTCACCGAGAATACCATGGGTAGTTATACACCCTTTGAAAAGGAATGCATATTATTTTCTATGTATAGGATAGTTATTGGATAGGTAGGGCCACGAACATGTATGAAAGTAAATTCTCAATCCACAATCCAACCGAGTGGTAATGACATCCACCATTATTCTTGATCAACCGGTTGGATATGAATGCCCAACTTGATTGATGTTACGTTTAGGTCATGGTGTGTGTGGTGTTCATTTTTTTTTCTTGAAAGAAATATGCATCACAAAGCATCCAATGACATTTTCACTATACACATAGAAATATACATTTTATTTAAAAAAATAAATGCATATGTATAATATTTTCAATTTAGAGAATGCAAAATGCAGCTAAAATGACACAACCTTTATAGCACTAACAAAATTAGGAACACTTAGGAAATTAGGAGCATAAATATTATTAACCAGATATTGCATTAACATTAAGTTCAAAGAATTACAATGCTTAAATACAAAGATTATTAACCAGAACCTAGAAACCTTAGGAGAAAGAATAGGGAAGAAGAAAAATAGGGAGGAAAGGAAAAATGAAATTAGGATTCAAACTCCTTGCCGTCCATGTCGTCCAATCCTACTGACTCAATTTCCGTCCAAGGAGGTAAAAGGGTAAGGTCCAAAGCTTACAGTGGTAAAACAATTTTTTTACTTTTTTACCCTTTTAACTTCCAATATTTTCCCCCTTAAAGTTTAGAGGACTGACTATACAGTCTTTCAGCTTTATATATTGAGCTTTATCCATGCCTTTGGTGAAGATATCTGCAATGTTATCCAAAGTGTTGCAATATTTAAGCTCAACTATCTACTACTCCATCATGTCTTGGATGAAATGATACTTCATATCAAAATGCTTTGATATGCTATGGTGGATTGGATTGTATGCCAATTGAATGGCACTTATGTTATCACAATACATTTGATTTGGACCACTTTGAATTTCTCCAATTTCTTCAAGGACTTTTCTTAACCATAGGGCTTGAGTACTAGCATGTGTGATGGCTATATACTCAGCCTTAGTATATGACAATGCCACAATAGTCCTCTTCTTGGAATTCCATGTGATTAGTCTTGACCCTAGACTAAAATAGTTCCTTGATGTATATTTTCTATCATCTATATTGCTGCCCCAATAACTGTCACTGAAGCCAACTAATTTAACAGAATTAAATTTGTGGTAATGGATTCCAAAATCCAATGTACCCTTTACATATCTTAAGATTCTTTTAGTTTCTTGTAGATGCAGCTCAGATGGACTTTCCATAAAACTTAAAACTAGAGAAAAAACATATTGAATATTAGGCCTTGTGTTGGTGAGAAAAATCAGACTCCCAACCATGCTTATGTAAGTGATCATGTCAACCTTTGGTGCTCCGTCATCCTTGCTCAATTGGATCCCATGTCTATTTGGAGTTGCAACTTATTTGCATTTCTCCATGGAAAATTTCTTGATCATGTCTTGAGCATACTTGTGTTGACATATGAAGATCCCCCTATTTTATTGATGTAGTTCCATGCCTAGGAAGTATCACATTAAACCAAGATCTTTCATCTCAAACTACTTCATCATGGAGTTTTTGAACTCCATATTCATTTTAGTGTTACTACCCATAAATATTAGATCATCCACATACAAACAAACTATGATAATGTCTACTCCATGCTTTAGGTAGTACAGAGTTGGTTCACTTTTGCTTCTAGTGAATCCATACTCACTGAAATAGCCATCAATGCATGAGTGCCAAGATCTTGGTGCTTTCTTGAGGCCATAAAGTGCCTTTTTCAATTTATAAACAATGTTCTCATTTCCTTTTTCTTGAAAACCTTGAATTTGTTGAACATAAACCTCCTCATTCAAGTATCCATTCAGAAAAGAACTTTTCACATCCATGTGTTGAATTTTCCATTCTTTATGGGTAGCTAAGGAAAGAACTGATCTGATTGTCTCTTATTGTGCAACATGATCAAAGGTTTCCTCATAGTCAATGCCAAATTTCTAAGTAAAACTTTTTCTACTAATATCGCCTTGTGCCTCTCAATGCTTCCATCAACATTGTATTTTGTCTTGTAAACCCATTTACATCCAACACATTTTTTCCTTTTGGAAGCTTTACAAGCTCCCAAGTATCATTATTTTTTATAGAGGTTATTTCCTCTTTCATGGTTTCTTGTCATACATTCTGAGTACAAGCCTTATCATAGCTAGATGGTTCTAGATGTGCACTAGTTAATAAAGAATAATTAACTACATCTCCCTTAGGATCTTGGGAGTCATCATACCCATACATATGCATATTTTTAAGTTTTTGAAAAATTGAATTCATTTCACTAGCTTGGCTTCTAGTGTATCTTTTCTGGTAATTTTGATCCAAAATTTTAAAATATTGATGATGTTGTAATGTTATTTTTCCTCTTTATGGATATTCAATGTCCATTGGTGAAGAACTTACTAATATCTATGCAGAAGGACTTGGAGTGGTAGTTGAATTACTTGATGTAGTACTCCTTCTTGGGCTTGGAGGGGTTGGTGTGCCTTTGATTTTCTTGAGAAACAATTGTTGTACCTGCTGCACCTATGCAGAACTTACATCTTGGGACTCATCATCAACAAAAATTCTTTGATGAACCCATTCTCCCCCTTCATCAAAAATTACATCCCTGGAAAGTACAATTTTATGAGTCTTGTGATTATAGAGTCTATATGCTTTGGTAGACTCATAATACCCTACAAATATACAAGCTTGAATTTTGGGATCAAGCTTATTCCTCTTATAATTATGAATGTGTGCGTATGCTAAAGAACCAAAAAAATTGAAGTGCTTTATATTGGGTTTCTTTCCATACCACCCTTCATAAGGAGTGATGCCATCTAAACTAGAAGTTGAACTTCTATTTAAAATGTATACATTGGTTCTGACAACATCAACCTAGTACATATTAGTTAGATGCTTAGTCTAAAGCATCATTCTCACCATCTCAAATATGGTGTGGTTCTTTCTCTCAACCACACAATTCTGTTGTGGGATATAGGTAGTAGTGAATTGCCTTTTGATCCCACTTCCTTTACAATATTTCAAGAATTCTTTTGAGGAGTACTCACCTCCTCGATCTGTTCTAAGACATTTTATAAAATACTCACTTTGTTTCTCTACATTGTTTCTAAAATCTATGAAGCAATAAAAAGATTCATCTTTATGTTTCAAAAAATAAATCCAACACATTCTAGAGAAATCATCTATGCAAGTGAGAAAATAGGAATTGTTTCTTATACTCTTTGTCTGCATTGGACCACAGATGTCTGAATGCACTAATTGAAGTGGATAGTTGGATCTCTACACTTTTCCTTTTGGAAAATTTGACCTTGAGTGATTTCCTAAAGCACATCCTTCACAGACCTCCTTATGTTCGTTGATTTTGGGAAGTCCTATCACCATAGCTTGAGAAGTTAACAATTTCAAGCTAGTGGAATTAAGGTGACCATATCGCAAGTGCCAAAGCACACTTGGATTTGCTATAGCTACATTTGTAAGTTAAGATCCCCCTGGCTCACCAAATTTAAGAGGGAATAGTCAATTCTTGGTAATTGGGACCTGTGTGATGACATGATTACAATTGTTTTTATCAATAATAAGACATTTTCCTTCATCAAAAAATAAGTTTGTAATTATTCTCCATCATTTTCCCAACACTTAGTAGATTGTGTTGGAGCTTTAGAGTGTAGTATATGTCATTCACTTTATTTAGTCCTTATTTCATTGGAACTTCCATGGTTCCAATGTCTTCGACTTGCAAAGCTTTATCATCCCCTAACTTGATGTGGGATTTATAAGTGGAATCAAGAGTAGCAAATAGATTTTCTTTGCCACTCATATGGTTTGAACAACCAGTATCCATAATCCATGTGTCATTTAGATTATGTTTTGATTGTCCATATGATAGAAAAAAATTAGAGATATCATCTTCTTCTCCATAATTTCTATATTGACTGTTGTTGCCTTGAGAATATTTTTACCAACAGTCGCGAGCAAAGTGGATTGGATTGCAACAATTAAAATAAGTTGTTTTGGACTTGTCACTTCATTGCCCTTGATTTCCACTTCGTCTTGGATTTCCTCCTCTATTTTGGTTTCCACCTTTGTTCTGATTGCCTCCTCTATTGGAGTTGTCTCCTCTATTTTAATTTCATCCTCTGTAGTTGCCTCTACCTCTTCCTCTTCGCTGGCCTCTGCCTTGATCTCTTTCATGTCCTCTTCCAGTATTTTCATTGGATGTGAAGGCTTTATCATCACATCCATAGCTGGTTGAAAGATATTCCTATAATCTCTCTTCATGAGACATTAATGATCCTATTAATGCATCAAATGTTAAAGTGGAAAGATTTTTTGACACTTCTATGATTATGGAAATATGATTCCATATTTGTGGAAGTGTTCGCAACACTTTTGTTACAATTATCTCAGGCTTGATTTCCTCACCAAGTGTAACCATTTTATCAACAACTACTTTCACTCTGACACAATAATCACCTACTTTTTCATCTTCTTTCATTTTGAGATTTTCAAAATCTCATTTTAGTGTTTGAAGCCTCACTTGCTTCACTTGATCACTTCCATGGAATCTATATTTCAAATCTTTCCATGCATCTTGTGCAATTATACAAGCAGTTATTCTAGGAAATATACTTTTCTCCAATGCTTCTTGGAGATGATAAAGAGTAAAAGAGTTTCTATTTTGTGCTTCTTTATTTGTTTTCTTATCTGTGGCACTCAATGTAGCCCAATCTATGGGTTTTGTGAAACCCTCTTCTATTATATCCCATAAACCTTTTCCTATGAGTAAGGTCTTCATTTTGATAGACCAATACTCGTAGTCATACCCATTGAACTCTGGAATTGGTAGATTTTTATGTGAGGCCATAGTTACTAAAACACTCTTTTATTTATTGGTTACAATAAAGCACTCTACTTTTTTCAAAGAAATAAGGAAGAAAGAATAATAAAGAAGAGATTACAAATTTAAGTCAAATCTGACTTGATTCACTCTTTCATTGATTACTTGTTCCTCTTGTTGTGGCACTGCAACTTCTTGATTCATGAAATTGTCTACTACTTGTTCTTCATCGTCACTGATCAATATTATCTCAGGTGATGCTGGTTCTAGAATTTCTATTGAATTACTATAATGAGTATATTCAGATTCTTGTGGTGTAACTTCTATGGATTCAAATTGCTCAAATTGACTCCCAAAGGAATTATATTCAGAGTCTGCCTCGTACCTTGAGTCCGGATGCCTTTGGTGTGCAATTACTATATTTTTCAACTGACTAAATACAGTATGTAGCCCATAAGCTCTCACTTTTTCATCAAAAATTTTGGCATTTTTGCTCACCAAAAGTGCACATAGGGCATGATAACAACCACTTGGTCTTATCATCAATACGTCTTTGTAAATTTCATTTTGATATTTTTTCTCTCTTACAAGGAAAAATACTAAGCCTCTTAGGCTTTGTCATAATTTTCCACCTTTGAGTCCTCTTACATAAATTGCCTCTTAGGAAATGTTATTTTTCTCCTATTTTATTATATAAAAAAATATATCTATATTTGTATTTAATAAAAGAAATATAATTGCTTTATAAAATAAAATTAAAAAAAACCATTATTATTTAATTTTATTAATATAAAGTTAAATATTTTTAATATATAAAATAATAAACTTTTAAGAAAAAGAAAAAAACCTTTAAATTTTTTTTTTCTAACTCAGCATGATTCGAACCCGCGATTCCTTTATTTCAAGAAAATTTTCCTTGCCAACTCGGCTTCCACTACCGATGAAACCTAGGTAGAATACACTATTATTTCAAGACATTCGGGGCATATACCATACACAATTTTTTTTTTGCAACTTTCGTAGCCATCGGGTTTCAAACCTGTGACCTCGTGGGGGTGAGCGGCTTAAGGTTGGCTCATTGAGCCAGTCGAGCTATGTGGCTTGATGAGGAGTCAAGGGAGGTTTGCCTCCTCTATCCCTTCGTGGCTGCATGATAATTTAAAAATAAATTACAATCTTTAACCCACATCCATCGTGCGAAGGAAATATTGTGCTTTATAAGCACAAAGAAGCACTAAGCTTCTCGATTGCCTTTGGGAAATCAGTGATCGCCATTTTGCCTTCTAGCCAAGCCAATTACCTCATGCCACATCATCAGTTGCCCCTTTTTTTGCCTTACTATCTACTCACCACGTGTCCACCTTATTATCTGCTCGCCATGTGTTTGCCTCTGGTTAGCACCTTGATCCACATGCTCTCTATGGGCCTCTCTTGACCTCACCTTAGTTTGCATGCTATGAGCCCTCTCGACCTCACCTCGGTTCACATTATGCATGCCCTCTTGACCTACTCGAGATCCATGCCTTGCTTGTGAGCTCACTTATGTGGGCCTCCTCGACCTCCTTAAGATTTGTGCCTCACCTATTGCTCTCCTCGGGCTTCGTGCTTTGCCTGTATAACCTCTGCTCTAATACCAGATACAACACTAACAAAATTAGGATCACTTAGGAAATTAGGAGCATAAATATTATTAACCAGATATTGCATTAACATTAATTTAAAATGATTATAATTCTTAAATACAAATATTATTAACTAGAACCTAGAAAGCTTAAGAGAAAGAATAGGGAAGAAGAAAAATAGGGAGGAAAGAAAAAATGATATTAGGAGTCAAAATCCCTATCGTCTATGACATCCAATCCTGTTGACTCAGTTTTCATCCAAGGAGGTAAAAGGGTAAGGTCCAAAGCTTACAGTGGTAAAATATTTTTTAAATTTGTTTACCCTTTTAACTTCCAACAACCTTTGATTAAGCTCCAAGAACATAGACCTAAAAATAGATTGAATAATATCCGCCACTGTGATCAGTGGACCACAATCATAGACGTTGTACACAGGTGTAGATAAAAATCCTAACTACTGGATTCTAGGGTGGTTGATAGTAGAGGTCATTGTTCCTAGCAATAGCTAGCAACATATAAATAATGTTTTGAAATTTACGCTTTATAGTTTCACTATGTGTTCTAATTAATCCTGAATTTGCTATTTAAACACACAAAGTAGGTAAAAACTAGAAAAAACAAAGAGGTCTACTTACCTGTAGATCCTCATCTGATGAAAAATAGGTTATTGACTATTTTTTATAGTTTTTACTCTAGCCATTGTTGATCGGGGTGGCTTTGATGTTAGCCACTATTATTGTTGGTGGCCAAGTCTGCTAGCTGTTGCAGCTCAGAGCAACTGTACCTACATGAAGGAAAAATATAGTAAATTAGTAAACAACACAAAAATAGGGTATCCCACTATGATCGCCATTTGTATGACTCTAGAAAGCATAAATTTAAACTAATTGTAACATGATAACAAATTTAAATTAAAGAAGTATATATAACCAAAGGAATTGATAAAATAAATGTGTTCCTTGTATTAATCAATTTAAAGACTCAATTGCATGTTTGTCCCTCTTAGGGATACCAAATTTGATACATTATTACAATCATTTTGAGGCCAAAAATAGGGGTTATGTACTATGCAAACTCTCTAGGTATACACCACTTTATTGCTCAGGGCTTATTATTTGTCTCCTTATTTGGTATTAAGATCTTGAATCTTGATAATATTTGATCTTTTATTTTCCCTATCACCCACACACAAGGGAGCTAAAACATATCAATAGCATGGAATGCCTCTTGATATGAGGTTAATTTCATAGTAAATACAATAAATAAGGCTAATGTATAAAGATAACATGAAATGCACAAAAGAGTGTAAATATGTCTACACAACTATAAATGAACCATGAAAATGTATTGAAAATTGCTATTATATGTTAGATGAAGTAAATTGAGTGCAAAAAAAGGTAATTATATGGCTAAAATAAAGAAAATAGCATTTCAAACCATAGCCACTATCGCTCATAGCAACTAGCTCTACTAGTCATTGTCGTTGTTAGCGGTTAAGCCTATGGACCGCTATCAAGAATAGCAGCCATGAAGAAAGTATTCTACTCTTGAAACTAGTTTTTGTGATGCATAAATCCTCCATTGAATTTATGATTAAGGGTCTCTTATATCTTAGAACACTGATTCTATGGTGAATTGTCTTAAATCGTAGTGAATTGGTGATGAATAATGAATTTTCTTGTCAGTCCTTTGGAATATTCATTGAAGGTTGAAAATTTGTCATTACATAGTTGTAAAACACTTTGTTACTCCTCAAGGGATACAAAATCACTCTCCAAACTAATAGGGATTAGCTGCAATCAAATCAAGATCTAATTGAGCTCTTTGGGAGGCCTATAAATAGACTTCCTAAATCCTAATATTGTCTTGTCAAGGAAGCCAAGATCAAGAATCAGTTGGATTAGGGTACCTAGGGGGAGGATTCTAAAAGCTTTGTAGCCTAAAATTATCCAAAGACCATTACAATTTGTTAAATTCAACTAATTTGGCTCAGCTTGGGGATGTCAATTTGGTTATAGGGCTAGCCGCTCTCACTCAACGTGGCTAGGAGAAAGATGCTCTTAGCTACTATAAATAGATGTAGCTAGCTCTTAGCCACTCTAATAGATAGTAGGTGACATCAAAAATATTATTACTGTCAATGGTTGGGTATGCATAGGACTAGGCTTCCCTATATGAGTTTTTAGAACCACTCTTGGGTCTTGGAATGGTCCAAGATCATTCTACAAAGATGCCCATATGAGTAGTCTCCTAAACATGATGTGTTTTAGGTGTCTACAGATCAAGATGAAAAAATTTGATATAAAATTTAAGAAAATAGGCACTAGGCACTTATCATAAAATCATGGTTTGGGCATTAGGCACCTATCACAAAATCATGGTTTGTGCAAAACCATTAGCTCAAAATCATGTGCATAATAAATATTGATAAATAGGGGAGTCATCTAGAAGGTGGCTAACAACTATACATTATTGGTGGCTGACAACTATGCATTACTTAATATTATCTATGATATTCCTTGTCATTACTCCCCATCATAGAAGCATAGGATTCCAATGCGGACAATTAGGGAGGAGAACAAGCTAGAAAAGCACAAAAATTGGAAGATGACTACTTAAAATTTATCACATTAGTATCTACATAGGATCTTCACAAAAGGAAAAATAGATTAGTCCACTAGGTTGGGATCAAAAATAGCTTTTCAATGACTATAAATATGCTTATACATGTAGACAAATGGTACCTCAATTTCTGTGAAAAATAAAACTCCTCGTAGAGGGAAATATGTTTCCTTTTACAATTTAGAGAATAGTCTCATGGAATATCCTTCATTAAAAGTTTTAGCATCTACCTAATTTTAGTTTTTTTTGTTTTTTTTAAGTAATCAAATATTACAAAATAAAAAAATTTATTCCACTATAAGATAATCTAGAGCGCCGAAGTGTAATGTGGTCATGCAAGGTCAACATGAATGGACTATGTGCAAATCTCTCTCATGTGGCACGCATAGGAGAAAACAATTAGGGTAGGGGGATATAGTTACCTATCTATGTTTCAAGTAATGGGGAGAGGGAGGGGGATGGTGGAGAGCATTGAATGCATATTTTTTAATCAGCATGTGGCTACAGGGATTGGAGGTTTGGGAGAGTCATGAGGCAGAGTTGAGACACAAGGATATTTTATTTTTAAAGGAATAGAAATATATCCTAATAAAAATTAAGTGCTTGCACAAATTTAAAGTATGGCAAGGGAAGCATGATAATTTCCAATGGATAAAATTTTGGACGATGAAAGACAAGAGGAAAATATTGTCACATATGTTTTTGTATGATTGAAGTTACGATAAGAGAAGGATAGGAGCCAATAATTCTGAATAGATATAGAAGGGGTTATTAGCAAGGGTTTTGATGCATGGTTTGTCATCAATATATGTGCAAAAATTGGCATACATTCAACAACTAGAGGAAAATATGTAGGAGGACATCAAAATATTCTAGCTAAGGAGGGTGTGGTAATTGATCGACATGTGCAATGTTTTTTCAAATGAATCTAAGCATGAGTTGAATATGAACAATGGCTATGTGGGCTAGTGCCAACTCAGAGAAATATTGTGTTGACCGAGAATCAAATGAGAGAGGCCATGTAGAACAAGGATACATGGAGCCCAAACAAGGAAATGATAAAAGCTGCATGCTATAGATGGTGTGTTGTGTGCATTTTTACTTCTTATTTGGTAGGAGGCTCACAAAATTTCTCCATGCAATAAGTGGAGGAAGCAATGGGTCAATAGATGTAGCAACTAAAAATATTATGGGGGCTCTAAAATATTCATAGGAATAAAAGCAAAAATGACATTAAAAATGAAAAAAAGGTTTAGTAGAGCATTTATGGGGTGCATTGATAGTGAAATGACATGGCATAAGAATGTAGAATAAAATAGCCAAAGTGGTGTACTATTGGCAGGAAAAAATAAACAAACTCTAATTGTAATAAAAAACATTTAACTCGAGTAGAAATCATAGTGGAGACTATAATAAAGGAAGCCATAGCATAGTGATGGGTGGTGTAGGAGAGTTATGACAACAATAAGAAATAAATTCATGAATGAATAAATAGTAGGGGTTAATGTCGTAGAATCTAGGATGATTACATGAAGATGTGGTACAGGCAACACTATCAAAGTAGTGGCTTGCAAGAGTGATGCAGGAGCCTATCTTCTAAAGGGCATAACTTTTGATCCGATCATTGGATGGGCTTGAAATTTTATGGGGAGTTGGATATATAAGTGGGCATGATATGGCAAAACCATTATAATAATTTAGATGTTTTTTAGGCTATTTTTGGGCACTAATTCCTTCATCTAGTACCCCAAAAATAGGATTTACTATTTTTTGTAAATTTGGAATAACTTCTTGTTTAGGCATGGGTAGATGTTGATATTTTCTAGGAGGCTTAATATAGTTGATACGATGATGTGTATCAATATAGGGGGTTATATGATTTTTTTTGCGTGATTTAGGTTTTGGCACTAAAGATGAAATATCCTAAGAAAAAAATAAAAAAAAATAAATAAAATGTAATTTCTTATTTTTAGGGCTTAATATTTAGGGTTTAATTATAGGTCTTATTTTGGGATATATATTCCCTTGGTATCACATTGTAAAGAGGTGAAATATAGGAATAATAAAATAAAACATTTGTAAGATTATTTCCATCTATTGTAACTTTGTGTGATAGGGATTTTTTTTCATTTTGTTTTCTTTTTTGTCATAATTTTATGTGATTGGAGGTTCTTATTCTGACCTCTTGCATAGGATTTACATAAAATATTTGTGGGAAAGGAGGGGTCCATGGGGATGGCCATGGATATGGTGGTTGCATGTACACAAATACCATGAGCAATGGATTGAAGGCCAAAAATAGGGTCAAGATGGGTCTAAATAAAAGGTTGATTGAAGCCAATATTTATGTACGATGAAGATGAGGCCATGAAAAGGCAACCAAGTAGGTTGAGTTAGCTAAATTTATGTGGGGGCTATAATATCATAGTACATGGTGAAGGAAACCATTGGAGGCAACAAAACTAGTAGTGGCCATGGAGGAGGGTGCATATATATTTTGCATAAATGACTATAGAAAAAGCACTCTAAATCTAGAACGAACATACTAAATATTTTAGAGTGTGCAAAGTATATTAAATGCTCAACAATCCTATTGATAATATGTGATGAATAAATACAAATGAGAAATGGTTCGAATTTAGTTGAACCACCCGAATTTGTTGGCTAACTACCCAAAACTTGGAGAGCGCATTGGAGGCGCTAATTTTAATTAACCTAATAATGAAATATGCTAACATCCCCCATTATTACATTATTGGAAAATATCAAGGATATTACGAAACAATTCAAATTTGATACATCCAAGTGCTTTGGTGAAGATCATGAAAAATTGGATTCTTGACAAGATTCAAAACACCTTGATTGTCGCAAAACAAATGTAGTGGAAGATTCATTGGAAGACCCATGTTTGTAAGAATGCAAAGTAACCATATTATCTCACAGACTGCTCCACTAGCTTCTCGATATTTTGCCTCTGTAGATGAGATAGCAACCACCTGCTACTTCTTGTTATGCCACAAGACAGGACCAGACCCAAGATGAAATATGTATCCAAAAGTTGATTTTTGATCATCAATGGATCCAACATAGTCAGAGTCCGTGTATCCTTGTAGATAGAACTTGTTATTCTTTTTGTATTCCAAGCCAAAATCTATTGTACCACGAACATAATGTAGAACTCTTTTTTCTACTTTCAAATGACTTACTTTGAGTTCCTGCATGAACCGCGAAAGATAACCCATAGTAAAACTGAGATCAGGCTTGGTATTGGTTAGGTATAGGAGACTCCCAATCAACTGCCGATAGAGAGTACCATATACCTAAGGTGATTTATCATATCATGATAACTTAAGTCCTTGTTCCATTGGAGTTGTTTTAGACTTACAATTAGTCATTCAATATTTTTCAACTATTGTCTTGGCATACTTCTTTTGTGTAACTCTGATGTGGTGTTATTTCTGAGTTACTTCCCAAGACAATAGTGAAGAAGTCCTAGATCTGTCATTTCAAAGGATTATTTCAAATCATCTTTTACTGCATGAATCTTCTCTGAACTTCCCGTTATGATCAGATCATCTACATATAATACCAGAATCACTATATCAAAACCATTGTTCTTGATATAAATATTCACATTTGAAGGACTTATTTTGAATCCATGCTGCAATAGGTGACTATCTATATTGATGTACCAAGATCGAGGAGCTTGTTTGTGCCCATACAAGGATTTGGTTAATTTGCAAACTTTATGTTCTTACCCTTCAACTACAAATCATTTTGGTTGAGTCATGTATACTTCTTGTAAGTCACCATTTAGGAAGGTATTTTTCACATCCATATGATGTAGCTTCCACCCAAACTGAGCTGCCATTGCACAAAGTACTCTAATGGTAGTCATATTTGCAGTAGGAATAAAAGTCTTTTCATAATCTATACCTTATTTCTGAGCATAGACCTTTGCAACAACATGGGCCTTATGCTTATCAATAGTACCATCTAATTTATAATTTATTTTGAACACCCATTTATAGTCAATGGGTTTCTTTCTTGTAGGCAGATTGACTAGTAGGCAGATTGACTAGCTTCCAAGTTTTATTTTTCATGAGATATTTATGTTCTGCTTCCATATCAACCTTCCACTAAGGCTCACTAAGTGAATCTTGAACTGTTATGAGCTCATTTTCATCCAATTCTATCATATAGATTTGTTCATTATCTATATCTGTATCTTTGTCTTCTTCTGCATCTAGAGAGAGATCATCAAACTATTGCCAAAGCTCATCAATCTATGAAGATGATGCCTCTACTCTTCTCTGCTGTGTCATAATCTAAGTGCACAGACGATATTGAGTTAGATCTAGAAGTGTATTTAGTTTAGAATCTCTCAATGTACTAGTATACCACTTTGGAATCTTCTTCTTTGGAGATGAGATTTCTTTCTTAGGTTCTTCTTCTTCAAGGTATACATTTTTAGATGTGATATCTAATATGGAAGCTTCATCAAATACATCTCTAATTATATGTGTTTTATTGGTTATAGGATCTATCAAGTGATATCCTTTTGAAAACTCATCATAACCAAGAAAAATACATTGTAGTGTCTTCTCATCTAACTTCTTTCTTTTTTGTTTTGGAATGTGCATGAATGCTTTACATCCAAAAACCATTAGATAATAAATGGAGGGTTTCTTACCACTCCAAGATTCTTGTGATGTTTTTCCTTGTAGATCTCTTGTGGGTGCTCTATTTAGAAGGTATGACACTATTTTTACTGATTTTTCCCAATACTGATCCTCAAGATGTGCTCCTTTTAGCATACATCGAACCATTTCCACAATGGAACGATTTCTTATCTCTACAACTCCATTCTATTGAGGTGTATAGGTTGTAGTTAGTTGTCTCTTAATCCCATGTTATTTCAAAAATGATGAAAATTCTTCAGAGGTGTATTCTCCCCCTCGATCTGAGCAGAGGGTTTTGATGAAACATCCCAACTCATTTTCAACAAGTTTCTTGAATTGTTGAAAGTACATAAAAGCCTATGATTTCAAAGGAAGGAAGAAAACCCACATCTTCCATGAGTAATAATCAACAAATAATTGAAAATACTTCTTTCCACCATAGTTGGTTGGCATAGTACCACACAGATCGATGTGTACCAACTCTAGAAGTTTTGTAGCTCTGGAGGAGCTACCTTCAAAAGGTACTCGGTGGTGCTTCCCTGCTAAGCAATCTGAGAAAACTGGTAAGACATAGGAGAGGTGAGGAATTCCTTTCACCATATCATATTTGCACAATTCAAGAAAATATCCTAAGCTTAGATGTCCATAACATCTATGCTAGAGAGAAGTGGCTTCCTTTGTAGTTGCTACCAGAGCAACATGTGGCTTTGAAATGGCATCTAGTATGAACAAGCCATGCTTGTAGGATCCAATTACGACATGTTTACCTCTATGAGTTATAAAACATCTCTTCTTACATTTCACAACTCAAAACACAACCTCCATATTTCTATCCAACATTTGTGTAATAGAAAATAAATTATTGGCTAATCCAGGAACATAGAGGACCTTTTCTATCTGAAATTTACCATCTGGAAGAGAGATAGAAACATCACCTTCACCCTTCACTTGGTAGACTTCATTGTCAGTAATAGTGACTGGT
Source organism: Wollemia nobilis (assembly GCA_028583015.1). Classification (NCBI taxonomy): domain Eukaryota; kingdom Viridiplantae; phylum Streptophyta; class Pinopsida; order Araucariales; family Araucariaceae; genus Wollemia; species Wollemia nobilis. The sequence goes on from JAQPPZ010000599.1 coordinate 466,592, forward strand.
TTACCTTATTTCTCCTCAAAGGTGTCAAACCATGATTTGTCCCCAGTAATGTGCTTACTAGCTCTTGATTCAATGTACCATACAACATCTATCTAGGAAGATGAAGTATGGGTCATGAGCACCTTGTGTGCTCTTTTAGAGTCGAGAATCTGAATCGGACCCAGGATAATCTGAGTCTGATTTTGAGTCAGCATAAGCAACATGGCCCTTAGATTGCTTATGTTTATTTTTGTATTTTTGTTTCTCTTTACCTTTCTTCTTAAGCGGTTGGTCATTTTTTTGCTTGTTTTTTAACCAAAACCTGTTGGTGTCATGGTTATTCATATCATAAATCTTGCAATATTGTTTATCTTTCTACTGATTTTGCTTCCTTTTTCCTTTGGAAGAAGAGCCCCCTTTTTGAAATTGACCTTGTTTCTTATCCTTTTAATGGATTGAGAGGGCATTATTTGGCACCTCATATTTTTGAACCTAATTTGTCTCCTCAGTCTGAAGTTGACGTAACCACAGAGCGTGCACCTAGCTACTGCATTGATCTATACCATCATAAAAGCATAAATTAAACAAAAAAAAAGTATGTAAGGTTTCTCGTATTAATATTTGAATGATTTTTGATTACAAAAATGCCCTCTTAGGGTCACTTGAAATATGATACTGATATTACAATTGCCAATGCCCTCAATAGGGTAGGCACACTTATGGTGCTCTATTGATTAGTCACAAACTACCTTGGGGTGGAGCTAACCCCCTTCTTCGTGATGTGGAAGGATTATGACATAAGCTCCTCTTGCACCAATATCCCTACGAACAAGAAAAAACAACACACGATTAAAAATATTGATAGCCTCTTGTGATGAGGCCATTTAAGGGAATATGCATGTAAGTGCCATTAAACTAGAAAAACAAGAAAGCATAAAGAAAGAATTTAAACTATTCTAATTAAATCAAGAATTATGCTACAACATGAAGGACATGAATAAGCAAATGATGCATGGATAAAATATCAAATTAGGAACAATAATGGGCATAAAAGATCCAATGTAATCCTACTTAATACAATGCATGAAATGTCTAATTTCTACGGTCAAAGTTTCTCTAAAATGCAATTAAACCCATGAAAAGACTAATGTAACTAATCTATATGGTCAAAATAAAAGCAAGTAAAGTGATCATTAACCTGTTACAAACCATAACTGTGATGGGCGGTCTTTACTGTGAACCGTGGCTGACAGTCGCGATTTAATCTTTGATATGTTTACCCTCAAAATTAGGGGTAGTGGGCTTGATATCCTTATCCAAATTGATTCTCAAGGGTCGCATTTATTGTCCTCTAATATATTTGGCAGTCAAATCACTATGAATAGCCTTCATTTACCTAGATTTGTGTTTCTTGATCCTCCTAGGAACCTAGGGCATCCATGGCTAATTGGTCTTTAGATGGATAGCAAAGAGGCTCTCAAATGCACAAAGTTAGTATGCAATTCGCTAGCACTTCACTATACAAATCATCTCTCCTCTTTTCTCCCCATTTGGAGGGGGGTATTTATAGCATGCCCCCTAGGGCTAGGGGTGGCTTCATGGAGAAGCCAAGACCAAGAAGGGTGGTTAGGATAGTTGGGATGGAAGCCTATGGAATATTTTGTCCTTCAACTGCCTCCTTCTAGATCTTTTGGCCATTCCAATCGATTTGGCTTAGATGGAAGGCCTAACTAAACTTCATTTAAGACCATAGGTCATAGTTGTGGTCTAGACTATAGACCGCAGGTGTCAACCACAATTTGGACTGGAGATAGCAGGTCTGAGCTATGGTTTAGACTGTTTAGGCCAAAATTCCTAAATTGAGTGGTTAAAACCACTACTTTATCTTGGAGTCTATTCGAGATCCTTCATATGGTTTTGTAGCATGTCAATATGAGTGGTCGCCCTTGGCATGACATGTTTTAGTTGTCTACATATGCCCATTTTGAGATGCATTATGATATAAAACAACACTGAGCAAAATAGACCTCCTAAAATGATGTTGAAGGTTCTATGATGATCATTAGTCTGATCAACATTAGATGCCCCAAGTCTAGCAAAAGGATGTGCATCCTGGAATGATTGCTTCCAACTTGGGAAGGCTTACATTTTGAAAAGTTTGCACTCATCATCAGACATTCGGATAGCTTTGGTGCCATAATAGGAGTTAGGCCTATAAAACCGAAGGATGAGAGCTACAAACAAAATTTCATATTTGTTATTTGCCCCAAGCAAAGGGGGAAGCTTATGATAGCTGTTAGCAATGATTCACAAGAACAAACACAATTTTAACAAGATCAAGGGATCTACGATCTCTAGGATCTTCTATTGATTTTGATTATGACATGAAATTATGACTACCCCCTCAAGCGACTAGTCGATGAGGGTAATGATAATGTATGAAGCGATGAAATTGCTTGACCTTAATAAATGATCTTGAACAGATTTAGATTTGAGATGTTTAATGCCTTGGCTAGGCCTAGTTCATCTTATGATTGCAACGCTTAGTGGTATTTGCACATATCTCTCCCATGGAGCAGTTAGGCTATGATAGCCATCTTAGGGAGTCAAAATAATACAAATTCAAGAAGACTTGTGTTGAATCATATTGTCGATGATTTGCTAAAAGATGTCATAAAAGAAATGACAATTTTACCCCAAATGTCCTTATTGTGATTTACTCATCTTGTCGGATTGCATGGATCGCAAGTCACTACAACCACCAATTTTATAGGATAAATCATTGAATACAAGGTGCATTTGTTTTTTCATTGTTTGATTTTTTTGTTTGTCTAATTTTGCATTTATTGGATTGATCCTGGTGCTTTTAACATCACCAAATTTGCAATTTTGATCATTTATTTTGATTTTTATCCACTGGGAGTCATTACTTTGCCTTTTTAGACCTTCCCACGATGGGTTTTGAGTGCATTTATTGCTAGTTGCAGACCACAGGTACAGTCTGTAGTTTACACGTCCAAATTTTAGGGACCGCAGTTCAAAATTGTGGGTGGAAAACCCTAGTTCTAAAACCACAGGTGTCTGCTGTGGTCCGTAGAGACTAGGAAAACTTATAAATTAAATTACCATTTGAAATTTATCATTATTTTCTTGCAACCACTAGCAAATTAATATCTCTGAGAGATATAACATTCCATGATATGGAATGCTATCAAAATCGACCACATTTACACTCATCTACCCTAATGGTGGATCCTGATCAGCCATCGACTAGCCGAGGGTAGGATGCGGGTAAGGTAACTTGAAACCGAGACCTCACACTCAATATCAATAAAATGAACCACACTAAGAAATGCAAAAATTTAACCTCATTAAACTACTGGTAATGAACCCCACTAGTCTAGGTTAACTTAGGATTTAATTTTTTATGCTTTAGTGGTCTAAGGGGTACCTAAAATGGGTGCCACTCCTAAACCACAACTAGTAGCTGTGGTTCCCAATTGGCAAATTGGGAACTGCAGGTTTCAGCTACGGTTCCCAATTTCCAAACTAGGGACCGCAAGTTGCAGCTGTGGTTCCCAATTTGCAAATTGGGAACCGCAAGTTGTAGCTATGATTCCCAATTTGCAAATTAGGGATTACAAGTTACAATTGCGGTTTATGATTGCTTTTTTTTTTTGTCTAACTAGTTTTTTTTTTAAATTTCTTTAGCTCTGCTTAGCTAGATTTAGCTTACATTATATTTTTTGTTTTTTTAAAAGTTAACTTCTAGAGTGCAGGATCCTGAATTGATGAAGACTCTTCGTGAGGCCTTATAGGATGATGATCGAGTGTGGTTTTGAGCCGTCGGGTTTGGTTACATCATGGATCTACCCACCATTAGGGTAGATCAAGCCTATATGACTATGTTTTCCTGATGCTGGAATGCGCAGACCAACACATTTCACCTTCCTCCCAGTGAGATAACCATCACCCTAGAGGATTTCTATAGGATATTTAGGATCCCTATCGATGGTGAGGCTATCATTTCCTCTACCTACATGGCAAAGGATGTTTTTGATGCCATATTTAGTAACCAAAGCACTGATGCATAGGATGATGCAGATCATGGAGGGGTGCACATCGGTGACTGATATCAGGATGATGTCTTCTTTGTTTGAGAGGCCCTCTTTATGCATCTCATCATGCAGATTATCCTTCCAGACTCCTCGGGCATGAGTATTCCCTAGAACATGCTAGCCCCTACTTGGAGGGTGCTTTAGAGCTCAATAGAGGAGCCACTACTATTAGCTTGGGGGAGCACATTATTATGCCAACTCTATAGGGAGCTATACCAGATTATAGAGTGTAGCTATAAGGGCATCAGCTGTAGTTTGTTGTTACAAATTTGGGGGTGGTAGCACATCCAGATCGAGCGTCCTACGAAGCTACCACTGTGCATCATCACCATAGGTGATGACCTGCATGCTGGCCTCACACTGAGGAGGGTACTCATAGCAGAGCTCATGCAGGGAACACTGAGAACTACATTATTCAATTTGCATCACTTGGTCTGGGGACATTATCTAGCACCCCTACATGGATTACTCTACATGTCCAAAGGAGATCGAGTGGCTGCGATAGGCCTATCGAGATAGATGGCTTATCTAGAGTAAGCTAGAGGTTTGAGAGTATCAATTATTCTCTCATGTCCTATGATAGTTTGACATGGTGCATGACATACCAGAGATGCCACTTAGGTACAAACGCTTGGCTCTAGAGAGATATCTCCTATTGATAGTTCCTTTGGCATTATGAGATGCACCTGATGAATTCCAAGAGTTTGGTGTTGAGATAGTTGGAACCACACTCGACTATGATGGGTGGTGGTCTCTATTCAAATGGCATAAGATAGGGCTGAGAGCCAACTGAGGCAGAGGTAGAGGTAGATCTTGATGGGCGTAAGGTACACCAGCATACTAAGGGTAGTTGGGACATAGAGGCTACCACTAAGGATATGCCAAATATGGACCCTAAGGAGGATGATCTAGAGGAGGGTGAGGTCCCTCCTGACAACATAGAAGGATTGCTACTAGTTCAAGTTATTGACTTGCAGAGTCAGATTGGGTAATTTCACACCTAGCAGCTCGAGAGATATACTACCATCGCCACTCTAGAGGTTAAGGTGTCTGATAGGGAGTGGCACCTGACTAAGGTGTAGGGCTAGGTATAAGAGCTAATGACTTGAGTTATCGATGCAGAGACCCAGGTGCAAAGATTGCAGACTACCCTAGAGTTAGCATAGGTGTAGCAAAATGTAGTAGAGGTAGAGCAAGATCTTGTGTGAGTAGTGAGGGGGGCTATGCCTCATCCTCGAGCTATTATGGGGTCTCCTACAACACCAGCAATAGGTACAACAGTTGCACAGGATTCGACTATAGAGGTAGAATGACTACATGGTATGGTCATGAGGACAAATGAAATGCATGCAGCCCAGCTTGCGCACATTGATCAGCTAGTCAGTTACATAGAGATGCATGGTATACAGGTTCTTGAGGATCCTTTTGCATTAGAGTCTCAACATACATGATCTAGGAAGTCATGATAGTAAATAGCGATCTCGAGTCACAGGAGTCATAGGACTAAGAGGATGCACCTGTCCTCTAGTGCACACATAGCAAGGTCATAGGCCAAGACTAGAGATCCAAGGTAGACATCAAGGGCCTCCATTCAGAGGACTAGCCTATTGCAGTTACCCATTTCCTGTGCGCTGGGTGCTTTAGGCTTTGGAGGTAGGCATGATCCATAGTAGGATCCACCATAGGTGCTAGATTAGCCAGGAAAGCAGGCTCCAGAGCATAGTGTGGAGGGAGGCAGTGAGATATCTAGTACAGGGGGAGTAGCCTAGATCTACAATATAGCAGTTGTTGACTACAATTTTGATATACTATTTTGTGTGTAAGGTCGAGGACCTACACAGTTGTAGTCTATGGGAATTTTGTACTCCTTATGTACTCTTTTGGATATACATATATATATGATATGATCTCTTATGGCTCATTATGTGTACATGTTTATTTATTTTTTTGATTTTATGTTTATTTGATGCACATGGATGTAAGGCTTATATAAATGCTATGTTTATATGATGCGATGTATGGATGACACGCACTAGATAGCTATTTTACTTTATGATGATGATATGCAGTGATCTAGATGATTAGATGTGTGATATATGCAATGCTTATTTTTAAACGCATATTTATTTTTGCTTTGTGGGCATGCATTTATTTTATGCAGTTTATGGTATGCTATGCAATGTATGGTAATAGATTATGTATAGAATAATAATCTAATGGAAATGAACCTGTATGCTTTAATCACTTAAAACATAAGGAACGAATGTAAACTATGTATATCAATTTTTAAAATATGACACCATAGAATGTATAACAATCATGCAAAATAATTGATAATTCTTATGACAAGAACTTAATCAATTAATCACCCATATATGAAATGCAGTGAAATGGATTGGTAAAATGCCAATGAATTATTATGTCATTTTGTATATTTCTTCTTTGCTGCACTATATAGTCAGTGGCCGTCTAAACATCATTTTTGATATTCATGCGGTATTTATCCTATATATTTGATTGTGCTTTGTAAAATGCATTCTTATGAATGAATGAATCATATTTCTAAAGCCTAAAGATATTTGGTATCTTGTTGCTATTGGAGAACTTTTTAGGGTTTTCCTTGAGACTCAAACACCCTAGTAGACTTTTCCAAAAATCACAAACTAACTATACAAGGCTTATATTTGACAAGGGTTTTGTCATGACAAACCCAACTATTCGTTATACCTATGTGTGCATGTGAGTATTTTTAGATAATCGGGACTCTTTCAACCCATATGTGAGATAAGGTTCCTCATATGATCATACCATCCTTGTTTTAGATTTGATTAGACTTATACAGCTAGACAATCCTAGGTAGCTAGAGCTAGCTCATCTTGCAAATTGATCAGGGCTACCCCTCCAAATGCAAGTGGGACTATTTCAACCCATTGCTACGTTTGGGGATCACCCAATAGAACTACCCTTCTGATTGCAGGTGGGACTCTTCCAACCCATTGTTGTGATCGAGGATCACTCTATGGCTTTCAAAAGGTGGACAATCTAGGGATTCAAGTTCTCACCTTTCTTACTCACTCATGTGTAGTGATAAAAATCACTGTTAGTCCACGTGTTATTGTTTTATTAGAGAAAGGGATTTTTATAGTGTTTTTTATTCACTATGTCACTTCATATTTTGAACTTGAAATTTGTACTTTTGCACTTTGTAACTTGGGATTTAACTTTTGTGACTTTGGGATTTATAGGGAAAATTCTTGTCCTTTTGCCAAAGTACACCTTTCTAGACCGACTATTTGCAAGATAAGCAGGTCATGAAACCCATATCTCTAGATATCTAAGAATGCTTTCACGAATTTCATCCTATCTCATCTTAGAAGGATTTTATATTATTTTTCTTAGTGATGATATTTTGATATGTTGAAGCATTATCCCAACTAATGACCTTGTCTATAATAGCAAAGCGAGCTTTCTAAAATATCTGAAGAATCCACTAGGTATGGTTGAGTGACGAGAAAACTTAATATACATACATATTTCTCCGCAATAGGGATCGTGTATGAATGCAATGAATTATGATAAATGCAAGGGTGCATGATTGACATACAAACGTGTGATTGTTTGTAAAATTTGATAAATGCATTACACTCTACTATGGAATGCAATGGATGACAAATGCCTAAATACAATATCATGATGTGAATGCATGTGTGAATGCAAATGAAAATGCAATATGCAAATGCAAATGTTTTTGGATTTCAAGCTTTACCAAATTTTTTTTTGACTTTTATATATTTTTCTTTATTTTTATAGATTTTTGAGCTTTCATATTTGACCAAATGAAGAGTACATGTCCTTGGAGCTTTTGAGGATGATAAAATGGTGAGGAACTACCTTTGGAGCTTTTAATTGACCAAGCTACTCAACAAAGAGCTTAGGGTATTTTGGGATGATCGAGCGATTGAGACAAAACCCTTAGAGCTTTTGGGTTGACCAAAGGCTTATAGATGCCTTTGGTGCCTTTACTTGACCAAGCTTCTTAATCAGAGAGCTTGGGGAATTTTGGGATGATCGAGTGGTTTGAGACAAACCCTCGAAGCTTTTGGGTTGACCAAAGGCTTACAGATGCCTTTGGTGCCTTTACTTGACTCTCAAGCATAGAATGCCTTAATATGGATGATATTGAGAGGCTCAAGCTCTTCCACACCCTTTAGTGACGTTAGGCGATAGGTACCTAGACCAATATTTTTAGATATGATGTAAGGCCCTAGCTAGTTAGCCGTGAATTTTTCTCGCATGTCAGGCAACAAATTCGAGTTCTGTTGGTGCTCTTTCAGCACAAGATCCCCAAATTCAAAGTATCTGTAGTGGAATTTGATATTTTATTCTCATTTTAATAACTTTTGATAAACATGGAGATGCTCGAGGGCATTCATGTGATGTTCATCGAGCAATGCCAATTTATCGAGGCAAGCTTGGCACGCGGTGTCGTCATCAATGAATTTTTTTAATGCGATGCGTAGCGTTGGAATTTCTAACTCTAAGGGCATAATGTCCTCAGTTCCATATACTAGTGAAAATGGCGTTGCCCCAATGGGCATCCGAATGCTAGTCCTATAAGCCCATAATGTGAGGGGTAGATGTATATGCCAATCCTTGTGGTGTTCTGTATTTTTCAAGATAACTACCACAGTCTTGTTTGAGGCCTCAGATTTCCCATTTGCTTGCGAATAATATGGAGTTGAAAAACTATATTTAATGCTTTATTTAGACATTAAAGTCCACATAGTTTTGTTCTTAAGAGAAGTTCCATTATCTAAAATTATTTTGGATGGTATCCCAAAATGACATATGATATGCTCGAGAATAAATTTTGTGATGCAAGCTCGAGTGGTCGTTGTAATGGGAATGGCTTCCAACAACTTTGTAAAATACTTAGTAGCCATGATAATGAATGTATGGCAACCTGACGATGGAGGGGAATCTTGCCAATCACATGTAGTCCCCATTGAGCAAATGGCCAAGCCACCTGAATGGGTTGTAAGGCCTGTGAGGGCAAGTGCGTAAGATTACCATGATGCTAACATTTAACGTATTTCTTAACATACACATTGCAATCCTTCTCCATAGTGGGCCAATAATAACCCATGCAAAGGATGCATTTGACAATAGCCATGCCACTAAAATGGCCACCACACGTACCATCGTGTGCTAATGAAATTTCCCAATATGACTCTTGGGGCTCAAGAAATTGAAGGATAACTCCTTCATAGCTACGTTGGTATAAAATATCCCCTATAAAGACATACTTTATAACTTTTTGTTTGAAGGTGCGTCTTACAAAATGTGATAATCCCTCTGGGATCATACCAAGTTTTAGGAAGTCTTGGATTTGTAACATCCAACTTTGACAAGCCTCAATTTTGACTGCTAAGATGACCTGCTCCCCCTGCATATTTAACTTTGCAAATGTAGATTGGGAAACAACCTTGTGGTGAATGGTAGTACCACTCCTCGTAGGACTCTAGGAAGTCAATGACTCCTAGGGTGTCTGCTTAAGAAAGTCTTCTACTCTATAGAACCAATCAGCTGTTGGTTCCATGATAATCATGTTGACTGACTCTTTGTTATCAAAGGTTGCACACTTCACTACTGGGTGTGAGAGTGTTCTAAGATGGATGGTAGTAAAATTTGTAGACAGATTCTGAGGGATCAAGGACCCCAAATATGACATGGTATCTATGAACCTATTTGATGAATGAGGGATTGCATCAATGTCATACCATTCAAATTTAGCCAAATAAGTGGTAACAAGATCTTTGTATGCTTTCAGTATGGGACATCGACACTAAAAGAGCCCCTTAACCTGGCTAACTATGAGTAGAGAATCACCAAAAATGTTCAATCTTTTAATACCCATGGTGATGGATGTGTGGAGGCCCAAAAGTAGGGCTTCATACTTAACATTATTTTTGGTGCATAGAAAGTCTAACTTGAATGACAAGGGAATTAGAGATCCTTATGGCATGAAAAACACTATTCCTACACCACCCCCTTGCTCACACTTTGAACCATCGAAGAATAATGTCATATTAGCATTATTCTTTGGTTCCTCAGGTTTGGGAGCTTCAAATATTACAAAGACCACATCATCTGGAAGCTCAATGGTTAAAGGACTACTATTGGACAGTGGTGCCTCAGCCAGCTAATCAGCTATGACTTGTCCCTTGATGTACTTTTGGATGATGAATTGTAAATTGAATTCTATCAATAGCATGATACACTTTGCACTACGTGTGTTATGATATTTCTTGCTCATCATATACTACAAAGGATTCTATTTTGATATAACATATGTTGTATGACTTGGCATGTAATGCCACAATTTCTTAGTAGCGAACACCACTGCTAAACACAACTTCTCAACATATGCATATCCTAACTCATAACTCACCAAGGTGCGACTGATGCAATATACAGTTTGCTCTTTACATTGCACATTATTTTGGGATAACATGGTCCCTAAAGCAAAGTCGGTTGTCGATATATATAGTAGAAAAGGCTCATCTGGCCTTGGTGGAGCTAGTATTGGTGGCGTTTCCAGGTTTTGCTTAATCTCAGCAAAGGCTTCTTGGCAATACTCATTCCAATAAAATGGGACTCCCTTGTGTAGTAGTCAATTCATGGGTTGACATTTATTCGATAATTGAGCAATGAATCTCTTTATGGATGATACTTTGCCCTGAAGGCTTCTTAGTTGTTTGACATTAGTGGGAGGGCACATCTCTAGAATAGCCATGGCCTTTACTGGGTCTACTTCGATGCCTCATTTAGAAATGATGAATCCCAAGAGTTTACTTGAAGTTATGCCAAATACACACTTCTTAGGATTCAACTTGACATTATGCTCTATTAGGCAATCAAAGACCTTTCTTAAGACCTCTGCATACTCTACTCATAGCAATGACTTAGCTAGTAAGTCATCAATATAATATTCTAATATTTTATGCATGTAATCATGAAATATATATGTCATAGCCCGTTGATATGTAGCACCAACATTTTTAAGACCGAATGGCATAACATTGTAGCAAAATGTCCCCCATGGCATTATAAATGTGGTTTTATGCCAATCTTTGGGTTTAATCTGAATCTGGTTGTATAAAAAAAAATCGTCCATAAGGGAGAGCATTTTGTGACCTGTAGTAGCGTCTACCAAAGCATCGATATTTGGCAATGAAAATGAATCTTTGGGTGTTGCCTTATTGAGATCTCTAAAATTCATACAAATACGGACCCTTCCATCTAGCTTTCCTACGGGAACCATATTGGACACCCATTCTAGATAGTCGATGGAGATGATGAACTCTACGTCCAAAAACTTTTACAGCTTGTCTTTCACCATTAAGGCTTTTATTGGATGTATTTTTCTAAGTTTTTGCTTGACTGGATTCTTCGACAGATCTAGCAAAAGGTTATGAGTAACCAATTTCTGATCTAGACCCAACATGTCTTTGTAAGTCCAAGCAAAGAGATCAAGTCTCTCTTTTAGTAGAGGGATGATACTATCATACTCATCCGGAGTGAGACTCTATCCAAATATAACCTTCTTTGGATTGGTGGGATCTTTATTGATATCCACATCGAAGGTTTTTTCTACTGACATATATGATCCTTCCTCGAGATGGTCAAGCATAGGAATCATATGGATGTCATAAACTAGGTTTACATGTTCCTCTTGGGAAGCATTCTCGGTATGAAAAACATCATGAGCACAACCTAGCACAAAATGAAATGGTTGCATCATTTATTCATTAGGGAAGAAATCTTCAGGATGGACTGGTGAGTCAGCATGATCCCAATCGATAACATCCATGTTTAGATGTAGTGGTTTGGATGGATCTTTTGGATTGTGAAGTGGAGTGGTCAAATCAATGGAGACCATATTTATGGAATGGAATTGATCTCCGAAACCACACGAACAAAACTCTATCTCTAAAGTGTAGCTTTCACACCCAAGATCTGGTTTGGATGGTACGAGTACAAACGGATCCTCTCTATGGGATGCCCATACAACTAGATCCTCTCGATGCACTGGCTGCAAAATGGGATGTCTTGGCTTAAGGAGCTCCACGTATGTAGGTGGATGGGGAAAGAGTTCCTGATACCTCTCTTTGAGATATCTTCTTTCCCTCAGGCTGTGATGGATATTAATCTCCCGATGCAAACCTGTAGCTATAATAGGTAGGGTACCTCTAGGTGGAGGCCTATTACGTAAGTGATAAGGTCCCAAATAGGTCATCTCCATCGAGTCTTCATCATCACTGTATAAATAAAATTTGTCACTTCCCCCCTCTTCTAAGGGGAAATTTGGTAGATGTGGTCCCATGTATCTGATTCTGAGGTCGCTATCATCACTATCTAGATAAATTTGATAGAACTATTGTATATATGATACTACTGCATAAACTAGTGCTGCTTCTTCCTCAAAGCACTCAATGTTGGGAGGGACTTATTCCACAACATGCTTTGATTCCCTAGGCAATAGATATTGTGGATACACGAGCTTGGAATCGATCCTCTCATCTACATCACCATGGTCACTACCATGGATGGGCCACTCTATTGTGTCTATGCATAGTGGGAGATTATCTAGGCAAGGATTTAAGTAAGCCTCCTCTATTTGATCTTTATAATCACTATCGGCTATAAAGTGCTCTTTCATCTCTTCCACTTGTTCCATAGGCAACAGATGGTATATAAACACTGAACCTAGAAAGGTTGGTTCGATTTCCTCCTCATATTGACCATCATTTGAGGACTCATCATCTGCATCATAACTAGGTCCACTCATTTTGGAGGTGGACTCCTCTCCATCATCATCACAAATATCTCTTAACTTGAGATCACTTATAGTCTTGGGGTCATACCTCTGCATACCAGTATCATCGATAGCACCACAAATTTGGTTACCCAGGTTGTATATAGGGTTGTCCTCTAAGGGCCTATCATGGTATGAATCAGGTGGCCCTATGGTAACAAACGATACCATCTAGCGAGTCCTCCAACAGCTAGAAGGATTAGGGTGATTTGGATTAAAATCCACATCATCCCCTAGAATCAAGTACATGCGATCTAAGGATGCAACAAGCAAATCGTAATGATCCTGTACCTATAAACCTAACCTGAACCTATCATTAGCTAACTGATAATGAGGTTCAAGTGGAGTTCTACGTCCCTATTTTAAAAGACCAAGTCCATTCCCATGCCAATGATATGACTCAAAAATATGCATGGCATATTCCAGGTTGGATAGATAGCACACATTCACAACAAATGGCTCATCATCATCCTCATCTAGGAACATTATGGTGGGTACTTGATCTAGGCTTGCATAGACAAAGTTTGTTTGGTTGGGTGGCTCACCCAATGGCACTATAGATCTAATTGGAAATTGATGGGCGTGCGGTCAACCCATATATTGTGTAGTTTTTAGGATAGGTCTGAAAGTAACATTTCACACAAGATACTCACCCAACCCGATGCTAGCCAAATGAATGATCACCGATTGTGTAGATAACCCTACTGAAGATGTAGGTGAAGCAAGATGAGGTGCCTCATTGGATTTGTCTTAAGGTTCTTCCACATCCATGGGAGTGGTAGTCTCATTAGCGACTGGTCTGGGCATATGATTTTCCACTTTCTCACCCAATTTCACCTTTAGCTTCTTGACTTGCCGATGAATTGTTGATGCAGTTGGTTTTAGAGAAGTTACAGTCATATACTCATATTTTTGTGATATAGATGTCGATGGTTGAGCATGAGCTACTGGTTTGCCTATTGGAATCTTAATAGATGAAACAGGTTAGATATCTAAGTGCATCGATGGGAGTATAAAATCCCCAAGAAAAACTACTAGGTTCATGAACTTGAATGGTTCTTCATCTGAGGACACTACGTGAACTTGTCCCTCGTGAATGTACTTCATGCATTCATGCAAGATAGAGGAGATGCAATGCATTTCACAAATCCAAGGCCTTCTGAGTAGAATGTTGTACTGCATGACACCCTCTATCATGTGACACATCATAGAGATGGTCTTGAGTCCCACCTAAATAGGTAGAACAATTGTACCAACCATAGAACATAGTGCATCGTTAAATGCTCTCAACATAAAGGTGGTAGGAATAATGTGTGATTTGGGTAACTTGAGATGGCTTAGTGCCTTTGTCATAATTATATTGATCGAGGAACCAGTGTTGATCAAGACCCATTTGAAAGGCATGTGGTTAACACATGCGATAATATGTAGTGACAGGTCAGTCGTAATAGTAGGAACCATCTTCACTTCATGATCGTAAAATTGTATCATGGGTTCCTGACACTGTTGTACATGTCCCACAAAATTTGTAAATACATGCACATCTTGGTACTGTACCTCTATGGACCTTAGAATATCCATAAGAGTCTCCCTGTGTCTAGGCGGATGTTGAATAAGCTCATATATTGACAACTTCACAAGAGTTATCTGTAGGTTCTAAAATAACCTGCTCCTTATGTTCACCATTGATCTATCTGGTGGGCCTGGAATGTTTTTAGCTGGCTGTTGATCTGACATAGCTTGTATTCTAATGGGAGAACAAGGTTTATTCAGTTGATCATACCTCCTGTGTCTAGTAACAACATTGACCATGCCTACAAACCACTGGGTAGGTGGTTCAATTCTCACTTGATTGACGTGGCCAGCGTTGTTATGAGGTAACTCATGATTAGGTAGTGGATTCTTGAAAATACCCATGTTTCTATTATCTGGTGCCTGTGGGTTGCCTAGTACTACAAGATCTCCTTTTTCTATCATGTTCTACATGATGTGTTTGAAGGACCAACATGTCTCGATGTCATGGCCTTTCACTCTATGGAATATGTAGAATAGATCATCTTGATGCCACTTTGACTTTGGCAAATTTGGATATACTAATTTGACTTTGGGAAATCATATGGCCTTTTCCTCACATAGTTGATGTAAAATCAAAGTCATCGATTCTGTCAGGGGTGTGAACTGGTGAGGTGGGCACTCTTTTTTTTTTTTGCCCTTATCGTCTTATAACACATAGGAGGATGTTGGGCATGATAATTAGGCTTTTGTTGTCCTTTGTCTTCTCATCTAAGATTTAGTACTACTTGATTCATGTGGTCCTGCTTTCCCTGTTACTTTTTAGTACTCTTTTTAAACCCCTATTTCCTGGTCTTGAGCTTCAAGTTGCCTTCTTGCAACTTGATGTCCTTGATCACCTTGGCTTGTGCCATAGCTTCCTTGAATGTAGGGTACTGCTACAGCTGTAACAGTAGCGATATGTGCTTGGCACAACTCTTTGTGAACATTCAGGTTAGTTTAGCTATAGGAATAGGAAATGGTAGCTTTGCCATTATTCTATGCCATATCTTTTTGTATTGCTCAATGGGCTTGTCATCGCACTGAGATAGCGCAGCCAAAACAGAAAGGTTGGCATGTTTCTTGACACTGAATGAATAACATTCAAGAAATTCATCGGCCAATTGCTTGAAACCAGTAATACTATTTTTCTTCAGCTGGTTGAACCACTCTCGGGCCAGGTCAAAAAGTGTTGTAATGAAAGTGTGCAACAACAAGGTATCTTGACTCTCTATCTGGAAACAAGAATCCAGAAAACTCATGACATGCTCTTGGGCATCCATATCACCCTTGAATTTTTCTAACCTAGGCATATAAAAATGCTCCAGATATGGAGGCATAGGCATCGGGGGGTCTAGAGGTTCATTGTGTATCTTTCTCAGTGTCAGATTTTGCATAGCCGCACCCTGCCTCTCTATTGCTTTAACCTTATTGGCCAAAACCTTGTATGCCTTAGAAGATAAAAATTCCTCCTCCCTAAGCTGATGTGGAGGCGGTCTAGGAGGTAATGTCTTCTTTGGGGGAGGTGGAGGATGTGGTTCTTCCTCCTCCTCAACTCGATAACTCTCAAGATACCCCTAATCTTATCCATCTACATCTACATGTTCATGCTGCATTTGTCTAAGATCATTGAGTGATGGCAGTCACTCCCTCTATTGGGCACTACCATGAGTATGAGTGTCTCTACACTCCTTGTGCATATCAGCTAGGGACACAACCCTCCTACGCACACGCTCTCTATGCTCCTTGGGAGGGTATATTCCAGCCCTGGCTAGCCAATCCTCCTGCTCTATGCGCTCCTTCTGAGCTAAAATACGCTCCTCGTGCATGCGCTGCTCATATAATATCTATCATAGGAGCCTTTGTGCTTGAATATTTTCATCTTCAATATGTTGCCTCTCTAGGCAAGCATAATCCAATTGATCTTGGAGGAGTTGACATCTTTGCTCAGACACCAGTCTATGTGATCTATCGATCTGGTCGGTCGTTGGAGGCCTCTAATGTGTGTGCTCTATGCAAGCTACCTTATGGGTTCTATACCCATAAAAAAAATGTGTGGATGGTGTATGTGTGACATGAGGGTGCGTAGAAGCCTCTCCATGCTCTCTAGTGATCTTGATACAACTGTCGCTATGCTCACTCGGAGCATGAGTGGGCGGAGCTGTAGGCTTGTAGCCTAGCTACTCAAGAACACTACCTAGACCATATAACTATCTAGACCTCCATCGCTCATGCGATGGTGTTCCATTAGCTCCCACATTTGATATATCAATGGTGATCTTGCATGGTGAGCCACGTGCGGGAGTATGGGTGGACCTATGCTCAAAAGTGAGCCTATCCTCTTTCCCCTGAATGGGTGAATCTTTGGTCCATCTATACTCCAACTGTGGAGGGTGAGAACCTCTTATGTACCTAGTATGTATGGGAACCAACTTGGTCCCCTGAACAACATATTCCTTGACTGATCCCATGGATGCACATGTAGTGTGGTCTCAGTAATGGCTTTGGAGTAGAGCATCCTCATACTGAGAAGCTCCATGCTTAGTACTGTGCCTAGAGGAGTGTACTGAAGCTCCTCTATCGGGGGTCCACTCAATGGGATCTCCCCATGTTGAGTTGTCACCTCTAATTCTTGTCGAACGTCATTCGATTCACTCATGTGTGTGAGGACTCGACACATGTTTCTATGAACTAGTTGGGGGTTGATCACGAGAATTGGTCCTAGACCTTTTTTGATCACCCCGTGTGTTCACCATTTGTGTACCTAACATCTAGATATTTTTTATTATGTAAAAAAGTATAAAAATTATGATTATCTCCTTTTAAATTTTTATTGTGAGCCCTAAAATATTTGATGTTGTTTTCAGATGTGTTGTATCAGTGTTAGAAACTCTCGCATGTTCTAAAATACTGTTGGATTTTCTACTCAGTTAAATTGGATTTCACCTGTATACCCATAGTTCAACAACTTGGCAATGAAACCCAAGTCATGTAAACCAACCTATAATGTGTGGAAGTGAATCCCATACATGGTCAGGGGGCACAGGTCCTCCTATTTCCTCATCCATTTTCCCCCAATCAACGTCATACCCTTCGAAGAGGAGTATATGCAAATTTTTTAGGGTACAAAAGGATCTTGGACCTGGTATGGTCTAGTAACATAGGGTATGTGGGATTTGGGATAATGAATGGAAGTCATTCCCATCATCATTGAACCCTACTAGTGGTTGGAGATGAAGCCCAACTCACTAGCATTTAAGTGCTAGGTGGTGTGTGTGGTTCCTTTTATTTTGAAAAAATGACAAATGCATCAAAGAGCATAATGATCATTCCTACATGATGTGCATGAACAAAAAGGAACGTTTCAAATTTAGAAAGAATGCATGCTAATGCCCTATATGATATTTTGATGATGCAATTACAATGACATGGCCACTGATTGGGCCTCAAGCATGCAAAAGACACACAATATTTATCAAGGTCATTGTATTTATGGGCATACTACACTCAGAGGTCCGCTATTCCCAACAATACCTCTCTAATGAACGGAAAACTGAAACAAACTAAGATTTGTTCATTGACCCCTTTTTTATTTATTTGAGTTCCTAGTTTGCAATGGTTCGACGCTTTCTAGAAAGATACAGAGCAAAAAATTCAACATAGAGGGTGAAATTGGGACCTACCTGAGCTCCTGATCTACTGTCCACTGAGTTTCTTGCTGTCTGCATTTTCCTCTGTGAACCATAGGTATGATTTGCACGCTGTAGTGGTGACCACAGGTTACAACCGTGGGCCAAAAAATAATCATAGCTAAAAGCTACGATTAGCACCTGAGATAAGAAACAACTAAGAACAGTCATAATTCAGGGCTAAAATTGTGGGGTTCCATCGTGATCGCCATATGACATAACCACGGAGCGTGCACCTAGATACTGCAGTGATCTATACCATCATAAAAGCATAAAGATTCACACAAGTACATAAATTGAATAGAAACAAAGTATGTAAGGTTTTTCGTATTAATATTTGAATGAGTTTTGATTACAAAAATGCCCTCTTACGGTCACTTGAAAGATGATATTGATATTACAATTGCCAATGCCCTTAATAGGGTAGGTGCACTTATGATGCTTTGTTGATTAGTCACAAAATGCCTTGGGGTGGAGCTAACCCACTTATCTATGATGTGGAAGGATTATGACATAAGTTCCTCTTGCACCTATCTCCCTACGAACAATAAACAACAACACACAATTAAAAATATTGATAGCCTCTCATGATGAGGCCCTTTAAGGGAATATGCATGTAAGTGCCATTAAACTAGAAAAACAAGAAAGCATAAAGAAAGACTTTAAACTATTCTAATTAAATCAAGAATTATGCTACAACATGAAGGACATGAATAAGCAAATGATGCATGGATAAAATATCAAATTAGGAACAATAATGAGCATAAAAGATCCAATGTAATCCTACTTAATACAATGCATGAAATGTCTAATTTCTATGGTCATAGTTTCTCTAAAATACAATTAAACCCATGAAAATACTAATATAACTAACCTATGTGGTCAAAAGAAAAGCAAGTAAGGTGATCATTAACCTATTGCAAACCACAGTTGTGATGGGTGGTATGCACTGTGAACCGTGATTGAAAGTTGTAGTTTGACCTCTGAAATGTTTACCCTCAGAATTAGGGGCAGTGGGCTTGATCTCCTTGTCCAAATTAATGTTCAAGGGTCGCCTTTGTTGTCCTCTGACATATTTCAGAGTCAAATCACTATGAAGGGCCTTCATTTTCCTAGATTTGTGTTTCTTGATCCTCCTAGGCACCTAGGACATCCATGGCTAATTGGTCTTTAGATGGATAGCAAACAAGCTTTCAAATGCACAAAGTCAGTATGCAATTCGCCAATAATTCACTATACAAATCATCTCTCCTCTTTTCTCCCCATTTGGAGGGGGGTATTTATAGCATGACCCCTAGGGCTAGGGGTGGCTTCATGGAGAAGCCAAGACCAAGAAGGGTGGTTAGGATAGTTGGGATGGAAGTCTCTGGAATCTTTCGTTCTTCAATTACCTCCTTCTAGATCTTTTGTCCATTCCAACTGATTTGGCTCTGATGGAAGGCCTAACTAAACTTTACTTAAGATTGCAGGTCATAGTTATGGTCCAGAGTATAGACCACAGGTTTCAACCATGGTTTGGACTAGAGACTACAGGTCTGGGCTGTGGTTCAGGATGCTTAGGCAAAAATGCATAAATTGAGTGGTTAGAACCAATGCTCTATCTTGGAGTCTATCCAAGATACTTCATATGATTTTGTAGCATGTCCATATGAGTAGTTGCCCTTGGCATGACGCATTTTAGGTATCTCCAAAAGCAAATTTACCAACTCTACAAATGTTACTTGTCTACCAAAAACGTTGAGAGAAGTGATCAATATTTTGTAGGAATCTGGCAGTGCTCTCAAGATGACTAAATTCAAGATATCATCATCTACTGGTTTTCCCATGGCATTCAATTTGGCTTTCAAATCCACCACTCTGCAAAGGAATAGATCAACTGTCTCCCCAAAATTCATACTAAGAGTATGTAGTAGAGTTTGAAGGTGAAGAATAGTGGACTAATTTTTTCCTTCATACATAGTGATCAAAGCATCCCAAGCTTCCTTATTGGTTTTTGCATCAAAAATATAAGGCTGCACCTCATCTGTAGTAGAAAGCAAGATAAAAATGAGATCTCTTTTGTCCTTCTTATCCCAAGAATCTTGATCTGTTCCTGCTATCTGAGGGCGTTTTGTAGTGCCAGTCACTATATCCTATAAATATTCCACCTGAAGAATGGCTCTCATATTTGTTTTCCATGGAACAAAGTTTGGACCTTTCAACAACTGTGAATCTAAGATATACTTGTGAATAGTGGCCATTATGAAGGTTCCTTATATCACCAATTGGTCTCCCTTTCTTTATATCTACCAAATCTATATATCGTAACCACTCAATATATACCTGCCCTTACATGAGGGAGACTATAAGTACATCTGAGAAGTACAACATATTGAATTTTGATGATACTGAAATGGTATCATGTTTTTTATGAAACCTACCATAGAAATTTTATTCTACATGCGTGGGGCATAAATTCCCCTAAACACTTTGGAAAAACCTTCATCAAGATTTACGCCTAACAACAATCACGATGTGGGTATGAAATGAAGTGAACAATAGAACTGGTTTGCCTTATTTCTCCTCAATGATTGATAGAGAAAAATCTTAGACATCATTGTTATAGCTATATTAGGTGGTAGATACATTAGTCTAAAGCATGACATCATTACCTATAAGTGTGGACCAGAGGTATCACAGATACTGAACGTTGTTGTGCAATAAATTGCACAAATATGTGTATAATTTTGGGGTCATTTGCATTTTTTTTCATATGTGATAATTATTTGCAAGAAAGCGACAAAGTTAAGTGCAAAATAAAATCACAAATTCCCACAAAATTTTGAACCTATATGAGGTTTCGGTTTCCATCGAAAATGCACCTATTTACAATACCAATTTTTTTATTGTTTTAGAATTTTATTCCCCCCTTTGTCTTAGATTTTTGCAAAAGGAAAGTGATGTAATTCCACCATATTTGTTGCAAAAATAATGAGTAGGAAAAAAATGGGAATAATTCCAATTCTTTAGAAAGCACAACTTATCACTCCAAAAAATGAGGGATAAAATCGAAACATTTGGAAAATTACCTCAAAAAATAGCCCCTCCTTGTGGTGTGCTGGCAAAAAATTGGTCAAAAATACCCCTCCTGAAGCAATGTGAACACCTGGAGCAAATTTTAGAGCAAACAAAAAAAACTTAGCAATTTAGCAAGTTTTAGCAAAAAAAAATCAATTTTTGCTTTCAAAAAAAATGTCGTAGGATGTGCGGGCAGCCATAGTAGGGCATGGGCAGCATGAAAAGTTTAAAAAGAAGCAAATATCCATGATGGGATTCAACCCGTGGATCTTGTACATGCAAGCCAAGCCCAACACCAACTACGCTAGAGGGCATGTTGGACAAAGAAAGCATGATCTATGCTTTGAAAGGCAGCAGGTGCGGAGAGTTGGGAAAAATACCAACTTTTATCCCACATGCACTATGAAATTCATGTGTGGATCTTCAAAAACCCAACCATGCACGTAATTAGTCGACTACATTTGGACGGTCACTGTTCATATTTTTGTCACCTCGAACTCTGCCTAGTTGTCTGCCCTCTGTCTGTCTTGTTGTCCGCCCTCTATCTGCCATGCCCTCGATCCTCTGTCTGCCATGTCATCTCTATCTACCACATCGTTAGTCCTCTATCTACCACATCAATAGTCCTATCTATGCCATGTCATCAATCCTCTGTATGCCATGTCAATAGCCCTCTATCTGCCACATCAACAGTCCAATCAAAATCTCCTCAGACCTCGTATCCTATTAGCATCGAGTCAACCATGTCTCTTGGATTTCATGTCCTATCAGTAGGCCAGATAGAATCTCCTCAAGAAACATGTAGCTTCAGCATTCTATGCGTCTTCTATCACCTTGAGCCTCATGCTCAAGTCACGTATGGCTTCAACATTCTTTGCATCCTTTGTCACCTTAGGCCTCGTGCTCAAGCCTTGTGTGGCTCACCCATTCTGTCTGCCCAGTCCAATATGTGGCTTTGGTACCATAAATATTTTAGAGTATGCAAAGTATATGAAATGCTCAATAATAGTATTGATAATATGTGATGAATAAATACAAATGAGAAGTTGTTCGAATTCAATTTAACCACCCGAATTCGTTGGCTAACTACCCAAAACTTGGAGAGCACATTGGAGGCACTAATTTTAATTAACCTAATAATAAAATATGCTAACACATACTTGGGGTAGCATGGGGCTGAAGTGACTGATAAATACTAGTAGAGGACATTGGTAGAAGCCTAAGAATAGTACAAGGGTGATGAGCAGGTCATAGAGCTAAATGAAGCAGGGTCATGAAAAAACTATGTCACAAGCAAATATGAACTTCCACCATTGTTTACCTCTTTGTAGTGCTAGGGTGAGATGATACAATCTCAAAAGAATACAACTTACTCGACTTTAATTTTCTTTAGGTGCTTCCACAAAAATAAAGATAATAATATTATCATCAACAAATAGAATAACATTTCTTGCAAGTAAAACAAGAATTTCTTCTTCTATGTCTTCCACTTTAGCTTCATGGTCTTCATCAAAGAGATTGTCAAAAAATTTATTCTTCTTCAAAATAAAAAAGGCATTATTGGACATTTTGATTCCCTAAGATAAAATGTTGTCATTGATGTCAAAAGGCTATTTTATGTCAAAAGGATCTATGATGGTATGCACTATGTTTTGTGAAAGTGCAAGGAAGGATTTTTATCAAAACCAAGGTAGGAAAAATAAAAGGTTTTATTTAAAACCATGAATGGCAGATTTGAAATGGGTTTTTCTTAAAACCCAAGTTGGTTTTTTGTTTCATCGAAAAATGTGCCCTGGTGATGGAGAAATTTAATTTTAAAGGTTTAGTTTAAATTTTAATTTATTTAAAATTAAATAAAAATATTTCCACTATGTCCACCGACGTCATGAGGGTAGTTTTAAAAGCGCTAACATTTTCGAACGAATGAAAAGGCATATAAATATGCCACCAAGTTTTTAAATTGATGATCCTTGCTTGTTGATAATCTTGCATGGTATATGCAAAGGAAAGAGCTTGTGTTTTATTTTATGTGATGCAGCAAATAGTTAAAAGCAGACAATGATCACCTCCAAGATCTCATTAGGCAGCGTGGCCTAGTGGAATCTTGGATTGTGCAAAGGTGTTGATATCACAGAGGTCATGAGTTCCATTTCGACGGGCATAATTTTAGCATTGTATTGGTTGAAGCGTTTGTTGTTTAAAATATCATGGGCCAAAAGACGAAGCATAAGGATCACAAGGTGGAATAGCTTGCACGTGGGAAGCTTAACCCAATTGGTAGGTGAAGGGAATGCAAAGGTGCACTCACTGCAGGTCTAGTGTTCGAGTCACCCGAAACCTGTTTTCGCATGGCCGCATTCTTTGTAGCCAAAAAAATATTTTATTTTCTAAGGTATGCCCATTGCCGCAATTTTCGAAGAATGAATAATTAATATTTTAATTTGTCAAAGCTAAGGTTTCAAGCACCATTATTAAGGGTATACTATGGTGATGTGATTTATGAGTTGTTTATATTTTTCACTATTTGATGTGGGAATTTTCACATTAAGGAGTTTAGTGAGTTGTGCATTAGTGGAAAGTGTTTTTTAGGAGAAATAAGGGAATGGTAAATGGTTGTGGTGTTATTCATGCTATGCTTAATTAATTAAGGAAATAATTATTTTTAATTATTTTCTAGTGGTGGACGTGATTTTTGACTAGGAGAAATAAGGTGTAAAAGGTTATGATATTTGTTTTGTAATTTCTCCTAAACCTCATGAAGTTTTGCAATATAATATTGTGATTGTGGTAAATTTCCAAAGAGGCTTATTCATATTCATAAAAGGTATGAGCACATTCTCCTATTGATTTATTATGGTGGTTGATTTCTGAAAAATATATTTGGAGTGAAAAGGATTGATTGTGGTTTCCTTTTCGAATGTGATTGGTTAAATGATTCAAGCTTTTATGGATTGAGAGTTGTGATTAAACCTTGTTTTATAAGCATTGTTGTTGAAGCCCATTTGTTGTGCAAAGAACTTGAACTTGAGTTAGAAAAGAATATGAGTATAATTGTTATGTGAGATTTGTTGTTGAGCATTGTTGGAAACATTTTGAGTTGATTGATACATGCTTGGACTAGGGTTTGTGAGAAAAGGTTGTTCATTGAGGTGATTGGTTGAGTTGAGTTGATTAAGCCTAGTAAAGTGGATGCATGTGGTTGTTCAAGTTCCATAAAATAAACTATTCTATATTCTAAATTGAGTTGAGATTAGATTTGAGTATAGAACATATTGAGTCTCTAACAATTCTCTTTATGCTTCTATGAGATTGATTTGAGTTGAGATTGAGATTTGAGTATAGAACATATTGAGTCTCTAACAATTATCTTTATGCTTCTATGATATTGATTGAGCATTAAGTATAGAATATTTTGAGTCTTTAACAATTATTTTTATGATTCTATGAGATTGGACAAGTTCTGCGTGAGCTTGTTAAGAAGATTTGAGACATGTCTTTGAGAAGGCTTGTGGACTGATGTTGAGTAAGATTTTGTAGAAGCTTGCTATGTAGATTTAAGAAAGTCCTAGAGAGGACTTATTGATAAGATTTGAGCAACTCCTAGAGAGGACTTATTGAAAAAAAATGGAAAAGTTCTATAGAGGACTTATTGAGAATATTTAAGTAGGTTCTGTGTGGACCTGTTGACCAGATATGATCAGGTTCTATTTGGACCCATTGAGAATATTTGGATAAGTTTTAAGTGAGCTTTTTGATCATATTTGTACAAGTTTTGAGTGAGCTTATTGAGTAGGTTTGAGAAGGTTTTGAGTGAACCTCTTGAGATAGAGTTTTGGAGGTGACAGAGTATAGAGGACAAAGTCTTAGTGGATAGAGATCCAGCAGCCAGGATAATTGAAGATATATTTGAGTGAGGAGTCTTCAAGTGGAGAGAGATCTACCAATAAGTGTAGCATAGAGATAGAGTCTTCTAGAATATAACTATCCAGAGTAGAAGGGGAAGGAATTCTCCTGTGGAAGAGATCCACGAACTTGAGATTAGGGGATAAGCATATCCTTTAGTCAGAGGTCCATAAAAAATGTACATGGTAAGGATTCCCAAAATATTATTTGAGAAATATTTAGAAGAAATATTTTTTTGTGGAGGTAGTCCACATTGGGTGAACCACATTAAAAATGATGTCTCCCATGTGTGTGATGCTTTGTGTGATGTTCACTATTTTATTAATGCTAATGCTACTATTTGGAGAAAAGTTTTATGTTATACTATTCACACCCCCTCTTAGTATAAGCACATGTTCTTTAGGTATAGTGGGAAGAATATTGGCTTCTTGTTCCTAGACCTTGGTTTGAATCCAGATGCTACTTCAGTAGAAAAATCATTTTTTGAAACTTTAGTAGCAAAATTGTTTTATGCTCCTATTTATTTTAGCAAGACAACTTTAATAAACTAGATTTCAACTAAGATATCTTTTTTTCATTTAGAGATATCTTCTAGAGACTCTTGACAAGAAGCATGGTACCTTAAAAAAAAATGGAAATGAAAATAAAAACAAAAATAGGAGCAACCATAGAGATCTAGATGCTCTAATACCATTAGTGTGGATCAAGAAATTTTGATCGTATTGCATTGTAAAATGTTACATATTTACAGGTACTAGGTATCTGTTACAAAACCATGAGCCCAAAACCATGTGTGTATTAAATTCTAGTAAATATGGAAGCCATTTAAAATATGGTTGACAACTATACATCATGGTGAATGACAACTATATTTTATATTCCTTATCAATAAGTAATATAATCACAAAGAAAATTTATGTGAGTAGAGATGTATTTTTTTATGAAGGAAAAAAAACTCTTGTTGAAAATCCAAAGATCAATACAAGTCCTATTCTGAATATTTTATCAAATGAAAAAAAAATCTTCAAGTGAAGAATCAAAATAAAAAATATTTGATTAAGTAGTTGAATATTCAGTATTCATAATGTCTTGACAAAGAAAAGAGACAAAATGGCATATAAATACACTCAAGGACTCGAATATAGAACAATTTTCTAGATCTAACCACTACAAGACCTTAAAATCATAGTACAACAAGAATCAATATGGGATTAATGAGTTTAATGGCAAAACATATAACTACACAAGCAACCATAAGAAACCTAGAATGAAAAACAACCACGAAATAAAAATATGTAACATTGATAAAGAATAAAACATGGGATCTAGTTGATCTACCACAAGGAAAGAAAGTAGTAGGGTGTAAATGGGTCTACAAGATAAAATACAAAGTAGATGGTTCTCTTGAAAAATAAAAGGTAAGACTACTTGCAAAAGGTTATACTCAAATAGAAGGAATTGAATATGAAAAAAATTGAACCTATAGCAAGAATTACTATTATTCGTATAATTTATGCATTAGTAGCACAACTTAGATGGAATATACATCATATGAATGTTAAGAGGGCATTTTTTAATTATTATATTGAAGATGAGGTATTTATGATTCAACTAGATGGTTTTATTATCAAAGGATAGGAAGAAAAGGTTTGTAAAATAAAAAAATCACTATATGGATTAAAATAAGCATTAAGAACATGGTATATTAAGACTAATGGTAATTTACTACAACATAATTTCAAAATAAGTGCATCAAATCCAAATATTTATATTAAAAAATTGGATAAAAAAGAACAATTCTTGTGATATATGTTGATGATATAGTAATTACAGGAGGTTCAAAGACTTTGATATATGAGGTTAAAAAGATATGGAAAAGGACTTTGAGATGATAGATCTAGGACTTATACACTATGTTATTGGTTTAATTTTTTTTTAAAGAGATAATAACATTACAATAACTCATATGAAGTATGCAAAATAATTACTTAAAAAATATAGAATGACAAAATGTAAACCTAAAGAAACTCCTATGGAGAAAGGGTTGCAACTATCAAGATACAATAGGTCACCACTAGTTTTTGCACTATGTATCAACAACTAATTGGAAGTGTTCTATGTTTAATAGATACTAGACATGATATTGTTTTCTTTCTAAATTATCTCTCTAGGTTTTTACAAGATCCTAGAGAAATTCATTGGAAAGCTTAAAAAAGAATACTATAATATATCAGCTAAACCATAGAATATGGCTTAAAATCCAAAATAAATGATAATTTTTACTTATAGGGATACTCATATTATTTCTATGATAGATCTATAGATGACAAAAAATCAACATTAAGATATGTATTTCATCTTGGGTCAAGACCTATTTCTTGGCATAGTAAGAAACAACATGTAGTGGTTATTTCATCAATAAAAGCATAATATCATGCAACAAGAGATGCAATATGTGAAGCACTTTGGTTATAATATATTTTATCAAATATGGAAATTAGAAAAACTCCTACAATACTAAATTGTAATAATCAAGAATTTCCCACACTAATTCAAAAATCATATGATCTATGAATGAACAAAACATATTTAAAATCAATGTCACGTTATTAGAGATCATGTTCTAGACCATCATATTTAGATAAAATATATATCCACTTAAAATCAACTTGCAAACATTTTTACAAAAACACTTGAAAAAAAGAAGTATAAGATATTTCAGAGTCATCTATGAATATTAAAAGATAATCATACCAAATAATGTAATATGAGGGTTTTTGGAGATATTACATTATTTGGTAATATCAAAATAGCACGAGGCACATTTATAAATATTATTTTAGGAATATGTTTGTCTAGTATGTATGTCAATGAGTGAGAAGTGTCCATGTGCTATGTAATAAAGAGTGAGGTGTGAGTTGTGAGAGTACAATTTGTCAGTAAGTAAGTAAAGAGTCATAGGTGTTAGGTTTCAAAGTAGGCTAGTGAAGAGAAATAAGATTTTGTCATATTATGAGGAATGTGAAAGAATTCATTTTTCATAAGTTTGAGGAGAGCAATAGTTAGAGTATTGAAAAGTAAATTGTAAGGATATACAATAGAGACAAATATCCATGCATTAAAATTGATTTTGATAAATATTGTAGTGATATTTTATGAAATATATGTTGTTGGCAATTTTGGGTACCTTGAGTACATTGCCTTTGCCTAAGATCAGTTGTTGTCATTGATGTCAAGGAGCTATTGGTAGATGTTGTTTTTGATGTCAAGGAACTTTTGGAGCAACTTGTTTTTATGTCCAAGGATGTGTTTTTGTTGAAGGTTTCAGTTGGTCAATAAGTCTCCAAGAAGATCAGAGTAGCCCAATTGCCAAAAATCCAGAAAAAGATTAAGTAGAATAAGTTTGTAGGCTGTTGGAAAAACTGTCACGATTTCGTGACATGTTTGAGGAGAGAGAAAGTCACGATTTCATGACATGGTTGAGGAGAGAGAAAGTTTGGCCAAAACTATCACGATTTCGTGACATGCAGGAAGGCAGAGGCAAAGCGGGAAAAAGTGTCACGATTTCGCGACATGTTTGAGGAGAGAGAAAGTTCGGCCAAAACTATCACGATTTCGCGACATGCAGGAAGGCAGAGGCAAAGCGGGCAAAAGTGTCACGATTTCGTGACATGTTTGAGGAGAGAGAAAGTTTGGTCAAAACTGTCATGATTTCGTGACATGCAGGAAGGCAGAAGCACAGCGGGCAAAAGGTGTCACGATTTCGCGACAAGTTTCGAAGAAGTTGTACGGATGTAGGAAGTGTCACGATTTCGCGACATGTTCCAGTTTCGTGAGCAGTTGGCAAGAAAAATCCTAAGGCAGCGAAAGCGTCGCGATCTCGCGACATGTTTCATTTTCGCTAGTGCAAATCAAGAAAAGGATGAAGGAGCAAGAGGTGTCGCGATTTCATGACAGAGTTGCTGATGACGTCAGCAAAAGGCAAAGGTGTCATGATTTCGTGATAGTTGTAGAGAAGAAGGCGTTGAGGTCCAGAGCATCGTGATTTCGTGACCAAAATCATGATGACGTCAGCAAGAGGCAAAGGTGTCACGATTTCATGATAGTTGCAGAGAAGAAGGCAGTGAAGTCTAGAGCGTCGTGATTTCGCGACAAGATTCATGATGACGTCAGCGAAAGTTGTAGCGTCGTGATTTCACGACTGCAATGGAGAAGAAGGCAGTGAAGTCTAGAGCGTCACGATTTCGTGACAAGGTTTACAATGACGTCAGCAAAGGCTGTAGTGTAGCGATTTCGCGACAACAAACCCAAGAAGGTGTTCGGCAGACCAAGGCATAGCGATATCGTGACGAGATACATGGTGACATCAGCAAAGGCTGTAGTGTCACGATTTCGTGACAGCGTGTAATGCAAGGTGTATGGTAGACCAAGGCGTAGCGATATCATGACATGTTTGAGTGTCGCACGAGAAAAGCCACAAAATAGCAGAAGCGTTTGTTGTCGACGAAGTTAACCTTTGCCGACAAAGTATAAAGTCTCTCAGCCGACGTGGTAGAAGTTGAACAGCCGACTAAAGATCAAAGATTTCATCCTGAGATTGTGAGTATTAAAAGAAGACTGTTTGAGCATTTTTTGTGTATCGATCGATGTGTGCATTCGAAGTGTGGCGTTCGCAGAGTTAGTGCGGCGAGCAAGGTTCGATCATCAAAAAAGCAGAGAGCGAAGTTCGACTACAGCATCAAAGTGTGTTTCGTTGAAATCTTCTAAGTATAGAAGTCGGTGCTGTTGCATACACGAAGAATGTGCTGTTGCTTATGAAAAGACTGTGCAGAGAAGATTCTGTTCTGATTGCGACTGTGTTCGCACAGTTTGGGTAATAGAAAGAAAAGTGTGTGCAGTAGATGCTGCTATAAGTGCGAACGGTTGTGAAGAACAGATTGTGATCAAGTGTTGCTGTAAGTTGAGAAGAGAATGCTGCTGGAATTTAAGAAGACTGTGCTACTGTAGTTGTGCAGACAGTGAAGGATTGTTTTCCAAACCAAGTGCCAAAAAGAACAAAGAAAGAGGAAAGAATTGTGCCATACCGAAGGACTATGTTTTGGTGCAGAAAAGAGGACTAGCTTGCTGTGACAGAGTTGAGGACAGAGATCTCTAGCCAGAGTAGTGAAGACAGGTGTCTTCTGTGGAAAGAGTTCCACTTGCTAAGGGCAAAAGAGATAGAGGTCCTCTAGAGGATCACTAGCAAAGTGAAATTAGGGGAAGGTGTCTCCTTTGAGCTGAGGCTCATAAACATTGTAATCGGGGAGGATTCCTAGAGGTTTTGATATAACTTTTAGAAGAAAAGTTTTTATCCGTGGATTAATTTTCTGTGTCTCATTACGGATTGCTTCTTGTGCACTATTTTATTACTGTCATTACTGCTATCTTATTTTGCTTGTTAATGGTTTGAAAGCTGTAGTGATAAATCAAGTTAAAAAGGATCTTATACTGTTCACCCCCCCTCTCAGTATAAGCTTGTGTTCTTCAATTGGTATCAGAGCAGGTGCCTTCGAAAAGTTTAAATAGCTTGAAGGAAAAGTTTACAAAGAACACAATGGACTACTCGAGTAGCAATGCAACACCTATTCTTGACGGATCAGATTTTGGTCTGTGGAGTGCAAGAATGAAAGTCTATCTAATGGCTCTCGATAATGAGGTATGGGAAGTTGTTGAAGATGGATATACCATTCCTACAAATGGTCCTTACACTAAAGAAGACAGACTTCTACATCACAGCAATTCAAAAGCCATGAATGCAATCTTGAAGGGTTTACAAAAGGCAGATCTCACTAAAGTTATTCACTGCAAGACAGCCAGTGAAATGTGGAATCAATTGCAGGTTGTTCATACAGGTGATGCAAATGTTCGAAAGGCCAAGTTAAGACATTTTAAAGGTATGTTTGAACAACTCAAGATGAATGATGATGAAAATATTAGTGACTACATGCTCCGGATGGATGAAGTTGTTAATTCTATGAAAGACTTAGGTCTTGAACTTGCTGAAAATGATGTGTGTGATAAGATTTTAAGATCTCTTCCAAATAGATTTAGCGAAAATATTTCTGCTATTGAGGAAGCCAAAGATTTAGATAAATTGAAAAAGGATGAGCTCCATAGTATTCTTGCAAGCATTTGAATTGAGGACACAAGTGAAAGTTGATGTAAAGAAAGAGGCAGCTTTCAAAGCTATCAAGAAATCGAAGGGCAAACAGATTCAAGAAAGTGATGAGTCTTCTAGTGAGGAAGAGGCATATTACAGCAGGAAAGGCAAGTTTTCTAGAAAGCACAAAAGCAAGAAAAATATAAGATGTTTCAACTACGGGAAATTTGGTCATTATGCTACTGACTGTACTATTTCTAAAGATGAAAGTGATGAAGATATACAGGATGTTAAAAGCAAGGATTCTAAAAAGCACAGGTATTACAGAAACAACAAAAATGAGTACAACAATCACCAAAAAAGCAAATATGAGTACAACAATCATGGAAAGAGGCATTCTCACAAGAATAAGAAGAGCTTCTACTTGGACAAAGCAAGTAAGTGTTCTAGCAGTGAAAGTGACAGTTCTTCTAGTGATGATGAAAATGAGATGCTGTTCATTTCAGAAAAAGAGGAAGAACCGAAACACAAATTCATTATCATGAAATGTTTTAGATGTGGAAATTTTGGGCACCTTGAGGATGGTTGCAGAAATGATGATTTGGTTGCTAGTATGTATGAGGATGTTTCAGAAAACCCCAATGAAGATGCATGTATGGTTTTTGAAAAAGGTAGCACCTCTAGTGATAAGAAATCTGAAAAAGGTTGTGATGATTCAAAGCGCCATCAAATAGAGGATCTTGAATGCGAACTCAATAATGCTCTTAGTGTTTTGAAAAAGGAAAGAAAGAAGAATGATAGACTCAAGATTAAGGTTGATGAATGCTGTATGGAGATAGATGAACTTGTAGAAAATCTTGAAGTATCTATGGCTAAGACACAAGAACTCAAAAATGAGTTAGAATCTAAAATTCTGGAGTATAGTGAGCTAGAACAGGAAATAGCTTCTTTGAAAGAAGAAAATAAAGAGTATAAGGATAAGCTCTATAGATTTCAGGATAGCTCCAAGAAGGTTAAATTTCTCATCGAAGGACAGAGAAAACCAACAGACAAAACAGGTCTCGGTTTTATTAAGCCGCACAAGGAACAGGTTGGTAAATCTAGCAAAATATTTCAAAAGAAAGAGAGTCCTGTTGAAGAAAATACTTCAGATCATGAGTCTGTAAGTGATGAATACGTAGAAACAGAAAACGATATTCAGACTGAGAAGAAGAAGTTTTCGGGACCCATGAAGTCGAACAAAAGAAAATTTCACGGTAGATGTTATGTGTGTCACAGATTTGGTCACATGACTGTACAATGCATGACTCAAATGTAGAGAGTAAATGACAGTTTTAGGAGACGTAATTTCTTTCAAGGGTATTGCTACTCTTGTCAACAATTTGGGCACAAGGCAATTTTTTGCAAGACAAATAACACGAACTGGGTTAGTCAGAACAGGCAAATTCAAAGAACAACCATGACTGATATTGTTACCTGCTATAAATGCAACAATGAAGGACACCTAGCTAGACAGTGTAGAGCTGATCTTCTGAGATACAGGAACAGAAACAGCAGCATGAACAAGTTCAAGAATCAAGGCATGGACAAAAATAGGAAAAATGACATGAACAGGTCCAAGGATCAAGGTACGGATAAGAACAAAAAAGATAAAAGAAATAGGAATAGTAGTATTAACAGGTCCGAGGATCAGAACAGTGACAGGAACAAAAATACAGGAAAAGAATTCAAGAGAAGGCCCGACAAAGAAATCTTGGACACTAATGATGATGAGTGTTTAATGGGAGTGTCACTCCCAACCCTATTCTAATCATCTCATTAGGAGATGGGGGAGGGACTAAGCTAAGAGGCTCATTCTTAGTCCCAAGCCCCAAAGGTGACCCTTTGCCATTGATGACAAAGGGGGAGAGATTTAAGTAAGGGGGAGAGTTTTCAAGTGGAGAGAAGAGCTTCAAGTCAGGGGGAGCAAAACTTGAAGAGATTGGTTTCAGTTTTGGCTCTTGGAAGATGTGTTTTAGTTAAGGGTTGCCATCAATGACAAAGGGGGAGATTGTTGGCAATTTTGGGTACCTTGAGTACATTGCCTTTGCCTAAGTTCAGTTGTTGTCATTGATGTCAAGGAGCTATTGGTAGATGTTGTTTTTGATGTCAAGGAACTTTTGGAGCAACTTGTTTTTATGTCCAAGGATGTGTTTTTGTTGAAGGTTTTAGTTGGTCAGTAAGTCTCCAAGAAGATCAGAGTAGCCCAGTTGCCAAAAATCCAGAAAAAGATTAAGTAGAATAAGTTTGCAGGCTGCTGGAAAAACTGTCACGATTTCGTGACATGTTTGAGGAGAGAGAAAGTCACGATTTCGTGACATGGTTGAGGAGAGAGAAAGTTTGGCCAAAACTATCATGATTTCGTGACATGCAGGAAGGCAGAGGCAAAGCAGGAAAAAGTGTCACGATTTCACGACATGTTTGAGGAGAGAGAAAGTTTGGCCAAAACTATCACGATTTCGTGACATGCAGGAAGGCAGAGGCAAAGCGGGCAAAAGTGTCACGATTTCGTGACATGTTTGAGGAGAGAGAAAGTTTGGCTGAAACTGTCATGATTTTGCGACATGCAGGAAGGCAGAAGCACAACGGGCAAAAGGTGTCGCGATTTCGTGACAAGTTTTGAAGAAGTTGTACGGATGCAGGAAGTGTCACGATTTCGCGACATGTTCCAGTTTCACGAGCAGTTGGCAAGAAAAATCCTAAGGCAGCGAAAGCGTCGCGATCTCGCGACATGTTTCATTTTCGCTAGTGCAAATCAAGAAAAGGATGAAGGAGCAAGAGGTGTCACGATTTCACGATAGAGTTGCTGATGACGTCAGCAAAAGGCAAAGGTGTCACGATTTCACGACAGTTGCGGAGAAGAAGGCGTTGAGGTCCAGAGCATCGCGATTTCGTGACCAAAATCATGATGACGTCAGCAAGAGGCAAAGGTGTCGCGATTTCATGATAGTTATGGAGAAGAAGGCAGTGAAGTCTAGAGCGTCACTATTTCATGACAAGATTCATGATGACATCAGCGAAAGCTGTAGCGTCATGATTTCGTGACTACAATGGAGAAGAAGGCAGTGAAGTCTAGAGCATCACGATTTCACGACAAGGTTTACAATGACGTCAGCAAAGGCTGTAGTGTAGCGATTTCGTGACAACAAACCCAAGAAGGTGTTCGACAGACCAAGGCATAGCGATATCGTGACGAGATACATGGTGACATCAGCAAAGGCTGTAGTGTCACGATTTCACGACAGCATGTAATGCAAGGTGTACGGCAGACCAAGGCATAGCGATATCGCGACATGTTTGAGTGTCACGCGAGAAAAGCCATAGAACAACAGAAGCGTTTGTTGCCGACGAAGTTAACCTTTGTCGACAAAGTATAAAGTCTCTCAGCCGACGTGGTAGAAGTTGAACAGCCGACTAAAGATCAAAGATTTCATCCTGAGATTGTGAGTATTAAAAGAAGACTGTTTGAGCATTTTTGTGTATCGATCGATGTGTGCATTCGAAGTGTGGCGTTCGTAGAGTTAGTGCGGCGAGCAAGGTTCGATCATCGAAAAAGCAGAGAGCGAAGTCCGACTGCAGCATCAAAGTGTGTTTCGTTGAAATCTTCTAAGTATAGAAGTCGGTGCTGTTGCATACACGAAGAATGTGTTGTTGCTTATGAAAAGACTGTGCAGAGAAGATTTTGTTCTGATTGCGACTGTGTTCGCACAGTTTGGGTAATAGAAAGAAAAGTGTGCACAGTAGATGCTGCTATAAGTGCGAACGGTTGTGAAGAACAGATTGTGATCAAGTGCTGCTGTAAGTTGAGAAGAGAATGCTGCTGGAATTTAAGAAGACTGTGC
This sequence comes from Wollemia nobilis, assembly GCA_028583015.1. Classification (NCBI taxonomy): domain Eukaryota; kingdom Viridiplantae; phylum Streptophyta; class Pinopsida; order Araucariales; family Araucariaceae; genus Wollemia; species Wollemia nobilis. Next base: position 501,787 of record JAQPPZ010000599.1, read on the forward strand.
TGCTGTAGTTGTGCAGACAGTGAAGGATTGTTTTCCAAACCAAGTGCCGAAAAGAACAAAGAAAGAGGACAGAATTGTGCCATACCGAAGGACTATGTTTTGGTGCAAAAAAGAGGACTAGCTTGCTGTGATAGAGTTGAGGACAGAGATCTCCAACCAGAGCAGTGAAGACAGGTGTCTTCTGTGGAAAGAGTTCCACTTGCTAAGGGCAAAAGAGATAGAGGTCCTCTAGAGGATCACTAGCAAAGTGAAATTAGGGGAAGGTGTCTCCTTTGAGCTGAGGCTCATAAACATTGTAATTGGGGAGGATTCCCAGAGGTTTTGATATAACTTTTAGAAGAAAAGTTTTTATCCGTGGATTAATTTGCTGTGTCTCATTACGGATTGCTTCTTGTGCACTGTTTTACTGCTGTCATTACTGCTATCTTATTTTGCTTGTTAATAATTTGAAAGCTGTAGTGATAAATCAAGTTAAAAAGGATCTTATATTGTTCACCCCCCCTCTCAGTATAAGCTTGTGTTCTTCATATGTGTGTTTATGAAAGTGATTTATTTGATTAATCTTTGATCCTAGAAAGTGGACCTATGATATAATCTAGGATAATTTCCAAAACTTCTAGATTCTGCTCATTCTTAGGTCCACGTCCTTTGTATTCATCATATTTAGGTCTAAAATCCTCTAAATCCTCCATCTCAAACTTGTTCTATTTAACAACGTATTATCTTCTATTCAACAAAAATATAGTGTATAACAACAAATGTTCTCATATTTAAACTCAATAAAATTAATATCTTCCTCCAATGTTATTTAAATCTTCCTCTTATCAACAATATCTCCTTCCTATTAAATTTTATTTCTTCAAGTATTCATCTCTAATATTCTTCTTCTCCAAATATTTACCTTCAACCTTTCCTCTCCAACGATCCTTCCTCAAATCTCTCCTCCATAGCCCTTCGTGTTTACACATCCAATAATTCTCTTCATCAATATAGCTCTAAGCCTAGATGGGTTTCACCAAGGTTGATATGATACCATTATTGGTAAATATTCCTAATGATATCATAGGTAACTATTTTTGGGATAAAAAATAATCACACATAAGATCACATTCAATAGTAACACAAGTATTGCATAGTAAAAACTTCTCTATTACATTCATAAATTATACTTTATCACATTAATTCAATTTCTAGAGCATGAAGCTGTGTCTCCAATATATAATTTTACATAATAAAATCATCAATACTCTTGAATATTGTTCTTCTCAAACTCACAAGAGATTCAACCTTTCACATGCCTCACATTATAACAAAGCTTATCATGATTACATAACCTTTTACTTCACATCTTGACACATCTCACATGACTTAACTTGCACACTTGACACCTATCACTTATGATTCTTCACTTGCACACTTGACACCTTACACACTTACAACTCACACTTGCACACTTGACACCTTTCACACTTTATTACATAACACATAAACACTCTTTACATCTTGACACATACTTTTGAAACACACACACTTCCTAATCTAAATATTTACAATAGTACTCCATGGTACTTAATGTTGCTCAATGGTACATATAATGTAATATGATGAATGCATACTCATGTGATCCATCATTTATTTTTTGAAGATGCATCACTAAGGGCTTCCTCATCATAATATCTAAACCATTAGGTAAAAAGTATGTTCCCTCAATACTCTCTAGAATAGTTGATTTCCTTAAACTTTGGCTACATAAAGGAGGGATCTCGAGAGCATGGAATAGTGTTGGCACTATTTCCACCATGATATCTAAGAACCATACATGTTATCTGTATTTTATTCACCAACCTGATTAAGTTCTCCATTGTTGGAATCCTTTATTTGCTCCTCCAATTTAGATATCAACATCTCAAATTTGTTAATTGTTTCAATTTTAATATGCTTTCATAAATTATCTTTGGCTTTAGAATTTATTCTTATCAAAATAACTCAAAATTATCACCAATACCATTTTTTCACCTACAAATATTCAAATTCCTTCTATTGGTCATTACTCCAACTTGGATGTTATTCTACATCCTCATGTTCATGTGCAGTCTAGAAATTATAATGTTCTCTTTGCTTAATGTTTTTTCTTGTGCCTACAATATAACATCTACACCAACTAGCATTTTTGACCTTCATATACTCAGTCCTTTACTTCTCTCAAGTGTTCAATTATCTACTTTTGGGTTCTCTAGTGCTCAGGTTTTCAACCTTCCACCTCCAATCATACAACATTACTTCAAAATTCTCTAGACTCCCTTCATCATTCTTTCCTATGCACAATTTTTATCTTTTGCTTCTTTATTTGGTCTCTTCTTTTTTAGTTTTTCCTTTCTTTGTTAATGGATAGGCACATCAACTTGATGTCCAACATTGCACTGTTCAAACATTTCCAATATTTTACATCTTAATATTATTCACTATTTCCCAATACATATTAATATCCAACATGTCTTTCTTTGCTTCTCTCAACCTATGGTGGTCATTGTACCTTGTGCCTTCCTATAAATACCTTCTAGCTTTATCTATTTAATTAAATATGTTCTTAACTTTATTACCTCTACTTTCCTCAATTAATAATCTCATTCTTCTAAGTAATTATTTATTCCAAATAATTAAATCCTTATATCATTTGTTATTTTCTTCTCACTATTAAATATTAAAAAATTATTGAGCAATGTCATATTTATTAAATAACTCAAAAATTACCTCTGTTTATGCTTGCCATAGTCTATGATTTAACATTTTGATATTTACACTATATTTGGATAGTGAATTTGCAACTCTAAGTGTCTTCCTTTTGCATTCCTATCAATGTTATCAATGCATGTAATAATTACTCTTATTGAATGGAATTTCTACACATTTCATTGGTTTTGAGCATAAACTACTCAACTACCTTTTTTGGTCTACACATTTGATGCTACTAGTTTTTTTCCCTTGCTTTGACTCTAACTTTTTCTATTCTCAACTATGATTCTTCTTGCTTATCTTCTAACTTCAACTCCGGCTCTTCAATATCAATTATTTTCAATGTCCTCACACAAACTATTTCTCTAATATCTAATTTCCATGGATATAATATCCTAAACCTCATGTATTTTTCTAATGAGCCTTGTAGATGTTTCTCTTGACTAACATTGTTTATTTCTCTTAAATTTTCACATAATAAAAGGTTGTAGTCATTTATCTACTAGCTAACACAACTCCTCTCCCAATACTCCAATAAAATAATTTTCTCTTACAAATATTGCTCTCTTGGCTAACACTACTCTTCTCTCAACACTTCAATACTCTCCACTAATGGCCAATGGTGGCTAATGGAGGCTATTAATATGCTAATGGTGGCTCTAACCAAACACAACTAGTGTGGACTTGAATAAAGATATTTAGTGTAGCTCTGTATGAACACAAAAATGTGGGTCTAATACCATTGTTATCAATCTAGCTATACTCTGTTGAGCAAGGTGCAGCGACAATATTGTCATTGTTGTCAACACACTCAAATGGATAGGTTGATGCAGTGCACAGTTGTTCGGAGGTTGTTCGGAGTATGTACAGTGGTGTTCAATTCTTATGAGAATTTTTATGATGTTCAGGTTAAGTTGTTACAGGTTGTTCGTGCAAATTTGCAAAAGTTACAAAAATCATCAAGAAGTTATCAATGTAGCAAAAAAGGAAGTTGTCAATGTGGCAAAATGTTAATGGAATGTGTTGTATAGCCCAAGATATTATTTGGAGATTTTTTTATCATTATCAAGTGTGTTTGTAGTGTTGGAATGGCTGGTTGCTTCGTCGGTGCATTGTTGGTCATGAAACTGCAGCTGTAAAATCTACGTCAGAGGTCACTTTACGGGAGGAATATTAAGAAATACATGAGGAATTGTTACTCAAATGTTTTACTGGAGGTAGCTGGATATACTGAGAGCTTAAGTTTTAAAATTTAGCCCAAACGGAGTTCGTAAGAAGAAACGGTGAGCGTTGCAAAATGGCTCTGGAGCACTTTTTCAATTAATGTGACATGTAAAATCAGTTCCAGAGGCCACTTTTTCAGAGGTATATTAATGAATATGTGATGAATAAAAATTCAAAATTTTTACTGGAGGAAGTCTGATATACAAAGATATTATGTTTTAAATTTCAGCCTGAAAAGAAACCCGCAGAAGAAACGACAGCAGTTGCAAAATGCCTTCGTAGAACTTTTTCCAGTTTTGGGCAGCCAAGTGATTTTGCACTCGAATACTCAAATCCATATTTTCTTGTTGTTGAATGTGTCGTTTAAGTGTTTTTTCATGTATAGCTTATCGAATTGATAATATTTTCTTTTTGGTCGGAGTAATTTCGAGGCCTCCAAATGTGAGAACGAGTAATGTGCACAACACTTTGTCCGTGAACTGTTTGACAAAATGCCTCTCCAAAATAAAAGTAAAATTAAAAAAGGTCATAACTTTTGATCTGTAACTCCTGTTGAGTCCGTTATTTTTCCAGTGCGTGCAGAATTTTAAAATATAGAAGAACATTATGTCTCCCAAGGGAGACGTTATTGAATGCTGAAACAATTATCTTGCAGCTTGAAATTTGTTAGGAAGTTGAAGTGTTAGAAGTTGAAGGGATTGCAAAAAGGTTTTTAAAAAGGAGTCAGTGTGAGTATAGAGAATAGTGTGAGATTAAGATTCAGATTAGATGAGATTAGTCATAGTGGATGTGTAGAGAGAAGCAATGAGCTAAACCACTCAGGATCTTTTGAAATGGAGATCAAATTTTCTACTACAGTTTGTATTTTTTTCGAGTGGGTTCTTGGTGATTGGGATCAGTGCTCTTTGCAGTTGGTGCTGCTAAATTTTGGGTTGGTTGGTGCTATTCCCTATAGTTGGTGCTGTAAAAATATTGTAAAGACCAAATATTTTTGAGTCCGGATTTGGATGGGAGTCCAAATAGTCCATTGGCATAGTGGTTTTCCCACATCGAGTTTCCACTATAAATTGGTGTTATGTGATGCATTTTTGTGTGATTGCTTGTTTTGATTTGATTTCATAGTTGGATTAAATTTTTAATACACACTTATTCACCCCCCTCTTAGTGTCATGCTTAGTTCAACAATTGGTATCAGAGCGAGGTTCATGAACAAGCTTAACCGACTAGGGTGATCTTGGAAGTGACACAATGGCAGGTGGTGAAGGGTTCTCATCAAACAAAGCACCATTATTTGATGGAACTAATTACACATTTTGGAGACTCAAGATGCATACATATCTTTGTGCTTTGGAATACGACATTTGGGACTCAGTAGACAGTGGATACACAATATCCACCATTTCTCCAACCAATGCTACTAGTAAGCTATTTGAGAATGACTCAAAAGCAAAGAATGCTATCATGTGTGGATTAGTATATATAGAATAGGTAAATATTATGGGTTGTAAAACAAAAGAAATATGGAACAAAATGAGCATTCATGAAGGAGATGATAAGATCAAGGAGTTCAAGTTACAAACACATTGATCTCAGTTTGAAGGATTGAAAATGAATGAGGATGAGAATATAGAGGCATATATGTTGATATTTAATGAAGTCATAAATGCTATCAAAGGACTTGGAGAGGAAATCAAAGACTCGACAATCATCAAAAAGGTATTAAGATCTCTTCCTCAAATGTTTGATTCTAAAGTTTCAGCTATAGAAGAAGCTAAATATCTGAATTCTTTTAGTATGGATGAGATGCATGGCTCTTTGACTGCATATGATATGAGAATAGGAAAATATAAACCCATCTATAGAGAAGTTTCTTTTAAAGTCCAAAAAAATATGAAAGCAAAAGAAGAATCCGAGGAAGAAGAGACATCAGATGAAATGGATGCAAACTTTGTTCAAAAACTAAAAAGGAGAAAAGGAAAATACAGAGGAAAGTTACCATTTAAATGTTTCAACTATGGAGGCATTGGGAATTTCACAGATAAATGTCCAATTAATGAGAAGAAAAGAAGTGATGAATGATCGCACAGAGAAAAAAGTGACTGGAAGAAAAAATCAAATTTTAGAAAAGGGAACTTCAAGAAGAAAAGTTTCATCTCCAAGAATGTTAGTTCATCAGAATACAGCTTCAGTAAGGATTTTAAAAAATAAATAGGTGAAGCCATTTTCATGGCATTCGAAGAAGAAAAACCATAAAAATAACAGGAATGTGATGAAGAAGAAATTGATGAAAAAGTGAATTTGGAAGAGGAACTAATTATAGCTTTGGATGAATTGGAGACATAAAAAAAATGGAATAAGAAAATTTCAAGAAAGCTTGAGTATGCAAATGAAATAATAACAAGTTTAAAAGGACAGATAGAAGAATCCAAGATCTTTGAAGATCTTGAAGTGTAAATAACCATAAAAATAGATTATTGTAGTAAGTTAGAAGAAGAGGTTGTTGGTTTAAGGATGCATCTAGAAGAGATGAATAAGAAAATTAGCTTTTATCACAAACATGAAGAGAGTTCTATGAAGCTGGATAAGATTATAAAGAACCAAAAGACTACAAGCATCAAATTTGGTTTGGGTTTTGATGAAGGAGAATCATAAAATGGATCAAAGGCCACAAATGAATAATCCATAAAGAATGAAGAAAAGAAACAGGTTAATCAAGGAAAAATGAATCATGCAAAGGAAAGCAGTAATGCAAGGCAAGGAAGGAGAATTGACAATGATGGTTTCATCAATGTCACACATCAAAGAAGAAAAATATTTATGGCTCCTATAACAACATGGCAAAGACCACCACCCAGGTTCAATCATCCCATTTCTGGTTACTATTTTAAATGCAATGGTTATGGACATAAGATTTCAGATTGCAAGTATAATATAAGACCAATGAATTTTGCCAGTAGAAATATTTTCACCTTTGATGGATTATGTAGTAGAATGTTATAACTGTCATTAATTTGGGCATATTGCAATAAATTGTAGAAGTACTTTTGCATCAAATCAATTTTAGGGAAGAAAATTTCAACCAAATGGAATAAGAAAAAATAGAATATTTCCTAAAAAACATTCACAAGCTATTGAAAAAGAAAAGTCAAAACAAGAGACCAAAACTGTAATCAAATCGAAGTGGAAAGAAAAAGAGCAACCTAAGGAAGAAAAAGAATCTTTAATCGTACAAATGATATTTAAAGCACATAATAAATCTGCACCATGGATACTTGATAGTCGATGCTTCATTCATATGATAGGTGACAAACTGAAATTTGAGAAGTTGTAGCAATATGAAAGTGGTTTGGTGAAATTTAGAAATAATGATGGAGTTAAGATAGTTGGAAGAGGTTTAGTTAATATCAATGATGGAAACATTAGGTCAAGAGAAGTCTTGTTTATGGTTGGTCTAAAGCATAACTTGTTGAACGTAAGTCAGATTTGTGACAGAGGTCATGATGTGATCTTTAAGAAGCAGGGTTTTGAAATCAAAAAAGCAAACAGTGGGAACTTTATAGCATTTGGATCAAGGATATCTGGAAACCTGTACACTCTATCAGAAACTTTCGAAGGATCTTGCTTCATTGGATAGGAAGAATAGAATTGGTTGTGGCATAAGAGGCTTGGTCATATATTTGACAATCTATGAAAAATTAGTTCAAAGAAAGCAATGAGATATTCCCACCATTGGAAAACCATAAAATAGCATTTGCGCTTCATGTAAAAAAGGGAAAAAAAACTAGAGTATCATTTAAAACAAAAGAGTACTACACGAGCAAACCTTTGGAACTAGTACATACTGATTTATGTGGACCCATGAGAACACAAAGCATAAACAATGACAAATATTTCATGTTGTGTATAGATGACTATTCCAAGATGACATGGGTATTGTTTTTGAAGCATAAATAAGAAGCTTTTGAGATGTTCAAGGTTTTTAAAAACCAATTTGAGAATCAAACAGGAAAAAATATTAAATTTTTAAGGTCAGACAGAGGAGAAGAGTTCATTTCAGAGGATTTCACAGATTATTATAAAAAATATGGCATCAGGAGATAGTTTTTAGAAGCCATGATACCTCAGCAAAATGGTGTGGTATAAAGAAAGAACAAGATAGTGCAAGAAATGACACAAACTATGTTGACTGAGAGTAAAGTAGCAGATATATTTTAGAAAGAGGCAGTCCATACTGCGATATACATCCAAAATAGGTTCATGTTGATGACACATGAAAGAAAAAATCCTTATGAGTTGTGGTTCAGTAAAAAGGCAACAACAAGACATTTTAAATTTTTTGGTAGCAAGTGTTACATCAAAAGAATTGAAGAAAACCTTGGTAAGTTTGAAGATAGAGCGGATGAAGGCATTTTTCTTGGGTATTCATCAAAAAACAAAGCTTATAAATGTTAAAACAAGAGGCTAAGAAAAATTATGGAAAGTGCTAATGTTAAATTTGATGAAGGAAGGGAATGAGTAATTAGCTATGAAGAGAACTACCCAATTTATGAAGAGGTCATTGAAGGAGATGAGGAAGAGAAAATAGAAAAGAAATCAAGAATTGAATCTAAGGATTCAAAAAATGATTCAGAATTGGAAGAAAATAAGAACTTCAAAATATGTAGTTGGCAAAAAGATCATACAAGAGAGAAAATAACTGGAGACCCCACAGTTGGTGTTCAGACAAGAAGAAGATTAGTAAGTAACTACTCTTTACTATCCTGCATTTAGCCCAAAAATGTTTTTGAAGCAAGAAAAGATAAAATCTGGGTAAAGGCAATAAATGAAGAATTAGATCAGATCGAGAAACATAAGACTTGGGAGTTAGTACCAAGACCCACAAATAAAAATGTAATCGATACTAAATGGGTCTTTCGGAACAAATTGAATGAAGACGGATAAGTAGTCAGGAACAAAGCAAGACTGGTATGCAAAGGGTATGAGCAAGTTGAAGGTATTAACTTCAAGGAAACCTTTGCACCTATGGCCAGAATAGAGGCAATTAGAATGTTTCTTGCTTTAGCAGTTTATAAGAATTTCAAAGTTTATCAAATGGATGCGAAATCAATATTTTTGAATGGGAAACTTGAAGAAGAGGTTTATATTGAGAAGCCATACGATTTTCAGCTTGGTGATGATCCCAAATTGGCTTGCAAGTTGAAGAAAGCGTTATATGGCTTAAAACATGCTCCCCAAGCATGGTATGCAAGGCTAGATAGTTATCTTACTCAAAAAGGATTCAAGAAAGGTATGGTGGATAATAATTTGTATGTCAAAACATAAAATTGTCATCATATTGTTGTTGTTATATACGTAGATGATATCATATTTGACAGCACCAAATATGACTTGTGTAAATATTTTACAAATAAGATGCAGAAAGAGTTTGAAATGTCAATGATTGGTGAAATTTCGTATTTTATTGAATTGCAAGTGAATCAATAGGATAAGGGCATATTTATTTCTTAAATCAAATATGTGAAAGAGATGCTAAAAAAGTTCACAATGGAGGATTGCAAGCCAGTTAGTACTCCCATGATGACAGGTTGCAAGTTGAGCAAAGATGACAAATCTCCACCTATTGATCAAACTATGTACAGATCCATGATTGGGAGCTTATTGTACTTGATAGCTACTAGAACGAATATTTTGTAGGAAGTATGCATGGTAGCACAATTTCAGGCTAGTCCCAAGGAGACTCATGTGACAGTAGTAAAGAGGATTTTTTGGTACCTCAAGGGTACTATGGAATATGGGTTATGGCATCCAAAAGGTAAGGACTTCACCCTTATTGCATATTCAGATGTATATTGGGTAGAATGTGTATATGATAGGAAGAGTACCAGTGGAGATGCATTCTATCTTGGTGATAATATTGTTGTATGGCATAGCAAAAAGTAGGAGTCAATCTCATTATACACAGCAAAAGCAGAGTATATTGTAGCGACATCATGTTGTACACAGGTACTTTGGATGAAATAAACTTTGAAGGATATTGGAATAAATTTTAGTGAGTCCATATCAATCATGTGTGAGAATAAAAGTGCAATCAATATCTCAAAGAATCTAATTATGCATTCTCATAGAAAACATATTGCTATCCGATACCATTTTTTGAAGGAGAAAGTTGCAAAAGGTGAGGTTAAGTTGGATTTTGTTCCAACAACAGAGAAAGTAGTAGACATCTTCACAAAACCATTGTCCAAGGAAGTATTTGAGTCCCTTCGAAAGAAATTGGGAGTGGTCACACTTCCCAAGCATTGACTAGTTATCAGGGTCACATTCTCAGGGGGAGCATTTGTGTTTTTGTTTATCTTTTTGCTCATGTTTGTGATTTCTACGAAGTGTAATAATTTTTACTTGAGAATGGTGTGCATGGACTTAGGGGGATTTTGCAGAAGTCCTTTGGTATTTTTGTCAAAGGGGGAGAATATTTATAGGAAATTGTGCGTGTGTTGCCAAAAACTCCAAAGGGGGAGATTGTTGAGCAAGGTGCATCGACAGTATTGTCATTGCTATCAACACACTCAAATAGACAAGTTGATGTAGTGGAAAGTTATTCAGAGGTTGTTAGGAGTATGTACAGTGGTGTTCAATGCTTATGAGAATGTTTATGATGTTCAGGTGAAGTTGTTACAGGTTTTTCATGCAAATTTGCAAAAGTTGCAAAAATCGTCAAGTTGTCGCAGTAGCAAAAAATGTTGTCAAAGTGGCAAAATGTCAATGGAATGTGTTGGAAAACCCAAGATAATATTTGGATTTTTTCTTATCATTAGAAAGTGTGGTTGCAGTGTTGGAATGGTCGGTTGCTTCGCCGGTGCATTGTTGGTCATGAAACTGCAGCTGTAAAATCTGCATCGGAGGTCACTTTACAGGACGAATATTACGAAATAAATGAGGAATTCTTCCTCAAATTTTTTATTGAAGGTATCTGGATATATTGAGAGATTAGGTTTTAAATTTTAGCCCAAACAGAGTTCGGAGGAAGAAATGGTGAGCATTGCAAAATGGCTCTGGAGCACTTTTTCAATTTATGTGACGTGTAAAATCAGTTCCAGAGGCCACTTTTTTGGAGGTATATTAAGTAATATGTGAGGAATAAAACTTAAAATTTTTTACTGGAGGTGTTATGATATACATAGATATTATATTTTAAATTTTAGCCCAAACGGAGACCCGAGGAAGAAACGGCAGCAGTTGCAAAATGCCTTCGTAGAACTTTTTCTAGTTTTGGGCAGCCAAGTGCTTTTGCACTCGAATACTCAAATTCATATTTTATTGTTTCCGAATGTGCCATTTAAGTGTTATTTCACGTATAGCTCATCAAATTTAACATATTTTCTTTTTGGTCAGAGTAATTTTGAGGCCTCCAAGTGTGAGAACGAGTAATATGCACAACACTTTGTCCATGAACTGTTTGACAAAACGCCTCTCCAAAATAGAAGTGAAATTTAAAAAGGTCACAATTTTTGATCCATAACTCCTTTTGAGTCGGTTATTTTTCCAACGCGTGCAAAATTTTAAAATATCAAAGAACGTTATGTCTCCTAGGGGAGACGTTATTGAATGCTGAAACGGTCATCTTGCAGCTTGAAATTTGTTAGGAAGTTGAAGTGTTGGAAGTTGAAGGGATTACAAAAATATTTTAAAAAAGGATTTAGTGTGAGTATAGAGAATAGTGTGAGATTAAGATTCATATTAGATGAGATTAGTCAGAGTGGATGTGTAGAGAGAAGCAATGAGCTAGACCACTCAGGGTCTTTTGGAACAGAGATCAGATTTTCTATTGTAGTTTTTATTTTTGCTGAGTGGGTGCTTTGCGATCGAGGTAGGTGCTCCTTGCAGTTGGTGCTGCTAAAGTCTGGGTTGGTTGGTGCTATTCCCTACAGTTGGTGCTACAAAAATATTGTAAAGACCAAAAATTTTCGAGGTTGGATTTGGATGGGAGTCCAAATAGTCTATTGGCACAGTGGTTTCCTACATCGGGTTTCCACTATAAATCTGGTGTGATGTGATGCATGTTTGTGTGATTTCTTATTTTGATTTTATGTCATAGTTGGATTAAATTTTTAATACACACTGATTCACCCCCCTTCTAAGTGTCACGCTTAGTTCAACATACTCTCATAGGATCTAGTTAATAAAATATTCATGTACATTCAATAACACACGTAATAAATAATTTTATTAATGAATATTGAATGCAAATAATGCAAATACAATGGAATGCAAAGTATATTCTCACTATATTATTATCTTATTGTTACCCCAATTACATTGTTTTAGCTTCAATATATACACACATGGATATGAGACTCTTCACATTCACGACCCTTGACATTTCTACTTACACACATTATTCATCTCCCCACACACACAAAACGTTTAACACTTCATATTTCTCATGGGAGAAATACCACATAATATTAAATCTATTATCGGCTCCACATATCCATACAAGGATAGAATATAATGAGGGCACATGCTAAATGATAAACTCTTACATAACTCCTCACTTACAAAACTCCACACTTACATGACACCTACTATATACTCAAATCCACACTCTAAACTAAACTATTTACATGGTCTTTATATTAATCTTGAAAGGTAGCAAATAATATATTAATTCCACCAATTATTTTAATATAAATTTTATATAATTTAATCATTTTGTATGTAAAAATCATAAGAAAATGTTTTCACACAAATTTAACTTGATTTGTTTTAGATATTAAAATAGACAATATTCTCACTTAGGGATATGTGAGTTGGATAGAAAGAAGTTGTTAAATAATATTGTATACATCCAATAGACATGAAGTAGATATCAAGAGTGCATTAGAGTGACCAACTAACTATGTAATTGTAGCATAAGATAGGTCCCCTTCCACAAACAAGGATCGAGATCAAGCCTAGGTAAACATAGAGGGATAGTGTACATGATTGATAAAGACACCATTTTACTTGAGTGTAATGCTAAGAGAACCTTGATGCCTAGCAACATATAAGATAAAAGAATATTTCAAGGACCTCTCATTAAACCAACCTAAAATGGAGGGGACTTCACTTTCCTCTAAAATAAAAATAAAACACTCATCATAATGTAATTTTACTATCAAGATGGGACATCACTTTGAACCTGTAATTTAAACATTACAAATATTATTTTAATTTTATTTTATTTTAAATATTATCAAGTTATTCCTCTCATAAAAGTATTTGATATCAACTCTTCATGCATACATAGCGCAAGAGGGGTAGTTGCAATATATGCTTAATTATTTTCTCATAGGATGTTCTTTAGTTCCACCATGTCATTTATTTTTAGCTCTATTTTGTTTGCATGATATATTTACTGCTAGAAATTAGTTCATTTTAATGCTTAAAGGTTGAACATATATTTATTGTGATTCATAATATCATATTGATCCAATGTGCAAGCCTTAACAAATTTATGGGCCTCATTATTCACCAATTCCTTTGCTAATGAAGTAAAAGTCTTAAAGATGCAAGCTCTCATATATTTTTTAACATATTTCACACTCATAGTGAATTTTACCCCTTTCTTATGCTCAATGATTGGTTTTAATTTAACATAAAATTGATAAAAGTTGTAAAATATTTTTTATTTCCAAATTTATCTCATAATTCTAGTTGAAACTATGCTTTTTTCTATTTCAAATGATTTGATTTGAGTTTTATTTCTTTTAATATCAATAAATTCACAACTTCTTTATTGTTCCCATTTTCACCTCATCATCCACATTCAATTTTTAATCATATATGAGTCATGTATAGTAATGAATCTATAGGGATTTTTCTATTCTCAATGATTTTCCTTAGAAGATTATTTGGTCAGAAGAGACCCTCCCCAAGGAATCAACATTCCTTTGGTTAGTAGTCCAAAGCAAGATTTTGACAGGAGAGAGTTTACAAAAAAGAGGATATCATGGACTTTTCAAGTGTTCATTGTGTGATAAGGATCTAGAAATATCTGTTGAGCAAGGTGCAGCAAACAGTATTTTCATTGTTGTCAACACAATCAGACAGATTTATTGATGCAATGGACAAGATTTTATTGAACAGCAAGGTGCAGCCAAAGTACAATGGATAGGAGTTCAGTGTTGAGCAAGGTGTTGCAGGAGTATTGTCATTGTTGTCAATACAGTTAGTTAGATCTAATGATGCAATGGATAGGCAGTTCAGAAGTCATTTAGATGCAGAGGATAGAAGTTCAAAAGTTAGTCAGATCATGTCCAGTAAGTTTTTAGGAAGAAAGAAGTGGCCTAGTTTCAAACATTTGAAGAAAAAGACAAGTAAGAAAACTGTCGCGATGATAGCGAAGTGTGTAATGTGAGCTGGTCATGTCGAGTTGTTCAAATTTCAATTGTGAATACGCATAGAGAGAAGAATGTGAAACGACACAGAGGGTGCAAAGCATATGCATAGAGAAAGTAGAGTGTGCAAAGAGCACGAAGGGAAAAGTTGATTGCAAAGTTTGGCTGTAGCGGTGTAGCAGACTGTGTGAAGTGATTGCGCAAGAGAGAGCAGAGTGCGCAGAGATTGCAAAGGTGATGTAGACCAGTTAGAGTCTTGCAATAACAAAGGTATATGTCAAACATTTTTATTCAAAATAAATAAGGGGTTGGTGCTCCTTTCTGTTGATGCTGGCAAATTAGGGGTTGGTGCTCCTTTCTGTTGATGCAGATAAATAATGGGTGGGTGCTCCTTCCAGTTGGTGCTGGTAAAAAAATTGTAAAGTTGGTGCTTTGCAAGAAGCTAGATTTGGATGGGAGTCCAAGCAGCTGCTCTTTTTGAGGAGTAGCCATTTTGGTGAACCTCGTTAAAAATATGTGTTGTGTGATGTTCTCTTGCGGTACTTATTATATCTGTTTATAAATTTTATTTGCTATAATTTTTAGAGTTGTTAATTCATGTCTTGAAATGCTACACTGATTCACCCCCCCCTCTCAGTGCCATACTAAGTACAACAATTGGTATCAAAGCCAAGTTCCCTTTAAAGGCTAAATCAGCTAGGGTTGATCTTGGATTAATACTCTAATGGCAAAGAAAGGCAAGAATGGAACCATGAGACACAAGAAGAAAAGATCACATAGGGTCATAAAAAAAAAAAAAGATAAATTCATTATTGCTGTAGATTCAAGAGATGAATCAAACAATGGAGAAAAGGCCAAGAGTTAACTCGGTCATAATGCAGGTTATCAAGGTTCAAAATGTTTTGATCAACTCGGGCATAATGAACGTCAGTGTTATGGGTTTTGTAGCAGTGAAGATGAAGAAGAAATAGAATCGGAACAGGAATGTAATAAAGAAGAAATGAATGCAGAAGCAAATTGGAATGAAGATCAAATTACAGCTCCAAGTAAGAAGAATAGAACCTCCTTCAAAAAGACATCTCAACCAGTTTCAGTTTCTGTGGTAGAGGAAATTGAACTAGAAAAGGCAGAAGGAGTGAACACTGAAACAAACAATAAAAACCTCAATGCTGAAGTAGACTGGGAAGGTGAGTTGATCTCTGCTCTTGAAGAGTTGAGTATAGAAAAGAAAAAGAACAAAATACTGTCCAAGAAATTGGAAGAATATGGGGATGAGATTGAAAATATGTTCTTACAATTCCAACAGGCCAAGAAAATAGAAGAAGACTTGAAGTCATAGCTGAATGATAAAGTCAATGTGTGTAACAAACATGAAGAGGATTCTAACAAAGTAGTTAGTAATCTAAAGTTGCAAGTAGAAGAGTCTAAAAGGATTGAGAAAACTCTCAGGTCGCAGATCAATGAGAAAGAGATTATTTGCCGCAAACAAGAAGAAGAGATTGTTTCATTGAAGAAACAACTAGAAGAGGCCAATACAAATCTTAAATTTGAGAAGAGCACAAAATTTCTAGATAAAATGATAAGTCATCAGAGAAGCTCCACGGTTAAGCATGGTCTTGGATATGAAGCTGAACAACCTGTATCTTCCAATTCTGCAGAGAAGAAGTTCACTGTTGAAGGGTCCGAGCAAGAAAATGTTAAAGCTGTATCTTCAAAAGAAAGAAAATATCAAAGGAGATTTACAACAAAGAAGCCACAACAAAAGAGGTTCTACCACTCTCACTTTTTCCATACTAACACTTTTAATGGCTATTGTTTCAAATGTAACCAGTATGGTCACAAGGCAACTTATTGTGGATTAAATAATAAATCAAAGAGTTATGCTGGTCGAAATACATCTGCATATCTGAGTGAACACTTTGTACAATGTTTTCAATGCTATGGTCAAGGGCACATAGCAAGGTTTTTTCCAAGCGCTTCTATATCAAATCTAAGGCAAAACAGTAGATTTCATAAGATGCAAAGAACACAACACAGAAAAGGAATAAATCAGGTTCATAAAAGAAAGGAAAATAATCATTCATCATGGATGCATAAGAGACAACCACACCAGAGAGATATTCGAGTTCACGCAATGATGCAAAATAGGGACGCAGGTGAAAATCCAAGCCCGAGGTCAAGAAAGTCTGGAGAAAGAAAGAAGAGAGGAAATCGTGTCTCCTTGAACTAAAGGAGACTGCTCTTCTACTGCACTAAGCAACTCCAGGTAACACATCCTCAGGGGGAGCATTTTGAAAAAGGTTTTATTTTATTGCTCTTATATGTTTGTTGGGTTAACCTGAGGATGAAAGGCAAGCGATGAGGAGGAGTTGCACTATAGTTGTTTAAATTTATTTCAGTTCATATAGTTGTTTGTGGAAGTGCCATGAAGGTTGGAGATTAAATGGAGAGTCACCACCATTTCTAGTATTGCTGTATGTCATTGCTGTACTGTTGATGGTTCTTACTATAACTGTTCGAAGCCATGAAATGTAACAGTTCAGATAATTTGATCAGTGGAAGAATTTTTGCTCTAGCTACGTATTTATGTTTTGATAAAATAAGCGTGTATCTGTTTCATTCATTGATGTAAGGATTTTTAGAACTTTCATGGTGCCTTGGTGAAATTATTTAATTCTCAGACAATTTTGTTTTAACTGTTAATAAAATGCCAATCTGAGGTTAAGAAGTATAAAGTTGAGTAAAGATATGAAATGTTTGTCGTGAAGTGTTTGACATAATGTCTTCTCTAGATTTGCACAGTTGAAAGTAAGGGGTGACCAGCGTTGACTGCAGAAAACTTAGACAAAGCTGCAAATGTAAAAACTGATTTGATTTGTGTTGAGACTATCATTCTTTGTTGAGATTATCTTGAGTACCACTTGAGCATGTTTGATTGAGCCTTTGAAGAAGGTCTTTGGGAAATATTTTGAGGACAATGCTAGGACAAATTGCTAGACAAGTTTTGGACAAGTTTTTAGAGAGCTTGGCAAGAGCAGATTTGGGCAAGTTTCTTGGAGAGCTTGTTAAGCAGGTTCTGTGTGAGCCTATTGAGCAGGTTCTTAGTGATCCTATTGACTGAGCATTGAATGTGACAGAGTACAGAATACAGAGTTTCAATGGATAGAAATTCTAGCATCCAACATAGCTGAAGTTAGATCGGAGTGAGGATTCTTCAAGTGAAGAAGAGGTCCACCAGTCAGTGCAGCAAAGAGACAGAGTCTTCTATAATATTACAAGGGTACTATGGAGTATGGGTTATGGTATCCTAAAGATGCAAATTAGGTAGGATGTGTAGATAACTAGAAGTTTACCAGTGGAGGTGCATTTTATCGGGAAGGTAGATTGGTTGAGTGGTTAAAATTCCCAAGAAGTGACTAGCTTGGGATCACATTCTCAGGGGGAGCATTTGTGTACTTGTTTTTTTTTTTTTCTTCTTGTTCATGCTTGGAATATTTGCTAATTGTAATAATTTATGTCTAAGAATGTTGTGCATAGACTCAGGGGGAGTCTGCAGCAGCCCTTTGGTATTATTGTCAAAGGGGGAGAAGATTTACAAGAAAATTGCACGTGTTGCCAACAATTCCAAAGGGGGAGATTGTTGAGCAAGGTGCAGCAAACAGTATTGTCATTGTTGTCAACACAATCAGAAAGATTTATTGATGCAATGGACAAGAGTTTATTGAACAGCAAGGTGCAGCCAAAGTACAATGGATAGGAGTTCAGTGTTGAGCAAGGTGTTGCAGGAGTATTGTCATTGTTGTCAATATAGTCAGTTAGATCTAATGATGCAATGGAAAGGCAGTTCAGAAGTCATTCAGATGTAGAGGATAGAAGTTCAAAAGTTAGTCAGATCATGTACAAAAAGTTTTTAGGAAGAAATAAGTGGCCTAGTTTCAAACATTCGAAGAAAAATACAAGTAAGAAAACTGTCGCGATATCGCGACATGTTTTCTGTCATGATTTTGCGACAGGTCGAAGGAGAGAGAAAGCACAGTCGAAAATGTCACGATTTCATGACGAAAGTGAGGAGAGAGAAAGAACAGCTAGAAATGTCACGATTTCATGACGAAAGTGAGGAGAGAGAAAGCACAGCCGATAATGTCGCAATTTTGTGACGAAAATGAGGAGAGAGAAGGTGCAAGGCAAACTGTCACGATTTCACGACATGCTAGAGGCCAAGAAGCTAAGTCGATAAACTGTAGCGATTTCGCTACATGTTGGATTTTCACTGGTTGAAGCAAGGAAAAAGCATTAAGTGGAAAAGTTGTAGCGATTTCGCTACATGTTGAAGTTTCGCTGGCCGAAGCAGGGAGAAAGTGCTAAGTGAAAAGTTGTAGCGATTTCGCTACAAGTCAAAAGTGCACAACTCGAAGGTGTAGCGATTTCGCTACAAGTCAAAAGTGCACAACTCGAAGGTGTAGCGATTTCGCTACGAGTCAAAAGTGCTCAACACGAAGGTGTAGCGATTTTGCTACAAGTCAAAATTGCACAACACGAAGGTGTAGCGATTTCGCTACTGCATGAAGCAAGAATGTACGGAAGTCGAAAGCGTCACGATTTCGTGACAAAGATGAGGATGACGTCAGCAAAAGCTGAAAGTGTCATGATTTTACGATAGGCTGCAAGAAAATCCTCTAGAAGCCGAAAGCGTCGTGATTTCAAGACAAAGATGAGGATGACGTCAGCAAAAGCTAAAAATGTCACGATTTCACGACAAGAGGCAAGAAAAGCCGCTGGAAGCCGAAAGCGTTGCGATTTCATGACAAGAATGAGAATGATGTCAGCACAAGTTTGAAGTGTCATGATTTTGCGACAAGAACGGTGGCAAAGCTATCAATGGCCAAAAGGGTCACGATTTCGCGATAGCAAGGACAAGAAGGCGTACAGCCACAAAAAGTGTCGCAATATCGCGACATGTTATTATTTCATGGTAGTAAGCTACAGGAATGTGACAAAGGTGGTAGAAGAGTTTGAGGCTGACAAAGTTAAATCTGGGCTGATGGATTTTAGGGTTTTGCAGCAAACAATTTCTAGGGTTTTGCAGCCGACATTCTTAGGGTTACAGTCGACAAATTTTAGGGTTTGGCAGCCGATAATTTCTAGGGTTTCTTAGCAGACATTTTTTAGGGTTTGTTCCTAAAATTTCTTCTATAAAAGGATGGCTACATCGAGTTTGAAAAATGTGGGGTGAGTGAGTATCGTGTGTGATATGCGGCTGTAAAAGCACAGATAGCGGAGAGCTAGCAAAATGATAGCGAAGTGTGTAATGTGAGATGGTCATGTCAAGTTGTTCAAATTTCGATTGTGAATATGCACAGAGAGCAGAATGTGAAACGAAACAGAGGGTGCGAAGCATATGCACAGAGAAAGCAGAGTGTGTAGAGAGCGCGAAGGGAAAAGTTGATTGCAAAGTTTGGCTATAGCGGTGCAACAAACTGTGTGAAGTGATTACGTAAGAGAGAGAAGAGTGCGTAGAGATTGCAAAGGTGATGTAGACCAGCTAGAGTCTTGCAATAACAAAGGTATATGTCAAACATTTTTATTCAAAATTGAAGTCCAGTTGGTGCTGGAAAATTAGGGGTTGGTGCTCCTTTCTGTTGATGTAGATAAATAAGGGGTGGGTGCTCCTTCCAGTTGGTGCTGGTAAACAAATTGTAAAGTTGGTTCTTTGTAAGAGGCTGGATTTGGATGGGAGTCCAAGCAACCATTCTTTTTGAGGAGTAGCCATTTTGGTGAACCTCATTAAAAATCTGTGTTGTGTGATGTTCTCTTGCGGTACTTATTATATCTGTTTATAAATTTTATCTACTGTAATTTTTAGAGCTGTTAATTCATGTCTTGGAATGCTACACTGATTCACCCCCCCCCCTCTCAGTGCCATACTAAGTACAATAATATCAAACCATTTTATTCATTGTCCCATTTCTTACACAATTCGAGGTTACTTTTTTAAAAGTATGAAAGTATATTGGGTAGATTCATCAACATTTAAAGAGTGGATGAAATGTTGGATTAATTATTTTAAAGCTAAAATATTATGTGTTCTATGGAGGAATGGTGTTTACTATTATTTGTTAGAATTTATGTCTTGAAATAAATAATAGATTTTTTTTATAAATAATTCTCAAAATTATGCTCAAGTTTGGAACTGTATTACTATTGCTTCTCTTGCAAAATAAACATAGTGCTCATCATGGAAAGTTTCAAGTGTGGAAAAAGAGGTTCTAGCCTCTTGGTTTCATGATTTGAATATACATGGAAGTGTTATCTATGATAATGGAGTTGACACAAATGATTTGCTTCAATCTATGGTAAAATATAAATGTTTAGAAATTGGGTTTATCAAAATTAATTTTGATGGTGCTTCAAGGAAATAGAAAAAACTAGCAGAGGTTGTGTTTTCTAAAAAATGAAGGAGAAATTCTCCTCATTAATAATCATATGGAACTTCAACTAACAACTATGTAAAGGCTAGGACACTTTTTACAAGGATCAAAATCATGATTGAAAAATGATAAAAATATATTTCAATTGAGACATAAATTTTCATTCATGCTATCAAAAAATATGGATATTGGGGTTGAATAAAAAATAACATTATTGTTGGAGGTAAATTTTTGGAAATATGAGCATATTTATAGAGAATGAAATTAGGTGGTACATAATTTAGCCAATCATGCAATCGATCTCCTTCTCTGTGAAATTCAAATTTTAGAAGACAATGGATTAAGTGAAAATTTATCTCTTATTAAAAATAATTGTAAGTGGATGATTGAGGAAACATATCAATTTGAGGAATATGGTAAATATATTTCATAGAAAAGGAAATTAAGAATATATTTGATAAAGGACAAGTTAGATATTGTTTAGTTGATCTTACAACAAATGTAATGTTTTGGTATTTTTATGGGAGTTGCCATTAATAAGAGCCACATATAGTTTTTTTTTTCAAATGAGGTATAAGCAAAGGATTGGCACAAAAACCAAGTGTAACTTTTACATCATTAAATCATCTAGAACCATTTAAATTTATAATTGTAGCAAAAATACTCATGAAATACATCTTAAAATTTGGGTGCATTTCGTTCTTAAATTTAGTTAAAAGTAACTATATCTGAATCTTAAGTTGAAACCCAAAGGACTAAATCACACCATCTGCTATTTCCAATATTGTGAATAGATTAGTTAATTTATAAAAATTGAATATATTAAGGGATTTCAATATGTAAAAAAGGGTTACACACCTTTGCCACACAATCAAGAGTATTTCATCATGGTCATCTTATCCTATCTCCAATATTATGAATAGATTAATTGGTTTATACAAATTGAATATCTCAAGAGGTTTCAATAAGTGAAATTGGTTATACACCTTTGCCATGCAGTCAAGGGTATTTCATCATGACCATCTTGTTCGATCTCCAATATTGTGAATAAATTAGTTGGTTCATACAAATTGAATATCTCAAAATGCTTCAAAAAATGAAAAATATGTTGTAGTCTAGTTTGTCATCAAGCCAATGCTATAACTATGATCTTATATTGAAGAATTTAAAGGTGAGCAATCGCTAATAACAACCCAAAATAAACATTGAAAAAACTAAATTACCTTGATTCAACCTCTAGAAAAGGTTGGTATACCTTGTCAACTTAATAGGCGTTAACTCTATTTAGCTCGAAATAGTAAAATTTTAAGGGTAGAAATGGTAGGGTTAGAAATGTGTGAGTAAAGAATGGATGGATGAAGCTAACAACATAGACATCCACAAAGCTTCCCATGACAAATTGAATTTCAAAAGCAACATTTTGGACTAACAACATTCAAAACTCTGCAATTACTATATCGATGGCCTTTTGCATACTCACAAAATTATTACAAACATCTAAAGCATTAATTATATAAATTAACAGAATAATATCAATGCCTTGACTAATAGAAATATAATTCTTAAAAGCATGTATGCAAGAATGAATTATCTCACTCTACTCTAAGTTAGTTGTTCAAATTAATATAATAGACAAACCATAGTAGCAACAATAGAGATAATTTCATAGAATTATATGCAGCCAACCAACACAAGCACAAGTTTGAGGTAAACATCCTTTGTACTACTTCATTCATCAATTTGCAACATATATACATAGTAGTGCAAGAAAACACTTCATAGCCAACATTTTGAAAGGAGGTCATTCTTTTTATTTATAATTTTACAATTATAACCTTTTCTAAGCATTAGAGGGAGTTCAATATTTTTCTTGATTTTATTGGCCACTCGCCATCTATGATGCCATCAAACTATGAGTTGTTGATATGTTACGACCAACTTCCACTCCAAATTAGCTTTATCATTGATGGTTCTTGTAATTTCTTTTCATTCGTTCATCTACAATTGAATCTATTTGATTAGATGGTTCTAGAAAGTTTTAGACTAAAAATGATAATTCAGCCTCCATGATGGCTAATCTATCTTTTCTTTTTGCTTTCTACGACTAGCAAGAGTGCTGAAATATGTTGAAAATCTAAATTTAAAATAAAATTGATGATTGTCATTGATTTGTATTTGAATGGCCATGATTGATTTCCCCCTTTTGAATAAGGGTTGAACTTTTCTAGCTTTGACTGTGGAAGCAAAAAATCATGCAAAATCAAAGTTTCGCTCACATATTCTTAGCCTTCTCAACCCAACACATTTTTTATTTGTGTGGCAATACTAAAGAAAACTAAGAATTGCTACCTTACACCTCTTCTCACATATTTTTGTTTTCTAGCACTTTTCAAATTTGTGTGTGACCTACATAATAGGTAAGAAATTGTGCAACCTAAAAAGGAAGAAAAAAATTGTGCAGCCTACAAAGGGAACAAGAAATGGCGACTCTTTGATATTTCCCTGTTTTTGATCATTTCTAGCACTTTTCTATTTTCCAACACTTTCTTGTTTATGCATTGAATACAAAGCAGATGGGAAATATCTCTCACCTGGATTTTTCTAATTTTACCCTTTTCCAAAGCTTTTCTATTTTCTAGTGCTTTCTTGTTTGCACATTGAATACAAAACGGACAGAAAATCTCGCTCACATGGATTTCTTCATGTTTTCCTTTTTCCAGCGCTTTTCTATTTTCCAGCACTTTATTGTTTGCACGTTGAATACAAAGCAGATGGAAAATATTGCTCACCTGTCTTTCTCCAATTTTTCCCTTTTCCAACACTTTTCTATTTTCCAATGCTTTCTTATTTGCGTGTTGAATACAAAGTGAAATTGGTGGACTTTTAATTCAATTGTATTGCACAAAAATTTTGGATCCACACCTAGGTTACAAGTCATACCCCTTAGATATTTTTTGAAAAATCACACATATTCATACCTTATATTTTTTTTTTGACCCACCAACCTTAGTCATAGCAACTTGACCATTCATAATGCTTGTCTAGTCCTTTTTTAAGGATTCTTCACATGTAGATTTTTTAGCCTACATTATGGGGCCTCTTGGGGCACTTTATTTGGAAAGTAGCAGAACTTAGACAACCTTATTCATAAAGTAAGAGCTTTATAAAAATGGAAATAAGTCTTTAACTGATGCACGGGAAGGAAAATGAATCTTAATGTGATGACTATAATGCCATGGAGAAAACATGATAAAGTGATGCTAAAAGGCAAGGGAGACACAGTGAGGCTCTAGTGATAGTCAAAATTAACCGCATAATACACATGAAAGGGAGCAAAAGAAAAAAATAAAAGGAATGAAACATAGAATGAAAGTCCATAAAAAATAAAAGGAGAAACAAAATAAAGGATGGAGGATGGCATTTTTATAGGTGATATGGGAGAAGAAGCATTAAAATTCTAGAGAAAAATAAAGGAATGCAAGAACTTAAGGGAATTGGAGGTACACAAATTAATGTGACTATGAATAACATTATACCACCATATCTATATTCCATTGGGGTGTAAGTTGTATATGTATACTCCATCAGGGTGCAGGACAACTTCCAAGGTAGATAGATTACAATAGTGCAAACAATCATTTGAATTTTCTACATATCTTCCTTCTCCTTACATAACAAAACCATAAACCTCTTAGCCATCTATATACCCTTCTGTAGCTTCTTGTTTGTATTGTATGGCTCATCTTCCCTAATATCTTCAAAAATTTCTTTTATGAGTGATACTTCTCCCTTTTATAGCTAATTTGAGAGTGGATATTTGTGTCAGCTGACAACTATGTAATCATACCTCAAATATATTGAAGGATAATTGACTTGCTTAAGATGGTTCTTATGCATTGTCCTATATACTTCGCTCATGTTACTCTAATTTCTATTGAGTTCATTCTGTACAAGGCATGATGCCCTTTATTTGATTCTTCCCATGTGATATTTATCTACTTTAGGATAATTTTAGTTTCATCCATTAGGT
Organism: Wollemia nobilis; assembly: GCA_028583015.1. Taxonomy (NCBI): domain Eukaryota; kingdom Viridiplantae; phylum Streptophyta; class Pinopsida; order Araucariales; family Araucariaceae; genus Wollemia; species Wollemia nobilis. The sequence continues at coordinate 526,581 of JAQPPZ010000599.1, forward strand.
AATAGAGTCATAAGAGCTCATTTTGAAGTCTTCCCTCCTAATATGACCTATAATATATGCAAATTATTGCATGACCCATGTTCTACCAGGGAGTTATATTGCTTCATGACAATCTTCCACCATTTAATTAGTTATCGACTATGTACACAAAATTTGGCAAGAGAAATCCCATGTATCGCTTCAAAGGTCATTTTACAATACTATACCCTAAATATACAATACCTTGATCATATGGTTCTATATTTGTACTTCTCCTCATATCCTTGATTAGATATTTCATATAATTCTTCCACTTTTGGGATTAAAAAAACTAATTTCATATTGCTCTATGGACGGTCAGTAAGTGGGTATAATGATGGTTTATTTACCTTAGATACTTCACACACTTGTTTTTTGTATGGAATTTGAGCTATCGAATAATTTAAGAGGTACTCATCCATATGTGAATTTAGAAATTCAAGATCATGATGTAGCATACTTCCTTGATTCCTTATGTGAAACAAAAAAGGATAGCCACTATATGGCTCTTAGCGTGGAATCATTATCACTTCTATTTATTCATAATACCAAGAATGGCATAGTATCCGAATTCTTTAGGGATAAATTTTCACCCCTATTTTAGTACTTTTGATGATACTGAGAGAAATATCGATCTGATATTGATTGTATTCCTTTATGATGAATGGGTGAAGAACCCTTTGAAACATTTTGAAAGTATTATTTTCTCCAAATATTTTGACCTAATTTACCTCATGTTAAAGGTAAAACTCAGATTTGTTGAAGTTACATTCAGAGAGACACATGCCGAATAGAGAAATAATATCCACCACTATTATATCATGCACCACATCAAAATCAAGATTCCCATAACATAATTATAAAGTTCATTAAGATGCTCGTGGCTATTATAGTCCTTCCCTTAAAATTCAGCCACTTGGATTCCATCTAGCCTACAGTAAATTTTAAATTTTCATATATTATTAGGGGTATTATTGACACCTCAGATTTAGGATTAGTTACACAATTATACAATATATCCTCCTCTATACAGAATGTCACATAACATGTATTCGTATATTTTTCCCTAAAATTCAAGACTTTGTTCTTCAAAGATATACTACACTCCTTGATTCCTAAAGAGACATTAATCAAATTAGCTTCTGTCCACATTAGCAAATCCTCCATCAAAATTTGTTCATGCTAAACAAGGTTTTTAAGTAATTTTTAGAACTAGTTCATCTTTTCTTTCCTCATTCCTTGAGTTAGAGCCAAAAAAACAAACCTCTATAGGCTTCAAACATTTTATAACTTAGGGTCATTGTTGATGAAGTTTTTTTCATTTCTTTAGCTTCCCTTCTATGATGTCTTCCCTATAAACTAAAATTTCTTGGAGGTATTTACCATAGTCTATTGGATGACTAATATCTATATTATGGCATTATCCCTTCTTTGGTCCTTTTGGTATGGACATTCTATATGAATGAAACTGGTCAATGAAAGTGATACTAAGGATGATCTATCTTCACTTTCCTCTTTACTACATCTTCATACTTCTTGCTTCTTCCACAGATTAGAGCATTGTTTCGTCAAACCTGATTCCTAACTTTTATGATTATAATATCTAAAGTGATTAGGGAAATACTTATCTTTACTTTCCTAGCATGACCATGCATCTGAATCTTCCTATAAAATTGGGTTGAAGGAGTGATTGAATATTGGATTAAATTCCCTATATGGAATTTTACCATTTGTGATCAACATATTTTCAGTTCGAACAACCTCCTAAAAGACCTGGGAGAACCTCTTTTCTTTAGATTATTGAACAAGGAGTCTTAAATTAGGATGGAGGGTATGAATGTAGTATAAATATGCTTGGGGGTGGGAGGGTTGGTATTCTTGGGAAATTATTCTCCACATAATTTTGAAATGGATATTAAATTTGGAAATAATTTCCTGAGGAGCCCTTTTCATGAATGAAAATTGAGTGAGTAGTAAAACGAGATCTCCAGGATCATCAAAATCATCAATGAGGGATTTAGATAAATATCTCCAAATATGGATTATTTTATCTTCTAAATATCTATACCACAAAAGTGCCTTCCCTTTCAAAGAAAACACAAGCAACCTAACCATGATATCTTTAGCCATAATATTGTAGACGTATGATAACCGGGATATATCTCAATAATGCTCTTTTGCAGATTTTTCTTTTCCTTCATAGCTAGGTAGATTTTTTAGAGTGATCCTCAAAATTTCATGGAGGATGGGGATATTCAATGGTCTTGTGGCATACCATGGAGGATAGTCTAGATAGGCCATTCAGCCCTAGCCATGGTGGGTATTTTTTAGGAGGTGAGCAAGAACATGATATAACTTCCAAGTTCTCTCTCTAGCAGAGTCACCTTGTGAATATAAATTTTCAACTCTATGGATCAATTAAATTCTCCTAATATTGATCCTATTAGGTAATAGTTACTGAGCTCTAAACCACAAACCTTTATGGCCTTAAATATGATCAATCATCAGATCAAATCTTCTTATTTACAGAGTCCCTACGTGAATCTAAATAATACATTGATAATGCAAGAGATCACCACTCCTCAAATTATCTTATCCTTGTGGATGAGGTCCCACCAGGTGTACCAAAAATTATTGTATTCTAGGTTGTCATCAAACCAATGCTAGAACTGTGATCATTATCTTAAATAATTTAAAGGTGATCACCTACTAATCACAACCCAAACTAAACATTGGAAGAACCAAATTACTTTGATTCAACCTCCAAAAAAGGCTGGTATACCTTGTCAACTTAATAGGTGTTGACTCTATTTAGCTTGAAATAGTTAAATTTTAAGGATAAAAATGGTAGGGTTAGAAATTTGTGAGTAAAGAATGGATGGGTGAAGCTAACAACATAGACATCCATAAAGTATCCTTTGAAAAAATAAATTTCAAAAGCAACATTTGAGACTACTAGCATTCAAAAGTCTGTAATTACTATATCAATGACCTTTTGCATAGTTGTAGAATTATTCCAAACATATAAAGAACTAATTATCCATATTAATAGAATAAGATAAATGTATTTACTAAAAAAAATAGAATTATCGAAAACATGTATGCAAGAACAAATTATCTCAATCTACTCTAAGTTAGATATTCAAATTAACAAAATATTCTAACCATAGCAGCAAAAATAGATATAATCTCACAAAATTATATCCAACCAACCAATGCAAGTGCAAGTTTGATAAAAACATCCCTTTTAATGCTTCATTTATCAATTTGCAAAATATATACATAATAGTGTAAGCAAACACTTCAGAACCAAACTTTTGAAAGGAGGTCACTCCCTTTATTTATAGTTTTACAATGATAATATTTTCTAAGCATTATAGGGAGTTCAATATTTTTCTTGATTTTCTTGTCCACTAGCCATCCATGGTGCCATGCAATTGTGAGTTCTACAACCAAATTTCACTTCAAATCAGCTTTGCCATTGATGGTTCTTCAATTCCTTTTCATCCATCGATCTACAACTAAATTTATTTAATTAGATGGTTCTAGAAAATTTTGGACTAAAAAGGATAGTTGAGCCTCCATGATGGTTTATCTATATTCTTTTTTGCTTTCTACAACTAGCAAGTGTGTTGAAATATGTTGAAAATATAAATTTAAAATAAAATTGATGACTATCACCGATTTATATTTGAATGACCACGATTTATTTTCCCCTTTTGAATCCAGGTTGAACTTTCCCAGCTTTGACCATGGAAGTAAAAAATTGCATGAAATCAAAGTTTTGCTTATGTCTTCTTAGCCTTCTCATCCTAGTGCATTTCTTATTTGTATGGTAATACTGAAGAAAACTTATAATCATTACCTTACACCTCTTATCACACATTCTTGTTTTATAACACTTTTTAGATTTGTGTGTGGTCAACACAATAGGCAAGAAATCACACAACCTAAAAATAGAGTAGGAAATCACAACTCTTTGATATTTTTCTATTTTTGATCATTTCCAGTTCTTTCTTGTTTGTGTGCTAAATACAAAGTGGATGAGAAATATCGCTCACATGGATTTCTCCAATTTTTTCTTTTTCCTAGTGCTTTTATGTTTTCCAACTCTTTCTTGTTTGCACACTAAATACAAAGTTAATGGAAAATATCATTCACCCGACTTTCTCCAATTTTACCCTTTTCTAGTGCTTTTCTATTTTCCAATGCTTTTTTGTTTGTGTGTTAAATACAAAGTAGATAGAAAATCTCGGTCACCTATCTTTATCCAATTTTACCTTTTTCTAGTGCTTTTATATTTTCTAGCACTTTCTTTTTTGCACACTGAATACAATGCAGAATCGGTGGACTTTTGATTCAATTGTATTGCGCAAAAAAAATTGCATCTGTGCTTGGGTTACAAGTCATGCCCCTTAGCGATTTTTTAAAAAATCACACATCTTCATACCTTAGAAAACTTATTTGACCCACCAACATTAGTCATAGCAATTTGACCATTCATAATGCTTGGATAGTCTTTTTTTAAGGATTCTTCACATGTAGCTTTTCTAGCCTACAAAAGAGTTACACACCTTTGCCACACAATCAAGGGTATTACATCATGACCTTCTTGTTCCAAAATAAAAGAAATAATATTTTGAGGTATAATTTAGATTATAGCAATTCAACTTATTATTAGCCTAGCTAAGTGTTTTGGAATAAAATATTTAAAATAAAATGACTTCTAGAGATAATGAAAGCCACTCATATTGTTTAAGAAGAAAAATGTGCTCCCTCTAATCTTGGGAAGGCTTTGGTGGAACAAAATTTATATGTGTGAATCTACAATAGTAAAATCTTAATTTCTTTAACTATGTGATGCTTTAAATAGTTACAAGAACAAAAAATATAATAATAATCATAATGAAATAGAAAACATTGAAACAATTACTAATACTTTTTTTTTTAATAAGCTATACGTGGCTTCTATTGGGAGCCACTTTTGTTACGAAAACAAAATATGACATTGCTCTCATTACATTTCTAACAAGTTAATTAAAGCATATCCAACTTTGTATCTCTATCAGAGATATTCTTCATTTACCCTTATATCAAATATATTCTTAATATTCCTCAAACTACTGAGTTTCGACAATCAACTCATTTTATATCAAATATCTTAAAAAAATTAAATTCTATCAAGATGAAATTCAACATTACAAATGGCTAAAATATTTGCTACCAAGCTTCTATATCCAAAAATATCTTGTCTATAACAACCTCACAATTTCTTAATATCTTTTTTAGGGTTCTTATTCATTCCCTTAATATTTCAAGATATTGCTTTCATTGTTATTTTTTATATTATTTATGGGTTTTGCCTCACTTCTTGTTAACAATTGTGATATTTTCTTTTGTTTTCCCATATCAATATCCTTTTTTGTTTCTTTCTCTATTTGGTTTTTGCTTCTTGGGTATTCCTCTCTTTTTTTCATTCTTAGAAACACTTTCATCTTCATCAATATATTCAATCTTCTCACATTGCTAGTAGTAAGACTTGTCATCTTTAGGTTTGTCTTGTTCTAAAAAATCTAAAGTACAAGGAATAACCTCAAAGCACAATCTTATTTATGTTTCCCTAGAAAAACCCTAAAGTGAGAGGATGCTCTTCTATGGCAATTACCTTCTTATTCTACCCTAAAATCCCTAAATTGTTAAGGATTTCCTCCAACCTCATTTCTATATTATTCTGCTCTTAAAACCTTTAAGTGCAAGGGATAACATATTTACCACTTTCACTTTAATTATTTAAAGAGGATTCTATACTACTTGAATAAAACGAAGATTATTTACCTCGAATAAATTGACCTCTTTTGTTTTCTTTGATTTGGATTTTATCTCCACATCTTATTTTGCATATTTAATCCCTTCTAAACTTGTCAAATGATATTGTACATAGGTTTTATTTACCTCTTATTTTGAAGCGCGATATCATTTATCTAATATAGCTTCTATTATTGTATAATTTCCTTGCTTAATCTTGAAGTTTATCTCATGGCTACAATTTCTTTGTCTCTTTCTTCATAGTTTTTAATTTGCAAACTTTTGCCATATGTCTAATCTCAAAATAATTGTGGCAAAAAAATACAATATTTTCATAATCTACTTGTTGATCCCATTCTCTTGATTCATATTTTATCTGAATGGACTATGGAAAAGGTTTTCAAATATCCATAGCAACACATATTCGAGTATATATAGCATTCTTTCACACCTTAGTTGGTGTTCCTTCTTTGATGAATTCCCCTTGGGTATTTCCAATATTCTTCAAAACATCCTTATTTATAAGCTGATATTGAAGTCCAAAAAGCCTAACCCACACTGGAAGCTTCTTAAAAGTTTCTATCTCAACCAAAAAAATTCATTCCATGGTATCAAATGAAGTGCATCTCTTACCCTAAACCATGGACCACCAACCGTTATTTTATCTCTAATTTTTGAACTAGAAAATATTATGAAGAAAAATCCTTTAGGAATAAAATTCACCAAATAATTTAAATTCAATCCCCACATCCACATGATCCAATTTTGAATCTCCAAAAACCCTGGCCATGATCTATGGAACTTACATATTAATCCTCTAGTTTTAAGTATTATATCATGCTCAATCATCTCATCCTTGATACTTACCTCTGGTGTAACATCTGCTACTTGGTTTGAACTTGTTAGGTATTTGCTCTTTTGCTTATATCCAACTTGGGTCTCCATACTTCCAACTAGGGCATTTTGATTTCTAGCTAGGTCATATTTACTTCCCATTAGGGCTTTTAAATATGAATTTCCTTCCACAATAGCTAATGGGATTCACTCTTAGCTTGTACTTCCTCTTTGTTTACACTCCCTTTTTACTTGTACTCATGGCTGCTCATGGTTTGCACTCTCTATAACCCTGCACTTAGTCCTAGATTGCACTACCTCATAGCTCACAATTACATGTATCTCTTCTTTTTCTTGATGTTCCTTCACTTTAGTAATTTTCTAAAAATAATATTTCATGCATTTGTAGTAAGAGTTTACAACATTGATGCACTCTAGATGAACTTATCACTCTTTTTCCATGATTGAATCTTAGCTCACACTCCCTCTTAGTTTACACTTCCTTTTGGCTCACACTTACTCTTGGCTTGCACTCTCTCTTGCCTCACACTCACTCCTAGCTTGCACTCCCTCTTGGCTCACAATTTCCCTTATCTCTTCTTTTTTTCTTGTGTTCTTTGGCTTCAATAGTTTTTTGGAAATAATGTTTCATGCATTTGTGGTAAAGTTTTGAAACATTGATGCACTTTGGATGAACTTGCCACTCTTCTACCATGATTGAATCTCAAATTGTACTCCCTCTTGGTTCACACTCCATCTCTAATCTCATTCACTCCAAACTTGCACACTCACTCCTAGTTCGCACTCGCACTGGCTATTGTACTTTAGCTCACACTCTCACTCACACTTTTTTTGGCTACACTTACTCACACTTGCTTTTGGTTGCACTCACTCTCAACTCATGCTTGTACTCTCTGTAACACTTACTCTCACATCAGGCTCACACATGTTGTTGAACTTACTTCAAGCTCACGATCGTCCTAATTGGTGTACTTACTCTTGGATCACACTCTCACTCCTGCACTTACTTCCAACTCATGCTCTCACTCGTTGCTACACTTACTCCTAATTCATGCTCACACTCACTACTACACTTACTCATAACTCACACTTACACTCACTACTATAGTTACTCCTAGCTACACTTACTTTTGGATCGCACTCGCACTCACTGCTACACTTACTCCAAGCTCATGCGTGTGCTTGTTGCTACAGTTAATCCTGGTTGTACTTTTTATAGGTTTGAATTACTAATACTATTATTGCAATATTAATAGATAAATTGTTTTCAAATATCCATTAAATAGTTATAAATATTAATATAAATATTAATATAATCTATGAAAAATATAAACTAACATTATTAATTGTTTTTATTGAAATACTTATGAGCTCTTAAGTAATTTTGTACAATTTAAGTGGGTTTAATGGTAAGGAAATTTCAATATGAGATTCAAGGTTCGAATCCAACAGATGTGGAGTTGTCAACATAACTAGAATTTATTTGGATAAATAAATACTTTGGTAGGTAGTTTATAAATATATATTTGATAAATAAAATTCTTTATAAAAGTTGTCTCATATAACCTACATGATTTCTTCAATGTTAAAAAATACTTTATTTTTTTTATTTTAGAAAATATATATTTGGATAGTGAAGTTTAAACTAGTGAACATATTTCACCATCTTGTTGGAGATTTATGTTTAAGAAAAATATAATATTAAAATTTCTCCCATGAATATGAAGAAACCTAAAAATTTCTATAAGCCTTGAAGATTCATTGTGACTATGAGACTTCCAAAATGTTAAGTGAAGGGTCATAACATTATTTTCTCTCTTGTAAATGTACAATAGTGTAAAATAGCTATAGAATAATGTGTAAAATTATTGTAACACTTATAATTTTATTTAGAATGGAAAAATCATTCTATTTATTATGGGAATTTATTCTTATTAACATAAACCTTTCATCAATATGCAAAAATATCAAATCATTCATCCACAAGTAATATCCACAATAATAATCTACACAATGAGATAGAGATAGATAATACCCTTAAGTTAAGGAAACGCCAATAATACTCCTTAAGGAAGGAATCACTCCATAATATCTCCCAATATGAGAGTGCCACTTAAGGAGGGAAAAGTCCCTTAAGCCACTTTATGGACAAAGACAAGTACATATGAAATCTACATGATGATTACAATGACAAATATCTCTTCTTTATATATCCATATTCTAATTATACTTTGGGGAGCCAACTACTAATATAATATTATATTATAATACAATCAACATTGAGTTATGTGTGGTCCATGCAAACCCTTATACAATATAATAATATATCCCCAAATATCTATTCCTAGGTACCCTAATATTATTCCATTCATTTTGTAAATTACATGCTTGTTGTCTCTGATTTCTTAAAACATGTATTTAACTTTAAGAGCTCATAATTTTTTATTTACAACTCTATTTTATGTGTTTCATAAACCATTGGAAATATTATTTTGTGTAGAATCTACTCAAAAAAATTATTAGTTTTGGTCCCACAAATTTTTATTGTCCCATTGCTACAATTTTGTATATAATTTTTTGTTGTATTTTTTGCTATATATTTTTACTCCTTGGTTTTGGGTCAAATACTTCATTTGGTACCAGATATTGAATTATTTTTGTGTTTGATTGAACTTGGTTTCATGGTTATTAGACAAGTTCATTGAAGAAAAACTTCATTCCTTGTTGCTTGAGTCTAATGGCCAACCTCAATAACTCATTACCCATTCCAAAATTGAATGGGTAATATTATGGTTATTGGAGCATAAATATGATGATATTATTAATTGGAAAATATCTTTGGGAGGTAGTAGGGATTTTATATGAAAAACCACTTGATTGGAACATATTACAAGGAAATGATAGGATAACAAAAAGGAAAACAAATAAAAAGAATTCATTAGCCTTCTACCATATTTAGTTTGCTCTTAAAAAGAGTTTATTTCCATGTATTGTTGTTGTTACATCATCCAAGGAGGCTTGGAAGTATCTTCAAGAGGCTTTCCAAGGAAGTTAACAAGTGAGAATGGTAAAGTTGCATACCATAAAGAAAGAGTTTAAGAATCTACATATGAAAAAGGCTAAAAGTGTGAGTGATTATTGTGTTAGAGTGAAGGATGTGCTGGAAAATATGGCCACCCTTAGAGAGACCTTGAAAATGGAGGTAGTTGTGAAGAATGTATTGAGATATATTACATCTAAATGGAGCCATGTTGCAATAATTTTTTAGAGTGAATATTTTTCTAGCCTTGAATTTGATTACCTAGTTGGTTCTTTTATGTCACATGAGAAAAGACTAAGAGAAACTAGTAAATAAAATGAGGATAATGCTTTTAATTATAAATTAAAAGATTTTGAGAATGATGAAGTTGGTCCAAGAACAAGTAAACAAGCATATGGAATAGGAAGAAATTAAAATTACTAAAGAGGTAGAGGAGGAAGAGGAAGAGGAGTTGTTGCTACTAGAAGAGGACAAGGAAGAGTTGATAAAAAAAGAGTTGAATGCTACAATTATCATAAAATGGGCCACATTACATGATATTATAGAGTGAATACCACAAATGGATATAGAAGAGCTCACTATGTATGTGAGGATGAAGTTGCATAAGGTAATTTGTTTTTGACTAGTGAGATGGCTGAAAAAAAATAGTCAAGAAGTTTGGTATCTAGGTTCTAGTTTTTCTAACCAGCATGACCAAAAGGAAAGAGTTGTTTACTGATGTGAATGATACTTTCAAGACCACTATCATTCTTGGAAACAATAATGTTTTGGATGTGGCTGCAAAAGGTACCATGAAGGTTGGCACTAAAGAAGGTATAAAGAAAATTCATGATATCTATTATGCTCCCATTTGAAGAATAATTTGTTAAGTGTTGGACAACTGGTATAAAAGAACTATAAAGTTGTGTTTGATAACAATGAATGTATCATTTATGATAATAATAATAGGAATCATGTGGTCACCAATATTCCTATGTCAAAGAACCAAATATTTTATTTGAATTTTAAAGGGAGTATGAACATGGCGCACATGACACTTGAAGATAAGAATTAGTTGTGGCATATTCAATTTGGATACTTAAATTTTAGAATTTTAGAAAAATTTTCTTCATAAGAAATGGTAAATGGACTACACAAGGTTGGAGAGCACACATGTGTGATTAGAAATCATGCAAGGAAGGAGTTTCCAAAAGGAAAAGCATGGAGAGTCTCATATCCACTCCAACTTGTAAATATTGATATTTATGGACCTATGCAAACACAAATTTTAGGTAACTCTTCTTATTTTCTCACATTCATTAATGTTTTTTCAAGGAAGTATTGGGTGTATTTTTTGAAGCATAATAATGAAGCTTTTGGCATGTTCAAGAATTTCAAAGCATTGGTTGAGAATGGAAATGGACATAAAATAAAGTGTTTGAGAACTAATTATGAAGGGGAATTTTTTCAAATGATTTCAATATTTTTTGCAAAGAATATGGCATCAAGAGGCAGTTCACCATAACCTATACACCACAACAAACTAGGGTAGCTGAAAGAAAAACTAGAACCATTGTATAAATGGAAATATGCATGTTGAAAACAAAATGTTTGAGTAATTCATGTTGGTCTTATGAGTTGATACAGTAGTATACATTCTCAATATATGCTCCATAAGATAACTACACAAGAAGACTCCACATGAAGCATGGTATGGCATAAAATCCACTATAAGTCATTTGAGAGTTTTTTATTATCTTGCATATGCACATGTGAATGATGAAGTGAGAAAGAAGTTGGATCCCAAGAGTGAGCCATGCATTCTTGTGGGATATTCTAAAATAAGTAAGGCATATAGACTGTATAATTTAAAAACTCACAAGTTTGTAGTCTCTAGAGATGTAATTTTTGATGAAGAGGGAGTATAAAATCATAAAAAAAATTACAAAAAAAATATATTATGTTGAAGAATCTAACACAATTGGGAGACAACCTTCAAATATTCCCTCTACTCCTCCAAGCCCACCTAACAACCCATCAACAAGTTTAAAGAAGACTACACCATGTTCAAGCACAAGCAATTCATCTACAAGTCCCACCAAGAATACAAATAAAGAAAAGAGAAAACTCAAAGCACATCCAACCAACCAAATGATGGACAAGAATTTTCAAAAGAGGTTAACAAGAAGCCAATTGCAAGAGTTGAACCAAGTTATTTCAAGATTGAAAAATCTTCAAATGTATGGTGGTTATGAAGAAGAACCAATTATGCTCTATTTTCTAAAGCTAATTTATAACCTTCATGTTATGAAGATGCTTGTACTAATGATGTTTGGGTGCAAGCAATGAAAGAAGAAATTGAGTCCATTGAAAAAAAGACACTTAAAAACATGTGAAATTACCCAAGGACAATAAGATTTTTGGATACAATTAGGTCTACAAAATAAAGTTTAACAGTGATGGAAGCATAGAAATATATAAATAAAGGCTAATTGCAAAAGGATTCACTCAAAGGTATGATATGGATTATGAAGAGACATTTTCCCTTGTTGCAAGAAAAGAGATAATTCATATGGTTCTTTCATTGGTAGCCCATAAATAGTGGAAAGTTTATCACATGGACATGAAGCGTGCATTCTTGAATGGTTATCTAGATGAGGAAGTTTATGTTCAAAAACCTCAGGCTTTGAAGTGGAAGGAAAGGAAAACAATATTTACAAATTAAAGAAATCATTGTATGGACTAAAACAAGCACCTAGAGCATGGTACTAGAGAATTGATGGGTTACTTCCAATATTATGATTTCAAGAAAATTAAGAATGATCTCACACTCTATTTCAAGAATGAAGGTGATGATATTCTTCTCGTGTGCCTATATGTTTATGATTTGATCTACGTGGGAAGTAGTTCAAAGATGATGAATGATTTTAAGCATGCTATGATGAAGGAATTTGATATGAAATATTTAGTATTGATGCAATACTTTCTTGGTGTGGAATTGCATCAAGGTGATGGCAAAATTTTCATTTGTCAGTTAAAATATGCAAAGGTTATGTTGAAGAAATATGGTATGGAAAATTGCAAACCAATTTGGAAGTCTATGGCACCTGGAGAAGTGTTGCATAGAGATGATGAAGAAGAGAAAGCTGATAAAAATTGTTTAGAAGCATTGTTGGGAGCTTAATGTTCCTTACTACAACAAGGCGTAATATTGCTTTTGCAGTTTCACGTGTATCAAGGTACATGAATGAACCTTCACAAAACCACATGAGAGAAAACAAGAGAATATTGAGGTATGTCAAATGAACCTTTAATTTTAGCATACATTATTATGTTAACAACAAAATGGAGTTTGTTGGGTATAGTGACTCAGATTGGGAAGTTGCTTGGATAATAGAAAATCAACTTCTAAAAATTGTTTTTCATTCAAGAGTGATAACATGGAGCTCAAAGAAGCAAAGTACTGTTGTTTTATTTTCTATAGAGGTAGTATGTTGTAGCTACTGCAGTAAGTACACAAACACTTTGGTTGAAAAAGGTACTTGAAGAGATTGGTGAAGTTCAAAACAGTCCAACATTATGTTTTTGTGATAACCCAAGTGCAATCAAGATTGCAAAAAATCTAGTCCATCATAATAAAACTAAACATATTGATTTGAAGATTCATTCCATAAGGTACATGGTGGAAAAGAAGGTTGTAGATTTGAAATATTGCAGCACCAAAAAACTTGTAGACTTGTTTACCAAAGGTGTTAATAAAGAATAATTTTTGAGATTGAAAGATAAACTTGTATCACCACTCAGAATCAAGGGGGAGTATGTTGGAGATTGATGCTGACCAAGAAAAAGATAAAATCAAAAGTTCTCCCATGAATTTGAAGAAACCCAAAAGTTTCTATAGGCCATTAAGAGTCATTATGACTGTTGGATTTCCAAAATGCGAAATGAAGGGTTGGAGCATCATTTTCTCTCTTGTAAATGTACAATAGTGTAAAATAGTTGTAGAAGCAAAAAATATTGTAATACTTTTGAGTTCGTTTAGAATGAAAAATAACATTCTATTCCATTCATTTTGTGAAATACATGTTTGTTGTCTCTCATTTCCTGAAACCCACAGTCAAATTTTAGAGCTCATAACTTTTGCTTTACAGCTGCATTTTACGCTTATCATACACCATTGGAAATTTGATTTTGTGTAGAATCTACTCACAAAAATTTATCAAATTCTAAGTAGTTTTGGTCCCTCAAAATTTTACAAATTGTTGTTGCATTTTTGCTGCGCGTTTTTTTGCTGTACTTTTTTGCTCCTTGGTTTTCAGTCAAATACTTCACATCTTTCACCCCCTTTCGTCATAAACTTCTGCCATCTTAATATGACATCTAGTTGTTAAGATTAATGCTATGGTTTTCCTTTGACTTTGGTATTTTCCATGTCAGGATTTGGTAAACAAATATAGAATCTAATGCCTAGAGTCAGAATCTAATGCCTACAGTCAGAATCTAATATAGAATCTAATGCCTAGAGTCAGAATCTAATTCCTAGAGTCAGAATCTAATATAGAATCTAATGCCTAGAGTCAGAATCTAATGCCTAGAATCTTCTGTTTGTTAAGTGAATAATCTAATGCTTAGAATCTTCTGTTTGTTAAGTGAATAAGAAACTATTGCCTAGAGTCAGTCTCTTCTGGTTGTTAAGTGACATTGGTATTAACACGTGTAAGTTTTCTACCAGTGAAACTGCACACAAATATTTACGACAATCTCTAATCTCTGGTATAGTTTTGACAGGAGATTTTATATCCACTAACATAGATAGTTATGGGAGAATTTTGGCTTTTGGATAAGCATTTGAAGACTAAGAAGGAGAAGAAAACTAGTTCGTGGGAGAATTTTGGTTTTTGGATTATTATTTGAAGCCTACAAGGAGGAGAAAACTAGTTGAATCTGCTCTTATGAGTTTGATGTGCTTTAGACCTGTATGAAAGCAATTTCTTTTGAAAATATGTAACAAATTCCGCCTCGTTTCTAGAGGATTACAGGAAGGTGCATATCTGTTAGAAAGCTGAATTCCATGCAGAAGTGAACCCTCTTTCAAGTCCGCTAGGCGCCTTTTACATGCTGAAACTATCCTGGAACATTCTGAAATGATTGTGAAATAAGTAAAGGCATCTGCAACAGATTTGAAAACCCATTGGCAACGGCCGTTTTCGTTGTCGATATGTTGCAAGGCGAGAAAAACGCGAAACAGGCCACTGATGTCCTGTTTGTTGCAATGAGTATATTTCAGGTACCCACTAAATGTATATAACTACGTTTTTCACCCTGTTTTTGTCATATCTTATCAACCTCATCTTGAAATTTCATCTAATATGCAGTAGAGCTTTCACATGCACGAAAAGGAGCAGTTGCAGCTGATTTCTTCAATGAATTCACACATGTAATGAACAACAGTAGAAAATAATTATCTTAAAAGGATATGACAGTAAATGTAGAAGTATTTATTTATTTATTTTCTCTCTCCCCTCTCTTTCATTGTATTTTTTCCGTTTTTAGAGTCCAGAGAGTAAAACGTTTGTTACATAAGCTGTGACAATGATATTAAATTCATCTATGTAAAACCATACGATACATCCATGTAAAACAATCGAAAATTCATGAAGTTAATTGTTGCCCTTCTAAACACGAATATGAATATACATAAAATTGTTTTTGCTCTTTTGAAACAACTCAAGCTATAATAGAAATTAAAATAAACCAACTCAATGATCTTTGGGTAGAAATAATAAAACCGTTTTACTTATGCAGTGATGTCTGTATGAAGTTCAGGTAGCTTAAAGTTGTGCCCCATAAATATAGACATACATAGAATTATATGGACCAATAACATCTATGTAGGCTGCCAAACAAAAGATTCAACACCTTAAAGTTTTGAACGTCTATAACTACTCTTAGTTGCTATTGTTCATGTAATTTAATAAATGGGTTGAATCTTAACCGAGTCTATGAGAACTCCGCCTTTCCAGTACGAGGAGTTAATTTCTTTCATGGAAAACGTCACAGTATTTTGACCACGGTAGTCATTTTCGTTCACAGGAATTTCACCTGCGCAAACTTCTATCCAAGAGTTCGGTAAAGTTGTGTAAGAAGCTTTCAGGAGTCCTTTTTTATTGGGATTTGATTGTTGAAAAGATCTTAGGATATTATTCCAGATTCCAGAAGGTTGGGAGACAGGCCTATTTACATCCGACAAATACAGAGCACACCTCTTTGCTTTATCTCCCATTTTAATTTCAAATTCCACTGGAATGTTATCCCATCCAGAAGCTCTGTGGAGATTCAGTATGAAATAAACCTTGCAGGATCTAGCAGGATACAAATACTTGCATTTGAATTCACCTCGCACTTCAAACCAGAAAATTCCATTTAGTTCAGCTACTTCTCCAAAACTGCAGTCAAAAGTGGAAACAGTCTCTTTAGTTTATCTTAATATTGTTATTAAGAAGATAAATTGTTGAAAGAACTCAGCAGAAATCTATTGAATTACTTGGAGTCACTTCGTTTTAACCACTGCCAATACCGTTGTCTATCCTCCACAAAAGTTATATTTAAAGCTTTTGCAGACAACATAATGTATATACCACCGTTGGTGCGTGGGTCTACTCCGAACTTCTGCATGCATTAAAAAGCATGTGGTCATTACTGCATCGAAACAATCTCTTTAGAAAGAATCTGAATGATAATCTCTGAACTAGCCAAGGTCCAACTATAAAATCAGGCAAATAACCCAAAGTGATTGAAAGTACAGACCCCTAAATGCAATACATTATACCCTGCTATTGAGTGATCACCGCACAATAATTTTTTTGTTTCTGATTGTAATGTAAAATAGTAACAAAAAAAAACGTGAGTTTAATATACGAATGTTGTCTTATAAACCTAACCTACCGAGGGGTCCTATCCCAGCAATAAATTAATGACCAAACTTGAATTTATCAGCTTCCCCTCAGTTTCTGGGGATACACGTTAAGGTTAGGACTATCTCCAGATTTATGGCTGTAGACTTTTCTTCAGGTAACACCACTTTAGGAGTAGGCTTTTATGGGGAAAATGACATCCTCTAGGCAGTGGCACTGGCAGTCACTGTTTTGATTTAAAATATCAACAATTTAGATTTTAAAGTGATGGATTTTAATTTTAAACCTTTTAAATAAAATAAAATAAATAATAATTTTAATTTTAATATAATTACTTGTTGGAGAGGGTAGGGTAATCTTTTAAATCTTTAGCGTACCCAAAATCTAGTTGATAATGCTGGTGTGGTCAGGGCTGCACGTGACTCCCCGATGAAAGTGTGGAATCCTTAAAATCTAGTTGATAATGCTGGTGCGGTCAGGGCTGCAGCCAACTCCCCAATGAAAGTGTAGAATCCCTGATCCTAATTTCTTAGACCAAGGCAACCTCAGTAAAAGTTTTCCCTAAATTCAAAAAAAAAAAATCACAAATAAATTTTATAATTTTAAAATAAAAAAATTTCATTTTTTTATTAAAATTGAACCTGTCCGAAACATTGCCCTGAGAGTACCGCTTGCTCCCTGTTTAGCCAATTCCTTTGGTACTCCAATAACTGTTATTTTGTACATGTTGAATTGTCTTTAAATATTTAAGCTTAGTATAAAAGGTGAATAAAAATAAACATTCGCGGTAACAGTGATTTTCATAATAGCAATCTTGTTTTCTTTTTAAATAATAATTTGGATGCTTGGTCACATCTCTGCGCTGGTTCACTCAAAAAAGATACTAAGGCTTAAGGCTTAAATCAAAAGTGGACTGTAAATTTCAAGTGAACTAAATACTGGCACATTATATTTCTTATTTTTCTGACCATTTTTATGCAGGAATAAGTGCTTCACGTGAAACACTAAATTTATTATTTTCGTTTGCCATTTTCAATGTTCGCTACTTCATTGCCATCTAATTCAACTGCATTTCTTATTATGCACTCTGTGGTATCTACCCTTACATATAATGCATTACTTTCTTGTTTTTAATTCAAGACCTCATCTTGTAATTATAAATTGTTACTTATAAAATGGCTTGCAGGTACGTGGGTCCTGTTGATGCTGCCGAAATTTTTCTGCCATGTCACTTATCACTTCTACACAGTGGACAGTTTAAGATCAAATAACCTCGTATTTATTGTTTCAACGTAAACTTTGTCTTTTAGTTGTATTTTGTGCGTTTTATGGTTTTACATCTGACTTTTACTTTGCATAATTTAGTTATAATTTCTGATAATCATATCTTTATGATTTCAAGCTGTTTTTTTTATAATTATATTAAGTAAATATATAATTGAGTGGTACGATGTCGCGATAGGCGAGCAGAGCATCTGTCAGAGCGGAAAAACAACGGAGTGCAGAAGAAAATCATGCCCGGTCAAGCAGATAGATTGAAAAAGTTAGGGTTTCAACTGCAATGGGTAATGGAGATTGGGTTAGGGTTTTGAGTATCATTATGGTCCTCAATCCTAACGGATTAATGCATAGCATTGGTGTCGCAGAAGGGAATGCATGTGATAATGGCTCCTCTCAACCGATTGTGCAGGTTTGTGTTGAGAATGGTCCACAAGGTAACCCTCATTCTATTGATGTAATTCTTTCATTGTTTGAAGTTGATTATGTATGTCACAGTTTAGAATCACTCACCTTTGTTGGGTATTTTGTTGGCCGCATCCCTAATGAGTCTTCTCTTAGGGCCTAGGTTAATGTAGCTTGGACTCCTCATGGAGTCAAGCTAACGATGGTTCAAAAGCTTACAAAGGATTTTTTTTGGTTCGCTTTGCGAAAAGAACCCATGTTAAGGTAATTTATGAACATGGTCACTCATACATTAGAAGTTCTCTTCTTGTTTTTTTTTCCTTGGACCCATGATTTTTTTGTTTCTAAGGAAATATCTACTAAAGTCCCTTTGTGGGTGGAATTCCCAGGACTCCCTCTACCTTTGTGGTCCTTTCTCAATCGCATAGTAGCCCCTTTAGGGCGTGTCATTTTGGTGGAGGTGGACAAATTTTTCCATGCACGCCCTCAAAAATGTGTTTGCGTCGAGATTGATATTTCTTGAGATCTCAAGGAGTCCATTGACATACAAGTTGGTGACACTATGCTATCCCAGTGGGTCCTCTACATTAATTTACCCAACACATGTTTTTGGTGCCAATCCTCAACACATAAGATCAAATATTGTCCCTTGATGCCACATAACAGGGACAAGTAGAGCCCCACCACACCGAGTGCACCCACTCCTCAACCTTAGGAGGATGGTTGGACGACTGTGGGAGGGCGTAAAAATCCACATTTGGCTACTTCTAAAGGTACATAGTCAAAGTTTGCACATGTCTCACAGCCTAAAACAAAAAAATTTGGTCCCCCAACTGAAATTACCAACAATGAGGTTCCTTAGTCTCAACAGATTCATACCCCAAAGGATGCAATAGAGGTTGCTTCACAATCTGCCCAACCAACCGCGTCATTTCACCTTGGCTAACGCAAGGCACTCCCATAGACCAATAAGGGGATCTATAGAAGAATATGTCGCTCCAGAGAAGCGACTTCATATGACAAGTGTTCAGTTAGGTAGTTATGTTCCTGATTCATCCAAAAAATATAGTGTGTTGGAGTATCTTAGAAGCGGTGATAATATGTCATTGGATGCAGAGCCTTCATCGATGGAATTGGCGATTACTACAAAGGAAGAAAAATCTAAAGTTCCTTCCCCTTCTATGTGGTTTCGACATTCTCGTAGTCCTCGATAGAGGAAAGAATATGGAGTCAGTCTACCCAAAGAAGGGTTTTAGCCTTTCAACTCAAAAATTTCAGCACTTTTGTGGCAATGGAACGAGACATAATGATGAAGCAATAAGTCTACTTAGTGCCTAAAGCTACAGTTCTATAGTTTAAAGTTTTTTGTTACTCTAGTTTATTTTTCTATGCTTATTTATGTTGTGTATTCACCCTTTTAAGGGTTGGTTCCGGTTTTGATTGTATGGATGGCCTTGTGCCCCAAGTTGTGATCTTTCCAGCTCCTTTTTATTGTAACCTCTTTTATTTTTATTGAATATAATTATTGGTTCCAATAAAAAATATATATAATTATATTTATAGATGTAGTGATGGTATTTTTTTATATTTTCATTAATGACTTAAAATTGGGTCCTTTAGTCAAGTGGTATTAGGTCAACCACATAAGTTATTCAACATTTCAAAGAGGAGAATATTTCCAATCAAGTGGTATTAGCTCAATGCTTAATTTCCTCAATATTTCAAAGAGGAGAATCTTGCCAAAAAATACATGGATAAGTGGTATTAGCTCAACCACCTAAATTCCTCAACAATTCAAAGAGGATAATCTTTCCAAACAATACACGAATAATATCCAAGCTTTTTTGTAATCCCACTATATGGTGATGATGAAATGGGTGGGTCCCGTTTCAATGCCATTTAACCCATTGAAAAAAAAATGGGTCCCTTATACATCATAGCTAATTATCTCTATTAGACCAAGTTATATCCTTTGAAAACTTCCCAAGTCATCAACCAATATCCTTTAAAGCATTGACTTCTGAGCTTTTTTTAGTTTCTTTAACCAATATCCTTTAAATCATTAAATTTTGAGTTTTTTTAAAGTTGCTTTAATTGTCCTTACTTTAATTGGAGTGGATTAAGCCCCTCAGATAGATATAGAG
This sequence comes from Wollemia nobilis, assembly GCA_028583015.1. Taxonomy (NCBI): domain Eukaryota; kingdom Viridiplantae; phylum Streptophyta; class Pinopsida; order Araucariales; family Araucariaceae; genus Wollemia; species Wollemia nobilis. Next base: position 547,019 of record JAQPPZ010000599.1, read on the forward strand.
ATATGGACCACTTATAATGTATTGTCCTCACTAAATTCTTGTACTAAGCATGTACTTGGTTCAATTTGAAGCCCTTCCTTTAAGAGTTCATTTGCTTCCCTATTCACTTCGAGACAAATTTTATTTGAGAGATGGGTTTTAGAATCATGTTTTCCATCTTGGAAACACCAAATATCCAATTTATTGTCACTTGTGAGTCTCCATAAATTTGGGTCTTTTTAATTCCTTTTGAATTTTTCAACTGAAGAAATAATTTAAGTGTCATAATTTCAATATAATTGTTGGAACCTTCTTCCAATCTAGCCTTGAATTTGAAACAATGAGTTATAAATATATAGTAATCCTCTTGCTCCATAAACTCTAAGGACCCCCTGTATAATCCCATTGAAAAAGCCTCAAACCCTTAATTTATCAATATTTAGAGGGATGATTTGTCTAATTACCTTTGTTGCTACCAAATCCTTATGGTTATTGAAGCTTCCAATCATTTGGGAGGAGACATGCCAAGTAGGATTTTCTTGATCCTCAAATATTCTTACATTCCTAGATAACCATACTCCCCATGATAGAAACAAAAAAACTATAAAACCTTTATATAACCTATTTTCAAACCAAGATTCCAAGCACTCTCCTCAAGAATCTTCTTGCCATACTATAAGAAGTTTTAATTGTGTTATAACCTCCCTCCAAAACTGCCTAGTAAAGGAGTAAGCTACTACTAAATAATCAATTGTTTCATTGTCTAAATTACACAAATGATACCTTCCTAGACCATTCCAAATTCTCTTATGTAATACCTCCCATGTCAGAACCTTATTTTACATGGCAAGTCACAAGAACAATCTTATATTCAACAAGGCTTTCTACTTCTAGAGTGACTTCCACCACCATGTTGGATTGTCATTTCTATCTTCCAACAAAGTCTTATACCCAAATTTTGGATTGTACTCCCTCATAGCTCCATTCTTGTCCAGACCAATTGATTTGTTTCCTCTTGCAACTTGATATGTACAACTTTAAGTCTTCCCACATATTCCTCCCACTAGTGTGCCTCCTAGCCCTAAATCCCTAACACTGCTACTTCCTTCCATTCCTGTCTCCAATTTGTATATGATTTTGGGTTAGTTGTTTGGGTGAGAGTTTGAATCCTCTCAAATCTTAGGGTTTGAATCACATTATTTTGTAGTTTGTGCATACCATCACAAGCAATCCAAGGGTCTAAGCCTAGTCTTATCCTTGAACCATCCCCTATTTTCCACATAATCCAATTACCCACAATATAAAATGCCTAAATCATCGCCTTCCAATATATTAAAACATTATGGGTTTGTTTGAATATGACCCTTATCCACTCCTCAACTATGAGTGGCTCTAAATATTTTCCTATATTATCTTATTCCATAAGTCTTCCTTGAATATTATCTTCCAAACACACTTGGCTACCAAATCCTTGCTAAATAGGAAGGTGTTTTTAAGTCTTCATCCTCTATTTTCCTTGGGCTTGGCTAAGGTTTATCATTTAACTAGAATAATACCTTCCCTTTTTCCTTTTCTTTGTCCATAAAAACTTGTAGCTTAACTATTTAATTTTATCCAAAACTCCTTTTGGTATATGAGCCAAAGATTGTCAATACACTAATATCATCTTTAGCACAAAATTGACCAAATTCAATATCCCCCTCAAAGAGAGACATTTGCTGCACCATATAATAATTATTCTTTCCACCTTATTTATCAACCAATTCTAGTCTTGTTTAGTGTAGTCATTGGGTTTAAAAAACAACCCTTGATATATATATATATTTTGAATTTACATGGTGGAATCGGTAGCCGCCATGAATCCGGGTAGGTTGTCTAGCTTTTATGGCCACCATAGTATTCTGCACTGTCCGCCCTAGAAGCCACCACATAGATCTTCGTGCAGTCCGCCCCTATAACCACCATGCCACAATCATTTTAAACCTTTTACGCCGCTGAAAGCACTAGGAAAGGGACAAGCATTCAGTCCGGCGAGGCCCGAGATTTGAACCTTGGAACTCCGCACCCCTTATGGGGTTTGGATGAACCAATTTGTCTATACCTCGGACCTTCAACCCTTGATATTTAAACACCTCTTGAAGATCAAATTTGTTAAAGGGGAAAATTTAACCTATTAATATGGTGTGATACTGATCCATACAATTAAAAGATATGTATGCATTAACATGCATGTCTATTGTCAAACAGAAAAGATCTAAATATTATTTTAACTTCTCTATAACTCTTACTATTCCATCTATGAAAAGAACATCATATACAAAAAGTAGATGGGTGAATTCCATTATTCTACCTATTCTAATTCTCTTTACTACTTCTACCCTCTTAGATTCTAAAATAAACCTACTTAATCCCTCAACTACCAAAAGAAATAATAGTGGTGACAAGGGGTAACCTTGTCTTATCCCCTAAGAAGCTTTGAAGAATTAAGAGGCTAACCCATTAACCAAAATTGTAAAAGAAAAAAACAAATGCATACCATAATCTAGTTCACCATCTACATACAAAACCCAATATGAGTAAGAATCATTTTTAAATATAGCTGGTTCACTCTACCAAAAGCCTTGAAGATATCCAACTTCATCATCTTGATATTTTCTTTGATTTTATGGTATGAAGACTTTATTAAGCATCATCAATTGCTTCATAAGTTTATCTATCATGAAAGAAATCAAAGTACTCAATAGATATAGAAGCAAAAAGAAACATTTTAATTCTTGATGCAATTATTTTTGCTAGATTTTGTACACATAGTTACATGAAGAAATGGGTCTAACATCATCAAAGGAAGAAGGATTGTCCTTTTTCAAAATAAGAGCAATGAAGGTAGAGTTTAAGACTACACTTACCCTTCCTATCTACATATAATCCACAACCTTGAGTAGGTCAAACTCCAAAAGATCATAGAACCTTAAAAATTAATTCCATAGTCCATGTTAAGTCTTGGACTCATATTTTTGGAAGGAGGTAACAACTTTGAGCTTCTCGTTTGGTACTTCTTAAAACAACTCATTTTTTGGTTCCTCATCTATAAATTTGGAAAAAGGAGAAGTTATTATTACTGTTTTAGATATATAAACTTGACCAAGATCCTTGTATTATTTACCAAAATGCCTTACTCTCATGTCTATTATTCCTTTAAAGAAGGAGATTTTACTTGCATATCAACCTTGTAGCTCCTAAATTGTATTTTTTTGTTTCTATAATTAGTGAAGCTATGAAAAAATTTAGTGTTCTCATTCCCATTTGCAATCTAGAGTGTTATATGTTTGAGCCTCCATTGTGCTTCTCTCTCTGTCAATAATCTTCTCTTATCTTATTTCAAAATTTTATACTTAAGCCTTATGTCCTCATTACATTCCTTTTCAAAGTTATCTACTAGATAAATTGTAATCTCATCCTCAATCTCCCTCATTAATTGCTCATCCATAATTTTATTTTTATAGTCCCACTAAATCACTATTGCCATAACATTTTTTTTATTTGTTGCAAATTGAATACTAGCAAATTCTCCTAGAATAGGATCAAACTTCACCTATTCAGATTTGACTAGAGTTACAAATATTTCCTCTATTACCAACTCAAAACTAAATTTAAAAGGACAATGTGATTTTTTTCTCCTCTTTTGCTATAAAAAGCATGATGGGGGAGTGATTGAAGTTTTTTAAGCCTTATACTACCACAGAATATCACAGGTCATATCACACAGGTCCGAATATACAATAGCCACAATATATAAAGATCAAATAATAATCAATACTTACAAAATAATATTACCTTCTTATTCCTTTAACAGTATTCACAAAAACAAGTTACAAAATATGGAGCATTTTCTCAATGATATAGTTTCACAAAATGACTTCATATTCTTGACTATAACCTTCTCATAACTCACCACTTGCACAAAATACTCTTAGCTTCCTTTCATGACATATCAAATAATGGAATATCATCTAACATCCCCTATATTACATTATTTGATATTTTGTGATGTACATAGTAGATTCTAAAATATCTAAAATTTGTTTCAACCTTTGTAAATATATCAATAATTTGACCTTCAATAGAAACATGCTTTAATTGAATATGATAAATTTGAACATGATCCCTGATAAAATAGCATTAAGCTTTGAGATGTTTTTTATTTCTTGAATAAATATATTTTTAATCAAATTAAAGTACTCCTTTATTATCACAATTGATTTGTATAGGAGTTCTTTCGATCCCAATGTTTGATAGTACATAATGTAACCATAGTGCTTCACATACTGCATTTTTTACTGCTTTATATTCTACTTTGATATATGAAAGTGCAATTGCATGTTATTTTTTATCGTACCATGAAATTGGTCTATAACCAAGATAAAACACATCTTGATGTAGATTTTTTATCATCTATAGATCCTGCATAATTAGAATTTGAATATACTTGTATACAAAATTTTCCAATCATTCTTTTTATATGTTAGTCCATATTTTGTAGTTTTTTCTAACATACTGTAGTATTGTTTTTGTAGCTTTTCAATGACTTTCTTTTGGTTCCAGCATAAATATCAAAATATAATTCATAGAAAAACTATATATGACAATAAACAATAGTTTATACAAGAGGTATTTCATAATATCTAGATAATTGTAACCCTTGTTCCATAGGAGTATATTTGGATTTACATGCCTACATTTTTAATTTCTCAAGCAATAATTTTGCATATTTTGTTTGTGTTATTGTGATATTATTTTCATTTTGATGTATTTCTAAACCAAGACTATAATGAAGAAGCCCCAAATCTATCAACTCAAAAAAAATTTAGATCCTTTTAAACTTCATTTATGAGAATTGTCAAGCTTCCTATAATTCTACATATACCACAAGTATTATAATGTCACTTGCAACCCTTTTGTATAGATATTTGTATCTAATGGGCTTATTTTAAAGTCATATTATAATAAATTATTAGTAATATTTATATACCATGCTTTTGGTGTTTGATTTAAACCATAAAAGGATTTGTTTAATTTGCAAACATTTTGTTCTTGTTCTTTAATTACAAATCCTTCTAGTTGTGACATATATACTTCTTCAATATCACCATTAAGAAAAGTATTTTTTACATTCATATGATGTAGTTTCTATCCATGGTGTGCTGCCAAAGCACAAAATATTTGGATATTAGTCATTCTTGTTGTTAGTGCAAAAGTTTCTTCATAATCAATTCCTTATGTTTGAGTGTATCCTTTCACAACTAGTCAAGCTTTGTATTTATAAAGTGAATAATCTACTTTATATTTTATCTTATAGATCCATTTAGAGACAACTATTTTCTTTCCTAAAGGTAAATCAATTGGATTTTCATGTTTTAATTTTCATCAAGATTTCATATTCTAATTCTATATATGATTTCCATTTTGGATGATATAATGCATTTGGAGACATTGTAGGTTCCACTTGATAACTTATAAATCCCTTATTTATTCGGGTTAATCTACGAGTTTGAGGTCTTGTAGTACTAAGATCTAGCATTTGCTCTAATTTTGAATCCGTAAGTGTATATCTAAGCCATATTGGTTCTTTTATTTATATATTTGTAGGTTTATTTGTGATTTTTTTCTCTTCATCTTGTATATTTCATTTTGAATCTTCTCTTGATGTCTCTTCTTTTGATAAACTTAGAATACTTTTTGAATCATTTATTTTTTTTTTAGTAACATTTTTATTCCTTTATAAAAAACTACATCTTTGCTTATGTATATTTTTTCGTTATTGGATCAATTATTTGGTATCATGTTGAATCATCATCATAACCTAGAAATATCCTGCACATAGTTTTCTCATAAATTTTAGTTCTATTTTTCTTTGGAACGTGCATATACGCTTTACAACCAAATATTTTTAACTTCTCTACTATAGGTTTTTGTCATGTCCATACTTCTTCAAGAGTTACATTTTTCAATATTCTTGTAGGTGATCTATTTTGTATATATACAGTTGTTTTAACTACCTCTACCCAATATTTATGATCAAGACGTGCTTCTTTTAACATACTATGAACAATTTTTTTAAATGATCTATTTCTTCTTTTTGCTATACCATTTTGTTGTGGTGAATATGTTGTAGTAAGTTGTCTTTTTATACCATTGGTTTTTAAAAAGAGATTAAATTCTTTTGATAATAATTTGCCTCCTATATCTGATTGAAGAATTTTTATTGTTTTGTTTGTTTCCTTTCCTACTAGAAATTTGAACTGTTTGAAACAATTGAAAGATTTTGACTTAAATTTTATGAAATACATCCACATTTTTTTTTAATAATAAAAAAATAGCTGAAAATATCTATCCTACAATGCTAGGGATATTCATTGGATCATATAGAACAATATATACTAATTCCAAAGGTTATTGAGATATATAGTGACTAAGTTCCAAAGGAATCTTATGTTGTTTACCTGCTAGACATTTTGGACATATAGTATATTCCAAAGAAAGTTTAGGCAATTATTTAACCATTTTGTGTTTAATCATTTCATTTAATGAAGATTTCCTTATGTGTCCTAATATTTTGTGCCATTTTTTTTTTATTTTTGAAATCTTCATTGATAGAGCTTTGTTGGACAATGCATCTAAAGTGAACAAACTATCCTTGTATGAATTTGAAGCTATAAATTTTTCTCGTTTGATAATAAGACATATGTTTTTATCTTTAACGGTTTTGAATTTAATTGTGAGATTCTGATTAGCTAAGATACTTAAAGAAGATTAGTAGTCAATCTAGGTACATATAACACATCTCTAATTATTATTGTTCTATTTGATAGATCAATTAGGACATTTCCAATACCTTTAACATCATAAGTCATATTGTCTACTATAGAAACTAGTTTTGCATAGTTTTATTGAAGTGTACTAAACTAATATTTTATTTCCTATCATATGTCTACTTGTTTTGGAGTCAATATACCAATAATCCATAAAGTTTTCTTTATATATTCTAAAGTCAAATATGATGTTTGTAATTATATTCCTTTGTAGCAAACCTTATATCTCCCAAATTTATTAAATATAATTTTGTAAATTTTATTTTCTAACCTCCGATGTTGAAAACCTTTTAACTCCATAATTAAATTTGCAAAATTTTAAAAACTTTAATAAATTTTTCAATTTTAATTTTTCTCAAAAATTGAAAATACCTTAAATAAAACATTCTATAAAATATAACTTTTAAAACTCAATAACTAATGTATTAATCCTTATCACTCCACACTTTAAAAAAAAAATAATAATAACTCTTCAAAAAACTTTACAAATTTTACCTTATAACTCCTAATATTTTAATTTATTAAAATTTCTCACTACCTCCTTATAAATATTGATAAAAATAATAACATTGAATACCTTATCTCCACATTAGGCTCTTTGAAAATGATGCAATTTCAATAATTTCCTCTAAAGGCGGTTTTAACCAACATTCGAACTCCAAGGTGATTTGCATTGATTTAAACTGAATGCTTAGTCCTTTCCACTAACCATATATGTTACTTTAGATGTTACTTTTGATGCTTCCTTCCATTACTTCATCCATGAATATTGCTTCTTCCTTTTGTTACATTGCTTCTTCCACGAACAATACTTCTTTCTTTCGTTATGTTGCTTCTTTCATGGACATTGCTTATTTATTCCATTATGTTGCTTCTTCCATGGACGTTGCTTCTAAATTTAATGTATGTTTTCTCTTGGTATTGCATGACTCTTAACACACTTGAGCTTCTTTCTTTGAATCTGATTGTTGCATATTGTTGTTTAGTCGATGTTATCCTGCATTTTTTTTTGTACCTCTAGCTTATGTTTTTGATGGTGCTACTCTGATTTTAAAATTCTTAGCTGATGTAAATGCTTCTATATTACCTTTAGCACTTTGATTTTGTTTAACTTAATTCCTTAATTCATTGTGAAACATAACTCATTCTCAGTTACACTCTTCTAAACCATGGTTATACTTTTTTAAATTGTTGTTATATGCTACTCTACTATGTTATATTCCTCTAGTTCATTGTAAGATGTTGCTATGCTCTTTTATATTCCTCTAGTCTACTATAATGCTCAACTAGTTCATTGTTCACTATAAGAATCGATGTTCACCACTACTAGATCACTGTTAAGGCTTGACTAGTTTTATTTAATCACCTTTAGCTTGTTGTTGACCTTTTGATTATTATTTTATACTAAAACATAGGTGTGTAATTCGAGTGAAGATATAACACTACTAGCATTCACATAACTTCACATATTGCTTTAATGTGTGACTCTTCTATGTGCATTAGTAGATTGGACTTATTTCTTCTTATATGCTCTAAATGCTCTTTCCTTTTTCTTTTCTACAACAATCTCTATTAAAATCTTCTTGGCTTCCTAAGCCAAATTTTTATAAGATTTCCTTCCTTTTTCTATAATATCTTCTTTCTCTATATTGACTTCTTTGGCCAATGTCAAGGTCTATATAACCTGAATATTTTTTCTTCTTTCAATAATCTTCCAATAATGATCTCTTGAACCAATGTCAAGGTCTATATGACCTGAATATATTTCTCTTGTAATTTCTTCCTATAATGACCTCTTGGATCAATGTCAAGGTCTATATGACCTAAATATATTTATCTATCTTTTAACTCCCTTCTATAATGGCCTTTTGAGTCTACATCAAGGTCAATATGACCTAAATCTTCCTTATCTATTTTAATATATTTTAGAAAGCTTTGAATGCTTCTCAATCTACTACAACTTTTAATTCTTCTATTCTCTACACTTAGAAGCTAAAATTATTCTCTATATTCTATAGGAAGCTTCTCACACTTATATAGCTTAATCTTTGTTGCAACTTTTTCTCTAAAATCTATAATATCTTAGGTTGCACCTAAGATCTCAATATGATTCTCCTCCTTACTATAGAATCCAATATAATGTCAAGGTGACTTTGAATGTCCTTGAATCTTCAACTTTCTTCAAAAAATCAATGTTAAGGGTTTAGCTATGACCTCAAATGATCAACTATCTCAAAGTTGATTTTCCTTTCAATCAATATAGTTGATTCCTAGTCTTGATTGGTTATTCTTCAAGCATGGAAAGACTCTAGCATTTCTACTCAATATGATATTTAGAGTCTTAGTCTCACTACCTTTAAAGTAGATAGACTCTTAATCAACCTTATCAAATGTGGACAAATTCGATTTACAATAGTGGTTAATCTATCAATATGGATAGAGTTTGATGGTAGCTCTAATACCACTAAAGGCTTTTTAAACCTTATACTACCACAAAATATAATACATTATATTATTTGAATTTGATACGATTGATACCTCATAATCCAGTGACTTTCATTCGTATGTTCTCCTAATCGAATCAAACTTAGCCCAATATTTTACTACAAAGATTAAGCCGAATCACGACCGAATCATGACCAAAATTTAATTCTGATCTAGAATAATAATCAGATGTTCTTATTATAATGGTAACAGAATTCACCAATGAATTCTAGACTTGGTGGATTCTGTAGATATGGATAAATACATTAAATTTCTAATAAATTTACTAAATCTCTAGATAAAATAGCCACAATATATAAATATCAAATAATAATCAATACTTAAAAAATAATATCACCTTATTATTCCTTGAACAATATTCACAAAAAAGTGGTACAAAATATGGAGTATTTTCTCCATGATACAGTTTTACAAAAGCACTCTTCATATTTTTTATTGTTCCCTTCCATATGACCTTTGAATTCATAACTTACCACTTGCACAAAACAGTCTTAGATTCCTTTCATGACATATCAAATAATTAAATATCATCTAAGAATGATCAGAGTATCCTCCTACTTCAACCCAATACTTTAGTCTATAAGTGTCATTTACCAAAATCTTAGCTAATGAGAATCTATCTAGTCTATTAAAAATTCTATCAACCCCCATCCTTCCATTTCTCCAATGTGGGATAAACTTTATAGGTGTTAGGGTCTACCATCCCCTTGGATTCAAAATTTTGGATGAAGTAATCCACCAATGGATTAGTTCTAGCAATAGTACCCCACAATTCACTTCTAAAAAAAATTAATCTTAAATCACCTTCTAAAATTAGATTATCAACTTCTAAAAACTTTTGATCCTTAACCTTATCCATATATTGCATCCTATATTTATAGAGGCCATGAATGTTCACCACAATCACTATTTCCTTGAGCTCCATTGAAAAGAATTAAATCCCTACTCCTAAGTCAAGCAATGCAAATTTGGTTAGCCTAAACGGATTTTCCTTTAACCTTATGACCACTCCACTCGAGGCCACTATAACATCAAGGGCCAAAACATATCATCCTTTAAGCAATTTACTAATATCTTCGATAACTTTCATATCTAACCCTTTAGTCTCTTGAATTAGCAAAATATTTGGATTATGAATTTCTACTAGCCTATACAAAGCATACTTTTTTGTTCCATTGTTCATCCCCTAAATATTAAAGGAGAGAAATTTCATTGATTAACTACATTTAGGATCATCCTTGCTCCAAGGATCCCATTTAAGTATGATTTAAATCCTTGTTGAACTTCATGGAGGGCTTTAGCCTTAGCCAATGAAATAAAATATCTTCTACCCCTCTCATCAACAAGACTTATTTCCCCCACTTCTTTACTAAGCCTACCCAAACTTCTTTCCTTGGTCATTTTTCTTAGGTATCATAAGAGATACCTATGAATTTATAGAGACACAAAACCTTCTTAACCACAAGAAAAAAGAGGTGTGGAAGCAAATTCAAAGTGGTTTACTTGTTAAGCAATACTAAAAAACTTACCAAAGTCTCAACCAAGTTCTAGATCTACTACCTTCAAAGAAAAATAATTTGAGGGTCCTACTTGTACCTCAACTCCACCCTCACCTTCTTCTAAGGGGTAATTTGTTTTATAAATGGTAAGTTGACCATTGGTCAGTTGAATGAATCAAATGAGAATTACCTATAGTCCCATATGAGAAATGAGTGACAATAATTTTTCTTTGAAAGCTTGTATCTAGGTCCAAGAGCATGACATTCAACTTTTGCTCTAATATTCCTAGCCTTACTTTAGCCTGAGATAATTTTGAATCCATCACTTGATCTAAGACAAAAAGTTTTATCTCCATCTACATTTTTTGTTCTTTCCCCTGATTCCTCTAGCTTGTATTCCTTATGCATTGATTTTATAATACAACCAGTCTATTAGTATTGTGCTTAAAATGAAAATTGCATCTCATTATCACCCTTAAATATCCCTCTCTCTACCTTACAATGCTAAACATTCCTCAAAAAATAAGATATTAGTCCCTCGTAATATGCCCATAATTATGACATAACACACACCTAAAAGTGACACTAATGTAGTCCAAGGTTTGATCATGCATCCCTTTGTTGTAATTCAACACAATTCCCACTACCAATCCATATATTTAATCCACATCAACAATAATCTTGTCCATTATCCTCAAGCATGAGGATTGATACCTCTCATCCACCTCCAAGAAAGAACTAATGCAGTTTTATATGGCTTGAAAAATATTTCTAGACCAAAATTCTAGTGGTAACCTTGATAAATTTACCCATGTAGGGTAAGCAAGTATACGAGTGGTCCTAGGGTCCAAAAAAGGGTCCCACAATTTGAGATTTAACAAAGTTAAGCTCCAATTTCATTTCTTTGATAAGATCTTTGTCAAATCTTCTTTAGCCCCAAACTGAAATCACAACTACCCTCTTACCAAAAGTATAAAACTAGGCATATACCCTAGCCATCCAGTTTGCAAATGACTTTTAAAAAATTGCACACCCATAGAACATTCCAATACATATTTTCTCTAAAAGTTCAATGACTTCCCCTATTTTCACATTTTCTCCTAGGACTAATTTTGTTCTATTACTCTTACTTCTAATTCACTTTGTTGTGCCTTTTTACATGCTTTCAAGGGATTCTTATTTGGGTTTTTTCATTTCAAATTCTTCTATTATCCTTTTCAACCCTCAATTGGAGAGTTGTGGCCTATTTTGACCATGTTCTAAAGAGGACATATCCTAGTCACCACTATTGTCATAGAGCTACACATCTTCCTATAAAATTACCATTAACTCAAGCTCAATTTTGAACTCTTAGAAATGTGACCTCCATATTTTATACTTCCTTCTACTATCAAAGATGAAAACCCCCTAATAAGGATCTATCGAATACTCCAATGCTTCTTCCTTACCACCTTGTTACAAAAAGACAATAAATCTTCCTTCCCTCTCATTATTCTACATTCTCCTTAGGGTCTCAAGGTTAGGGGATTCTCCATTAGAATTTACACTAGAAAGCCTAGCATTGATAGATAAAGCCACACTATTATTGCTACCCTCTGCTTCAATCACCATGGTGGTTGTTTTGTCAAGAAAAACTCTGAAGATTCATCCTCTTGGACCACGTCTTTAGAAATCTATGTTTAAGATACATGTTGTCCAGTGGTGGCTCCATCCCTGGTGGCCATAGCCATATTTTTTTCTTCATAACTTCCCCCTCTATCCCACTACTTTCTTCCACACTAAACTCACCTATTTCCCTCCCCCACAAATACCTCATTTAAAACCGTGTATTGAGTTGCTACATGTTGTTACTGATATAAGATTGAACCAAGGGTTATGTGGTGGATCTGATAGCTGCAATGATAGTTTTAGTAGCCACCTATTCTTATATTTATACTCCTTGTATCCCCTTGATCCCTTCTTCATTCCTAAATTTGAAACCTTATGCACATTTTATATCCATCTGCACCTTAATGCAACATATCGTATAGTTTTTTCAGGTAGAGTGCAACAACTTTAATATATTTCAAAAAAAATTATTCTCTTGCAAATTATTAAAGGTCCTCTTTTAGCACAAAGTATTATTCTGCATACCATTCATGACGAACCTCAAGTTGTGCTTTACGGCCTATGAATCCCCATGTTATTCTCCATTCATATTTCAATAAAACCATAACTTGCATAGATTACCAACTAACTGAATGGTAAGATCTATGAATTTTTTACAATTTGTAAACTTATTCTACATTAATAGTTGCTCAAACCTTACTATGAAAAAATAGATGTCAAACACAAATCCAAAATAAACTTTTATTAATATATCAAAGTGGGAGTAGGGTGTTAGCTTTTAAAATGGTTTTCATATATTTGTTAAAAAATAATATCAAAGCTCTATGAAAGCTTTAAAAAATATATATCATAGAATCACCTTTCATCTAAAAAAGCAAACATCATTGGATAAAGAGAAAAAAAGTGCATAGCAAGACATCCATAGCTTTCCACAAACCAAAAATTTTGTAGTATCTCTACAACACCTAGATTTGTTTCCTAGAGAAAACCAAAACTAAACCTTGAAAAATATTAGATCAATATGGTAATGGAGATAAATGAGGCCCATGTATGTCTCCAAATAACCACAAAGGAAAACTATCCATACATTTTGAGGTTGATTTAGCAAATGGTTGAGATTGAATGCTTGAATTTGATGTACGTTATGACCCAAAAATCCCTTGAATCCACCCTCTTCAACACTTCTCCCTTCTAATGTCCTTTAGTATTCCTCGTATAAATCTCTACCATAGAATTCAAAGACCCAAATATATCCCCTGTAAACCCTAATCCTAACTCTAATTTTTCCTTCAATCATGATATAACAAAGTTGAGGCTCGATCCTCAAGTGATAGACCCCAAGGTCATAGATTTTTTTTTGGAAATAGGAGAAAAGAGGTGGGGTTTGTCCTATTTTCATTAACTATTTAATTTTTTTGACATAGCAAGGGTTATATATCAATGATATTTTTGTGTGGAAGCCCTACAAGAAGAGGAATTTTGGGATGACTTTGCTCAAGACAATGGTCAAGCAATGATGAAGTTAGAATTTGGAACCAAACCCAAAAAACCATTACAACAAAATAGTAATCAAGATAAATGAGGCCCATGTATATCTCCAAATTTTTGCAAAGGAATACACCCTATACATTTTGAAGTTGATCCAGCAAATGGCCAAGTTGAAATGCTTGACCTCCATATGTGTTGCAACCCAACAAACCCTTGAATCCACACTCTTCAACATTTCCCATTTCAAAGACCCTACACTCTTCCTCCACTAGGAAACCCTAACTTGCATAGTCTATTACCTATCCAAATGATAAAATCTATGAAGTTATTGAATCCTCTAAATCCAAAAGCTACAAATCCTACTTTTGCCCTTCATGTTGCACCTGCATGCTCACTGATTTAAAACTCCATCATCGACCTGCTATCACCATAAATATGTAACTCAATAACCCTTAGTACAGGATTTGAATCTTGAAAACTCAAAAATAGTTCATCCAAACCCACCATCACAAGATTTAAAGGTTTATCATTCGAACCCAACATCTCACTTTCAATTTCAAGCCTTGTTTTGAATGTGGTGCTTTCATAAAAAACATCGTACAAACTAAAGATTTTAATTAAATTTTTGATTGTCATTAGGATGAGCGCAGTGTGAAGTGCGAAGTATGAAGTGCGAAGGAGGGATGGACCTAATTCAAGTTGCGAAATTGAGCTACGCAAGCGCAGTTGGGTTGTGCTCCTGAATATTACGCAATCGGGCTATGCAAGCACAGTCGGGTTGTGCATAGGACCTTTGCGCAATCATGCTATGCAAGCGTAGTCAAGTTATGCAAGGGGAGATGTACATAGTCAGGTTACACACGAAGGAAAATGGTAAGTCCAGGAAACACTCGATCAACACCTGACTGCGCTGATCAAAGGCAATGAAGTTCGACTTCGCTGCGCAGTCAGGTGGATAGCTCCAAACTGAGCCAAATTTCTACTTTGTGAGCTTTTGCTGTCTAGAGGCTTGCATGCTTGCAAACTTTTGCTTGGCTCAGAAATAACTATACGGGAGGAGAGAAACACCGAATCTAAATGCAATATTTTAGATCTAAGCTCAAACTTATAAAACCTGAAAGAAAATGCTCAGAGGTGATTATACAGACAACAAATTTTGTGTCGACAAAGATAACTGCAAACCCTATAGATGCCTTAAACAACATCAAATTTTATTCATATAAGATGAGGGTTACAAAAGTCCTCAAATGAGGAAAACTAACATCTATAGACTAAAGCTGCAGGATAAACTGAGACAGAAAACAAATGTCAAATCTATTGCTCGAACATTAAACAAATGAGCCACACTGCTCACTGAAATGATCTCGTCTCCTACTCTACTGTTTCTCAAAATTTCCTCCCGATCTCCTCTCTTTCTCCATTCTCTTTCCACACCCTTGTATGAAGACCCAAACTGCATTGTATATCTACAAGGAGAGGAAAGTAGGGGTTGTCCTTTGACAGATTCTGACAGACCCTGAACTAGGGTTTCTGGCCAATCATCGACTAGCATTAAATTGTCAAACTGGCATTAACTTCTATGGTGATTGGATCTATCAAACATCACATCTATTAGAAGGCACGTGCGATGTCAAGTCAAGAATTTTGTCGGGATCCCCAACTTCACGAGCACAGTCCGACTTCGCCCAAGTTCGGAGCATAGTCCGACTTCACCCAAGTTCGGAGCGTAGTTGGGTGGAGGCATGAAATCTGGATTAATATTTCTAACACCCTCCTTTAAACCTAATTTCATGAGTGCTTTGACTCCAAGCTGCTCACGCAATTTGCTAAAGTCTTCCTCCTTCAAAGGCTTTGTGAAAATATCTACCAAATACTCCTTGGATCTGCAAAACTACAGTTGAATTTCTCTGGACTTTACCAACTCTCTGATGAAGTGATAACGAATATCGATGTGCTTCATCCGGCCATGGAACACGAGATCCTTTGACAGTGCAATGGATGAATTTTTATCACAAAAAATTGTTGTCATGCCTTTCGAAGGATAGTTCAATTCATTCAGAACTCTTTGTAGCCAAATTGCTTGACATGCATCTGATGTGGTGGTGTTATATTCTGCTTTGTCTATGGACAACACAATGATGGGTTGCTTCTTGGATGCCCATGAGAGTGCCCCTGATCCGATATGGAAAGCATACCTAAGGTGCTCTTTCGATCATCGGTGCTGTCAGCCCAGTCACTGTTTGTGAAGTCCACCAGTTCCAACTGGTCCTATCTAACGTAAAATAGGACATTATTTTGCATCCCATTGACATAGCACAAGATCCTCTTACCTGCTTGCCAGTGTGTGTCCTTCGAAGTCTCCATGAAACGGTTGATCAGACTGACTCTGAACATCATATTTGGCCGAGTTACAGTCAAATACATCAGACTGCCAACTAGCCTCTTGAATAGCGTTGGATCTACATTCCTCCCTGAATCCAGCTTGCTTAGCTTCAAATATATGGCTACAGGTGTGATGGTAGGTTTGTTGTCCTCCATCTTGAATCACTTCAGGACATCCTTCATATACTTACCCTAAGAAATGAAGATGCCATCTATCGATTGGTCAACTTCAATGCCAAGAAAATACTTCATCAGCCCTAAGTCCGTCATCTCAAACTCCTTCTTCATGGATGTTTTGAACTAGGTAAACAGTGTTGTGCTATTTCTAATGTAAATTAAATCATCCACATATAGGCAGACGATTATGATCTCACCTACATCGTTTGTCTTCATGTACAGGGTGTGCTCATATGAGCATTTTACAAACCCATTTTGCTAAAAATAACTGTCAATCCAGTTGTACCAATATTGAGGTGCCTACTTCAAACCATACAGGGCCTTCTTCAGCTTTAGGACTTTGCCCTCCTGGCCTTTAATTTCATAACCTGGTGGCTGGTCTATGTAGACCTCTTCCTCCAACACTCTGTTGAGGAAGTCTGACTTGACATCCATCTGGTACATCTTCCAACCCTGTTGGGTTGCCAATGCTAGGATCATCCTGACTGTGTCAAGTCGGGCTTCATGCGCATAAACCTCATGGTAATCGATGCCTAAATTTTACTTGTAACCCTTCGCCACCAGTCTGGCTTTATGCTTGTCAACGTCTCCTTGGGCATTGAACTTTGTATTATACACCCACTTGACCCCAATGGTCTTCTTCCCTACTGGAAGATCTGTCAGTTGCCATGTATCATTCTTTTCAATGGCTTTAATCTCCTCGTCCATCGCATGCACCCACTTTTGATTCTGACTTGCGTCTTCGAACTCTATTGGATCAACTTCAGTAAAGAATGCAAAGTTAGAGTACTCTTCATCTACATGGGTTTGGGTTGCCTCATAGATTTCTTGCAAGCTCCTTGTCTTTGCTGGCATCACTAGGTTTTGGATTCTACTTGCACATGGAGGCAACCGAGATGGAGTGGCTATGCTACTACTGGCACCACTCCTACTACTAGAGGTTGCAGGTGGCTGCACACTTCCTTCTTCCAAGTCAATAGACTCTACCACTGCTGGCTCTGACTATCCAATCTTTGAATTCTAGTTCCAGGCTTCATCTTCAAGAAATTTCACATCACGGATGATGATGAGCCTCTTCATCACAGGGTTGTACAGCCTATATGCCTTCACCTTCTCACTATACCCTATGAAAATGCACTTCTCAGCTCTATGCAATGCACCCGAACACACACAAGTGAGCCACACTTGGCTTCACATCGCTCCAGGCCTCTTGAGGGATTTTGTCCTTCATGCTTTTGGTGGGACATTTTTTCAATAGGTAGACTGCACATGTTATAGCCTCTACCCAAAATTTGTGTGGCAATCCCTTCACCTTCATCATGCTTCGTGCCATATCCATGATGGTCTAGTTCTTCCTCTCAGCTATGTCGTTTTGTTGTGGCGTGTATCTGGCAGTGAATTGCCTTCGAATTTCTTGCTACTTACGGTAGTTATAGAATTTGTTGGAGATGTATTCACCTCTGCCATCTATCCTAAGATTCTTGATCTGATATCCACTTTGTTTCTCCACCAAAGCCTTGAACTCCATGAATCTGGCAAATGCTTCTGAATTCAGCTTGATGGCATAGATCCAAGTCTTTCGGCTGAATTCATCTATGAATGTTAAGAAGTATTTGTTGCCAAAAAATGTGTTGGTATGCATTGGACCGCAAATGTCTGAGTGCACCAGCTCTAGTGCCTATGATGCTCTCCAAGACTGATCGAAAGGGAACGAATCACTATGTTTTTTTTTTACTAAGCAGCCCTCACAAACTTGATTTTGCTGCTCTATCAGGGGTAAAACCTTCACCATCTGCTTTTTGTGTAGTTGATTCAGGCCACTGAAGTTTAGGTGACCAAATTTGAGATGCCACATCTAGGTAGCATCTTTCACAACTGCACTCAAAAACATGAATGATTCATTCTGAATCTACAGTAGAAACATTTTATTCTTCATCATGGACACTATAGCAATCTGCCCATGCGACTTGTCTTTGATGGTGCAAGCTCCATATTTGAACTAGATCGTATGTCCCTTTTGCACGAGTTGTCCAATGCTCAGCAGGTTATGCTTCAGGCTAGGCACATAGTAGACGTCACAGATCTGCTTTCGTTCACTATGCCTGGTGCGGATGAGGATATTTCCTTTACCCATTACGGGAACCTTGTTTTTGTTCCTCATATTCACCTCATACTGGACTATTTCATCCAGTTGGGAGAACATCTCCTTGTTCCCCATCATGTGGTTGCTACACCCGCTATCTAAATACCAGACATTCTTCTGGCACTCCTCCTCAATGTTGCAATTCAACAACACATTTCCTCCTACTGCTATCTAAATACCAGACATTCTTCTGGTTCTCCTTGGCCATATTTTTTCTACACTATGATATGTAATGGCAAAAATTCTTACAAAAATAGCACTGGACCTTTGACATGTCCTTCTTCTGACCAGATCTAGCTTGTTGATTTTTTGAGCTGCCTCTTCCACCTTGTTGATGGAAATTACAGTTGGTCTCTCCTTCGCTAGGGTTTGACCATCCTCCTTGCTTATTTCCTTTCCCATGTCTACCTTTGCCTATTACTTTGTGAGAACTAGAGGTGCCATAGTGGAAATCTTGTCTATCACTGTCTCAGAATGAGACCTGAGCCTTGAATGCATGCTCCAAAGAGGTCTGAGATGAACGGCTTAGCCTCTATTCATGTGTCTGCAATGAACCCATGAGCTCGTCTATCGAGAGGGTTTTTAGATCCCTCAACTCTTTGATTGCTATCACAACCGAGTCAAACTTGGCAGGCAGACTTTTGAGAATTTTTTCCATGATTCTCTGGATCTACATGATTTCTTTGTTCAACCACATCTGGTTGATAATGTCTATTGTCTGGTTGAAGAAATCACTCATGGACTCGAACTCACTCATCTATAAATTTTCAAACTCCCTCATGAGCATCTGTAGCTTCACCAACTTTACCTTATTGGTGCCCTAGTACGAGCTGGCCAGAATCTCCCAGGCCTGCTTCACCTTGGTGGCTGATGTGATCCATGGGAAGATGGACTCCTCAACCACTTGCATGATGTAGAAGAGGGCCTTTTGGTCCTTCTTCCTGTTCTCTTTCAACAGGTCCTTGTCTACTTGAGAGAGGGTGACCAATGCTGCTGCATCTGTCGGTTCTAGGTAGTCGTTCTTGACTAACTCCCATAGCTCCTGAGATCCAAATAGGATCTTCATATGGATGCTCCAGTAATCATAATTCTTCTCGTTGAAATGTGGGATTTGCAACTACAAGTTGTTGCTATTGGAAGCCATTATGCTTTGGTTTTCATGTCAAGGGATCAGTAGCTCTAATACCAATTTGAATATTTAAAAAAAAAATTGATTGTTGTCAGGATGAGTGCAGTGTGAAGGAGGGACGACCCTAAGTCGAGTTGCGCAATCAGGCTGCATAAGTGCAGTCGCGTTGCACTCTCGAATATTGCATAATCAGGTTGTGCAAGCGTAGTTAGGTTGTGCATGGGACCTTTACGCAATCGAGCTAGGCAAGCATAGTCAAGTTGCACATGGGGAGATGTGCACAGTTGAGTTGCGCATAGAGGAAAATGCTAAGTCTAGGAAGCACTCGATCAATGCTCGACTATGCTGGTCAAAGGCAGCGAAGTCTGACTTCGCTGCACAGTCAGGTGGATAGCTCCAAACTTAGCCAAATTTTTGCTTTACGAGCTTTTGCTATCCGAAGGCTTGCATGCTTGTGAAATTTTGCTTGGCTCGACAAGAACTGTTCAGGAGGAGAGAAACACTAAATTTGAATGCAATATTTTAGATCTGAGCTCAAACTTATAGAACCCAAAAGAAAGCGCTCAGAGGTGATTATACAGACAACAACAAATTTTGTTCCAACAAAGATAACCACAAACCCTACAGATGCCTTAAACAATAACAAATTTTATTCATATAAGATGAGGGTTACAAAAGTCCTCAACTGAGGAAAACTAAAATCTGCAGACTAAAATTGTAAGATAAACTGAGACAGAAAAAAAATGTCGAGTCTACTGCTTAGACATTAAACAGATGAGCCACACTGCTCATTGAAACGATCTCGTCTCCTACTCTACTGTTTCTCCAAATTTCCTCCCGCTCTCCTCTATTTCTCCACTCTCTTTCCACACCCTTGTCTGAAGACCCAAACTGCCTTATATAGTCATGGGGAGAGGAAGATAGGGGTTGTCCTCTGACAGGTTCTAATAGACCCTAAACTAGGATTTCTAACCAATTTCCGAACTAGCATTAAATCACCGAACTGGCATTAACTTCTACGGTGATCGGATCTGTCAGACGTCACATCTATCAGAAGGCACGTGCGACGTCAAGTCAAGAATTTTTTTGGGATCCCTGACTTCGCGAGCATAGTCCGACTTCGCCCAAGTTCAGAGCGTAGTCTGACTTCACCCAAGTTCAGAGCGCAGTTGGGCAGAAGCATGAAATCTGGATTAATATTTCTAACACGAACCTCCCTCATTATGCCCTCCAAGCTTCCCCATCGAGAACCCATTCCTAGAGCATTAAAACGTTAATGTCCACCTTAATGCATTTTTTCTCAACTTTAAAACCAAAGCCTTGTATTTCTTGAATCCAAAACTAATTCCTTGATATTATTTCACTCACAAAACCTCTAATAATTTAGTTTCTTCTGGAAATCTCAAAAATGAATAAAAGATGCTAAGATGGTCCATGCAAATTTCACGTTGCCCTTCAAATTCCTTTATCTTTGGAACTTAAAAGGGCTAGGATTCATACCTTCCCCAACATAAATGCCTTGACATATATTTGTTTTGATCAGGAATATTCTGCATCTATCCTCTACGTTTCCTACTTTTACTCGCCTCACTCAAATCACTTTCAATCGCAGCATCAACATTGAACCAAAAATAAAGAAGAAGACAAGATTTTACGAAGATCCTTCACTTTCAGACAGGAAGAAGACTCCTAATCATCGCGTGCATTCTCTCTTTGTCTTCTACTCATCCAACAAAAGGTCTTCAAACGAAGCAATCACATAAGTCTAGCATTTGAAAAGCATCGAGGACGCCCTTGACCAGTTAAAATGCGCCATCACTCATGCTGGCAGTGAACACATGAAAGCGAAAGAGTTCAGAGTCGTGCGTGGGCAAAAACATGAGTCCTACTTGAAATATTAAACTATTTTTGAGATTTCCTCAGTTTAATAAAATACCATAAATACGGGCTTCCTCAGTTGGCCCCACAAGACATTTCCAAAGCTTTTACAGTCCATTTCTTTGACACAAGCTTTGATGCCCCCATTCAAAAACCGCATCCGAAGATCCTCAATCGAACCTTCAATGCCATTTCCTTTTATCCTTCAACCCTAGAGATCTTGGGTTCGAATCCCTCCATATTAGTTATCTTCCCCTACCTTTTCTATTTTTATAATTTAACTGTGAATTACATTGTAACTTTGCTTAAACCTCCGATAAAGGAAATATCCCATCTTTTGTTACTTAACCCCTGGTGTAAAAGAACTTCCGCTTTTGTGTTTGCTTGTCCCGAGTTTAAATAAAAAAGTACCCAATTTGTAATTTTTTTTCTTTTTTCTTATTTATTTATTTTTTTGGAAGTAAACAATAAAAGTTAAAGTTAGTGTTTGGGTGAAATGAATTATTTTAATTAGATATGCTCTACTCAAACATGGTTTATGGACTTTCAAATATGGAAGCATAATTATATAAATTATACCACCATTAATACTTTGAGAAGGTTGTTTTTCTCCCACCGATTTAGGTTAACAACTCCCCATTTTTTTTTTATTGTATTCAAATAACTTTATTATAGACAGATGTCATATGCATTGTACGAAGCCATGATCCTTCTCTCTACCTTATGATGTAAAACCTTCCTTAAAAAATAAGAGAATAGTTCCTCATAATATGCCCATGATTATGATAGGATGTACACCTAAATGGTATGCCAATGTAGTCTAGGGTTTGAACATACGTATCTTTAGTGTACTTCAACACAATTTCCCCCACCAACCCGTCTCTCCAATCCACATCAACAAGAATCCTAGCCACTATTCACAAGCATGAGGACTAATACCTCTTGTCCACCACCAAAAAAGAACCAATGTAGGTGCCTATGGCTTGGAAAACATCTCTATACCAAAATTTTAGTGGCAACAAATTTACCCATATTGGTCCTAGGGTCAAAAAAAGGGTCCTACATTTTGAAAATTAACAAAGCTGACCCCTAAAACAATTTATCCGACAGAATCTTTGCCACATCTTCCTTAGTCCCAAAATTAAACAACAACCACCTTCTAAACAAAAGTTAGAAACTAGGCACATACCCTAAAACTTTCATCCATTCCCTAGAAATTGCATGCTCATAGAATCTCCCAATAAGCGTTTTCTCTAAGAGTTCAATAACTTTTCCTATTTTCACATCTTCTCCTAGGGCTAATTTTGCTCTATTACTCTTCATTTTAATGCACTTGGTTGTCTTTTTGCATGCTTCTAAAGGATTCTTCTTTGGGTTTTTTCCTTCCAAATTTTTCTTTTGTCCTTCTTGTGGCCTATTTCGATCTTGCTCCAAAGAGCATGTATCCTAGTGACTACTCATATCCAAAAGTTGCACATCTTATGAAATTATGTGCCAAGAGTTGCACATCTTATAAAATTGTCACCAACTCGAACCCATTCTTAAACTCTTTGAAAGGTGACTTTCCTCTTCCATGCTTCCTTCCACTATTAAAGATGAAGACGTCTCATAAGCATAGTTGAGAAAATCGAAATCAAATCGAAATCGTGTCGAGAAAAAATTGGATCGAACTAAGAATTGGAAAAAAATCAGACAAAAATAAAAAACTGAAGAAAAAACAATTTTTTGTTTGAATTTACTTTTTTTTCATACATATCACAATGAATTAACACTATGCAAATCAAATATTAATACGGTAAGTGATACAAGCTCGAACTACACATGAGAATGGCAAGTGCTACAAGTTTAATGCCATATAAACTCTCGTTTGAGCATGGAAAAAAAATGCATATCACAATGAATTAACACTATGCAAATCAAATATTAATACTGTAAGTGATACAAGCTCAAACTACACATGAAAATGCAAGTGTTTGGGAGTGCTACATTATTCAGTTCTTCTATTCCCAATGTTTAAGCAATTAATCATATTATTAACGTACGCCTAGCATCGTGAACATGATGGGAAACCCGTCGCCACCTGTGTGGAGGTCAAGGGGGCAGCAGTCCCTTTGCAGGATCAAGGGACAACTTCCTTTGCGGGGTCTAAAAGCAGCATCCCTTGCGGGGTCTAGGAGCAGCATCCCTTGCGGGTCCGAATCGAGGGATAACTTCCTCTTAGCTCCAATTTACATACCGATTTCGATACTTCTTGAAATCGCGATTTTAATCGTATTTTCTCGCGATCCGCTTTTCGTTACAGAGCTCTTAAGAATCTGTCAAGACCTTCAAAACAAAAGGTCTCCAAACCAAGCAACCGCACAAGTCTCGCATTCAAAGCGCGTCGAGAACACCCTTGACCGGTAAAACACATCGTAGCTGACGTGGGCGGCGAACACACGAAAGCGAAAGAATTCAGAGTCGTGCGTAGGCAAAAACACGACTTCTTCACTATTTTTCGAGCTTTCCTCGGTTTAATAATATACCCTAAAGACCGGCCCCTCAGCTGTCCCCACGAGACGTTTCCAAAGCTTTTTCCGGTCCATCTCGATGCACGCGCTCACGCCCCCATATCAAAAACGGCATCGAATTCCCTCCGAATTACGCACGATCCGACTTAGTTATCTTCCCTATTCCCTTTTCGCCATCCCCCTCCTTTATTTTATTTTTTTAATTTAATTGCGAATTACGCTGTAACTTCGCTTACCCCTTGGATAAAGGTAAAATCCCCTCTTCTGTTACTTAACCCCCGGGGTAAAAGAACATTCTTTCGCTTTTATGTTTGCTTGACTCGAGTTTTAAAATAAAAAAAGAAACGGAAGTACCCAGCTTGTAACCTTTAATGTTTGATGTCCAACGGCGCTCGGGCAGGGCGGGCTGCCCGATGCCATGACCGTTTGCTTTCAAAGTGGGTCATGAGGAACGAACGGCGGGCGGGGCGTTCGCTATCGCCAGGTTTTGTCGGACCCGCTCGTTCCGGCAGTTTGTTGGCTTTTAATGAAAAATGACCAGGGTGATGATCACACCGGCCCCAGCACATGCATTGGAGTGCCCCCCACGTCACCTCTGTCATAGATATGCTAGGCAATCCTTCAGTGCTTTTCATTTTCAAATCAAACCAAATTTTCTATGGGTCAACTTTGGCATGCCGGTCGTTAATAACCTAGAAATGGGATCAATTAATTTTTAATAAATATTTATAAATATAATTTTATTAATATAACTCTAAACACATACCTAAGAGTCTGACATCAAAAATCATAATGTACTGGGTGGAAAAGTCTTCTCAAGGAAAATAAATACCACATAAAATTTTACTTTAAATTTTAATCTGCGTTACATTAAATTAAAAAATAATATAAATTCAACTCATATTTATCTATTGGGTATAAGAAAGCCACCACTGTCCAAATTCTATAAGCCTACATCCAAAATCAAGATAAACACTAACATGCAATAGCCTATTTTCACCGCAAATGATGTTGTATTACTCTTATGTTCGTCAACCCAACTTGTACAACCCAATGTTTATTCAAAAATAATAGTAATCATTAAATAATTATTAAAATTTAGTGAGTAGAAAAAGTACAGCTTTACCATTGATAGATACAAGATTTTTTTAAATACATAAGTGAATAGGTTTGTCACAATCTTACTACGTGGTGTTGTTATTATAAATTTTAGTATGTGGTGTTAGAGAAAGTCAACAAGATTATTGGGTTGGGTTTCAAGGGATTATTATTGGGTGTTATGTTGGATTATATAAAGTCTACTAAACCATTAGGTTAGATTTGGATTGGATTTCAAGGGATTACTGGGTGTCATCACTATAAACCCTAACTCATTGGGTTAGATGAAGTCAACTCAATTATTGGGTGTTACGTTGGATTATATACAAAAACTATTAGGTTTGTTGTTGCATTGGGTTTTACGAAGTCAATGGAACCATTGGGTGTTGCCATTATACTCAACTGGGTTAAATAAATTCAATGAACCTCAATACTCTAGAACCTTGAATTAAGGCAACCAACTCGCAAACACTATTGACCACTACCATCCAACCTATTCCCATTAATCCTTGAACCTTAAAAAAAAAAAAAAAAACCTAAATTTTACAACTATATTGTTCTTACCAAACGTAAACACAAAATATTTTAACTTAAAAAATAATAGCTGAGCTTCTCATGTATTAGCATGGTAAATTAAAATAGAAAAATTCCTTTTTTAAGGTTTGTTAGCTTGATCCATGAGGAGTCCAAGTTGTGTTAACCCATGACCTAAGGGAAGACTCGTTAGGGATGTGTCCAATGAAATACCCGACAAGGGTGAGAGATTCTAAATTGTGACATGTAGAATCAACTTTAGGCAAAGAAAGAACTATGTCAGGAGAACATGGATCATTCTCAGCACAAACCTACACAGTTGAATGAGAGGAGCCATTATCGCATGAATTCTCTTATGCAGTGCCAATGTTGTGCATTGGTCTGCTAGAGTTGGGGACCATAAACATGTTTGCATTGAGATTGATGTTTCTTGAGATCTCAAGGAGTCTATTGACATACAAGTTGGTGACACTGTGCTATCGTAATGGATCCTCTACATTAACTTTCCAAACACTTATTTTCAGTGCCAATCCTTAGCACACATGATCAAATAATATCTCTTGATGCCGCATAACAAGGACAACCAGAGCCCCACCACACCGAGTGCATCCACTCGTCAACCTCAGGAGGATGGTTGAACAACTGTGGAAGAGCGTAAAAATACATATTGGGCTACTTCTAAAGGTACATAGTCCAAGTCGACACATGTCTCATAGCCGATAAAAAAAGAATATGAAAAGGTAAAAGTTGTTTTAGGATCCTATCCTAATGTCATTTTGTAATTCTCATTTACTTATGTAATGAACCACTTCCAACGTGGGAAATCACATTATGATATTATTTTGTAATACTTTGTAATGTATGTGGCAAGTGGAATTCCTAGCCAAGTGGCACCATCTCATGTAACTGTTTTTTATCAAGATTGTAACTGATGGTAGGTAGGCGATTCTAGCTCGAGTGGCATTTTGGATGTAAGCCAACTCTTGAGCCTTTAGGTAGGGTTGCATGAAGCTTTTCTTTAAAATATATGAAGCCATGTATGAATTCATCTTGTTTGTAAGCTAATAAAATATTGAAGGAGGTTGCCCCCTCGAAGGGGCCTGAGATTCTGTGTTATTGTGAGATTGTTCTATTTCTGTATTTAATTTTTGCATAGTGTTATTGATTTATTTGATGTATTTATGTTATTTTTCAGTATTTTGTGTTAGTGTGCTTATTTTTAATAGTGAGATCCTAACAAGTGGTATCAGAGCGCTTTCCAAGGCTGAGTTCTGTTGTAACTGAAATGATTTTTTCTAGCCATCCTACCTATTAGGTATAATTTTTTTGTGTTTTTTCATTTATGTTATTTCCTTATTAAAAATACAAAAAAATATAGTTCCTTTTTTTGACCAAAACTCCAAAAAACACAAAAAATATAGTCTCTATTTTAGTAGTTGTGTAGGTTAGAAACCCTGTGCCAAGGGTTTTAAAATATAGTGATGGAGATATTGTTATTGGCTTAGCTAGATAGCCCATAAAGCGTCTAGTGAAGTGAGGGGCAATTAGGCTCCAATACTCAGGCCTTAGACAACACTCGTGTATGAACTTGAGCTCCCATGCATCTTCGGGTGTATCGAGAGATAATCTAGGTTTAAATAAAATTTTATCCATTAGGAAGCTTTTCAGCCTTGTATTATCTATAGTCCACAGGACACAACATCTCGGACGATCACCTTCCCGTATTGTCAAATAGGTAGATAGTGTGCTCAAGGGTATGTGTGGAATCCTCCTTGGGTAGTGGCCTGAAATATTGGTTCGAGCACTATTGTTCATCACTACGGTATAATAGAGGGCCTATGGGTATTACATACTTATTTACTTAGCATACCTTGGTTATACAAAACATAAATTCCACCTGCAAATCAACACCATCCCTATTCTGTTAACCTGCATTCACAACCCCAAAATTGAGCATACAGATAAGGAATTCCTTATCATAGAAAACAAACTTGCATGCACCAACAATCAAGATAGATCTTGCAAGTGTCTGAAGCAACCCATGGTCAAAAATAGAATAGTCAAGACAGTGATAGAAACAGTCTGGTCAGTAATAGAGATAGTCAATTCGATAGTAACAACCCTCTGTAATAGTCTAGAATTACAGACTTCTAGTGTCAAAAATAGTACTGTCAATATCAGAGAATCCCCAAGGCCAGTAATAGGAAAAGTGTCAGTAACTGCAATACAGGTGATAGAGGAAGGAATATGATAGTGATAGGGTGGTTAGGGTGCAGTATACAGGTCCCAAAAAGTTGATCCCAGGTTTCAAATTTTGAACTGTAACTCCAAATCAAAAATCGAACACCAGAAAAAAAAAATATTGGGATATCTCTTCACACAGAGCTCCTATTGACTCAAAAATTTAGCAAAAAATTCTACACTCTATTCTAGACAAAATTGTCCTTGGCAACTCCTGGTCAAATTTTGCACCAAATTTCCAAAAATAGCAAATTTTGATTTTTATTGCTAAAGCCATAACTTTTCAATGGTCCATCAAAGTGATCCAAATTTTTGGGAATAGAATCTACTTGTTACTCTACACAAAAGACCCTCAAGGAATCGTTGGTGAAAAATTAAGTACTAGTGGAAGAAATTACCTTGACATCGACTTGCAATGAACAAGAGATCACAAAAAGTCAAGAAATTCAATATATCTCCTCATTGAGTGCTCAGATCAAACAACCATCGGAGTGGACCCTATCCTAAAATAAGTGTTGCAACTCATTTTCCAAATTAAATTTTGGACCCTTACTAAAAATAGTAACTCTTGAAATCCCACATCTATTTTTAGTAACTAAGTAAAAGAGGTCCCATAATGGCAAGTGACACTCGGGGACAAAAGGAATTAGAAATCATCACAACGTTGGTCAAAATGCAAAAATATCTTGAATACTTGACCACTACACACCACACCATAAGAGAAGATATTCGCGAGTTCTGAGCGGATCAGGATACCACTAGAATTCACTTAGAAAAACAACTTACAGAGGTGGAGACATAATTGCAAGGTACTCTCACAATGAACATCGAGCTGAAAAATTTGAACGCAATCGAAGAAGGGAAACAAAAGACTGAAGAAGAGGAACTGGAGACACTCACTGTGATCGTGACCCGACCTTCAAAATGCCTAAACTAGATTTTCCTAAGTTCAATGGAAAGGATGTCGATGGGTGATTATGTCGGGTTGATCAATTCTTTAGACTCCATAATGTCTGTATATATCATCAGGTTCAGATGACTTCCTTCAACTTAGAATCTGAAGCCTTACATTAGTTCCAATGGCTACGAGCCACTACCCCTAATCTATCTTGGGAGGACTTTGAGTCCCAACTGCTCACCCATTTGGCCCTGATGACTATGAAGACTTTACAGGAGAATTGACAAAGCTGAAACAAACTACAACAGTTCATGATTACCAAACACAATTTGAGAAATTGGCAAATAAAATAAGGGGCTTGAATGAGGGATTTTTTAAGAGTTGTTTTGTGAGTGGATTGAAATATGATCTCCAGGTTGAAGTCAAGATGCTTAAACTACAAACCATGATGGAGGCTATCAATTTAGCCCAATTGGCCGAATCTAAATTCTCATATCAACGATGACCACAATGATTTTCTCAAACTTGACCTTACTTTCCTCCTCGGTTCCAAAATAATACTGATAATAAACATCTTGCTCCTAAGCGAATGACTACAACTGAAATGGATGCGCGTCGTGCCCAAGGGCTATGTTATAATTATGATGAAAAATTTGTGAAGGGGCATAGATGTGAAAATAAGATATTATTCTTAATAGATGTAGAGGAACCCGATAGTAGTGACCATAGTGATGAGGAGAGTGACACAGCTGAAGCACCAACTCAACAGGAAGAGGAAACCTAAGACCCTCAAGCAAAAATTTACGTCCATGCTCTTGCTAGGGTTACCACTCCATAAAACATGAGAGTTTAGGATTTTTTCAAGGGCCAATGCCTTACTATTCTTATTTATTTAGGAAGTACACACAACTTCATTGATCCTCGAGTTACTAAGAAAGCCAATTGCTATATACACACACGCAATTCCTTTGAAGTCATGGTGGCAAATAGAGGCACTTTACCTTGTAAAGGTAAATGTCGCAATGTTAAAATAAATATGGGGGATTATGAACTCAAGCAAGACATGTTTGCCCTCCAATTGAGAGGATGTGACATTGTGTTGGGATCCCAATGGTTGAGCACCTTGAGCACTATCAACTGCAACTTTACAGAACTATGGATGCAGTTTTCACAACATAGACAAACACACATCCTCCATGGTGGCAAAACATGCCCTTCCCAAATTGTCAGTTCCAACCATATGGATAAATTATTGAAAAAGTCATCCCGTGGGGTCATTGCACAAATATTTTCAATTCAACCAAGCACTTCCACAATGGATCAAATTCCAATATATTTGCAACTTGTTTTGACCAAGCATGATGGCATTTTTTTAGAACCAACTACCCTACCGCCTCGTCACTCACATGACCATGCTATTCCACTACTACCAGGTAATGCACCACCCAAAATTAGACCGTATCGGTATCCTCATGCTCTTAAGTCTGAACTAGAGTAGATGGTACAAGAATTGCTCAAAGTTGGTGTCATTCGACTACCAACCCTTACTCTTCTCCAATTTTACTAGTTCGCAAGAAGGATGGCTCATGGTGATTGTGTATAGACTACCGTGAGCTCAATAAAATCACCATAAAGGATAAATTCCCCATTTCGATAGTGGATGAATTGCTAGATGAATTACATGGAGCTATGTACTTCTCCAAGTTAGACCTTCATTCTGGCTACCATCAATCAGGCTTAAGAATGAGGATATCCCCAAAAATGCATTTCGTACTCATGAAGGTCATTATGAGTTCTTGGTTATGCCATTTGGTTTGAAAAATGCTCCTACATTTCAACGCCTAATGAACAACATATTTTACCCTCTCCTATGGAAGTTCATCCTGGTTTTCTTTGATGATATATTGGTTTATAGCCACTCATAGGAAGAAGACCTTATCCATGTGGATTAAACATTAAAAATGTTGGCACAACATCAAATTTTTTCTAAGAGGTCCAAGTTTTCCTTTGGTCTAAATGAAGTGGAGTATCTAGGACACATTGTCTCCAAAGAGGGCATCAAGGTTGACCCTAAGAAGATTCAGGCAGTTCAGTACTGGCCAAAACCTCACACGCTCAAGGGACTTTGAGGATTCTTAGGGCTTAAAGGTTACTATCACAAATTTATTCGTAACTATGGTAAAATAGCATCCCCTCTCACCTTCATGTTAAAGAAGCACTCTTTTACTTGGATGGGGTCTGCTAACCAATCCTTCCTCGAATTGAAGCATGCTATGACCACAACACCAGTTTTAGCCATGCCAAATTTTTCCAAGCCTTTTGTCATTGAAAGTGATGCTTCTGGTCATGGCATCAGGGCAGTGTTGATGTAGGAAGAGAGACCCTTGGCTTTCACTAGTAAGGCACTCTCTGATCGTAACTTGGGAAAATCTACATATGCCAAGGAGATTTTGGTCATCTTACATGTTGTAACCCATTGGTGACCATATCTCATTGGGTGTCATTTCTCCATTAAAATTGACCATCAGAGTCTCAAATACTTCTTGGAACAACAGGTTGCTACTCGAGAATAACAAAAATGGATTTCTAAACTCATGATATATGACTATGATATCACCTATAAAAAAGACAAATAATATCTTGTGGCTGATGCTCTTTCTCACCAGTTTGAGGCCCTCAGTATGTTATGTGCCATTTCATCACATGTTCCTCAATGGATAGATTCCTTACGACGGGAGGTACTTCAGGATGCAGATTTGAAAGCTTTGGTGGCCTGGCTCCATGATGATCCTACTTCATTCTCGGGATACAATTGAGATGGCCATGACCTACGTTATCGCCAATGCCTTGTTCTTCCTCACACGTCCCCACTCCATGAGCTTTTGATTAAGGAACTACATACTACTCCCTATGCAGGCCATTTAGGATTTCTTAAAACATATGAACGCCTCAAGCGTATATTCTTCTGGAAAGGTATGAAATAGGAGATCCATGATTTTGTTGTAGCTTGTGATACCTGCCAATGAATGAAAAGTGAAATGGTATATTCTCTAGGTACTCTTCAACCCTTGCCTATTACATATCAGGTTTGGACTGATATTTCTATGGATTTTATTGAAGGGTTACTTAAATCTGGTGGTAAGTCTATTATTCTTGTGGTAGTGGATCACCTTTCAAAGTATGCTCATTTTTGTTCCCTTGGTCACCCTTAAACAACCTCCACATTGCCAAAATATTTCTTGATTCTATTTTTCACCTTCATGGTATGCCCACCTCCATTGTGTCTGATTGAGACCCAACCTTCACTAGTCATTTTTGGTAAGAATTTTTTAAGTTGCAGGGAAATCATATCAAAATGAGTTCAGCCTATCATCCGCAAACGGATGGTCAAACTAGGATTGTCAACAAATTTTTGGAGACCTATCTTCGTTACTTTGCATCAGATCATCCTTCTCAATGGGTGAAGTGGCTTCCTTTGGCTAAATGGTTGTACAACACGTCCTATCATACAACAACCAAACTCACCCCTTTTGAGGCCGTTTATGGGTGCCCTCCACTCACGCCTTCTTCATACATCCCAAGAAGCTCCAAGGTCTAGGAAGTCAACACTACTCTCAGCCAATATACCGATGTTCTTCATTAATTGAAGTAGAAATTGGACATGGCCCATAATTGGATGCGACAACGGGCTAACTAGAATCGTTCTGAGCATAGCTTTGATGTGGGTGACATGGTATTCCTTCTCTTGCAATCGTAAAAAAAATCATCCCTACAACTCAGTCGATGCTAGAAACTTACTGCAAAATACTATGGACCCTACCAAGTTCTTCAATGGATTGGTTCCACTGCTTACAAATTGTCTCTTCCACCCACTTCCAAGCTCCATCCTGTTTTCCATGTTTTCACTCTCAAGAAATTTATGGGCACATAGGTACAGGTTCAGTCAGCATTACCAAAATTGGATGAAGAAGGGTCCATATTACTAGAACTTGAATAATTGTTGGATCATCGAACCCCCACACTTCACAAACGTACCATCATAAAAGTTCTTGTTCATTGGCATAGGATTCAGCCAGAAGATGCTACATGGGAGTCTCTCCATCAGCTCCAGCACCAGTTCCCTCATTTTCAGCTTTGAGGACAAAGCTTTTCGAAGGGGAAGGACATGTTAGGATCCTATCCTAACATCATTTTGTAATTATCATTTACTTATGTAATGACCCACTTCCAACGTGGGAGATCACATTTTGATATTATTTTGTAATACTTTGTAATGTATGTGGCAAGTGAGATTCCTAGCCAAGTGGCACCATCTCATGTAACCATTTCATCAATATTGTAACCGATGGTAGGTAGGAGATTCTAGATCGTGTGGCATTTTCCATGTAAGCCAACTCTTGAGCCTTTAGGTAGGGTTGCATGAATTTTTTTTTTAAAAGATATGAAGCCATGTATGAATTCATATTTTTTGCAAGCTACTGAAATATTGAAGGAGGTTGCCCCCTCGAAGAGGCCTACGATTCTGTGTTATTGTGAGATTGTTCCATTTATGTATTTAATTTTTGCATAGTGTTATTGAGTTATTTGATGTAGTTATGTTATTTTCCAGTATTTTGTGTGAGTGCTTATTTTTAATAGTGAGATCCTAACAAGTTGATCCTACAACTGAAACTGCTAACAATGAGGCTCTTCAATCTCAACAAAGGGTTCTAGTAGTGCTTGCTTCAGAGTCCTCCAATGCATTTTCCCCAGCTAACATTAGGTCCTCCCGCAGCTCAGGAAGGGGATTTGTAGAAGAAGATGTTGCTCCAAAGAAGTGACTTCATATGACCAATGTTTAGTTGGGTAACAACTACAGTGTGTTGGAGTATCTTAACGATGGTGAGGATATGTTGTTGGATGCAAATCCGTCATCGATGGATTGACAATTCCTTTAGAGGAAGAAAAATATAAAGTTCCCTCACTTTCTATGTGATTTTGACATTCTTGTAGTCCTCGATAAGGGAAATAAGATGAAGATATTTTACCTGAAATTTTTTTTTTACCCATCTAGCCCAAAAGTTCCAATAATTTTATGTTGGACAAACATCCATCTAGCTCAAAAGTTGTAATAATTGTGCATTGGGTAGGTGTAAAGCTACCTAGTGCCTAGAGTTACAGTTCTATAGTTTAGGGTTTCTAGTTTATTTTGCTATGCCTAATTATGTTGTGTATTCACCCTTTTAGGGGTTGGTTTCATTCTGTAAGGGGGTGTTGAATAATTGTAATTTGTTTGCTTGGGTTCTCGCTCTATTGATAGGGATGTTTTTTTTTTCTGATGGCATTAGCCACGTGGCATGCTTCCAAGGGATTCTTCTTTGGATTTTTTCCTTCCAAATTCTTTTGTTGTCCCTCGTAACCCTCAATTGGAGAGTTATGGCCTATTTTGACCTTCCTCTAAAGAGGACATATCCTACTCACCACTCTTGCCCAAGGGTTGCATGTTATCCTATAAAATTATCATTGACTCAGGCCCATTCTTGAATTCTTTGAAAGGTGACTTCTCTCTTCCATACTTCCTTTCATTATCATATATGGAGACCCCTTAATCAGGATTTGTCGAGTAGTCCGTTGCTTCTTCTTTAGCACCTTATTCCAAAAAAATCCTAAACCTTCCTTCCCTTTCATAAGCCTACATTCTCTTTAGAGCCTCAAGGTTGAGGTATTCTACATTAGCATTTACATTGGTAGCCCTAGCCTCAATAGAGAAAGCCCCGCTATCATTACTACCCTCTACTTCACTCACCATGGTGGTTTTTTCAAGAATTGTTTTTGAAGATCCATCTTCTTGGACCATGTCTTTAGAACCTTAGGTTTAATATACATGTTGTGCGGTGGTGGATCCATCCCAATGACCATAACCCTATTATGTTCTCCTCATATTTTTCCTCCTCTCCAACTGCTCTCTTCCACACCAAAATCAATTATAAACCCCCCAAAAATACCTCCTTCAAACCTTGTATTGAGTTGCTACATATTGTTAGAAATACAACCTAGAACCAAGGGTTACATGGTGGATCTAATAGGTGTAATTATAGTTGTAGTAGCGACCTATCCTTATCCATGTCCTCCTTGTATCCCCTTGATCCCTTCTTCATTACCAAATTTGAAACCCTATGCATATTTGATATCCATTTGCACCTTAATGCAACATCTCATACAATGTTTTTAGTTAAAGTGCAATAATTTAAATATATTTAAAATGTTTGATTCTATTACAAATTATTGAAGATCCTCTTCTAGCATAGACTATTCTTTTGCATTTCATTCATGAGTGAGCCTCAGGTTGTGCTTTAGCACCTATGAATTCCATGTTGTTCTACATTTGTATTTTCACAAAACCCTAATTTGCATAGACTATCACCTAACCAAACGATAAGGTCTATGAAGTTTTAATAAACTACAAAATTATCATTTTTAATGGTTTCCTGAACCTTAGGATGAAAAAAATAGACCTCAAACACAAATCCAAAAATAAATTTTACTAATATATCAAAATGGGAGTGGTGTGTTAGCTTTTAAAAATCTTTGCATATGTTTGTTAAAAAATAATATCAAAGGTCTGTGAAAGCTTTAAAAGGTATATCATAGAATCATATTTTATCCACAAAAAATTAACATCATTAGATAAAGAGAAAAAATTACATATTAAGACATCCATAGCTTTCCACAAACCAAAACTTTAGTAGTATCTCTACAACACTTGGATCTATTTCTTAGATAAAAACAAACTAAACCTTCAAAAATATTATATCAAGATGGTAATGGAGATAAATTAGGCCCATGTATGTCTTCATATCACCACAAAGTAAGACTCTCCATAAATTATGAAGTTAATTTAGCACATGGATGAGTTCAAATGCTTGACCTCCATGTGCATCATGACCCAAAAATCCCTTAAGTCCACCCTCTAACCTCTTCAATGCTTTCCCATTCTAAGTCCCTAGAATCTTCCTCATATAAATCTCTTCCTTAGAATCTAAAAATCCAAACCCTAACCTAGTGGGATAAAACCTTAATCCTAACTCTAATTTGTCCTTCAATCATGATCTAATGAAGCTAAAGCTCAATATCTAGGTGAAATACCCCAAGGACGTAGATTTTGTTTTTGGTAATAAGAGAAAAGTGGTGGGGTTTATCCTATTTTTCCAAACTATTCAATATTTTTGATGAAGCAAGGATTATATATTGAGAATATTTTTGTGTGGAAGCCATACAAGAGGATAATTTTTGGGATAATTTTGCTCAAGGCAATGATCAAGCAACGATGAAATTAGGATTTGAAGTCAAGCCCAAAAAAACATTACAACAAGATGACAATAAAGATAAATGAGGCCTATTTATGTATCCAAATCACCGCAAAGGAATACTCTTTGTACATTTTGATGTTGATCCAGAAGATGGTCAAGTTCGAACACATGACCTCCATGTGTGTTGCAATCCAACAAACACTTGAATCCACCCTCTTCAACGCTTCCCCCTTCCAAGGTCATACAATCTTCCTCTACCAAAAAAATTTAAATTGCATAATCTATCCACCTATCCAAAAAACCAAATATATAAATTTATTGAATCCTCCAGATCCAAAAGCTATAGATCCCACTTCCACAATCGATGTTACATCTACATGCTCATCAGTTCAAAACTCAACCCACCAACCTACTATCACCATATATATGCAACCAGATAGCCCTTAGAGCGAGGGTTAAAATCTTGAAAATTCAAAAATAACTCATCCAAACCCCACCATCACAAGATTTGAAGGTTTCTTGTTCCAACCTAACATCTCATTTTCAATTTCAAGCCTTGTTTTGAATGTGGTGCTATATTGTTTAACTAATTTTTTTGTTTAAATAAATAAATTCTTTTTTCTAATCATATCAAACTATATAGCAGTCTATCCCTCAAACATTTTAAGGGTAAGAAAATTTTATCATTAATATTTTTAATTAGTTCTTGATAGGTACATAGGGGAAATGGTAAAACATTTTAAGGGTAATAAAAGTTTATCATTAATATTTTTAATTAGTTCTTGATAGGTACATAGGGGAATGGATAAAACATTTTAAGGGTAAGAAAAGTTTATCATTAATATTTTTAATTAGTTCTTGATAGGTACATAGGGGAAAGGGTAACATCATTGCATGCTACCACTATAAACCCTAACCCGTTAGGTTAGATGAATTCAATAGGATCCCAAACCTCCAAGGCATCGAATTAGGACAGCCAACCAACAAACACTAGGCTGCTACCATCTAACCTATCCCTTTTTGAGTATGGCTTGGTTTGAATCTTGGACCTCCCCAAAAAAAAGCAAAGCGTTAACCACTTGTCAAACCTTTTTAACATAAATTATTGGTTAGAATTTGTGCATAACCAAGGGCAAGTTGCTGCAATTAAAAAAGAATATATAGAAAATAAAGGGTATCAAAAGCTTCCTAAAACCTCCACACTATTTTTAATAATTCTTAACAATTATTAAAAGTAACCAACATCAATATGTATTAAAAAAAACTTCAATTAGAGTGGATATTGGAGCTCATAATGGCTGAATTTAACGGATCCTCGCAGTTTTCTGTTGCAAGATCTTCAATTGTAAAAAAATAATATCTGAAGGATTAATTTGGTATTTATTTTTAGCCACTTTGTATTTCGTTTTGTGTCTAGCTATAGACATTTAATAACGTCCTGGAAAATACGTTTATGCCTTTTACTTTCCTATAAATATTTTCAGTATACTGTTTCTGCACTGTAAGTTAGAGACCCCATATGAACAGAAGCTGCATAAAAAGAATCCAACCACAATGATATAATTTGGTACACCTAATACAGGTTATTAAAAACAAGATCCGCTAGGAAGCCTAGTTCGTTGTTATGCATACGGAGACTCAATTTTTATTAGCGACGCCCACATGGATAAAGAACACCGTACGAATCCCTCTCACAGCAATTCACAGCTTCCCCGCCCAGAACCTAAGCCTAAAGCATTAAAACGTTAATGTCCGCCTCCACACCTTGTTTCTTGACTTCAAAACCAGAGCCTTGATCTTATTCCCCTAAAAAAGCCTCTAATATTCAGTTTCTTCCGGAAATCTCCAAAATGATTAAAAAATGCTCCGTGCAAATTTCACGCTACCCTTCAAAATCCTTAATCTTCTGTACTTCACAGGACCAGATATCAAAACTTTAACTGTTACTTTATTTTTATAAAACATTTAAAAATATATTTATAAACAAAATTCTCTAACTTTAAAACACATACCTATAATATAACATCCAAAATCATAATATATTTTCAATTTTAATTAATGATACAGTTAAACTTAAAAAATAATATAAAATTCTACCTGAAATGAATATAAAATCCTACTAAAACCACTATCCAAATTCTATAAAAGTACATCCAAAAACAAGGAAAACTCTTAACATGCAATACCCTATTTTCACTGCAAATGATGCTGTTTTAATTTTACTCAATTTGAGTCTTATGTCCGTCACGATAAAGATAATAACTACCCAACTCGTACAACCCAATGCTTATTCAAAACTAATAGTAATCTTTCATTGATATTTTAAATTAACCGAGAATAGAAAAGTTCAGCATTACCATCTATAAAATACAAGAGTATTATTCTTTAAATATATAAGAGAATTTGATAAATATTATTAGGTATTGTTATTATAAAATTTAGTTTATTGGATTAAGTAGAAAGAATTATTGGATGTCATCACTGTAAACCTTAACCTGCTGTCTGCTATTAAATTAAAGGAAAGGAGAAACCATAAATGCTAATACTATAAACCCTAACCCAAAAAAAAAACTAAGAACACAATCAACTCACAAATACTCTAAACCACTAACTACCATTCCTTTTAAGTTGTAGCTTGAATCTTTAAAACAGATAGATCGAAATCCTAACACTGTCCTGTCCTGTCCTGTCCTTATCGCATATAAATACAAGATCATCTACTTAAAAAACAACAGCTCTCATGAAAATGGTGTTTGCGACTAATCTAAAACTGCAACCTTTTCTCCATCCTAAAATACCGAGAAGAAAAATAAATAAATGATTTTCCATACCAGGTTGCCTCCGTTAAATTCAATGAAAACGGTATTGTCGCTCCGAATATAGAGTTGTCCATCAGAACAAGATGGCAAAGGCGGATCTGCGCGTTGAAGAAGTTCTACCAAGTCAGGGGGAACCGGAACCCCAACCGGAACATGGATCGCTGTCATCTTGAATTCGTTTTCTACGAAAAACCCAACACACGCGTAATGCAAATGTCAATTTACAGACAGAATTTCAGTCGCCCTCATTCACTTTATATCTTTGCGCCATGGATGTAGTCCGTTGGGTCTTCTTTCGTGAGAGCAAGATCTCCAGTTCCATTCCAGAGGCCGTCACAAAAATATAATATATTCCCGTGTAGACACGTAAGAGAACCAGGTAAAAGATTATTCTTATCTTATTAACTTTTTTTTAGGAAATCTTAAAGAACGGTTCAATAATTGGTTTGTAAGTTTTAATATTTTAATAAAATTAGTTTTAATATTTGTTTTTTCTTGAATTATAAATTTGTTAGTGTAATTTAAGGAATACAGTTTTATTAACTTTTCAAATTTTAAATTTTGTTATTTTTTTTTAAAAGGATTTGAAAAAATTATATTAAAAAATAAATTATTTACAAGTTAAGAGGAGATTCCTCCAATTTTATCTAGTAATTTTTTTTTTAAATTTTTCAACAAACTTTTATAATTTTAAAGCCTACCATTATAAGAACTAACTACTTTTAGTTACAACAATAAAGAAAGGTATGTATTGGAGCTAATCATTTTTAATTTTATTTGTTAAAAACTAATAAACAAATATATGTTGATTATCTTGGTGCAAAGAAAATATTTAGGAAAAGAACCTTACCCAAAGGATCAATAGCAAGGACCTTCATATCAAATATTTTGGAGTTGATAAAGAAACATATTAGATAGTTATTCAAGGGGAATTATGCAATTTTTTGGTTTGATGCTTGGTTGAAGCCTTATCCTCTTATCTCTTACTCAAAATTACAACCATTGGCTTAGACATGCATAGATTATGAAGATCCAAATATTAAGGACTATAGGAATATGAGCAATAACTTTAGATCATGGACTTCTATTATAAAAAATAATTTTGATAAACCCATTTTTGAATATTTCCATGTTACCTTAGATCAAACACATCTTTTGTTTTAATGTCATTATTGCAAATGACTTTTCCATGTATGTTCAAATCATGTAACCATGTTGTTACCGCATTTTTTTCCACACTTGAGACTTCTCATGATGAGCACTATATTTGTAAACATCATACAAGAGAGACAATAGTAGGTTCCAAACTTAAGCATGATTTTGAGATTTATTTTTAAAATTTCTATTATTTCTTTCAAGCCATGGATTCTAATAAATAATGAGAAACTTGCTACTATCCATTATACATATGAGGTTGTTAAGTCATAAGAGGAAACTCTAGAGGAGGAGATATTTCCACCAATACTATTTGATCCAATAGCTTTTGGTAAGGTTCCACAACTAGAAATAATAATAACAATAGTAAGTTCATCTTCCTCTACTTCTATAGATGAAGTAGAATATCTAATAAAAAATATGGAACAACTTATAATGATTTTATTGCAAGGAATTGACATAGGAACAAAACAATCTAAAAATGGAGATAGAGATATTAGGAAGAATTTGTCTAAGGTAGTCTACTATGAGTTTAAAGAGAAATGGTATTACAAGAAAAATTACCATAATAAGGCATCTAATTTAGGGTTAAAGAGTAACGAGAAAGACAAATGTCTAGTTAATATTTTTGATATTGTTCAAGATAACGAAGAAGTTGATGTTATGGCTATGAAGCAAGCTCATGATAGGACATCCAATGAAGGAAAGAAAGTCAAGAAGAAGAAAGAAAAACCCAATAAAAAGGAGAATAAAATTAGGAGTTCAATATTTTCTAATCTCAGTATGCCAAGCATCATACTCAATCATGGAGGATTTGAGTAAGGCTATATGGGAAATATCGATGAGTAGTTGGATAAAAGCAAGTAAAATAAATGTTTTTAGAGTCCCATGATGGTGTGTGTGGATGCTTTTTTAGGAATATTACAACAAGAAGAATTTTAAATGCAAGATATCATTGGACAACACTCTTCAAATATTATATCGAGTAATGTAAAACATGTGATGTGTGCCAGTACTTTAAGAAATATAGGAATATAACTACCCCCTTATGGCTTATATTTCCTCTTGGACCCTTTGATAAGTTAAGAATTGATATTTTTGGGCCCTCTCCTATAAGGACACAAAGGAATAGATACATCATTGTTGCCATATATTATTTGTCTAAGTGGGTTGAAGCTCATGTAGTGAATTATAAGATAGACGAATAACATGTGTAGTTCCACTATGATCAAAATGTTAGTAGGCTTGGATGCCCAATGAAGATTATCTTCGACCAAGGTACCTATTTCCTAAATAAAGTTGTGGAAGACTTGGCTCAATTTGTAGTCAAGCATAGAAAGGTGACTACATATAAACTAAGTACCAATTGGTAGCTAGAGTCAGCTAATCATGTTCTATGATAGATCCCTACAAATGATGTGGATCTTCAAGTTGATACATGGGATAAAATAATCCATGCAACACTATGGGCTTATAGGACCAAAATCAAGGTAACCATATGGTATTCCTTGTTTTTATTGTTGTATGACATTGATCCTATTCTTTTCATTAAATATGATGTATTTGACCATATGCGATATGATATGAGACAGAAAGAATAAAAGGTATCCATGAATGACTAGGTGGTACAACTACACTGATTGTATGAAATGCAAAAGATAATGCAAGACCACATTGTAAAGAAGATGAAAGAAAAAAAGTATTGGGACAAAAAGTTGAAGTGGTCCCCCTTCAAGGTCGATGACTTGGTTATGGTGTATAATGCAAAATCTAAAAAGAGAGATCATAAAAAGTTTCTACCAACATATATAGGCCCCTACTGGATAATTCTCATACGTGACAATGAGACCTACAATTTTGATGAGTTGGATGGAAGGCCGATTAATAAATTGGTCATACATGATAAAATCAAGCTATTTCATCCTCTAGAAGATATTAGACCTACTCTAAGGATGAAGTATAAATTAAGATGGGGAGAGACATTGAAGCCATAAATTTTGAAACTATATGCATGTGCAATATCATGTAGAATATATAGTGGTACAACTTGTTAAAAAATATTACAACTTGGTAGCTTGTTCTATATGCTTGCATTGGATTAAAGTCATTGAGAAAGTTGTGATGATCATTAAATAACAACATGTTTGAATAGTAAAAGTTAATAGTAACCATGAAAGTATCATGGTCATGATCAATTATTTTTGTAAGTGTATTTGTCCCAATAAGACATGTAAATAATAAAAACTCTAGAAATCCAAGATAGTCAAGAGTGATATTGGAAGTATTATGTAATCATATAAAAAGTACAAAATAAAAATCTCTAGAAGCATATAATATTTGGACTATCATGATGCAATAGAGGTAAAAGTCATTTAATTTTTTTTGAAAAATATTTGATCTTTTAGAAGCCATACCTTTATGAAGGGTTATGCATTTTAGTTGATTATTAGACCTGTAGAATTTGAATATCTTTAAAATGAGTGGTCATATGAAGGAATCCGAGCAATATTGAGTGAGATACAACATTGTGAAGTCAACCATACGAAACAAAGGTAGTGATGATTTTTCAAGTCACAAAAAACTAAAATTATGAATATATGTTAGTTAGGGTTCATATGATGGGAAGAGAAATGAAGGGATGTAGACACCA
Organism: Wollemia nobilis; assembly: GCA_028583015.1. Classification (NCBI taxonomy): domain Eukaryota; kingdom Viridiplantae; phylum Streptophyta; class Pinopsida; order Araucariales; family Araucariaceae; genus Wollemia; species Wollemia nobilis. The sequence continues at coordinate 589,870 of JAQPPZ010000599.1, forward strand.
AAATAACACCAATCCGATTAAGTGACTACAAACACTGATCGCATTGATATACACAGCTTTTAGGGCAGCCCTCAGAGGTCAAACAATGGTCCTAGCCACTCACATTACAGTTTAGAAGGTCAGAAAGTAAACGGAATAAAGATGGTCATTTTAGCAAGCCTTCACAAAAACAAAGTCAAAACAAGTCTTCATCAAGGAGCCATAAAAAACAAAGTCAAAACAAGCCTTCACAAAAACAAAGCAAGAACAAATCTTAAGCAAACTTCAAATCGTGGCAAACTTTAGGAGCAAAGGAAGTTCGGCCTTAGGCGTCGCGAAATCGCGACGTCGCGAAATCACGACGTCGCAATTTCGTGACACTTTGGGGCTCGAGGGGAACCTCGCCCGAAGTGTCACGATTTCGTGACACTTCAGAGCTCGAGGGAGAACCTCGCTCGAAGTGTCACGATTTCGTGACACTTCGAGGCTCAAGGGGAACCTCACCCGAAGTGTCGCGATATCATGACGTCACGATATCGCGACACTTCGGGGCTCGAGGGGAACCTCGCCCAAAGTGTCATGATTTCATGACACTTCAGGGCTCGAGGGGAACCTCGCCCGAAGTGTCACGATTTCGTGACACTTCGGGGCTCGAGGGGAACCTCGCCCGAAGTGTCATGATTTCATGACACTTCAGGGCTCGAGGGGAACCTCGCTCGAAGTGTCACGATATCGCGACGTCGTGATATCGCAACACTTCGGGGCTCAAAGGGGAGCCTTGCCCGAAGTGTCGCGATATCGCGACGTCGCGATATCGTGACACTTCGGGGCTCAAAGGGGAGCCTTGCCCGAAGTGTCGCGATATCGCGATGTCACGATATCGCGACACTTCGGGGCTCAAAGGGGAGCCTTGCCCAAAGTGTCGCGATATCGCGACACTTCGACGTTTAAAGGCGGACTTCAGCAAACTTGCATCAATCAAAGGCGGACTTCGGCATTGACCAAGAAGAAGCAAGCATTAACACGACTCAGTGACCGTTGGGCACGTGGCAGTCAGAGACAGTCATTTATGGCTTTTGCTTGTGCATGCGCACGTAGGTGGGCCGATTGACATTTAGCGGACTGTTGCCAGAGAATTCACGTAGCCCTAATCAAGGCGGAGTCTCTTCTCGGTTGAGAAGGCATGATCGCCACGTGGCACCCCTGCGTGCCCCTTTCAGAGAGAGACCCCATGGGTCTATAAAAAGCGATGAACTTTCCCATTCATAGGAGGTTAGGAAGCATTTTTCTCAGAGAACGAAGTGCTATAACAACCCAGACCCGATCATATTCCCTTGGATTTCAATCTTCTACACCTGTAATTTCCTTCACGAGGGAGGTTATCGGTGGCTTTCCAGAAGCATAAATCTGATCTTAATATCCGACAGTGGATCACAATATCCCACTAATTCGACGACAACTCAACACAGTAGATTCTGGGCCCTTCCTTAGTGGATTGGCGCCAAAACTAAGTTCTAACGGGGGCGGCCCGTTTGGGCACCCCACGTCTTTTTGATAGCTTCATATTGATTTATTCTGTATAGCATGTTTATCGTACGATTAAACTTTACGCTATTTACGTAGTTCATGATCTGGATTTCAAAAAATGGTTATCACGTATTATCAGGTTTAAATAGTTTATCGATTGTTTATTTTATCACTGCGTGCTTATCCTGCATTAACGATTATCTTGCATTGCATGTTTAAGATATATGTTGAATATTATTATGCTCCGGATTGCAAAAAATATCTCGTTTAAATATTTTATAGAATTCAAATGTTCTGTCCTTTTATTATAGGTGTTACTAATGTTTTTTATGTTTTTATTTTGTATGCAGGTTTTCAACAGCATAGGAGCGGGAGAAGCAAAGAATCACCTACAACAGCGGCGACGACATTTTAATCCGCCCATCTCACGTGTGGGCATGCGGAAGAGGGATTATTAGTCGTGACAAGAAATGCATCTGACTCTCTTATCCCTTAAAAAGGAAGGAGACGTATTGTAACACAGTTTGTAAAGTGTATCAATAAAAGAGATTACCCTATTTTTTATTGCTTTTATCTTGTGTCGATTTGCATATGTTGTTTCTTGTTCTTGTGGTATAATATTCCTTTTTATTTCCGAAATCTCGTGCTTTCAATGGCGATCACGGTGGGATAGGTCTCTGCGACCTCGTCAAGCTTTGCCTCCGAGACCTTATAGACCCGAGAGGGAGGCCACTCCCCGAAACAATGATGGGTACCCTCAACGGGGACTCAATCAAGGTCATAGGTCTCACCCAGAGACTCCTCAAGAAGTTTATGAGGAGTACGAACCAGAACTAGAACGGGCCAAAATGCCCCATCAAGGCGGGAGGGCTGCCACCCGGCCACCCCCCCATAGGCCTCCAGTCTCCCATAACTCACAACGGGAGCAAACCAAAGAGGAAGAAATAAAATCTTCTCGATGCATACAAGGCGCTATTAGAGCATTTGGAATCTATGGAGACAAAGGCTTCTGGGCATCAAAAACCCACGTTGCGTCAACTCCGCAGCCATCCAGTGCATCCCTCAGTGCCTACACCTCTTTACCCTGAACACTTCAAGTTGCCTCAATTGGCAATTTTTAAAGGTGAAGAGGACGCACAAGAACACGTCACAAGGTTCCTAAGTCAATGCTTCGGCATCCAAGATAATGATGCATTGTTGCTTAGAACTTTCATAACCACATTCGTAGGCCCTGCCTCGGATTGGTTCACACAACTACCCAAACACAGTATAAACAACTTAGATCAATTAGTAGATGCATTTCTTGAACGCTTTGCCTTCAACACAAGAAAGAAGGCATCACTTAGTGATCTGGCCAACCTCAAGCAATATGAGGAAGAAACAATGGCAGCATACGGGAATCGATGGAGGGCTTTGCTTTCTAAGCTACCCTACCGTCCCCCTATGTCTGATCTTACACAGATGTTTGCATGGAGTTGCTTAAAATCAATCTCTGGTCTATTGCTGCTGTAGCAATACGACAACTTAGAAGAAGCTTTGGCGCAAGCCAGAGTTATAGAAGAGATTAAGATAGGCGAAGGCGCAATCGCCAAGCCTAAAAAGAAAGAGTGGAATAAAACCACTAAAACTGGGACAACGCAATCACAACCCGCTGCGGTTAACCAAGTTGCGATAAATGCTCCCAAGCCTACGCAAGAAATACAGCCCCAAAAGGCTAATTACCAGGCAGTGCCTCCTAGTTACGAAAGAGATAATAAGAAACAGGAGCAGAATCAGCAGCGTCGCCCTAGGCGACAATTCACCCCTTACACGGAGTCCAGGGACTCCCTATTTGACCACTTGTCAGTGGCAAATTTAGTTACCCTTCCAGAGATCCAAACTGTAGACCCTAACGCTCCCAAGCCTAAGGGATACAGAGAGGAATTGTATTGTCGATTCCATAGGAGAAGGGGACATGATTTAAATGGATGCTAGAAATTTAAAGGATTAATCCAAGATCTAATCGACAATAAAACATTGGCCGTGGACAACCCCATAGCGCCAAACAACCAACAAATGGGGGTATTCAAGGACCCTTTGCTCGCCCATGAGGCACAGGCAAAACCTCTCCAGATTAACGAGGTGCGACAGAATCTTCCCATGCAAGGATTTGTGGGAATGATTAGCATAGTGACACGGAACAAAAAGTACCCAGCAGCTTGCCCCGAGGTAGCCACGAGGGAAGTTCCAACGACGTCGTAGCCTCAGCAAGGCCCTGTGCAAATACCTCCGCCTAGACCCGAGGTCACGATACGGACCAAACTCACGCAGAGTTTGCGGACCACATCGGCTAGGCTATCCATTTACGAGCTTATTCAATAGTCAGCACCTCATAGAGAAGCTCTTATGGAAATATTAAAAGCCATCGAATTACAGCCTCACGAAGCAAATTCTTTCAACAACTTCGTGGGACATGTGAAGAGATGTACGGAGCCGGTCATCACCTTCAGAGAGGATGAAGTCAAAGCAATATCGAATGACATGGTAGATCCACCCCTACACGTTGTTGCGCGGGTCAACGGGATCCCGTACAAGAGAGTGCTGGTAGATACTGGCTCGTCCAGTAACATCATTACCACGGCAGCACTAAAACATTTAAAGTCGCCAGCCTCTCATATCACAGCCTCCACGTACACACTGCGAGCTTTCAATGATGCAATATGCTCGACAGTCGGCACAGTTGTTCTACCTGTCCAGGTAGGACAAAATACAATACCAACATTGTGCCATGTGTTAGAAGGCGAGATGGCTTACAATATACTACTAGGGCGGCCTTGGATCAGGGACATGAAGTGTGTCCCTTCGATCGCCCACCAGTGCTTAAAGTATGCTTTTGAAGGAGAAATACATGTAGTCCCGATGGACTTAGAACCCTTCAAGTATTGCAATGCGGTACAATTAATGCCTCGATCGACCCTCCCTTCAACGCATTTGGATTTCCAGTTAAATCCATCTAAACAGGGTCCAATACTACAGGCACCACTGGTGACCAAAATAGCAAAATCCCAGCCAGGTGAGTCTTCATCATCTGCTCCTTCATTATCAACGCCACCTGTCATGGCTAAATAGAAGGACAAGGGAAAACAGATCATGGAAGAGGCTCCGCCCCTAGAAGAGGGGTTGCCCACAATATCAACGATATCAACAGAGGAAACACCTAGCACCACGGAAGCTGAGATTCCTAAACCACCAAACATGGAATGGACTCAGGAAGGACTCCCGTTCCCTCCCTCCCAAGCATCAACAATCATTGTTGAAATGGCCAGTACAGGCTTGGGGGAGTACATAGTGCAGAATGTTGTGGCAACGCCCGCATTAGAGTCAGTACAGGATATGGGGAGACCTCGCCTTCCCATAGGAACAATTGTTCCCCTAGGTCACCCACCCAACCAGACAAATTTTGTGTATGGGGGCCTTGATCATGGTCTTGAACCATGTAAACAAAAGGAAGCAGACGAAGAGCCTTTTGTTGAAAACATCAACTATCTGTCAAACCCAGACTTTGCCCTAAAATATCTCGGCCAATGCAATTGGCATGGATACGGGCTAGGCAGATATGAGCAAGGGATGCGGGTCCTTTGCCAACCAAGATATCAGATGCCATATGATAAATCAGGAGTAGGGTTTAACCACCCCCTACCCTTAGACATCTTGGTCAAAAATATGCAAGGCCTAGAAATAGGCAACAAGGGGGGATTGGCACCAGATCTTTATGCCAACCCGAATACAGAATATACATTGGGAGACTACCTCCCATGGTCAACAAACACCCTTGGCAACAACAGTAATCCCTCTCCTTTGCTAGAGAGAGGTGAAAGTTCAGACATAAATCCTCAAAGAGAACATCAACGGCTTTCGGACATCTTTCTGAAGTTATTCCCCTTAGAGGTTCCAGTTGAGTCAATACAGTGTCAAGAAGATCAGGTCCCTCCACCAAGAGTGGAACAACCGCAATGGGACCAGATTAACTTACTGGAACAAGGAGAGTCCTCAACGTCGCAAGTAATAGTTTCTGAAGAGAATGAACATTTTTGGGCCTCCGAAAGTGATTCAGAAGATGAGACTGAGATGGACTATCTCAGACATGCGCGACGGCATTACCGCCCTTTAACTCATGAAGATCTAATGGGACAGATGGGCATAAGGTTAGGGCATGAATGGTGGGTAGACCCAGCGAGGTGGGACCAAGTGTTGGATCCATGGCTCCAAATTCATGATGAGCACCGTCCACCTCGAGACCCTATCATGATAACAGTGCCGAGGGAAGACCCTGTCCTCCTTTTAGCACATAGGGCCGATCCGTTCGTGCCCGTTCCCCTAGAGCCAGATCCAGAGTATAGGGAGCATCTAGAAGAATCAAGTTATCATACCCACGGTAATGGAGACCAAATTCATTCCATCCACATGATCTCCATTGATTTGACCGCACCCATCCGCAATCCGGCCGATCCAGCACGGTCATTGCATCTAGACATAGATGCCATCGACTGGGATCGCGTCAATTCACCTTTATCACCATCAGAGTACTGGCATTTCGGTGAAATGCCTCATTTTACCCCAAGGACAACTCAGGATATTTTTTAGGCTGAAGAGGAACCCGAGGTTCCCAATGCAGATCTAAATTTAGCTAATGATATCCATTTGATCCCGACTCCACATCAGTTGGAGGATGGATCCCACATGTCGATCGAGGAGACGACCGATGTAGATATCGGCACAGATCCAATGAATCCATAGATTCTTAAGTCGGGGGTAAGTCTTTCCCCCGAAGAGCAAGCCGACTACATTGCCCTTCTCAAAGAGAAGAAGGAGGTTTTTGCATGGTCGTACAAAGATATGCCAGGACTAGACCCGCAACTAGTCACGCATAATTTAACGCTTGATCCGACAATCAAGCCTGTAAAGCAAAAACTACGTAAGATGCACCCAACAGTGGCCTTAATGGTCAAAGACGAATTGCAAAAGTTGTTGGATGCACAGTTTGTCATCTACGTGGATTATCCGCCATGGTTGTCCAACATGGTTCCCGTCAAGAAGCCCGACGGGAGGATTCGCATATGCACCAATTTTTGAGATCTAAACAAAGCGAGTCCTAAGGATGATTTCCCCTTGTCGAGCATCGACGCATTGGTAGACGCTACAGCAGGTCACGAAATGCTCTCCCTAATGGATGGTTTTTCGGGATATAATCAAATTCGTATCAATCCTGAAGACCAACTAAAAACGGCATTCACAACGCCTTGGGGGACATTTTGTTATAAGGTCATGCCTTTTGGCCTTAAAAATGCTGGAGCCACCTACCAACGTGCCATGACATATATCTTCCATGATTACATGCACAAAACTTTGGAAGATTACATGGATGATTTGCTAGCCAAGTCTCTCTTGCGCTCAAATCATATCGATGACTTAAGCAAGATCCTCGATCGCCTCATGGAGCATAAAGTTAGACTAAACCCCAAGAAGTGCGTCTTTGGCGTCACATCCGAAAAACTCTTGGGTTTCATAGTCTCAAAGCGAGGCATCGAGGTGGACCCAAAGAAAGTCAAGGCAATCCTTGAAATGGTTCCCCCAACTACAATCAAGCAGCTCAGAAGTCTGCAGGGAAAGGTCGCATCGATTAAATGCTTCATAGCGCAATTATCTGACAAGTGCCGACCCATGAACAAATTATTGCACAAGGGGGTTACATTTCATTGGGATGACGAGTGCCAGTCAGCCTTTGACGAGATCAAACAATACCTGGTTTCGCCACCAGTATTGGCACCACCTAGACCAGGAGTGTCGTTCTACTTATACATCTCAGCTATTGAGGTGGCACTGGGCGCCATGCTAGCCCAGAAGAATGAACTTCACAAAGAACAGGCTACATACTATCTTAGCCGCACCCTGGTCAGTTATGAACTTAACTATGCATACATTGAGAAACTCTGCTGGGCAGTGGTGTTTGCTACCAAAAAGCTACGCCACTACATGCTGAGCAACACTACGTATGTTGTGTCTAAGGAGAATCCATTGCGATACATGATGAGTCGTACTTATCATAGTAGTCGCACGACGAAATGGATCATGTTGTTGACGGAATTTGACATAGAGTTTATTGGACAAAAATCTATCAAAGGACAAGTCATAGCCGATCAACTAGCAGAGGCTCCTCTTGAAGACGATCAGCCTCCGGTCATAGAACTACCCGATGATGGGGTCTTCCATGTCTCGGAATCGCCGGATTCCGATGAGCCTGAGTCACGAGCCGACATAACCCTATTCTTCGATGGTTCTAAATGTGAGCAAGGTGGTGGCACGGGAATTGTATTCTTCACACCGCAGGGTGCTCCAATACCCTTGTCATTTAAATTAAACTTCCCGTGCACCAACAACAATGTAGAGTATGAAGCCTTGCTCCTAGGTCTTCAGACAACAATCGCCATGAACATCAAACGACTGAATATCTTTGGTGATTCCCTGTTAATAGTCAATCAAGTCAAAGGGGTATATCAATGCAAATGCCCAGTCCTGTAGGCTTATAAAGCCCTTGTGGAAAAATTCCTGGCAAAACTTGAGTGGTATGACATCGAGGCACTCCCTCGATCATCGAATCATTTTGCGGACACAATGGCCTCCTTGGGGTCACTAATTCCGCAAGACCTTTCCGGTGATATGACAACCATTCAAGTCAAAACCTTATCGCAATCCGTGATGGAGCGTGCAAGCTCAGACTTGACGCCAGGAATCCACATGATCCAGATTGAACCATCCTCGGATAAGTTCTCTCGAATCCGAGATCGTCTGAAACGTGCCAAATGGGGGTCCTTGTTCTCCCCTACTCCCATTAATAGCAACACAACGCTATTCTTACAGGTTCTATCCCATTCAGCGTTCGCTAGGGATGAACTTCAAAAGGGATTGGCTGTTCATACTGTCGAGGTTTCTGATCAACAGGACTGGTATTTACCCATCAGAGACTACCTCAAGTTAGGTAATCTCCCACTTGAATTGACTCATGCCGCAAAACGAGCACTCAAGCGGAAAGCGGCTAAGTATGTCTTGATAGGAGACATTTTGTATCGTCGCAGCTATGAAGGAATCCTCCTTCGTTGCTTGGACCAGACAAGAGTCCACTTGGGCGATCGCCCAAGCGCACGATGGTACATGTGGTGGCCACTTCAGTGGTATGGCCATTGCAAAGCGCATTCTTTGCATGGGCTATTATTGGCCATATTTAGAGCGAGATTGCTGCACCTATGTCAAGAAGTGCGTGAAGTGTCAACATCATGCCAATTTGATGCACGTACCTTCTCAGGCCTTGCAGACAGTCCAGTCTGCTTGGCCGTTCTCGCAGTGGGGCTTTGATCTAATTGGAAAGATCTCCCCTGCATCGTCAGGCCATCACACATTTATCATAACGGCCACAGAGTATTTCACCAAGTGGGTGGAAGCAATTCCGCTTACCTCTACGACAGGACCCCGCATTGTGGAGTTCATTTTGCATAACATCATATGTCATTTTGGTATTCCATCCAAAATAGTCTCGGATAATGGGACGCCTTTCAAGAACAAAGACGTGCGTGCTTTGACCACAAAGTACAAGATTCAACACGACTTTTCGACACCCTATTATCCGCAAGCGAATGGGCAAGCAGAGGCGTCAAACAAAATGCTAGTTGCCATCCTTAAAAAGACCGTCGCCGATAGTCATAAAGATTGGCACATTCAAATCCCACTTGCCCTATGGGCCTATCGCACTAGCATTCGGACACCCACTGGGGCCACTCCATTTTCGCTCGTGTATGGCTCCGAGGCAGTCATGCCTCTAGAGTTGGAGATTCCTTCCCTACGCATATCAATGCGAGGAGTTCATCGATGATGACTCTGCGCGGCAGGCCCGGTTAGACCAGCTTACGTTGCTTGACGAACGACGCGTTAATGCTCTCGAGCATTTACGTATTTATCAAGAGCGACTTAAGAAAGCTTACAACATGAAAGTTCACCTCAGGGACTTTCGGGTTGGTGATTTGGTTTTGAAGGAAAACCAACAGAATTCCAGTTTGCCATCCCACCTAAGGGACAAGTTTGCGGCAAATTGGTTAGGTCCATATGTCATTGATAGCAAAATAGGACCCGGGACATACCGGCTAGCTTCTCTTGACGGTATCAAGGAAAAAGAACCCTTGAATATCAGTCATTTGCGACCATTTCATATCTAAGAGAGCCAAATCCCAAAAATGCTCCAAGGATTCTCGCAATCGCTTGGTCAATCCCAAAATGCTCCAAGGATTCTCGCAATCGCTTGGTCAATCCCAAAATGCTCCAAGGATTCTCGCAATCGCTTGGTCAAATCCCAAAAATGCTCCAAGGATTATCGCAATCGCTTGGTCAATCCCAAAAGGCTCCAAGGATTCTTGCAATCGCTTGGTCAATCCCAAAAGGCTCCAAGGATTCTCAAAATCGCTTGGTCAATCCCAAAATGCTCCAAGGATTCTCACAATCGCTTGGTCAAATCCCAAAAATGCTCCAAGGATTATTGCAATTGCTTGGTCAAACCCCAAAGGCTCCAAGGATTCTTGCAATTGCTTGGTCAATCCCAAAATGCTCCAAGGATTCTTGCAATCGCTTGGTCAATCCCAAAAGGCTCCAAGGATTCTTGCAATCGCTTGGTCAATCCCAAAATGCTCCAAGGATTTCCACAATCGCTTGGTCAAAAATCAAGAAAATTCAAAAACAACAAAAATCATCAAAAACAACAAAAATTTGCATCTCATTTCTAGGCATACTCACATTCATCAATAGAGAGCTCTTCTCGCACCTCATCTTCATATTCACCAAAATCAATCCATCAAAAATACAAAAATACATCGATGCATTAAAGCATTGCATCCATACATCGCATATTTGTGGTCGTATAGGTCAAAGGCACCATAGGCTGTAATTGCTCTGCTAGTCCATCTTGTTCCATACTGTTCCATTTTACAAAAACAACAAAAACACCATGCATTGTTTTTACCACACTAGAGTCAGTGGTCTTTTAATGTATCAAGAGTTTTCGTGATTCAGTCATCCTTTTGCTCTTTAGCCATGTAATGTATCAAGTCAAACAGATTTTACGAAGGTAGAGTTACACTTGAAATACACCTTGTTACGTAGCATCCCAACACAAATTAAAACACATAAAAATTCCCAAGTTGTGTAAACGAAAGATGAAACCTGCACAGTAATCCAGGTCACCATAAGCGAAACGGTTATCTTGCTCATCCCCCTGTGCGAATGACCCCAAGAATGCTGAGAGTTGGCAAAAGGACAAGCACCCTCCCTACCCAATTCCCTAAGAATCCCTAGTCCTCAAATAGTTGCAAAACATCAAAAAATTTGCAAAAAGTCAAAACATCAAAATTTGACATCCTAACAGTGCACACATCAAAAGGCACAAACAATAGTGATTATCGTCACTCCATATCCCCAATCCCTTGCTCAAAAGAAAAACAAATCAAAATAAACAGTGATCTTATCACTACAAACGAGCAAGTATCCCAATACAATTGAAGAAAAGAAGGGAGTTGAACTTGAATCCCTGGAACTCTCAACATTCCAACAGGTCATGAGGCAAGCCTCAGTATCGGTTTGGTTGATAGCCTATCGGTCACTGGTGGTAAACTTCTCGCATGACGATATATCTATCACATTAACTTGTGTACAGATCAATATTTGCATGTGGATGAGCTAGCTTATGGTATCCTGGATAACACCGTAGATTAATCTAACTAAATACAACAAAGGAGTTAGTGGAGCTAATTAGGTGATCCTTAGTATAGGTTCGGTTGAAAGCCCATCTGGCACCGGCGGTATCCTGACAAATACCACATAAATGAACTCAATTGCACACACGGGGATGTGAAATAGCTTGGTCAAAAAAACAAGTCCGATTCATACCTTGTTCAAAAGTCTTGTAAGATAAAGTACAGTCATGGCTAGTAAGTTAAAACCGTCTGAGTCTCAGAAAACCTTGGATACATTTCTAAACCAACTGCGCTACTTTTCATCCTTACAATACCATCAGAAAATACAAAAAAAAAAGAAAAACACATGTATACATACAAAGTCATGCATCACAGCAATTAAAATAATAGAGTTCTAAACAGTCTATGGTGCCATAGCCAAACACCACAAAGTCCATCCATCCATTTCATTTCTATATATCACATACATTTGCATTCATCACAACATATGCATCCATCAAAAGAAATCAACATACAACAATCGCATTTATTATACCATATGCATCCATCAAAAGAAATCAACATACAACAATCGCATTTATTATACCATATGCATCCATCAATATAATAGCATGCATCCATCAACATCAATCATTATGCATACCATAATATCATGACATATACACAAAGAAAGAAAATCAAAACAACAAAAACATCATAAAAATGCAACACAAAAACATAGCAATAAGCATTGCCAGACACAAGTGCTCTTGCACTTAACCTCTTGGCATAAAAAATCGATGTCGGGGCTTAAATTATCACTCTCCTACTTCCCCAAGAAGGCTACCATAGCCGGACCGCTCCACGGGAAGACGAGTTTTTGATGATTTCACCCCATTATGGCATCACCAAAAGGGTTAACACCCACCAAAAATAGGTCCAAATGTCGGGAAATTGCACGTGCTTAAATGGTAAAACATCTAAAGGCACCCTAACCTAAGTCATCTTGGGTCAAGCGACTCGTCGCTTTTCTCACGAAGGTCATTCCCTCATCGATTCGTCGCTTGAGGGGGTAGTCACACTTAGTCACCAATCAACAAGCACACACCCAATTAGGGCAATGGCATGCATTCAAAGAATCATTGACAAAGACAATCACGCTCCTGCTTGGGGCAGTAAACAAGCAATCATTAAATTGATCAAACACTTGGCATTCCCGAAGCATGAACACAAGGTTCCCTCTATGGACAAAAGGTTACGCCCTTTGCCTAATCATGACTGATCAATGTCCAAGCTCAAGTCACACCTCACCAAAATAGGTTAACACTTGAAATCAAATTCCTTAGCTCGTCAAAAGCAAGGATTCAAGAATGCATGCCCTTTCCATACTTGGGGCATCAAAAGTTGGTTAGGTTACCAAGAAACCCTAATCATTAGTGCTTTGGTCATCTATTTTTGCTCAGCACTGCATCACCCGCAGCGCTTCCCAAAAAGGGGCATCTGTAGACACCAAAACAACACCAATCCGATTAAGTGACTACAAACACTGATCGCATTGATATACACAGCTTTCAGGGCAGCCCTCAGAGGTCAAACAGTGGTCCTAGCCACTCACATTGCAGTTTAGAAGGTCGGAAAGTAAACGGAATAAAGATGGTCGTTTTAGCAAGCCTTCAGTCAAAAACAAAGTCAAAACAAGTCTTCATCAAGCGAGCCTTAGTCAAAAACAAAGTCAAAACAAGCCTTCACAAAAACAAAGCAAGAACAAATCTTAAGCAAACTTCAAATCGTGGCAAACTTTAGGAGCAAAGGAAGTTCGGCCTTAGGCGTCGCGAAATCGCGACGTCGCGAAATCGTGACACTTCGGGGCTCGAGGGGAACCTCGCCCGAAGTGTCGCGATTTCGTGACACTTCAGAGCTCGAGGGAGAACCTCGCCCGAAGTGTCACGATTTTGTGACACTTCAGGGCTCGAGGGGAACCTCGCCCGAAGTGTCACGATATCGTGACACTTCGGGGCTCGAGGGGAACCTCGCCCGAAGTGTCACGATTTCGTGACACTTCAGGGCTCGAGGGGAACCTCGCCCGAAGTGTCGCGATATCGCGACGTCGCGATATCGCGACACTTCGGGGCTCGAGGGGAACCTCGCCCGAAGTGTCGCGATTTCGTGACACTTCGGGGCTCGAGGGGAACCTTGCCCGAAGTGTCGCGATATCGCGACGTCGCGATACGACACTTCGGGGCTCAAGGGGAGCCTTGCCCGAAGTGTCGCGATATCGCGACGTCGCGATATCGCGACACTTCGGGGCTCAAAGGGGAGCCTTGCCCGAAGTGTCGCGATATCGCGACGTCACGATATCGTGACACTTCGGCGTTTAAAGGCGGACTTCAGCAGACTTGCATCAATCAAAGGCGGACTTCGGCATTGACCAAGAAGAAGCAAGCATTAACACGACTCAGTGACCGTTGGGCACGTGGCAGTCAGAGACAGTCATTTATGGCTTTTGTTTGTGCATGCGCGCGTAGGTGGGCCGATTGACAGTTAGCGAACTGTTGCCAGAGCAGTCACGTAGGCCCTAATCAAGGCGGAGTCTCTTCTCGGTTGAGAAGGCATGACCGCCACGTGGCACCCCTGCGTGCCCCTTTCAGAGAGAGACCCCGTGGGTCTATAAAAGCGATGAACTTTCCCATTCATAGGAGGTTACGAAGCATTTTTCTCAGAGAACGAAGTGCTATAACAACCCAGACCCGATCATATTCCCTTGGATTTCAATCTTCTGCACCTGTAATTTCCTTCACGAGGGAGGTTATCGGTGGCTTTCCAGAAGCATAAATCTGATCTTAATATCCGACAGTGGATCACAATATCCCACTAATTCGACGACAACTCAACACAGTAGATTTTGGGCCCTTCCTTAGTGGATTGGCACCAAAACTAAGTTCTAACAGGGGCGGCCCGTTTGGGCACCCCACGTCTTTTTGATAGCTTCATATTGATTTATTCTGTATAGCATGTTTATCGTACGATTAAAATTTACGCTGTTTACGTAGTTCATGATCTGGATTTCAAAAAATGGTTATCACGTATCATCAGGTTTAAATAGTTTATCGATTGTTTATTTTATCACTGCGTGCTTATCCTGCATTAACGATTATCTTGCATTGCGTGTTTAAGATATATATATCGAATATTATTATGCTCTGGATTGCAAAAAATATCTGTTTAAATAGTTTATCGAATTCAAAGGTTCTGTCCTTTTAGTACAGGTGTTACTAACGTTTTTTATGTTTTTATTTTGTATGCAGGTTTTCAACAGCATAGGAGCGGGAGAAGCAAAGAATCACCTACAACAGCGACGGCGACGTTTTAATCTGCCCATCTCACGTGTGGGCACGCGGAAGAGGGATTATTAGTCGTGCCAAGAAATGCATCTGACTCTCTTATCCCTTAAAAAGGAAGGAGACGTATTGTAACACAGTTTGTAAAGCGTATCAATAAAAGAGATTACCCTATTTTTTATTGCTTTTATCTTGTGTCGATTTGCATATGTTGTTTCTTGTTCTTGTGGTATAATATTCCTTTTTATTTCCGGAATCTCGTGCTTTCAAGGGATAGGACTTCAGTGAGGCAAGACATTATATCTGGACACAATTTTTTAGCTAATTTTTTTCCCTTCTTTATCTTAGAAATTTTTCTTGCAAATTATTATATTTTTTTATCAAATATTATATTTACTATAGGACATTATGATCAATTTCAATAAATTTTGAGTTTTAATTTCCTTTCCATGGATTGATTTATAGTTAAATCTTTATAATCATCTTTAGTGGTAGAGGTTAGTGAGTGCACCTCATAGAGATCCTCATTGCACAAATATAGGGCACTTTTTGGTAAATTGAATTTGTATTGGCTAGGGGATTCAACCTTGACAAAATGGATTGATAGGAGTTGGAAGTCTCCAAAAATGATTCTATCCTTTCTTCCCAAAGGTTTATTCTTAGCCATTTTTTAATATAGAGAAGAAAGTGAAAAAATTCTAAAAGGGGGTCCTTCCTTTGTGGGAAGAGCAGGACTCTTCCTTACCCATTGGTATGAAGGATTTTCACCTAAAAATTTAAATCTTTCCCTAGTACCAATCTAGGTTGGGATGTTTGGATTTCCCATTGAATTTTGAAAAATATATACCTTCAAGGCAATAAGCAACACTCTAGTTGAATTCCTTGAGATTTTAGATACTATGAAAGATGGGTTTTTGGTTATTTATGATTGGATATTGGTCATGATTGATATAAGTAAAGATTTACCAGAATCAATTATTTTAAGTATAGGGATAAGATGTGGACTGAAACCATAGATTATGATAACATATCTTTTAGATGTAGAATATGTAATGAGGTGGAGCATATTGAGATATCATGCCCTACGAAGATCTCAATAGAATCATATGTAGAAAATCCCAAGAGAAACTTACAAATGGATATGGATGAGGATGGTTTTCAACTTCTAAAAATAGATCTAGAAAATTATAAGAAAATAAACAATGGAGACTAGTAAGGAAGAATATTGGAAGAAATACCAACTCTTTTAAGTTTTTTTCTTATGAATAAAAAATAAATCAAAACATATATGACACAGTACAATAAGTTCAACATATTAACAAGGAACCGTCTATGTAGTATGATCCTGATTTAGGAAAGACCATTCTTGATGAACCTAAGGAATGTGTCTCATCAGATTCTGAAGACTCTCTTGAAGTAGCATGCACAATTCAAGAGAAATTTTTTGAAAAATAAAATACAATTTTAGAATATAAAACATTTGCTTTTAATAAGGAAATACCAAACCATGAGTAGGACAAGTTAAAAGCTTTTGTAGCAGATCCAGGAGAGGATAAATATGATGATAAACAAAATTATGATATAATATTGAGGAATAGAATAATAAGACCTAATATTTATATGGGTAAGACAAAAAGAGGAATCCTCAAATTATCAAGCAAGATCTAGAGAAGCAACAACAAACATAGAGAAAGGAACACAAACTAAGTTGGTTGAACTTATCTTTACTGAATAACAAAATTATATTGGTAATACGTATGTAGGGCCAATAGCCCCTAATGAGACATGATTATCATCTCATGGAATATAAGGTATGCTAATTCCCCCTCAAAGCGATGTGTATTAGGGACATTTATTTAAGTAATAAGCCTAATATTCTTTGTATCCAAGAAAATAAAATAATAAAATAAAAAGTTTCAAAAACTATGAAAACAATATAAGCAAGATGTGAATGGGATGCTATGAATTCTAAAGAAGTGGTAGGTGGAATTCTAACTTTTTGGAATCCTTCTAGAACCTCCTGTGTAACCATTCATAAAACTAGGCATTTGATAGCCTCTTCAGTCACTTGTTACTTTGCAAATATTCATTTCATCATTATCAATGTCTATGGACCTACAACTTAGTTAGGTAGATTAGAAGGTTGGAGTGGAATTGAAGCCTTTATGGGAAGAAAATACCAATAAAATCAATTCATGATCATAGGATATTTTAATGCTATAACCAAGTTGGATGAAAATTTTGGAGGAATCAAGAAATTAACCCAAAGTATGAGATATTTCTCAAATTTTATTCAAAATCATAATGTATAGGAGCTTGAGTTTGAAGAAGATAACTATACGTGGACCAAAAATAGGAGAGGATAGAACCTAATAGCAAAAAAATAAGACAGATGCATACTCTAAGATCATTGACAAGATGAAGGAACATGTGCTAAAATTAATACCTTAATAAGGATTGGTTCAAATCACTGGCCAATAAGATTTAAAATGGTGGTAAGTGAATTAAAAAAATATCATATTTTAAATATGAGTAGATGTGGGAAGACCATATTCAATTTGTTGATATGATAGCACAAATGTGGAATTCTTCACAAAATGCTGGGTTGTATGATTTTCAAAAAATAAAAAAAAATCTATGACATCTAGATTAAAAGAATAGAACAAGAACGCTTTTGGAAATATTTTTGAGAAAAAAGAAGAGCTAAAAGATAAAATTTTAAATTCTAAAAATATGATCATACTAATCCAAGCTCAGAGGAAATGAAGTTGCTTAGTGAATATCATAATATTTTGAGTAAGGAAGAGAAATTTTGGAGATTAAAATCAAGATAGACCTGGTTAAAATAAGGAGATAAAAGTACAAAGTTTTTTCATAGGATGGCTATAGTATAGAGATTAACATCCAAAATTAGTAGAATTATATCATTGGAAGGGGTTTGAATGGAAGACCAAAGTAAAATTAGAAAATAAACAAAATATTTTTATCATAATATTCTATGATCAGAGGAGACAAAAGTTCTAAATTATAAACTTCTTCAAGATGTACCTTCAGTTAAAATAAATGAAGTCAATAGAAAACTGATGGAGCCTATTACTCTAGAAGAAGTTCATTTAGTTCTTTTATATTTTAATAAGGATAAATCCCTAGGTCTAGATAGGATTTCTATAGATTTTTACCAACATAATCGGGATATAGTGAAGGATTATTAATTGGTAGTAATGGAATAGTCTAGGGTAAAATAATATACACCTTATAAAATAAATGCAACATGTATTATCATAATTTCAAAAAAGAAGGATTCTGAATTGTTTCATTCTTTTAGACCCTTAAGTCTATGTAATATGACATACACGATTATGTCCAAAGTGATGGTAAATCAATTAAGGCTTTTCTTAGACAAAATTATTTTAGAAAAGCAAGGGTGAATATGTTAAAGGGAGACAAATTTTGGACAAGATCATAGTAGCTCATGAAGTTATACATTCAACAACTTCAAGAAAAGATAAAACAATGAAACTTGAAATGAGTAGAGTTAGAAAATTTTAGATTTGGAAAGAAATGAGTTAGATGGATTAAAACTTGTGTCTCTAAAATTTCTTATTCAGTGTTTATTAAGAGAGGCCTTAGACAAGGAGATCCTCTATATCCTTATTTTTTCATTATTATGGTAGAGGTTTTGAGTAGGAACTTAAAAAAAAAAACTTACAAAAATGGGCTTATAAGTAGACTTAAAGTTAGTAATAACATTTACAACATTGCCCATCAATAGTTTATAGATGAAATAACCCTTTTTGAAATGGCAAGGATAAATTAGGGTAAAGCTTTGAATAAATTTTTAAAGGAATACGAAAGAGCATCAGGGCAAAAGGTTACTAGGAAAAAATATCAAATTTACTTCTTTAACACTCTAGATAATATCAAAGCAGGAATTACAGGTTACTTCAAATGGAGGAAGCAAATTTACCAGCAACTTATCTAGGGATGTCTTTATTCAGGGGAGAATGAGGACAGAATTATGAAATCTCATTATTAGTAAGTTTAGAATAAACTACCATATTGAAAAGTTTGATGGTTACTGTTAGTAGGAAGAGTGTAGTTAATTAAGTTAGTATTATAGGCCATTCCAACATATTATATGTCCTTGTATACTATGCCAAAATCAATTGAAAAAAGTTTAATCTATATTATGTGATCCTTTTTATGGTCAAGATTACATGATAAAAGAAATTTTTCTTTGGTGAAATGGAGCAAGGTGTGTAATGATAAAACTAGGGGAGGTCTTGGTTTAAGAGTTCTTACAGATGCAAACTTAGATCTTAGAGGAAAATTAATCTAGATATTGTTCAAAGAGAGTAAAAAAAAAAGGGTAAGAATTCTTCTAAGTATGTTGAGCCCAATGATCCAAGTTTAATATTTACTGCATTTTCTCTACCATATGGTTCCGCTCTTTGGAATGGTTTAAAAACTCTATTTTTCTAATGATAAAATGTTTAATATGGGTAGTGGGAACTAGAGAAAATAATTCTATTTGGATGGATACTTGGTGTGATAAAAAAACCCACTCAATTTAAATCTAATTTTGAAACCTTGGATGAGATTGCTTCAATATAAATATGGTAATAGGGTTTATAACATTTTGTACAAGGATTAGGAAGGAATATACAAATGGAAAGAATATTTTTTTACAAGTATACAAGACATTGATGCTAGGAGACAATTGAGTAGAACAATAACAATTGTGATTATTTTGAGGGGAGCCAAGGATAAATTAATTTGTGAGTTGAATAGCTCAGGAGAATACACAACAAGAAGTAGATATAATGTAAAGCACCAACAAAATAGTAATATCACTAGAATATGGAGAGATATTTGGGATAGCCCAAGCATTACTAAAATTAAAATATTTATTTGAATAGTAGGTCATAGAAGAATTTTATCCTGGGATAACCTTATGAAAAGGGGTTTTCATGGTCCCTCTCAATGTGTTCTTTGTAAAAAGGAGGAGAGTATAGACCATCTCTTGGGACATTGTTCAATATTTTGGAAACTATGGCAATGGATTCTTAATGTATTTGGTAAATATATGGTGATGAATAGCAAAATTGAAGAATGGTTAAAGAAATAGTAAAACACCTATACAAGTGAGGCTTTATAAACAATATGGGGTATATCAAAAGATACAATACTTTAGATTGTATTCCTAGAAAGGAATAAAAGAATATTTAAAGGAAAGGAAATCAAACTAGAGTTAATGAAAAGAAATATATGTTTAGCCATGGAGAGAGAGAGCCTTGATATATGTAGTTAATTCATCAAATAAAATTATGATGTTGGGTACAAGAGAAGTAAAAAGAAGACAGAGAATATAAAGTGGAAACGACTAGATGTGGATTTGGTTAAATTAGATTTTGATGGATCATCTAAAGGAAATTCATGACCAAATAGAGGAGGAGGAATAATTAGAAATAATAGAGGAGATATTTTGTCTCATTACACTTTCAATAGTGGATTTAAGACAAATAATGAAATTGAAGCTTGGGTGGTTTTAGAAGGGTTAAAAATATGTAAAAAAATGAAATGGAATAGAGTATGGATGGAATATTATTCTCTCATAGTAATAAATGTAATTTTTAGGAAATCAAAGGCTCCATAGAACATACAATAAATAACTGTACTAATTCAAGAACTTGCTAAAGAGTTTGAAGAAATCAGTTTTAGCATACATTAAGGGAAGGAAAAAAATGTGTAGATAGGCTATCCAATAGAGGGGGTTTGATTGAGAATCATGAAGTTAAACTCTCCTTTCCATGGTTAAAGGAAGTAGTAAGTGTAGTTGAAGCTAACAAGAAAATGTTGACTACTTGAATTAAATAATGATTAAGATTTACTTTAATATTTTGCATTGGTAATATCTACTTTATTCTATAACATTAATGTGTTTTTATATAAACTATTAAATATAATTTTTGGTTGCACTTGTGTTTTAGGAAGGAAACTGAAAGCACGAGATTCCGGGCGAAGGAAACACTAATTGCAATATAACCAAAACCAAATGCGCTTAAGTCCTAGAAACGTAAAGTGCATGAAATGGAAAAGAAACGCATTGGAAGAGACACAAGCAAATGGAGAAAACACAGCCCTTTCATTAATATCCCTTGATCTCTCTTACAATGACGTCTCCTCCCTTTTCGGGGGCTAGGAGCGTTAAAAGAATTCGATTACAATCACTCAATGTTAATCTTTCCACGTGCCCACGATTGCAATGGGTGGGCCAAGATGATGTCGCCGCCGATGTCGATGAGTTCTTCACCTCTCGCTGCTTCTCCTGCGAACAAAGAAACAACCAAGATGTCGGTAGCACCTGCTGCAAGTGAAAAGTGTTCGTTCTTCTAAAATCATCAAAAGATGCATGCAAACATTTATCTAAAACAGTAAACAAAATGATTCTAAATAGCCTGAAAACTTGCCAGAAGACAGAAAATGTTACCAACAGGCCATTGCCACTGAGACAGCTGGCCAATCTACTTTCAACTGGAAATCGTCCCTGGGTAGGACGATTTTTGATCGTAAATCGTCCCCGGGTGGGACGATTTCTTCGTGTTGGGGAAGCCGACCCGACACCGCTCCAATGTCGACTCCCGAGGTCTCCAAAACACCCGCAGACAAAGGGGTTATGTAATTGGGGCCATTTTGGGACGACCCAGATGGTCGGATTCTCCCAATTTGGCCTCTACCCTCGGGAATTTGATATCGCCTCCTGCAAGTTAGTGAAACTACAAAGCGACACAAAACATACTAGAATCTGATCAAAGGTTACGAAATTGCAGCTATGAATTCACCAAACAGAAAACACAATATGCAGCATGAGAAAATAATCTAGAATGCTTCTGAAATAAAACTTAAGAAAAGTGCGGGGATGCCCAAGTGGGCCTCCCACCGTTGGCACTTGATTCCGGCGCCAATCCACTAGGGATGGGCCCAAAACCTCTTAGGATTGGGGGGTCGGCGAATTGGTTGGTTCAGGTGTCCATGTGTTGGATTTAGGTCCGATTCAAGCTTCCAAAAGCCACCCAACAACCTCCCTTGCAAAAGAGATTGGTGGATGTGGGAAGGTGAACCAAAAGGGATGCAAGTGGGTCTTCAACTCGGCAGCACTTCGTTGCTTGAAAACTCCTTCAACCTGTATATCTTGGGTGAGAAAAGTCTCACCTTTTATAGACCCAAGGGGTCTCTTTTGGGAGGGAAGCACAAATGCCATGTGTTGGTCATAGGCGCCATGTGGCAGTCTTGTCTTCCCATGAGGGAGGGGAGTCCTCCATTGACTTGGGCTTTCATAACTGCCCTTGTGACAGTCCTCAAACGGCCTATTTGTCCACTCACACACGCGTGCGAGGCAGGAGTCATCAACTGACTGTTCTGGGCTGCCACTTGGCCTCATTTGTCTTTTTGCCCGTTAAACTTGGAAATCGTCCTTACTGGAGACGATTTCAGAAATCGTCCCTGGGTGAGACGATTTCAAGTTAGCAATCGTCCCTGGGTGAGACGATTACTAGGCAAAGTGTCTAAGTGTGCCAAATTGCTTCTTGACCTCACAAAATTGCTATGAAAGTGGTTAAGACCACCGTTTGACCTCTGAGGGCTGCCCTGGGGGCTGTGTTTGTCAAAGCGATCAGTGTTTGCAGTCACATAATCGGATTGGTGCTGTTTTGGTGTCTACAGATGCCCCTTTTTGGGAAGCGCTACGGGTGACGCAGTGTTGAGCAAAAATAGATAACCAAAGCACTAATGATTAGGGTTTCTTGGTAACCTAACCAACTTTTGATGCCCCAAGTATGGAAAGGGCATGCATTCTTGAATCCTTGCTTCCGACGAGCTAAGGAATTTGATTTCAAGTATTAACCTATTTTGGTGAGGTGTGACTTGAACTTAGACATTGATCGAGTCATGAACAGGCAAAGGGCATTTTTATCCTCGGGGGGAACCTTGTGTTCATGATTCACGAAATGCCAAGTGTTTGATTGATTTGATTGTTGCTTGTTTACTCGCCCCAAGCAGGAGCGTGATTGTCTTTGTCAATGATTCTTTGAATGCATGTCGTTTTCCTTAATTGGGTGTGTGATTGTTGGTTGGTGACTAAGTGTGACTACCCCCTCAAGCGACGAATCGATGAGGGAATGACCTTCGTGAGAGAAGCGACGAGTCGCTTGACCCAAGATGACTTGTGCAAGGGTGCCTTTAGAGGGTTTACCGTTAAGCGTGTGCAATTTTTCCAACATTTGGACCTATTTTTGGTGGGTGTTAACCCTTTTGGTGATGCCGTAATGAGGTGAAATCATCGAAAATCTAACTTCCCGTGGAGCGGTCCGGCTATTGTAGCCTTCTTGGGGAAGTAGGAGAGCGATAATTTGGACCTCGACATCGATTTTCTTTGCCCGGAGTTTAAGTGGAAGAGCACTTGTGTCCGGCAATGTTTTTTTTGTTGTCTATTTTTGTTGAATTTTTTTATTGTTTTTGTTGTTTTGTGTGACGCATGTGGGGATAAAATTGTTGTAATCTTCTTCCCGTGGAGCGGTCCGGCTATGGTAGCCTTCTTGGGGAGTGAGATAGCGACAATATATGACCCCAACGTCTATTTTGATTGCCTTGGATTGCGAGTGTAACAACATTCTATTAGGCAACTTTATTTGTTGTTTTTAGTGCATTTTTGTTGATTTTTTGATGTTTTGACTTTTCTGGCTGGAAATCGTCCCTGGGTGGGACGATTTCCAATTGCAGAAATCGTCCCTGGGTGGGACGAGCGCTGACCAGAGCGCTCATCCCAGCCAAGGACGATTTCCAGTTGGTAGGCTTATTTAAGGCCCAAAACTTGGATTTGGGCTCATTTGTGTCATTTTTTTTCTTGCGATTTGGGAGCTCTGGGAGGAGGAGGTAATTCTGCGAAGCGAAGCGCTGCCAGAATTCTCTCTGTCATCATGAGTGCACAAACTGGTTCGAGCGGCGGAGCGGAGGCGAAACCCGTAAGTGCTCCCTAGAGTTTATTCTTGCAATTGATGATGTGATTTGAATTGATTTTGTTTATTTCTTTGTTTGAAATAAAATTTAGACCCTGACACTTAGTTTATAAAAACTAAGATTTATTGTACATTAAACGTAATATAAAACCTATGTAAAAACGTTTATTGTTTGAAGTAAACCTTAGGATAAACTGCACGTAAACCCTAAGTTTTTATGTTTTATTTTTTTTTTGAATTGTTATGCTGTTTTTGTATTCAATCAGTTAAGGTTAGAAACCCTAGATCTGAAAGTTTTATTTTTGAATTTTTGTGTTGTTTTTTGTAATTACTCAGTTTAGGTTAGGAACCTTAAATCTGAAAATTTGCTTTCTAATTTTTTTTTTGTTTGTTTTTGTAATTATCAGTTAAGGTTAGGAACCCTAAATCTGAAAAATTAGTTTTGAATTTTTGTGTGTGTTATTGTTTTGCAGGTTAGGAGCCGGTACCGTGTACCTGCCGCATTCGCTGAGGCGCGGTCGACGCTGACTGATGTTGACTGGCAATGGCTTGATGCCCTTGGGCTCAAGCAGGTGGCTCGACTGGAGCCTGTGGTCCCGGATCAGGCCTATCTGACGGCCCTGATCAAAGTTTGGGATCCGCGGACCAACACTTTCCATCTTCCGACAGGGGAGATGACTGTGACACTGGAGGACGTTTATCGGTTGCTTCGGATTCCGATAGATGGACTGCCCATTAGGACATCGCCGCGTGATCAGCGGACTGCTGTACTGACGAGATGTTTTGGGCATGCGGAGCGGCTGGGTGTAACGAACCCAGTGGAGACAGCCGAGGTGGACTGTCAGGCTAGCGGGATTTTTGTTAGCTGGTGGCAGGAGAGGGGGGTGTTAGGAGTGAGGCACGCATTCTTGATGGGCCTCATTTCTAACATGCTTCTACCTGATTCGTCAAGCGCGAGGTTCCCGTGGAACCTGCTGGAGTTGGTATGGCAGTTGGTAGAGTGCCCGATAGAGGCACCGCTGATTTATGGATGGGGACAGACATTGTTGGCACAGCTCTACGGGGAGCTGTACGGCGTCCGCTGTCGGCAGCGGAAGGGGGTGAGTTGCAGTTATCTTCTTCAGTGCTGGGGTTGGCAGCACATAGCAGTGGAGAGGCCGACCGGGTTACCGTGGATGACTCGGGCGGTGATGGATGACGAGGAGATTGGCTATGCAGCTTTGTGGCGGCGGTCTACGGAGCAGGGGCAGAGTCGGCGATGGGCAGGTGCTGTACAACACTATACTGATGCCTTCTCTCTGCTCACTCCAGGGGAGGTGGTTTGGCGTCCTTATCGGGACTGTCCAGTCTGGCCGGAGGCTGGAGAGTGGCTCCGACGGGTACGCAGGGAGCGGTGGTTGACTGGGCGGCACGGGACGGAGCATGAGTTCTTTCCGTACCGTCGGGTTACACGATAGTTTGGGGTGCGCCAGGGGTTTCCTGGTGAGCCCGTGGTCTATCGACGGTGGGGAGATGAGAGAGGATTAGAGCCACCGGTCATTGCTCCATTGGGCGAGGAGTCCGATGCAGTGATTGAGGTCCCGGATGTGGATGACATCGGGACTACCACTGAGTATGACTCGTGGTGGGTACTGCGGCGCTGGAGAGGAGAGGGGCCACTGGGAGGCACGGAGGCGGCAGTGGAGGATGCTGAGGCAGCAGGGGGTGATTGGGGGGTCCGTTGGATGATGCGGACATGGTGGATGTGGGAGATGAGGATGTGGACTTGGGTGTTCCGGAGCAGCTGGACATGCAGGATGTGGAGGAGCAGTGGGAGCCTGAGCAGGCTACTGTCCCCGTGAGTCCTATGCGTCCGGCAGATACAGAGGAGGTGGGGTCGGATGTAGGCGTTGAGATTGCGCGACTGACAGAGCTGCTACGGATGCGGGATCTGGAGTTGGGGGATGCGAGGCGGGAGCTGGGGGATGCGAGGCGGGAGCTGGGGGATGCGCGATAGGAGAGGGATCTTCTACGGGCTCAGTTGGCAGAGCGGGATAGAGTTTTGGCATAGCGCGATGATGCATTGTCTATCTATCATCGATGAGAGGCAGAGTGGTGTCTGTACCGGATAGACTTGGAGAGGGAGGTCATCCGCCTTGGTGGGCGGCTACCTGAGCCTTCGGTCGGTGGATCTTCGCGGCGGACAAGGGATAGTCTGACTGAGCAGTCAGCATCATCTCGTCGTAGGCGGTTAGATGAGGGGGGTGGTAGCAGGCATGATGCGGGGGCTAGTAGTAGCCGCCCTGTAGGGTCCCGTAGGACCCACACCATGGGGGGTAGTTCCCGTCGCACCGATCCTGCGTGATCATGGTGGTCGACGCCTTAGGTTGGGTTTTTGGATATGATTGCGGGGTCTGAGGACCGGTTTTGTAGCCTACGGGCATCTTTTTGACGATATATATATATATATATATACCGATTTTATTGTGGTTTTGTACATGTGATGATGTGATTTTTGTTATGCATGTTTATTCATTTTGATGAATGCAGATGTTATGATGAATGCAAATGTTTTAGATGTCTATGTGATATGCGAAGTGAAATGGATGAATGATATTTGTGGTGATTGCACGGTAGTGATGCTCCTTTATTTACATGGTTTTTCTATTTTTGTATTTTCTGATGGTATCATAAGGATGATAAGTAGCGCAGATGGTTTTGGAATGAATGTAAGGTTTTCTGAGATTCAATCAGTTTTAACTCACCATCCATGACTATACTTTATCTTACAAGACTTTTTGACCAAGGTATGAATCGGACTTGTTTTTGACCCAGTTATTTTTCACATCCCTGTGTGTGCAATTGAGTTCATTTAGTGGTATTTGTTAGGATACCGCCAGTGCCAGATGGGCTTTCAACCGAACCTGTACTGAGGATCACCTAATTAGCTCCATGAATTCCTTTGTTGTATGTACTAAGATTAATCTGCGGTGTAATCCAGGATGCCATAAGCTAGCTCATCCACATGCAAACATTGATCTGTACGCAAGTTAATGTGACAGATATATCGTCATGCGGGAGGTTTACTTCATTACCGATAGGCTATCAACCAAATTGGTACTAAAGCTTGCCTTATGACCTATAGAATGCTGAGAGTTCCAGGGATTCAAGGTCAACTCCCTTCTTTTCTTCAATTGTATTGGGATACTTGCTCATTGTAGTGATGAGATCACTATTTATTTTGATTTGTTTTTCTTTCGAGCAAGGGATTGGGGTCATGGAGTGACGAAAATCACTGTTGTTTGTGCCTTTTGATGTGTGCACTGTAGTTTGTCAAATTTTGGAGTTTTGACATTTTGCAACTTTTTTGTGTTTTGCAACTATTGAGAACTTTAGGGATTCTTAGGGAATTGGGTAGGGAGGATGCTTGTCCTTTTGCCAACTCTCAGCATTCTAGGGGTCATTCGCACAGGGGGATGAGCAAGATAACCGTTTCGCTTGTGGTGACCTAGATTATTTTGCAGGTTTCGTCTTTCGTTCACACAATTTGGGAATTTTTAGTGTTTTGATTTGTGTTGGGATGTTACGTAACAAGGTGTATTTCAAGTATGACTCTACCTTCGTAAAATCTGTTCGACTTGATACGCTACATGGCTAAAGAGGAAAATGATGACTGAATCACTGAAACTCTTGGTACATTCCTAGACCACTGACTGTAGTGTGGTAAAAGTTATGCATGGTGTTTTTGTTGTTTTTGTAACATGAGACAATGTGGAACAAGATGGACTATCAGAGCTATTGCAGCCTATGGTATTTGACCCGTATGACTACAAATATGCAATGTATGGATGCAATGCTTAATGCAGCTATGTATTTTTGTAATTTTGATGGATTGTTTTTGGTGAAGTTGAAGATGAGGTGCGAGAATATGAATTTTATGATGAATTTGAGTATGCCTAGAATTGAGATGCAAATATTTGTTTTTTTTGTTGTTTTTTTTTTTTTTTTTTTTTTTTTTTTTTTTTTTTTTTGACCAAGCGATTGCGATAATCGTTGGAGCTTTTTGGGTTTGACCAAGTGATTGCGATAATCCTTGGAGCTTTTGGGGTGACCAAGTGATTGCGATAATCCTTGGAGCTTTTTGATTGACCAAGAGATTGCGATAATCCTTGGAGCTTTTTGGATTGACCAAGAGATTGCGATAATCCTTGGAGCTTTTTGGATTGACCAAGAGATTGCGATAATCCTTGGAGCTTTTTGGTTGACCAAGAGATTGCGATAATCCTTGGAGCTTTTTAGGTGACCAAGAGATTGTGATAATCCTTGGAGCTTTTTGGATTGACCAAGAGATTGCGATAATCCTTGGAGCTTTTTGGGTGACCAAGAGATTGCGATAATCCTTGGAGCATTTTTTTTTTAGGATATGGCTTTCTTAGATATGAAATGGTCGCAAATGACTGATATTCAAGGGTTCTGTTTCCTTGATACCGTCAAGAGAAGCTAGCCGGTACGTCCCGGGTCCTATTTTGCTATCAATGACATAAGGACCTAACCAATTTGCCGTGAATTTGTCCCTCATATGGGACGGCAAATTAGAGTTTTGTTGGTTTTCCTTCAGAACCAAATCACCAACCCGAAAGTCTCTTAGGTGAACTTTCATGTTGTAAGCTTTTTTAAGCCGCTCTTGATAGATACGTAAGTGCTCGAGAGCATTAACGCGTCGTTCGTCAAGCAACGTAAGTTGGTCCAATCGGGCCTTGCCGCGCAGTGTTATCATCGATGAACTCCTGCATTGATATGCGGAGGGAAGGAATTTCCAACTCGAGAGGCATTACTGCCTCTGAGCCATACACTAGTGAAAACGGAGTTGCCCCAGTGGGCGTCCGAATGCTAGTGCGATAAGCCCAAAGGGCAAGTGGGATTTGTATGTGCCAATCCTTATGACTGTCTCGTGACGGTCTTTTTAAGGATGGCGACTAGCGTTTTGTTTGACGCCTTCGCTTGCCCATTTGCTTGCGGATAATAGGGTGTTGAAAAGCTGTGCTGAATTTTGTACTTTGTGGTCAAAGCACGCACGTCTTTGTTCTTGAATGATGGCCCATTATCCGAGATTATTTTGGATGGAATACCAAAACGACATATGATGTGATGCAAGATGAACTCCACAATACGGGGTCCTTTCGTTGAGGTTAACGGAATTGCTTCCACCCATTTGGTAAAATATTCTGTGGCCGTTATGATAAACGTGTGACGGCCTGACGATGCAGGGGAGATCTTTTCGATTAGATCGAGGCCCCACTACGAAAATGGCCAAGCAGACTGGACTGTCTGTAGGGCCTGGGAAGGTGCGTGCATCAAATTGGCATGATGTTGACATTTTACGCACTTCTTGACATACTCGCAACAATCTCGCTCTAAAGATGGCCAATAATAGCCCATGCGAAGAATGCGCTTTGCAATGGCCATACCACTAAAGTGGCCGCCACATGTACCGTCATGCGCTTGGGCGACTGCCCAAGTGGACTCTTGCTGGTCCAAGCAACGAAGAAGAATTCCGTCATAGCTGCGACGATACAAAATGTCTCCTATCAAGACATACTTAGCCGCTTTCTGCTTGAATGTTCGTTTTGCGGCGTGCGTCAATCCAAAGGGAAGATTACCTAACTTGAGGTAGTCTCTTATGGGTAAATACCAGTCCTGTTGATCAGAAACCTCGATAGTATGAACAGCCAATCCCTTTTGAAGTTCTTCCCTAACAAATGTTGATTGGGATAGAACTTGTAAGAATAGCGTTGTGTTGCTATTAATGGGAGTGGGGGAAAACAAAGACCCCTAGTTGGCACGTTTCAGATGGTCTTGGATTCGAAAGAACTTATCCGAAGATGGTTCGATCTGGATCATGTGGACTCCTGGCGTCAAGTCTGAGCTTGCGCGCTCCATCACGGGTTGCGATAAGGTTTTGACCTGAATGGTTGTTATATCACCGGAAAGGTCTTGCGGGATTAGTGACCCCAAGGAGGCCATTGTATCCGCAAAATGGTTTGATGATCGAGGGAGTGCCTCGATGTCATACCACTCAAGTTTTGCCAAGAATTTGTCCACGAGGGCTTTATAGGCCTTCAGAACTGGGCATTTGCATTGATATACCCCTTTGACTTGATTGATGATTAACAGCGAATCACCAAAGATGTTCAATCTTTTGATGTTCATGGTGATTGTTGTTTGAAGACCTAGGAGCAAGGCTTCATATTCTGCATTATTGTTGGTGCACTGGAAGTTTAATTTAAATGACAGGGGCATTGGAGCGCCCTGCGGTGTGAAGAATACAATTCCTGCGCCACCACCTTGCTCGCATTTAGAACCATCGAAGAATAAGGTTATGTCGGCCTGAGACTCAAGCTCATCAGAATCTGGCGATTCTGAGACATGGAAGACCCCATCATCGGGTAGTTCTATGACCGGAGGCTGATCGTCTTCAAGAGGAGCCTCTGCTAGTTGATCGGCTATGACTTGTCCTTTTATAGATTTTTGCCCAATAAACTCAATGTCAAATTCCGTCAACAACATGATCCATTTCGCCGTGCGACTACTATGATAAGTACGACTCATCATGTATCGCAATGGATTCTCCTTAGACACAACATACGTAGTGTTGCTCAGCATGTAGTGGCGTAGCCTCTTGGTAGCAAACACCACTGCCAAGCAGAGTTTCTCAACGTATGCATAGTTAAGTTCGTAACTGACCAGGGTGCGGCTAAGATAGTAAGTAGCCTGTTCTTTGTGAAGTTCATTCTTCCGGGCTAGCATGGCTCCCAGTGCCACCTCAATAGCTGAGATGTATAAGTAGAACGGCACTCCTGGTCTAGGTGGTGCCAATACTGGCGGCGAAGCCAAGTATTGTTTGATTTCGTCAAAGGCTGATTGGCACTCGTCATCCCAATGAAATGTGACCCCCTTGTGCAATAATTTGTTCATTGGTCGGCATTTGTCAGATAATTGCGCTATGAAGCGTTTAATCGACGCGACCTTTCCTTGCAGACTTCTGAGCTGCTTGATAGTGGTTGGGGGAGCCATTTCAAGGATTGCCTTGACTTTGTTTGGGTCCACTTCGATGCCTCATTTTGAGACTATAAAACCCAAGAGTTTTCCAGATGTGACGCCGAACACGCACTTCTTGGGATTCAGTCTGACCTTATGCTCTATGAGGCGATCGAGAATCTTGCTTAAGTCACCGAGATGATCTGAGCGCAAGAGAGACTTGGCTAACAAATCATCCATGTAATCTTCCAAAGTTTTGTGCATGTAATCGTGGAAGATATAAGTCATAGCACGTTGGTATGTAGCGCCAGCATTTTTAAGGCCAAAAGGCATGACCTTATAGCAAAATGTCCCCCAAGGCGTTGTGAATGCCGTTTTGAGTTGGTCTTCAAGATTGATACGAATTTGATTGTATCCCGAGAAACCGTCCATTAGGGAGAGCATTTCATGACCTGTTGTAGCGTCTACCAATGCGTCGATGCTTGGCAAGGGAAAATCATCCTTAGGACTCGCTTTGTTTAGGTCTCGAAAGTCGGTGCATATGCGAATCCTCCCGTCGGGCTTCTTGACGGGAACCATGTTGGACAACCATGGCGGATAATCCACGCAGATGACAAATTGTGCATCCAACAGATTTTGCAATTCGTCTTTGACCATCAAGGCCACTCGTTGGGTGCATCTTTCTTAGTTTTTGCTTTACAGGCTTGATTGTCGGATCAAGCGTTAAATTGTGCATGACTAGCTATGGGTCTAGTCCTGGCATATCCTTGTACGACCATGCAAAAACCTCCTTCTTTTCTTTAAGAAGGGCAATGTAATCGGCTTGCTCTTCGGGGGAAAGGCTTACCCCTAGCTTGAGAATCCGTGGATTCATTGGATCTATGCCGATGTCTACGTCGGTCGTCTCCTCGACTGACATGTGGGATCCATCCTCCAACCGATGTGGAGTTGGGATTAAATGGATATCATCACCGAGTTAAGATCTGCGTTTGGAACCTCGGGTCCCTCTTCAGCTTGAAAAATATCCTGAGTTGTCCTTGGGGTAAAATGAAGCATTTCACCGAAAGGCCAGTACTCTGATGGTGACAATGGTGAATTGACGCGATCCCAGTCGATGGCATCCATGTCTAGATGCAATGACCATGATGGATCGGTCGGATTGCGGATGGGTGCGGTCAAATCAATGGAGATCATGTGGATGGAATGAATTTGGTCTCCAGAACCGCGGGTGTGATAACTTGTTTCTTCTAGATGCTCCCTATACTCGGATCTGGCTCTATGGGAACGGGCACGAATGGATCCTCCCTAGGTGCAAATTTTGTGAAAAGGAGGGCGGGGTCTTCCCTCGAAACTCGCTGTCATGATGGGATCTCGAGGTGGACGATGCTCATCTTGAATTTGGAGCCATGGATCCAACACTTGGTCCCACCTCGCTGGGTCTACATGCCATTCATGCCCCAGCAGTATGCCCATCTGTCCCATTAGATCTTCATGAGTTAGAGCACGGTGATGTCGTCGTGCATGTCTGAGATAGTCCATTTCAGTTTCATCTTCTGAATCGCTTTCATAGATCCAAAATTGTTCATCCTCTTCAGCATCTGTTGCTTGCGACGTTGAGGACTCTTCTTGTTCCAGTGAATTAATCTGGTCCCATTGCGATTGTTCCACTCTTGGTGGAGGGACCTGATTCTCTTGGTACTGTATTGTTTCATCTGGAACCTCTAAGGGGAACAGCTTCAGAAAGATGTCCGATAGCCATTGATGTTCTCTTTGAGGATTACTATCCGAACTTTCACCTCTCTCTAGCAAAGGAGAGGGATTATTGTTGTTTCTAGGGGTGTTTGTTGACCATGGGAGGTAGTCTCCCAATGTGTATTCTGTATTTGGATTGGCATACGGGTCTTGTGCCAATCCCCCCTTGTTGCCTATTTCTAGGCCTTGCATATTTTCAACCAAGATGTCTAATGGCAGGGGATGGTTGAACCCTACCCCTGACTTGTCATATGGCATCTGATATCTTGGTTGGCAAAGGATCCGCATCCCTTGCTCATATCTGCCTAGCCCGTATCCATGCCAATTGCATTGGCCTAGATATTTTAGGGCAAATTTTGGGTTTGACAGATAATTGATGTTTTCCACAAAAGGTTCTTCGTCTGTTTCCTTTTGTTGGCATGGTTCAAGACCATGATCAAGGCCCCCATACACAAAATTTGTCTGGTTCGGTGGGTAGCCTAGAGGAACAATTGTCCCTATGGGAAGGCGAGGTCTTCCCATGTCCTGTACTGACTCCAATGTGGGGGTTGCCACAATGTTTTGCACTAAGTACTCCCCCAGGCCCGTATTGGCCATTTCAACAGTGATTGTTGATGATTGGGTGGGAGGAAACGGTAGTCCTTCCCGAGTCCATTCCATGTTTGGTTGTTCGGGAGTCTTGGTTTCTGTTGTGTTGGGTGTTTCCTCTGTTGATATCGTTGAGATTGTGGGCAACCTTTCTTCTAGAGGCTTAACCTCTTCCATGATTTGTTTTCCCTTGTCCTTCTGTTGGGCCATGATAGGTGGCGTTGATGATGAAGGAGCAGGTGATGAAGTCTCACCTGGTTGGGATTTTGTCTTGTTGGCCACCAGTGGTGCCTGCGGTATTGGACCCTGTTTAGATGGATTTAATTGGAAATCCAAATGCGTTGAAGGGAGGGTCGATTGAGGTATGAATTGTACCGCATTGCAATACTTGAAGGGCTCTAAGTCCATTGGGACTACATGTATTTCCCCTTCATAAGCATACTTTAAGCACTGGTGGGCGATCGAAGGGACACACTTCATGTCCCTCGATCCAAGGCCGCCCTAGCAAGTATATTATAAGCCATTTCACCTTCCAAAGACATGGCACAATGTAGGTATTGACTTTTGTCCTACCCGGACCGGCGTAACGACCGTGCCGACTCGTCGAGCATATTGCATCATTAAAAGCTCGCAGTGTGTACGTGGAGGCTGTGATGTGAGAGGTCGGCAGCCTTCAAATGCTTTAAGGCTGCAATGGTTATGATGTTACTGGACGAGCAGTATCTATCAAGCACTCTCTTGTACGGAATCCCGTTGACCCGCGCGATAACGTGCAGGGGTGGATCTGCCATGTCATTTGATATCGTTTTGACCTCATCTTCTCTGAATGTGATGACCGGCTCCGTACATTGTTTCACATGTCCCACGAAGGCGTTGAAAGAATTTGCCTCGTGGGGTTGTAATTCAATGGCTTTTAAAATGTCCATAAGAGCTTCTCTATGGGGAGCCGATTGTTGAATAAGCTCGTAGATGGACAGCCTAGCCGACGTGGTCCGCAAACTCGCGTGAGTTTGGTTCGTATCGTGACCTCAGGTCTAGGCGGAGGTAACTGCGTTGGGCGTTGTTGAGGATGCGATGTTGCCGGAACTTCCCTCGTAGCTACCTCAGGGGCAGCTGTCGGGTACCTTCTGTTCCTTGTTACTATGCTAATCATTCCCACAAATCCCTGTGTGGGAAGATCTTGTCGCACCTCGTTAATCTGGAGTGGTTTTGTCTGTGCCTCGTGGGCTGGCAAGGGGTCCTTGAATACCCCCATTTGTTGGTTGTTTGGTGCGATGGGGTTGTCCACAACCAATGTTCTGTTGTCGATCAAATCCTCGGACTAGGTCTTTGAATTTCTAGCACCCATTCAAGTCATGTCCTCTCCACCTATGGAATCTACAATACAATTCCTCTCTGTACCCCCTAGGCTTGGGAATGTTAGGGTCTATAATTTGGATTTTCGGTAGAGTGACTAAATTTGCCTCTGACAAGCGGTCAAATAAGGAGTCCCTAGACTCCGCATATGGGGTGAAATTTTGCCTAGGGCGACGCGGGTAATTCTGCTCCTGTCTTCTATTATCTCTTTCATAAGCAGGAGGCACTGCCTGGTAGTTAGCCTTTTGAGGCTGCGTTTCTTGCACAGGCGCGGGAACATTTATCGCAACTTGGTTGACTGCAGCGTGTTGTGGTTGCGTTGTCCCAGTTTTAGTGGTTTTATTCCACTCTTTCTTCTTAGGCTTGGCAATTGCGCCTTCGCCTATCTTAATCTCTTCTATGACTCTGGCTTGCGCCAAAGCTTCTTCTAAGTTGTCGTATTGTCGCAGCAACAATAGACCAGAGATTGATTTTAAGCAACTTTTTGCGAACATCTGCGTGAGATCAGACATAGGAGGACGGTAGGGTAACCTAGAAAGCAAAGCTCTCCATCGATTCCCGTACGCTGCCATTGTTTCCTCTTCAAATTGCTTGAGGCTCGCTAAATCACTTAGTGATGCCTTCTTCCTTGTGTTGAAGGCAAAGCGTTCAAGAAACGCGTCTACTAATTGATCTAAATTGCTTATGCTGTGTTTGGGCAGTTGTGTGAACCAATCCGAGGCAGGGCCTACGCGAATGTGGTTATGAATGTTCTAAGCAACAATGCGTCATTATCTTGGATGCCGAAGCATTGG
This sequence comes from Wollemia nobilis, assembly GCA_028583015.1. NCBI lineage: Eukaryota > Viridiplantae > Streptophyta > Pinopsida > Araucariales > Araucariaceae > Wollemia > Wollemia nobilis. Next base: position 624,984 of record JAQPPZ010000599.1, read on the forward strand.
CTTAGAAATCGTGTAACGTGTTCCTGTGCGTCCTCTTCACCTTTAAAAACCGCCAATTGAGGCAACTTGAAGTGTTCGGGGTAAAGAGGTGTAGGCACTGAGGGATGCACCGGATTACTGCGGAGTAGACGTAATGTGGGTTTTTGATGCCCAGCAGATTTTGTCTCCACAGACTCCAAACGCTCCAATAGCGCTTGGTATGCATCGAAAGATTTTATTTCTTCCTCTCTTGTTCGCTCTTGTTGCAAGTTACGGTAAACTGGAGGCCTATGGAGGGGTGGCCGAATGGCATCCCTCCTCGCCTTGATGGGGAGTTTCAACATATTCCTCTTCTCGGTTCATACTCCTCGTAAAATTCTTGAGGAGTCTCTCGGGCGAAACCTATGACCCCGATCAAGCTCTTGCCGAAGGTACCCATCATTGTTTCGGGGAGTTGCCTCCCTCTCGAATCTATGAGGTCTTGGAGGCGGAGCTTGACGAGGTCGTGGAGACCTGTCCTGCACCAACGGGTTACGCCTCTCATACTGTTCAGCTCTTTGGATGCGAGGGGTTGGCCCCCTCTCATGTATTTCATAGCGTAACTCATCCGCTTCGCGTTGCATGCGTTCTCTATCCAAGCGGTGTCGGTACTCTATTTCCTGATAACTTGGTTTAAGCCGCATGGTTTGGGCTTGACGGGTGGTATATCTGGCGACAACTGGGTCAATTTGGTCTACCCTATTTTGCTCAGGAGGTTCGAATGTTTCTCCTATGTGTTTACCTCGAGTTTGCTGATCTAAGGTTTCAATGGGTCGCTTCCCTCTGTCGAGGTAAGCGGTATGTGCTCGAGGTTCTGGCCTCAAGGGGTGATCATGATATCCTGCTGGTGCGGAAATGCAAGGTTCCCACGTTGTTTGTTGCCCTCGAGGAATGCGATGGCTTTCCTCGTACTCCCTTTCACGGGTGTGAAGGGGGTGGGCGGAGTTAGGTCGCCCTATGTAAGGAGCCCCGCGCTCCGGATTTGGTCTCTCTCGTTCGATGATAGGTAAAGAAGGGACGCCATATCCACGTTGCCCCTCCAAATGGACGGTGTGCTCTGTCTAGCGCTTCATCGCGCGGTGGCCACTCATGCCTAACTTCAAGAGGTGATTCTCTATTTATGTCAAGGTCTACATGTAAGGCATCTTCCTGAAAGGGGCCGCTTTGAATAGGCATACCCCACCGAGGATTCCTGAATTGGATTCTTTTGTAGGTTAGACCTATAAGGCGGTATGACCAAATCCTCGGGATCGAAGCGAAGGCGACTTGTGCCTGCTTCTTGTGTACCTTTCGGAGCTTCTGCCCTTGATTGGGCTTGACTACGGGTGTACACCATTGCGGTGCTTCTATGCTATCTAAATAAGTTTTTATCTCGTTTATGATGATTTTTTTTTTGTCTACACTAAGCAGAAATAAGCACACACATTCACAAAACCGTGATTATCTCTTTTAAGGATTATTGGTGTGCCCTAAACTGGTTTAGTGCATTTTGGTGTTTTGTTTTGTTTTTGTAGGTTTTGAAGATCGTTTAAATGCATTATGACGGCTCATATAACTCCCAAAATGGTAGCCCCTTCAATATACCAACCAGGCCGATATACCAACCTCTCTATATACCCGCCCTTACGAGAGGGAGACTATAGGTACGTGAGAGCAGAAGGTACGTGGTACGTAGGCGGTACGAAAGGGGGATTGTCCTGTTAATGGCACCTACCATAGAAAACTTATCCTCGCACGCATGGGAATCACCCCAATGACACTCGGTCTGTCTTCGTCAGGATTTACGCCTAACAACAGTTGACAATCGGGAAATGGATGCAAATCAAGCCAAGGTGGTGATGAAATCCACCAATGGTCTTGATAAAGGGCTGGGGTCTTACGACCAGCTCCTTGGTTTAAAATTGTTACGTGGAGTGTGTGAGGTTCATTTTATTTAGCGAAAATGAAACAAGCATGAATGATTTTCCCTAAGTATGCAGGATAAAATGAAAACAATCAAAGAAACAGAAAACAGAAATAGAAAATTTAACAGAGATGATAAAATCCCTACCTCTTCTCTGCTTGCTCCAGTTGCCTCTGAATTTCTGCTCTGAAAATCTGCAGACAAAAAATCGTCCCCTGGTGAGACGATTTACAGAACAGAAATCGTCCCTAGCAGAGACGATTTTAAAATCGTCTCAGGGTGAGACGATTTCCAATAAAGTAATCGTAACAGTCAGAGACGGTTAACAGTCTGCAAAAAAAAAAATGTACCTGTAAAACACAAAACACAAAAACCCGATTAGTTTTCTGTGATCTTAAAAATAGGGAACAGGTCCCACCGTGATCGCCACTGAAAGCACGAGATTCCGGGCGAAGGAAACACTAATTGCGATGCAACCAAAATCAAATGCGCTTAAGTCCTAGAAATGTAAAGTGCATGAAATGGAAAAGAAACGCATTGGAAGAGACACAAGCAAATGGAGAAAACACAGCCCTTTCATTAATATCCCTTGATCTCTGTTACAATGACGCCTCCTCCCTTTTCAGGGGCTAGGAGCGTTAAAAGAATTTGATTACAATCACTTAATGATTCCTCTTTCTAATCGAATTGGTGCTGTTTTGGTGTCTACAGAAACTAGCAATCCAAATTTGGTAAAGTTGACTATGATAGTGCAATGTTTTAGAAATACCACTATACTAAGATGCAATGCATAGATAATAGGGGTGAATTTTTGGTATTGTAAAGGTTTCTATAGAAAAATATAAAAAAGGATGCTAAATTTTGGAATATTTGCATTCATATAGAAAATTTAAAAGATCCAAAAAATAAAAATCAAGAATTCAAATATTTTATGTAAAATGGTGTAGGTTTCTAGCTATAAAAATCTAAATTGATATGATAAGTATTTATATTTGTAAACTCTCAAGCTCTAAAGAAGAGAGTTGTATTTTTCAATGGTGAGGGACCCAAGTACAACCCCTTATTATCTATAAAAAATATATTTGGACTATCCCATGTAATCATAAATTATCTTAGAAAAAATTGAAGAAAGATATTTTAAATATCTTGATATTATTGAAAAATCCCAAAAAGGATATATCTAGAAAGGGCTTCCATGTGTCCATATGGAGTGCTCCATGCATGTAATAGCTAGCTTCCATGAGCATATAAATAGGGGAGATATCCATCATGGAAGGCAAGTAAAGTAAAGTCAAGTCAAGTTAAGCCATGTGTTTAGTTGAGCAAGTATGAGCTTAAAGAAGTAATAGAGAGTCTAGGGTGAGTGAGAGTTAACAAGCCAAGTGAGCTAATATAGAGTGTACCTTTGTGCTAGGTATGTCTAATATTTTCAAAGTGAGGGTTTGAAGCACAATCATTGGACAAGTTCATAGGATGTGGAGGCTTAATAGGAGTGTTGTGTTTGCTCACAAGGTAATATTATGAGGATCTATGTACTATTATAATTTTTATGTATAATATTATCTATCCTATTTTCATTGTTTTTATGATGTGCTAATATTTGTTTTTGCATTAGAGTTGTATGGAAATATACCATCACAAACTTAAAATTGTACATCTATTAGAATGCTCATAGTAAGAGGAGGGATCACAAAAGTGTTGTGTGCATGTTGTAGTTCAACAACACCTTGATCATGCTACCCTTATATCATAGATAAATTTTACTAAAACACTTTTGAAAAGATTTTGAATGAAAAATTATAATCTAATACCTACACATTGAAGTTGAACTTGAACTGTTTGCCTGCTCTATTTCATTTTTGGTCAATGAGTGAGTATATCATTGATTAGTGGGAATCTTAAATATTTTACAATCAGTAAACCATATTTATATTTTGTAGTAAATTATTTATATTTTTTCACATCAAGTTCTTGAAAATATAGTAAGTTGCAAAACATATTCTTAGATATATCGAAGGTACCCTTGAATTTTACATACTATAGTTGCAATATAATGATTTTTAGTTGGTTGTCTACATTGATGTGGATCTGGTATGATTAGTTTTTTGGAGGTATTACATTATTTAGTTCCTTGTAAATAATTTAAATTAGGGTGTGTTTAATATTTAACTCTATAGAAGGTGTCATGTTAGTAAGTGTGAGTTAAGTGCCATGTAAATAAGTGTATATTAATGTGTGTAAGGTTTCATGTTAGTAAATATGAGTTATGTGAGTGAAGTGTCATGTTTATATGTGAATATTTAGGAGTTATGAGCAATCATGAGAGACATTATCTTTATGTAAATATGTGAGATTTATTATTATGTATTGAGAAATATGAAGAGCTGGATCTCCCATGAATATGAGAAGATGAAGATTTTATGCAAATGTAAAGTTCAAGAGTCATGTGAATATGAATAATCTCACATATGCCTATATTGAAGATAAAACCTTGTAATATACAATCGAATAAGCATTGCATTTATGCATTGCTTAACGTAGATTTATTAATAATATTTTAGTGAGATTGTTATTGTTATTGTATAAGATTTGTATTTAAGATATTGTGAGATCCTATGGAATTATCCTATAATAATAGTGATGATTTGCTAATAGCGGTATCAAATCCACCTTTGAGGAAATCTAGGTTGATAAGTTGCACTCAAAGAAGAAAACCATGTTAGTGGAGGTGGATTTAGTGAGGAGGTGAGGAGAGGGTTTTGACTAGTGGGAGAAATGCTAAGAACCTATTGAAAACCATTTTTATGTGAGCCTAATTATGTGGAAGGTAGCTTTGTGGAATATTGGAGAAGGCACCTTACATAAGCCTAAAAATAGACACATTAAGAAATCAATTTGTGAGCACCTAGAAAAAATATTGAAGAGAGAATGTTTGTAAGAAACTAAATGAGAGAAGAGGAAAGAACCATATTGAGGAATTACGCTATGATCACCTGATAATAATTGTTGAAGAGATAGTATTTTTAGCTAAATGAGATAAGAGGAAATAACCACATCGTGTTCCTAGTAGTGGCTATGACTGAAAGCCCCTAAGTAGAGAGCACACACCTATGGAGAAGAGAAACATATTAGAGATGAAATTTTGGTCCATGCCCTAGAGGAAAGAGCATGAGAAAGAACTCATTTGAAGATAATATGTAGGTTTGAGAATGTTTGAGTTAGTTTAGAGAAATGTTGGTTTGGATAAAACATTCAAGTGAAAGAAACGAAGAGTGCAAAACCTAAAGAGAATACCTAAAGGAAAGGTCTAAGAGTGCCTAAGAGGGAAATATTTGGAACCAAATGTAAATTTTGGTGAAAATAAATTGTATGTATGTTGAAGAAAGTGTTTTACACCTCTTGTGTCAAAAACAAAATTTTTACCAATTTTCTAAGGTAACATAAATATTTCTCATATAATTTAATTGCACATGCAAATATTAAAAAAGGGTTATTATGTTTAAAATAAAAATTATTTGATAGAGTGAATTACGAGAAAAAAAATAATTAAACATAATAAAATTGAAGAATTGAAAAGAAGAATTATTGAAAAAAAAAAATTTGGAAGTAATAAGGAGTTCTATAACAGTGGAAATAAATTGGAAATTAGTCTTTTGAGAGCACAAAGTTTGCAGAATTTTTTAAAGGGATCAAAGGAAAACATAAATTACTTGAAGAAACACATCATGGCAATTGAGAAAATAAAGCAAATAATAATGAAAACAAACATTCAATATGCATCACTAGAGAATAGTACGATTAAAGAAAAGTCTTCACAAAATTACCTACAATCCATTTTTCAAAAAACTACTAAATATGGAAAATATGGGTCAATAAAATTAATGAAACATTTACAATCCATTCACAAAGAATTTAAATATATAGTTTTCGTAATAATTCAACACTGCATACATGGTATTCTCAAGGATGGTAATGATTGTTATGAAAATCACATTACAATACCTGTTAGTATATGGAAAATAATATACAAGACAATAGTTACTCTAAATATTCTCAAGACCAAAAGAGAAGAACAAATTGAAGAATTGAAGAACAAACCTACAATGAAAGATTCATGTTATAACTCTAATGATCTATATGAAATGGAAAATGAGAATTGTGATTTAAAGCCCATAGAGGCCCATACAAAATTTGTTAAGGAAATAGAAAAAAGAGACAATATTCACATTATGAAAAGGTGTAAGCATTGTAATAGATATAGACACAAGGAAAACAATTATTGGGATATTCATCCCTATAAAAATTGTGGAGGTAATAGTCATTCTAAAATATATTATTGTAAGAAAAGAAATAATAAGTTAAATCATGGATGAAAAAGTGTAAATGGAGTATTGATGATAACACTAGATGGAGTTCTCCAAAATATCATTCTAAGGTAACTTTAGAATGGTTGATGATACAACTATGCATTTGAATGAAATGATGGATGTTACAAATTTTAATGGAGATCGTACAAGGAAGAATTAAGGTTGTACAATAAAAACCTAATCATCCTACAAAAAGAAACTAACATACTACATTTGAGAAGAATTCTATTATAGACTAAGAAAGTTAACATCATACAAGAGAGGAAATCAAACTATATAACCTATTTAATGTCGTTGCAATTTTCTCAACCATTGAACTATGGTCCCATTATAACCTATTTAATGTCGTTGCAATTTTCTCAACCATTGAACTATGGTCCCATTGGCTTTAGATAACATAGTTTTTTTTCATAGCTTCCTAATTATATCATCAAGAATTGAATAAGACTCAAACCAAGAACATGATAGACTTATCCGTATGTGTGTGGTTTACTCGTAATGATGTCACTTGCATTATCGAAGGTTTATTGGTAAGGATACCACTTGCATTTTCAAAAAGACCCAATTTCAATCCTCACAACAGATGTATATGACCCGAGTTCAATCTCCACGGATATGTATATGTATAAGAAAATTTACTCAATAAACAAAAAAAATATTAATAAAAAAAACTGCGGAAAATATTGTCAATGATTTTTTAAATTAGTTCTTGATAGGTGTTTTAACATATATTCGCAACCGAAAAAGATATAGGATTTGTGCAAAACAAAAGGCAAGTTGCTGCAAAAGAATGTATGGAAAATAAAGGGTATAGTGCTTCAAATTAGGGTGATATTGGAGTTCCTAGCAATCATAATGACTAAATTTAATAGGTCCTCACATGCAGCCTGTTCAGTTGTAAAAAAATTAATAACATAAGGACATCAGATTTAATTTGGTATTTATATTTCGCCACACTACCAACATATCAATATATTTGTATTTCGTTGTCTATGGAACGTCTTGAAAAATACGTATATGGCTTTTACTTTGCTATATATATTTTTCAGTATATTCCATCTATACTGTACTCAAAGAGACCCTATATGAATAGAAGTTGCATAAAAAGAATCCAACCACAATGATAAAATTCGGTACACCTAGTACAGGTATACACAATGCAGTGGAGTGCCCCGAGGTCACCTCTGTCATGATATCCAAGGCAATCCTTCCCCGATTTTAATCTTTGACATGCCAGTTTTTAACTTAGAAAAGAGATCAATTAATTTTTTATAAATATTTAAAATCTAGTTTTTTAAACTGAATTTTCTCATACAGAATCATAATATACTGGTGGAAAAGGCTGAGGCTTGTAAAAAAAAAAAACACATAGAATTTTACTATGAATTTTAACGAGCGTTACGTTTAAACTTAAAAAAATTAGAAAATATTACGAATATAATGATATTTCAAAACACTACCGTACAATAGCCACTATCCAAATTCTTTAAACCTACATCCAAAATCAAGATAAACACTCCCATTCAATAGCGTATTTTCACCGCAAATTATGCTGTTTTAATTTTACTCAATTTTATTCTCATCTCTGTCACGATAATAACTACCCAACTCATACAACCCAATCCTTATTTAAGATTTTTTTTTAATATTAATATTGTTATTATAAATTTTAGTTTATTGGATCAAATTAAAAGTTAAGGGTATTATTGGACACAGTCAACTATAAACCCTAACAGTTTGAAGAAGTCAACAAGACTATTAGGTGCTGCCAAATATAAACCCCACATGCTGGATTAGACAGTGCTGTCAATATAAACCTTATCAGACTAGGTTAGAAAAAGTCAATGAGAGCATTGGATACTATCATTCTAAACCTTTTATAGTTCAGCTGGGTTAAACAAAATTAATGAGACCGAGTCTTCCAGGACATTGACTTGAGGCAATCAACAGACACACTATTTACTGCTATCATCCAAAATATCCTCTTCTCAAAAAACCATAGTTTAAACCTTAAAGTTTCTGAAAAAACACCAAAATCCTACCACTAATTATCAAAAATAAATACAAAATCTTTTAACTAAAAAAGAACGGCTTCCATGAAAACACTGTTTATAACTAATCTAAAAGTGCAACCCTCTCCGTCCCGGCGTTAAAAAATACCGGGAAACAAAATAAATAATTGATTTTCCATACCATGTTGCCTCCATTAAATTCAATGCAAATGGGGTTGTCGCTGCGAATAAACAGTTGACCATCAGAAGAAACTGGCAAAGGCGGAACTGCTCGTTGAACAAGTTCTACCAAGTTACGGGGAACCGGAACTGGGATCGCTGTCATCTTGAATTCGTTTTCTGCACAAAACCCAAGACACACACTTAACGCAAGATAGCAATTTACAGGTAGAATTTCTGTTGCCCTCATTCACTTTATATCTTTGATCCCAGTCCGTCGGGTCTTTTTTCGTGAGAGCTTTATCTACAGGTCCATTCCCGAGGGCGACATAAAAATAAAATATATTCCCTTACAGACACGTAAGAGGACCCAGGCAAAAGATTATTCTCCGTCTTATTAATTTTTTTTTTAAAGTGAAATCGTTCAAAGTGACAACAATAATTGGGATGGGGATGTCATTTACCGCCACCAGCAGTTTCTTTCTGGATCATAAATTTTTCCTTTTCAAAAAGAAGGAAAATACATTAAAGAAAAAAACTGAAAATTTCCAATCTTTGTTCTTGATGTCTATGGAATAAAAATGTTCCTTTGTTCCTAACTAAGTCATGAAGCTTCAAAACATAGTTCTGCCTTATAATTGGAAGAATGAATAGAGGCTCTAAATAAATAATTTGTATAACCAGATGATGTTGCTCATTTTTTCTCATGTTAGGAAGACCCCTACAATTTTTGTCAATTATGATTTTTTTTTTTGAAGAAGTTATGATCAAAAGAAATGTTCTCTTTTTAATTTTTGTTAGCTCATCGTCACTTGGTGGTTTTTTCTTAACATTTCATCTTCCTTCCAAGTGACCTACCATGAATCCATTTGGATGAATAAAAAATATGGATGCTTTCTTTTTTTATGTAACTCATTTGAAAAATAATATAGTAAAGTGCATATCAAAGTTTTATTGGTTCTTATACAATTGTTATAAAAAAAAAACAAAAAATAATGAAGAATGGACTTCTTCCTTATTTATCCAACTAATTTGCATTTGTACACATGGGTTATGATACAAGCAATCAAACCAAAGTCATAATGATATATGCATAAATTTTCATAAAGGTTGGTCATACAAGTTTACTCTAAAATAAAGTGATTAAAATATGCATGCACACTTGTAGTAGAAAGAATGCTTGTTTTATGAAGATTTTATGGCAAAACAAAAGATATGAGATAGGGAATATGTCCTTTCTATCCAGCATATCTAAAAGAAAATATAATAAAGCATATATATAGAAATTATTCATATCAATTAAACAATTTTAAAAATAATTACATGCTATCCACACATCTTAAACATGCACCAAAAACTAAAAAGGATGTTTTTTTTTAGAATTTCTACAATAAAAGGAAAAAGAAGTGAGAAGGGTAACTTTTCTTTCTGTACAAGTCATGTTCAAATTATACTAAAGTATATATATGATATTCATAGTTTATTTTTTAGGATTTTTACACCAAAAGGAGAAGGAGGGAGAAGGAGGGAGAAGGAGAAATAATTTTTTTATCTAACTATAGGCTAGTATACCATTAATCAAATGAAAGTAATTATAGAATATTTTTGTTAAGATGGTTTAATTAACTTCAAGAAAATTTATTGAAATATTCTAGTATACTTTTTAAATGCACATAGGAAAGGAAAATGGCTCTCTAGGAGTTCTATGATAAAACGAAAGGAAGCATGGATCCCTAGCTCATTTGAAACAAAGCATATTAAAATGTGTAGAAGAATTTTATGGATGAACAAAAATAAGAGATATGACTCAATTATCCCTTCTATCCAAATCATCTAGATCTATATATTTGGGTTAGTATATGAGTAATCAAACCAAATTGATCACAATATGATATAAAATTATTTATATGGGTTAGCCATAGCACTTAAAAATTTTTAGAAAAAATGATTATAAGATAAAAATTAATAGTATTTAGTTTGTTAGAAAGACTAAAAAACTAATGGAAATGTAGATCCAACACAACTACACTGACTACTTGAGGATTACTTATTATTTATTTCATGGCTTGAAGTTTGATTAGTTAATATGAAGTATGGATTTGTTTGTGCTTTTTAGTCATCATTATTGGGATAATAATAATTTTAAACAATTGTAAACTTTTGATGATATATGAATCAACCTTGATTATTTAATGGACTTGATATAGTATAAGAATCTATCAAATACTTGAATATAAAATATTTCTTAAATCCAATAGATTGTGATAGTTGGCAAGACTAGAAGCCCCATTAATTTAAAGTAATATAGATATCTCATTTTTAATGAAAAATTACCTTTTGCCAAAGCAAGGGTGTGGTGGAATAAAGATATAAATGAGGCTATTAATTATATTTATGTTTTAAATATGATACAAATTTTACTTTAATATGATTAATAACATTATGATGACATATTTTTGAAATGTGATTATTATTTTTTCATATGTATTACCAAATGCTTTGATATAATATATTATATAAATGTTTTTATATAATTATATTTATCTTTCAAATATGATATAAATTTTAGTTTATTATGATTAATAACATTATGATGACATATTTTTGAAATGTGATAATTATTTTTTCATATGTTTTACCAAGTTTATAAAGCTTTGTTCTCCATGAGCCCTCTTAAGGCACCTGGACCGGATGGTTTTCCACCAATTTTTTAAAGAGGTATTGGCACATTTGTGTCAAGGATGTCTGTTTCACTATTAGAGACTCCCAAAAGTCTTTGGATATCCTGAAGGCTATTAATTATACTCTCTTGGCTCTCATTCCTAAGAGATATTCAACATCCTTCAATTATTTTTGGTCGATTAGCTTGTGTAACACGGTATACAAAATTTTAACTAAAGCTATTGTTAATAGGTTGAAGCCCATCCTTCCACTTCTTATTGATGATGCCCAATGCACATTTGTGTCGGGAAGGCAAATTTTGGATGGGGCTATAGTAATCCATGAGCTTCTTCATTATGTCCAAAAGAGTGGTTGAGCAGCTTTCTTCCTTAAATTGGATGTGAATAAATATTACAACCAATTTTTATGTGTGTTTTTCTTTAGTGTTCTTAATAGATTTATCTTAAATGATGTTTGGATTTAGTTGGTGGTGGCTTGTATTTCTTCTGCTTGGTTCTCAGTCTTAGTCAAAAGTTTTCCAACTAGATTTTTTAAATCTAACAGGGGTATTTGTCAAGGTGACCCTTTATCGCCCTTTTTATTTATCCTTATAGTAGAAGCTTTGTGGAGATCCATTTCCTAAAAAAGTGAAATTTTTAGGTTACATTCGACTTTACCTTGTCCTCCGATTTCTTATCAGCAATTTACTGATGATACACTGATTCTTGTATCGTATCGGTGTATCATCCTAGAGATGTGAAGGCATTGTTAGATTGTTATAAGAAGGTGGCTGGGTAGAAAATTAGTTTTAACAAAAGCTAATTGTTCTTTGTTAATACTTCAAAAGAGTGGCAATGTAAGATTTCTAGAATTTTAAATTGTAGAATTACTACCTTACCTACAACTTACATGGGCCTTCCACTCTTTGTTGGTCTTATCAAAGACTCTTTATAGAATCTGGTGGTTGAAAGGGTTAAAATAAATTTACCTTCTTGGAAAGGTGCCCTACTAAGACAAGTTGGGAAACAGATGCTAGTCTAGAGTACTCTGTGGAGTATCCCTATTTACTTCTTATCCCTTTTTCATATCTCGAGCAACATAGATGGTAAGTTTGATAGAATTTGTAAGTCCTTTCTTTGGGTTGGTCCTGATATAAAAGGAAAATTCCACCTGGTTTTGTGGGATCAAATCTACAAAAGAAATAAGGATGGTGGTTTGAATTTGAAAAGTGCATCCAAGATGAATAAGGCTTTGCTGGTAAATCTTGGTTGGAAAGTAGCCTCCAATTTAGACCATCTGTGATGTAGAATTCTGAGTGCCAAATATATTTTTTATCCCTTTTTCTCAGACTTTGTCATAAGTGGAGGTTCATATTTTTAAAATAGTTTTATTAAGTCTCATGACTTCCTTAAATACAATTGTAGTTGGATCATCAATGATGGTAAATCTATGGATTTTTGGTAGGACCAATGGTTGAGAGATCACCCACTTATTAAAGATAAACATTTTGAGGAACTGATTAATTTATCTAAAATTAGTGGTCTCTGGAATGTGGTGGACTTTTTGGTGGCTCATGGTGGTAGAAAATATTGGTCAATCCTCTTCGAGATTAAGAATTGATAGTGAGCACCAATCATGGATTACTTTAATAGAAGAACTCATATTGTATGTCATTCATCAAGAAGAAGTTGATTCTAGATTGGTGTGGTGTGGAGATAGTGAAGGCTCTTACTATGTCAAGTCAGTGTATGAGCTCATGAGCTTTGAAGATAATGGTCAATTCCCTGTGAAGTTGATCTAGCTAAAGAATTTGACTCTAAAAATTAATATTTTCTTTTGGCTTGCGATGCAAAATAAGATCTTATCTATTGAAAATCTCATTAAGAGAGGTCTTTGTTTAGTTAACCATTGCTTCCTTTGTAAGAAGTATTGGGAGTCATCTTCTCATATTTTTCTCAATTGTTGGGTCTTTTAGGAAGTGCTCTATTTCATTTTCTCTTGTTTGGGTATCTCTTGGATGTTGCCCAACTTGATTATATACTGTGTTTATTAGTAGGTGCATTCCTTTTCCTCTCTGCATCTCAAGTGCTTTTGGAAATTCTTTCTACCTCATGTGATGTGTGGTGTTTGGAATGAGCGAAACATGCATGCATTTAATGATGTGGAAGATGAAGAGGATCACATTAGATTTAAAATCCTCTATAAAGTTATGAACAATATTTCTTATATTTTTAAAAATTCAAATTCTCATCTTGCTCACTCCTTGAGTGAATTTAAATTGGAGGAGAAGCTAGGTTTTGTCCCGTTGGCTTAGCCCCCACCTACTCTTGACCCAAGGAGTGTTGTATGTTGGTCTTTGTTGCCTGAAGAGTGGTTTAAGTTAAATTTTGATTGGGTTTCCAATGGAAATCCATGTGTTGCAAGTGCTAGGGGAGTTATCCATGATAGTAGAGGAGATATCATTTATGCCTACACAAAAAATATTGGCACTCAATATTGACATTTTTTTGAAGCAAGAGTTGCTTTCCTTGGCATGAGGCTATTGAAGGATGTAGAAATTCACAATGCTATCATTGAGGGTGACTCCTTTAATGTAATTAAAATGCTGAAGGGGGAATGTCAGGTGGGTTGGAAGGTGTCCAATATGATAAAGGAGACCATATGGAACATTCATTCTTTGAGTATTACATCCATTGTGCACATGTTTTAGGAAGCTAATGTCATTGCAAACTTAATGACGAATTTGTATGTTACTACCCAGGGATTTTTTGTATGGTAGATGGATTTTTTAGAAGAGATTATATGTTGATCCATTTATGATAGCTCTTAATACCGTAATATGGTGGTGAATAGTTTGCATTTGTGGTGGTTTGCATGGTGTCTTTGTAGGTCCCTGATGGGATGGTGTAAATATTAAGGAGTTAATTTTATATCATTAATGAGAGTAGCCATTTCTTGTTCTTGGTTTTACGTTGTCCTTTCATGGGATAGTGGACGAATCCTTTGATAAATGCAGTTTTTGGGGCTGTTGATTTTTTTTTTATTTTGAATCTTTTTTTTCAGTTAGGAGGAACGTGGTCGAGTGGATTGTTTGAGCAGTTTCGGGTGTTGAACTCTCTTGGTTCTCCATAAAACCCTACAAGATTCTTTTGTCTGTGGTATCCTCTCTTTTTTTTATGTTTGGGCACTAGTTGGTGTTGTTCAGTGGTCCCTACTTGGTTGCCTTTGGGACTTTCTCTTTGTAAAATATTGTGGGGATACTTTCAAAACCCTCTTTTATTAATAGTACCATAAAAATGCTTTGATATAATACCATAATTATTATAACAATATTTTGATTTTATCATTTACCTAAATTGATATTGGGCATGGGATTGGCTAAAAGGATGCTCAATCCTTTATTATTGACTTAATTATTTGTTTGATGTGAGCATATTATTATAATCTAGCATCTCAAATAAGAACATGATTATGTTTTAAAATTTTCAAAGGTAGTGAGGTGCTTTGGTGGTGGAATTGAGTGGCAAAATGTCTAAATGACCTTAATTTTCCATTGGATTAGTGATATTCAATAATGTTTTTTGACAAATTAACTTGTATTTAATGTTGTCCCTTGAATACACACTTCAAGATCTTAAATGCATTTACGTATGGTTTTGGTTATATTGGAATGAGTATGATGTTGCACATCCAATACAATCATCATTGTTCATTGGACTAATTTTGCTAGCAATTTAAATGATTCATTAGGGTTGATGAATGTAATTAAGTAAAAAATGTGAAGGTAAACTAGAGGGTAGTGCATGAGGACGATGGATATGACATGCCTATGTCATAATGCATGAGATAATGCTTTTAAGGATATGATATCATCAAACATTAATAATTTTTACATGAGATTATAAATGAGTTGAACAATTCATGTATAGACGTAAACCCCTTATTCATCAAGGAAAGTATCTTTTACAAATATAATATATAATCATTTAATATTTCAATATAATAATTATATATTATAATCATTTCGTATGCACAAATCACAAGAAATATTTTCACAAAAATTTATCTTGATCTATTTAATATATTAAAATAGATAATATATGAATATATGAGTTGGATACAAAAATGTAACGATCCAAAATCAAGCTATAAAAGAATAAAAGAAAAGAAAATAATTTTTTTACGAGGGATTCATAAACTCCCCATTGTATATTTAGTTAATCTATGGTTTAATTTTACTAAATTTTCCTAATTTATCTAAGAGTCACATTATATGTTTCATATATAGGTTATCTATTTCATCCTTCTTGATGAGCTAACTTATCACATTTAGTACAGTTGAAGGCATATGCCCTAAGTAAACTATGTTTCTCAACTATCCAAAGAGTTATATTGTGTTCAATACCCTACATAAGTCCATATGTGTAGGCACATTATGTGTTCCATAAATAAGTTATCTATCTCATCCCTCTTGATGAGCTAACTTATCTCCTTTAGTATAGTCAAAGGTATACGTCCATCACCATGCCATACACAAATCTATATGTGTAGGTATTCTACATGTATTTCAAGTTAAGCTATCCATATCATATTTATGATGAGCTATCTTAGATTTGATGTAAACAATTAATTTACTTAATCAACATCACCCTAAGGGGTCTTAATCCTTTAGGTTCCTTCTAAGTTCTCCCTAAGAGGTCTCAATCTCTTAGATCCTTTCTACATACACCCTAAGAGGTCTCATTTTCTTAGGTTACATTTATATTTAGCATGAAGACAAGAATAACTCTATAAACTTAATAAATCAAGAAATAAAATCCATAAAGCATAAAGAAGTAATTAGAAAGAAAACAACATTTACCTATAGATAAACATTAAATAAAATAAAAATATATATAATAAAGCATACATATTTTCTCACAGTAAAGTTAAGATACATTCCTAATTCATTCAATAAACTATTACATATATCCAATTATGGTAAAACCTCCATACTTTTAAAAGAATAAAGTAATACATCCATATTCATCTAGGGATTTCTCCCTACAAGTCTAGTCTATTTTGAACATGAATAAATTATTGTAATTATAAATCAAACTGATGTATTGGTTCCAATTGTCATATTTGGTCCTCCTTGTATTTCTTTCATTCATTTTAGGATAGTAGGGTATCAAAGCAGCTCATGGTTATATGAAATACATACATCTAAAAGCATCTACTAGTAACATGAAACCAGTGCGTTTATTGTTTACTTTATCAAATTGTAACTATACAATTTTATCACAAGCATATAGCCATTTATTGTCTAATTGATCTCATAAGAATTCCATCATCACCATTCTTATCTCAATTAACTCAAGAAGTGAACCATTCCATTAAACATAGTCATTTCACATTTCTTTATTTTTTGAACAGTTCAATAAATCATTCTTCCAAATAACTAAGGTTTCTTTCCTTAGTTACCCAATAATTTATTTAAACTGATCATTCAATTAACTAAAGTACCATACCTTTAATCAACCAAATAATTCAATGAAAAACTCATTTATTTAACTAAAGTCCCATACCTTTAATCAAATAAATAATTCCATAAACAACTTATTCATTTAACTAAAGTCCCATACCTTTAATCAAATAAATAATTCCATAAACAACTTATTCATTTAACTAAAGTATCATACCTTTAATAAAATAAATAATTCCATAAACAACTTATTCATTTAACTAAAGTCTCATACCTTTAATCAAATAAATAATTCCATAAACTACTTATTCATTTAATTAAGGTCTCATATCTTTAATCAAACAAATAATTTCGTAAACAACTTATTCATTTAACTAAAGTATTATACATTCAATCAAATAAATAATTTCATAAAAAACTCATTAATTTAACTAAAGTCCCATACCTTTAATCAAATAAATAATTTGATAAACAACTTATTCATTTAAGTAAGCTCCCATAGCTTCAATCAAATAAATAATTCCAATACTCCATTTATCTTTCTTTTATATCATGAATAATTACCATATAAACTAATGAATATTTATCATATAAACTAATGAATAATTAATTCAAAACTTCACTTATATTTATTATAAATGTAATGAATAATTATTTTGAAAATCACCAAAAACCAACATGCAATTCACAAAGGCAAAACACAATACACCAAGTAAGAAATGATGCAAATGGACTTCGGTCAACCAAAAGGAAAAATATGATGGTGGCTACCAAACAGGGGGTACTATGGTGATTGGGTAGTGTCCCACCAACTAACCAATCATATATCTCAACAAGGGAGAATGGGACTACAAAATTTTCCATGTTGGAAAGCACACAACTCAGTCCTAACACTTCAAAATGAGGACACCACCCACACATTATGTCTATAATAGAATGCTTCGCTATCTTAAGATAGTGATAACAAAGTGAAGAATATGTAGAGGGGACGAGCCCACCAAAAAACCAAAGGTATAGATGGTGCAAGGGGGTTACACATGCAAGAGATCATAGCCCAACGACTAGGTGACAACCAAGCAAGACATGACCCACACAAAGGAAGTTTCATAGCAACGTTACCACATAGCTATTATGGGAAACACAACATTGTTACCACACAATGAAGCATGGGAAAACATAGCATTGTTACCACATAGTGGAGCTTAAAAGAATATAACAACGTTACCATAAAATGAAGGGTTAGATCAAAAGGAGAGTTGGTTGATATTTTTTTAATGCACAATAAAACCAAAGGGCCAGAGGGAGTAAAGCAAATTGGTTAGAAAAACCAAGCCAGAAGTAAACTAATAGGAACTAATGATGACATCACGGTTAAGAGTTTTAAACTAAGCTCCTACTTAGAAAAGCAACAAAAGGGAAAATCCTTTAGACCAACCTTTAGTCTCTTAACAATTGCTTCTTGGACATCTAATTTTACCTTCATGCTCATTCAAACCCTCCTACCGAGTTCTCTCTCTCAAAGCTCTCTATTATTCCTACATATTTCCAACACCGTCCTTCCTCTTTGTTTTGTCTATTCTTTTGTATATAAAAACAAGAGTACCCTTACTCCCCCCATATGCTCTCATAAACCTCAAAAATCATATCCACCTTCCCCAAAATTTTTGACAAACTCCTTAACTCCTATCATCCCATATTTACTTCATCCCCATCCAACAAGCGACGGTAGGATATTTTATTTTAATCTTATTCAAAGTTTTTATCATAAATGAAGCCTCAATCCAGATGGAAACTTCCATGAGCAAAACTTTATCTCTTGATATTCAAAGGAGAGGTTAATAAAATCAATGTTTTGCAAATATAAAAAGTAGAGCTTATAAAGTTCACTACTATTTAGAATAAGATCTTAACATCTTAATAAAAATCTCTTTTATTAATTAGTTTGAGGTCTTACCTCATATTTAAATAATAATATTTTATTACTTAAATATGGTCTTATTATTTGGGTAAGAAAAATCTCCTTTATTATTAAAATAAAGTTCTTATTTATTTATTTAAATAAAGTTCTATTATTATTTAAATAAAGTTCTTGCTATTTAAATAAGCCTCTATTTTTTTTATACTATTAAAAAAAAGAATATTCTAAAAGGAACCCCACAACCTTTTACAAGAGATAAGCCCCAAGGGCCATAACCAAAGACCGCAAAAAACACCCCAATGGTGAACCAATAAAATAATCGAAGAGACAAGAGTAGACAAGAGGAATGAACAAAAAGGCCAGATAGAATCAAGGAATTTCTACTTTGAAGCACTAAGGGAACAATCCCCCATCGCGTTGCTTCAAGGGCAAGGATTAAAAATTTAAAAATTACCAATGAATCCACAAGGTACATGCTGTGAGGAGAACCACGTACCCAACAGGAGGGCAAAAGTACAATAATTATTACCAACATCTCCAAAGATACATGCCGAAAGGAGATCCACATACCCAACAGGAGGGAAAAGGTACAACAAATGAGAGTGGAGCTAGTCACACACAAATGACACCATAAATTCCCTACTTACAACACACTACCAAAGATCTATAGAGGCAGCAAATGGTCTACCATGAACCTTCTGAAAACATTTAAGGAACTTCATCTCTAATGCGACTAATGATCTCCATTATTATTATTATTATTATTTAAATAAAAATCTATTATTATTTAAATAGTTCATATTATTTATTTTCTTTTTTTATTAATAAATTAATAAAATATCTTATTAATTATTTAAATAAAATCCCATTCTTATTTAAATAAAGGCTCTTATTTTATATTTAAATAAAATTCTATTATTATTTAAATAAGTAGTGCTAGATATTAATAGAGATTCTTTTTGCCATACCAAGTAAAATTGGTATTCTCCAAAGGATTTACACAGATCAATTCAGTGAATTTAAAGGCAACCAAATCATGCACAAATTCCAAAATCAAGATGCAATAGAGTGATGAAGTAAAATACAACCAAACATATGCAAAAAACAAAGGAGTATTTCCATCAACCCAGTCACCCATCTCAACCGAGTTTACAATAGCTACTAGGATATCAACTAAAGGTCTAGGTGGCTAGCTATTGATGATTACCCCAAAAATGATAATGCATACCTATATGAGGGTAGTCATTCATGTTACCCCTAAGTTACCTTAATCATCACTTCCCTTATTTCAAGTATCTTATTTCTAGTGGATGATTCTATTTCTTCCACCTACGAGCGTACGTAATCTTGCACATCAACAATATATCACTAATACCATGTTCTTCAAAGATAAAATTAGTCTAAGCATTGCATAGTCATTCATTTAAAACAAAGCTAAGTTTCAAATTACTATTGATCATCACATAGTTTTTCCATACCCTAAGTCCTGCTAGGAAGGGTCGTGACAAAAGAAGTTGTTAAGCAATATTGTAGAAATCTAATAGATACCAAATAGATGTCAAGAGCATAGTAGAGTGACCAAGTAAATTTGTAATTATAGCATAATGTAGGTTATATTCCATAAATAAGGACCAAGAAGAAGCCTATATAAACATAGAGGTATAATGTACATGATTTATAGAGACACCACTTTACTAGAGTTGAGGCCCAAGAGGATGTTGATGCCTTGCAACATATAATATTAAAGAGTAGTTTGAGTACCTCCCATTGGACCAATATTAAATTGAGGGGGATTCACTCTCCCCAAAAACAAAAATAAAAACACTCATCATAATTTAATTTTACTATTAAGACAAGACATCACTATGAACCTCTAATTCAAATATTATCAAAATTGCTTTAAAGTTTTTCTTAAAAAATATTATCAAGTTATTCCTCCCATAAAAGTGTTTAATTTCAAATATTTCACATACATAGTGCACAGGGGATAGTCACAACATATCCTTAACCCTTTTCTTATAGAATATTCTTTAGTTTCACCATTTCACTTGTGTTTAGCTCTATTTTTTGCATGGCATATTTATTACTAAAAATTTAGCTCATCATAATAATTTAAAATTGAAAATATATGACTTGTGATTAATAATATAATATTATTCCAAATTGTTAGACTTAAGCAATTTATGGATAATTATTCATCATTTTTTTTGCAAACATAGGGAATTTTGCCCCTTTGTTATACTCAAGTAATAGTTGAAACTATGTTTTTTTCTATTGTAACGATTCATTATGAGTTTTCTTCCTTTTAAAATCATAAAACAACCTATTATTTCTAATTTTACCTCATTACTATAAATTAAATATTTATTAATACGAGTCATTTATACTAATGAATATGTATAATTTTTTCTATTCTTAATGATTTCCATTGGAAGATTTTTTGGTCACAAGAGGCCCTCCCTAAGGGCTCAACATTCATTTGGTTAGAAATCCAAAGAAAGATTCTTATAAGATAGTTTATAAAAAAGAGAATATCATGGACCTTTCAAGTGTGCCTTGTGTGAGAAGGATATAGAAATATCATACCATATACTTTGTTGTTGTCCATTTTATTCTATAATTTGGGGCTAAATTTTAAGAAATATGAAAATATATTGGGTATCTTCATTGACATTCAAAGAGTTGATGAAATACTAGATTAATTATTTTAAAGCTAAAGTATTATATATTTTATGGAGGATTGGTCCTAATATTATATTTTGGGATTGATGGCTTGAAATGAATAATAGAATTCTTAAAAATAAATCTCAAAATCATGCTCAAGTTTGGAATTGTATTATTATTACTTCCTCTTACAAAATAATTATAAACATTGTGTTCATCATGTGAAGTTTCAAATGTTGAAAAAGAGGTGATAGCCTTTGAATATACATGTAAGGGTCATCCATGATAGTTAAGAAAAAGGATTTGTTTCTATATGTGATAAAAAAAATATCCAAATATTGGGTCTATCAAAATTAACTTTAATGGTGCTTCTAAAGGAAATAGGAAAAGCTAATGGAGGTGGTATTTTTAAAAATAATGAAGGAAAAATTATCCTCATTCAAAATTATATGAAACTTTAACTACAACTATATGAAGTTTACTCAAGTGGTATTAGCTCAACCTATTAGATTCTTCAATATTTCAAGGAGTAGACCTAGGTTAGAATATTACCAAATGATACATGGATAATATCCAATATTTGTTGTAATACAACTATGTGGTAGTGATGTAATACATGCGAAACCTATTTTAATCCCATATAACCCATTAAAAAAATATGTAAATGCTAGGACACTTCTTCCAAGAATCAAAATCATGATTGAAAAATGTTAGAAATATATTAATTGAAAGGGACTCATAAGTTATCATTCATACTATCAACAAAAATGGATGTGAGGATTGAATAAATTATAAAAATATTATTGATGTTCATCATTTATTGTTAGAGAAAAACTCTTGGAAATATGATTATATTTATAGACAAGTAAATAAGGTGGTATATAATTTAGCCAATCATGGTATTGACTTTTCCTGGTGAAATTTAAATTTTAGAAGGTAATTAATTGAGTGAAATTTTATCTCTTATTGAAAATGATTGAGGAAACATAATAGTTTCAAGAATATTAAGAATCTATTAAATTAAAGGGAATCATAAGTTATCATTCATACTATCAATAAAAATGGATATGGGGGCTGAATAAAAAATAACAATATTATTGATGTTCATCATTTATTGTTAGAGGAAAACTCTTGGAAATATGATTATATTTATACACAAGGAAATCAGGTGGTATATAATTTAGCCAATCATGGTATTGAATTTTTTTTGGTGAAATTTAAATTTTAGAAGGTAATTAATTTAGTGAAATTTTATCTCTTATTGAAAATGAATGAGGAAACATAATAGTTTCAAGAAGATGAAGAATATATTTGATAGAAAATGGAACAAAGAATATATATGATAAAAGACAAGCTAGATATTTCTTAGTTGACCTCGCAAAATGTTTTGGTATTTTGATGGGAGTGGTCTCTAATAAGAGCTACATCTAGTTTTTTTTTTTTTAAAGGAGGTGCAAGCAAAGGTTCAACACCAAAACCAAGTGTAACTTTTACATCATTAAGTCATCTAGACTCCTTTGAAGTTGCAATTGTAGCAAAAATATTTATGAAATCCATATTCAAATTTGGGTGCATTTCCTTCTTAAATTCAATTTGAAGTAATTTTATCCTAATCTTAAGTTAAAACTAAGAGGATTAAATCACACCATGTTTTATCTCCAATATTGTGAATAGATTAGTTAGTTTATACAAATTAAATATCTCAAGAGGCTTCAATAAGGGAAAAAGGGTTACACATCTTTACCACAAAATCAAGGGCGTTCCATCATGGCCTTCTTGTTCTAGGAGAAGAGAAGAAAGGTTTTTAGGCATAATTTAGATCTATAGCATTTTGGCTCATTATTAGCCTGACCAAGTGTCCTCAAACAAAAATTTATAATACAATGAATTTTAGGGAAATTGAAACTACTCATGTTGTTTAAGAAGGAAAATGTGCTCACCCTTATCTTGGGAAGGCTTTGTAAGAAAAAATAAACTTGAAGATTATTTCTTAAATTTGAAAACAAAATTTATATGTATGGACCTACAACCTTCAAATATTAATTTATTTAACTATTTAATATTTAACATAGTTACAAGATTGAAAAAATGTGACAATAACCATAATGTAATGGAAAATATCAAAACAATTATTATTATAATAATCATATACAAATCATTTTTTATATTCACTAAATAATTATAAATAATAATAAAAATATTAATATAATCTAAAAATATATAAACTAATACTATGAATTATTTTCATTGAAATACTTTTAAACAGTTAAAAAAATTGGAAAAAGAAAAATCATAAATCTAATAAAAGTAAAGTTTTAACTATACTCTTGTAACTAAATTTTAGTTAAATAGATATATATAATATAAAACATCTTTAATTAAAATTTTCTTATATAACCTTTAATTTTAATCGACTTTATATTTTATTAAAATTTAAAATAAAATATTTCATTTTCAAAATTAAAAGTCACATCAATTATTATTAAAAAAATATAATGCACTAGTTCTATCTTTTTTGTTGAACTGTTGAAACGAACATAATGACCGATCAATGTTCGGGTAGTGAATTTTAAATTAGTCAACATTTTTCATCCTTTTAGAAATATTAAACATGATGTTCGCTCTCCGTCCAAGTTCGCTTCAAAAGTGAGCGACGCTGGAAGTTGCTCGCCAAAGGCAGCGACAATGGGCGTCCTGTCAAAACCATTGATTTGACGTCGCACGTGTTTTTTCCAATGAGCCATTATTTTCCGTGTGCGAAGTTTTTGATTGGTTCATCTTCCTTAGCTATATAAACCTTTGTTCGGCTGACATTTTGCAAGAGGAGATTAGATGCGGAGTTGATGCAGTTAGACGCAGAGAAGCAGAAAAAAACCAGTTTAGTGAGCAGAGAAGTTAGACTACGAAGGAGGAGAAAACCAATTCATACGATAAATTTGGTCTTTGGATTATTATTTGAAGACTACAAAGGAGGAGAAAACTAGTTGAATCTGTTCGTAAGAGTTTGATGTGCTTTAGACCTATATGAAAGCAATTTCTTTTAACAATATGTTATAAATTCCGCACCGTTTCTAGCGGATTACAGGAAGGTGCAGATCTATTAGAAAGCTGAATTTCATGCAGGAGTGAACCCTCCTTCAAGTCCTCTACGCGCCTTTTACATGCTGAAACTACCTTGGAACATGTTGAAATGATTGTGAAATAAGTAAAGGAATCTCCAATAGATTTGAAAAATGTTTCGAAACAGAAAGTCCATTTGCAACAGCGTTTTCGTTGTGGATGCGTTGCAAGACCACAAAAACGCGAAACAGGCCATTGATGTCCTGTTTGTTGCAACAAGTCTCTATTTCAGTTACCCACTAACTGGTCCTTATAATGAAAAAGGCAAAGTATGGTGAACAACATAATTGTGTTCCTAATACTTATATCAGAAAAATTTAAATTTATGTTTTGTTAAGTAGATTTTTAAACTAACTAATCTCACTAACCTTCGAAACAAACTTAAGTGGTTATTACTACTTTGAAACAATCTCTTAAATCTAAAGTAACCCTACCTTATTGAAAGTACAATTCCCCAAATGCAATACATTATACCACGGTATTGAGGGAATGACGAACACCACACAATTTTTTTAATGGTTTTTTTTTGGTAAATTCTAATGTAAAATAGTCACCTTTATGGTTTGATAGAGTTTAATTTAGGAACGCTACCGTAATAAACTTAACCTTTTCACTCTTAAAAATAGAGTTTACTGGAACTTAGACCAACTATTCTAAAAGTTTCCAACGGAGGTGTCCTATCCCAGCGATAAATTAATGACCAAACGGAGTTGTCCTATCCCCAGACTAGCTGTAGACTTCTTTTCAGGTACACCACTAACGGAAGTGTCCTATCCCCAGAATAGCTGTAGACTTCTTTTCAGGGTCAAAGATCAACTAACAATATTTGGATGAGGAGTAAGTAGCCTATTCTCCGAGTGTAAATTTTAATTTAATTTAAAATATCAACAAGTTTGATCTTAAAGTAATATATTAAAATTTTAAAATTTCAAATAAAATAAATTATTAATATTAAAAATTCAAAATATTTAATTTTAAAATTAATAAATTTTAATTTTTATTAAAATTGAACCTGCCCGGAACAATTCTCTGTGAGTACCGTTTGCTTCCTGTTTAGAAAATTCCTTTGGTACTCCGGTAAGAGTTATTTTGTATGTGATAAATTGTTTTTAATTTTTTTGGTTAGATTAATAGAAATAAGGTTTTGAAAAAATTTCCTAACCTTTGTATATCAACTCTAAACGGATATCAACTTAAAGAAAAAGCATACAGCACACAGAGAAACCACCCAAACAGAAGCTCCACCAAAAACACATCAGACACAAACAAGTAGGAAAACGGACACCCGAACGAAAAAAAGAAAGACACCACAGAGCAACCCGACCAGCAAGGGCAAATTGTCTTTAAATATTTAAATATAATATAAAAGGTAAATAAAAATAGAGACATTTGCGGTTATAGTTATTTACATAATTGCAATTTTGTGTAATTTTTTTAAAAGATAATAACAATAATAATTTGCCTGCTAGGTTACATCCGTAGATTCCCTACGCTGGTTCACTCCACTCAATAACATACCTAAACGGTTTACACAGGCTCAAATCAATATTAGACTAGAAATGACGTGTTACTTTAACCCAGTTAATGCATGAAAGATTCCATAGGCAAAGTGCAATAATGAAACTAAAGAAATTTTGTCGCACAAGTGGTGGGCATGTGTTGAACTGTTTGAACACTGGTTTCCACTAAGAAAATGATAGTCTTTTCAAACAATCCAATCTATGTGGACCGGAATATCTTTGTTGGCCCATAATCTCATCCACTACGGTGGGGTCTCATGGGATGCCACAGCTTTGGAAGGTGTTGTGCATGGGATGTTATAGAATAGAAATGTAGGTCTTTACAAGAAATAATGCAAATTTTAAATGAAATTCAAAGCATAGCAAAATATGAGTGGGTATCCAAGACGGGAGGCGAAGGTTTTGAGTATCACAGCACGTTATATTTAGTTTATTTTTCTTTCTATTTTTAGTTTATGAAGTTTATTTCAAATTTTATATTAAAAAAAAAACAAACTGTACATGTTTATGCTTAAATAAAACTCTAGAAACTTGTCAATCAATTACAAAAAGCATTTGATCAATTCAAGCGCTCATATTGTAATTATAAATTTTTACTTATAAAATGGCTTGCAGGTAGGTGGGGGTTGTTGATGCTACCATGCCACTTATCACTTCTACACGATGGACTGTTTACGATCAAATAACCTTATATTTACTGTCTCAACCGTAAATTTTGTGTCTTTCAGTTATGTTTTATGCGTTTTATGGTCTTACATCTGACTTTTTACCGTGGATAATGTAGTTTTAATTTCTACTTGTATGGTCTTACATCGGAACAATTTTTACTTCTGCTTGTGGCCTTGATGTAAATCTTTGATCTTCCCTAAGATGTGACTGTCTACCGCGTATGAAGCAGTAAAGACATATCCAACAACATGTGTAATTTGTAAGTGTGACAGTGTGAGATACAATAACAAAAGCGATGGCTTCCTCACATGTGCATTATGAAATTGGGCTTTCATTGGCAGACGTCGTTGTTACCTACGATCTCACAATATAAAATATTAAATTTAAAATATTTTGATAATAGGGTCTAACTTTTGTCTTTTTCTTGGTGTTTTTAGTGTTATCAACCATGTAAATGTTTAAAATGATCGTGGCATGGTGGTTATAGAGATTAACTCTGCGGAAATCCGTTGACTGTTACCAATTAAAATTAAAAAATATTAGAAAGAAATTTATATTTTAATTGACAAAATTTTGGTATATATATATAAATCAAAAAAGAGAAGAGGTTTTTGAAAGGGCTCCAAAAACCTTTTACAATAAAGAGAAAAGAGCAAACCAAAATCAGTTTAACTAGTAAATATATATTGAATAATTGCATGGTAATGAGTTTAACTTTAGGGTACAATTTTGGTAGAGATTATCGAAAGGTTACAAAAAAGAATTGGGTAAAATATTAGGTCTTTTTTTATGTAATAAAATTATTTAGGAAAAGAATCTTACGAAAATGATTATTAACATGTTATTTATGTTAGTTAGTTTGTAATAGATAAAAAAACCGATGATGACTGTATGAATTCCAACAATAAGTGGTCTCCTTCATGCCGGGTTAATAATAATAAAGTGAAATAGGTTTGGTGGAGGCAGTCTCTATGGTTTGAACCTTGTACTTGTCAGTTATTAAAAATAGTGTGGATGTTATCAACTCTTCTATATAACTAAAAAAAAAACAAATAAGAAAAACATGTTAGATAGTTAGCCAATCAGGAAAAAATCTACATTTTTTTGGTTTGATGTTTGGTTGAAGGCGTATCGTTTTATCTCTAATTCAAAATTATATTCATTGGTTCCGACATGTGTAGCTTGTAAAGGTCCAAAAGGTCAAACACTATGTTAATATAAGCATCAACTCTAGATCATGGATTTCTATTAGTAACCTAATTAAAGAAGATGAAATCAAACAAATTGGATATGAATTTCAAAAGATAATTAAGAGTTTTATTCATTGATTTCTAGATGAAAAGTTGGTTTGGAATCTAAAACATGGTGGATACTCAATCAAGTTAGGATATAAGGATTTATAGCACTCAAAATTTCTTATTCCCATAGATTTTCCTTAGAAGAATGTTTCTAGCAAAGTAATATTCTTACATAGGAGAGTATAAAAAAAATAATAATATGGAACTTTCATATGTGTCTTGTGTGAGAAGGATTATAAGTATCAAACCATTTATTTCTTCGTTATCCCTTTTTTCTCACCATTTTGGGTTACTTTTTCAAATGTGGTTCTATCAACATTGAAATATTGAGTAGCTAGGAATAATATAATTTTTAAAAGTAAATATCATAATCATGCTTTAAGTGTGGAACCTTATCATTCCCTCTCTTATAAAAATTTTACAAATATGATGCTCATCATGGGAATTCTTAGAAAATGAGGTGGTAACAACTTGTTATAGATTTTTTTTATTTGTGGAAAACATCCCAAAAGGGATGCCACTTTCGGGTAAGACCCAAGGAGGCAGGGGTATCCATTCCACCAAAAATGCCCAGGACTCGGACCTGGCCTACCACCTTTGACATACTCAAGGAGCAAACAAACACACAAAACCAATTTAAAAATAAGTAAATAACAACAAAAATAATAAAATAAAATAAAAAACATGCTCCTTGAGTGTGTCAAAAACAAAAGCACAACCAAACACGCACAATAAGATAAAAGAAACCACAACACGAACCACATAGAAAAACACAAGAACCACATAACAAAACACAAACAAGACAAAAACAACAGAACACTACAAAGACATAACCCAAAAAAAACATGAAAAATAAACACAACCAAAACCTAAAAAATTAAAAAAAATAAATAAAAATAAAAATAAAAACAACCAACAACAGACAATAAACAAAAACAAAAAACATAGAAAACACTCACACATAAAAACATGAATTAACACAAACAAAGAGAAACCCAAGAACAAGAACAAAAAAAACACAAGAACAATAACAAAAAACATAAAAAAAAAAAAAAAAAAACAACAAACACAAGAACAACAAAAAACAACACAAAGAACACAAAAAAAACAAAACAAAAGAACCCACCCACCTTAAAAAACTAAACAAAAAAACAAAAAAGAAAAAAAAATTGAACATAACAATGACCTATCTAGACCAGAAGACTATTAAGGCAAGAATCAATAGAGGAAACAAAATAAAGAATAGAATGAGCTAGGGAACTAAAAAAACTGAATGAACCAAAGAGAAGCAAAAAAAAAACAAGAAGAAACTAGGTACCTTCAGAACTGGAGCCATCCAAAGAAATGATAGAAAGAAGAGCTTCCCTAATTTGAGAAGCCCACCATCTAGGAGGGTGGCCATAACAAGTAAGATCACCTTTGTCCAAAGCCCAATTAGCTAAAGCATCAACACTCTTGTTTTGATCTCCGACCACATGATTGTAATCAACTTTCAAAAATCCCATCTGGATTAATTGAATCTTCTCAATAATTCTTTTTATTCTCCAATCCACCTTATGATTCTTAGAAGGAGTCTTCAAGAGATTAATCATAAGTTGAGAGTCAGACTCAACTAACACCTTTTCCCATCCAACCTTAGTAGCCTCCTGAAGGCCTCCGAGGATACCATACCCCTCAGCAAGGTTATTGGAAAGAATACCCAAATTCTCAGCAAAAGTAAAAACCAGGGAGCCATCTGAAAGTCTACCAATTCCTCCCACACTGGCTTTTCCAGGGTTCCCTCTAGAGGCTCCATCAGTATTGACTTTTCCAAAATCCTTAGGAGGAGGTTGCCAATTTCTTGTCCTATCCATCTTACTAATACTCACATTCCCTTTAAGTTGGTTGCCCTTAGAATATTTAATCTTCAATATTTGCATCACTTGATCCCATCTTTGGTGGGAGTTTTGGGGGTGATTAAGGAGTTGATGGACTGATTCAACTAAGTTGGCTATGGTCTTTTGCCAAATATAGTGAATATCCTTCCTATCTTGATTAAAAATTTGGTTGTTCCTTTCATTCCAAATATTCCAAAGAAGAATGGTAGAACCCATCCAAACTAACTGCCTAATAAAATGATCAACACCCTCTTGATTAGGCCAATCCCTCCAAAGTTGTTCAAAAGTAAAAAAATTGGACCACTGTAAGCCAAGTAAAGTGGCCATTCTCCTCCATAGCTCAGAGGCTAAAGTACACTCAATAAAAATATGGTTGAGAGTTTCTACATTCTCTTCACACATTTCACATCTAAAAGGGCCATGAAAACCACGCTTCATAAGTTGCTCACCAGTAAGCACCCTACGATGCAATAAAAGCCAATTAAAGAACCTCACCTTAGGCCAGAGCTTTTGAGCCCACAATCGAGAAAATATGTCAGAAGAATGGTTGGGATTATTATGGCATAAGGTCAAATAACCTTGAGCAACTGAATACTCACCCTTAGTAGTGTTGTTCCATCCAAAACAATATTTTTCATGGGACCAAGAGAGGGATCTCATATGAAGGATGCCTTGGATATCTTGTCTTTGCCTTTCTGGGATTTGAATAGGCCAGTCCTCAATAGGGATCCAATATCTACCAACCTTTGAATTACCAGTATGGTACCGACAGTAATTAGCCACCTTTATCCAATTAGCTCGGTGAAGCTCCTCCATCCAAGGCCTCCAATCGGGAAACTGAGTTATCAAAGGCTTGTGACCATCCCAAGAATCTGTCCAAAAATTTACCTGTTGACCATTATGAATGATCCAAAATAATTTTTTCTTTATCAAATCCTCACCAGTCTTAAGAACTGCTAAAATGGGAGAACCTTTGGTAGGAAGTTGATAGCGAACAAGGTCTTCAGGACTTTTGTTCTCAGCATATTTAGCATGGAGATTATTGGCCCAAAGAGCATTGGGGTTATGCAACATCCTCCAATATAATTTAGCAGCTAAAGCTTTGTTGTTATTAATAGAAGACCGGAATCCTAACCCCCCTTCACTCTTAGGAAGACATAAAGTATCCCATTTCACCAAGGCCCATTTTCTTTTCTCCTTAGTACCACTCCAAAGGAAACGATGACTGATTTGATCCAATTCTCGAAGAACAACCTTTGGGATATTCAAAATGGAAGAAACATAAATAGGAATAGCTTGAAGGACTGATTTTACCAAGGTGATTCTACCCCCAGAAGAAAGCCACTTGTTGGTCCACTTTCCAATTTTCTTCTTGACTTTGTCCAACAACCAATTCCAATATTTATTTTTCTGCCTTTGAATATTTATGGGAATACCTAAATAAGTGATTGGAAGGGAGGTCTTCTTATATCTTAATTTATCCAAGACCATGGATTCCTGTCTAGTAGAGCAATGAAAGAAAATAACTTTAGATTTGTCTTCATTGATCAACTGCCCAATAGCCTTAGAAAAATAGCTAATGATTTGCTTAATATTAGAAGCTTCCTTAACTGTAGCTTTACCTAAAAGAGTAGAGTCATCCACAAATTGAAGATGAGAGATAGGTCTAGCTCCATGAGCAATGGTAACTCCCTCAAGGGTTTTGTTTTCCCTCTTTTTGGTTATAGTCCTACCCAAGCATTCAACAAGAATGATGAATAAATAAGGGGATAGCGGGTCACCTTGCCTAATACCTCTGGAAGCTGGGAATGACTGAGAAGGCCTGCCATTGATAAGAACTAAGTAGGAAACTGAAGAGATACATCCCATAATCCAATCCATCCAATCCTTAGAGAAACCAAATTGCCTCAAAACTTTGATAAGGAAGTGCCAATCCACTCTGTCATAAGCTTTGGATAAGTCTAACCGAATGAACATGGAAGGAGATTTTTGCATATCCATGGAATGGATGGCTTCCTGAGCAAGAACTATCTCATCTACTATTTGACGTCCTTCCACATAACCCCCTTGCTCTGGGGAAATAATCTTATGCAAAAGAGGCTTCAACCTTTCTGCCATGATTTTAGTAATGATTTTGAGAAGAACATTACATAAAGCAATAGGTCTAAAAGCTGAGATATGATCAACCTCTTGAGCTTTTGGAACAAGAGTAATATAAGTTTTATTGATAACCTTCAAAATTTCTTTGGCTTTCCTGGCTTCTTCCACCACCTCTAATAAATCAACATGAAGGATATCCCAGAACTCTTGGTAGAACTCAATGGGAAAACCATCAGGACCTGGGGTTTTCCCTTTTTGCATTTTAAAAACTACTTGTTGAAGCTCATTGATAGTAACAGGAGCAGTCAAAATAGAGTTCTCCTCAGAAGTGATAAGAGAAGGGATTGCTTGAAGAACATTTTGTTGTGAAGCTGAGTCAAGAGGAGTAGCAGCAAAAATATTGGAAAAGTAATCAACAACAATAGAGTTCATGCCATCCCAAGTATAAACAACATCTCCAGAATCTGATTTTAAGGAAGAAATAAAGTTGTGAGATCTTCGAGCTAGAAGATATTTGTGGAAGAAATTTGTGTTTCGATCTCCTTCTTTGAGCCATTGAATTCTAGATTTTTGCTTCCATAAGATTTCTTCTCTTTTTTCCCATTCCTCTAACCGAGTTGTGAGTTTAATTTCATCTGCACTTCTCTTCTCTGTGAGGCCATCTAAATGGATTTTCTTATTCAAATTTTCAATATGAGCAATAACTTCATGTTTTTTTTATGAACATCCCCAAACTCTTTCCAGTTCCAAGTCTTGATTTTGGATTTAATGTATTGCAGTATTTTGGCAAAACAGAACATCTTAGTCCCATGCCTAGGTTTACCTTCCTTCCACCATTGTTGCACACGAGGTCTGAAGGAAATGTCTCTAAGCCACATTAATTGAAAACAAAAAGGAGAGAAACTCACATTGGTTTTCCACATTTCCACCATGACTGGCCAATGATCCGAACCAACATTATTAAGAGTCTTCACTTTAGGAATGTGACCATGGATTAAGAAATTTTTAGAGAGCAAAAACCTATCCAATCTCTCCATTATACAAGCTAAGCCTTGCCTTCTATTAGACCAAGTCATAAGGCCATTATCTGGTTGGATATCCACAAGATGGAGGTTTGCAATATATTCGCTCATGAGGTCAGTGCTTTTGTCCAAATTTCTATTTCCCCCCTTTTCTCATCCAGAGAGAGGATGGTATTGAAATCTCCTCCGATCAAGATCCAAGCTTCAGGAAAATGAGAGATAATATGAGTAATATCCTTCCACTGTCTTCTTTTTTCCTCCAAAGAAGTCGGAGCATAAACAGTAATGCAGAGCATAATTTGGTTGGAATGTCTACTTTGAATAGCTATAGCCAACAAACCCCAACTGCCAACCATATGGTGAATAACTACCTCTTTTGGGTCCCAAAGACAAGCAATGCCACCAGAAGTCCCTTGGGAACCGAGGGAAACCACTTTTCCAGCTGGCCAAATTTTATCGGCAATTGAGTCCATATCCTCCATTGACATCTTTGTTTCTTGAAGGAAAACAAGATGTGGATGATTTATCTGAATCATTCTTCTAATTTCATTTTGTTTTGAAAGACTCCCTTTGAGTCCTCTAATATTCCAAGTGATGATCTTCATTAATACCAGGGCTAAAAAAGTTGGGAAGGGCATTAATATTACCTTCCTCTACAAGCTTTTCACCTTCTTTTACCATATGATATTGATTGGTCTTGCGACCTGCTTTTTGATTAGAATCCATCTTCAATTTTTTTCCCTATTTCTTGACTTATTCCAATTGAATCTGAGATGGCTTCTAACCTTGAAGAATGCTCGTACACAACCAAAATTTTACTAGATGGTTCAACGGAGTCTATATTGGGACCTGCATTATTTGAAGTTTTGACATTTGAAAGATTGTTTTTCTTGTGTAAATTTTCTCCTTTTTTTTTGTTGAAAACCTTTGATTTGTTGGTTTGTCTCTGAGTTCTTCCCTTCATATTTAAATTGTGTTTCTAAGATTTTAGTTTCCATTATTTCCTCTTCCTCACTTGGGACATCATTTGTGGAAAGGATTTCAAACATATTAGTAGATGACTTTGATTGATCCTTCATAACTGGTTTTTTCTTAGTGTTCTTCTTCTTAGGTATTTGGAAACACGTTGAGTTTATATCTTCTTTCTTTTGATCAGGAATTTTATTTGGGCAAGCACTGGCCAAATGACCATATTCATGGCAAATTCTACAACGAAAAGGAATGTTCTCATAGTCCACTACTTGCTCCCAAGTGTCTTCCCCAAATTGTAATGTGATATTTTTAGGTAGGGGTTTGTCAAAATCCATTAAAACACAAATCCGAGCATAAATAATATGTTCAAAATTTTGAGTACAATCAGCAGTCATCATAAAAGTTCCTAAAGAGTTTCCAATTGAAGAAAAAATAGTAGGATTCCAAAATTCAATAGGGAGGCCAAAGAGTCTAACCCACACGGGAGCTATAGAAGGCATCTCTTCTTCGGCTTTAAATTTAGTATGCCAGGGCTTCATGAAAAGCCCTGCCCTTCCAAAAAACCAAGGACCCCCTTGAAAAGTTTTCTCTCTATCTTCATTATTAGCAAATAAAACAAGAAAATAACCATTTGGATAAATAGAGATTTGTA
The DNA here is from genome assembly GCA_028583015.1 of Wollemia nobilis. Classification (NCBI taxonomy): domain Eukaryota; kingdom Viridiplantae; phylum Streptophyta; class Pinopsida; order Araucariales; family Araucariaceae; genus Wollemia; species Wollemia nobilis. Next base: position 659,380 of record JAQPPZ010000599.1, read on the forward strand.
ACTCACCTTTAGTTTTCCAGCTTTTTGCAGCCCAGAATTTGAAAGCGAGATAGACTCAGACGAAAACCCACGAACCGACAAATTAGTCCTCTTTTTTCCAAATCTTCAATGCCAGTCCGAATGTTACCCATATCAAGCTTAACAATAGGAGTTCCATCAGCTGCTTTAAGACATCCTGACTCCATTTTCCTGGGATCAATCTTAGGCATTCTTAGAGGTTTATGGGAAGCCCTAAGATTGATATTAGCATTGGGCTGAGGCTGTCCACCACGGAGGGCATCCCTAAAATTCATTTTTGGGACTGAGTCTTCGAAATTCTTACCCTTGACAGGGGTTTTCACAGTAGAATTATTTTGTGGGTGCACCTTAGCACCAGATTCACTTGAGATATGAGCCATTTTTTGATCAACTACTTGAAACTTGTTTCGTGATCTCTTTAATCCTTGCCCTAGACGTCGTGGAAAGGTATGGTTTTCACTTTTCTTTTGTGCAGCAAATTGGAAGTCGTTGTCACTCAAGTTCATAGTATGATCTATTGAAAGATAAATTTCTAACCCATATTGGATCCCCTGCAACATTTCCTGCTAAAATATTGAGCATAAACCACAAAAATATTGGTCGCTAGGGCCCGAAGGCCCTAAAAACCAACCTCTGGAGCTGCTTGCACTCAACCCAGATGAAACCCTCGCATAGCCGCTTGCCAAATATCTCGTTCACACATAGGGATGCGCTAGGATCTGTGTTGCTCCAAATGATATGAAAATTGGTGGAGACGTTCTAGGGTTTTTCAGGCATCTACCCTCAAAATTTTAGCTCAATCCGAGTCCGGATGAGTGAGATATGGCCGAAACGAGTTTGATAGTTTGGGCAGTCCTACGAAAAATGTCCCTCCACAAATTCAAATCGACTAATAGCCACTGTATTTCTCCTGACTTGTTATAGTATTTGAACATACATAGAAGAAATATTTGCAATAATGGCATTAGAACAATGGAACCACTTTGATCCAGAGTAAAATCAAAATTTCTAACAATTGAGCTTATAAAAAATAATTTTGATGGTGCTTCTAAAGAAAAGTAAGGAAAATTTGGTGGAGGTGGTACTTTGTGAAATAATGAAGGAATAATTTTCTTTGATTACTCAGAATCACATGAAACTTCAACTAAAAACCATTCAAATACTAGGGCACTTCTTACAAGGATTAAAAATGTAATAGAAGAATGATGAAAATATATTTCAATTGAGTTAATATTGTGGAAATGTAAGCATATGTATATAGAAGGAAATCAGGTAACAAATAATTTAGCCAATTGTAGTGTTGACCTTCATCTTGGTTAAATTCAAGTTTTAGAAGGTATCTAACCAACTAAGATTTTATCTCTTAATAAAAAAAATGATGTCAAGGAGCTAGTTTCTAAAAAATAGCACTCAAGGAATATAAAAAGAAATGAAAAATATATATGATAAAATGTATGATGATTATGATTTATTTGATCTAACATTAAATGTAATATGACGATGGAAGTGGCCCCAAAAAAAACCACACAATTTATTGAAAAAACTATTAAAAATATGTTTGAAAACAGATACACTTAAATTCAATAAATTTTATTTGTTAAAAATTAATATATAAAAATATTTAAACATTATATATCATAAAAAAATATTAAAACTATATATTTTTGGAAGTATAACTTTATATTTCAATTAGTAAATGAATTCACGAAAATAAATGAAAGGTAATATGTATATAATTAAATATAGCTCGAGTGGGGTGGGGTAGTGGTGAAGGCTTGGGTCTGCAGCGGCCTACCGGTTGGTCTCATGTTCCAATTCAGTTGTTGGTGTGTGTGAGTGGTGACAAATAGATGGATGTATGTGTAAAAAAAAAATATATATATATTTATAATTTTATTGAAGTGGTAAGGGCTTTGACCTCTTTTTGAGAGGTTTAGGGGGTCTAAAGTTTAAACCCTTTGAGGGGACCAAGACCCCTCAAAAAACCTTATGCAAACTTATTGAAATAAATATGGTATAATATCAAGTTCAATCAAAATATATGATATAATATTTTTATTATTAAAACTATATACATTAGTTAAGTTTTTATTTTATTTTTTAAGTGGAAAGTGATATTATATCATATAAAAAAAGAATAATAAGGTTATACTATTTTTCAAATATGGTATGAAAATTAAAATATATATATATATATATATATATATATATATATATATATATATATATATATAAATAATTAAATTTGTTTTTTTTTCTTTTAAAAAGTAACATTATATCCTATTAAAAAAAATAATAAAATTATAATAATTTTAAAAAATGAATAGTATAAAAACACATTTAAAATTTTATGTTGGAGGTTCAACCTAGAACTACAATGTTCTGGAATTCACAACTCAATTTTGAATACACCTAAAAACCCAATAAGAGTCATGAAAGGAAAAATATTAAATATGATTTGACTTATGAGCTTCACCCTATGAAGCTATAGGAATTCTGACACTGGTAAATCTTTTGTTTTTTCTATAAAAATACCTACTTGTGCTTGGATTTTCTCACACAATGGCAAATATTTTATTTTTTTCTATAACCATACCTACTTGTGCTTGATTTTTAAATTTGATGCTCAATTAAAATAAGATAAAATTAGATTTTACTAGATGATTTTTAAATTTGATGCTCAATTAAAATAAGAGAAAATTAGGTTTTACTAGATAAGTCTTGTTTGGGATAACGTTGGATAATACTAACATGATACATATTTTTTATTTTATTTTTAGTATCTTTTTGTTATATTTATTTTTATAGATACAATTTATATGTCATTTAAATTTAAATAGGTTAAATGTTAATTTAATATTTAAAAAAATATAATTAATAGTTTCATTTAATTTAATTTAATTTATTTATTTAATAAATTATATGTGATTTTTATTTGATCATTTTATTAAATATTAAAATATGAATTTGTTGTTAGGTTAATTAAATTATATTGAACATGTCTTTTTATTATATATATATTTATTTTTTTAATAAAATATATTTTTCATCTTATTTAAAGTGTTATGTATTAAATTATCTTCTAAAATTTGAATTCTAAGAAGGTAAGATTAACACCTTTGTTCTAAATTATCTCTGGCGTGATTTCCTTTTTATAGGTATACACATTTCTAAAAGATTACCTTAATTAACAAAATATGAACATCAATAATAATATCAATTTTTATCCAATACTGTATCTATTTTTATTGATAATATTACTAATTGAAATTGATATATATCAATCTTCCTTAAATTTATCAAAACCCACTTTCTATTAATCTAACAAACTGGACATGTTTATGCTTAAATAAAACTCTAGAAACTTGTCAATCAATTAAAAAAAGCATTTGATCAATTCAAGCCCTCATCTTGTAATTATAAATACTTATAAAATGGCTTGCAGGTAGGGGGGGCTTGTTGATGGTACCATGACACTTATCACTTCTACACGATGGACTGTTGATGTTTAGTGTTTCAACCGTCAATTTTGTCTTCCAGTGGTCTTACATCTGACTTTTACTGTGGATAATTTAGTTTTAATTTCTACTTTTATGGTCTTGCATCGGAACAATTTTTACTTCTGGTTGTGGCATTGATGTAAATATTTCATCTTCCCTAAGATGTGACTGTCTCCCGCGTATGAAGAAGCTCAAATGTGCATTATGAAATTGGGCTTTCAGTGGCAGACGTCGTTGTTACCTACGATTTCACAATATTAAATATTATATTTAAAATATTTTGATAATAAGGTTTAATGTTTGTTTTTTTTGTTAAAATTTAAAATGATTGTGATATAATGCTTATAAAAACTAACTATGTCCACATTTGATAACAGTTACCAATTAAAATTAAAAAATATTAAAAAAAAATTATATTTATAATTACATGTTAATGAGTTTAACTTTAGGGACAAATTTTTGGTAGAAATTTATATTTTAAAGTAAATATATATTGAATAATTGCATGTTAATGAGTTTAACTTTAGGGATTAAATTTTGGTAAAGATTATCAAGAGGTTAAAAAAGAATTAGGTAAAATATTAGGTTTTTTTAATGTAATAAAATTATTAAAAAAAAGAAATTTAATTTGTAACAGATAAAAAAATTGATGATATTTGTTAGATCGACAATGATTGTATGAATCCTAAATCTTGAAAATAGTTGGTTTCCTTCATGCCATGTCAATAATAACAAAGGGAAATAGGTTTGGTGGAGGTAGTCTATGTGATTTAAACCCTGTATTTATCAGTTACTAAAAATAGTGTGGTTGTGATAATTCTCCTATATAACCAAAAAAAATAAATAATAAAAACATGTTAGATGGTTAGTAAACGAGGAAAATTATACATTTTTTTGGTTTGATGTTTGGTGGAAGCCTTATTCTATTATCTCTAATTCAAAATGATATTCATTGGTTCGGACATGTCTAGCTTGTAAAGGTCCAAAGGTCAAACACTATGTTAATATAAGCATCAACTCTAGATCATGGGTTTCTATTAGTAACCTAGTTAAAGAAGAGGAACTCAAACAAATTGGAGATGAAGTTCAAAATATGATTAAAAGTTTTATTCATTGATTTCTAGATGGAAATTTGGTTTGGAATTTATCAAAAAATGGAGGATACTAAATCAAATTAGGATATGAGGATTTATAGGAATCAAAATTTCTTATTCCCATAGATTTTATTTAGAAGAAAGTTTCTAGGAAAGTAATATTCTTACATAGGAGAGTATAAAGAAAAGGATAATATGGACCTTTCATACTTGTCTTGTGTGAGAAGGATTTAAAAGTATGGAACCATTTATTTCTTCATTATCCCTTTGTTCTCACCATTTGGGGTTACTTTTTCAAAAGTAGCTCTATCAACATTGAAATATTGAGTAGCTAGGAATAATATAATCTTTAAAAGTAAATATCATAATCATGCTTTAAATGTGGAACCTTATTATTCCCTCTCTTGTAAAAAGTTTATACATATGATTCTCATCATGGGAAGTCTTAGAAAATGAGGTGGTAACAACTTGTAATAGGATTTGAACATACATAGAAGAGACATTTGCAATAATGACATTAGAACAATGGATCCACTTTGATCTAGGGTAAAATCAAAATTTCTAACAATTGAGTTTATAAAAATTAATTTTGATGGTGCTTTTAAAGAAAAGTAAGGAAAAGTTGGTGGAGGTGGTGCTTTGTGAAATAATGAAGGAATAATTCTCTTTGCTTACTCATAATCACACGACTCTTCAACTAACAATTATTCAAATGCTATGGCACTTCTTGCAAGGATTAAAAATGTAATAGAAAAATGATGAAAATATATTTCAATTGAGGTAATATTGTGGAAATGTAAACATATTTATATAGAAGGAAATCAGGTAACAAATAATTTAGCCAATTGCAGTGTTGACCTTCATCTTGGTTAAATTCAAATTTTAGAAGGTATTTAAACAACTAATAATTTATCTCTTAATCAAAATGATGTCAATGAGCTAATTTCTAAAACATAGCACTCAAGGAATAAAAAAAGAAATGAAAAATATATATGATAAAAGGTATGATGGTTGATCTAACATTAAATGTAATATGATTATGCTAGTGGCCCCAACAGAAACTACATAAGTTATCTAAAAAATCTATTAAAAATATGATTGAAAACGCATACACTTAAGTTCAATAAATTTTATTTGTTAAAAATTAATATATAAAAAATATTTAAAAATTATATATCATAAAAATATTAAAACTATATATATATATATATTGGAAGTATGATAACTTTATATTTCAATTAGTAAATGAATTCACGAAAATAAATGAAAGGTAATATGTATATAATTAAATATCAAGTTATATGTTTATTATAGTGGTAAGGGCTTTGACCTCTTTTTGAGAGGTCTAAGGGGTCTAAATTTTAAACCCCCTCGCTGTGAGGGGACCCAGATCCCTCATACAAACCAGGGACCAAGACCCCTCATAAAACCCTTATGTAAACTTATTGGAAAAAATTATAGTATAATATCAAGTTCAATCAAAATATATGATATAATTTTTTTATTATTAAAATTATATATACATTTAATTTAATTAAGTTTTTATTTTATTTTTTAAGTGACATTATATAAAAAATAATAATAAGGTTATACTCTTTTTTGAAGGATTGCTATGAAAATTAAAAGTATATATACGTTTCATTTAATTTAACACAAATCCACCACACACCCACCCCCTCACACACTGTTATACTATTTTTTGAAGGCTCGCTCACACCATGGAGGTTATAGTATTTTTTGAAGGATTGGTATGAAAATTAAAAGTATATATACATTTCATTTAATTTAACACAAAGCCACCACATACCCAACCCCTCACACTTGCCCACACTATGGATTGAATTTTGAACCTCCTGAAGATTTATTTATTTTTAATATTTTAATATTAAAACTATATACATTTGATTTTATTAAGTTTTTGTTTAATTTTTTAAAGTAAAAAGTGACATTATATAACATTAAAATAATAATAAAATTATACTAGTTTTTCAAAGATGGTATGGAAATTAAGTATATATTTCATTTAGTTTTGTTTGTTTTTTTTCCATTTTAAGAAAGTAACCTTATATAAAAAATAAAGTTATAGTATTTTTAAAAAACATTTAATAGTATAAAAACACATTAAAAATGTTATGTTGGAGGTTAAACCTAGAACTACAAGTTTCTGGAATTCACAACTCAAATTTGAAAACAACTAAAAACCTAGTAAGAGTCATGGAACAATAAAATATTAAATATGATTTGACTTATCACCTTCACCCTATCAAGCTATAGGAAGTATGAGAATGGTAAATCTTTTATTTTTTCTATAACCATACCTACTTGCTTGAATTTTTAATTGGATTAGGAAGTCTCACCCAATGGTAAATCTTTGATTTTTTCTATAATTATACCTACTTGTGCTTGGATTTTTAAATCTGATGCTCAATTAATATTAGAGAAAACTAGGTTTTACTAGATAAGTCTTATTTGGGATAATGCTAACATAATACATATTTTTTTTATTTTTATAGTTTATTTTTGTTATATTTATTTTTATAGATATAATTAATATGACATTTAAATTTAAATAGGTTAAATGTTAATTGAATATTTTAAAAATATATAATTAATAATTTCATTTCAATAATTCTTTGGTTATGAAATTTTATATATTCTATTTTATTTATTTATTTAATAAATTATATGTGATTTTTATTAAATCACTTTTATTAAATATTAAAATATTACATTTGTTGTTAGGTTAATTAAATTATATCTAGCATGTCTTTTTATTACATATATTTTTATTTTTTAATAAAATATATCCTTTATGTTTCCACACCCTTTTGACATCATTTTCATTAAGAGATAAAATATAATGATATTAAATTGTCTTCTGAAATTTGAATTTCACTAAGGTAAGATCAACACCTCTATTGGCTAAATTGTCTGTGGCATGATTTCCTTATTTATAGGTACACACATTTTTAAGAGATTGCCTTAATTAACAGAGGATGAACATCAACAATAATATTAACTTTTATCCAATCCCATATCTATTTTTATTGATAGCATTAATGATCATTTATGAATCTCCCTTAATTGAAATTGATATATATTTTCATCCTTTTTCAATTTTAATTTTTATGCCAATAAGAAATGCCCCAACCTCTACATGGCTATTAGTTGAACTTATGCATGATTTTGAATAAGTGACCTGAATTTTTCCTTCATTATTTAAAAAAGTAACACCCCCACCAACTTTTTCTAGATTTCATTTTGAAGCACCATAAAAATGAATTTTGATTTAATCCAATTTTTTTTGTAATAGAATTACTTGTTGAAATTATTGTTCTCCATTTAATATTTCCAATGTTTTTGAAATAGATCATAATGGAGTCATGAGCACAAGGTTGTGCCCCTAATAGTGTGGTTATGATAAATAAATAGATTTTTGGTAATAAATCTATTCTCCAAAAGGTCACATTCCTGGATCAATTATCCACCCTTGAAAAGCAATGGTCTCCTTGACATTAGATAGAGAAATTATTTCTTTATTTGTTTTTTTTATGAGCCATTCTCCTTGGTGATCAATTTGTCTTTCCTTGATCACTCAATGCACATGAATGGACTAACTTCTGGTGCTCTTAGTCCATATATCACCAATATGATCCTCGTCTACTAATGCTCAACTTTCTAGATTGAGTTCTTCAATGTTCAATTGTTTTGCTACTCCAAAAGTGTTAAAAAAAGTGGATGATATGGTTTGAGAAATTCAACATCAAAGACTAAAATTAAACTAAGATAATATAGAATATTCAATTCAAAGGCATGAGTAATGGATGCAATGTTATAGGCTCACATATTTTCTTAGAGATTGCTTGCATTGTACTCTATTTTTTGAGTAATAAAATCATTTTCGTATCTTGTTAATACATTTTGTGTTTTTATATGTTAAGATCTATTTTTTTCTAAATTACGTTCATTCTTGATTTTTCTTAATTCAAAATTTCTAGTTTTAGATCAAATTTAAGTATACAATTATTTATCAATATACATTAATGTTTAGGATATACTAAAGTTAGCCATAAAAAGCTAACTATGGGCCTATAGGATAATACATTAAACCTGATCTCATACTATATAATATTGTCCTTGGGAAATGAAGAAACATTACAAATTTAATAATTAAAGCTTCCACAAATGACTTTACTTTCATTACTACTAAGATTTTCCTCACAAGAATATTTTATTTCTTAAATTTATCAAATATCTAAAATAAAAACTCTAAAGGTAAGGCTCACTCCTTTCTTAATTATGTAATTTCTATCCAGCTTATTTTTTCTTTTATTGTCTTGGTGTGAATATCTTCCATAAAATTATGATTTAGGAAGAACTATTTTTAGCCCTAGAATCTAAATAAGAGTGTTGGGTATGTTGGGACCCTTTTAGAATATTTATTCTATCCTTGTTTCCTTATTGAGATGATCAAAATAGGATATATATTTGACAATTTGTTTTTTTATGGATAGTTCTATGCTTGACTTGTGTAGTGATTTCAATCAACAGTGCATGTTGGTTCTATTGATTCCAAAGACTATGAATGAATTAATGGGAATCTAATAAGGTCATATTAATTTAATGAGGGTTCATAAGCTATAAGAAACACCCTTCAAGTTATTAATACATGCAATAAAATATGCTAGAAGGTATTAATACTTTTAATCCTTAAAATTATTAGTATTATGCTACCATGAGTTCCTATCTACTCCATTCAATGGAAACACATCTCTTGAGTATTCCACTCAAAAGCATATTAATTAGGTGATGTAAAAATTATATAACATGAATCATGAAGCAAATGGTAGGATTAATATTATGGGTGATAGTGTAGAAAGCATTCATCATAGTGTGGATGGCTTGTAATTTCAATTGAGTAGGCTCTCCAATATGATACCAAGATAAAAATGGAGCATAAGGCTCCTAAAACCAAGAATTTTATTGATATTAACTTTTAGTAAGTAGGTCATTCATAAGATTAGCAAGATGACAACTAGTAACTGATGATAAGGTAACTACATAATTATTTGGAATGAATAGTCCCAAGTATGTTGATAATGATATGGATGTAAATAATGATTTAGACATAATAGTTATAGGTGTTTCTCATATCCTAGAATATAATCCAATATTTTTGTGTCTTAATATATTGGTTTTTTCTAGAGAGAATCCAAGAAGATGGGTCTCCACAATAGAATATTTTTTACATTTTACATAGGATAATTAAAGTTAGGAAGGTCATTGTTGTCACTTTACAACATGATAATCATTCCTTATATTGGATTTTGTTGGAATTGAGATATAAATTATGTAACATACTTTGTACAAAATTGTAATTCTTCTCGCCTATATGTTTAATTTAGATTTAATGGTTGGGAAAAAGACGATGTTTGACTATACTACCACTAACACCCCTCCTTCAGTCAAGACTGATCGTCATTGGTCCTCATCTAAAAGCAAGGCTTCAAGGGGGAAAATAAAAACTCCTATTGTTATTGACCAAGGCCAAGAAGTCCCAGGAGAATCTCCAGCAAATCTCAAGAAATCAAAAATTGAAGGGGCCCCGATTTGGTTTCTCCTTGATGTTTGGTGACTCCATGAGAGGGCACTCAATTTGCACCCAATAGAAATTAACCTAGATTATCTTAGCAATGTGGATAAAATGGTGCAATCCATGTCTAAATTATCTTTGACTACTTGGACTCTCCTCCAGTGAGCTAAAAATATGATCTTTACCTTAAAAAGGTAGAAGGAATATGATAATTAGATTTATGCTAGTGAGCCTAGTGCAAGTGATATCAAATGAGACCCTTCTAAGATGTTTTATTAGCCTGGTCTTTTCGATCAACCTTTTTGATCATTTTCCTGGGGTCTTAGTCCTTCATCTCCTATTTTTCATGGATATTTGTTTGAATCTCTTTGATTTTTTGACATCCCTTTGAGTCCATCTATGGATCCCTTTACATTACTTTATTTGGCTTCCTTCATGTGTTGTAATTTTTAAATTTATCTAGTTGAGACCATCTCTATTTTAGCTTTTTGTTGGTAATTTGTAAAAGGTTTGGGGTCCCTTTCAAAACCCCAACTTTCAATTAATAAAAAAATATCATACAAAAGGTATAAAAATCATGGAAGAGATAAAGATATAGTGGGAACCATAGGAACCGTAAATAATCACTATATTATCCATATTTAATAATCACAACACTTAGATAAACAAAATGAGGAGTGGTGGAGGGTATCTACACTAATACCAAAATCACAAATACATAAATGATTTTAACCTTAAGTTAACATAACAAGAAATATTTTAAGTTTAATTACAATTTTATAAAGTGGGTATAAAAAAGGATGAAAGGGTGAAAATTATAAAGAAGGTATAAAAAAGGATGAAAGGGAGAAAATTATAGTGGGAACCCACAGGCACCATAAATAATCATTATATTATCCATAGATAAGAATCACAACACTGATAAATAAGATGAGGAGTGGTGGAGGGTATCTATACTAATACCAAAATCCCAAATACATAAATGATATTAACCTTAAGTCAACATAATCAGAAATACTTTAAGTTTAATTACAAGTTTATAAAGTGGGTTTAACCGTTCTTCTATTCTAACCACACCCCATAGGCCTTACATACTTATATGTTATAATAAATTCAATGAATTGTATAATGAATACCTTTAGAACGATTAAATATTACATTGTACAATATCATCCTTGAGCATTCATTAGATATCACTTTCAACTAGTGTTCCAATTTCATAAGGATAAAACAATCAAGGTTCCAATGTTGTTGCAACCACTCTTAAAATCTAGAATGCTAGTGGGGTCATATCCTTGTGGATTTTATTGAAGTAATTCCTAAATTTTGAATGTAAAATAATAAAGTTTGTGGTGGTGAATCACATATCCAATTATAAATACTTTTATTACTTAAAAAAAAAAAATTATAACAATAAAGTGGATAAGGTATTCTTGTACGATATGTTTAAAGTACATGGTGTTCTATTTGAATCTATTTTATATGACCAAGATCTCATCTTCATAAGTGATGTTTGGAAGGAGTTATTTATACACAATACCAACCTCCTTAATATGAGCTCTTCATATTTATACCAAATTTATGAACTAATGCTTGGGTATATATTTAATATGATTTATCTAAAATAGCTAATAATATAGGTTTAAGTGGCTTCCCTTGGTAGAATGAGGGCATAACACTTATTATATTTCCACTAAGATGTGTGTATCTAAGGCATCATATGGTCAAAATACTCCATCTTTCAAATATTACCTTCCTAGTTATTCTCTTGTTGCTTAGGTCAATATCTTCCTTTGATAGGGTTAATTTATTTTCTAGGCCCCTAAGGACAATATTTTTCAAGATAAATATCATATAAACTAACCACAATATTTGCATCACTCAAATTAGCATTTTGAGGTTGAAGATATAGGTTTCTTAAGGCTTTAACCATGCAAGCAATTTTATCTTAAGACTAATATGAACCAAAATCTCACATCCAAATATTATGGCACATATGAGATGATTTATTGGAACACAAATACGGTATACTAGTTGAAGCATACTACTACATCCAAAATCCACCTTATTTTCATGTGTCTTATCTTAAATAAGTATTAGGTAAAAATATGTAGTCTCAAATGGAGCTTCCAAAACCAAATGACGAATCTCATATTGAATTGTAGCCTAATGTGCTATTGCAGTATTCAATAGATAATTTTGAGAAAGAAACAATAATAGGAGTTAGTAATTAAGAGGAAATATCTACTAAAACATGCAACTTGAAAAGCAATGAATATTCACCAAAAAAATTCAAATAGTCATTATTTGTTTGGCTTGGTCCTATATGTTAGGATGATTCTACCCTTGAGATATAGAGTTAGGTTTTATTCCTTTAGAAACCTATGTGTGTGTGTGTGAGTCGATATATTAAGAGAGATATATGGTAATTTAACCATCATTGTAGTATTATTTCTTCTATCACATTTGGTGCATATTTGAGACATTGACCTCTCTATGTGGATTATGAAAAGTTGTTCTATCTAAGTGGCTAGAATTTGCATTAGTAACTTAGATATGAATTTGATCAAATCATATTAAGTCTAAAATTATCAATTCTTCTATTTTATTTATGTTATGAAATTATATAAATTATTATAGTTATCATTATTTTTATAAAGTTATTTTGTTCCAAGACTATTAAGCACTAATCATAAATTTTGTAAAATATTTTTTTTATATATTTTTCTACCTTCAACACCTATATAGTTAAATGTATTAAAATTAACCCTTAACCATTCAATATAAATAAGATGTTTATTTTGTTTTTATTTATTTAAATATAAGTTTTATCCATGTATTAAATCCTATGAAATTAGTTACTATACCACCTCTAGGAGTTGTGTTTTAAATTTGAATAGCAAAAATAAAATTTAGTGGTAACCCATCAAAAATTCCAAAGCCATCATGGCTTGTATTAGAATATTATCTTCAAAATTACTATCGATACTCCTATCTTATGAGGGTGATACGACATTAATATTTTGAGGCCCATTTATAATGGTGCCTTGTTTAGTGACTTTTCTAGTGAATATCTAATAATATTTACTACATGATATTAATATTTGGAAGCCCATTTATAATGGTGCCTTGTTTAGTGACTTTTCTATTGAACATCTAATAATATTTATTATCACATTGACTTGTAGAAATTTAGCTTTAAACTATGTCTTCACATAATATCCTTAATTAAAATTTAATTTTTTTTAAATATCAAATTATTTTAAGATTAAATTATCAACTAGCAACAATATTTTTTGAGGTTACATGTTTGTTGAAGGTAAGTATGAACAATTCAATCCTATATACTTCGTAGATGTACATAATTTATTTTTACCACACTTTACATTTTTAATAAAATCATTCCTATAGTACAATCTAAAATTTTAAGACAATTGATCTATTGTTTGGCTTATTCTATTGAAGCATATTTATAAATAAATTATATGAATTTAAAATATTATACTCTTTACATGCTTTCCATGTATGAATTTTTAGGTGTCATTTGATCAAAACTCAATATTTTTTTTACAATTTGAAAAATACATCAAGAGAACACATGTTCATCATTACTTGGTCAGTATGTAGGATCCAAGTTTCATTGAAGGGGAATAGGTTTAGGAAATTTGATCTCAATTATGATACAAGGGTAAGTTGCAAGCTTATTGCAGTGGTAAGGGCTTTTACCTCTCTTTGAGAGGTCTAAGGTTAAAACCCCACTCATTATGATGGGACTAGGGACCCTCATAAAAACTTGTGTAAACTCATTGAAATTAAATGGTATTAGCTTGACTGGTCATATTCCTCAACATTCTAGGGAGGAAACCCAGGTTAGAATATTTCCAAATGATACATGGATAATATCCAAGCTTTATTGTAATACCACTATGTAGTGATGATGTAATATGCATGGGGCTCATTTAAATCCCATATAAACAATTGAAAAAAAAAAATGATGATATAAAGTTTGAATGCATATAGAACTCTTAAATATAATATTTCCTTTATTTTCACACATTAGATTTATTTATACGACTCTCTCATCTTGTTCATGATGAATAAGATCTTGGGATCTAACTTCACATTGGCCTTAACATATCCGCTCATGTAGAGGACTTGGAAAGCAAGTGGGTAGTTAAAACTCTCCAGTTATCGAGAGGCCCAGGTTCAAATCTCTCCCCTCACATGTTGCGGATATGTTGTATATAAAAGATTCCTCATCAAAAAAAAAAAAAAAAAATTGTCAGACCTCTAGTATGGATATTTTAGAAGAGTTTATTCTTGTTGAAGATGTTAAACTATTGGAATGATTTGACTAGTGACTTCTTGATGTTATTCAAGCTAATCCTAAACATGTCCTTCAAAAAATGGAAATCCCCACCACTTTGAGATGGTCATCAATGATGTCTTCACTACTGAGCATAATAGTTTGGGTAGTCTATAGAAGTTAGAAAGAGGGTTTCTACACATCTAGAAGCAAAATTTCTTCATCGAAAATGGCAGTTACAATGTTGTCAAGGTGGGCTTACTTGACTAAACTATTGAGGGAGTAGCCAAGGGTCTAGGGAAGGTGACAATCATGATCTCACTATATACAACAATAATTCTTGCTTTGAATTTGTTGTTGGCCAAGTCCTTTATAACTAGGATGACAATGCACAAGGTGGAGATTCTTACACATTCGCATACACTTTTATTACTTAAGCTTGGTCTTGTACCAATTGTTGGTTTTGTAGAAGTACAGATTTGCATAAGTACTTTGCTTGATCATGTTAAAAGGAGTGGCAATGTTGATGACATGTGTAAAGGTATGTCCATTAGCACTATAATCCTTTCTAAATGTTTCCACCTCTTAAATGTTGATATTGACCTTCCCAAAAAACATATTAATATTAATTTGAATAAATGACTAAATAATTTCGTAAATTTTTCTTCCATTTATTAAAAATGGAAAGCAATTATAAATATAACAATGAAAAGCAACAAGTTAATGGAAAACAATTATAAATATACCAATAAAAGCCATGTGTATATAGTGTATGCTTCTTTTATTTTTCAATGTATTTTTTTTGGAAGACATAACCTTTAAAAAATAACTAACATAAAACAAAAATTTCAAGTAAAATTATCGAGATCTACAAGTATAAAATAAACGTGGCAATAAAATAAAACTTTTACATATTTGAAAATCACAAAAACTTATATAAAATAAAGTTTTCATTAAATATAAAATTAATTTCAATAAAAATTACTTCTTCATTTAAATTTAATTTGACGAAAAATTTAAATATGATGAATGAAAAAGGTTCATATGTAGTATCCATGTATAAACGACCTTTATGGATTGGATTTGCATTATGAAGATAGAGAAAAGTGGTATATCAAACACAAGCTTCTAAATCTATACCACTCCAGAAATGTGGGGGATTTGTTTCCTTTTGAAAAAGAAAACTTCCGTGGAAGCAATCTTATCTTATAATTCTCTCTTTTTTTTCCAGAGGAGAAGGAAACATTATGGAATAAAGCGATCTTTTGTACGTGTCCTTGCATGACTATGATGTGAAATAGTTCAAAGGCATTCATCATACCTAAAATTCTAATAATTCCCTTACTTTGTTGCAACCCCAAGGAAAAAAAAGGCATTCATTATGAAATAAAGCGATCTTTTGATAAGAATTTTGTGCTTTCTTGAAAAAATTCCCTTACTTTGTTGCAGCTCCAAGAAAAAAAAGGTTAACCAGTAGTAACGCATTTGATAAATCTGACTCTTACAATATATGGTTAATGGCGTGAGACAGATAAAGTGCTTTATTGGATTAAAGTTGTGGTGAAGTGGGGGAATATTGACAAGGGCCCAACGATGCCAGCACTAACGAGGGTAGTAATCTTGTGATATGTGTCCTTTCTCAATTGAAAGTGTTTTGGCATCTTGCAGAGTTTGGTGGATGAACTTTCTCGCCTTATTCTCATTCCACTTGTATTTATCAAGAAATCTAATAAATGAGTTTTTATTGAATTTTGGTTTAAATTGTGGCTAAGAATTTAAAAATAATAATCTTATTTTAAAATTTAGTTTTTCACTTGAGTTGATAGTGTTTATAAAAAATAATTAAATGTGGTTTGTTTTTTTTAATAAGTTATACTATTTTAAAAAGTTCTTTATTTTTTTAAATTCAATTATGAATACTTAGTAGTAATACAATGATAATTTATATATATAGAGGTATTAATATTAAAAGAGAGTTTTGAAAGGAGTCCCGCAACCTTATACAACAAGGAATCCTGAAGGCTAATTAAAATACAAGACAACCTCTGTAAGGGAGGCCCACCCAAAAGGATAATAAGGTATTACAAACCGAGGAAATCACCCCCAGAGAAGGGGAACCGAGGGAGTTCACACCATCCCCATGAAGGCAAGCCAGGGAGCAAAATCCAAACAAGTCGACCCTAAAGAATAGCAAGAAAACACGAGGGCCATCATTTGAAATTTGAAAGTAACAACATGCTACAACGTTCGACAAGCCCGAGCATAAGAAGGGGTGACATCACCAGGGGGCTAAAAGGGACAATCAGGGAAGGCAAGAACATACTGATAGGATAGCATAATAAATGTCAGTATACACCATAAAGTGTTTAAACTTGTGGGCACCAACCAGAACATCTAAATCTCCAAGAGGAACCAAAATTTGACAAGAGTTAAGGAGCTTCCTCCATGACATGAAGTATAATATCGTTGGGAAAATCCCACTGCCAAATAGATAAGCCTTGAGAATGAACTCCCAAGTTTGCTAAGAGATCAACCACTAAATTGCCTTCTCTAAAAACATGGGAGAACTCCACACTAAAAAAGGAATGAGCAAGCCAAGTTGCTTCATCAATTAAATTAGCTATTTTCCATCTCAAATAGGAAACTCCACAAAGCATGTTGATTATGGATAAGGAATCCCCTTCAATAATTGTGTTTCTGAAGCCAAGGTTCTTAATCTGCTCCAAGCCAATGAAGGCCACTCTAGATTTAGCCACCATGGAATACTAGACTCCAAGGTAGTCCACGTAAGCCAGAATAATATCACCATTGATGTCCCTTATTGCACCACCCACGAGCTAAGCTAGGGTTGCCTTTAGAGGTGCCATCAAAGTTAAGTTTGAACCACCCAATGGGTGGTAGAGACCAATGAACCTCCCTCCTCGAGTTAGGAGAAGGACAGGGGCAGGCTAAAAGCACAAAATCAAGATGTTCTTACAATAACGGCTCGCTTGGGGAAAGCACCAAAATTAATTTCAAAGGATTCAAATTGTTGAGAGCCGAAGACACATTTTCTAACACCTTCCACAGAATCTTGAGGCTGATTTGGGTAATATTGTTTTCCACTTATTTGAATGCCCTTGAGTTCCTTTTCTTCCACACTCCCTAGAAGGAGTGTGGGAGGAGAAATTTCCAAAAATATTTAAGCTAGGAAGAAAGAAAAGGTGACTTCCATTGGATGACACAGTCCATTAAGGAATTAGGAAACACCCATGCAATGTCCAACCAAGAGAGAATGGAATCTAGAATCTTCTGCACACTATGACAACTGAGCAAAATATGAGTCATCGATTCCTAATCATTCTTGCATAAATAACACCTGTTGACCAGGCACATCCCCCTCTTGAGAAGATTCTTGATCGAGAGGATTTTGTTTTGCACAACCAACCAATAGAAAATGTTAATCTTTAGTGTTAGATTTTTTAACCAAATTTGATTTGCAGGAAAAAAGTCTTCCTCTACTGAGCTAAGAGCAACGTAGGTAGATTTAACTTAATAGGACTCATTCGGGTCCCCCATACACACCAATCTATTATCTATTAAAACATTACGAACCACAATAAGCCTCAACTCCACCAATAAAGCACACCACAATCTTACATTTGCATCGACGACCAGCTCTGAAAGGGAGGGAGACCAAAATCTATGTCCATTTTGGACAGTAATAAATTCTATCACCTTTTCAAGCTCGTGGGTTCTACAATGAGCAACAAGGGAGGCGTACCATGGATCATCCCCTAAGGGACTTTCCTTGGACCAAATGTCACCCCAAAAATTAATCGCCTCACCACTTCCAATAAACCAACTACATCAAGACTTGAGGAAACTGTGAGATTTGATAAGGTTGTTCCAAAAGGCCGACCCTCCACTAGGAAGGAAATTTTTTAAAAAAGAATCAAAGTTATATTTAGCCTTAAGGATATTACACCAAAGAATGTTAGAATTTGTAGCAACTTTCCACCCAAGTTTCACCACAAGAGCTTTGTTCATCATGGCCACATTTTTGAGATTGAGACCCCCTTGCCTCTTCCTCTTACAAATTTGCTCCCATGAGACAAGGTGAAATTTTCCTTTTATATATATATATATATATATATATATATATATATATATATATATATATATATATTCTTAAGATTTGAATGTGTTTTTTTAAAAGCTGAGAAATATAATTGGTTAATATCATTTGATAAACATTTTTAGTTCATTATAATCATTGTAAAATTTATTAATGAACTTTAAAGTAATGTTAATAAAAATATCTTAAAATCTTAAATTAAAGTATTTTATTCATTTTAATAAAGGTGAGGTCATGTTCAAGGACAAGGTGTGAGGAGTGACGAAGCCTTATCTATTTTCATTTTAAATCTTTAAGGAAATTAAAAAAATATAGGAACATTATAATAAAAATCTAGATAGCATGGAAGGAAATTAATTTATGAAAAATAAGGGTGCTCTAATTGGAAGTACTATGCTTTAATTTCCCAAGATTGTAAAAACATCAATATTGCACAAAATAACTTTTTATTGAAAATCAAAATCTCACAATACAAACTTCATTTTATTGATTAAAAATATTACTTGGTTCATTTGGATTACACAACATGGAGCTTTGTCTCCAATATATAACTTTACATAGAAACTCTTCAACACTCCTAGCTATTGCTCTCCTCAAAATCCCATGAAATGCAACTGATAAATCTTCTCATAACATCCTACTTCACATCTTGATACATCTCATATGACTCTTAATTCCACACTTGACACCTATCCCCTATGATTATTTACTTGCACACTTACACATTTCAAATACTCTTCGCACTTTGACACATACTTTAGAAAAATATTAAACACACTCCCTAAACTAAATATTTATAATAGTATCCCATGGTGCTTCATGATACTCAATGGTACCAAATATTGTAATATCTCTAACATCCCCTATATTACATTATTTGGTGTGAATACTTTTAATCTAATCTTTGTCATCATGTCTTCATCTTTTTCATTATCTAGCTTTGAATTGATGTCATCTCTATTCCATTAGCTTTTGAATTGATCATTTTTCTCTTTCTTTAGTAGTGACTTTGATAGCTTTTGGAATTGTTTTAAAGATAAAATTTTGAAGAAGTTTATCTAGCCTCATCATCAAAATTTTCTTCCATCATTATAATTTTTCCCATTATTATTGAAGATTATTTCTTCCACAAAATTTACAGGGTTAATATTCCAAAAAATAATTGCTCTTTTCTTTCCTTCATCTCTAAATAATCTCCATCCAAGTTTTACCCCTAAGTCTAAACTCATAAGTCTGCAATTTTGTAAGCCTACTCTTCCAATAGTATTTCCTTCGCAAACTGTATCCCACTTACAAAGAGGAAAATCAAATTTTTCCTTACATCCTTTACAAACAAATTCTCTTTAGATTTTATCAATTTCTGATGCTATACCTTCTAACAATCTTGAAAGAGGCATCATATAGATAGGGATAGATTGCAATGTAGTATTTAAGAGTTGTAACCTACCTACCATGGTTAAGAACTTACCTTTCCAACCTACCAAACATACTTTCATTATATCCAAACAAAATATCTAAAGATCCTTTTTATTTCCTTTATGAGACAAAGAAAAACCCAAGTAGGTTGATGGACTTTTTAAACTTTAAACCCTAAAATATCAAAAATTATTCATTGTAAATCTAGAACAATGTTAATAAAAAATCTTGGATTTTGTAGTATTAATCAATTGTCCAATAGCCTTCTCACAACATGATTATATTGATTTAAACATCATGGTCTCACTTATTGAGGGATGACCCAAAATAAAAGTATCATCAACAAATTGGAGATGAGATTTGGAGGGACTTGAATTGTGAGGATCTCACTAGTTCTAGAAGATTTTCTCTAGAAGTATTATTTGTCAATAGGTTCATATTTCTTTTCTTGATACTCAATCTAATCTCTATTTTATTTCCTATGTAGATAGATTCCCTAGTTTTTAGTACCAAAAAAAAAAACTTGCTTTATAGATCAATTAAGTTATTATATAGACTTAAACATGCTCCATGAGCCTGATATTTTAAAATTGATCAATATCTTAGAGATTCAATATTTATTAGTAGCTCTTTTATCCTAATATATATACTAAAACTACAAGTGATAACATTGTAATTATATTTTTTTATGTTGATGACCATATCATTATTGGTAGTTGATACCATCTAATTCAATAGGTAAATTTGATTTATGTTTAATTTTTTATATAACATGTTTAGGGATCCTTCATTACTATCTAGGTGTATAAATTTAGCACTGTTGACATAAAAAAGTTTAGTTTATTTGTATGTGTATTAACATGTAGAATATATAGTGAGATGGCTTGTTAGAAAATATTATGGCTTTGTAGCTTGTTTGGAATTCTTTTGGTAGAGTAGCTTTATAGAGAAGGTTGTGGCATGAAAGTGAATAATAATAGTGAATAGTAAAAGTGAAAGTGTCATGGTCATGATCAATTGTCTTTGTCCCAAGAAGACATGTAAATAATAAAATCTTTAGAAATCCAAGAAAGTTAAAAGTAATTTTAAAATTATTATGTAATTATAGTAAATTTCCAAAAGACAATCTCTATAAGAATATGATGTTTAGACTATCTAATGTAATTTTAATTTATCTTAGGAAATGTCCAAGAAAAATATCTCAAATATCTTGATATTATTGATGGGATCCAAAAAGGTGATATCTAGAAAGTGTTGCCATGTGTCCTTCTAAAGTTCTCCATGCATGTAATGTCTAGCTTCCATAAGCCTATAAATATGTGAGAGACCCCTCATGAAAGGTAAGTCAAATAAAGTTAATTCAACTCAAGCCAAGTCAACTTGAGTTGGAGTGAGAGCTAGAAAGCCAAGCTAGCTAAGAAAGAGTATCTCTTTATTTAAGGTTTATCCAATATCATCAGAGTGAGGATGTGGAGCGCGATCATTGGGTAAGATCATATGAGGTGGAGGCTCAACAAAATGGTTGTGTTCACTTATAAGACAATTTAGTGAGCATCTATGTATTATTATAATATATAATACAATTTTTCCTATTTGCATTGTTTTTCATGATGTGCTAATTTTTTCTTATGCATGAAAGTTGTATGGTAACAAACCATTGCTAACTTAAGGTTGTGTGTCTATTGAAATTACCATAGTAAGAAGAGAGCTCAAGGAAGTGTTGTGTACGTATTGTAGTTTGATATTTTTTTTTCTTTGTCAAGATAATTCCTCTTTAGTTGTGGTGTTACCCATCCTATGTAGTAAAGTATATTTTATGGGATCCTTACTAAGTGTTCCTACTAGTTGCTTTCCTTTGTATAGACCCTGTTTTTTGTACTTATAGGTGTAGTTTTCTAATGAAGTATGTTCAATAAGTGTATATTTTGGTGAAGCTATGTATACTTTATAGTTACCCCATTATAGTCCACCCCCTAGTTTACCTTGTTCTTATTTGTGTGTCTAAACTATAGGTATACGAGTAAGGAACTGCTAGGCAAAATCTAGTAAATTGGGTTTCATAATACTTTGTAGTAGATTATGCTTCTAGTTCATGAGCCCTTAGCTCTTTCACCAACAAGTGATGAGCTTGGAATTTCAAGGTGAGAAAAATTTCTATATTTTCTCCATTATATTCTACCCTTTGGTTTATCTTATTCTTATTTATGAGTCTACACTAAATACATAAGAGCGAGGAACTTCCAGGCAAAATGTAGTAAATTGGGTATTCACGATACTTTGTAATAGATTTAACTTCTAGTTCATAAGCCCTTGGATATTTTTCCAAGAAGTGTTGAACTTGGGATTTCAAGGCCATAGTAAAGATGGGAAAAATTTCTATCATTTTTCTTAATATTCTAAAACTTCCAAGACCTTTATTCAAAAACATAATAGAATGCATTTATCATGACTTAACATGCATGGAGCAATTGGTAGAGTTCCTTTTGACATTTCTAGATGTTGCTTCTTTTAGATGGTACAAGACATAAGATGAGTAGATCAAATAATTTATGGAATGAAATTACTAAAAATATGATTGAGGACTACAACCCATGCCATAAATATTCTGACCTAGTGATCGATAAATTTCATGACTACTATGCATGAGTTTCGAATATTTGGAAGAAGGTGGATGTCTAGTTATGAAATGAGAAATTGCTTAATAGCCTCATAAAAGCTATGGATATCATGCATTGTAAGTATTTTATTGTAGGGCTTAAGGCTAAAATTAGTTCATGGATCAAGTATGAGCAACATACCATTATCCATCATGCATATGAGGTTGTAAAGCAATAAAAGGAAAGTCTAGAGGATTTAGTTCTACCAACACCAATTGATCCAATAGATTTTGTCCAGGTTCCACAACTAAAAACAATAGTATCAATAGTAGAAACTTTTCTAGACAAAAATTCTAGTGGAAACTCTAATAACTTTACCCATACAAGGTGAGCAAGTATACGAGTGGTCCTAGGGTCAAAACAAGGGTCCCATAATTCGAGAACTAAAAAAATTGATCCCCAAAACCATTTCTTCCAAAAAAATATTTGCCAAATATTCTTTAGTCCTTAACTGAAACCACAACCACCCTCTTACCAAAAGTAAAAAACTAGCACATACCCTAAGAATTTCATCCATTACCTAGCCATCTAGTTTACAAAATATTGTTTAGAAATTGCATGCCTACAGAACCTCATAATAAACATTTTCTCTAAGATTTCAATGTGTTCCCCCATTTTCACATCTTCTCCTAAGACTAATTTCGCTCTATTACTCTTCCTTATAATGCACTTAGCTACCTTTTTGTGGGCTTCTAAGGGATTCTTATTTGGGTTTTTTCCTTAAAAATTCTTTTGTTGTCCCTCGTAACCCTCAATTGGAGAGTTGTGGTCTATTTTGACCTTACTCTAAAGAGGACATATCCTAGTCACAACTCCTATCCAAGGGTTGCACGTCCTCCTATGAAATTTGTAAATGTAAAAATGCAACACCAAAACAATGCTTAAATAATGGACATAAATAATCAAAATTGCACAACAACAAATCAATCTTGTATTAATTGGGAGGAGCTTAGAAATTTTTTTGTTACAATTAGTATATTATGTAATCCTTTTGATACAATGTTACAAGGGTTAGGGTTCTTTGAAACCCTAACAACAAAGTTGTGGTGTCTTCAAGCGCATTCTTGATCCCAACAGTGTTGAGTGGGCTTTGTGATATCCGATGTCGGGCCACTCCAGCTTAAGAAGTTGTTCAATGCTAATAGATATTTAGACCTTAATTCTTGTTGTTTGTCCTTTGATGTCTAGATTTATTGTAGATCAATGGTAAAGGTGTGCCCTAGCATTGCATGAAGGTAGGAGGGTTTTAGAAGGGCTTACGTAAAACACCCACGAGCACCTGATGGCTACAAAAAATACCTGTGGTTACCTAGGACAAGTAAGGAGGTGCATATGGGCACCTAGGATTGGTAGGGAGGAAACCATGGGCAACTGACATTGACAGAAAGTTCCTAGAGGTAACTAGCGGATGAAAGAGGATTCTATAGAAGAAAATCAAGAGAGGGTATGGGACGTAGCGATAATGATGGTGAGCGTGGGGTATGGGATGTGGTAGATGGATTGGGATTAGGGCACAAAAGGCTTGGTTAAAGACTTAACGCACATGGGGAAATCAGGGCATTAAAACTTAGGAACTTAGAAAATCTATAAAAATCATAGGTTAAGCCATAAAAATGGCTCCTACTTATAGTCCAACCTAGGGCATGCTAGGGTTTCAATGACACTAATCGTGTGGTTGAGATTAAAGCACATCCAAGGGTGGATATTAAGTTTAGGGTGTGGCATGGATTAATGTGGATGGATGGATGAGATTAAATGAAATCATATGGCTAGGATTTATTTATTTATATAAATATATATTTATTAAATATATATCAAATATAATATTAAAATATTATTATTTAAATATATATATTATAAATATATATAAATAATAGGCAAAAATGGTGGGAAATCTAGGATGAAGGGCAAATGACTATGTTTTGGTGGTGGAAATGGTAGAAAAGCATGGATGGAGGACAAATGGCTAGATTTTGGTGTTTGTAGATGCCCCTTTTTGTACCATGTTGCATGAAACATAGTATGGTGTAAAAATACAAGAAACCTGCTTAGGATCGACATAGAGGTAGCTTCTCTCTCTTGTTGAAATATGGAATGAACTTGAAGGCAAAAGAATAAATAATTTTGGAGTTATTGTGTAGCTTACCCCCTCAATTGGCGAATGAGTTGTGGATGAATCTCATGAGCCAATTGAAAAAGAATGAATGGAAGAAATGTTGTGCAAAGAAGGAAATGGGAATGATGTTATGATTTCATCTATTTTTACCCCAACATATGAAGGGTTTTGTACTGAATTTCATGATCATGTAATATGTATCCCATCATGGGAAAATCATAATCGAATTTTGGTTACCCCAAATTTTGGGTGATTCTATGATTTGGAATAAATTTCACAGTATGGCATCATTGATATGCAATATGAAGATGCAAAATTTAAGAAGAGTCAACTTTCGATGGTATTCTAGTGACTGTTTGAATAATTCCTACAATTAGAACCAATCATCCTAGCTAGTGCCTATCTCTATGATGACTATTAAGGAGATTGGGAATGATGTGATTTGATTTTGTCCATGTTTTAAGCCCCATGAACTAGGCCATCAATGATAGTTGTTTAGCAAGATTCATCTTTGTCAAAGGTTTCACTTGGAATGTGAGGAACCAAATTTGATTGTGCTTTTCGAACTAGGAGATTTGGAATGATTATGATGACCAAGTGTTCTTATGGTAATTCATTCATCTTACTAAATTGCATGGATTCAAATCATTACAATCGCCAAGTATATAGAATGAACCACTATAAACAAGATTCACTTGAATTTTGGCATATGTGGGGAGTAATTAATGATGGATGATGACGTTGGTTAATTTTAAAGTGGTGTGAATGAAATTTAATGCTTTTTACGAGAATCAGAATTGATTAGCAAAAATTGAACGACACTTTAATCAGAATAAGAATTTTGGCACCTCAAGGCACCTAAAGTACTTATAAATATCTTGTTGGGTAAAATTGAAGCTCATTTGCACATTTAAGAGTTTGAGAAGCTACGTTTAAGGAGGGAGGGGAAGTGAGGAGTGAAGTGAGGTGAGGTGTTTCGAGCACGAAAGCTATGGTGGTAGACAGATCTGGTGTGAGGATAGGGGTTGTGAATGTGGTGCAAGTGGTTGAGGTAATATTATGCTTGTTGGATTGTGCAAAGTTCTTTTTTTGTAAGTTTTTAACCAATGTGTTGTGTTGTGCTGCAACTTAGATTTTTGGAGGTCGATACTAGTTTTCACCTTATATTCCTAGGATGAGGAAGGTGATTATGGACGAGGAGTTGGAGTTACTATGGAAGGTGGGGCTAGTGAAGGTTTCCCGACTAGATATGGTGAGGGCTGATGAGGGGTACCTCTCTGCCTTGGCAGAGAGGTGGGATGCAGATAGGGGGACATTTTAGCTCCCCATGGGTGAGGTGATAGTTACCTTGGAGGATGTATATCACATCCTCAAGATACCAGTGGAGGAGATCCGTGTTGAGGTCGATCACAACTAAAATATAGAGATGATGAGGGTGTTTAGGGACGCATGGTAGGGAGTGAAGGTGGAGGATGGGGGCATATCTTATTTGTCCATGTATGTGGACAAGGAGTTGGACCCCTTCCAATATTTGGTGATGTTCATGTTGGCCAACATTGTGGTCCCAAACAATATCGGGTGTAGGTTCCCTTGGAACCTGATAGGGATAGTGAGTGATATGCTCACTAAGAGATAGGTGTATGCATGGGCTCCCACCTTACTGGCGTAGGTATACCAGGAGTTATATGATGTGATGAGGTGAGGGCATAAGGGATTGGGGTGCAAATTATTGCTACAATGCTGGGGATGGGATCATTTTAGGGTTGCTCGATCAGAGGGCCTACATGTGAAGGAGTTTCAATAGGGATCAGCCCTATGCTAGGTGATAGGCATTGGTTGAGGAGGTGCAACTGAGTCATCCCATGAGGATGAGTCAGTGGTATCGAGAGTTGTGGGTTGGATTGACATCCGCCCAAGTGGTGTGGAGGCCATGGTTGGGTTCTTAGTGGACCGGGGATGGAGAGCATCTATAGTGGGTGCGGTAGGGTATATGGGTGGTTGGGAGGTATAGGAGTGAGGTAGAGTACTTCAAATTTTCATGAGTACTCCATCAATTTGTGTTGAGGCAGGATGTTCATGATGAGCTAGTTTGGTATAGGAGACATTGAGAGGAGATAAGACTACCTTGGGTAGAGCTATGGAGGGTGGTCTTGGAGGATGATGAGGATATGGATCTCCTAGATGTGGAGGATGCAGGGATGACCACGAAGTATGATGCATGGTTTGTGGCTCAACCACCATGGGTGCCACCTCGAGGAGTGGCTGATGGGGATGGTGGTGGAGAGGCTAGAGATGAGGATACATAGGAGACCCAGGATGAGGGGATCCAAGAGGTCCCTAAGTGACAATGACACCTTTGATCTCATATTCAGAGGTGGAAGGTGAAGGGTACAATGCAGTAGGCTTCCTATATTGGGGGAGATGGGGGAGATGGTGAGGATGCAGAGGAGGTTCTAGATGTATCCATAGGCCATAGAAAGGAGGATTGGGCACAACTGGAGTAGTAGGTGGCAGAGTGGGATGCGAGGATTGTGAGGCTATAGGTAGAGCTAGTGGAGAGAGAGCATCGACATAATATCGATATAGCACATCTTCGATCTCGGTATAGGTATATCAAGGTATTGGAGGATAGGTTGATGGAACATCATATTTCACTTCCTGATCCTCCAACCTCATCTGTGTCCGAGGGTACGAGGCATAGCGAGTCTAGGCATAGCTCTAGGTCTAGGGATCCTTCTAGGTCTGAGGCTCCTGCTAGGTCACAGGGGTCTTCTTGGAGGATGTAGCTAGTGCTTAGATGCACTTTTGTATATGAGCCTTGGTGCTCTAGTATATGTAGCCTTTGGGTAATCTTTGTATATGCGATATTTATACATACACACACACACACACACATACATACATACATAATACATAATATATATATATATATATATATATATATATATATATAATAAAAAAAAAAAAAAAAAAAATATATATATATATATATATAAACATGGCTTTTACATTTTGTGTTATATGTGTTTTTATGGAATGTTTTTGTGAAATGCATGTTTATGTTTATGACAAATGCATATGATATGTTATGGATGATTAATACAAGATGACATGTATGTATGATTAATGCAATATGGTATGTATGGATGATTAATGCAAGATGGCATGTACTAATGATCATTTATAGTTTAGATCTTTGCTTGGCCATTTTTGTATCATTGTTGTTTAATCAGGGGTACCAAAATTAGTAGTGCATGTGATGAATGGATTTTGAAATGACATGGATGTTGAGATGAAATAATATATGGATTTTGAGATGGAAGAATATATGTATGTTGACACGGAAGAAGATATGGATGGAAAAACTACCTATTTTTGTAGACTCAAACATCTTAGTGGCATCAAACAAATCCACTAAAACTACCTAATCCTTCTAGGACCAAATGTGTGTGCAATGAATTCATTTATTTAATCAAGAGCATGGTAATGACCCAAGGCAATCAAGAACCAATGTGTGTGCAAGTGATTTCATTAACTCATCTTGAGTAAATTGGGTAAACCTATTATGGTTGAAACCAAGAAGCTAGCTTGTCCATATGAGTGGTTAGAGGTCTCTTTTAAAAGAGACATGTCACCATGCATGAGCGTACTCCATTTTTAGTCAAGCATCTATAGCTTCGGTGGAGGCTAACTCCATAGTCCATGACTTTTATTTTTTATTTCTTAAGTTTTGGGGATGACTACCTAACCGTATGACTAGAAATGTAGTATGATCCTTACAACCCAATTAATCAGTGGTGTGTGATGTAAAATATTTAGAGTTTTTGTTAGGGATTTTTCCCTATATATATTATCTATATATATTTTGGAATTGTGATAGTGGTGAGAACCACTATTTTGATGGACTATGTTGCATGATGGGACTAGCAAGGATGACCCTTTTCACTTCAAGGTTCATACCAAGTATGGTGTTATCCCTTTTTGATGCAAGATGTTTTTAAGATGTGAAGTTGTGTTTGGTTCAAGAATATTTTTGGAATCAGTTCCCAAAATCAATATTTTCTTAGTGTATATGTGCAATGGTCCTAAAAGAACTTGACATGTTTTTTGGAGGTTGCTTGAAACACTAGGAGTGGCTGAGTGATCGAAAACACCTAGGATTTGTGAATGTGGCTTGTGCTAATGGCAATTTGACTTTGTAGAATTGTGTGGATGACATTGTGAAGGTGCCCCTGATTAAGGCAACATGAATTTTGTTGGACCAATTAAGACCTTGAACTTAATAAATGATTCCTATATGAAATGTGTAATGCAAATGCAATGTAGGAAATGCAATTTATGAATGTGTGAAATGCAGAATGCATTGTTTTTGAAATGTGAATGTAGGTGGAATGCAATATTATGAATGAAATGTATGCAAATATTTTTGTGTATTAGCCATGTATATATATACATATATAGTAATCAAATCATGCATAGAATACTCTCAAGTGTATAATATTAAGTGGTTTGGATTCTTCCTCTCCCTCTAGAATGGCAAGTCTATAAGTACCATTACCCACTCTTTGTGTGACAATGTATGGGCCTAACCAATTAGCCATGAATTTATCATGAAGGTGTGGTAATGCATTGGTGTTTTGTTGGTTCTCTTTAAGGACAAGATCTCCTACTTGGAATTCACGTAGATGAACTTTAGCATTGTAAGCATGTTTGAGGTGATCTTGATAAACTCATAAATGCTCTAAAGCATTGACTCACCTCTCATCAAGAAGTGTGAGTTGGTCAAGACGTGCTTGTCTAGTAGTGTCATCATATATGAATTCCTGCAAAGAAATTTGCAAGGAAGGGATCTCGAGCTCAAGAGGCATGATTGCTTCGGCTCCATAGACCAATGAAAATGGTGTTGCCCCTGTAGGCGTGCAGATGCTTGTTCGATAAGCCCATAATGCCAAGGAAATTTGTGTATGCCAATATCTATGATTTTATTTTACAAGTTTCTTGAGAATAGCAATTAAGGTCTTGTTGGAAGCTTCAGCTTGTCCATTTGCTTGTGGGTAATAAGGAGTCGAGAAACTATGTTGAATATTGTATTTCTTGCAAAGTGCTTGAACATCATTGTTCTTGAAAGACTTGTCATTGTCTAAAATGATTTTTGAGGGGATACCAAAATGACAAATGATATGGTGAAGGATAAACTCCACAATTCTAGGACCTATCGTGTTGGTTAGAGGAATTGCCTCAACCCACTTTGTGAAGTATTCAATGGTTGTGATGATGAAAGTATGTTGTCCCAAAGAAGGAGGTGATATTTTTCCAATTAGATCTAGACCCCATTGTGAAAAGGACCAAAGGCTTTGAATAGGTTGTAAATATTGTGATGGTACATGAGTTAAATTAGCATGTTCTTGGCACTTTTTGCAATGTTTGACATAGGTGCAACAATCATGTTCCATTGTGGGCCAATAATAACCCATGCATAAAATATGCTTTGCAATGGCCATTCCACTAAAATGACCACCACAAGTACCATCATGGGCTTCAGCTATGGCTCTTTGAGCCTCACTAGCTTCAAGACAATGAAGGAGAACTCCATCATAACCACATTTATACAACACATCCCCCAAGAGAATGAAATGGGCTACCTTTTGCTTGAAAGTGTGTTTGGCAGTTTGAGACATATCATATGGGAGTGTTCCAAAATTGAGGAAGGCTACTATTTGGCTCAACCAAGGCTCATATGAATCTGATTGGATAAAGCAAACATCCTTTTCATCTTTAGACTTAGCACGAGTAATTGCAAATTTAGAGACCGTTGAAATTATAAGGGGTTGTACCTCTCCAAATGAATCTTTTGGAATCAATGATCCAAGGGAGGCCATCGTGTCTACAAATCTATTAGTCGAATATGGTAAGCTATTGATTTCATACCAATCAAACTTAGAGAGCAACTTCATTGCTACTTCATGATAAAGTTTAATGGTAGGTTCTTTGCATTGGTATTCTCCATTGATTTGCTTGATGACAAGTTGAGAATCACCAAATATCCTAATACGCTTAATGCTCATAGCTATAGTTGATTTAAGACCTAATATTAAGCCTTCATACTCTGTAGTGTTGTTTGTGCATTGGAAGTCTAGCTTAAATGACAAGGGGATAGGTACCCTCTGTGGTGTGTGAAATATGACTCCAACACCTTGACCTTTCATGCACTTAGAGCCATCAAAGAATAGTGTGATATCGATATCTTCCTCTAGAATGACATCTTCTTCTTGTTCAATGATAACAAATATCGAATCATTTGGGAGCTCAATAATCAAAGGATGATCACTAGGTAGTGGAGCTTCTGCAAGTTGATAAGCTATTACCTAACCTTTAATGGATTTTTGGCTAATGAATTCTAGGTCGAATTCAGTAAGGAGCATTATCCATTTAGCGGTGCGGGTGTTATTGTAAGTGTGGGACATCATGTAACGCAGAGGATTTTATCTAGCTATGACATAAGTTGTGTGGCTAAGCATGTAATGTCGAAGTTTCTTAGTGGCAAAAACCACTGCTAAGCACAATTTTTCTACATAAGCATATTTTGTTTCATAGCTTACCAATGTTCGACTAATGTAGTAGACAACTTGCTCTCAATTTTGTTCATTATTTTGTGCAAGCATTGTCCCTAATGCAAAGTCCATTGCTAAGATATATAAATAAAATGGGACCCCTTGACGTGGAGGAGCTAAGACTAGTGGAGAAGCTAGGTATTTCTTAATGTCATCGAAGGCTTTTTGACA
Source organism: Wollemia nobilis (assembly GCA_028583015.1). NCBI lineage: Eukaryota > Viridiplantae > Streptophyta > Pinopsida > Araucariales > Araucariaceae > Wollemia > Wollemia nobilis. Next base: position 690,979 of record JAQPPZ010000599.1, read on the forward strand.
TTCATCTATCCAAGAGAATGGCACCCCCTTTTGTAGTAGGTGATTGAATGGCCTACATTTATCAGAAAGTTGCACAATGAAATGACATATTGATTGAATATTTCCTTGTAAACTATGCAATTCCTTTAAATTAGCTAGGGGAGGCATATCTAGGATAGCCTTGACCTTATTAGGGTCCACCTCAATGCCTCTTTTGGAGATAATGAATCCTAGAAATTTTCCTGAGGTAACACCAAAGACACATTTCTTGGGATTCAACCTTACATTATGCTCTAGGAGTCGGTCAAAAAATTTCTCCAATACACCAATATGTTCTTGTCAAGTTTTGAATTTAGCCAAGATATCATCCACATAGTCTTCAATAATCTTATGCATGTAATCATGGAAAATGTATGTCATGGCATGTTGATAAGTGGCACCTACATTTTTGAGGCCAAAGGGCATCACCTTGTAACAAAAAGTTCCCCAAGGTGTAGTGAATGCTGTTTTGTGTTGGTCATTAGGATTTATTCGAATTTGGTTGTATCCTAAAAAATCATCCATGAGCAAAAGTATTTCATGGCCAACTCAGGTATTGACAAGAGTATCAATGTTTGGGAGAGGGAAGTCATCCTTAGGACACGCTTTGTTAAGATCTTGAAAGTTAGTGCATATGTGTATCACCCCATTAGGCTTGCGAATGGGTACCATGTTTGAGAGCCATTCAGGATAATCGATAGGAACTATGAAGTTCACATCTAGGAGTTTTTGAAGCTCTATTTTTACCACGAGGGCCACGGTAGGATGCATTCTCCTAAGTTTTTGTTTAACCAACTTAGCATCAGGCTGTAAGGTGAGATTGTGGACAACCAAACTAGGGTCTAGACCTAGTATGTCCTTGTAGGACCATGCAAATATATCCTTTTTCCTCTTGAGGAGAGCAATTAATTGCTCTTGTTCGTCGAGTGATAATATTTTTCCCAAGCTTGACAATTTTGGGATTGTCTTTGTTAGAACTAAGGTCCACATCAATGGTATCTTCAACAGACATGTGGGAACCTTCCTCAAGTTGATGGGGTGTAGGGATCAAATGAATGTCGTCTAAGATGTCATCAAACTCTTCTAGTCTTATCCTCATCTATATCTACCTGGAAAACCTTAGTATTTGAAGGATGAAGGTGAAGGTGAAGGTGGAGGGGAGGGAGGAATGTAGTTGGTGGAAGCCCTTAAAAATTCCTCGATCAAGATGAATTTCATAAAGGATGGAGGTGAGGAGATCCATTCCATATCAATAAGGCTTATGTCAATTGGAATTGGCTTAGCCAGATCATATGGATTATGGAGTGGGGTGAATAAATCAACAGGATTCATGTTGACTTATGGGCAAGGTGGACAAGTTTGGATGGAATGGATGGAACCTAGGAACCAGTGTTATGAGCTTGGTTAACCTGAACAACAACAAGCAACACAAAACATGTTTTATTAAATGATGTATTTACATATGTAATGCAAATAAAGAAAACATGTTTTTGATTTTTTTATTTTTTTATTTTTTTATTTTGGTAGTGGTGAAAACCACTAGTTTTTGTTTTATGTACATATGTTACAATTTGGCTTATGGAATGGCTTAATGGAATGGAGGTGGTGGTTCACCAATAGGGGTGGCTCACTCTTGTGGAAGAAGAAAGTGAAATATGGGCTCATGGATGGGGAACATGTTGAGATAAAACTCATCTTGTTCAGAATGGGGAATGATGGGCTCCGATTCTTCTTCAAATTCATTTAAAATTATCGACATAAGCTTGAATTCTTCATAGATTTCATCGTCAAAATTATCGGTATGGAGGGCGTCTTCTCCTGAATTTAAATTAAGCCTTTGGAAAGGCTTGTTCAAGAGAAGAGGTGGTAGGAAGTGGGTGGAAACCTAGACCTGAATGGTCATGCACCTCTTGATATGGAACATCAATAGGTTGATGCACTCCTTGTTCATGCAATCCTAGGCCATGGCCTTGCCAATTGAAAATGTAGAAATATCAAGATGGAAATCTCGTCATGTTTGAAATATTGGCAAGTTGTGGTTCTTTGGGTTCTTCTATGGTACCTAGAATTGATGAATATTCAATTCCCCCATATACAAAATTTATGCTATTTGGAGCTGAACCCATGTTATAAACTGCTCCTATTGCTAAAGGTGGGTCACGTGGGTGATCAAAATACTTAGCACTAGGGATGGTGAGGGGTGTGATGGTGATGTCTTGGACCACGTATTCACCAATACCAAGATTAGTGAGATGGACCTCAACTTGGGATGATATGGAAGGATTATGATCAGGTGATGGTGGTATCTCGCAATTCATCAATTCGACTTGTGAAACATTAGGTGAAGGTGATAGACTAGATTAGGAATATTGTTGAGTGGATGATGATGACGTGGATGGAAATGATGTTGATGAAGTGGATTAATGATGACCACATGTGCATGTAGTCAATGATGATGATGATGAGGGTATGGAAGTTTTATGAGGGTTGGTGATAGGGATATATTCAAGAATTGGATCTTTTGATGAAGATATTGGTGGAGTGATGGATGGATTGGATGACGATGAAAGAAAAATATGAGTGGAAGGAAGCATGGACTCATAAGGATTTGAGATGAAATTGTAATACTTAAATGGCTCAACATTCGTCGGTATGCAATGTACTTATCCCTCATGAACATATTTCAAACATTGATGTAGTATCGAAGGGACACATCTCATTTCCCTCATCCAAGGTCTTCCAAGGAGTACATTGTACGCCATGGATCCTTCCAAGATGTGGAACATTGTGTGCAACATTTTAACCCCTACTTCGATGGGAAAAATAACAGTGTCAACTGTGGAACATAAAGCATCATTGAATGCTTTGAGGGTGAAGTATGACTTAGTGATGTGAGATGGAGGAAGGTTTAAATGATGAAGAGTGGATGTGGTGATTATGTTGATAGAGGAACCAATATCAATTAGGACTCTTTTAAAAGACTTCTTATCAATGAGAGCCATGATATGCAATGGAGGATCTACTGATTTCGATGAGATTGGATTAATCTCAAAGTCATAGAATGTGATGGAAGGCTCCATGCATGTTTGAATGCTCCCCAAAAAGTTGTTGAAGGCATTAGGATATTACGATTGCAATTCGATGGATTTTAAAATATCCATTAATGCCTCCCTATGTGGGGGATATTTTTGGATTAGCTCATATATTGACAATTTGGCGGAAGCTATTTTTAAACTTGTGGTTAACCGGACTACTCAAATAGATGACTAGTTAGGGTAGTTGATTGATGGGTTGATTTGGAGGATTCAATTGGCTGGGTACATGGATGGGTGATGATGGAATGGGAGAAACTTGGATGGGTGGTGATGTAGAAGGTTGTGAGACACTTGCTTGAGGAGGTTGTCATTGTTGGTTATTCCTTTGACCTCTAGTGACCACATGAATGGCCCCTACAAACCCTTGGTATTGTTGAATGTGATTTACTTGATTAGGAGGAGTTTTAGTGTTAGCTCCCTCTATATTTGGTTGCACCTCCTCGTGATGAGGAAGTGGTGTCTGAAATATACCAAGGTTTTGGTTTTGTTGAGTGAGGGGATTATCAAGCTTGATCTCCCCCAAGTCAATAAGGTCTTGGACTATATTTTTAAACACATGGTAGTTGTTGATGTCATACCCGTTTTGCCTATGGTAAGGACAAAATAGATGTTCCCGATAATGTTTCCCATGTTTGGTAGGATCATTCGGTCTAATTTTGGGTAAAGCAAGTTTATTTGTCTCATACAACCTCTTAAAAAGGTAAGCATATGACTTGGCTAATGGGGTATATTGGTGATTTTATCATATTATCATCGAGGATGATTTTCCATATCTAGCACTATGTTTTGTACTGTTGGAGCTTGTGTTGTTGAGGGGACCACATGATAGGTAATTTTTTGTGGTACTTGTTGCATAAGTTGTTGTTGAGCCATTACCGACTGGCTCATGACCACTTGATTGACTTTATTGGATTGGGTGGTTGGGGTAGCCTATGTTGATTTTTGTTGGCCAAAATAATTACTTTTGTATTGGCCCTTGTTTTACCATTCTTTCTTCTTAGGCTTTAATATGCCTTCTTGGATTTTTATTTCCTCGATGATGCTAGCCTGAGCTAAAGCTTCTTCAAATGATTGATAAGTTCATAGTTGGAGCATCCAAGAGATGGGTTTTAAGCAACTCTTTGTGAATAACTTTATTAGCTCATCCATTGGTAGGGTGAATGGGAATTTAGTGATGATAACCCTCTAACGGTTTCCAAAATCATAGATAGATTCATCATCATGTTGTCTCAAAGCATAGACATAAGATAATGAGATCTTCTTTTTAACATTTAGGATGAAATAGTCAAAGAATTGATCAATCAATTGCTCAAAAGTATAGATACTATGGCTTGGAAATTGATTGTACCATTCTATGGCATCCCCTCCTAATGTTTGAGGAAAATTTCAAAGCATGAGAGCATTATCATTTTGAATTCTAAAGCATGCATGAACAAAGGTGCTCACATGTTCTTTGGGATCCTTAATTCCCTTAAATTTTTCAAACTTGGGTACCATAAAATCTTCTAGATATGGCGGGGATGGTATCGAAGGATGAATTGGTTGATTGATCAATTGGCGTAAGGTTGGTTTTTTATTTGAAAAACAAGGAGTAAATTGCATCAATTGATCTATTTGTTTTTGCATGACCTTGATTCAAGGGTCTTCCTTAGAAATGTGGAAGCCTTGAATTACCTGATGGGTTTGGGGCAGTGTGGAGAAATATTGTCGAGTGATAAAATGATGAGGAGATTGGTATTGATGGCTAGACAAATTGTATGGAATATGATGAATGGAGGATTTTTTATGAAATTATGGGGAATTATGGAATGATGTTGATGGATGAAGGTTATGGCTAGGCTGGACAATGGGAATAGGATGGGTAATGGTATGACTTGATGGGGGAATAGGGATAGAAACCATAGAATATTGTGGTACCCATGATAGACCCTGGTTGACAAGGGGAGTCTAAGTAGAGGTATGTAAAGGCTTAGGGTTAACCTGTACTTGTTGTTGAGCATTTTGATACTATCTAAGTAATTTGTTTAGGTGCTCCCATGTTTCATTAATTTCTCTATAAGAGGCTAAGGGTATGGAGGTAGAGGGTATGGAAGATGTGGTTTAGGGGAAAGTTACACTAGGTATGGTAACTTGGGAGGTTGAGACTTGTGAAGCAGCATTTACATGTGCTTCATACAAAGGGTTCATGTAAGTGGAGGTATATGAGGTGCTAGGAGAACATGAAGGTTGGGGAATGGATGCATGGGATGAAGGTGCAATCGATACCTCAAAAATAGGGTTAGTATATATCTAGGTAAAGGTGGATGGTGGCTAGGAATAGATAAGTTATTGATGTAAAGTAGACTCCTATCTAGGTGAGTTGGTAACGGACTCTAAGACATAACAAGAGGACTTCATGAGATCTTGTAATCCATACATGTCTATATGAGTGATGTGATTGTCTATTGTAGGGGATGTTGACTCCTCTTTGTAGAAAATCGAAACATATGTTTATTGTATTGCACAAATTAAATAAGGGTTACAATGAACGAATTGCCGGGAATAGACACGGCTGAACTGAACTGAACTGAACTGTTACAACAGTGTAACAGCATGCCTAAATAAATAAATAAAGACAAAACAATAGTACGCTAACATCCCCCTTTATTACATTATTTGGGTAATGTAATAACTAATAGCTATACTAGACTACTAACATCCCCTTACATCATTTTGCAATACAAAGTGAGCTGCGAAACAATTCAAATTTGACATGTCCAAGTGCCTTAGTGAAAATGTATACAACTTGAGCATCGATGGGAATGTGCTGAAGCTGAATTCGGTGCTTTGGAACTTCATCTCGAATGAAATGACATTGTGTGTCAATGTGCTTTGTTCTTTCATGATGGACTGGATTCTTGAAGAGGTTCAGAACACCTTGATTGTCACAAAACAAGTGTATTGGAGATTTTGATGGATGGCCCATACTTGTCAGAATGTGACGTAACCATATCACTTCACACACAGCTTCACGTGCGGCGCGATACTCTACCTCTGTTGATGAAATAGCAACCACATGTTGCTTCTTACTGTGCCAAGAGACAGGATCGGATCCCAGATGAAAAATGTATCCAGAAGTTGACTTGCGATCATCAAATGATCCGGCATAGTCGGAGTCCATGTATCCTTGCAAGAAGAATTTGTTGTTCCTCTTGTATTCTAGGCCATATTCCATAGTACCACGGACATAGTGAAGAACACGTTTTGCTACTTTCCAATGAGTGGTCTTAGGCTCCTGCATGAACCTTGAAAGATAGTTGACAGCAAATACAAGATCTGGCCTAGTATTGGTCAGATATATGAGACTCCCAATCAACTATCGATAGAGAGTACCATCTACCTGAGGTGAGTCATCATATCGTGATAACTGAAGTCCATTCTCCATTGGAGTTGCCATTGGCTTGCAGTCAGTCATGCGATATTTATCCAGCAATGTCTTGGCATACTTTTTCTGAGACACTTTGATGGTGTGCTCCTTCTGGATAAATTCCAGACCAAGACAATAATGGAGAAGTCCGAGATCTATCATCTCAAAATATTTGCACAAGTTTCTTTTGACAGTAGAGATCATAGTTTCTGAACTCCCTGTAATGAGTAGATCATCCACATAGAGTACAAGCAACACTATCTCAGAACCCTATTTCTTGAAATAGAGGTTTGCATCTGACGGACATCTCTTAAATCCATGCTGCATAAGGTGATTGTCCATTTTTATATACCAAGCTCGAGGAGCTTGTTTCAGACCATACAAGGATTTGACCAACTTGCAAACTTTTTGCTATTGGCCTTCCACTTCAAATCCTTTAGGTTGTGTCATATAGACTTCTTCTTGGAGATCACCATTAAGAAAGGCACTTTTGACATCCATCTGGTGAACTTTCCACCCATATTGTGCTGCCATAGCACACATAACCCGAATTGTGGTCATCCGAGCAGTAGGTGCAAAAGTTTCCTCGTAGTCAATGCCTTCCTTTTGAGCATAGCCCTTTGCAACAAGCCGGGCCTTATGCTTATCAATTGTTCCCTCTGCCTTGTACTTGAATTTGTATACCCATTTGCAGCCTATAGGTTTCTTTCCATGTGGCAGATCAACAAGCTTCCAAGTTTTATTCTTCATCAGAGACTCATACTCTATATCCATAGCGGCCTTCCACTAAGGCTCACTGAGAGCATCTTGCACTGATGCAGGTTCAAGACTATCTATGGTAGACATGAATGCCCTGTCATCATCAATATCCATATCCTCAAATTCTGTACTTGGAGTCACAGAAAGTTCCTCAAAAGATTGACAAAGATCATCAACCTCACCAGTTTCTCTGGCTTCTCTTTCCTTTTGAGCCATACTGCGTGTACGAGGTCTATCCAAATTCAAATTGGGAGGAGTGGATAAATTTTTGTCTCTGATTGTATTTGTACACCATTTTGTCTTCGGTGGTGGTGAAGAAGATGTAGAAGGACCTCCTGTCTGTGCTAACGAAGGAATCATCTCTTCCTTAGTTTCCACAATATCCTAGTGTACTGTAGATGTGCTCTGTGATGTGAAAGCTTCATCAAAGACAACATCTCTACTGATATGAATTTTCTTGGTCAAAGGATATATCAACCGATATCCTTTAGAGTGCTCAGAATATCCAAGAAAAATACATCTCAGTGTTTTCTCATCTAGTTTCTTCCTTTTCTCTTTCGGTATGTGCATGAAAGCTTGACATCCAAAAATACGTAGATGAGATATGGAGGGTTTTTGACCACTCCATGCTTCCTATGGAGTCATTCCTTTTAGGGCCTTTGTGGGTGCCCTATTCAATAGATACACTGCAGTGGTGATAGCTTCTGCCCAATATTGTTGCCCAAGAGTAGCTCCTATGAGCATACAACAAACCATTTCCATGATAGAACGGTTCCTTCTCTCAGCAACTCCATTCTGCTGAGGAGTATAGGCAGTTGTTAACTGTCTCTTTATTCCATGCTTATCTAGGAATGCATAAAATTCATTAGAGGTAAACTCTCCCCCTCGATCTGAGCGGAGGGTTTTAATAGAAGCCCCTGACTCCTTCTCAATGGATTTCTTGAACTTCTGGAAGAATGCGAAAGCTTTAGATTTCAGTTGGAGAAAGAAAACCCACATATTTCATGAGTAGTCATCTACGAATAACTGAAAGTACCTCTTCCCTCCACAACTTTGAGGTGTGAAAGGACCGCATAGATCGGTATGAATTAACTCCAGAGGTTTTCGTGCTCTTGTTGAGCTCTTCTCAAATGGTACTCTATGTTGCTTTCTCGCTAAGCGATCGAGCACACTGGCAATGTGGCTGAAATGGAAGGAAGACCCTTTACCATCTCATACTTTTTGAGCTCAAGTAAGTAGCCAGAACTTAGATGCCCATATCTCTTGTGCCAAAGGGAAGTTGCCTCCTTGGTAGAGACAGTCATGGCAACATGTGGAGTAGAGATAGCATCTAGTGCAAATAAGTTGTGCTTATATGAAGCTGTTGCAATCTGCTTACCCTTCCTGGTAATTGTACAACACTTCTTTCCATTCTCAACACGAAAGTTGACAACCATATTTTTGTCCAGGATTTGTGTCACTAACAGCAAATTGTTAGCTAATCCCAGAACATAGAGGACTTTGTCAATCTGACACTTGCCATCAGGAAGAGTGACTAAAACTGTACCCTCTCCCTGAACCCTGTAGGTTTTATCATCAGCAATGGTGATAGGTTTGCCCTCTTTGGCCACAAATGATTCAAAACACGATCTGTCACCAGTCATATGTTTGCTAGCTCCAGAATCGACATACCAAATAGGATCCCTCTGAGTGGAATATGTGGTAGTCATGAGCACCTTGTGTGCCCATTCATAATCTGAGTCAGATTCTTCAACAGCAACATTCACCTAGGGTTGCTTGTTTTTATTTTGTGGTTTATTTTGGCCTTTCTACTTTTTCTTATGCCAACACCTGTTGGTGTCATGGTTTTCTTTCTCACAGATCTTGCACCACCTCTTCTTCTGTTGAGGTTGTTTGCCTTTTCCTTTCATATCTTGTTGAGAATTTCCTCCTTTCTAAAAATTGCCTCCTTTTTGCCCATTACCTTTCTTCCTAGAACCCTGCCTGTTGGTGTATAGGGTTGTATTGGAAGAATCATCCTTGTGAAGTTGGCGTGCCTCCTGTTGTTGAAGCAGATTGACCAACTCGATGTAGGTAATTTGTCGTTGAGACACCTGGATGGAGGTTATCAACATATCAAATGAAGAAGGTAAAGCTCTCATCACAAGTGAAATGAGAAGCTTTTCGTCCATAGTATCTCCCAGAGAACTCAATTTCTCTTTCAACTCAGAAACTCTACACAAAAAGAGTTCAACTATTTCACCCTGTCTCAAACTCAGGTTATGAAGTTGTTGTTGAATATGAAGAATTTTGGATTCATTCTTCCCCTCATAGATGGTTCTAAAGGCATCCCATGCCTCTTTACCACTTGCTTTATTAGCTATATGAGGTTGCACTTCATCTGAAACAACAAACAAAATGAGCACCTTTGCTCTACTGTATTTCTTGTCAAAAGCAATCTGATCTGTTGAAGGACCTGTGGATCCTGCTATTGGTGAAGGCCTGGTTGCTACTCCAGTAACAATATCCCACAAATCTTCCATTTGGAGAATTGCCTTCATCTTATGTTTCCATGGTGTATAATTTGGACCTTTCAATAACTGATGCGGATCAGTCATCAACTTTGCAACAGCGGCCATAGTGAAGGTTCCTTATATCACCAATTGGTCCCCCTTTCGATATACCTTTTGCTAGGCCAATATACCGTACAAAATACCCGCCCTTACGTGATGGAAACTATAGGTATTTAGAAAGATCAACAAAAATCACCCGCCCTTACGTGAGGGAGACTATAGGTGAGTTTTAGAGATCATACGATACGTGGAACATAAGCGGTACTGAAAGGGAATCGCCTTGTTGATGGAACCTACCATAGAAGATTCTTCTCATGCGTGGGGCATAACTTCCCCTAAACACTTTGAAGAATACTTCGTCAGGATTTACACCTAAACACAAGTGCGATAAAGGGTAGTGGATGGAGTAAAAAAATGCAAAAATGGCGTACTTATTCCTCCTCGACGATTTATAGAGAACAAGCTCATACGTCGTTATAGCAGCTATATTAGGCGGTGGATACAGTAGCCAAATCATGACAGCTTTACCTGTAAGTGCTGGCCAGAGGTATCACAAATACCGAACGTTGCAGTGCAATAAAATTACACAGATGGGTTTTAAATATTCTGGGGACTTAGGGAGTGTTTTGATTTTAATTTTTAATGTTATAGTGCAAAAATGAAATATGCAACATACAAAAAAAAGAAATTGCCCACAAAAATAACCCACAAGGTGTCGGTCACAGCCGAAAATGCACCTTTTACAATGCCAAATTGCTATTTCAAAAAATTACTCAACATCCCCCTTTGATTTTTTGAAAAAATATTCCCCCTTAAAATACTTTCTTTAACAAAGCATTTTAATAATTATTATTTATTTAAAATTAAAATAAATAATTTTAATTTCTATAGTTTTAAAACTTTAGAAAAAATAAATTAAAATTAAATTTTAATTTATAAAGTTTAAAAACTATATTAAAAAAAATTAAAATTAAAAATTTTAATTAAAAAAATAATAATTAAAAAACACTATGCAAAAAAAAAATTATACCTTTGGGGGGAAGTCGGCGGGATTTGAACCCCCGACCTGCAGGCTCCCTGAGCCTTACCGCACAGCTCACTGCCAAGTGAGCTTGCAGGCTGATCCAAAGGGGTTTGTGAGCCTCCTTCGTTTTCAACACCCTCTGCTTCCTCCTCCGCAGTCCACCGTTCGAAAAAAAATCACGGCTTTCTCCGCCGTCCTCTGCAAATCGGCCTCCGGTATGCTACTCCGTCGAGCTCTTCCGCTTCGTCCTCCGCAAAAAAAAAAATTCGAACCTGCTTTCCCCCTGATCACTGCGTCGGCTTTCGGCTTTTTTTTATTTCGGAGGGGGGGGTTTATACTCCCCGGGCGAAATTTCAAATTTTGATTTCCCGCTCATGGGGGGGGCGCTTTTTTTTTTTAAATTTAAACGCCCCGAGGGGGGGGGCAAATCCAACCCCCTTGCAGCGGACGCGACCTGTGTCGCGTTTCGCGCACTGTCGCGGACGCGACCTATGTCACGTTCCGCGCTCTATCGTGGATGTGACCTGTGTCGCGTCTCACGTGACAGACTATTACGGATGTGACCTGTGTCGCATTTCACACGATAGATGTTACCTGTGTCGCGTTCCACGCTCTGTCGCGAACACGACCTGTGTCGCGGATGTGACCTGCGCTCGCGACGCTGTGTCGCATTCTGTGCTCTGTCGTGGATGCGACCTGCGTTCACGACGCTGTGTCGCGTTCCTGGCGCGGCGTGCAGCGGACTTCGGGGTTGTGCCTCCTGCGCAGACCTCCCTGTTCGTTCCAGCGGACGAGCAGAAAAAAAACTTAAAAAAAAATTCCGCACAACTTCGAACAAAATTGTCGTCCACCTCCACCTTCACCCTCTATGCCACTGGCTCTGATGCCATGTAGAAAATCGGAACATATGTTTATTGTATTGCACAGATTAAATAAGGGTTACAATGAACGAATTGCCGGGAATAGACATGGTTGAACTGAACTGAACTGAACTATTACAACAGTGTAACAGCGTGCCTAAATAAATAAATAAAGACAAAACAATAGTACGCTAACACTCTTAGGGTATGGTCATGTGGTAGGATATGGATGGAAAATAATGTGAGGGACCTGCATACAAATTTGTCTATGTCATATTCAATAAATCTACCATAGAAGTGGTGGGGAAGATGGATGAAGGTTCCATTAAATTATCTTGAATTATTGCTTTCTTTTGATTTCTAGTTAATACCATAAGCAAAAAAAATCAAGATGCAAATTAAAATACCAAATGTAACCCAAAAATTAGAATTATTAAGGAAACAAACAATCAATGCTAAGTCTCAACCAATGTAGCTTACCTTGTTCATTGATTATCTCATTTTAATGTGTGTTCATTTTATGTGTTAGTTTTGTGTGTTTTGGTTTTCTAATCTTCCTTAATGAAATAAAGGTGAAAAACTATGACTAATATAGGGCAACGATATTCTTGTTGGTGATGAAATCCAACAAGTTTTCTCGGGGGTATCCTATGGTGGCTAAGGGCAAATATTGGTGGATGGATATGAATACCACCGTCACCAAATCTCAAGTAATGGTTGGTGATGAAATCCAACCACTACTGTTTTGAATGAATCGTGATGTATGTGAATTATTTTTAAAGCTTATTTTTTCTATTGTGTACAAACAATGTTAAAAATAATTAATTTCATAAATCTAAATCAAAATCAAACAATAGAATGCCAAGTTCTCCAAAGGGCGTGAAGTACATAGCTTAAGACCTCCTATCTAAATAACAACTGAAGGGTTCATCCACACCTTTGCCTGGAATCGCCCAATGGTAGGGATACTTTTGGTAATATAATGGTGTTCCTATTTAGATAAATGAAAGAAATTGTTTCTAACCCTACGATGCAATAATATGTTATGCAAATTTTTAGTTCAAATGCAAACAAAATGCAGTAGTTTGTATCTAGAAAACAAAAATCTTAATTTGAATATGTGAATGTATGCAGACCTAAAAATGAAAAAACAAGAGTTCATTTCCATAATGTTTAATGATAGTTCATTTTATTGTTTAAAATCTGAAAACTATAGTAGAAAACCCAAAATACATAAAATGGAGATCTAGGTTTTAGATAGGAGACTTACAAACAACCTATGTATTTGCTCCAAATCATTATAAAACACACCTGGGCAATTCTTGAAATGTCTCTGGGTATTTCTGAACAACTATGAATACCTATGGGTATTTTTGAATGACCTTTGAGTGCCACTGGGTAGTTTATGCTCGATCTATAACTTCTACAAACTTTTAGAAACCCTAGATCCAACGAAATCTACGAAATTTGTGCTATTGAAAATCCTACAAGATAACATAAAATAACAAGTAAATTATCAAGATAAATCATAAATAGAAACCCTTAGGGGGTCCCACCATGATCGCCATTTGTGAATGCAAAAATGCAACACCAAAACAATGCTTAAATAATGGACACAAATAATCAAAATTGCACAACAATGAATCAATCTTGTATTAATGGGGGGAGCTTAGAAACTTTATTGTTATAATTAGGATATTATGTAATCCTTTTGATACAATGTTACAGGGGTTAGGGTTCTTTGAAACCCTAACAACAAAGTTGTGGTGTCTTCAAGTGTGTTCTTGATCCCAATAGTGTTGAGTGGGCTTTGTGATATCCGATGTTGGACCACTCCAGCTTAAGTAGCTTCTCAAAACTAATAGATCTTTAGACCTTATTTTTTTTTGTCCTTTGATGGCTGGATTTGTTATAGATCGATGGTGAAGGCATGCCCTAGCATCACACGAAGGTAGGAGTATTTCAAAAGGGCTTACATAAAATTCTTGTAGGCATATTTGGGTTGCATAAAACATGTTTGGGTACCTGGAAATGATAAGGAGGTTCTTGTGGGTATCTGGAATTGGTAGGGAGGCATCCATGGGCACCTAGTGTTGACAAAAAGCACCCGAAGGAGACTAGAGGATGAGGGAGGATTCTATAGAAGCAGATCAGGTGAGGGTGTAGGTTACGGTGGTAATGATGGTGAGCATGGGGCACAAGATGTGGTAGATGTATTGGGATTAGGGCACAAAAGGCTTGGTTAAATACTTAGGCACTTAGGGAAATCAAGGCATAAAAAACTTAAGAACTCAAAAAATCCAAAAAAAATCAAGGGTTGAGCCATCAAAATAGCTCCTAATTATAGTCCAATCTAGGTCATATTAGGGTTTCAATGACACTAATCATGTGGCTGAGATTAAAGCACATCCAAGGGTGGATATTAAGTTTAGGTTGTGGCATGGATTAAGGTGGATGGAAAGATGAGATAAAATAAAATCAGATGGCAGGGATTTAGTTCTTTATATTTAATATATATTAAATATAATATTAAAATATTATTATTTAAATATATATAAATAATAGGTAAAAATGGTGGGAAAGCTAGGATGAAGGGCAAATGACTATGTTTTGGTGGTGGAAATGGTGGGAAGCATGGATGGAGGACAAGTGGCTAGATTTTGGTGTCTACGAAATTATCATTGACTTAGGCCTATTCTTGAACTCTTTGAAATGTGACTTCCCTCTTCCATACCTCCTTTCATTATCAAATATGGATACCCCCTAATAAGGATTTTTTTTTAATAGTCCACTACTTCTTCTTTAGCATCTTGTTCCAGAAAAATCCTAAACCTTCCTTCCCTCTCCTCATCCTACATTATCCTTAGGGCCTCAAGGTCGAGTGATTCTACATTAGATATTACATTGGCAATCCTAGACTCAAAAAATAAAGCCCCAGTATCATTACTACCCTCTACTTCACTCACCATGGTGGTTGTTTTTCAAGAAAATTATTTTGAAGATCCATCCTCTTGGACCATACCTTTAGAACCCTAAGTTCAAGATACATGTCGTGTAGTGGTGGCTCCATCCCTAATGACCATAAACCTATTACATTATTATTAGCTTCTCCCTCCTCTCCCATTACTCTCTTCCACACAAAAATCAGCAACAAACCCCCCATAAATACCTCCTTCAAACCTTGTATTGAGTTGCTACATGTTGTTAGCAATACAACCTAGAACCAAGGGCTATGAGGTGGATATGATAGGTGTTATGATAATTGTAGTAGCGATCTATCCTTATCCATGCCCTCCTTGTATCCCCTTGACCTCTTCTTCATTTCAAAATTTGAAACTCTATGCACATTTGATATCCATTTGCACCTTAATGCAACATCTTGTACAATTTTTTTAGTTAAAGTTTAACAATCTTAATATATTTCAATTGTTTTATTCTATTACAAATTATTGAATATCCTCTTCTAGCATATACTATTCTTTTGCAGTTCATTCATGAGCAAGCCTCAGGTTGTACTTTAGCACCTATGAATTCCCATGTTGTTATCCATTTGTATTTTCACAAAACCCTAACTTGCATAGACTATCGCCTACCCAAATGATAAGATCTATGAATTTTTAACAAATTATAAAATTATTTTTGTTTAACGGTTGTTTGAACCTTATTATGAAAAAATAGACCTCAAACACAACTCCAAAAATAATTTTTATTAATATATCAAAATGGGAGTGGTGTGTTAGCTTTTAAAAAGGTTTGCATGTGTTTGTTAGAAAATAATAGCAAAGGTCTATGAAATCTTTAAAAAGTATATCATAGAATCAATTTTTATTGACAAAAATAAACATCATTTGATAAAGAGAAAAAAGTACATATTAAGACATTCATAGCTTTTCACAAACCAAAAATTTAGTAGTATCTTTATAACACTTGGATCTATTTCTTAGAGAAAAACAAAACTAAACCTTTAATAACATTAGATCAATATGGTAATGGAGATAAATGAGGCCCATGTATGTCCTTAAATAACCACAAAGGAAGACTCTCCATACATTATGAAGTTAATTTAGCACATGAATGAGTTTGAATGCTTGAACTCCATGTGTATCATGATCCAATAATCCCTTAAATCCATCCTCTATCCTCTTCAATGCTTCCCCTTCTAAGGCCCTACAATATTCCTCATATAAATATCTTCCATAGAATCTAAAAATCTAAACCATAACCTAGTGGGATAAAACCCTAATATTAACTCCAATTTGTCCTTCAATCATGGTCTAATGAAGCACAGGGTCAATATCTAGGTGAGAGACCCCAAGGTCATGGATTTTCTTTCTGTAACAATAGAAAAGTGGTGAGGTTTGTCCTATTTTTCCAAAACTATTCAATATTTTTGATGATGCAAGGATTATATATTGAGAATATTTTTGTGTGGAAGCCCCACAAGAGGATGATTTTTGGGATAATTTTGCTCAAGCAATGATGAAATTAGGATTTGGAGTCAAACCCAAAAAAAACATTACAACAAAATGGTAATGGAGATAAATGAGGCCCATGTATATCTCCAAATCGCCACAAAGGAAGACTTTTTGTACATTCTAAAGTTGATATAGCAAATGGTCAAGTTGGAACACATGACCTCCATGCATGTTTTAACCCAACAAACACTTTAATCCACCCTCTTCAACACTTCCCCCTTCCAAGGTCGTATAATATTTCTCTACCATGAAACCCTAACTTGCATAGTCTATCCACCTATCCAAACAACCAAATCTATAAATTTAATGAATCCTCTAGATCCAAAAGCTACATATCCTACTTCCACTATCGATGTTGCACTTGCATGCTCACCAGTTCAAAAATAAATCCACCAACCTGCTATCACCATAAATTTGCAACCAGATAGCCCTTAGAGCAAGGGTTCAAATCTTGAAAAATAAAAAATACCTCATCCAAACCTCACCATCACAAGATTTGAGGTTTCTTGTTCAAATACAACATCTCATTTTCAATTTCAAACCTTGTTTTGAATGTGGTGCCATATGTTATAACTAATTTTTTTGTTTAAATAAGTAGTTATTTTTTTAAAAAGTAAGGTTTTGAAAGGGTTACCCTTTTCTTTTTACATGAACTTACTCATATCAAACTATATATCTAGTTTGATGCAATCAAAATTTAAACTTTTAAACTTTGTTGTGAACTACGTCACCTATATGTGTCAATTATTGAACTATGATCACATTAGTTTTAAATATCACAGTTTCTCTTAGTAGCTTCCTACATATTTTATCATCAAGAATTATATAAAACTCAAATTAAGTTCACTAAATTTTGTCTTATATTTTTTTAATTAGTTCTTTATAGGTACATAGGAGAAATCATAACATCATTGGATAATACCATTAAGATGAAGTCAATGGACCCCAACCCTCCAAGACATGGAATTGGGATAACCAATCAATAAACACTCAACATCCCTTTCTAAGTATGTTGTGGTTTGAACCTTGGACCTCATGAAAGAGAGACCAAAGCCTTAGCAACTAAGTTGTCCTTTTCTAACCTTTTTAACATAAATTATTAGCAATCCAAAAAAAGGTATAGGATTTATGCAAAAAGTTGCTGCAATTAAAAAAGAATGTATTGAAAATAAAGGGTATCAAAAACTTCTTAGAAAATTCACATTATTTTTAATAATCCTCTACAGTTACTAAAAAAATAGTGTAGATGTAACCAACTTCCCTATATATTTAAAATAAATAAAATAAATTTCAATTACAGTGGATATTGTCGCTCATAATGGATCCTCACAGTTTTCTGTTGCAAGCTCTTCAGTTGTAAAAAAGATAATATCTTAACTACGTATATTTATTTTTCGCCACACAACCAACTTATCATATATTTGTATTTCGTTTTGTGTGCAGATATTTAAGAACCTAAAAATACGTATATGCTTTTTACTTTGCTATAAATATTTTCACTATACTCTATCTGCACTGTAATTAAGAGACCCCATATGAACAGAAGCCTGCATAAAAAGAATCCAACCACAATGATAAAATTTGGCACACCTAGTACAGGTTATTTAAAAAAAAATATATATAGGAAGCCTAGTTCGCGATTATGGTTACGGAGACTCAATTTAAATCAGTGGCACCCACATGGGTAAAGAGCACCGTATGAATCCCTCTCACAGCAATTCCCAGCTTCTCCGCCCACAACCCAAGCCTAAAAGCATTAAAACGTTAATTTCCGCCTCCACACCTTGTTTCTCGACTTCAAAACCAAAGCCTTTATCTTATTCCCCTCACAAAGCCTCTAATATTCAGTTTCTTCCGGAAATCTCCAAAATGATTAAAAAATGCTCCGTGCATTTTTCACGCTGACCTTCAAAATCCTTAATCTTCAAGAACGAGATTGATCTATTTAAAAAATCAAAATTTAAACCATTATTTTATTTTTATAAAATATTTAAAAATATAATTTTATAAACAAAATTTTCACAACTCTAAAACACAAAAATAACAGCCAAAATTATAATATACTTTTAATTTTAATTACCGATACAGTTAAACTAAAAAAGAATGAATATAAAACCCTACCTGTGTAATGATATTTTAGTTCATATTTATCTATACCAAACTATAAACACATTTCAGAGCTCCTCCAAAACCACTATCCAAATTCTATAAACTTACATCCAAAATCAAGATAAATGATGTTTTAATTTTACTCAATTTGAGTCTTATGTCCGTCACGATGAAGATAAGAACTACCCAACTCGTACAACCCAATGCTTATTCAAAAACAATAGTTATGTTTAAGTGATTTATTAAATTAAGTGAGAAGAGAAAAGTTCAGCTTTATCATTTATGAATACAAGTATTTTTTAAATATATAAAACAATTGATAAATATTATTAAATATTATTATTATAAATTTTAATTTATTAAATTAAATAAAAACATTTATTAAATATTATTATTATAAACCCTAACCGCTACTACCTGCCGTTAGGTTAAACAAATACTCTGGATCACTAACTACCTATCTCCGTAACTTAAATCTCTAAAACATATAGATCGAAATCCTAGCAGTGTCCTGTCCTTATCGTCCTGTCCTTATCGCATATAAATACAAGACCTCCTGATTTAAAAAACAACAACTCTCATGAAAAGGATGTTTGTGACTAATCTAAAACAGCAACCCTTTCTCCATCCCAAAATACCGAGAAGAAAAATAAATAAATGATTTTACATACCATGTTGCCTCCGCTAAATTCAATGAAAACGGGATTGTCGCTCCGAATATACAGTTGTCCATCAGAACAAGATGGCAAAGGTGGATCTGCTCGTTGAACAAGTTCTACCAAGTTAGGGGGAACCGGAACCCGAACCGGAACTGGGATCGCTGTCATCTTGAATTCGTTTTCTGCAAAAACCCAACACACACGTATTTACAGACAGTGTTCCAGTCGCCCTCATTCACTTTTTTTAATTTTTCAACAAGCTTGTATAATTTTAAAGTCTAAGATTCTAAAAACTAACTACTTTTGGTTACAATACTAAGAGGAGGTATGTATTAGAGCCAATCATCTTTAATTGTATTTGTTAAAAACTAATATATAAAAATATGCTGATTATCTCGAGGTATGTATTGGAGCCAATCATTTTTTATTTTATTTGTTAAAAACTAATATATAAAAATATGTTGATTATCTTGGTGTAGTAAAATTATTTAAGAAAAGAACTTACCCAAATGATCATTAACAAGGATCTTCATATAAAATAGTTTGCAATTGATAAAGAAACACAATTTTTGGATATCTCTATTTTACCTTAGATCAAACACATCTTTTGT
Organism: Wollemia nobilis; assembly: GCA_028583015.1. NCBI lineage: Eukaryota > Viridiplantae > Streptophyta > Pinopsida > Araucariales > Araucariaceae > Wollemia > Wollemia nobilis. The sequence goes on from JAQPPZ010000599.1 coordinate 710,547, forward strand.
TTTAATGTCATTATTCTAAATGGCCCTTCCATGTATGTTCAAATCATGTAACCAGGTTGTTACCGCATCTTTCTTCACACTTGAGACTTCTCATAATGAGCATTATATTTGTAAACATCATACAAGCGAGACAAGAGTAGGTTCCAAACTTAAGCATGATTTTTGAGATTTATTTTTAATATTTCTATTATTTCTTTCAAGCCATGGATTCTAACAAATAATAATAGGACCAATTCTCTAGATAATACATAATGCTTTAGCTTTGAAATGATTAATCCAACATTTCATCAACTCTTTCAATGTTGATGAATCTACCCAATATATTTTGATATTTTGTAAGGAGTAACCCCAAGCGATGTGAAGAAAGGGATGATAAAAAATTAAATAGTTTGATGTTTCTAAATATTTCTCACACAAGGCACATCTAAAAGGGCCATGATATTCTCTTCTTTGAAGACTCTCTCCTGTCAGAATCTTACTTTGAAATATTGACCAAAGGATTGCCAAGGCCTTGGGGAGAGCCTTTAGTGAGCAACCATTCTTCCAAAAAAAATATTTGGGAATAGGAAATTCTGATTGCTCTAAATCCACATATCCCATGTTGACTGATCATCCACCATATTTCGATAAATTTCAAAATAAATCGTCCTTTTGTGTAAAAATAAACAAATAAAAGTCTTGAAGTATCTTTTAAACTTCATTTACAGTTTGTTTGAGTTTATTTTCTTCAAACAAGTTACTAAAGAAACCTATGATCCAGAGTTGTTGCTCACATTAATATAGTTTTAACCTTTGGATCTTTAAAATCTAGGTATGCATGAGCTAATGGTTGCAATTTTGAATTAGAGATAATAGCATAAGGCTTCAATCAAGCATCAAAGCAAAAAAAATTATAATTTCCTCATTGTGTGACCATCTAATATGTTTCTTGATCAATTGCAAACTATTTGATATGAAGTTCCATGGGTACAGTTCCTTTCCTAAATAATTTCATTACATCAAGATAACCTATATATTTTTGAAGTAACATTTTTTTCCATTTATTTTCTTCATCTCTAATTAATCCCCAATCAAGTTTTTGCCCTAAGGCTAAGCTCATAGGTCTACAATTCTATAATCCTACTCTTCCAATAGTATTTCATTTGCAAACCTTATCCCACTTACAAAGAGGAAACTCTTAATTTCCCTCACATCATTTCCAAAGAAAGTTTCTTTGAATTTTATCAATTTCTAATGCTATACCTACTAGCAATCTTGAAATATACATCATATAAATAGGGATAGATTGCAATGTAGTATTTGTGAGTTGTAACCTTTCTTATATGGTTAAAAAATTACCTTTCCAACCTGTCAACATACTTTCATTCTATCCAAAAAAAATATCCAAAGATTATTTTTATTTCCTTTATGAGACAAAGGAATATCCAAGTAGGTTGATGGAATTGTTTTAATTTTAAACCCTAAAGTATCTACAATTATTCATTGAAAATCTAGGGTAGTGTTAATGAAAAATCACATATTTTGTAGTATTAATCAATTGTCCAATAGTCTTATTATAACATGATAATGTTGATTTAAATTCCATGGTCTCACTGAGGGATGGGCCAAAAGAAAAGTATCATCAATAAATTGAAGATGAGATTTACAAGAACTTGGATTGTGAGGATCACACTAGTTCTAGAACATTTTCTCTAGAAGTATCATTTATCAACAAGTTCCTATTTCCTTTCTTGATACTCAATCTAATCTCTTATTTTATTTCCCATGTAGATGGATGCCCTAGTTTTTGATACTAAAAAAAAAATCTTTATAAATCGATTAAATTCTTAAATAGACTTAAACATGATCCATGAGTATGATATTTCAAAATTGATCATTATCTTAGAGATTTAAGATTTAACACGAACTTTTTTATCCTAATATCTATACTAGACTACAAGTCATAACATTGTCATTCTAATTGTTTATGTTGATGATTTTATAATTGTTGGTAGTGGATCCCATCTACTTTTGTAAGTAAATTTAATTTGTGTTTAATTTTTTATATGACAAATTTAAGGGTCCTTCATTGCTATCTAGGTGTATAAATTTAGCACTGTTAACCCCCAAAAAAATTAGGTTATTTACATGTGTAGTGACATGTAGAATATATAGTGGTATGACTTCTTAGAAAATATTATGGCTTGGTAGCTTGTTCAGGATGCTTGTGGTAGAGTAGTTTTACTGAGAAAGTTGTGGTGATCATTAAATAATGACATGTTTTAATAGTAAAAATGAACAGTAACAATGAATAGTAATAGTGGAGAGTAAAAGTGAAAGTATCATGGTCATGGTCAATTGTATTTGTCGGAGGAAGACTAAATAATAAAACCTCTAAAAATCCAAGATAGTTAAAAGTACTTTTGAAAGTATTATGTAATTATAAAAAATAAGTACTTTTGAAAGTATTATGTAATTATAAAAAAATCCCTAAAGGAAATCTCTACAAGCATATGACATTTAGACTATCTTATGTAATTTTTTACTTATCTTAGGAAACCTCCAAGGAAGATATCTCAAATATTTTAATATTATCGACGAAGTCAAAATGAAGATCTCTAAAAAGTTTTGTGTTCATCTCAAGTTCTCCATGCATGTAATACCTAGCTCCCATGAGCCTATAAATAAAAGAGAGACCTCTCATGGGAGGCAAATCATGATAAGTCAACTCAAACCAAATCAAGTTAAGTTGAGTAAGTGTCAAATTGAGTTGAACAAATGTGAGCTCAAGAAAATATTAGAGAGTTCAGGATGTGAGTGAGAGCTAGCAAGCCAAACTAGCTAAAAGAGTGTGTCTGTTTGTCCAAGGTGTGCCCAATATCGCTAGATTGAGGATGTGCTTATCAAACATAAATACCAAATATTTTAACTTAAAAAACAACAGCTCCGACGAAAAGAATGTTTGTCAGTAATCTAAAACTGCAACACTCTATCCATCCCGGTGCAAAAAATACGGAGAAAAAAATTAATAAATGATTTTCCATACCATGTTGCCTCCGTTAAATTCAATTAAAACGGGATTGTCGCTCCGAATATAGAGTTGTCCATCAGAACAAGATAGCAAAGGCGGATCTGCTCGTTGAAGAAGTTCTATAAAGTCACGGGGAACCGGAACTGGGATCGCTGTCATCTTGAATTCGTTTTCTACAAAAGCCGTAAGCCACACATGTAACGCAAGATATCAGTTTACAGACAGAATTTCGGTCGCCCTCATTCACTTCATATATTTGCGCCATCGGTCCAGTCCGTGGGGTCTTTTTTCGTGAGAGCAGGATCTCGAGTTCCATTCCGGAGGCCTACACAAAAATGAAATATATTCCTTTAGAGACACGTAAGAGGACCCAGCAAAAGATTATTCTCCTCTTATTATTATTTTTTTTAAGTGAAATTAAGATAGCTTTAAAGATATAATAATTGGTTTGTCGTCAGTCTTAAGATCTTAATATAATTAGATTTAATATCTTTTTAGATTATAATTTTTTTTAGTGTGATTGGAAACTTTTTAACTTTTAAATTTGTAAATTTCATTTGTTTTTTTAAATAAAATTAAAAAAATTATATTAAGACAAGATTACAAAAGATTTCTCTCAGCCTTAGTCAATAAGAACACGATTTTATTCTTTTAAACTTTTCAAACAAACTTTCATAACTTTAAAGCCCAAGATCCTAAGAACTAACCACTTTTGATTAAAACACTAAAAATAGATTTACATTGGAACCAATAATTTTTAATTTTATTTGTTAAAAATTAATATATAATATTAAAAAATATGTTAATTTTATTTATGTAATGAAATTATTTAGGAAAAGGACTTTACCCAAAGGATCATTAGCAAAGACCTTCAATTTTCTTGATGTAAATTTTATTTGTTTTTTTAAATAAAATTGAAAAATTTATATTAAGACAAGATTACAAAAAACTTCTCGTAGTCTAAGCCAACAAGAACACAAGTTTATTCCTTTAAAAGTTTCAAAAAAACTTTCATAACTTTAAAGCCCAAGATCCTAAGAACTAATCACTTTTGATTAAAACACTAAAAATAGATTTACATTGGAACCAATAATTTATAATTTTATTTGTTAAAAATTAATATAAAAAATATTGATAATATTAAAAAATATGTTAATTTTATTTATGTAATGAAATTATTTAGGAAAATAAATTTACCCAAATGATCATTAGCAAGCACCTTCATATCAAATAGTTTACAATTGATAAATAAATATATTAGATAGTCATTCAATGAGGGGAGTCATGCAAATTTTTGGTGTAATGTTTGGTTGAAACCTTAACCTCTTATTTCTTACTCAAAATGGTAACCATTGGCTTGGACATGCCTAGCTTATAAAGGTCCAAAGGTTAAAGACTATATTAATATGAGCACCAACTCTAGATAATAGATTTTTATTATCAAAATTAATTTTGATAAACCTGATTTTTGGGCATTTCCATTTTACCTTAGATCCTACACTTCTTTTGTTTTAATTTCATTATTTCAAATGACTCTTCCATGTATGTTCAAACACCTGATACTTCCAATTATGAGCATCATATTTGTAAACATTATGCAAGAGAGACAACAATAACTTCCAAACATAAGTATGATTTTGAGATTTACTTTTCAAATTAATATTATTTCTTTCAAGCCATCAATTCTTACAAATAATGGCAAGACTAATTCTCTAGATAATACATAATGCTTTAGCTATGAAATAATTAATCTAACATCTTATAAATCCTTCCATGTTTATGGAGTTGCCCAATATATTTTGATATTTTGTAAGAAGTAACTCCAAATTATGTGAGGAAAGGGATAATGAAGAAGTAAACAGTTTGATGTTTCTAAATATTTCTCACACAAGGCATGTCTAAAAGGTCCATGGTATCCTCTTCTTTGTAGACTCTCTCATGCAATAATATTACTTTGAAATACTAACCAAAGGAATTTTAAGGCCTTAGGGAGAGCCTCTAGTGAGCAAACATATTCCAAAGAAACATTCTTTTGTATAAATTGACAAACAAACATCTTGAAAGATCTTTTGAATTTTATTTATAGTTAGGTTTGCTTCAACCAACTTACTAATATAAATCCATGATCTAGAGTTTTTGCTCACATTAATATATTCTTTAACCTTTGGACCTTTATAAACATGCCTAAGCTAATGGTTGACATTTTGAATTAGAGATAAGAGAACAAGGCTTCAACAAAGCATAAAATAAAAAATTGTAGTGCAAATGTTGGCAATCCTTTGGGTATACTTACTTTCCTAAATTATTTCATTACATCAAGATAAAAAATATTTTTTTGAAGCAATATTTTTGCTTCTTTCTTTCATCTCTAAATAATCTCCATCCAAGTTTTTCCCCGAAGACCAAACTCATAAGTTTGCAATTCTATAAGGTTGTTCTTACAATAATATTTCCTTTGTAAACCTTATCCCACTTACAAAGAGGAAATTCAAAATTTTCCTTACATTCTTTTCAAACAAAGTCTATTTGATTTTTATAAATTTTTGATGCTATACCTACTAGCAATATTGAAAGTGGCATCATATAAATAGGGATATATTGCAATGTAGTATTTATGAGTTGTAACCTTCTTGCCATGGTTAAGAACTTACCTTTCCAACTTGCCAAACATACTTTCATTATATCCAAACAAAATATCCAAATATCCTTTTTATTTCTTTTATGAGACAAAGAAAAGCCCACGTAGGTTGATGGACTTTTTTAAGTTTAAACCCTAGAATATCTACAATTATTTATTGTAAATCTATAGCAATGTCAATAAAAAATATTGTATTTTGTAGTATTAATCAATTGTCCAATATCCTTCTCATAACATTATAATATTTATCTAAACTTCATGGTCTCACTGATAAGGGATGGACGAAAATAAAAGTATCATCAACAAATTAGAGATGAGATTTAGAGGGACTTGGTTTGTGAGGATCTCATTAGTTCTAGCAAATTTGTTCTAGAAGTATTATTTATCAATAGGTTCCTAGTTTTTTTCTTGATACTCAATTGAATCTCTATTTTAATTCCTATGTAGATAGATGCCCTAGTTTTTAGTACAAAAAAAACTTGCTTTATAGATCAATTAAATTCTTATATAGACTTAAACATGCTCCATGAGCCTGATATTTTAAAATTGATCAATATCGTAGAGATTCAGGATTTATTAGTAGCTTTTTTATCCTAATATCTATACTAAAACTACAAGTGATAACATTGTAATTCTATTTTTTTATGTTGATGACATTGTCATTATTGGTAGTTGATCCCATCTAATTCAATAGGTAAATTTGATCTGTGTTTATTTTTTTATATGATTGCTTTAGGAATCCTTCATTACTATCTAGGTGTATAAATTTAGCATTGTTGACATAAAAAATGTTTAGGTTATTTGCATGTGTAGTAGCATGTTTAATATATAGTGGGATGGCTTGTTAGAGAATATTATGGCTTGATATTTTGTTTGGGATGCTTGTGACAGAGTAGCTTTATCGAGAAGGTTGTGGCACTCATTAAATAATGACATGTTTTAATAGTAAAAGTGAATAATAATAGTGAAGAGTAAAAGTGAAAGTATCATGGTGTAGACACCAAAACAACACCAATCCGATTATGTGACAGCAAACACTGATCGCTTTGACAAACACAGCCCCCAGGGCAGCCCTTAGAGGTTAAACAGTGGTATTAACCACTTTCATAGCAATTTTGTAAGGTCAAGAAGCAATTTGGCACACTTGGAAACTTTGCCCAGTACTCGTCTCACCTCGGGATGAATTCAAAATAGAATCTGTCCCACCCCAGGACAAATTCTAAATCCGTCCCTGGGTGGGACGAATTCTAAGCTTAACGGGAAAAAAGGCAAATGGTGCCAAGTGGCAGCCCAGAACAGTCAGTTAAGGGCTCCTGCCTTGACCGCATGTGTAAGTGGACAGAGGGGCCGTTAGAAGACTGTTACAAAAAGCATTTATCAAAGTTCAATTCAATGGAGGACTCCCCTCCCTCATGGGAAGACAAGACTGCCACTTGGTGCCTATGGCCAACACATGGCATTTGTGCTTCCCTCCCAAAAGAGACCCCTTGGGTCTATAAAAGGTGGGAATTTTCTCACCCAAAACATACAGGTTGAAGGAGTTTTCAAGCAACAAAGTGCTGCCGAATTGAAGACCCACTTGCATCCCTCTTGGTTCACCTTCCCACATCCACCAATCTCTTTTGCAAGGGAGGTTGTTGGGTGGCCTTTGGAAGCTCGAACCTTATCCAAATCCGACGCATGGACACCTGAACCTACCAATTCGCCGACCCCCAAATCCTAAAAGGTTTTGGGCCCATCCCTGGTGTATTGGCTCCAAAATCGAGGGCCAACGGTGGGAGGCCCACTTGGGCACCCCTGAACCTCCCAAGTCCTATTTTTAGTTTTTGAGAATTTTAGATTATCTTTTAGATTGCATTCTGTGTTACTAGGTCTGATTAGTCCATAGCTGCAATTTTGTAACTTTTGGTCAGATTCTAGGATGTTTTGTATTGCTTTGTCGTTTCGCTAACTTGCAGGTGTCAAGGTCAAATTCCCGAGGGTGGAGGCCAAATTGGGAAAATCCGACCATATAGGTCGTCCCAAAATGGCCCCAATTACATAACCCCCTGTTTGCAGGTGTTTTGCAGGCCTCGAGATCCGACATTGGAGCAGCAGCAGGTCGGTTTCTTCAACACAGAAGAATTCGTCCCACCTAGGGATGAATTACAGTCAGAATTCGTCCTGCCCAAGGACGAATTCCAGTCGAAGGTGGATTGGCCAGCTGCATCAGTGGCAGTGGCCTTCTGGTAAATTTTCTTACCTTCTGTCAAGTTTTGAAGCAATTTGGATTCACTATATTCACTGTTTCAGGCAAATATTTACATGCATATTTCATTAGTTTTAGAGAGCAAACACTTTTCATTTGCAGTAGGTGCTACTGACGTCTTGGTCATTTCTTTGTTCGTAGGAGAAGCAGTAGAGGTGAATAACTCATCGACATCAGCGACGACATCATCTTGGCCCGCCCATTGCAATCGTGGGCACGCGGAAAGAGGAATCATTCAGTGATTGTAATCAAACTTTATTTGTGCTCCTAGCCCTTGAAAAGGGAGGATATATCATTGTAACAGAGATCAAGGGATATTAATGAAAGGGCTATGTTTTCTCTATTTGATTGTGTCTCTTCCAATGTGTTTCTTTTCCGTTTCATGCAATTTACATTTCTAGGACTCAAGCGTACTTAATTTTGAATACAATCGCACTTGGTGTTTCATTTGACCGAAATCTCATGCTTTTAGTGGCGATCACGGTGGGACTCTGTTCCCTGGTTTTTGAAATCACAGAAAACTGATCAAATTTTTGTGTTTGTGCTTGACAGGTACACTTTTTTTTGTTGCAGACTGCTATTCGTCTCTGACAGGGATGAATTCTTTTCTACAATTCGTCTGACCCTGAGATGAATTCAAATTCGTCTCTCGGGAGGGACGAATTCTGTTCTGCAATTCGTCTCCCAGAGGGACGAATTCCTGTCTACAGATTTTCAGAACAAAAATTCAGAGACAACAGGAGCAGGCAGAGAAGAGGTAGGGATTTTCATGATCTCTGTTATATATTTTCTGTTTCTATTTCTGTTTCTTTAATTGTTTTCATTTAATCCTGCATTGCATTAGGAAAAGTCATGTATGCTAGTTTCATTTTGTTGAATAAAATGAATCCCACACACATCACGAAACAATCTTAAACCAAGGAGCTGGTCGTAAGACCCCAGCCCTTGATCAAGACCATTGGTGGATTTAATCACCACCTTGGCTTGATTTGCATCCATTTCCCGATTGTCAACTGTTGTTAGGCGTAAATCCTGATGAAGATAGACCGAGCGTAGCTGGGGTGATTCCCATGCGCACGAGGATAAGTTTTCTATGGTAGGTGCCATTAACAGGACAATCCCCCTTCCGTACCGCCTACGTTCCACGTACCGTTCTGCTCTAACGTACCTATAGTCTCCCTCTCGTAAGGGCGGGTATATAGAGAGGTTGGTATATCGGCCTGGCTGGTATATTGAAGGGGCGACCTTTTTGGAGTTATAAGAGCCTACATGATGCATTTAAATGTTCTACAAAACCTACAAAAACAAAACAAAACATCAAAATGCACTAAACCAGTTTAGGACACACCAAGAATCCTTAAAAGAGATAATCATGATTTTGTGAATGTGTGTGTTTAATTCTGCTTAGTGTAGACAAAAAAAAAGAAAATCATAAAACGAGATAAAAACTTATTTAGATAGCATAGAAGCACCGCAATGGTGTACACCCGCAGTCAAGCCCAATCAAGGGCAGAAGCTCCGGAAGGTACACAAAAAGTAGGCGCAAGTCGCCTTCACTTCAGTCCTGAGGATTTGGTCATACCGCCTTATAGGTCAAACCTACAAAAGAATCCAATTCAAAATCCTCGGTGGGGTATGCCTATTCAAAGCAGCCCCTTTCGGGAATATGCCTTACATGTAGACCTTGACCTAAATAAAGAATCACCTCTTGAAGGTAGGCATGAGTGGCCACCGTGTGATGAAGCGCTAAATAGGCACACTGTCCATTTGGAGGGGCAACATGGATATGGCGTCACCTCTTTACCTATCATCAGAACAGAGAGACCAAATCCGGAGTGCAGGGCTCCTTACATAGGGCGACCTAACTCCGCCCAACCCATTTACACCCGTGAGAGGGAGTATGAGGAAAACCATCGCATTCCTTGAGGGCAACAAACAATGTGGGAACCTTGCATTTTCGCACCAGCAGGATATCATGATCACCCCTTGAGGCCAGAACCTCGAGCACATACTACCTACCTCGACAGAGGGAAGCGACCCCTTGAGATTTTAGAGCATCAAAATTGAGGTAAACCCATAGGAGGAACATTTGAACCTTATGAACAAAATAGGGTAGATCAAATTGACCCGGCTATCGCCAGATATACCACCCGTCAAGCCCAAATCATGCGGCTTAAACAAAGTCAGCAAGAGATAGAGTATCAATACCGCTTGGATAAAGAACGCATGCAATGCGAAGCGGACGAGTTACGCTATGAAGTACCTAAGAGGGGGCCAACCCTTCGCATCCAAAGAGTTGAACAGTATGAGAGGCGTAATCCGTTGGTGCAGGATAGGTCTCCATGACCTCGTCAAGCTCTGCCTCCAAGACCCCATAGATTCGAGAGGGAGGCAACTCCCAGAAACAATGATGGGTACCTTCAGCAAGAGCTGGATCAGGGTCATAGGTTTCGCCCTGAGACTCCTCAAGAATTTTATGAGGAGTATGAACCAGAAGAAGAATATGTTGAAACTCCCCATCAAGGTAGGAAGGATGCCATTCGGCCACCCCTCCATAGGCCTCCAGTTTACCGTAACTTGCAACAAGAGCGAACAAGAGAGGAAGAAATAAAATCTTCCGATGCATACCAAGCGCTATTGGAGCGTTTGGAGTCTATGGAGACAAAAGTTGCTGGGCATCAAAAACCCACATTACGTCTACTCCGCAATAATCCGGTGCATCCCTCAGTGCCTACACCTCTTTACCCCGAACACTTTAAGTTGCCTCAATTGGTAGTTTTTAAAGGTGAAGAGGACGCACAGGAACATGTTACATGATTTCTAAGCCAATGCTTCGGCATTCAAGATAATGACGCATTATTGCTTAGAACATTCATAACCACATTCGTAGGCCCTACCTCGGATTGGTTCACACAGCTGCCCAAACACAGCATAAGCAGCTTAGATCAGCTAGTAGATGCGTTTCTTGAACGTTTCGCCTTCAACACAAGGAAGAAGGCATCACTTAGTGATCTTTCTAGCCTTAAACAATTTGAGGAGGAAACAATGGCAGCATACGGGAACCGATGGAGAGATTTGCTTTCTAAGTTACCCTACCGTCCTCCCATGTCGGACCTCACGCAAATGTTCGCAAAAAGTTGCTTAAAGTCAATCTCTGGTCTATTGTTGCTGCGACAATACGATAGCTTAGAAGAAGCTTTGGCGCAAGCCAGAGTCATAGAAGAGATTAAGATAGGTGAAGGCGCAATTGCCAAGCCTAAGAAGAAAGAGTGGAATAAAACCACTAAAACTGGGACAACGCAACCACAACACGTTGCAGTCAACCAAGTTGCGATAAATGTCCCTATGCCTGTACAAGAAACGCAGCCTCAAAAGGCTAACTACCAGGCAGTGCCTCCTGCTTACGAAAGAGATAACAGAAGACAGGAGCAGTATCAGCAGCGTCGCCCTAGGTGACAATTCACTCCGTATGCGGAGTCTAGGGACTCCTTATTTGACCGCTTGTCAGCGGAAAATTTAGTTACTCTGCCAGAAATCCAAATTTTTGACCCTAACATTCCCAAGCCTAGGGGGTATAGGGAGGAATTGTATTGCAGATTCCATAGGCGCAGAGGACATGACCTAAATGGGTGCTAGAAATTCAAAGAACTAGTCCAGGATTTGATCGATAATAGAACATTGGTCGTGGACAACCCCATCGCACCTAACAACCAACAAATGGGGGTATTCAAGGACCCCTTGCCTGCCCACGAGGCGCAAACAAAACCACTCCAAATTAACGAGGTGCGACAAGATCTTCCCGTGCAAGGATTTGTGGGAATGATTAGCATTATAACAAGGAACAGAAAATACCTAGTAGTTGCCCCCGAGGTACCTGCGAGGGAAGTTTCATCGACATCGCAGCCTCAACAATGCCCAACGTAGTTACCTCCGCCTAGACCTGAGGTCACAATACGAACCAAACTCACGCAGATTTTGCGGACCACGTCGGCTAGGCTGTCCATCTACGAGCTTATTCAACAATCAGCTCCAAATAGAGAAGCTGTTATGGACATTTTAAAAGCCATTGAAGTACAACCCCACGTAACAAATTCTTTCAACGCCTTCGTGGGACATGTGAAACAATGTACGGAGCCTGTCATCACATTCAAAGAAAACGAGGTCAAAATGATATCAAATGACATGCCGGATCCACCCCTGCACGTTATCGCGCGGGTCAACGGGATCCCGTACAAGAGAGTGCTGATAGATACTGGCTCGTCCAGTAACATTATAACCACTGCATCATTGAAACATTTAAAACTGCCAGCCTCTCACATCACCACTTCCACGTACACACTGCGAGCTTTTAATGATGCAATTTGCTCGACAGTCGACATAGTTGTTCTGCCTATACAGGTAGGACAAAAGTCAATACCCACACTGTGCCATGTGCTGGAAGGTGAAATGGCTTATAACATACTGCTAGGGCGGCCTTGGATCAGGGACATGAAGTGTGTCCCCTCGATCGCACACCAATGCTTGAAGTATGCCTATGAAGGGCAAATACATGTAGTCCCAATGGACTTAGAGCCCTTCAAGTATTGCAATGCGGTACAATTTATACCTCAATCGACCCTCCCATCAACGCATTTGGATTTTCAATTAAATCCATCTAAACAGGGTCCGATACCGCAAGTACCACTGGTGGCCAACAAGGCAAAATCCCAGCCAGGTGAGACTTCATCATCGGCTCCTTCATCATCAACGCCACCTATCGTGGCCCAACAGAAGGACAAGGGAAAGCAAATCATGGAAGAGGTTAAGCCTCTAGAAGAGGGGGTGCCCATGATCTCAGTGATATCAACAGAGGAAGCACCCAACACAACGGAAACCAAGATTCCTGAACCACCAAACATGGAATGGACTCAGGAAGGACTACCATTTCCTCTTACCCAATCATCAACAATCACTGTTGAGATGGCAAGTACGGGCTTGGGGGAGTACTTAGTGCAAAATTTTGTGGCACCCCCACACTGGAGTCAGTACAAGACAGGGGAAGACCTCGCCTTCCCATTGGAACAATCGTCCCTCTAGGCTACCCACCGAACCAAACGAATTTTGTGTATGGGGGCCTTGAAACAACAATAATCCCTCTCCTTTGCTAGAGAGAGGTGGAAGTTCAGAGAGCAATCATCAAAAAGAACAACAACGACTTCCAGACATTTTTCTGAAACTGTTCCCCTTAGAGGTTCCAGATGAAATAACACAGTCTCAAAAGAATCGGGTCCCTCCACTAAGAGTGGAACAACCGCAATGGGACCAGATTAATTCACTGGAACAGGAAGAGTCCTCAATGTCACAAGCAACAGATGCTGAAGAGGATGAACAATTTTGGATCTATGAAAGTGATTCAGAAGACGAAACTGAAATGGACTATCTCAGACATGCGCAACGACATCACCGCGCTCTAACCCATGAAGATCTAATGGGACAAATGGGTATACGGTTAGGACATGAATGGCACGTAGACCCAACGAGGTGGGACCAAGTGTTAGGCCTATGGCTCCAAATTCAAGATGAGCATCATCCACCTCGAGATCCCATCAGGACAGCAGTACCGAGGGAAGACCCCGCCTTCCTTTTCACACATAGAGATGAATTTGCACCTAGAGAGGATCCATTCGTGCCTGTTCCCGTAGAGCCAGATCCAGAGTATAGGGAATAGCTAAAAGAATCAAGTCATCACACCTGCGGTTCTGGAGATCAAATTCATTCCATCCACATGATCTCCATTGATTTGACCGCACCCATCCGCAATCCGACCGATCCATCACGGTCATTGCATCTAAACATGGATGCCATTGACTGGGATCGTTTCAATTAACCATTGTCACCATTAGAGTACTGGCCTTTCGATGAAATGCTTCATTTTACCCCAAGGACAACTCAAGATATTTTTCAAGCTGAAGAGGGACCCGAGGTCCCAAACGCAGATCTTAACTCACTGATGATATCCATTTAATCCCAACTCCACATCGGTTGGAGGACGGATCCCACATGTCAGTCGAAGAGACGATCGACGTAGACATCGGCACGATCCAATGAATCCACGGATTCTCAAGTCGGGGGTAAGCCTTTCCCCGAGGAGCAAGCCGACTACATTGCCCTTCTTAAAGATAAGAAGGAAGTTTTGCATGGTCGTACAAAGATATGCCGGGACTAGACCCGCAGCTAGTCATGCACAACTTAACGCTGATCCGAAAATCAAGCCTCGTAAAGAAAAAACTAAGAAATATGCACTCAACAGTGGCCTTGATGGTCAAAGACGAATTGCAAAAGCTGTTGGATGCACAATTTGTCATCTGTGTGGATTATCCGCCATGGTTGTCCAACATGGTTCCTGTCAAGAAGCTCGATGGGAGGATTCGCATATGTATCGACTTTCGAGACCTAAACAAAGCGAGTCCTAAGGATGATTTCCCCTTGCCAAGCATCGACGCATTGGTAGACGCTACACAGGTCACGAAATGCTCTCCCTAATGGATGGTTTCTTAGGATACAATCAAATTCGTATCAATCCTGAAGACCAACTCAAAACGGCATTCACAATGCCTTGGGGAACATTTTGTTATAAGGTCATGCCTTTTGGCCTTAAAAACGCTGGCGCTACATACCAACGTGCTATGACTTATATCTTCCACGATTACATGCACAAAACTTTGGAAGATTACATGGATGATTTGTTAGCCAAGTCTCTCTTGCGCTCAGATCATCTCGGTGACTTAAGCAAGATTCTCGATCGCCTCATAGAGCATAAGGTCAGACTGAATCCCAAGAAGTGCGTGTTCGGCGTCACATCCGAAAAACTCTTGGGTTTTATAGTCTCCAAAAGAGGCATCGAAGTGGACCCAAACAAAGTCAAGGCAATCCTTGAAATGGCTCCCCCAACCACTATCAAGCAGCTCAGAAGTCTGCAAGGAAAGGTCGCGTCGATTAAACACTTCATAGCACAATTATCTGACAAATGCCGACCAATGAACAAATTATTGCACAAAGGGGTCACATTTCATTGGGATGACGAGTGCCAGTCAGCCTTTGACGAAATCAAACAATACTTGGCTTCGCCGCCAGTATTGGCACCGCCTAGACCAGGTGTGCCATTCTACTTATACATCTCAACTACTGAGGTGGCACTGGGCGCAATGCTAGCCCAGAAGAATGAACTTCACAAAGAACAGGCTACTTACTATCTTAGTTGCACCCTGGTCAGTTACGAACTTAACTATGCATACGTTGAAAAACTCTGCTTGGCAGTGGTATTTGCTACCAAAAGGCTACGCCATTACATGCTGAGAAACACGACGTATGTTGTGTCTAAGGAGAATCCATTGTGATACATGATGAGTCGTACTTATCATAGTAGTCGCACGGCGAAATGGATCATGTTGTTGACGGAATTTGACATTGAGTTTATTGGGCAAAAATCTATAAAAGGACAAGTCATAGCCGATCAACTAGCAGAGGCTCCTCTTGAAGACGATCAGCCTTTAGTCATAGAACTACCCGATGATGAGGTCTTCCATGTCTCAGAATCGCCAGATTCTGAAGATCCTGAGTCTCAGGCCGACATAACCTTATTTTTTGATGGTTCTAAATGCGAGCAAGGTGGTGGCGCAAGAATTGTATTCTTCACACCGCAGGGCGCTCCAATGCCCCTGTCATTTAAATTAAACTTCCAGTGCACCAACAACAATGCAGAATATGAAGCCTTGCTCCTAGGTCTTCATACAACAATCGCCATGAACATCAAAAGACTGAACATCTTTGGTGATTCGCTGTTAATCGTCAATCAAGTCAAAGGGGTATATCAATGCAAATGCCTAGTTCTGAAGGCTTATAAAGCCCTCGTGGATAAATTCCTAGAAAAACTTGAGTGGTATGACATCGAGGCACTCCCTCGATCATCGAATCATTTTGCGGACACAATGGCCTCCTTAGGGTCACTAATCCCGCAAGACCTTTTCGGTGATATAACAACCATTCAAGTCAAAACCTTATCGCAACCCGCGATGGAGCGCGCAAGCTCAGACTTGATGCCAGGAATCCACATGATCCAGATCGAACCATCTTCGGATAAGTTCTTTCGAATCCGAGACTATTTGAAACATGCCAACTGGGGGTCTTTGTTCTCCCCCACTCCCATTAATAGCAACACAACGCTATTCTTACAAGTTCTATCCCAATCAGCATTTGTTAGGGAAGAACTCCAAAAGGGATTGGCTGTTCAAACTGTCGAGGTATCTGATCAACAGGATCGGTATTTACCCATAAGAGATTACCTCAAGTTAGGTAATCTACCCTTTGGATTGACGCAAGCCGCAAAACGAACATTCAAACAGAAAGCGGCAAAATATGTCTTGATAGGAGACATTTTGTATCATCACAGCTACGACGGAATTCTTCTTTGTTGCTTGGACCAGCAAGAGTCCACTTGGGCAGTCACCCAAGCGCATGACGGTACATGTGGCGGCCACTTCAGTGGTATGGCCATTGCAAAGCGCATTCTTTGCAAGGGCTATTATTGGCCATCTTTAGAGTGAGATTGATGCGCGTATGTCAAGAGGTGCATAAAATGTCAACATCATGCCAATTTAATGCACGCACCTTCCCAGGCCCTATAGACAGTCCAGTCTGCTTGGCAATTTTCGCAGTGGGGCCTCGATCTAATCGGAAAGATCTCCCCTACATCGTCAGGCCATCACACGTTTATCATAACGGCCACAGAATACTTTACCAAATGGGTGGAAGCAATTCCGTTAACCTCTACGACGGGACCCCGCATTGCGGAGTTCATTTTGCATTACATCATATGTCGTTTTGGTATTCCATCCAAAATAATCTCGGATAATGGGCCATCATTCAAGAACAAAGACGTGCGTGCTTTAACCACAAAGTACAAAATTCAGCACAGACTTTTCAACACCCTATTATCCGCAAGCAAATGGGCAAGCAGAGGCGTCAAACAAAACGCTAGTCGCCATCCTTAAAAAGACCGTCGCAGACAGTCATAAGGATTGGCACATACAAATCCCACTTGCCCTTTGGGCTTATCGCACTAGCATTCGGACGCCCACTGGGGCAACTCCGTTTTCACTAGTGTATGGCTCAGAGGCAGTAATGCCTCTCGATATGGAAATTCCTTCCCTCCGCATATCAATGCAGGAATTCATCGATGATGACACTGCACGGTAGGCCCGGTTAGACCAACTTATGTTGCTTGACGAAAGACGCTTTAATGCTCTCGAGCACTTACGTATCTATCAAGAGCAACTTAAGAGAGCTTACAACATGAAAGTTCACCTAAGAGACTTTCGGGTTGGTGATCTGGTTCTGAAGGAAAACCAACAAAACTCTAATTTGCCATCCCATATGAGAGACAAATTCGTGGCAAATTGGCTAGGTCCTTATGTCATTGATAGCAAAATAGGACCAGGAACGTACAGGCTAGCTTCTCTTGACGGTATCAAGGAAACATAACCCTTGAATATCAGTCATTTGCGACCATTTCATATCTAAGAAAGCCATGTACCAAAAAAAAAAAAAAAACAAACAAACAAACAAAAAGCTCCAAGGATTATCGCAATCTCTTGGTCACCCAAAAAGCTCCAAGGATTATCGCAATCTCTTGGTCACCTAAAAAGCTCCAAGGATTATCACAAATTCTTGGTCAACCCAAAAAGCTCCAAGGATTATCGCAATCTCTTGGTCACCTAAAAAGCTCCAAGGATTATCACAAATTCTTGGTCAACCCAAAAACTCCAAGGATTATCGCAATCTCTTGGTCACCTAAAAAGCTCCAAGGATTATCGCAATCTCTTGGTCAACCCAAAAAGCTCCAAGGATTATCGCAATCTCTTGGTCAACCCAAAAAGCTCCAAGGATTATCGCAATCTCTTGGTCAACCTAAAAGCTCCAAGGATTATCGCAATCTCTTGGTCAACCCAAAAAGCTCCAACGATTATCGCAATCGTTTGGTCAAAAAAATCAAAAAAATTAAACAAAAACAAAACAACAAAAATCATCAAAAACAACAAAGATTTGCATCTCAATTCTAGGCATACTCGAATTCATCAAAATCAATAAAAACAAAAACACCATGCATAAATTTTACCACACTACAGTCAGTGGTCTAGGAATGTACCAAGAGTTTCAGTGATTCAGTCATCATTTTCCTCTTTAGCCATGTATTGTACCAAGTCGAACAGAATTTTACGAAGGTAGAGTCATACTTGAAATACACCTTGTTACGTAACATCCCAACACAAATCGAAACACTAAAATTCCCAAAATTGTGTGAACGAAAGACGAAACCTCCAAAATAATCTAGGTCACCATAAGCGAAACGGTTATCTTGCTCATCCCCCGTGCGAATGACCCCTAGAATGCTGAGAGTTGGCAAAAGGACAAGCTTCCTCCCTACCCAATTCCCTAAGAATCCCTACAGTTCTCAACAGTTGCAAAAAAACAAAAATTTGCAAAATGTCAAAACTCAAAAATTTGACAAACTATAGTGCACACATCAAAAGGCACAAACAACAGTGATTTTCGTCACTTCATATCCCAAATCCCTTGCTCAAAAAAAAAAAAAAAAAATCAAAATAAACAAGTGATCTTATCACTACAAAAGAGCAAGTATCCCAATACAATTGAAAAAAAGAAGGGAGTTGACCTTGAATCCCTGGAACTCTCAGCATTATATAGGTCATAAGGCAAGCTTCAGTACCAATTTGGTTGATAGCCTATCGGTAACAGAAGTAAACCTCCCGCATGATGATATATCTGTCACATTAACTTGCGTACAGATCAATGTTTGCATGTGGATGAGCTAGCTTATGGCATCTTGGATTACAACGCAGATTAATCTTAGTACATATAACAAAGGAATTCGTGGAGCTAATTAGGTGATCCTCAGTACAGGTTCGGTTGAAAGCCCACCTGGCACTGGCGGTATCCTAAAAAATACCACTAAATGAAATCAACTGCACACATAGGGATGTTAAATAACTCGGTCAAAAATAGGTCCGATTCATACCTTGTTAAAAAGTCTTGTGAGATAAAGTACAGTCATGGATAGTGAGATAAAACTGCCTGAATCTCAGAAAATCATACATTCATCCCAAAACCATCTGCGCTACTTATCATCTTTATGATACCATCAGAAAATACAAAAAAAAAAAAACCAGGTAAATAAAGAGCTTCTTAAACAGCCTACAGTGCAATCATCACAAACGTCATTCATCCATTTCACCTCGCATATCACATAGACATTTAAAACATTTCAATTCATCATAACATCTGCATTCATCAAAATGAATAAACATGCATAACAAAAATCACATCATCACATGTACAAATCCAAAAATAAAACAGGATATATATATATATATATATATATATATATATATATATATCGTCAAAAAGATGCCCGCAGGCTACAAAACCGGTCCTCAGACCCCGCAAGCATATCCAAAACCCAACCTAAGGCGTCGGCCACCATGATCACGCAAGATCGGTGCGACGGGAACTACCCCCGTGGTGTGGGTCCTACGGGACCACGCAGGGCGGCTACTGCTAGCCCCCGCATCATGCCTACTACCACCACCCTCATCTAACCGCCTGCGACGAGATGATGCTGACTGCTCAGTCAGACTATCCCTCGTCCGTCGAGAAGATCTGTTGATCGAAGGCTCAGGGAGCCGCCCGCCAAGGCGGATGACCTCCCTCTCCAAGTCTATCCAATACAGACACCACTCTGCCTCTCACCGATGATAGATAGACAATTAATCATCACGCTGCACCAAAACTCTATCCTGCTCTACCAACTGAGCCCGCAGAAGATCCCTCTCTAGATCCCACATCCGTAGTAGCTCTGTAAGTCACGCAACCTCATCGCCTACATCCGACCCCACCACCTCTGTATCTATCGGACGCATAGGACTGGCGGAGACAGTAGCCTGCTCAGGCTCCAAATGCTCCTCCACATCTTGCATGTTCGGCTGCTCCGAAACACCCAAGTCCACATCCTCATCTCCCACATCCACCATGTCTGCATCATCCAACGACCCTCCCCAATCACCCCCTGCCGCCTCAGCATCCTCCACTGCCGCCTCCGCGCCTCCCAGTGGACCCTCTCCTCTCCAGCACCGCAATACCCACCACGAGTCATACTCAGTGGTAGTACCAACGTCATCCACATCCAACACCTCAATCACCGCATCCGACTCCTCGCCCAATGGCACGAGGACAGGTGGCTCCAGATCCCTCTCATCTCCCCGACGGCGATAGCCAACGGGCTCACCAGGAAACCCCTGGCGCACCCCAAACTATCGTGTAACCCGATGGTACGAAAAGAACTCATGCTCCGTCCCGTGCCGCCCAGTCAACCATCGCTCCCTCCGTACCCGTCGGAGCCACTCTCCAGCCTCAGGCCAAGCTGGACAGTCCCGATAGGGACGCCAAAACACCTCCCCTGGAGTGAGCCGAGAAAAGGCATCAATGTAATGCTCAATGACACCTGCCCATCGCCGACTCTGCCCCTAATCCGTAGACCGTCGCCACAAAGCCGCATAACCAATCTCCTCATCCTCCATCACCGCCCGAGTCGTCCACGGTAACCCGATAGGCCTCTCAACAGCTATGTGCTGCCAACCCCAGAACTGCAACAGAAAACTACAACTGACACCCTTCCGTTGTTGACAGCGGACCCTGTACAGCTCCCCGTAAAGCTGCGCCAACAAAGTCTGTCCCCATCTCAGAATCAACGGTGCCTCTATCGGGCACTCTGCCAACTGCCACACCAAATCCAATAGGTTCCACGGGAACCTCGTGCCTGACGAATCAGGGAGAAGAATGTTAGAAATGAGGCCCATCAAGAATGCGTGCCTCACTCCTAACACCCCCCTCTCCTTCCACCAGCCAACCAAAATCCCGCCATCCTGGCAATCCACTTCGGCTGTCTCCACTGGGTCTGCTACACCCAGCTCCCCCCCATGCCCAAAACATCTCGTAAGTATAGCAGTTCGCTGATCAAACGGAGATGTCCTAATAGGCAGACCATCTATCGGAATCCGAAGCAACCGATAGACGTCCTCAAGAGTCATAGTCATCTCCCCTGTTGGGAGATGGAAAGTATTAGTCCGTGGATCCCAAAGCTTGATCAGGGCCGTCAGATAGGCCTGATCCGAAACCACAGGCTCCAATCGAGCCACCTGCTTGAGCCCAAGGGCATCAAGCCATTCCCAGTCATCATCGATCAATGCCAACCGTGCCTCAGTAAAGGCAGCAGGTACACGGTATCAGCTCCTAACAACTTGCAAGTAAACAAAAAATATATATATATAAATAAATAAATAAATAAGATCAAATTTTTAGTTCTAGGGTTTCTAACCTTAGCTGTTAAACAAAAATATCACAAAAAAAATCTTAAAATTTTGAAAAGCGTAACACAAAAACAATGCATTAAGTTAAAGCAAAATAAACCCTAGGGTCACTTACAGGTCTCGCCTCGGCTCCGCCGCTCGAACTAGTTTGTGCACTCATGATGGCAGAGAGAATTCCAGTAGTGCTTCGCTTCGCAAAATTACCTCCTCCCAGAGCTCCAAAATCGCAAGAAAAAATGACACAAATGAGCCCAAAATCAAGTTTTGGCCCTTAAATAGGCCCTTTGCACTGGAATTCATCCTTGACTGGGACGAGCACTCTGATCAGCACTCGTCCCACCCAGGGACAAATTCTCTAGCTGGAATTCGTCCCACCCAGGGACGAATTCAGGCCAGCACAAAAAAAAATCAAGAAAAATGACTAAAAATGCACTAAAAACAGACAATAAAACTGCCTGACAGGATTGCAAATGCACCTGACAACATGGGCAGACAAAATTGACATCGGGGTCACAAATTATCACTATCCTACTCCCTAAGAAGGCTACCATAGCCGGACCGCTCCACGGGAAGACATATTTTTGACAATTTAATCCCAAAATGGTGTCACAAAAAACAACAAAACAACAAAAAATGCAACACAAAACAAACAATAAACATTGCCACACAAGTGCTCTTGCACTTAACCTCTTGGCATAGAAAAATTGATGTCGGGGTTTGCATTGTCACTATCCTACTCCCGAAGAAGGCTACCATAGCCGGACCGCTCCACGGGAGGACGGATTGTCGATAATTCAATCACCAAATGGTGTCACAAAAACAACAAAAATAGTACAAAATTCAACAAAAACACAAGCAAAAACAATGCCGAACACAAGTGCTCTTGCACTTAGCCTCTAGGCAAATAAAATCGATGTCGAGGTCCAAATTATCGCTCTCCTAATTCCCCAAGAAGGATATCATAGCCGGACCGCTCCACGGGAAATAGGTTTTCGACGATTTCACCTCATTATGACATCACCAAAAGGGTTAACACCCACCAAAAATAGGTCCAAATGTTGGAGAAATTGCACACGCTTAACGGTAAACCCTCTAAAGGCACCCCTGCACAAGTCATCTTGGGTCAAGCGACTCGTCGCTTCTCTCATGAAGGTCATTCCCTCATCGATTTGTCGCTTGAGGGGGTAGTCACACTTAGTCACCAATCAACAATCACACACCCAATTAAGGAAAAAGACATGCATTCAAAGAATCATTGACAAAGACAATCACGCTCCTGCTTGGGGTAGTAAACAAGCAACAATCAAATCAATCAAACACTTGGCATTTCGTGAATCATGAACACAAGGTTCCCCCTGAGGATAAAAACACCCTTCACTTGTTCATGACTGATCAATGTCTGAGTTCAAGTCACACCTCACCGAAACAGGTTAATACTTGAAATCAAATTCCTTAGCTCGTCAGAAGCAAGGATTCAATAATGCATGCCCTTTCCATACTTGGGGCATCAAAAGTTGGTTAGGTTACCAAGAAACCCTAATCATTAGTGCTTTGGTTATCTATTTTTGCTTAGCATTGCATCACCCGTAGCGCTTCCCAAAAAGGGGCATCTGTAGACACCAAAACAGCACCAATCCGATTATGTGACTGCAAACACTGATCGCTTTGACAAACACAGCCCCCAAGGCAGCCCTCAGAGGTTAAACAGTGGTCTTAACCACTTTCATAGCAATTTTGTAAGGTCAAGAAGCAATTTGGCACACTTGGAAACTTTGCCCAGTACTCGTCTCACCCCGGGACGAATTCAAAATAGAATCCGTCCCACCCTAGGACGAATTCTAAATCCATCCCTGGGTGGGACGAATTCTAAGCTTAACGGGCAAAAAGGCAAATGGTGCCAAGTGGCAGCCCAGAACAGTCAGTTAAGGGCTCCTGCCTTGCACGCATGTGTAAGTGGACAGAGGGGCCGTTAGAATACTGTTACAAAAAGCATTTATCAAAGTTCAAGTCAATGGAGGACTCCCCTCCCTCATGGGAAGACAAGACTGCCACATGGCGCCTATGGCCAACACATGGCATTTGTGCTTCCCTCCCAAAAGAGACCCCTTGGGTCTATAAAAGGTGGGACTTTTCTCACCCAAAACATACAGG
The DNA here is from genome assembly GCA_028583015.1 of Wollemia nobilis. NCBI lineage: Eukaryota > Viridiplantae > Streptophyta > Pinopsida > Araucariales > Araucariaceae > Wollemia > Wollemia nobilis. The sequence goes on from JAQPPZ010000599.1 coordinate 734,015, forward strand.
TTGAAGGAGTTTTCAAGCAACGAAGTGCTGCCGAATTGAAGACCCACTTGCATCCCTCTTGGTTCACCTTCCCACATCCACCAATATCTTTTGCAAGGGAGGTTGTTGGGTGGCCTTTGGAAGCTCGAACCTTATCCAAATCCGACGCATGGACACCTGAACCTACCAATTCACCGACCCCCCAATCCTAAAAGGTTTTGGGCCCATCCCTGGTGGATTGGCTCCAAAATCGAGGGCCAACGGTGGGAGGCCCACTTGGGCACCCCCGCACCTCCCAAGTCCTATTTTTAGTTTTTGAGCATTTTAGATTATTTTTTAGATTGCATTCTATGTTACTAGGTCTGATTAGTCCATAGCTGCAATTTTGTAACTTTTGGTCAGATTCTAGGATGTTTTGTATTGCTTTGTCGTTTTGCTAACTTGCAGGTGTCAAGGTCAAATTCCCGAGGGTGGAGGCCAAATTGGGAAAATCCAACCATCTGGGTCGTCCCAAAATGGACCCAATTACATAACCCCCCTATTTGTAGGTGTTTTGCAGGCCTCGGGATCCGACATTGGAGCAGCAGCAGGTCGGTTTCTTCAACACAGAAGAATTCGTCCCACCCAGGGACGAATTACAGTCAGAATTCGTCCTGCCCAGGGATGAATTCCAGTTGAAGGTGGATTGGCCAGCTGCCTCAGTGGCAGTGGCCTTCTGGTAACTTTTCTTACCTTCTGTCAAGTTTTGAAGCAATTTGGATTCACTGTATTCACTGTTTTAGGCAAATATTTACATGCATATTTCATTAGTTTTAGAGAGCAAACACTTTTCATTTGCAGTAGGTGCTACTGACGTCTTGGTCATTTCTTTGTTCACAGGAGAAGCAGCAGAGGCGAAGAACTCATCGACATCAGCGACAGCATCATCTTGGCCTGCCCATTGCAATCGTGGGCACGCGGAAAGAGGAATCATTCAGTGATTGTAATCAATCTTTATTTGCGCTCCTAGCCCCTGAAAATGGAGGAGATATCATTGTAACAGAGATCAAGGGATATTAATGAAAGGGCTGTGTTTTCTCTATTTGATTGTGTCTCTTCCAATGTGTTTCTTTTTTGTTTCGTGCAATTTACATTTCTAGGACTTAAGCGTACTTAATTTTGAATGCAATCGCACTTGGTGTTTCCTTTGACAGGAATCTCGTGCTTTCACATGGTTATGGTCTATTGTCTTTGTCTGAAGAAGACATGTAAATAATAAAATCTCTAGAAATTCAAGATGGTTAAAATTACTTTTGAAATTATTATGTATTTATAGAAAATATCCAAAATAAAATATCTAGAAGCATATGATATTTAGACTATCTCATGTAATTTTAAATTATCTTAAGAAAAGTCCAATAAAAATATCTCAAATATCTTGATATTATTGATGAGGTCCAAAATGAAGTGTTGTCATGTGTCTATCTAAAGTTATCCATGCATGTAATGTCTATCTCATGAGAGGTAAGACAAATAAATTCAAGTCAAATCAAGCCAAGTCGACTTGAGTTGAGCAACTATGGGCTCAAGGAATTAATAGAGTCTAGGGTGTGAGTGAGAGCTAGCAAGCCAAGCTAGCTAATAAAGAGTGTCTCTTTGCTTAAGGTGTGTTCAAGCTCATCAAAGTGAATATGTGGAGCATGATCATTGGTCAAGTTCATAGGAGGTGAAGGCTCAACAAAACAGTTTTTGTTCACTTATAAGACAATTTCGTGAGCATCTATGTGCTATTATAATATATATAATACAATTTTTCCTATTTGCATTGTTTTTCATGATGTACTAATGTTTTATTGTGCATGAGATTTCTCTGGTAACATAACATCACCAACTTAAGGTTGTGTGTCTATTGAAATGATCATAGTAAGAGGAGGGTTGAAGGAACTGTTGTGAATATATTGTAGTTTGATATTTTTTGTTTCTTTGCCAAGTTAATTTCTCTTTAGTGATGGTGTTTCCCATCCTATGTGGTAAATTATATTTTATGGAATTCTTACTAAGTGTTCCCATGAGTTACTTTCCTTTGTATAGACCTCATTTGTTGTACTTACAAGTGTACTTGTCTAATGAAGTATGGTTAATAAGTATATATTTTGGTGATCCTATGGATAGTTTATAGTTACCCCATTATAGTCTACCCTAAGTTTTCCTTGTTCTTATTTGTGTGTCTAAACTATAGGCATAAGAGTAAAGATCTACTAGGCAAAATCTAGTAAATAGGGTATTCATAATACTTTGTAGTAGATTATGTTTTTGGTTCATGAACCCTTTGGATATTTCACCAAAAAGTGATGAATTTGGTATTTCAAGGGCATAGTAAATATGAGAAATAATCATATATTTTTCCTTCATTATAGTCTACCCTCTGGTTTGTCTTGTTCTTATTTGTGTGTCTACACTAAAGGCATAAGAGCGAGGAACTACTAGGAAAAATGTGGTTAATTGGATATTCACTATACTTTGTAATAAATTAAACTTATAGTTCATGAGTCCTTGGTTATTTATCCTAAAAGTTTTGTACTTGGGATTTCATGGCCATAATAAATATGGGAAAATTTCCTATCATTATTTCTTAATATTTTAAAATTGCCAAGACCTTTATTCAAGAACATAAGAGTGCATTTTTCATGACTTAACAATCAAAGAGAAATGGGTAGATTTCCTTTTGACATTTCTGAATGATATTGCTTTTAGATGGTACAAGACATAAGATGAGTAGATCAAGAATTCATGGAATGAAATAGTGAAAATATGAATGAGGACAATAACCCATGTCATAAATATTCTAACCTAGTGACAAAGAATGTTTATGACTACTATTTCTGAGTTTAGGAGATTTAGAAGAAGGTGGATGTATAGTTATGAAAGGATAACTTGCTTAATGGCCTCATAAAAGGTGTGGATATCATGATTTATAAGTATTTTATTGTAGCTATTAAGGTTACAATTAAGTCGAGGATCAAGTATAAGCAACCTACCACTATCCATCATGCATATGAGGTTGCAAAGTGATAAGAGGAAAGTCTAGAGGAGGAGTTAATTCCAACAATAGCAGTTGATCCAATAGATTTTTTCTTGGTTCCAGAAATAGAAACAATAGTATCAATAGTAGAAACATTTCTAGACCAAAATTCTAGCGGTAACCTTGATAACTTTACCCATATAATATGACCAAGTATATGAGTGGTCTTAGGGTCAAAACAAGGGTTCCATAATTTAATAATTAACAAATTTGAGTCCCAAAATCATTTCTTCGATAAAATATTTGCCAAATATTATTTAGTACTTAAATGAAACCACAACAACCCTCTTACCAAAAGTAAAAAACTAGGCACATACCCTAGGAATTCCATCCATTCCTTATCCATCCAGTTTACAAATGATTTTTCAAAATTTGCATGCCCATAGAACCTCCTAATAAATATTTTCTTTATGAGTTCAATGTCTTCCCCCATTTTCACATCTTTTGCTAGGACTAATTTTTCTCTATTAATCTTCCTTCTCATGCACTTAGTTACCTTTTTGCGTGCTTCCAAGGGATTCTTCTTTGGGTATTTTCCTTCCAAATTATTTTTTTGTCCCTTGTGACGCTCAATTGGAGATTTTTGGTCTATTTCAACCTTGCTCTAAAGAGGACATATCCTAGTCACCACTCTTATCCAAGGGTTGCACATCCTCCTATAAAATTATCATTGACTCATTCCCATTCTTGAAATATTTGAAAGTTGACTTCTCTCTTCCATATTTGCTTCCATTATCAAATATGGAGACCACTAATAAGTATTTATCAAGTAGTTCACTACCTTTTCTTTAGCACCTTCTTCCAAAAAAGCCCTAAACCTTCCTTACCTCTCATCATCCTATAGTGTCCTTAGGGCTTCAAGGTTGAGGGATTCTACATTAGCATTTACGTCGGTAACCCTAGACTCAACAAAAAAATTACCACTATCATTACTACCCTCTGCTTCACTCACCATGGTGGTTTTTTTTATAGAAAAAAACTCTAAATATCAATCATCTTGGACCAATTTTTTAGAACCTTAGGTTTAAGATGCATGTCGTGTGATGGTGGCTCCATACCTAATGACCATAGTCCTATTATTTTATTTTTAACTTCCTCATATTATCCCACTACTCTCATCCACACTAAACTCACCAAGAAATTCCCCACAAATACCTCCTTCAAACCTTGCATTGAGTTACTACATGTTAGCAATACAACCAAGAACCAAGGGCTATCTGGCAAATATGATAGGTGTAATGATAGTTGTAGTAGTGACCTATCCTTTTCCATGTCCTCCTTGTATCCCCTTGACCTCTTATTCATTGCTAAATTTGAAATCCTACACACCTTTGATATCCATTTGCACCTTAATGCAACATCTCATACATTTTGTTAAGGTAAAGTGCAAAAATTTTAATATATTTAAAAATGTTTGACTCTATTGCAAATTATTGAAGGCCCTCTTCTAGCATAGACTATTCTTTTGCAATCCATTTATGAACTATCATGAGGTTGTGCTTTAGGGCCTACGGATTTTGATGTTGTTCTCCATTCATATTTCCACAAAATCCTAACTTGCATAGACTATCACCTAACTAAATGAAAATATCTATGAAGTTTTAATAAATTACAATGTTATTTTTCTTTAATGGTTTCCTGAACCTTAGTATGAAAAAAATAGACCTCAAACATAACTCCAAAAACAACTTTCACTAATATATCAAAATGGGAGTGGTGTGTTAGCTTTTAAAAAGGTTCGCATATGTTTGTTAAAAAATAATATCAAAAGTATATGAAAGCTTTTAAAAGTATATCATAGAATCACCTTTTATCTAAAAAATAAATATCATTGGATAAAGAGAAAAAAAGTACAGATCAAGACATTTATAGCTTTCCACAAATCAAAATTATAGTAGCAAATCTATTTCTTGGAGAAAATAAAACTAAACCTTGAAAACTATTATATCAATATGGTAATGGAGATAAAGGAAGACTCTCCATACATTAAAAAGTTGATGTAGTAGATGGTTGAGTTCGAATGCTTGACCTCCATGTGCATCATCACCCAACAATCTCTTAAATCCACCTTCTTCAATGCTTACCCTTCTAAGGCCGTATGGTATTCGTCATATAAATCTCTTCCATAGAATCCAAAAGCCCAAATATACCCCCTAGAAACCCTAACCTAGTGGAATAAGACCTGGTGGGCACTCAAAATATTTGAAAAAAAACTACTGCATTACAAAGAATTGACTTTCCCCAAAGTTTGAACCTAGGTCTCTTATTGGTAAGTGTCCAACCACACTTACACCTACCAATCCACCTAACCTTTAAAAATATTAATCTTATTCTCTTCACAAAACCTCTAATATTTCAGTTTCTTCCGAAATCTCCAGAATGAATAAAAGATACTCCGTGCAAATTTGATGCTGCCCTTCAAAATCGTTAATCTTCGAAACTTCCAAAGATCACATTCAAACCTTAGGAATTAAAAAAAAAACTAAAACTCTAAGTATTAGAGTTATTTTTATAAAATATTTAAATAAATATTTTTAAACTTTAAGTATATTTCTTAACTCTATACCTAAACATTCAAAATCATAATATACTTTCAATTTTAATTAGCATCAAATTGAAAAGAATATATATAAAATCCTACCCGTATAAAAAAAAAATATTCATATTTATTATCTATTAGATATAAGAAAGACACAAACCAAGTTAAAAACAAATTTCAGAGCTCCTCCAAAACCACTACCCAAATTCTATAAAAGTGCATCCAAAATCAAGATAAACACTAACATGCAGTACCCTATTTTCACCTCAAATGATGCTGTTTTAATTTTACTCAATTTGATGTTTATGTCCGTCACGATGAAGATAATAACGACGCAGCTCGTACAACTCAATGCTTATTCAAAACTAATAGTAATATTTAAATTCAATGAGAAGCGAAAAGTTTAAAAACAAAATTTCAGAGCTCCAAAACCACTACAAAAATTCTATAAACGTGCATCCAAAAAATCAAGATAAACACTAGCATGCAATACCCTATTTTCACCTCAAATGATGCTCTTTTATTTTTATTCAATTTGATTCTTATGTCCGTCACGATGAAGATAATAACTACCCAACTCGTGCAACCCAATGCTTCTTCAAAACGAATAGTAATCTTTAAATTCAGTGAGAAGAGAAAAGTTCAGCCAATTTTTTTTTTAAATATAAAAAAATAATAAATATTATAGATATGGTTATTATAAATTTTAGTTGATTAGGTTAACGAAAGGTTATTAGGTGCTGTTATTATAAATTTTAGTTTGATTGATTAGATGAAGTCAACTGAACCATTGAATGCTGTCATTATAAACCTTAACTCTTGGGTTAACCGAAGTCAACTTGGGTGCTGCCACTATAAACTTTAACCTACTAACCTAACCTACTACATGTTTAAAGGGAAGAACCATTGGATGCTACCACTATAAACCCTAACCTGCTGCAAGATTGTGAGAAGAAACCATTAATTATTACCACTATAAACCCTAACCCAAAAGAAACCTAAAAATACAACCAACCTTAAACCACACTAACTACTATCCTCTTTTAAATAAAACGTGGGTTGAATCGAAATCCTAGCACTGTCCTTATCGCATATAAATACAAGATCTAATTTAAAAAACAACAGCTCTCATGAAAAGGATGTTTGTGACTAATCTAAAACTGCAACCCTTTCTCCGTCCCAAAATACCGAGAAGCAAAATAAATATATGATTTTCCATACCATCTTGCCTTGGGCAATGAAAACGGGACTGTAGAAACTCTGAGTATGTGTTGTCCATCAGAAGAATACGGCAACGGCGTATCTGCTCGTTGAAGAAGTTCTACCAAGTTAGGAAACGTTCTCATCTTGCGTTCGTTTTCTGTACAAAACCCAACACACAGATGTACACACAGATGTACACACAGAGTTTGAGTCGAGGTTATTGGAATGCCCTCATTCACTTTAATTCTTTGCGCCAATGGTGCAGTCCCTCGGGTCTTTTTTCGTGAGAGCAAGGTGGCCGACATAAAAAATAAAATATATTCCCTTTCATACATGTAAGGGATGTTGCAGAAGATTATTCCGTTAAAAATCAATACATAAAAATTATTTTGATAATAAAATTTATAAATAAATATCATACTAAATATTATAAAAAATTAAATTTTAAAAAGTGCAAAGTGTGAGAAACTTATATTTCAACTACTAAATATATGAAAAACATGCTTGAAGAATTTCATACCTATGAGTTTGGCTTTAGGCAAATAAATATCATAAAATATTAAAATTTTAAAAAGGTGTAAAGTATGAGAAACTTATATTTCAACTACTAAATTTATGAAAAACATGCATGAAGAATTCCATACCTATGAGTTTGGCTTTAGGCACAATTTGGTGAAGATTAGGTTCAAAGTTATAATAATTGATCTTTTATTTTAAATATTTTAATAAAATTAGGGAGGTGTAAATTAATTGGTTCTTCTAATTTGTTTCTTGGTTCAACCCTATAGTAGGTCAGGGTTTAAAGTGGCAACACCCAATGATCAAGTTGTCTTTGATTAATCGAATGGGTTAGGTCCAAGGTGTAGACAAATTGGTTTTGTTATTAAATTTATTAATCAAGCAATTGATTATATGCATAATAAATTATATGACGATAAGTTTTCCCTCTTAATGCGAACTCTTCAATTTTACTTTAATTGCTTGTTGTAGGTGGATGCTTTGGATGTAGAATTCAAAGAAAAGTTGAAGTTGAAAAAGGATACAAGACATAACTCCTAATTCTTATCATCAACCATAGGCACTCGATGAGTAATAATGATAGGATGGAGTTATATGGATAACACAAAATACTATGACTTCCGTAAAATATGGATAATGTACCCGGATGTAGTATCTACTCATTCCACGCTTATATATATATATATATATCTATAAATATATATATATATATATATATATATATATATATATATATATATATAGTTTTAATATTGGTTGATCCTCTTGCTTTCTAACGAGTTAAAGAGTTAATGTGATGATACAAGTCTAGTGGCATTTTTTTTTATGATTGAACGATCTGTCATGAATCACAAATTTGTTAGTGTAATTTGAAGAGCATAGCCCTCTAAAATTTTTAAATTTTATTTTTTATTTTTAAAAGAATTTGTAAAAAATATAAATTGTTTAAGTTGAGGGCAACATTAGCCAACAATTTCTCCTTTCAACTTTTCAAAAAACTTTTATAATTCTAAAGCCTAAGATCTTTAGAACTGGCCACTTTTTTCTACAACACTAAAAAGAGATATGTATTGGAGCCAATCATTTTTAATTTTATTTGTTAAAAATTAATATATAAAAATATTTTAATAATATTAAAAAATATGTTGATTATCTTGGTGCAATGAAATTATTTAGAAAAAGAACCTTACACAAAGGATCATTAGCAAAAATATTTTTATAAAATAGTTTGTAATTGATAAAGAAACATATTAGATAGCCATTCAATGAGAGAAATCATGCAAATTCTTGGTGTGATGCTTGGCTGAAGCTTTATCCTTTTATCTATTTCTCAAAATTACAACCATTGGCTTAGACATGCCTAGCTTATAAAGGTCCAATGATTAAAGACTATATTAATATGAGCAACAAATCTAGATCGTGGACTTGTATTATCAAAAATAATTTTGATAAACCTAATTTTTGGATATTTTCATTTTACCTTAGATCAAACACGTCTTTTTTTTTAATGTCATTATTGCAAATGATTCTTCCATGTATGTTCAAATCATATAACCAAGTTGTTACTACATATTTTTCCACACTTGATACTTCTCATGATGAGCACCATATTTGTAAACATCATACAAGAGAGACAATAGTAGGTTCCAAACTTAAGCATAATTTCAAGATTTATTTTTTAAAATTTATATTATTTCTTTAAAGCCATCAATTCTACCAAATAAGACCAATTCTCTAGATAATACATAATGCTTTAGCCTTGAAATGATTAATCTAACATTGTATCAACTCTTTCAATGTTGTTGAAAATACCCAATATATTTTGATATTTTGTAAGAGCTAGCCCCAAATGATGTGAGCAAAGGAATGATGAAGAAGTAAAATGTTTGAAGTTTTAAATCTTTCTCACACAAGGTACATGATATCCTCTTCTTTGTAGGCTTCACGTCCTCACTCTAAGAAGACTTCTCTTTAGTGGTGGTGTTGCCCATCCTATGTGGTAAAGTCTCTTTTATGGGATTCTTACTAAGTGTTCCTAGTAGTTGCTTTTCTTAGTATAGATCTTGTTTGTTATACTTGCAAGTGTACTTGTCTAATAAAGTATGGTCAAAAAGTGTATATTTTGGTGATCATATGGATAGTTTATAGTCACCCCATTATAGTCTACCCCCTGATTTTCCTTGTTCTTATTTGTGTTTCTACACTAGAGGTATAAGATTAAGGAACTACCAAGCAAGATATGGTGTATTGGGTATTCATAATACTTTGTTGTAGATTCTGCTTTTGGTTCATGAGCTCTTGGATATTTTACCAAAATATGTTGAACTTTGGATTTGAAGGCCATAGTAAAGATGAGAAAAATTCAAATGGTTTATCTTCTTCTTATTTGTGTGTCTACACTAGAGGCATAAGAGCAAGGATCTACCAAGCAAAATTTGGTAAATTAGGTATTCATAATACTTTGTAGTAAATTCAAATTTTGGTTTATGATCCCTTGGCTCTTTCTCCAAGAATTTTTTAGCTTTGGATTTCAATGCCATAGTAAATATGGAAACAATTCTTATCTTTTTGACTTAATCTTCTAAATTTTTCAAGACCTATATTCAAGAACATAAGATAGTATTCATTTGTAACAACTTAACATGGAGGGATCAATGGATAGAGTTCCTTTTGAAATTTATGGATGGTGTTACTTTTAGATGGTATAAGATATAATATGAGCAAATAAAGAATACATGGAATGAGATTAGTGAAAATATGATTGAGGAGTACAACTCATGCATGAAATATTTTGACTTTATGATTGAGAAAGTTTGTGACTACTATGCATGATCTTAGGAGATTTAGAAGAATATGTATGTCTAGTTATGAAAGGAGAAATTGCTTAATGGCCTCATAAAATGTGTGGATATCATGCTTTGTAAGTATTTTATTGTAGGTATTAAGGCAACAATTAGGTCAAGGATCAAGTATGAGCAACATACCACTATCTAATATACATATGAGGTTGCAAAGAGGCAAAAGGAAAGTCTAGAGGAGGAGACAGTTCCACCAACACCAATTGATCCAATAGCATTTGACAAGGTTCCACAAATAGAAACAAAAATAGCAAGAATAATTTCATTTTCCTCTACTTTTATAGTTGAAGTAGAATATTTAATCAAAAACATGTAACAACTTGTAATTATTTTGTTTTAAGGAATGGACATAGGAACTAAACAAACCAAATATAGAGATAGATATGTTAGAAACAAATTGTCTGAGGTATCCTGCTATGAGTTCAAAGGTAAAGGATATTACAAGAAAAATTACCCTAATAAGGCATCTACATTAAGGATAAAGAGTAATGAGAAAGGCAAATGTCTAGTTAATATTGTTGATATTGTTTAATATAATAAAGTTGATGTTATAGCTATGAAACAAGTTCATGATAGGACATCCAATGAAGGAAAGGAGTCCAATAAGAAGAAAGAAGAGTCCAAAAAATATAAGAAGAACATGGAGTTTAAGATTTTCTAATCTCAATAGGCCAAGAACCATTCTCAATCATGAAGAATTATGGGAAGTATCGATGAGCAACTAGATACAAGAAAGTAAAATAGTTATTCATAGAGCCCCATGATATTGTGTGTGAACACTTCTCTAGAAATATTACAACAAGAAGGGTTTTAAATGCAAGATATCATTGCCCAACACTCTTCAAAGATTATATTGAGTATTGGAAAACATGTGATGTGTTTCAGTACTTTAAGAATTACAAGAATATAACTACCCCATTACGACCTATCTTTCTTCTTGGGCCCTTTGAGAAGTTTGGAATTTATATTGTTGGACCCTCTTCTATAAAAAAACATGGAATAAATACATCATTGTTACCTTATATTATCTATCTAAGTGGTTTGAAGCTCAACTAGTGAATTATGAGATAGAGGAATAAGGTGTGTGGTTCCACTATGATCAAATTGTTAGTAGGTTTGGATTCCTAATGTAGATTATCTCTTATCAGGGTACCTATGTCCCAAATAAAGTGGTGGAAGACTTGGCTCAATTTGTAGTCAAGCTTAGAAAGGTGACGACATATAAAATAAATACCAATATGTAGTTGGAGTGAACTAACCATATTCAATCTCATATCCTTAGAAAGGATGTGGCTTTTCAAGTTTATACATGGGACAAAAGAGTCTATCCAACACTACGGGCTTATAGGGCCATAATCAATCCAACCATATGGTATTCCTTGTTCTAATTGATGTATGGCATTGATCATATTCTCCCCATTGAATATAATGTATTCACCATATGATCAATAATATGGGATAGAAATAATGAAGGGAATCCATGAATGACTGGGTGGTACAACTACACCAATTGGATGAAATACAACAAACAATGTAGGATCACATTAAAAAGAATATGAAAGAAAAAGAATGTTGGTACAAAACGTTGAAGGGCCCACCCTTCAAGGTCAATGACTTGGTGATGGTGTATGTTGTAAAACCCAAAAAAATGGAGCATAATTTTTTTTTACCAACATATATAGACCCCTATTAGATAGTTGTCATGCATGACAATGAGACCTACAAGCTTGATGAGTTGGATGGAAGGCCTCTTAAGAAATTGGTCATCCATGATAAAAAATAATATTTTTCATCCTCTAGAAGATATTGGGCCTACTCTAAGGATGGAGTAGAAATTAGGATGGGGAGAGACATTGAGACCAAAAAATTTCAAATTATTTGCATGTGCAATAACATGTAAAAAATATAGTGGTATGGCTTGTTAGAGAATATTACAACTTGGTAGCTTGTTCTATATGCTTTCAATGGAGTAGATTCATTAAGAAAGTTGTGATGATCATTAAATAATTATATGTTTGAATAGTGAAAGTGAATAGTAACCATGAATAGTAAAAGTAAAAGTGTCATGGTCATAGTCAATTGTCTTTGTCCCAAGAAGACACGTAAATAATAAAATCTTTAAAAATCCAAGATATTCAAAAGTGCTTTTGAAAGTATTATGTAATTATATAAAAAGTACAAAAGAAAAATATCTAGAAGCATATGATATTTGGACTATCTCATGTAATCATAAATTATCTTAAGAAAAGTCCAAGAAAGATATCTCAAATATCTTGATATTATTGAAAGAGTCCAAAAAGGATATCTCTAGAAAGTGTTTTCATGTGTCCATTTAGAGTTCTCCAAGCATGTAATATCTAGCTTCCATGAGCCTATAAATAGAGTAGATACTCATCATGGGAGGCAAGTCAAGTCAAGTCAAGTCAATTTAAGCCAAGTCAAGTTGAGTTGAGCAAGTCTAAGCTCAAAGAAGTAATAGAGTCTAGGGTGTGAGTGAGAGATAAAAAGCCAATTGAGCTAAGAAATAATGTCCTTTGTCCAAGGTATGTCTAAGATTGTCAAAGTGAGGGTTTTGAGCATGGTATTTGGAGAAGTTCATAAGAGGTGGAGGCTCAATAGTACATATGTGTTTACTCAAAATGCAATCTAGTGAGCATCTATGTACTATTATAATTTGTGTGTATAATACTATGATATTTTCATTGTTTTCTATGATGTGCTAATGTTTTCTTATGCATAAGATTTGTATGGAAATATACCATCACCAACTTAATACTATGCATCTATTAGAACACTCATAGTAAGAGGAGGGATTACAAAAGTATTTTGTGCATGTTGTAGTTCAAAAAATTGATCATTTTACTCTTATATGATGGATAAATTATTCCAAAACACTTTTGGAAATATTTTGAATGAAAAATTATAATCTAATATCTACACATATTGAAGTTGGGATTGAACTATCAACTTACTCTATTTTATCTTTGTTCAATGAGTGAGTATATCATTGATTGATGGGCATATTGATTATCTTACAATTATTCAACCATATTTATATTTTGTAGTGAGTTCTTTGTCTTGTTTCACATCAAGTTCTTGAAAATATAGTAAATTGTGAAATGTATTCTTAGATATATCAAAGGTACCCTTGACTTTTGTATACTATACTAGTAATCTAATGATTTTTTTTTGGTTGGCTACATTGATGTGGACTTGGCATGATCAATTTATTGTAGGTATTACATTGTTTGGTAACTTGCAATATTAATGCAAGGACTTGGAAGCTATATTAGGGTGTGTTTAATATTTGATTCTATAGTAGGTGTCATGTTATTAAGTGTGAGTTATGTGTCATGTAAATAAGTGTGGAGTTATGTGTGTAAGGTGTCATGTTAGTAAGTGTGAGTTATGTGAGTGAAGTGTCATATTTATAAGTGAGGAGTTATGAGTTATGAGAAATCATGAGAGACTTTATCCTTATATAAATATTGTTAGGAAAAAATTTAGATTTTACATATGCAAGTAGAAACACAGTGACAAAGAACAAAAACAACAACACAAGTAACACAAATATTTATGTGGAAACCTGCAATGTGCAAAAAAACCACAAGTGACAACTTCTCCTTTCTATTATTTATAGCAAAACTTTACATTCATGTTTTCAATATTTCAATATTACTTTGATATGTAGGGTATCAAGTCCCTTTTATAGATCATGAAGGGAAGACCCTGAACTATTCATTTCCTCTTTCAAATGAAGCCTTCACAAAACTATTCCATGCAAAATTAAAGTGATTCATATTTTGTGTCCTAACATCTATCCTAGATGTCTACTTTCCTAGACATATAGCCTAGATGTCTAGCAATCCAAACATCTAGCTGGTTGCCTACACATCTGACCTAGATGTCTAGCAGCCCATACGTCTGGTCTTCTACCTAGATGTATGGCCTAGATATTTAGCAGTCCAAACATTTGGTCTACTTCCTAGATGTATGGCCTAAATGTCTAGCATCCTAGACATATGGTCTACTACCTAGACATTTGGCATAAATGTCTAGCAATCCACACGTCTAGTTTCTTGTCGAGATGTTTGGCCTAGACGTCTAGTAGCCTAGACATCTAGTCTACTTTTGCTGACTATGCACCTATAGAGTGACTTCAATTTCTAACAAATATGTGAGATTTGTTATTATGTATTGAGAAATATGAAGAGTTGAATCTCCCACGAATATGAGGAGATGAAGGTTTTATGCAAGTATACAGGTCAAGAGTAATGTGAATATGAATAATCTTATGTATGTCTATATTGAAGAAAAAGTCTTGTAATATGCAATCGAATAAGCATTGTATTTATGCATTGTTGAAAGTAGATTTATTAATAATATTTTAATGTTATTATTATTGTGTGAGAATTTTATTTGAGATATTATGAGATCCTATGGAATTATCCCATGAGAATGGTGGTTATTTTCTAATAATGGTATCAAAGCCACCTTTGAGGAAATCCAAGTTGATGAGTTGCACTCAAAGAAGAGAACCACGATAATGAAGGTGAGATTCATTAAGGAGGTGAGGAGAGAATTTTGTCAAGTGTGAGGAACTCTAAGAACTTGATGAGATTTATTTTTATGTGATCCCAATTATGTGGAATGTTGCTTTGTGTAATATTGGATAAGACACCTTACCTAAGCCTAGAAAGAGCCATATTGAGGAATCAATCTATGAGTGCCTAGTAGTAAATATTGAAGAGATAGTGTTTGTAAGAAACTAAAGGAGATTAAAGGAAAGAACCATGTTGAGGAATCGCGCTATGAGTACCTAGCAATAAATGTTGAAGAGATAGTATTTTCAACTAAAGTAGATAAGAGGAAAGAGCCACATTGTGAGCTTGGTAATGACTACGACTGAAATCACCTAAGGAGAGAGTAGAAACCTACAGAAGAGAGAAACATCTTAGAGATGAAATGTTGGTCCATGCCCAAGAGGAAACTGCATGAGAAAGCACTCATTTGGAGATAATACACAGGTTCAAGAATGTTTGAGTTGGTTCAGATAAATGTTAGTCTAGAGAAAACATTCAAGTGAAATGAATGAAGAGTGTAGAACCTAAGGAGAACACCTTAGGGAAATGTATGAGAGTGCCTAAGAGGGGAATTTCTGGAACCAAATGCAAATTCTAGTGTAAATAAAATGTATGCATGCAGAAGAAAGTGTTTTACACCTCTTGTGTTAAAAATAAAAATTTCACAAAGTTTCTAAGGTAACACAAATATTTCTCACATAATTTTTCTTCACATGCAAATATTAAATAAGGTTTATAATGTTTGAAAATAAAATTATTTGATGGAGTGAATTTTGGGAAAGAGAAAGAATTAATAAAAATCAAATTGAAATTTTGAAAAGAAGAATTCTATGACAAATAAAATCAAAGTTTTGAGAGCACAAATGTTGCATAATTATTTGAAGGGAACAAATGAAAACACAAATTACTTAAATAAACACATCATAGCATTTGAGTAAAGAAAGCAAATAAATAGGAAAACAAACATTCAACATGCATCACTAGAGAAGAGTAGAGTTTAAAATAAAAGTCTTCACAAAATTACCTACAATCCATTTATCAAAAAACTACTGAAGATGGAAAATATGGGTCAACAAAATTAATGGGACATTTACAATCCATTCACAAAGAAGTTAAATATATATTTTTGTAATACTTCAACACTGCATACATAGTCTTCTCAAGTATGCTAATTATTGTTATGAAAACCACATTTCAATACCTGATAGTATATGGAAAATAATATACAAGACAATAGTTACACCAAATAGTCTCAAGACCAAAAGATAAGAAAATATTAAAGAATTGAAGAACAAACCTATGATGAAAGATGAATGTGGTGACACCAATGATCTTTATAAAAAGGAAAATAAGAATTGTGATTTAAAGCCCATAAAATCCCATACAAAATTTGTTAAGAAAAAAAAAAATGAGATAATTTTTAGAGTATGAATAGGTCTAAGCATTGTAACAGAGATGGACACATCGCATAAAATTATTGGGATCTTCATTGCTATAAAAATTATGAAGGTAATAATCATTCTCAAAGATATTGCTGGAAGAAAATGAATAATAATTTAAATTATGGATGGAAAAGTGTAAAAGGAGTATTGATGATAACACTATATGCACTTCTTCAAAAAGATCAGTTTCAAGGTATCTTCAGAATTGGTCAGAGTCACTACCAGTACTAGAGACAAAACAAAAAAATAAAGACATTAAAAAACATGAAGGCAAAAGGCCTTCATATCAAGTAATGTACTACAAGGGATGTCCCAGGTATTACATTATTTGGTACTTTGCAATATTAATGTGAGGAATAGTTTCACTTCATAACTTTCAAATTATAACATCAAGAATTGAATAAAACTCAAATCAAGAATATAATAGACTTATGTACATGCTTGTGGTTTGACTTGTGAGATGAAGTGGCAAGGATGTCATTTGTATTAATTATAACACCAACAATTAAATAAAACTCAAATAAATGGCATGATAAAAGTACCACTTGCATTCTCAATGAAACCCGAGTTTAAATCTCACAACGATTTAAAAAAAAAACAACTGATAAAATTATTTTCTCCCTCGAACCTTGTAGGGGCTACGAAAATTTCTCCCTCAAACTTTTTAGGGGCTACGAAAATTTTGACATTAATTTTTAAAATTAGTTCTTGATAGGTCTATTATCATAAATAATTCGCAACTAAAAAGATATAGGATTTGTGCAAAACAAGAGGCAAATTGCTGCAATTAAAGAAGAATATATGTTAAATAAAGGGTATCAAGAGCTTCAATCAGGGTGAATATTGGAGCTCCCTAGCAATCATAATGGCTTATTTTAATGGTCCTCGCAGTTTTCTTTTGTACGCTTTTGAGTCTTAAAAAAATAATATTTTAAGGACGCTAGATTTAATTTGATATTTATTTTTCGCCGCACTACCAATTTGTTTTTCGATGTGCGTCTATGTAATAGGTATTTTAGAACGTCTTGAAAAATACGTATATGGCTTTTACTTTGCTATAAATATTTTCAGTATATTCCATCTACACTGTACTTAAAAAGACCCCTTAGGAACAGATAAAATTTGGTACACCTAGTACAGGTTTTAGAAAAAGAAAAAAAAAAACACGAGTGGCGATGAAGCCTATTTCGTGATCGTGGATACGGAGACTCACTTTAAATTAGTGCCGCCCACATGGATCCATATAAAAAACAGTATACGATTTAACACTCCACCGACTAGCCCGAACACCAGTCTTCAAAATGACGAATCCCTCTCCGTACGCCCTCCTTGTAAATTGAAATTTCACTTTCAGAAATTTCACTTTCAGAAATTTCACTTTCAGACAAGAAGACTGTAGTCGCGCGTGCGCTCTCTCTCTTCTACTCGTCGAACCTTGGGAACAAAATGTCTCCGAACCAAGCAACCGCACAAGTCTCGCGTTCGAAACGCGTCGAGGACGCCAGCACATGCATTGGAGTGCCCCAGGTCACCTCTGTCATAGATATCCAAAGCAATCCTTCCCCGATTTTAATCTTTGGCATGCCAGTTGTTAACTTTGAAAAGAGATCAATATTTAAAAATATATTTTTTTAAACAGAATTTTCACAATACGTTATTTGCATTAGCTAGACTCGATATTCAACTTCACAACAAATGTATATAATAAATGTTGCTTTTAAAAATAAATAAAATAAATATAACTCTAAAACACATGCCTAATAGTCTGCAATCCAAAAGCATAATATACTTGGTGATCACGGAAAAAAAAAAAAATCATATAGAGTTCTACTTTGAATTTTAATTAGCGTTACAGCTAAACAAAAAGAATAAATATAAAACCTCCGAGCTTATACCCAATGTTTATTAAACTATGTTAAAAAAAAATCTCAGAGGTCCTCCAAAGCTACCATCCAAATTCACAAATGATGCTGTTTTAATTTTATTCTTATGTCCATCACAAGGAAGATAATAACTATCCGTTGCATAAGAAAATTTTAACTTTGTTTTTAATATTATTGGATGTTGTTATTATAAATTTTAGTTTGTTGGGTCAGTTAAAATCAACAATATCATTGCATGCTGTTAACTATAAATCCTTGTCGGCTTAGAGGAATGGATTATTGGGTGTTGCCAACTATAAATCCTATCTAGGTTAGACAATGTGAATGAGACCACTGAGTCTGTAAACCCTTTATAGCCTCGCTGTGTTGGAAAAAGTCAATGAGACTCTGACTCTTAAAAACATTGAAATTCAAAGTCAAATAACAAACATTATCTATCTACATCCAACATATCCCTTCTTAAAAAAACTAGAACCCTACTATCTTTTATAAAAAATAAATACAAGATCTTTTAATTTAAAAAACACAGAAAAGAATGTTTCTGACTAATCTAAAACACCAACACTTTCTCCATCCCGGTGCTAAAAACTACGGAGAAGCAAAATAAATAAATGATTTTCCATACCATGTTGCCTCCGTTAAATTCAATGAAAACGAGATTCTCGCTCCGAATGTACAGTTGTCCATCAGAAGAAGATGTCAAAGGCGGATCTGCTCGTTGAACAAGTTCTACCAAGTTAGGGGGGACCAGAACCGGAACCGGAACCCGAACCGTTGAACAAGTTGTACCAAGTCAGAGGGGACCAGAACCGGAACCGGAACTGGAACCCGAACCGTTGAAGAAGTTCTACTAAGTTAGGGGGGACCAGAACCGGAAACCGAACCGGAACTGGGATCGCTGTCATCTTGAATTCGTTTTCTGCACAAAACCCAACACACACACTTAACGCAAGATATCAAAGTTTGGACCTCATTTCAAAGTTATAATAGTTGGACCCCATTCCAAAGTTATAATAATTACGCTGTCATGTTTGACCAACTTTTTTTATCTTTGACGAATTTGTTTGACCAACTTTTTTATTTTAATAGAACTAGTTTAATATCTTCTTTTTCTTGGACCACAATTTTTCTAGTGTGATCCAAAGAGTATAGCCCTATTATTTTTTAAAAAAGAGTTTGAAAAAACTTATCTTAAAACAAGATTTATTTATAAGTTATGAAATTCCTTCAAACTTTAATTAGCAAGAATACTCTTTTTTCTTAACTTTTCAACAAACTTTCATAACTTTAAAGTTCATAATCCTCAGAACTAATTACTTTTGATTTCTATTAAAAAGACATTTGAATTGGAGCCAATAATTTTTAATTTTATTTGTTTAAAATTAATATATTAAAAATAATTTAATAATATTAAGAAATATGCTAACAATAACTTTAAAGCCCAAGATCCTAAGAACTAACCACTTTTGATTACTACATTAAAAGGACATTTCCATTAGAACCAATAATTTTAAATTTTATTTGTTAAAAATTAATATATAAAAATTAAGAAATATGTTGATTCTCTTGATGTAATGAAATTATTTAGGAAAAAAAATTACCCAAAGGATCATTAGTAAGCCCTTCATACAAAATAGTTTGCAATTGATAAAGAAACATATTAGATAGGAGGGAAATCATGCAATTTTTTGTCTAATGCTTGGTTGAAGCCTTATCCTCTAATTTCTTGCTCAAAATGACAACCATTGGCTTGGACATGGCTAGCTTATAAAGGTCCAAATATTAAATACTATATTAATATGACCAACAACTCTAATAATGGATTTCTATTATCAAAATTAATTTCTATAAACCTAATTTTTGGATATTTTTATTTTACCTTAGATTGAATATGTCTTTTGTTACTAAATGATGCCTTAATTAGTAATATGAGATGGAAGTTGATTAATAATGATCAGTTGAGTTGGGTAAAAATTTTAACCCCTTGAGTTTGACACCGAGTTACAACCCATTAGACAATTTTTGTCAGAAATATTGGGTGAAAAGGTGAAGGATTTTCTTATTTTGAATTTTGAGAGAACTAGGTGGAAAGATGTTAGGTTGGAAGGGTTGACTGAAGAACAAAAGAAAGCAGCTCACAAACTCTTTAACCTACTCAAGGTTTTTCCTCTAAAGCCTAAGGGTAGTAATGATTCTCTGGTTTGGAGTAAAGAAAGTGAATGAGACTATTCTGTTAAATTAGGCTAATCTCTATTGGATAAGGAGGGAGTTGGTTGGCTCCAGTTAATAAGATTTTGATTAAAAATTTAATTCCTAAAATTAACTTTTTCTTTTGGTTGGTTGTTTAGAATAGGATTTCTACCATTGATAATCTCTATAAAAGGGATTTCCATTTTGTAAACATGTATGTACTATGTGAAAATGCTTTGTAATCAATCCATTATCTCTTTTTGGATTGTGTATTTTTCTCTAAAGTCTTCAATTATTTACTACAAAATTTTTTAGTCTCTTCGGTGAAGCCTAACAATATAGTGGATCTATGTTTACAATGGAACTCACCCTTTAATAGCAAGAACTTGAGTGTTTTATGGTTATTTTTTCTTTCACATTTTTTTATGGGGGATATGGAGAGAGCGCAATAATCGCATTTTCAAGAGCAAGAAGATAGATGTTTCTTCTATCAGTTTTAGGGTTGGGAGTGCCTTAGAGGAGAACTTTAAATCTTATTTTCCATAGAAAACCTCAATATTGAATTCCCTTTTCTTCTAGATTGGCAAGTTTTCAAAATTTCTCATAATTTGTTGAAGCCTTTTTAGAGCTAATGTGTTTTGGAATGGGGTTAAGCTTAATTTTTATGGAGCTTCAAAAGGGAATCTGGGTGTTGTTAGAGCAAGTGGGGTAATAAGAGATGAGACAGATGATTTTTTATTAGCATATGCTTAACATTTAGCAATCAAACTAATCATTTTGTAGAAGCTAGAGCTCTCCTATTAGGCACTCATTTTTTACTGCAAAGGATTCTTTAAATATAGTGAAAGCTCTCAAAGAAGAACAAGAAGTGAATTGGACAATAGAAGATATTATTGATGAATGTACAATGAATTTATCATAGTTGAATTATGTCAGAATTCAACATATCTAATGAGAAGGGAATGGAGTTGCAAGTGTTATGGCTAATAGTGGAGTTTTATTTAAAGAGAGTAAGTCTTGGACATATAATTTTCCCCAGTCTATACAAGAGATAGGTTTAAAGAAAAAATAAGGAATGTACCTTTGGCATAATAGTATGGAATGAATAGATTGGATAATGTTTATAGTTGATGGAAATTAGTCTGATTGAGGCAAGTTGTTGCAGTATGGTCTTGATTGTTTCTTATGGAGATTGTTGTTCAAGTTGTACTTGGTTGTGTTTTGCTCAAATTTTAGTTCAGTTCACTACCAGGCTATGTTTGTATAGGGCATTTTTGTATTGATCAGCAAGTTATGTAGCTTACAAGTAGTTCTTTGTCAAATTTTTATGCTGAAATGTATATTTTTTGGATTTTGTAAGGGTTTGGGGACCCTAAAACCCCTTCCTACCATAATAAAAAAAATATGTCTTTTGTTTTAATATGATTATTGCAAATAATTCTTCCATGTATGTTCAAATCATGTAACCAAGTTGTCACCATGATGAACACCATATTTGTAAACATTATGCAAGAGAGACAATAGTAGGTTCCAAAATTAAGAATGATTTTGAGATTTATTATTAAAATTTCTATTATTTATTTCAAGCAATCAATTCTAACAAATAATGGTAGGACCAGTTCTTTAGATAATACATAATGCTTTATATTTGAAATAATTAATCTAACATTTCATAAATAGACAAATAAAAATATTCAAGCATATTTTGAAATTTATTTACAATTTATTAGAGTTTATTTGCTTCAATCGAGTTATTAATAGAAATTAATGATCTAGAGTTATTGCTCACATTAATATAATATTTAACCTTTGGATATTTAAAATCTAGGCATGCCTGAGCTAATAGTTGCCATTATAAATTAGATATAAGACCATAAGGCTTCAACCAAGCATCAAACCAAATACTTATAAATTCTCTTCATTGTTTGACCATCTACTATGTTTCTTGATCAATTATAGATTATTTGATATGAATTCCATGTTGGTGATTCTTTGGGTACAATTCCTTACCTAAATAATTTCATTACATCAATATAACCTATGTATTTTTTAAGCAACATTTTTACCCATTTATTTCTTTCATCTCTAAATATTCTCCATGCAAGTTTTTCCCCTTAGGTCAAAATTATAGGTCTATAATTCTATAAGCTTTCTCTTCAAATATTATTTCCTTTGTAAACCTTATCCCACTTCCAAAGAGGAAACTCAAAAATTTCCATACATCCTTTCTAAAGATATTCTTTGAATTTTATCAATATTTGATGCTATACCTACTAGCAATCTTGAAAGAGACATCATATAAATAGAGATAAATTCCAATGTAGTCTTTATGAGTTGTATCCTTCTCACCATGGTTAAGAACTTGCTTTTTCAGCCTACCAAACATAATTTTAGTCTATTCAAACAAAAGACCCAAAGATCATTTTTATTTTCTTTATGAGACATAGAAATACCCAAGTAGGTTGATGGATTTTTTTAATTTAAAACTCTAAAATATGTACAATTCGTCATTGTAAATCTAGGGCAGTGTAAATAAAAAATATTATATTTTCTAGTATTAATCAATTATCCAATAGTCTTCTCATAGCATGATAATATTAATTTAAAATTCATGGTTTCATTAACTGAGGGATTTCCCAATAAAAATGTATCATCAATAAATTGGAGATGAGATTTGAAGGGAGTTGGATTGTGAGGATCTCACTAGTTCTAGAAAAATTGCTTCAGAAGTATTATTTATCAATAAGTTGATACTCAATTTGATATCTTATTTTATTTCCTCTATAGATGGATGCCCTAGTTTTCAGTACCAAAAAAATAAAATCTGCTTTATAGATCGATTAAATTCTTATATAGACTTAAACATAATCCATGAGCCTGATATTTAAAATTGATCAATATATTAGAGGTTCAAAATTTAGTAGGAGCTTTTTTATCCTAGTATCTATACTAAAAATACAAGTGATAACATTGTAATTTTAATTGTTTATGTTGATGACCTTATCATTATTGGTAGTGGATCCCATATAATTCAATGTTATCAACCTACTTTCTATTATTGAAATAATATTCACATTTACTAAAATAACAACGTTCATCTACAAATATTTCTCACAATAACAATTTTATAATGAAACACATATATAAATCCAATTTATTCAAAACATAAGCAAACCTTTGAGGTAGGCAAACATCATACAATGCTCCTTATTGGAAGGAATCCACTCCTTGAAATATCTCAACTTGAGATAAATTACAATATAATTCTATTCATATCCTCTCCATGATTCTTTACCTATATTTATAATGCCTAACTACCAACCACTTCCACTTATCAAATGCATGTGGAATAATTACATCTAATATAATATAATAATATTTATACAATATTATAATATTAAATACTTATCTTGGGTACCTAACATTCCATCCCCCTTACAAAATATTTCATCCTTGAAACATAAGAAGAGACTAAACAATATGATCTTCTAAGCTTTGCTATGAACTGGTACCGATCTTGATCATCCATCCATCCTAGTGAAACTTTGATTGGTGGTGGTATTTTTTGATGTTGATATGTCCTTCTGCCATTTGATGTTGGATTTTTTCAACTAGGCTTTTAACTTCCATTTTCCCAAACACCCATTT
Organism: Wollemia nobilis; assembly: GCA_028583015.1. NCBI lineage: Eukaryota > Viridiplantae > Streptophyta > Pinopsida > Araucariales > Araucariaceae > Wollemia > Wollemia nobilis. Next base: position 757,920 of record JAQPPZ010000599.1, read on the forward strand.
GATTAAGAATGCATCTTCAAATTCCTCTCGTGTGTATTTATACTGATGTGTAAATTGAAACTTTATAAACCATGATGTAACTGCCTCATCAAGAGAATTATGAATATTATATTTCCATTCATAATTATTTAAAAACTTAAAAATTCTCCACCATCCCTTAGCATCATCATTCATTCCAGTGAAAACTGGCAAATCCATTATCTCAAATCCAAAAATTTCAAAATTTTGTATTTTTTTTTAAATTTTTCTAAACCACAATTTTTTTAATTACAAAATACCACTTCATACTACTACCAAACTATGGAATTTTGTTTTTTTAATACTATTACCAAACTGTAGAACTTTTTTTTTAACTACTACCAATTTACAGACTGAGTATTTTAGCCCTACTTCCAAATTGCTACTATTGTTTTATGGATTGCTACCAAACTACAAGTTAGTACTCTGAAAATATATATATATATACTAATAATAACTTACTCTGCAAATTGTAGAATTCTCTCTCTCTTTTAATCAATTGCCACTTTCGGATTGCTAGTAGACTGCAAATTGTCTACTCTACTAAAGTTGTGGAACTATAGACTCTTGTTGAAGTTGTTGTTGATGGCTGTGTGACACTTCTATGGAATATTTGGCAATGAACTGGATATAATACTTTAGCTTCTTAGTAGTTTAAGGTAAATATCACTAGCCACAAAAGTTGTCTAAGTGAATATTACTCTCTGATTACCAACAATATTTTTCTAAGGAATAATTGCTGAGAAACCAACAATGTTTTTACCTCTAAAAAATAGTTCTTTGTATACTATCATAGGGTAAAAATACTATTAATAAGGTGTGGGACGGTTTACCCTTTTTATTGGCAACACATTCGAACCCTCTGGGGTTCTTGGGATACTCCTCATAATGAGTTCTAAGGCAATTATTGACCCAAGTAATTTCGCTAGTTAAGTGGTTGGGACTTACACCCAATACTACAAGAGGTTATTAGCCTAATGCAAGTGGTTATTAATCATAAAAAAATTGCAGTTGAACTCGGTCCTATAATATCCTCTGGTACTAAAGCTTCTATAGCAAAATATGATCCTAGAAAGCACTCTGATACCACTTGTGATGAACTTGCTTTATATTACCAAAATAATATTTACATTTACTAAAATAACAACATTCATATTCAAATATTGCTCACAATAACAATTTTATAATGAAACATAGATATAAATCCAATTTATTCAAAACATAAGCAAAACTTTGAGGTAGGGAAACAACGTACAATGCTCCTTATTGGAAGGAATCCACTCCTTGCAATATATCAACTTGATATAAATTACAATATAATTCTCTTCATATCCTCTCCATGATTCTTTACCTCTATTTATAATGCCTAACTACCAACCACTTCCACTTATCAAATGCATGTGGAATAATTACACCTAATATAATATTATAATATTTATACAATATTATAATATTAAATATGTATCTTGTGTGCCTAAAATTCCATCCCCCTTATGAAAGCACGAGATTCCGGTCAAAAGAAACACCAAGTGCAATTGCATTCAAAATTAATCACGCTTAAGTCCTAGGAATGTACATTGCATGAAACGAAAAGAGACATGTTGTAAGAGACGCAATCAGATAAAGAAAAACAGCCCTTTCATTAATTTCTTTCGATCTCTGTTACAATAATGCCTCCTCCCTTTTCAGGGGCTAGGAGCGCAAATAAGGTTTGATTACAATCGTTGAATGGTTCCTCCTTCCGCGTGCCCACGATTGCACTGGGCGGGCTAAGATGATGCCGCCGCTGATGTTGATGGGTTCTTCGCCTCTGCTGCTTCTCCTGCAAACAAAGAAATGATCAAGACGTTAGTAGCACATGTTGCAAATGAAAATCATTCTCTCTCTAAAACTAACAAAATATGCATACGAATATTTGCCTGAAACCATGAAAACAGTGAATCCAAATTGCTTCAAAATCTGACAGAAGGTAAGAACAGTCACCAGAAGGCCACTGCCACTGAGGCAGCTGGCCAATTCACCTTAAACTGGAATTCGTCCCTGGGCAGGACGAATTCTGACTGTAATTCGTCCCTGGGTGGGACGAATTCTTCTGAATAGGAGAAATCGACTGCTGCTTGCTCCAATGTCGGATCTCGGGACCTGCAAAACTCCTGCAAATAGGGGGGTTAGGTAATTGGGGCCATTTTGGGACGACCCAGATGGTCGGATTTTCCCAATTTGGCCTCCTCCCTCGGGAATTTAACCTTGACACCTGCAAGTTAGCGAAACGATAAAGCAATACAAAACACCCTAAACTCTGACCAAAAGCTACAAAATTGCAATTATAGACTAATCAGACCTAGTAACACGGAATGCAATCTAAAAATTAATCTAAAGTGCTCAAAAACTGAAATTAGAATTTGGGGGTGCGGGGGTGCCCAAGTGGGCCTCCCACCGTTGGCCCTCGATTTTGGAGCCAATCCACCAAGGATGGGCCCAAAACCTTTTAGGATTGGGGGGTCGGCGAATTGGTAGGTTCAGATGTCCATGCGTCGGATTTGAGTAAGGTTCGAGCTTCCAAAGGCCACCCAACAACCTCCCTTGCAAAAGAGATTGATGGATGTAGGAAGGTGAACAAAGGGGGATGCAAATGAGTCTTCGATTCGGCAGCACTTCGTTGCTTGAACACTCCTTCCACCTGCATATTTTGGGTGAGAAAATTCCCACCTTTTATAGACCCAAGGGGTCTCTTTTGGGAGGGAAGCACAAAAGCCAAGTGTTGGCCATGGGCGCCATGTGGCGGTCTTGTCTTCCCATGAGGGAGGGGAGTCCTTCATTGACTTGAACTTTGATAAATGCTTCTTGTAACAGTCCTCTAACGGCCCCTCTGTCCACTTACACATGCGTGCAAGGTAGGAGCCCTTAACTGACTATTTTGGGCTGCCACTTGGCACCATTTGCCCTTTTGCCCGTTAAGCTTAGAATTCGTCCCACCCAGGGACGGATTCAGAATTCGTCCTGGGGTGGGACGGATTCTATTTTGAATTCGTCCCTGGGTGAGACGAATACTGGGCAAAGTGTCCAAGTGTGCCAAATTGCTCCTTGACCTTACAAAATTGCTATGAAAGTGGTTAAGACCATTGTTTAACCTCCCGAGGGCTGCCCTGGGGGCTGTGTTTGTCAAAGCGATCGGTGTTTGCAGTCACATAATCGGATTGGTGCTGTTTTGGTGTCTACGGATGCCCCTTTTTGGGAAGCGCTGCGGGTGACGCGAGTGCTTGAGCAAAAATAGATAACCAAAGCACTAATGATTAGGGTTTCTTGGTAACCTAACCAACTTTTGATGCCCCAAGTATGGAAAGGGCATGCATTCTTGAATCCTTGCTTCGACGAGCTAAGGAATTTGATTTCAAGTATTAACCTGTTTTGGTGAGGTGTGACTTGAACTTGGACATTGATCATTCATGAACAAGTGAAGGGCGTTTTTATCCTCAGGGGGAACCTTGTGTTCATGATTCACGAAATGCCAAGTGTTTGATTGATTTGATTGTTGCTTGTTTATCGCCCCAAGCGGGAGCGTGATTGTCTTTGTCAATGATTCTTTGAATGCATGTCGTTTTCCTTAATTGGGTGTGTGATTGTTGATTGGTGACTAAGTGTGACTACCCCCTCAAGCGACGAATCGATGAGGGAATGACCTTCGTGAGAGAAGCGACGAGTCGCTTGACCCAAGATGACTTGTGCAAGGTTTGCCTTTAGAGGGTTTACCGTTAAGCGTGTGCAATTTTTCCAACATATGGACCTATTTTTGGTGGGTGTTAACCCTTTTGGTGATGTCATAATGAGGTGAAATCGTCGAAAACCTATTTCCCGTGGAGCGGTCCGGCTATGATAGCCTTCTTGGGGAACTAGGAGAGCGATAATTTGGACCTCGACATCGATTTTCTTTGCCTAGAGGTTAAGTGCGAGAGCACTTATGTCCGGCAATGTTTTTGTTGTGTTTTTGTTGAATTTTGTACTATTTTTGTTGTTTTTTGTGACACCATTTGGTGATTGAATTGTCGGCAATCCGTCCTCCCGTGGAGCGGTCCGGCTATGGTAGCCTTCTTCGGGAGTAGGATAGTGACAATTCAAACCCCGACATCAATTTTTCTATGCCAAGAGGTTAAGTGCAAGAGTACTTGTGTCTGGCAATGTTTATTGTTTTTTTTTTTTTTTTTTTTGATTTTCTTGTTGTTTTTTGTTTCTTTTGTGACACCATTTGGGGATTAAATTGTCAAAATCCGTCTTCCCGTGGAGCGGTCCGGCTATGGTAGCCTTCTTAGGGAGTAGGATAGTGACAATGTAAACCCCGACATCAATTTTGCTATGCCAAGAGGTTAAGTGCAAGAGCACTTGTGTCTGGCAATGTTTATTGTTGGTTTTGTGTTTGTGGATATTTGCTATTTTTGTTGTTTTGATTTTCTTGTTGTTTTTGAGTGGGCTTTGACCCTTTTGTGATGTCGTTTGGGGATGAAATTGTCAAAAATCCGTCTTCCCGTGGAGCGGTCCGGCTATGGTAGCCTTCTTCGAGAGTAGGATAGTGACAATGTAAACCTTGACATCAATTTTGTTATGCCAAGAGGTTAAGTGCAAGAGCACTTGTGTCTGGCAATGTTTATTGCTTTTTGTTTTTGTGTTGCATTTTTGTGATGTTCTTGTTGTTTTTGAGTGGGCTTTGACCCTTTTGTGACGTCATTTGGGGATTAAATTGTTGGAAATCCGTCTTCCCGTGGAGCGGTCCGGCTATGGTAGCCTTCTTAGGGAGTAGGATAGTGACAATGTAAACCCGACATCAATTTTGCTATGCCAAGAGGTTAAGTGCAAGAGTACTTGTGTCTGGCAATGTTTATTGCTTTTGTTTTTGTGTTGCATTTTTTTGTTGTTTTTTTTTTTTTTTTTTTTGTGACACCATTTTGGGATTAAATTGTCGAAAATCTGTCTTCCCGTGGAGCGGTCCGGCTATGGTAGCCTTCTTAGGGAGTAGGATAGTGATAATTTGTGACCCCGATGTCGATTTTGCTATGCCAAGAGTTTAAGTGCAAGAGCACTTGTGTCTGGCAATGTTTATTGCTTTTTTTGTGTTGCTTTTTTGTATTTTTTTGTTTTTTTTTTTTTTTTTGTGATATCATTTGGGGATTAAATTGTCTAAAATCTGTCTTCCCGTGGAGCGGTCCGACTATGGTAGCCTTCTTAGGGAGTAGGATAGTATAATTTGTAAACCCCGACATCAATTTTGCTATGCCAAGAGGTTAAGTGCAAGAGCACTTGTGTCTGGCAATGTTTATTGTTTTTTTTGTGTTGTTTTGATTTTCTTGTTGTTTTTGAGTGGGCTTTGACCCTTTTGTGATGTCGTTTGGGGATGAAATTGTCGAAAATCTGTCTTCCCGTGGAGCGGTCCGGCTATGGTAGCCTTCTTAGGGAGTAGGATAGCGACAATGTAGACCCCGACATCAGTTTTGATATGCCAAGAGGTTAAGTGCAAGAGCACTTGTGTCTGGCAATGTTTATTGCTTTTTGTTTTTTTTGCATTTATTTTGTTTTTGTTGTTTTGATTTTCTTTGATCTTGTGCATGATGGTTGATGAATATGGATGTATGCATGTTGATTTATTTTGATGGATGCATATGCTATGATGAATGCAAATGGTTTTGATTTATATGTGATATGCAGATATGAAATGGATGAATGGGGTTTGTGATGTTTGGCTATGGCACCATAGACTCGTTTAGAGCTCTGTTATTTTGTTTTTAGGTGATTGTTGTGATGTATGCCTCTACATGTATACATGGTTTTTCTATTTTTGTATTTTCTGATGGTATTTGCAAAGATGAAAAGTAGCGCAGTTGGTTTAGAAATGTAGCTAAGGTTTTCTGAGACTCAGACGGTTTTAGCTCACTAGCCAATATTGTACTTTATCTTACAAGACTTTTAAACAAGGTATGAATCAGACTTGTTTTTGACCAAGTTATTTCACATCCCTGTGTGTGCAATTGAGTTCATTTATGTGGTATTTGTTAGGATACCGCCAGTGCAGATGGGCTTTCAACCGAACCTGTATCGAGGATCACCTAATTAGCTCCACGAATTCCTTTGTTGTATGTACTAAGATTAATCTGCGTTGTAATCCAGGATGCCATAAGCTAGCTCATCCACATGCAAACATTGATCTGTACGCAAGTTAATGTGACAGATATATCGTCATGCGGGAGGTTTACTTCTGTTACCGATAGGCTATCAACCAAATTGGTACAAAAGCTTGCCTTATGACCTACAGAATGCTGAGAGTTCCAGGGATTCAAGGTCAACTCCCTTCTTTTTTTTCAATTGTATTGGGATACTTGCTCTTTTGTAGTGATGAGATCACTGTTTATTTTGATTTTTTTTTCTTTTGAGCAAGGGATTGGGGATATGGAGTGATGAAAATCACTGTTGTTTGTGCCTTTTGATGTGTGCACTATAGTTTGTCAAATTTGGAGTTTTGACATTTTGCAAATTTTTTGTGTTTTGCAACTATTGAGAACTTTAGGGATTCTTAGGGAATTGGGTAGGGAGGATGCTTGTCCTTTTGCCAACTCTCAGCATTCTAGGGGTCATTCGCACAGGGGGATGAGCAAGATAACCGTTTCGCTTGTGGTGACCTAGATTATTTTGCAGGTTTCATCTTTCGTTCACACAATTTTGGGAATTTTAGTGTTTTGATTTGTGTTGGGATGTTACGTAACAAGGTGTATTTCAAGTATGACTCTACCTTCGTAAAATCTGTTCGACTTGATACACTACATGGCTAAAGAGGAAAATGATGACTGAATCATCGAAACTCTTGGTACATTCCCAGGACCACCCGACCGTAGTGTGGTAAAAGTTATGCTTTGTGTTTTTGTTGTTTTTGTGACATGAGACAATGTGGAACAAGATGGTCTATTAGAGCAATTGCAGCTTATGGTGCCTTTGACCTATATGACTACAAATATGCAATGTATGGATGCAATGCTTAATGCGAGCTATATATTTTTGTATTTTTGATGGATTGTTTTTGGTGAAGGTGAAGATGAGGTGCGAGAATATGAATTTTTTTTGATGAATTTGAGTATGCCTAGAATTGAGATGCAAATGTTTGTTGTTTTTGATGATTTTTGTTTTTTTAATTTCTTGATTTTTTTGATTTGTTTGACCAAGATAATGCGATAATCCTTGGAGCTTTTTGGGTTGACCAAGAGATTGCGATAATCCTTGGAGCTTTTTGGGTTGACCAAGAGATTGCGATAATCCTTGGAGCTTTTGGAGTGACCAAGAGATTGCGATAATCCTTGGAGCTTTTTGGGTTGACCAAGAGATTGCGATAATCCTTGGAGCTTTTTGGTGACCAAGAGATTGCGATAATCCTTGGAGCTTTTTGGGTGACCAAGAGATTGCGATAATCCTTGGAGCTTTTTGGATTGACCAAGAGATTGCGATAATCCTTGGAGCTTTTTGGTTGACCAAGAGATTGCGATAATCCTTGGAGCTTTTTGGGTGACCAAGAGATTGCGATAATCCTTGGAGCTTTTTGGGTTGACCAAGAGATTGCGATAATCCTTGGAGCTTTTTGGGTTGACCAAGAGATTGCGATAATCCTTGGAGCTTTTTGGGTGACCAAGAGATTGCGATAATCCTTGGAGCTTTTTGGTTTGGATTATGGTTCTTCAGGGGATAGAGGTACCCCCAGCTTGATGGTCTTTGCACTCCGGATCTGGCTCTAGAGGTATGGGCATGAATGGATCATCCCTATGCACGGAGATGAGGACAGGGTCCGCCCGCGGCACTGATGTTGCTATGATGTCTCTTGGTGGAAGTTGCTCTTTGTGTGCCCAAAGTGGCGGATGTAATGCTTGGTCCCACTGTGGTGGGTTAACGCGCCACTCATGCCCTAGTATTATGTTTATCTGTTGACATGCTTCCTCAAATTTTATGGGATGCCGATGTTGTCGCATGTGATTGTTGTGGGCTATCTCTGTTTCATCCTCACCTTCGGACAATGTGTATAGCTCATCAGAATCTAGAGATTCTGAGACATGGAGGACTGCATCATCAGGTAGCCCTATGGTTAAAGGTTGATCCTCTTCGAAAGGAGCCTTATGTAAGTTGGGCCTTGGGAGCTCCAAAATCTTGGTCTCTACCAACTCTAAGTGCTCTAGTGCTTTGCATGTATCGGGAGATTTGAACTCCTCCTCTTTGGTTGGTTCTTGTTGAGGAACTTGGGGCTTATGGAGGGGTGGCCAGATGGCACCCCCCATGCCTTGGTAGGGCAGTTCATCCCGCTCTTCTTCGCGCTCTGATTCCTTAGAGGCTTCTTGATGAATTTCTAAGGGTGGCTCATAAGCCTGGGTGGATGTCTGAGGAAGGCACCCATCATTGGTTATAGGAGCGGCCTCCCATTCATGTCTAGGAGGCGTCGGGGGTGGTGCTTCAGGAATCGGGAGAGTAGCTTCCCGCTCCTGTCTAGGAGGTGTTGGGGGTAGCTTTTGATGAGGTCGCGATGACCTATCTTCCCCCCATGGGTTGTGCCACTCAAAATATTTTGTCTTATGCATGTGAGGGGTTGGAGTCCTCTCTTGCATAGTGTGTTGGAACAGCTCATCCTTCTGGCACTGAAGGTGCTCTTCATTAATATGGTACGGTTCCTCTAACGGTAGTCGTTCGAGCTCAAGTTGCGTGAGTTGCTTGAGATGTGTGATATATTCGATAGATTCTACGATAGTTGGTCCCACCGCCTCATGTCTAGAAGGCCTAGACGCCTCTCTTAGATAAAAATCTTGGTCGTAGTGATCCAAGATCTCTATAGGACACATCCCTCTGTTAGGGGTAGCAGCATTCTCTCGGGGCTTTGGCCTCAGTGAGTGGTCCTGATAGATAGCAGGTGCGAAGGCATATTGCTCTCGCACTGTATATTGCTCTCGAGGAAGGTAGAGGTCTTCCTCGTGCTCTCTTTCATAAGTGAAAAAGGGATGGACGGAGCTATCTCGCCCGCCCAAAGAGCCTTGTGCTCTGGATTTGTCTTTGTAGTTCGGACAACTAGAGGGGGTGAAGGAGGGATAATGTAATCATGTGGTTCCTCCCATCGAACCCTATGTTGACTTAGCACTTCATCGCGCGATGACCGCTCATAGCGAGCATCTAAGGGAGCTCTCATTGCTTCATGTCTAGAAGGCCTAGATGCCTCTTCTAGATATCTATCTCGGTCGTAGTGATCCAAGATCTCTATAGGCGACCTCCCTCTATTGGGGGTAACAGCATTCCCTCGAGGCTTTGGCCTCAGTGAGTGTTCCCCGATAGATAGCAGGTGCGGAGGCATATTGCTCTCGCACTGTATATTGCTCTCGAGGAAGGTAGAGGTCTTCCTCGTGCTCTCTTTCATAAATGAAAAAGGAACGGGTGGAGTTGGCCCGCCCCGCCTGAGGAGCCTTGTGCTCTGGATTTGTCTTTGTAGTCCTGACAACTAGAGGGGGTGAAGGACGGGTAGTGTAATGATGTGGTTCCTCCCGTCGAACCCTATGTTGACCTAGCGCTTCATCGCGCGGTGACCGCTCATAGCGATCATCTAAGGGAGCTCTCCTATGACTGTACCCCTCATGGAAGGGTGTGTGATGAGTGCTATGTTGAACAGGAGTGCTCCTCGAAGAGGTGTCCCTGTAGTCTCTTTCCTTTAAGGTGTGGAGGGGACTGCATTGTGTGTTAGGTCGCCAAGGTGGTATGACCAAATCCTTGGGATTGTAATGGAGATGACTTGTTCTTCCTTGGATATTCCCCATAGCATCCGCCCGTGATTGGGCTTGGCTATGGGTGAGCACCATGACGATGTCTCTCTAAAAAGCCCTAAAATTGAAAATGAGTCAGATGGGGCCCAAAATTGGCGTGTGCATCCCTCTTATAGTAGATAAGACAAAAATGAAGTTTCAAGTCCTAGCTCTAAATACATTAGGAGATATTGACATCCGAACAGCTCAAAAAGTGCATAGAATTGCGTGTCCAATTTTAAAACCTAATTTCGGGGCACTAGATGATGGAATTTGGCCCCGAAAACTGACTTTTTTGGGCAAATAGGATTCTAGGGAATTATATTTGTTTAAAATTATCCCACCTAACTCCCTGTAAAATTTCAAGTCAATCGGAGCTACGGTTGAGAAGTTATGGCCCCGGCAAGATGCACTAAAATTTAGGGAAAAATGTAAGATTTCCCATATTTTGTTGGATGGTCCTGCATCACTTATGGGCACATTTGGGGTGATTTTGGGTTGACCAAAGGGTTCATGGACACCTTTGGGGCATTTTGGAGTGACCAAGCGATTACGGGAATCCTTGGAGCTTTTTGGAGAAAATGACAAAATGCGTAGATTTTTTTATCTTTGTTTTTAATGATTTTTTTTTGTCTACACTAAACAGAATTAAACACACACATTCACAAAACCGTGATTATCTCTTTTAAGGATTCTTGGTGTGCCCTAGACTGGTTTAGTGCATTTTGATGTTTTGTTTTTGTTTTTGTAGGTTTTGTAGAACGTTTAAATGCATCATGTAGGCTCTTATAACTCCAAAAAGGTCGCCCCTTCAATATACCAACCAGGCCGATATACCAACCTCTCTATATACCCGCCCTTACGAGAGGGAGACTATAGGTACGTGAGAGCAGAAGGTACGTGGTACATAGGCGGTACGGAAGGGGGATTGTCCTGTTAATGGCACCTACCATAGAAAACTTATCCTCGCGCGCATGGGAATCACCCCAACTACGCTCGGTCTGTCTTCGTCAGGATTTACGCCTAACAACGAGTTGACAATCGGGAAATGGATGCAAATCAAGCCAAGGCGGTGATTAAATCCACCAATGGTCTTGATCAAGGGCTGGGGTCTTACGACCAGCTCCTTGGTTTAAAGTTGTCTCGTGATGTGTGTGGGATTCGTTTTATCCAACAAAATGAAACTAGCATACATGACTTTTCCTAATGCAATGCAAGATTAAATGAAAACAATTAACGAAGCAGAAACAGAAACAGAAAATTATAACAGAGATCATGAAAATCCCTACCTCTTCTCTGCCTGCTCCTGTTGTCTCTGAATTTCTGCTCTGAAAATCCGCAGACAGGAATTCGTCCCTCTGGGAGACGAATTGCAGAACAGAATTCGTCCCACCCAGAGACGAATTTGAATTCGTCTCGGGGTCGGACGAATTGCGAGAAAGGATTCGTCCCTGTCAGAGACGAATAGCAGTCTGCAACAAAAAAAAGTGTACCTGTCAAGCACAAACACAAAACTTTGATCAGTTTCTGTGATTTCAAAACCAGGGAACAGGGTCCCACCGTGATCGCCACTGAAAGCACGAGATTCCGGTCAAAAGAAACACCAAGTGCAATTGCATTCAAAATTAAGCACGCTTAAGTCCTAGGAATGTACATTGCATGAAACGAAAAGAGACATGTTGTAAGAGACGCAATCAGATAAAGAAAAACAGCCCTTTCATTAATTTCTTTCGATCTCTGTTACAATAATGCCTCCTCCCTTTTCAGGGGCTAGGAGCGCAAATAAGGTTTGATTACAATCGTTGAATGGTTCCTCCTTCCGCGTGCCCACGATTGCACTGGGCGGGCTAAGATGATGCCGCCGCTGATGTTGATGGGTTCTTCGCCTCTGTTGCTTCTCCTGCAAACAAAGAAATGATCAAGACGTTAGTAGCACCTGTTGCAAATGAAAATCATTCTCTCTCTAAAACTAACAAAATATGCATACGAATATTTGCCTGAAACCATGAAAACAGTGAATCCAAATTGCTTCAAAATCTGACAGAAGGTAAGAACAGTCACCAGAAGGCCACTCACTCGAGGCGGTGGCCAATTCACCTTAAACTGGAATTCGTCCCTGGGCGGGACGAATTCGAGCTGTAATTCGTCCCTGGGTGGGACGAATTCTTCGAATAGGAGAAATTGACTTGCTTGCTCCAATGTCGGATCTCGGGACCTGCAAAACTCCCGGCAAACAGGGGGGTTAGGTAATTGGGGCCATTTTGGGACGACCCAGATGGTCGGATTTTCCCAATTTGGCCTCCTCCCTCGGGAATTTAACCTTGACACCTGCAAGTTAGCGAAACGATAAAGCAATACAAAACACCCTAAACTCTGACCAAAAGCTACAAAATTGCAATTATAGACTAATCGGACCTAGTAACACAGAATGCAATCTAAAAATTAATCTAAAGTGCTCAAAAACTGAAATTAGAACTTGGGGGTGCGGGGGTGCCCAAGTGGGCCTCCCACCGTTGGCCCTCGATTTTGGAGCCAATCCACCAAGGATGGGCCCAAAACCTTTTAGGATTGGGGGGTCGGCGAATTGGTAGGTTCAGATGTCCATGCGTCGGATTTGAGTAAGGTTCGAGCTTCCAAAGGCCACCCAACAACCTCCCTTGCAAAAGAGATTGATGGATGTAGGAAGGTGAACAAAGGGGGATGCAAATGAGTCTTCGATTCGGCGGCACTTCGTTGCTTGAACACTCCTTCCACCTGCATATTTTGGGTGAGAAAAGTCCCACCTTTTATAGACCCAAGGGGTCTCTTTTGGGAGGGAAGCACAAAAGCCAAGTGTTGGCCATGGGCGCCATGTGGCAGTCTTGTCTTCCCATGAGGGAGGGGAGTCCTTCCTTGACTTGAACTTTGATAAATGCTTCTTGTAACAGTCCTCTAACGGCCCCTCTGTCCACTTACACATGCGTGCAAGGTAGGAGCCCTTAACTGAGCGTTGTGGGCTGCCACTTGGCACCATTTGCCCTTTTGCCCGTTAAGCTTAGAATTCGTCCCACCCAGGGACGGATTCAAAATTCGTCCTGGGGTGGGACGGATTCTATTTTGAATTCGTCCCTGGGTGAGACGAATACTGGGCAAAGTGCCCAAGTGTGCCAAATTGCTCCTTGACCTTACAAAATTGCTATGAAAGTGGTTAAGACCACTGTTTGACCTCTGAGGGCTGCCCTGGGGGCTGTGTTTGTCAAAGCGATCAGTGTTTGCAGTCACATAATCGGATTGGTGCTGTTTTGGTGTCTACACCTTACAAAATATTTCATCCTTGAAACATAAGAAGAGACTAAACAATATTATCTTCTAATATTTGCTATGAACTGGTACCGATCTTGATCATCCATCCATCCTAGTGAAACTTTGATTGGTGGTGGTCTTTGTTGATGTTGATATGTCCTTCCGCCATTTGATGTTGGATTTTTTCTACTAGGGTTTTAAATTCCATTTTCCCAAACACCCATTTGATAAGGAATGCATCTTTAAATTCCTCTCCTGTGTATTTATACTGATGTGTAAATCGAAACTTTATAAACCATGATGTAACTGCCTCATCAAGAGAATTATAAATCTTATCTTTCCATTTATAATTATTTAAAAACTTATTAATTCTCCACCATCCCTTAGCATCATCATTCATTCTAGTGAAAACTGGCAAATCCATGATCTCAAATCCAAAATTTTTAAAATTTTAGAGTTTGTTTTTAATTTTTATAAACTACAATTTTTTTCATTACAAACTACCACTTCATACCACTACAAAACTATGGAATTTTGTTTTTTAATACTATTACCAAACTATAGAATTTTTTTCAACTACTACCAATTTACAGACTGAGTATTTTAGAACTACTACCAAATTGCTACTATTGTTTATGGAATGCTACCAAAATACAAGTTGGTGCTCTGTAAATATATATAAATATATATATATATATATATATATATATATATATATATATATATATATATATATATATATATATACTAATAATAACTTACTCTGCAAATTGTAGAATTCAATCTCTCTTTTAAACAATTACCACTTTTAGATTGCTAGTAGACTACAAATTGTCTACTCTACTAAAGTTGTGGAACTATAGACTCTTGTTGAAGTTGTTGTTGATGGTTGTATGACACTTCTATAATTTTTTTTGCAATGAACTAGATATAATACTTTAGCTTCTAGTAGACTAATGTAAATATCACTAGCCACAAAAGTTGTCTAAGTGAATATTACTCTCTGATTACCAACAATATTTTTTTAAGGAATAATTATTGAGAAAGCAACAATATTTTTACCTCTAAACAATAGCTCTTTGTATACTCTCATTGGATAAAAATGCTATTAATAATGTGTGGGACTATTTACCCTTTTCATTGGCAACACATTCGAACCCTCTAGGGTTCTTGGGGTACTCCTCATAATGAGTTCTAGGGAAATTATTGACCCAATTACTTCCCCTAGTTAAGTGGTTGGGACTTACACCAAATCCTGCAAGAGGTTATTAGCCTAATGCAAGTGCTTATTAAGCATAAAAAAATTATAGTTGAACTTGGTCCTAGAATATCCTTTGGTACTAAATATTCTATAGCAAAAGATGATCCTAGAAAGCACTCTAATACCACTTGTTATGAACCTACTTTCTATTACCAAAATAATATTCATATTTACTAAAATAACAATATTCATATGCAAATATTACTCACAATAACAACTTTATAATGAAACACAGATATAAATCCAATTTATTCAAAACATAAGCAAACTCTTGAGGTAGAGAAACATCGTACAATGCTCCTTATTGGACGGAAGCTACTCCTTACAATATATCAACTTGAGATAATTTACAATATAATTTTTTCATATCCTCTCCATGATTCTTTGCCTCTATTTATAATGCCTAACTATCCACCACTCCCACTTATAAATACATGTGGGATAATTACATCTAATATATTATTATAATACTTATACAATATTATAATATTAAATATGTATCTTGGGTGCCTAACATTTAATAGGTAAATTTTATTTGTGTTTAGTTTTTTATAAATTTAGTATTGTTGACACCAATTTGTTTAATGTTATTCACATGTGTAGTAGCATATATAATATATAGTGAAATGGCTTTTTAGAGAAGATTATGGCTTGGTAGCTTGTTCAAGATGCTTGTGGAAAAGTAGATTTACCGATAAGGTTGTAGTGATCATTGAATAACATGTTTTAATGGTGAAAGTGAATAGTTTTACTGAATATTAAAAATAAAAGTATCATGGTCATGGTCAATTATTTTTGTCCCAAGAAGACATGTTGCAATTAATAAAATCTCTATAAATCCAAGATAGTTAAAAGTACTTTTTAAAGTATTATGTAACTATATAAAAATTCCAAAAGTAAAAATCTAGAAGAATATGGTATTTAGAATATCATGTAATTTTAAATTATCTTAAAAAAAGTCCAAGAAAGATATCTCAAATATCTTGATATTATTGACGGAGTCCAAAAAAGATATCTCCAGAAAGTGTTTCCATTTGTCCATCTAAAGTTATTCACATATGTAATATATAGCTCCCATGATCCTATAAATAAAGTAGAGACCCATCATGGGAGTCAATTCAAATAAGAGCAAGTCAACTCAAGCCAAGTCAAGTTGAGTTGAGCAAGTGTAAGCTTAAGGAAGTAATAGAGTCTAGGGTGTGAGTGAGGGCTAGCAAGACAAGCTAGCTAACAAAGAGTGTCTCTTTTTCCAATATGTTTCCAATATTTTTAGATTAAGGATGTGGAGCATGGTCATTGGGTAAGTTTATAGTCAGTAGAGGCTCAACAGAAGGGTTGCATTCACTTACCAGACAATTTAGTGAACATTTATGTACTATTATAATTTATATACAATATATTTTTTTCTATTTGCATTGTTTTTCATGATGTGCTAATGTTTTATTATGCACGAGAGTTTTATGATAATATAATGTAATAATAAGAGAATATTCTCTTAAGTTCCACTAGGATAGACACACTTGAGTCTCCACTCCTCCATGTGTCAGGAGAACTCTCAGTGGTGTCTTCATCAGGTCTGATGAGTTGTTGTAATCCAATGGCTCTCAATGATCAACTTTGCTATTTATACAAAGTTGATCCTTGGAATAAATCAATCAGTTCCACTCTTCTCTTCATATTTTGTGTAATGCTTTGCATGTCTATTATTGGGAAATTCTAACATGGTACTAGAGTAGGATAGATTTTGCTAGCATTCTCTCTTGAAGGTTCTAGGATCTGATTCATTTGCTTTGGATAATATTTTTTGACTAACTTGCTTGAGAGTGCAGTAATCATTTTTTATCCATAACTTATTTTCTTTTAGAAAATTATTTATTGTTGAAAATATATGTGTCACAATTTTTTTTTATTATATTGTGCCCTTCCTTTATATTCTTTACATGGTTTACACTTTGTATGTCTACTGTTGTTATAGTTTATTTTTAAAGGAAATAACCCTTTTATTTACTAAAATATCCTCCCTCAAAATAGATAGCATATTTAAACTGTTAGAGAACTCTCTTATTTAGAGTGGCGTCTTTAAGTTTTTTTAAGCTCTCATATCTGGCGCTACGATCCTTTTTTTTTGTGGCTTCATATTTTTACTAGCCCACTTTTATTTTGGAACATGTTTTAAAATTTTGCATAACATATAGTGCAAATCTCGTTTTTGTCTCTAACCAGCTTCGAAAGTTAAAGAACAGCAAGGAGTGTGAGTTTTCTTTGCGATTCCTTTTAGAGCTCGGTGCACAAAATGCAATGTGGAACTCTCACCTCTCGATGTCCTCAAAGTTTCTCCATGTCAACCTTAGTGTCGTTGTTGACATCATATCTCCATATCTTCAGCACTGGGTGTTCTCTGGATTGTTGATGCCCTGTCAAACCTAGCACTCTCAATCAACATAATCCATTTATACTCCTCACCCGATATAAATATTGAAACGAATGCTCTGTTGTTCACAAGGTTTTTGTTTAGTAAGACTCATATATTGATTTGCCTTATAGTATAGCAATTTTTTAAAACTTTTTTTGTAGGGGGAGCACCTAGTTTTTCAGAAGTCACAACGTCTTTAAATCTGTTAGAATGCTCATCTATGTGGCCTCTCTCGAGCTCATGTCTTGGAAGAAACACCAAAACAATTAAGGTATAATCCTTTTTGTTGTATTTATTTTATACAAGTACTCTGGTTCATTTAATCCTATCTGCGTAGGTAGCATCATCAAATCTATAAAGATATAGCATCTTGGGAACCAACTTCTCGCTTCATTTGACTCTCGCATGGTCGAAAACAACGAGTGCATCTTCGAAGAAGGAAGGAGCAAAATTTCTTTATTTTGGTTGCAGACTATTCCCGAAGGCATCTCATTATTCATGGGCCCCTCTCTACCCTCTACTCCAAGTCAAGATTTTCCTTGTTTCTGGTGCAACTCTCCCTCAATAGTCGTAATACGTTGTTTAAGGAAAAAAATTAAATATTTTTATTCCTTGCTAATTTTTTTTGTAAGGTATTTATCCTTTGATTTCGAAGACCATTTCTATTGACTCCTTTTCAAAGAGCCTTTTATTTTTCCCAAAAGGCTCTCTTCAAAAGTCGTGAGTCAATTTTGTAACCTTTATAATAAAAATTATTTGGGGGGGTTAAGTGCAATTTTTGCACATTTGTGTTTCTTAAGGGGGGTTGTATAATTTTTTGTCTATCTTCTTCTATGTTCATTTACTTCCTTTTAAGTAGAATATATTTATAAGGTGTTATTGTTGAAATATTCCATTATATATTTCATAAAGAAGATACTCACTTATTAACCCCTTCAATATCATATTTGTTTATCAAATTTTTTAAGAAATTAATATTTAAGGGAGAGTTATATTCATTTTTATCTATCTTCCTTTTAAGTAGTATATTTAAAGGGTGTTATTGTTGAAATATTCCATAATATATTTCATTAAGAAGAAACTCTCTAAAATTTTAACCTCTTCAAAAATTCATATTTTCTTATTTTTTTCTTCTTAAATGATAAACAAATATAATATTTATATTTAGAAAAGTATTAATATTATTCCTCTTAAACTTTTCTAAAAATTCTCTTTTCATAAAGAAAGTTATTTTCAAAAATCTTATAAGTTTTTCCTCAAAATATATTTGCCTACGTTCCATGTATCATTGCCTCTAAACACTTATAGTTTCCCTCAAGTAAGGGCGGGTTTTGGAGGCAATTGGTATAAAGGCCTGGCATATATTTTTCTTCATCAACCTTACTACAATATTGGATATCTCTCTTACTTATAGTTTCCCTCTAGTAAGGGCGAGTATTGAGTTATCCATATTTATATCTGGTTGATAGCTCTGCATTTCAAGCCTACATTCCTTTAAAATTCTTCTCCTTACTTATAGTTTCCCTCAAGTTAGGGTGGGTATTGAGAAGAACATAAAAGGGATTTGGCAATTCAAAGCAAATATATATCAAACTCAAATACTTATAGTTTCCCTCTTGTTAGGGTGGGTATTTTGAGGATTGATATTTTGAAAAGCTTCATATCTTCTTTAAAATCAATTGCATTAATCCAAAAATTGAAGTTCTAAGGGGGGATATATTGGTTAAAACTTCAACTTTTCTTTTGTGTCAAAATGATGAATTCAATTGAACCTCTCACCCCTCATAACTTTCACACTTGGAAACCTAAAATTTTAAATCTTATCTCTCAAAAAGGGCTCACTCACCTATTAGAAGAAAAGCAACCTGAGTTTGATAAAGAATATGAAAAATTTGTTCACAAAGGGAAAATGCATGAAACTATGGGTATTATTAGCTCTAATGTTCATGAAAGTTTGTGGTTTCACATTATAGATTGTAAAACTCCTCATGAAAGTTGGGAGAAACTAAAAACCTTGTTTGGGAAAGTAGATCAAATTAGATCAATGCAACTAGAAGCAGAACTAACAACTTTGTCTCCTGAAGATTTTAGCAGTATTGTTGACTTCCTCACCAAATTCAAAGAAGTCCTCACTCAATACAAAGGCAGTGGGAAGAAAAATACTGAAGAAGAATGCATTTATCTAATTCTTTCTAAACTAAATGGTGTATTTCAAATCTTTGCTACCACCTTTCTATCTACCAAAGATGCTCTTGGTGCAACCTTTAAAATGCCCTCTTTAGAAGAATTTTGTGATAGACTAACTAGGGAAGAAACAAAACTTGCAAGATATGAGATATCTTCCTCTTCCTCTTCCTCAAAAGCCTTAGTAGCCTCCACCTCTACTAAAGAAAAATTCAAAAAGAAGGAAAGGAATCCCATAACTTGTACTCACTGTAAAAAGAATGGTCATTCTGCAAACAAATGCTGGAAAATATTACAACAACTAGAGGCAGCTATGAAGGATCAAAATATAGACAATAAAAAGAAAATAGGAAAAGCCCTAAATGTTCAAGGGAAAACCTCCAATTCTTCCTCTAATTACTAGGTCCTAGATTCTGGAGCTACTCATCACATGTCTGCTTCAGATGAGTCATTCTCTTCTATCTCCTCTAGCTCTACATGTAGCATAGAAGTGGGTGACTCTTCCTTTATCCCAATCAAAGGAAAGGGGGACATAATCATTGATGGTGGCTCTATAAATAATGTTCTCTATGTTCCAAACATTGCCACAAATCTCCTCTCCATCTATCAAATTTGTACTTCTGGAAAGGGGAAAACAGTTCTCTTCTCTCCAACAGGAGTTGAGATAAGAGACTTTCAAGATCCCCATTCTCTCATAGCTAAAGGAGATATTGATCACAACACTCACCTATTTCACTTCAAAGGATTCAAAAATCTAGAAGGGGCCTCCTGTTTTGTGGCTCATGGAGATCTTGAAAGCAAAATTTGGCATGAAAGGTTTGGTCATCTTAGTTACAACTACCTAAAGGATTTGAGCACCCATGATATGGTAACAAGGTTTACCCCAAGTCTCTTCTATTGATGGAGTTTGTCCTGGATGTGCTCTTGGAAAGCAACATCAAGATCCTTTCCACTCAAGTAGTTCTCTAAAAGCCTCATCCCCTCTAGAACTAATCCATAGTGACTTGATGACTTTTCCTGAACCTTCTTTCAAAGGAGAAAAGTATGCTCTAACCTTTATTGATGACTTTTCTAGAAGAACTTGGGTCTACTTCCTAAAATATAAAAGTGATGTTCTATCCCACTTTAAAGTTTTCAAAGCCTTAGTTGAAAATCAGGCCTCTTGCAAAATCAAGAAAATTCACATAGATAATGGGGGGAATACTGCAGTAATGAGTTCTCCATATTTCTATCAAGTCATGGCATCATTCATCAACATTCTGTCTCCCATAATCCTCAACAAAATGGCATTGTAGAAAGGAAAAACTGGACATTAAAAGAAATGGCAAATTGTATGCTCCATTCAAGAGATCTTCCAAAAATTTTTTGGGCAGAAGCTATTAACTGTGCCAATTATATTCAAAATCGCACACCTCATAAAGCTCTTGACCATTTAACTCTTGAAGAAGCATGGTCTGGCTCAAAACCAGATGTTTCCTACTTCAATATTTTTGGGTGTACTGCTTGGGCTCACATCCCAAAGAAGAAAAGGAAGGCTCTAGATAAGAAAAGCAAAAATCTCATCTTTGTTGGTTATTGTGAAGAATTGAAAGCATACAAGCTCCTTGATCCCTCAACTCATGAGGTATTATTTCATAGGAATGTCCAATTTGATGAAACATTCCCTCAAAAAGATCCTCAATCCCCCTCTTCCTCCATTGAGCCTTCTCCTATAGTAGAACCTCAATATTATGAAGAGCCAACTCTTGAAGTTAACTTGGAAATTGATAATCAAGATGAGGAACCTGTAACTCCAACTCAATGTCTTTCAACTCCTTCTACTCCTTCCACTATGCCAAAATGGGCCCGCACCATTGTTAAAGAAGCTACTCCTTACATCCAAAATCTTCCATCAACCAGATCATCCAACCCCATAGGCACTGGTCTTGTCTGTCAGTCTATTTCCTCTGATCCTCAATCCTTCAAAGAAGCAACAGGTATCAAAGAATGGGATGATGCCATGGAAAATGAATTTTCTTCCTTAATCAAAAACAAAACTTGGGATTTAGTTCCCTTGCCCAAAGGAAGGAAGTTAGTTCATTGTAAATGGATCTACAAAATAAAATATGGGCCTAATGGAGAAATAGACAAACACAAAGCTCGCCTAGTAGCCAAAGGTTTTTCTCAAATTGAAGGTATTGACTATGCAGAAACCTTTGCTCTAGTTGCTAAAATGGATTCTGTTAGACTGGTTCTTGCTCTGGCTGCTTCCCAAAAGTGGCATGTCTATCAAATGGATGTAAAAAGTGCTTTCTTACATGGGGACTTAAAAGAAGAAATATTCATGGAACAACCTGCTGGTTTCACTCAAGACTCCTCTCTTGTTTGTAGGCTAAAAAGTCTCTCTATGGCCTCAAACAAGCCCCTAGAGCTTGGTATGAAAATATGGACTCCTTCCTTCTTTCCATAGGTTTTTCTCATTGTGAGTCTGATAACACAGTCTACATTTGGAGAAATGAAGGCAAAATCACCATTCTTGTTCTATATGTTGATGATCTTCTTCTCACTGGTAGTAACTTCACTCACATTCAGACTATAAAAGACTCCCTCTCTAAAAAATTTGAAATGGCTGATCTAGGTCTAGCTCATTACTTCCTTGGGATCCAAATAAGTCAAACAGATGCAGGAATTTCATTATGTCAACAAAAGTACACTCTAGATCTTCTTCAAAGATTTAAAATGATAGATTGCAAACCTTCTCCTACCCCTTTTCAATCTGGCATTCATCTTAGTACTTCCTACTCATCCCCTCTATGTGATGCAACTCTATACCATCAACTTGTAGGAAGTCTGTTATACCTTACTCATACTCACCCAGATATCTCATATGTTGTTGGCCTCATATCCAGATTCTCTCATCAACCTCATTTCAGTCATTGGCAAGCAGCAAAAAGAATCCTCCGTTACTTGCAAGGCACTACGCACTTTGGGCTCTTCTATAAGGGAAATTCCATGGATATCATTGGCTACACAGATTCATATTGGGCAGGTTCAATAGAAGACATATGTTCAACCTCAGGCTATGTCTTTTGCCTTGGTTCTTCACCAATAGCCTGGTTATGCAAGAAACAACAAGCAATAGCCTTATCTTCTACAGAGGCAGAATACAAGGTAGCAATTTTAGCTAGTCAAGAAGCTCTTTGGCTTCGTCAAATTCTGAGAGAATTTGGTTTCTCCCATGAAAAGCCTATAACTCTTTGGTGTGACAATCAGAGCACAATTCATATTGCATGCAATCCGGTTGAGCATCAACGCACCAAGCACATTGAGATACACATGCACTTCATAAGACAACATATTCAGAATGGGGATATATACTTGGACTATATTCCAACTGAGAATCAAATTGCAGATATCTTCACCAAGTCATTTCCTTCTTCCGCGTTACCTTCAATTGTGAGATAAACTTGGAGTAATACAACTGCATTGATTGAATATTTTTTCCCTTGTTTTTTTCCCCCCCCCAAAAAATTTTATGAGGACAATCTTCACCATACGAAGACAAGCCTCTCTTCTTCTCATAGTTGGTTTTTCCCCATAGGGGTTTTTTCACCAACTATATATTGTATATGAGTACCTAATCAGGCCAAGTTGTCGGGACTCATCTTTCTTTTTGTATAAAGAGGACAATCTTCGCCATACGAAGACAAGCCTCTCTTCTTCTCATAGTTGGTTTTTCCCCACAGGGGTTTTTTCACCAACTATATATTGTAAATGAGTACCTAATCAGGCCAAGTTGTCGGGACTCATCTTTATTTTTGTATAAAGAGGACAATATTCGCCATACGAAGACAAGCCTCTTCTTCCTTTTGATTGATGGTTTTTCCCAGGACCATCTTCTTCTCATAGTTTTTTCCCCATAGGGTTTTTTCACCAACTATATATTGTAAATGAGTACCTCATCAGGCCAAGTTGTCGGGACTCATCTTTCTTATTGTATTAAGAGGACAATATTCACCATACGAAGACAAGCCTCTTACTTCCTTTTGATTGATGGTTTTTCCCATTGGGTTTTTACCATATCTTCAAAAAGAAGTCATTGTACATGAGTACCTCATCAGGCCTTGTTGTCGGGACTCATTTGTACGAATCTCCCCTAGTATCACTTAAGGGGGGTGTTAGAATAAGTGAATATTCTCTTAAGTTCTACTAGGATAGACACACTTGAGTTTCCACTCCTCCATGTGTCAGGAGAACTCTCAGTGGTGTCTTCATCAGGTTTGATGAGTTGTTGTAATCCAATGGCTCTCAATGATCAACTTTGCTATTTATACAAAGTTGATCCTTGGAATAAATCAATCAGTTCCACTCTTCTCTTCATATTTTGTGTAATGCTTTGCATGTCTATTATTGGGAAATTCTAACATATACCATTACCAACTTAAGCTTATGTGTCTATTAAAATGACCATAGTAAGAGGAGGGCTCAAGGAAGTGATTGTGTGAATATTATAGTTTGATATTTTTTGGTTTATTTTCTAGGATCACTCCTATTTAGTGGTGGTGTTTCCCATCCTATGTGGTAAAGTCTCTTTTATGGGATCCTTACTAAGTCTTCCCACTAGTTTCTTTCCTTCATATAGATCTTGTTTGTTGTATTTATAGGTGTACTTGTCTAATGAATTATGGTCAACAAGTGTATATTTTGGTGATCTTATGGATATTTTATAGTTACCTCATTATAGTCTACCCCTTGGTTTACCTTATTCGTATTTATATCTACACTAGAGGCATAAGAGTAAGGAACTACCAAGAAAAATTGGTAAATTAGGAATTCACTATACAATGTGCTAATTTATTGTGATATTTTATTATGTAAGTCCTATAGGACACAATTAACCTCATGGTTAAACTTGTAGAGAGGAAAACACACCATTTTCATTGATTCAAAGGATTTACAAATAATTACAATCTTTTATAAAATTGCCATAGTGGGCTTACAAAATTGGGATTTACAAGATGGAAAGAGCCCTCTTCACAAAACGAAGTAAGATAGTACCCAATGTCTTTGAAATACACCTCAAAATATGGATGGATTTCTTGCTTCACTTGAAGGATGGACCATCCTTGATTGCATGCACTCTTGTGAATACCTTCACACAATCAGTCACAAAGAATCAATAGCATTTACTAGGCCTATCTTGATTAGGTCCAAATTTCACAAAAATATGCAAATCAATAACAAAGCATTCAAAACAACATCAAAATGCTATGGCATAAAAAAATCTATAAAACACAAACAAAACTTACCTTACTTACCATATCATGATTTTCTGCTATTGATTGTTGTTGATTCTATGACTATTGTAGTTTTTGGAATGTACCCATTTGGGGCATATGATTATTGAAACTTTCTAGAGATGTTCTATTGGGTGCTAGTAGCTTTTGGTAGCAATGCAGAGCCAATATGATGATTTAGTTACAAATAAATTGAAAAATGAAATACATGCATATGGAGGTTTTCAATAATGGCCATGGTTGAAAAGGGGGCAAGTGCATGCAAATAAGATTCCACAAGGATTTTGGTAGAGATTGAATATATATTCTTAAAATTCCCCTCAAGGAAGACATAAAGGGGGGTTTTAATAGAATTTTGAAAGGGGGAAAGGGTTGGTGAAGTGGATATTGGATTGGGATATGTTGCATGTGAACTAGAGATTATATTGGAGTGAGATGTGCACATATGAACTAGAGATTAGATTGGAGTGAGATGTGCACATATGAACTAGAGTATGAAGTAGAGTGAGATGTGCATATATGAGTTGGAGATTATGAATTGGAGTACACATATTTACTGGATATTGGAATGGAGTGAGATGTTGTATGTGAACCAGAGATTAGATTAGAGTGAGATGTGCACATATGAACTAGATATTGGATTGGAATATGTGCACATTGGATAAGAAGGAATATGGAAGTCGCATGGTGACTAGGGACTTAGTGTAGGAGAATGTGACATTACTATTATATTATATTTTTATTTATTTATCTAAATTTTGTAAGTTTTTATGTTGCAAATATGGGATTTTAGGATTTTGAGGATTATTTGGGAATTTACAAAATATGCCTAAAATAGTTTTTAGAAAATATTTATTTGACACTTTTTAGGTGTCTATATTTACCCTTTTTATACCATGTTGTGTGTAAACACAATGCGATGCAAACATATATGACACTAATTTGTTGGATTGGTGATAGAGGATGATGATGATTGTTGATGGATGACCATGGTGTTTGATGTACTGCAATAATATCTTGAGGAGGAATATGTAAAATTGCCTCAAGTTAGGGATAATGTAAGATGCCCTAATCATGAAATGGTCAAATATCCTTGAAAATTTACCTTTAGGATATTGATGGGATCACAAGTGGTAAGTTGGCTAGCCATTGGTAGGTATCCTCATGTCTCTATAAATCAAATGTAGGTTGTCTTAAGTTACCACCTCGATGAAATAAGTGCATGATTAATTGTACAAACATTGGCAATGAACATACCAAATTGAATTAGATTTTTATTTAAGAAGAGAAGTTCTATTATTTTCCCTAGTAGATGAGGTTTAATGATAACCTTAGGCAAATATTTTTGGACACATGTGATTTCAAAATTGGGTGTTTGGGTATTGGACTTTTGGGATAAAATTTAATGTGTATTGTCTACCCCCTCAAGCAGTGAGGTGAGTGAGGAAGAAATGGATGAAAGTGATGAAGCGTGTGACAAGAATTTAATGGGCAATTTCAAAATGGAAAGGAATGTGACCAAAATTAAATATTGTTAATTGTTGGCATGTTTGTTTTTGTGAAAAGGTTGAGGGCCACAATTTTATATATTAAGTATGTATGATAGGTTATGCTTGCATGCATTCTGAGTGGATCCTATGGAAAGGTATTATTGTGTATGATTATGTATTCAGTTTATGAGGTGTATATAGATATATACATGATTTTATGATCATATGATGAATACTATATTTATGATAGATGATTGAGATTATTGTAGATGTATGTGATTGATTATTGTTGAGTGGATGTATTTTATTAGATGTATATGATATATGGGATGATAGATATGTTGATATAAATAATGATATAATGAATTATATAGATGATGTAAACTCATAGGTGCTTATGTGATTACATTTTGAAAATGTGTTTAGGCATGTCACTAGTCACAATTAGTTTAATTAGTCCTTAACATACAAACAAGCACATAGATAAGGTAATATAACATAAAATAAAAGGGAGAAAATATAATTTTGATACACAATGAACAATGGAAACTACTATATAGGACAAGCATAAAAAATAATATAGGTATACAATGAATGAATGGGAACGAACGTGGGGGGTGTCCTAGATGCCTTAAGAGTGTTAGATCCTAGAACTATTTTAGAAAATTTAGAAACCCTAGTAATATCAATCAAGATCATTTATTACCCAATAAATATCCCATAGAGACCTAGACCATATTATAAAAATATCAATCTAATCAGGGAACAATGTGTGTGTAGTGAGGTTCATTGCCAAATTTTGAGTAAGTTATGACTAGCAAATTATAGGAAAAGCAAATAGAAGCAAGCTCATCCATGATAAATCAAATGTTTATACAAAAAAATATTTCTAATGTGATATAAATGTCACCACATAGAGGGCATACTCCATTGCTAGTAAGGCATTTATATCCCCGATGGAGGTTATCCCCATAATCCTTTGATGTTACTCCACTATTGATCGGGTGTTTATAGCCTCAATGGAGATGTCTAAAAATACCTAAGGAACCGAGATGTTTACTCTTTTTCTCAATATCTTCTCTCTCTATATATTTTTTAAACATGCACATTGGATCCTTAGGTTCAAATTATGTGCATAATAGGATGAGTAGGGGAAATTGTTCACTTTATAGTGAAAGCTACACATGGCTTTGTCTTCCTAAAACTCAAAATTAAATTAATATGTGTGAGATGTGTGTGATCCTAGAGAGAGCTCTAGTTAGCCAAGGTATACCAAAATACCAAAATATCCTTAGTGTTAGCTTTTGATGAGTATATGATATAGGAAATGCAACCACAAGATGTAAGATAAGCAATCTATGATATCTATATGATAATGGCACTATAATATGCAAGAAAATGATAAGAGAAACTTTTGCAATAACTCAAAAATATGCCATTAATGAAAGCTTACAAAAATAGTACAATGCAGTATAATGGAGGACATGAACACTCCATAAACTATTTTTGAAGAGCTACATTGTACCACACTACCAATCTATACTATGCACTCTCTATATTCTCTCCTCTCTACTTCACTCACTATAAGGCCTATATATAGGAAGATAAGTTCCTTGGCCCTCACTCTACCTTTGACTCTATCCTATGACTCATGTACATGTGGACTACATGCACATTTACATCATTGCACATTCTAACACTTGTGCATTTATTATATGTTGAAGTAACTACATAACTTTACTCTAAAGTAAACTCCTACTCTAGTAATGTACCCAAGGTGGTACATTAGCATGTACCCAATAATGTAATATACTCTAACACCCCCTTGTATTACATTATTTGGGTATTGAAGACTTTAGTCTTCAATATGGATCTTTATCTTTTGGATATTCTTCAACTTGATCTAGTTCTTCTTCTTCTTCTTCTTCTATCTTCATGTTGTCTCTTCTTGTCTTTTTCATTCCACTGGTTTTTGTTGTTTCAAAGAATTTGGAAGAGTCTTTGATCTTGTAGTCTTCTAAGTATCCTTGATGTACTAGTGATCTTATAATCTTGCAAGTCATACGTGGATCAAAATTGCTTTCTTTTCTGTTCATCGGTTTTTTGTATGGCCTGTTTCCTTGATCTTCAAAAATATCAAGCTTGAACTCATTGTTAGTGGATGCTTCTAAAATAAGAACTTGGAAGAAACAATCTAATCTGAATATTAGTCTCTCCTCAAATATTTTATAGTACTTGTCTTTGTAGTAATAGAAGTAAGATGAATGAGATTTCTCTCCATAATATTTACATGGGTGGAAACTCTAGTAGTTTACCTTCTCATGCCCAAATTTGCTACAATAGGTGCATAGCAAAGGTACCCCAACTTCTTTGTTATCTATTTTAGGAATATCATGTTTGTCTATTTCCTTGATGAAATAGTTAAACCATGTGTGTACAATTGAAGCTATGCCATCTTTACTCCTTTCATAAATCTGTATGAGGTCTTTTTATATTCTTTTCTACCTTTTCAATATCTTCATTAGTGTAGTTATCATCAACTCCCTTTACTATTTCACTAGAAGATGTTCCTGAAGAATCTACTTTCACCAAACTATTAGTTTGTGAGTTTTCAAAAATATTTTTAAATTCCATTGATTCTTCTCTTCCATTTTCATCTTCCTTATTATCCAATGAATTCTCTGAATTATCAATCATGCTTTCCATTGAATCAAGTGTATTTCTAAGCCATTTCCTTACTCCTTTTCTAATTACATTATTTAATGTGTTCTTTGGAGTGGACATCCTTATAGCTCCCTAGTTTAGAGTATGTGAACTAATTTGATAAAACCCTTTTAAGACTTAGGTTTTGTAGGATTCCTTATGTCTCCCTAGTGATTAGAGTATGCTATAAACTTGATAAAGTGCTTAGCAAGTATTAGTTCACCTTTTGAGTTGATTTTGTAATGTTTTGGGAATGATAATAACCAACTCCTATTTCACCTTATTTCTCCTATTGAAGTATTCACTTTTCAATTTAATGGAGTTCTCTATGGTTGGATTCCTTTTGTCTCTTTAATGTGACTATGAGACAAGTGTAAGCAATAAATTCCAACTCTTTTAGCAAGCAATGATTTTGCTCCTTTATCCTTAAATTTTAATGATTCAATTTTCTAAATTCCAATTAATTAAAGTTTGATGTAGCACTCCTTATATCTCCCTAATTTGGAATTTTAGAAATTGATGATATTTACAATATAATAATAATTTGTTTTCCAAGTAGAAACCCTTATATCTCCTATGATATTGATTGCAAATATTAATATACTTGTATTTCAATTAATGTGATTTGAAATACTATTTAAGGATATAAACTCCTATTGATTTGCTTTCAAGTTTACTAAGGTTGAGTTTGCAATATCTTTAATGCAAATAATAATGATTTCAACCTTATATACTATGCCTTATCACTCCTTAATGAAAGCAAATATTATAGTGTGTGAATCTCAAGCAATTAATACTTCCTTTGCTTTAATTGACTTCTATCTCTCTAAGGCTGATTTTTCAATGCAATAACATATAACTTTCAACCTTATATTAAGCACCTTATAACTCCCTAAAACTTAAGGAAAGCAAATATTAAGTAATATACGTCTATTACCTTCCTTGCAAAGTATGATGCATGAGTTGATTGGTCGATGGTGAGACTCTTTAATCCAGGTGCTAGTCTTCACCTTATAACATGAGCATTAATGCTCTTCTACGAATGATGCTCCTCTATGATAGACTTGTGTTGCACTTTGACTCCGATATCAATGCTGGACTCCTACGTATGGCAATGAGAAATTAATGCTCAATGTTGAGTGCTCCTCATCTAATCCTTGACTTCGTGCCTTGAGTTCGCTCTCAATCGTACCTCTAATTCTATCTTGATCGCATCTTTAATTCTCTCCTCACTTAATGCTTGCTGAAGATACACTTCCACTCTCTAAGTACTCTTGTTTGGGTGGCTATAAGTATGCTTTTGCCTTCTTGACATAGGTGCCAAGTGGCACTAAGCATTACCCAGGACTTTGGTCTCCTCCTTAGGTGGTGCAACACTGATGTAGGACTTGATAGGTGGTATAACACATGGTGCAGTAACTCTTGAGCATTGGAAAATGTAGGTGAGCACTCAAGATGCTCTTCTTGAGCATTGAATCAATGATGGGAGCGTTACTTAGTTTGGGTGCCCTTCCTTCTTGAGCGTGGGTGTTATGGTTATGAAGATGCTCTTACACCTTTGTGCCAAGTGGCACAATATTCCTCCCTTTGTTGAGACAAGTGTTTATGCCTTCCCTTGCATGCACACTTACTTTCAATGTACCAAACTCCTTAAGGCTTCTCAATGCTTGTTCTTGCCAACTATTTGCAAGCTTTCTTTGGCTCCTTTGTGACAACGAAGTGTGAGATGGCTCCTCTTTTTCTCTAGTAAATATGGATGGTGTTCTCCCACAAGGTTGGCTCCAACTATGGTGATTGTAGGATGCTTCAACACTACCCTCCTGGCTGATGATTCTTCTTCAATCGATGGTAGATCTTGGGTGCTCCAGCTAGTGGTTCAACCAAGCTATTGCTTGGGTAAGGTGCTCCTTGTATGCTCTTGTTTTTACGTAACTTGTGCTTCATTATCCTTAGTATTATCCTCCTTGCAATGAGTGCTAGCTTCTTACATAGGATTGTTGATGTTGCAGGTTGCTTGTTGCGTAGGCATTGAGTTGGTGTCTTGTTACACCTTGGTGAAGTGGGTATCGAGCCCTTTGGACTGGACTCTACTCTTAAGCACCTTGAGTTTGTGCTTTCACCTTGCTAACGGTGGATGTTGAGCCCTCTAGAATGGCTCTTCTTTTAAGCACTTTGACTATGCTTTCCTTTCGCTAATGGTGGTCACTTGTAGATAAGACAATGGGCTATGTAATGTGTCCTTGAGACACTTAAATCATTGTCTTATTTTGGTGTAACGTAGAAGACAAATGAGGTGCTTGTAAACAACTTGTAATAGCCTGTAATATGCTACTTGATTGCACCTAAAATCTGAGACTCTTCTAGTCTTCTTTTGTAGCTTCTTTTTCTGGTTTTAGATAGCGGCTTTCTTCTCCACTCCTTGGAGGTATATCACCCTTTTAGTGGCTTTACTATGCCACAATAAGTTGCAGGTTTTATGTGCACAATAGTGTCTCTAGAAACTTTACTCTTACCCTATTTTGTGCACTAAAACTTTCTTCTTTGATAAAATTTTAATGCACTTTAAAGAACTTAAGGGTAACCAATATAATGCACTAATAACAACCTTCAAATGCACTATAATCTCTACAAATTTTTCTTTCTATCAAAATATATCTAATCTCCTATTTAATGTGCAGGTATTAACCTTAAAAGAAACTATCTTCTGCACTCCCTTGAAGATTATAATATGCAACCTTCTCTTTGCAACTTTTTAAACTCTAATATGGTGCTTAATGAATCTTAATAATGAACCAAAAATCTAAAGTTCAACTAATGAACCTTTTTGCACCAAAGTTGCTTACCTTAATGAACTATGTAGATGAAGGATTGCAAGGTGATTAGATTCACCTTATTGCTACCTTTTACTGGATGAAATCACAACTCTTCTTGACTATCTGAAATAGTTCTTTAGCTCACCTATTTGCAGCTTTGAAACCCTCTAACTTGCTACCCTGAATCTGTAGTAGGTGACTTTAATTATCCTTCAGAATGTACTCTATAAATCTGAAGTTTCATAACTAGTAATGTTATCCTAATTGCTGCCCTTTCATAGTCAATTATTTCACTGAAATGCTATCCTTGAATCTCAAAAATTTGGTAGGGAACTCCTCCAAATCACAGCTGAGATTTTCCTTCAAGAACCCTTCAGTTTTTTACTATAGAAACCAGTTGATCTCCTTTCTCTGAATGAGCCTTCTAGCCTTCAAAGGTAATCTTCAAACCTCTCAAGTTTGGTAGTAATATCTGGCTCCTTTCTCCTTCAACCTCCTTGTCAAATTTTGACTTCAATCTAGGCCTTCTTCTCAAGAATCTGAAAGTCTTGAGGTCTTCACCAATCTCCTTCAAAATTTGGCAAGCTTCTTGCCAAATCTATCTTTGTTTGGGCTTGTTGTCGAATGGTGACAATTGTCCCAAAATCTTCCTTTATCAGGAACTTCTCCTTGGTGGTAAATTTCTCCAATGAGTTCTCCTAGGAACTCCTTCAATGGCCTTCTCTGAATCTCCTTCAATAAGGCTCACCAAGCCTTCTCCTTGTTTCTCCTTGAGACCTCTTCTTTGGGGTCTTCACTCTTGTAGCTTCTCTAGTCTTCCCAATGAGACCTTTTCTTCAACCTTCTACTATGGAAGTTTGGCAATGAGATCTCCCTCTCGGATCTCTGAAATCTATTGCTTCAAGAATAGGACTTTTGCTAGTCCTTTTCTATCTCTTCCAAAACTAGAAGTTCTTCAATGGGACCTTCTATGGGTCTCTTCAACTTCTTCAAGGTGAAGTCTTCAATATTCAATGGAGATCACCAATCTCCTATCTTCATCGAGAATCTTCTCTAGAGTCTCTTCAATCTACTATTTGTAGTCTTCAATGGAGATCACCAACCTCCAATCTTCTCCTGGACTCTTCTCTAGAGTCTCTTCTTCCTCGAATCTACAACAAGGCTCCTATGGCCTTTTCTTCTTCTGCTCTCTATAGGTCTACAATCTCTAGCAATGGGACCTTTTCTACAGGCCTCCAAATCTTCTATCTTCTATTTGTTGCTTCTAGTTTTGGATTGATTCCAAAGAAGATATTCTTCCTAGATCTATGTAGGAAGCTTCCCAACTTTCTTTGAATCTCCTTTTTCCTACAACAAAGTATTAGGACTATAATGGAAGAAATTCTAAATCTAGAGATAATCAATATTCACTAGTTGATTTGTCAATCTAGTGGAATCAATGTTGAGTCCTAGTCTTCACAAGTTTTTCTGCAACCCTGTGGAAAGACTCTAGCCAAATGCAATCTCAAAAATTTTGTAAATGATATTTTTGGATTTCTCTCAATCTCACTTGTGGCTCTCCCTATTTCCTATCAATCTACCATGTGCTCTGATACCACTATTAGCTTTTGATGAGTATATGATATAGGAAATGCAACCACAAGATGTAAGATAAGCAATATATGATAACTATATGATAATGACACTATAATATGTAGGAAAATGATAAGAGAAACTTTTGCAATAACTCAAAAATATGCCATTAATGAAAGCTTACAAAAATAGTACAATGCAGTATAATGGAGGACATGAACACTCCATAAACTATTTTTGAAGAGCTACATTGTACCACACTACCAATCTATACTATGCACTCTCTATATTCTCTCCTCTCTTATTTCACTCACTATAAGGCCTATATATAGGAAGATAAGTTCCTTGGCCCTCACTCTACCTTTGACTCTATCCTATGACTCATGTACATGTGGACTACATGCACATTTACATCATTGCACATTCTAACACTTGTGCATTTATTACATTGCTTGAAGTAACTACTTAACTTTACTCTAAAGTAAACTCCTACTCTAGTAATGTACCAAAGGTGGTACATTGACATGTACCCAATAATGTAATATACTCTAATACTTAGAACATGATGGTGTTTGATAAAGGCTGATTGGAATACTAGTTATGACTGAATAACCAAAAAAACCTCTATGTCTTAAACAACCTAAGATATGAGGACAAATGGGACAAGGAAGACATGTGAAATAAGTATGATGGATAAACCATATAATTAAAAATATGTTTTGACACATGAGAGAATAAGCCATAATAGATAAAGGTAGAATAAACAAAGTATGATAGACATGGACAAAGATGTAATGGATAAATATGTACAATTACTTTATATCATTAATTAATTAATTCAATCAAGAGTAGGAAACACATATTCACAAACCCAAAAAGGAGATCATATGATGATGCTATGAGCCTTATGTATAAGTATAAAGTATACATGCAATGGATGTATGAGTGCGAGAGATGCAATGTGGAAAAAATTTGAGGTGGGGAAGACTTTCAACTCCTCTTAGACACAAAATCAGTTGGAAGGAGTGTCAACTCCCCCAGATAGAGAAGTGGTTGTGAAGGAGGGATGACTCCCCTAGTCTAGAGGAGGGTTTTAAAAAAGGATGGACTCCCCCAATTAGAGAATTGGGATGAATAGAAGGAGATAAATGATAAATAAAGGAGGGTTGAAGGAGATGAAAATAATGAAGGACTAGCGGGGTTGGTGAGTAAATGGATGATGATGATGATTGATAATGGATGTGATCAAACTGAAGTGACATTTGAGAAGGAGACATTAGATTATCTCGAATCATGATCAATGTGAGATGCCCTAGTGATAGAAGGGGAAAATATATTTAAACCTTATCATTGATAGATTGTTGAGCATATTTAATTTAGTAATTAGGCTAGCCATATGGTAGGTTTTCTCAATATATTGCTAATTCATTATAAGTGGTCTTAAGTTATCATCTCAATGCAACATAGGCATGGGTAACTGTACAAGCATAGACATGGGGTGTATTAAATTGGGATTGGATTGGGATTTTGATTTGATAAGAGAATTTTTTATCTTTCCCCAACAAAGGAGGGCTAGTGATAGTCTCAAGAAATGCTCTTGGACAAACATAGATTCCAAGAATGGGTTTTGAGTATTGATCAAGTTCACAACATTGATATGGTAATGTTATCCAACTCAAGTGGTAAGATGATTTATGATGGTATGTGATTAGTTTTGTGTGGATTCGATGGTAGAAATTGAGATAATGTGGAAATAATAAAGGGTATGTTTCACTAGAAGTAAAATATTATAGAAGAATAAATTTGTTGGGAAGGGGTCACATCAATGAGATGGTAAGTTCCTCGTGATCTATCAAATATTGTACTAAATGTTTGAAATATCTATAGTGGTCAATCTCGTGACCCTTTTGATGATAGTAGATGTAATAGTGATGTTACTTATACCATTTAGGTTTGGCCTTGGTGTTTTTTTATGGATGAGTGTTAGGTAAGGAAATTACTTTTATGTCATACAATTTTTGAAAGATCATCGATAGTGGCTTCGATAGTGGCATCTAGGTATGATATGGATGATGAGGATGATGAGGAATATGGATATCTTGGATGAAGTAATATTGGATAAAGTAATATTATGATGATTTTGTGGAGGTCTTTTTGTGGCTAAACTATATCTCAAGATTTTTGAGTCAGTTGAGGATGTCCCACAAGTTAGTTAGAGATGAATTTGGAGGGGTTGGGATAGGATTTGAGTGTTTGATGATGGGGTTAGGATTAAGTGGGTAGGAAAAATAATATTAATAGGTTAAGGGTAGAGGAAGGGTCTTAGATGAATAGTAAGAAAGTGTACCATAGGTTGCATGAGACACTCATGATAGAGGATAGGATGTCAAGAGAAGAAAAGGAAGAGAAGGTGTTGGAATAAGAGGTGGAAGACATGGAGTGGTTTGATGAGAGGAGGATGAATTACTCTTCTCATGAGGACACTTGGTAAAATTGGTGTGGGTGGCCTAATGTATTATGCCTTGGTTAGAATAGAAATTCTTGAATAGTTCATGTCACTAGGAGAGGAGGTATTATGGATAGTGGATAGGGTATCACATGGGATGAGGGGAACCTCTTATGCATGGATGCGAGGATTTACTAAATAATTAGGGAGGATAGGTCATAAAGGAGGAGGTATGAATTTCAAAGGTAAAGGTAATGTAGTCAATGTAGAGGACATGCCTTGGGGTCATTTTACGATTATTGATTAGGATAACATTAGTTCTTGGTGATGATGCTTATCATTTGAATAAAACCTTGGTAAGATGGAATGTTATTTACATGGTTGATTTGATTAGGTGCAATAGTAGAAATTGAGATACCATTATATTATTATGCAAGCCCATGTGGTGGTAAAGGATTTTGATATATTCCAAGGTTTTGGTTAAGAGGGGCCAAAGTATTATCAACTGTAATGTTCTCTTGATCTATCATATCTTGAACTAGGTTCTTAAGCTACTGATAATCATTGATTTCAAGACCCATTTTGTGATCATAAACATAAAAGTATTGTTCCTTATACCATTTTAGTTTAGGATTGTTAGGATCTTTAGGTAAAATTCTTAGCAAGGAAATCACTTGTTCCTCATATGAATTTTGGAATATTATGGACAAAGGCTATGAAATAGGGGTGTAATTGTGGGGAGAATGAGTAGGGTGATGAGTAGAAGGATGGAAAGAAGAAGAAATATCGGTGGGTTGAGAGGGTGGTGACTAATCCTGATAAGAAAGTTGTAGGACTTGAGCACTTGGTTGTATAGGAATTTTGGGGTGCTCAACACTACCTTGTTCACTTAGGGTGACTTGGATTAGCTATTTTTATTTTCTTTGTTATAGTTGTTGAGGTACTCATTTTTCTTGAGTTTAATTTTTCCTTATTGCACTTTTATGTCTTTGGTTATTTTTGCCTGAGATATAACTTCCTTGAAGGTGCAAGGTTGTTGAATTTGTAATAGTGCAAAGATATGATTCGCATAACTTTGAGCAAAAAAATTGACCAATTTGGTGTAAGGGATTGAGAATGTCAATTTATTGATGGTATTCCTCCATATAGCAACATAATCATCGTTTGGTGCATCCTCCAATTGGTAAACACTATAGATGTTTAACAAAGAATTCCTCTTTTGATGTTGAATGAAAAGTTCTCCGAGAAGAGGTTTGTCAGTTATTCAAGGAAGAAAGGTTATGTTGTGGCAAATGATTATACCAATATAAATCTTGTCCTACAAGGGACATTGTAAAAGTGCAAAACATCAGAAGATCATTTTAATTGATCAAATAACATGCATAAATGTAATTTTATAAGTGTTGTTTAGCATCCTCTTTTCTCTTGAAATTTTCAAACTTAGGCATCTCAAAACAAAAGTGATAGAGAAGGATAGGGATTGATGGATGTATGAGTTGATTTCACAATTGGATAAGGGTAGGTATGCTTGGTTGTAATTCTAAATGATGGATGCAATTCATCAGTCTCTAAATCTCATTTTTTGGATCTAGGGATGCTTAAGGAGGCTCAAATTATAGGAAAAAATGAGTGATTTCATGGGTGTAATGGTATAGAGCTGCATAAGGATAGTAAGGATGAGAGAGATAATATGTAAGTGGGCTATGTGACATAAGCCATATGGGGTACACACGATGAGGAAGATGGTGGGTAATGAGGTGGAGGTTGGAGGACTTGAGAAATAGGAGGAGGTGGATATATCCATGGCATGTTCATCACATGAACTTGACCGATGTTTGGTGGTACATATATGTGGTATAATCTTGGGATTGTGTAGATTTTCATTGATGAGAAGTTAGAGGATGTAATTATGGCACTGTGAGTTGTATAGGATTCCAAGAAATATGTTGCATGAATAAAGAAGCATGGTGAGAAGGATGTGGATTAAGAGGACGAATAAAGATAATAAGTGAATATAGAGGTTAGGAAGAAATATGGAAATGAATGGGAGGAGGTTTATGAGAAGTGTTAGCATGCACATGCTGTGAGAAATTAGAATGATAAGGATATTGAAGAGTAGAAATTTATTGAAGAGAAGGAGTAGTAGAAGGATAAGAAGAATGTTGAAAGGGAGGAGTAGAAGGAGGGGAGGATCATAAGGAAGGGTAGAAGAAGCAACATGCATGCCAACAGGAGGAAGATTGGTAAGAGGAGGAAAATATGCAAAAGAGAGAGTGTAGTGGACAGTGTGGAATTATAAGGTGGGGTAGGGATATGGAATGATATCTGAGATGTGGGTGAAGTAGAATTGGAAATAATATTTAGTTAGGTATCAGGGAATGTATTGGACTCAAAGAAAGCATATGAAGGCAGCATAGAAATGAGAGGATTTTGAGAGAAGAAAGCAATTTTAGAAGAAAGGAGATTAATATTGATGGCAATCAACACAATGCCCATATTTTGGGTGATAATATGATAAGTATGCAAGAATGGGATATATGATTGGGAATGGAAGTGCTCTTGGGAAATAAATGGGAATGATTGTTCTAGGATTTGTACTCAAGATAAGGTGAGTCATGGTAAATTAGGTCGAGTCAGCGGCTACATTAAGGGATGCTATGAACCAGGAGATGATGGAGATAAATATTGAAGGATATGGGTAGTGTAGGCATGAAATGTATTATAGTAATAATGGAATATATTGAGGTTTGAATAAGATGAAGTTGTCTCATTGCTAGGGGTATCAGGAAATGTGATGTGGGTGGAATGATACATTAGGCCTTGGTCATGGTATGAGTTGTCAAACTAGTTTATCTTAGGTGGATAGGGAATATGGTGAAGGCCCTCATAGGATAGGTTACAATATGGGGTACATGGCACGTCCTTTGAACGATTTGGAGGAGTGGTTGAAGGATGAAGGATTTGCTATGAGCACTCCATAGAATGATGCACTTAAATCTCTAGCTTAGCTTCTGTTTTGGACCATAATCAACTAGGAAACAAAATAGAAGATGGAAAATCAAGCAAGATAGGCAAGGATCTATGTGGTTGATCTTCTAGTCTTCTATGTTTTTTTTTAATATTTTTGTGTGTTTTTGTTCTAGAATAATATCTATATAAGAAAAAAGGAATAAAACAACAAATAATAATGTAAGTGTTAAATTTGGATTGAATTTTGTGTTTTACATTGCATGGGTTTTGGACTTTTTTATTTTTATTTTTTATGACTATTTTTGGAGGATTTTTTGGACTATTTTTGAAAGTTTTTTTGTGTGTGTTTTGATTTAGCCTATCGCTAGGATATAAAAATATATGGATGGGGTGTATCTACAATGTGTGTTGTGCATACTACTCAATATATGCAAGAGTACATGGGGAGAAATAGTCCACAAAGGACCAAACAGGCTTCCTAGGATGAGGTTGGCTCAAGGTATCCTATGGGGACAAAAGACCTCAATTACCATTTTAAGGAGGTATGAGAGGTAGCATAGTCTAAAACCTACATAGTCCAGATGATCTTCCACTTCATCCTTAGTTAAGCTTGATAAAAAACAACAGTTGCACACCCACTATTTATTTAGACTTGTGAGTAAGGGTATCTAACCTTAGACTACCCCTAGATAATCCTAAGGGTAGTAAGTTTCTCAATGATGAAATATATGAGACTATGTAGAGGTTTCTATGGTATTTAGGGGGGCAATCAATGGTTGGATATGAAATCCAACATCTCTAATTGCAACCGATGCTTGGTGATGAAATCCAACATTGCCGAATTATTTTTGCAAAATATTGCTTGTGCATAAAATGTATTAATTTTGGATCTTGTTTGTCTTTTTTTTTTAATTATGTCTATCTAGAATGCACAAACAAAAATAACCTAAAAAATGTAAACTACAATTAAGAAACAAGGAAAGAAAATTAATCAAGAAAAAAAAAAAAATGAAGAAAACAAGAAACTTCTAAACTAAAAAAGAGAGAAAGAAACATATGCTACTTATATTAAATAAAGAAAATAAAATAAAGTACTTATACTATGGAAAAATATGAAATTAAACTAAATTAACAAAGCATGTAAAGTTGTATACTATAAAGCAATAAAAATGTGGAAAAAAAAACTTTACTCTAAAGAAACAATTAAAATACTTGAGATAAAACACCATTCTAAGAAAAAAAGAAAGAATAATGAAATTTACTCTAAGAAAGAATGCAAAGGATGAGAATGTTGATAATGTATTAAAACTAAATGATAAAAAAGAACAATATAATTACTTGTAAACTATTGCATGAAAGCAAAATCTAACAAGGAAATGCAAACAAATAAAATAAGAGACGACTAAAGGATGAAGGTGACATACCTTGGATCTAATTACTAATGGATTGAAACACACTTTAGATGATGCTATGATGTGTTTTAGGAGGCTAAAACCTGATTACTAAATCTAACTTAGAGAAACAATAGGCTAGAAAGGAACCGCTAGGGGTATGGTGGTCAGGACTATAAATTGCCAAGGATGTGGTGATCGTGACTATAAATTGCCAAGGGTGTGACAGTCTAGATTTGGAATTTAACTGACAAGATACTGACTCAAATGGGTCTTAGTATGGTTGTTTTTAATAGTTTCTATGTGATTTGTTGACTTGCAAGATAAACAAATTGTAAAAAGTAATATGCACAAAATATCTAAATATTGCGTAAGGCACATACTAAAATGAAAGACAACAAAGAAAAGACTAATTTTATTGCCTATAGCACTAAATATGCCGAGAGTGGTCAGGATTTTGGGTCCCACCATGATCACAAAAATGTAGAGAGAAAAACATACCATTTGCATTGATTCAAAATATTTACAAATAATTACAATCTTTTACAAAATTGCCACAGTAGGCTTACAAAATGGGGATTTTCAAGATGAAAAGATCCCTCTTCACAAAATAAAGTAAGATAACGCAAAAATATCTTCCAAATCTACCTCAAAATATGGATGAAGTTCTTGCTTCACTTGAAGGCTAGACCGCCCTTGATTGCATGTGCTCCTATGAATATCTACACACAATCAGACATAGAGTCAATAAGATTTGCTAGGCCTACCTTGATTAGGTCCAAATTTCACAAAAAGATGTAAATCAATAACAAAGCATTCAAAACTAAATCAAAATGATAATATGACATAAGATATATTAACACAACCAAAACTTACCTTACTTACCATATGATGATTGTCTGTTGTTGAATGTTGTTGATTCTATGACTATTATAGTTTCTAAAATGTACCCATATGAGGTAGACAATAGCTGAAACATTTTGGAGATGTTCTATTGGGTGACAGTAGCTTTCAATAGTAGTGTAGAGCCAATTTGATCATTCAATTGTAGATAAATTTAAAAATGAAATGCATGCATATGAAGGTTTTCAATAATGGCCATGGCTAAAAAGGGAGCAAGTGCATGAAAACAGGATTCCACTGAGATTTTGGTAGAGCTTGAATATATTTTTTTGAATTCCCCTCAAGAAAGATGTAATGGGGGGTTTTGTAGAATTTTGAAATGAGGAAAGGGTTGGTGAAGTGGAGATTGTATTCGGAGATGTTTCAAGTAAAGTGAAGATTAGATTGGAGTGAGATGTGCACATATGAATTGGAGATTGGATTAGAGTGAGATGTGCACATATGAACTATAGATTATGAACCAGAGTGAGATGTGCACATATGAACTAGAGCAAAATGTTTACATATGAACTGGAGATTGGATTGGAGTGAGATGTTCCATGTGAACTGAATATTGGATTAGAGTGAGATGTGCACTTATGAACTAGAAATTGGATTAAGAGATGTGCACATAGGATACAAAGGAATGAGGAAGTTGCATGGTGATTAGGGACTTAGTGTAGGAGAATGCTAAATTATTATTATATTTTATTTTTATTTATTTATTCAATTTTTGTAAGGTTTTATGACTTTTTATAACTTAATCCACCTTAATCCCTTTTCTTATGTTGACTTAGGTTAAAATTTATTATGTAATTGGGGTGTTGGTTTTGATATGAATACCCTCTTCTACCCCTCATTTATTTCACAATATGATGTGAATATAATCTACGAATTATACATGATTATTTATGGTGCCTATGGGCACCCCCAAATATTTATCTCTTTTCCTTTTTTTCATCATTTTATGTGTTTTGTATAATATTTGAGTGAATGTATTGATTTTGTTCATTTTTGGAAAATATTGTGAATTCCAACAAAGATAAGATAGTTGACCCTTGGTGATTAGAGTTAGGGTTATCGTTGATTTAGTTTATAAATAGGAAGAGTTATGTTGCAGTAGGAAGAATATTTTATATTTAAATCTTACTCACATCTATTGCACAAACATAATTCACTCTCTCCAAGTGGTTATGAGGCTTTGCCTTCTTTAAATGGCTAAGATTTGTATTGATTAAATTTTGGAATTTTGTTACTTGCATTATTGATTGGTTTGTAGTGATTTTTTTATAAGGTTTTTGAAAGGGTCCCAACCCTTTTACATAATCAAAACATAAAAAATATGCCTCATGAAACTTCCAAAACGAAACAAAATTAAGTCAACTTAACACATACACATAAGCCTCTTATGAAATTCAAAAAATGACAATATTTAATTCTAAAGTACTACCCATATATTAAATGATATAGGATAGACTGTGAACAACATACACATAAACCTCTTATGAAATCCAAAATATGACAATATTTAATTCTAAAATATTACCCATAATTAAATGATATAGGATAGACTATGAACAACATTCCAATTAGTAAAACCACCCAACTAAAAATAGGGTATAGACTGAAAATTGAAGAACCAAATAAAATCCGCGGTCAATGGGGTGGGAGCCCCCTTGCAGGGTCAAGGGACAGC
Source organism: Wollemia nobilis (assembly GCA_028583015.1). Classification (NCBI taxonomy): domain Eukaryota; kingdom Viridiplantae; phylum Streptophyta; class Pinopsida; order Araucariales; family Araucariaceae; genus Wollemia; species Wollemia nobilis. The sequence goes on from JAQPPZ010000599.1 coordinate 800,114, forward strand.
TTCCCTTGCGGGATGAAGGGGCAACATCCCTTGTGGGGTCGAGGAACAACTTCCTCTTAGTTCTAATTCACTACTTCGGTTGTTGTTGGTAGTTATTGGGATCTTTCAAAGTTATTGGGATCTTTCAAACTCCAAACAATTCGTTGTTGATGGTTGTTGGTAACTACTAAATTCTTTCCAACTTCGAAAAATCCGATGTATTGATGTGTTTTATGGTTTTCCTTGGTGTGGCAGCAAGTAGGCGGACCTTTCTCTCAAGCGTTGAGGAAAAAAAATGAAAAAAAAAAAAAAACAGTATTTATTCCGTTTCATTCACGGCGGATCATAATTTCAAAAAAAAAGTCGCGATTCCGATTTTTTACCAAATTACAAAAAGAAAAAAAACCGATTTCAATACGATTTTAACCAGATTTTCACAAAATCAGAATTTAATCGAATTTATACGATTTTTACCGAATTTTCTCAAAATCGCCAGTTTAATCGAATTTTTTCGAAATCAGGATTCCGATCCGATTTTCGCTAAGAGCTCTTACAAATCTGTCACGACCTTCAAAACAAAAGGTCTCCAAACCAAAACAACCGCACAAGTCTCGCATTCGAAGCGCGTTGAGAACACCCTCGACCGGTAAAAACACGTCGTACCTGACATCGGCGGCGAACACACGAAAGCGAAAGAATTCAGAGTCGTGCGTAAGCAAAATCACGACTTCTTCACTATTTTTCGAGCTTTCCTCCGTTTAATAAAATACCATAAAGACCGCTATCGCCAGGTTTTGTGGGACCCGCTCGTTCGGGCAATTTGTTGGCTTTTAAATGAAAAATGACCAGGGTGATGATCACGCGGCCCCACCACAAGCATTGGAGTGCCCCACGTCACCTCTGTCATATATATGCTAGGCAATCCTTCCGTGCTTTTCATTTTCAAATCAAGCCAAATTTTCCATGGGTCAACTTTGGCATGCCAGTTGTTAATAACCTAGAAAAGGGATCAATTAATTTTTAATGAAACACATACCTTATAGTATAACATCCAAAATCATAATGTACTTGGTGGAAAAGTCTTGTCAACGAAAAGAAATATCATATAAAATTCTACTTTAAATTTTAATCAGCGTTACACTTAAACTAAAAAAATAATATAAAATCCTACCAATATAATAATGATATTTCAACTCATATTTATCTGTTGGGTATTAGAAAGCCACCGTTAAAAACAAATCTCTGAGGTCCTCCAAAGCCACTTTCCAAATTCTATAAGCCTACATCCAAAATCAAGATAAACACAAACATGCAATAGCCTATTTTCACCGCAAATGATGCTCTTTTAATTTTACTCAGTATTACTCTTATGTTCATACAACCCAATGCTTATTCAAAAGTAATAGTAACCGATTTTTTAAATTAATTAAGAAGAGAAAAGTTTGATAAATATTATTAGGAGTTGTTATTATAAAATTTAGGTTATTGGGTTAATTAGAGTGTTATCATTATAAACCTTAACTTACTACTAAATTAGATGAAGGAAGAGATTATCCACTGTAAACCTTAATTTTAAAAAATAAAAACACAACCAACCAATCAACACTTTAAACCAATAACTACTTATTTCTCTTAAGCTGTATCTTAATCTCGAAAACAGATAGATCGAAATCCTAGCACTGTCCTGTTCTGTCCTGTCCTGTTCGCATATAAATACAAGATCATCTAATTTAAAAAACAACAGCTCTCATGAAAAGGATGTTTGTGACTAATCTAAAACTGCAACCCTTTCTCCATCCCAAAATACCGAGAAGAAAAATAAATAAATGATTTTCCATACCAGGTTGCCTCCGTTAAATTCAATGAAAACGGGATTGTCGCTCCGAATATAGAGTTGTCCATCAGAACAAGATGGCAAAGGCGGATCCGCGCGTTGAAGAAGTTCTACCAAGTCAGGGGAACGGGAACCCGAACCGGAACTGGGATCGTTGTCACCTTGAATTCTTTTTCTACGAAAAACCCAACACACGCGTAACGCAACAGAGAGAATTTCAGTCGCCCTCATTCACTTTATATCTTTGCGCCATGGATGCAATCCGTTGGATCTTCATTCGTGAGAGCAAGCTCTCGAGTTCCATTCCAGAGGCCGTCACAAAAATAAAATATATTCCCGTGCAGACACGTAAGAGGATCGAGGCAAAAGATTATTCTCATCTTATTAACTTTTTTTTAAAGGAAATCTTAAAGAACGGTTCAAAGAGAAATACTTCATATTTATTATGTGAATTGATTATTTATAATGCAATTACCCTGATGTATTGGTTTGTAATTTTTTAATCAGTTTTAATATTTTAATAAAGTTAGTTTTAATATTTCTTTTTCCTTTGAATCATAAATTTGTTAGTGTAATTTAAAGAGCATAGGCTTATTAACTTTTAAATTTTAAATTTTGTTTTTTATTTTTAAAAGAATTTGGAAAAAATTATATTAAAAATAAATTAGTTAAAAGTTGAGAAGAGACTCCTCCCAACCTTATTTAGTAATTCTTTTTTTAATTTTTTAACAAAATTTTATAATTCTAAAGCCTACTATCCTAAGAACTAACCATTTTTGGTTACAACGCTAAAAAAATATATATATATTTATTAGAGCCAATCATTTGTAATTTTTATTTTTATTTTTGGATTGAAACCCCTATGACCTATATACTCTCAACCTTGACCCCTCCTAAAGTTGAGAGCTATACTTATCAATAGACACTTGTCCAATTTGAACCTATATCATTTTAATTTTATTTTTTAAAAACTAATAAATAAAAATATGTTGATTATAGGTTTGAGGTGTAGACCAATTGGTTCATCCAAACCCCATAAGGGCGGCGGAGGTCCAAGGTTCAAATATCAAGCCTTGTTCGACTGAACGCTTGTCCCTTTATTGGTGCTTTTAGCTACGTAAAATGTTTAAAATGATTGTGGCATGGCGATTATAAGGGTGGACTGCATGAAGATTTGTATGATGGCTTTTGAGGCAAACAACGCAGAATACTATGACGGCCATAAAAGCAGGACAACCTACCCTGATTCTGGCGGCTACCGATTCCACCATGTAATATATATATATATATATATATATATATATATATATATATACTCGTTGATTATCTTGGTGCAAAGAAATTATTTAGGAAAGAACCTTGCCCAAAGGATCATTAGTAAGGACATTCATATCAAATAGTTTGTAATTGATAAAGAAACACATTAGATATTCGAGGGTAATTGTGCAATTTTTTGGTTTTATGCTTGATTGAAGCCTTATCCTCTTATCTCTTACTTAAAATTACAATCATTGGCTTAGACATGCCTAGCTTATGAAGATCCAAATATTAAGGACTATAGGAATATGAGCAATAACTCTAGATTATGGACTTCTATTATAAAAAATAATTTTGATAAACCCAATTTTTGGACATTTCCATTTTACCTTAGATCAAAAACATCTTTTGTTTTAATGTCATAATTGCAAATGACTCTTCCATGTATGTTCAAATCATGTAACTAGATTGTTACCACATATTTTTCTACACTTGAGACTTCTCATGATGAGCACTATATTTGTAAACATCATACACGAGAGACAATAGTAGGTTCCAAACTTAAGCATGATTTTGAGATTTATTTTTAAAATTTCTATTATTTATTTCAAGCCATGGATTCTAACAAATAATGATAGGACCAATTCTGTAGATAATACATAATGCTTTAGCTTTGAAATGATTAATCCAACATTTTATCAACTCTTTCAATATTGATGAATCTACCCAATATATTTTGATATTTTGTAAGAAGTAACCTCAAATGATGTGAGCAAAGGGATGATGGAATAAATAGTTTGATATTTCTAAATCTTTCCCACACAAGGCACATCTAAAAGGGCCATGGTATCCTCTTCTTTGTAGACACTCCTATAATAATATTACTTTGAAATACTAACCAAATGATTGCTAAGGCCTTCGGGAGAGCCTCTAGTGAACAAACATTCTTCCATGGAAAATATTTAGAAATAGGAAATTTTGATTGCTCTAGATCCACATATCCCAAGTTGGACTAATCATCCACCATATTTCGATAAATTCCAAAATAACTCATCCTTTTGTGTATAAATCAACAAATAAAAATCTTAAAGAATCTTTTGAAGTTTATTTACAATTTGTTTAATTTTCTTTGCTTCAATCAAGTTACTAAAGAAACCTATGATCTAGAGTTGTTGCTCACATTAATATAGTTTTTAAATTTGGATATTTAAAAGCTAGGCATGCATGAGCTAATGGTTGAAATTTTTAATTAGAGATAAGAGCATAAGGCTTCAACCAAGCATCAAACAAAAAAATTGTATAATTTCCTCATTGTGTGACCATCTAATATGTTTCTTGATCAATTGCAAACTATTTGATATGAATTTCCATGTTGGTGATATTTTGGGTACAGTTCCTTTCATAAATAATTTCATTACATCAAGATAACCTATATAATTTTGAAGTAACATATTTCTCATTTATTATATTCATCTCTAAATAATCCCCAAGCAAGTTTTTCCCCTAAGGCTAAACTCATAGGTCTACAAATCTATAATCCTACTCTTCCAATAGTCTTTCCTTTGCAAACCTTATCTCACTTACAAAGAGGAAACTCATAATTTTCCTCACATCATTTCCAAAGAAAGTCTCTTTGGATTTTATCAAATTTTGATGCTATACCTACTAGCAATCTTGAAAGATACATCATATAAATAGGCATAGATTGCAATGTAGTATTTATGAGTTGTAGCCTTCCTTCCATGGTTAAAAGATTACCTTTCCAACCTTCCAAACACACTTTCATTCTATCCAAACACAAGATTCAAAGATTATTTTTATTTATGAGAAAAAAGAATATCCAAGTAGGTTGATGAAATTGTTTTAATTTTAATCCCTAAAGTATCTACAATTATTCACTAAAAATCTAGGATAGTGTTAATGAAAAATCATATATTTTGTATTATTAATCAATTTTCCAATAGTCTTCTTATAACATCATAATGTTGATTTAAATTCCATGGTCTCACTGACTAAGGGATGGGCCAAAATAAAAGTATCATCAACAAATTGGAGATGAGATTTGGAGAAACTTGGATTGTGAGGATCTTAGTAGTTCTAGCACATTTTCTCTAGAAGTATTATTTATCAACAAGTTCCTATTTCCTTTCTTGATACTCAATCTAATCTCTTATTTTATTTATTGTGTAGATGGATGCCCTAGTTTTCAATACCAAAAAAAAAAAACATGCTTTATAGATCAATTAAATTCTTATATAGACTTAAACATGATCTGTGAGTCTAATATTTCAAAATTGATCAATATCTTAGAGATTCAAGATTTAACATGAGATTTTTTATCCTAATATCTATACTAAAACTACAAGTGATAACATTATAATTCTAACTATTTATGTTGATAATGTTATCATTAGTGGTAGTGGATCCCATCTAATTTAGTAGGTAAATTCAATTTGTGTTTAATTCTTGATATGAAAAATTTAAGGATCCTTCATTGCTATCTAGGTATATAAATTTAGCACTGTTGACACAAAAAAAATTAGGTTATTACATGTGTAGTGACATGTACAATATATAGTGGTATGGCTTGTTAGAAAATATGATGGTTTGGTAGCTTGTTCAGGATGCTTGTGGTAGAGTAGTTTTACCGATGAGGTTGTGGTAATCATTAAATAATTACAGGTTTTAATAGTAACAATGAATAGTTATAGTGGAGAGTAAAAGTGAAAGTATCATGGTCATGGTCAATTGTATTTGTCCCAAGAAGACGTAACTAATAAAACCTCTAGAAATCCAAGAGATTTAAAACTACTTTTGAAAGTATTATGTAATTATAGAAAAATTCCTAAAGGAAATCTCTACAAGCATATGATATTTAAACTATCTTGTATAATTTTTTAATTGTCTTAGGAAACATCCAAGGAAGATATCTCAAATATTTTGATAATATTTATGAAGTCCAAAATGAATATCTCTAAAAAGTGTTATGTGTCCATCTAAAGTTCTCCATGCATGTAATATCTAGCTCCCATGAGCCTATAAATAAAGGAGAGACCCCTCATGGGAGGCAAGTCATGTTAAGTCAAATCAAGCCAAGTCAAGTTGATTTGAGCAAATGTGAGCTCAAGGAAGTAATATATTGAGGATGTGGAGCACAATCATTGGGCAAATTAATAGAATGTGGAGTCTCAAAAAAAGGGTTGCTTTCACTTATAAGATAATTTAGTGAACATCTATGTACTATTATAATTTATATATAGTACAATATAATTCTATTTGTATTTTTTCATGATGTGCTAATATTTTCTTGTGCATGAGAGTTGTATGGTAACATACCATCACCAACTTAATACTATGTATCTATTGAAATGGTCATAGTAAGAGGAGGGCTCAAGGAAGTGTTGTGTGCATATTGTAGCTTGATATTTTTTGTTTCTTTCCCAAGATCACTCCTTTTTAGTGGTGGTGTTTCCCATCCTATGTGGTCAAGTCTCTTTTATGGGATCCTTACTATGTGTTCCCTTTAGTTGATTTCCTTTGTATAGACCATGTTTGTTGTGCTTATTGTTGGAAATTTGAGGTAATTTGAGGCATTTTATGTTGTCATTGATGTCACATGGATCATTGATGTCACATGGATCACATTTGGTTTTGGTGGCCAAAATATTTCATAAATAAGCATTTATGATATTTTGGAAAGCATGGCTATTTACAGGGTTTTTATGAAAACCAAGGCAGGCAAAATAAAAGGTTTTATTTAAAACCATGGTGGGCTTATGTGGAAAGGGATTTTCTTAAAAGCCAAGGTGGAATTTTGTTTCATCGAAAAAGGACCTCCGGTGATGAAGATATTAAAGTTTAAAGTTTAAGTTTAAATTAATGGAGGGCCGACCTATGTGCAATTAATGGAGGTTGGCATATATATATATATATATATATATATATATATATTTTTTATATATGTAAAGGTTTCAATTTATTTTGGAAAGTGGGCATATTATATATCGTCGGAAAGCTTATTTCGAGGGCTATTTGACTAACTTATTTAGAAGGAGAAATAAGGTGTGTGTAAAGAGATATTTCTGATTTTGCAAAGGGGTTCCAAAAGTGAAGTTTGCCTTGTTCTTTTTCAAGAGGATTAATTCTTTCATGAGGTGACAAGGTATGCAATATTGTGATTTATTTTATTTTATGGTATAAGTGGTTTTGGGAGTGAAAAGGTTATGCAATGTTTTGATTTATTTTATTTTATGGTACAAGTGGTTTTAGGAGAGATAAGGAAGTTGTGCAATTAAAGGCCTTGGTGATGATTATTGAAAAGTGGAGTAATGTTGATTATTTTGTGATCTACTAACCCTTGTGAAGATTGGCAAAAGAATTTTGTGATTGTGGCAGATTTACAAAGAGGTTTTTTCATCTTCATAAAAGGTATGGGCACATTCTCCTATTGATTATTTATGGTGGTTGATTTCTGAAATATCATTGGAGGGAAAAGGATTGTTTGTGGTTTCCTTTTCGAAAGTGGTTGATTGAATGCTTCAAGGTTTTCTGAATTGAGAGTTGTGTTTAAACCTTGTTTTATAAGCATAGTTGTTGAAGCCCATTGGTTGTGAAAGAACTTGAGTTAGAAAAGAACATGAGTATCATTGTTATGTGAGATTTGTGGTTGAGCATTGTTGGAAACATTTGAGTTGGTTGATACATACTTGGACTAGGGTTGTGTGAGAGAGAGTTGTCCCTTGTGGTGATTGGTTGAGTTGAGTTGATTGAGCCTAGTCAAGTGATGTGTGAAGTGATTGTTCAAGTTCTATGAAACAAACTATTCCATTATTCTGATTTGAGTTGAGAGTAAGATTAGAACATATTGAGTCTCTAACAATTCTCTTTATGCTTCTATGAGATTGACTTGAGTTGAGTTGAGATTGATTTGAGTTGAGTTGAGTTGAGATTGAGATTAGAACATATTGAGTCTCTAACAATTCTCTTTATGCTTCTATGAGTTGATTTGAGATTGATTTGAGTTGAGATTGAGATTAGAACATATTGAGTCTCTAACAATTCTCTTTATGCTTCTATGAAGTTAATTTGAGTTGATATTGCCATTCATTGTTGAGTTCATTTTCTATTTTGAGTACTACTTGAGCATGATTGATTGAGCCTTTGAGAAGGCATTTGTGGATAGATTTGAGGATAGTTTTGGGACAGATTTGTGGACAATTTTGTGGAAAGATTTGTAGAGCAGATTTGGGCAAGTTCTTGGTGAGCTTTCTAGAGTAGATTTGGGAAAGTTCTTGGTGAGCTTGCTAGAGCATATTTGGGCAAGTTCTTGGTGAGCTTGCTAGAGAATATTTGGGCAAGTTCTTGGTGAGCTTGCTAGAGTATATTTGGGCAAGTTCTTTGTGAGCTTGTTAGAGTAGAATTGGACAAGTTCTTTGTGAGCTTGCTTAAGCAAATTTGACAAGTTTTATGTGAGCTTGTTAAGTAGGTTTTATGTGAGCCTATTGAGCAGGTTCTTAGTGAGCCTATTGATAGAGCTTTGGAGGTGACAGAGTACAGAGGATAGAGTCTCAGTGGATAGAGATCCAATAACCAGCATAGTTGAAGATAGATCTGAGTGAGGAGTCTTCAAGTGGAGAGAGGTCCACCAGTTAGTGCAATAGAGAGACAGAGTCTTCTAGAAGATCACATAGCTAGAGTAGAAGGGGAAAGAGTTCTCCTATGGAAGAGATCCATAAACTTGAGATTAGGGGATCAACATCTCCTTTGGATAGAGATCCATAAACATTGTAATTGGGAGTGATTCCCAAAGAGATTGATTGAGAAAGTTTTAGTAAAATATTTTCTCCATGGAGTAGCCCACATTGGGTGAACCACGTAAATTGTGGTGTCTCTATTGTGTATGGTTTATATGCATTGCTTTGATTACTACTATTGATACTACTATATTTACACAACATAATATTGAATTGGAAGAAAAAGTAAAAAGTGGTCTTATACTATTCACCCCCCCTCTCAGTATAAGCTTGTGTTCTTCAATTGGTATCAGAGTGGGTTCCTTCAAAAAGGCTAACAACTTGAGGGTAGATTCTACAAAGAACACAGATGGCTTCACAGAAAGGATTATCTTCAAATAAGGCTCCATTGTTTGATGGTAACAATTATGCTTTCTAGAGCATGAGAATGAAGAACTACTTGATATCACAAGGATATGAGGTATGGCAGATGGTTGAAAAAGAGTATAAGGTTGAAGGTGATCCCGAGGAAGATAAGACTACCAAGAAATTGGTTGAGATCAATGCAAGAGCAATGAATTGTATTTTGAGTGGGCTACGTGAGATAGATTTTGCAAAGGTCATGGTATGTACTTCAGCTAATGAGATGTGGACCAAGTTGAGGAATACTTATGAAGGAGATTCCAAGGTAAAGTTGGCAAAACTACAAACTCATAGAAAAATATTTGAGGAATTGAAAATGGAAGATTCTGAAGATATTGCAAAGTTCTTACTTCGAGTTGATGAGATTACTAACACTATGAGAGGCCTAGGTTTTGAGATGAAAGAATCAGAAGTTACTCAAAAGGTTTTGAGATCACTTCCCATGAAATATGATGCAAAGGTTTCAGCAATAGAAGAAACAATGGATATCAACAAGTTAACAATGGAAGAATTGCAAGGTACTCTCACAACTTATGAGATGAGGGTAAGTAAGCATCAAGCTCCAATAAAAGAGATTGCATTCAAGGCTTCAAAAAAGAGAAAGGGAAAGTTTTAGAAATAGATAGAGTTTTAGAAAATGATGAGGAAGCTAACTTCATCAAAAGGAATAAGGACTCAAGGAATTTTAGAGATATAAGGAAAGTCAGGTGCTACAAGTGTGGTGATCTTGGTCACTATGCATACAAGTGTCCACATGAAGAAATCAATGATGATGAAAAATAGGGTCACAGAAGAAAAGAAGATGGAAAGCATAAGCATGACAAAGATGACAGATTCAAGCAAAACAGGTATGAGAAGAAGAAAAATTTTCGTAAGGCAAAGAAATCTTACTACATTGTAGAAGCAAGTGATAGCTCAGATCATAATGATAGAGACAATTCAGATGATGAAAAGGAAGAGCATTTATTCCTAGGAATAGAAGGTGAAAGAGAACAATGTTTTATGTGTGGTCAAAGAGATCATATATCAAGATATTGCAATGGTTTCAGTGATAGTGAAGATGAGATGACACATCAAGGAAACAGGCATGGTCAAAGAAATATTGAGAGTTTGTTTGCTATAGAAGATTATAATGATCTTAGTGATAGTGAAGATGAAGAAGGGTTTTTCTATGGAATAAAAGAAGTAGAAGAAGAACATTCACTCCAAATAGAAGAAGTTAAACAAGAGGATAATGTCTCAGTTGATCTAAAGGAAGACTTCAATGTTATCCATGAGCAACTACAAGAGGTTAAGGAGAATCTAAAAGAATTGAGATGTTCCCTACATGAGAAGTTTGATCCATAACATGACTCAAAAGGTCAAGATATTTGTACTAAGAAGGAAACATGTATTTCAGAGGCTATAGATATGGATGCCAAGTTGCTACTTGACACAAATGAAGAGAAAGAAGAGGAAGATTCCAAAGCACCAAAGGTCCCATATTTTAGGTTTGGGGAATCACACTCAAAAGGAAAGGAAGTTCTAAAATATGAAAGCAAAGAAGCACCTAAGATTTGTGAGGAAAGTTCCAAAGTTCCTATGGCTCCAAATATTCAGTTTGGTTCTTGTTTTGAGATAGGTGAATCAAGATCAAAGGGAAAATAAATTCTTGAAGAAAAAGGCAAGGAAGAAACTAAGGAAGAGGTTTTAGATGCTACAAAGAAGGTTCAAGAATGCAATGCACAAGTTGAAGATGATCATAAGGATAATGGTCAAGAAAGGTATGAGGAACCAAGGCATGAACAAAAGGCTTTTCAAGGATATTGTTTTTCTTGTAATGGATTTGGACACAGGGCTATACATTGCAGGATCCATGGATCAAAGAAGTTTGATTTTGCTAGAAGAAACTTCAAAGGAAGAAGGTATGGTTTTTAGGGACATTGCTTCTCATGTAATAGGATTGGTCATAAAGATTTTTAGTGCAAAGGAAATGAGCAACATGGTTTTGGTTTTAGAGCTACACAATTCAGAAGTCATGGTCATAATGGTCATGAAAACAGAGCTTCACAATACAGGGTTCAGGAAAGGAATGGATATGGAAATTATTTCAAGAAAGAATTCAGGACATGGGCACCATCCAAAGGCTACAATATCAAGTGTTTTAATTGCAATAACTTTGGGCATATTGCAAGATGGTGTAGGACTCAATTCCAAATAGGTTCAAGGCAAGAAGGTCAAAAAGGTTCAAGACAAGAAGATCAAGTAATTCATCAAGAGAAGGATATCAGAAAAACATGGAAGGAAGTTGATAGAGGAAAGAATCAATGTAATATGGGAGTAAAGGTACTCCCACCCCAAAATTAATCACCTCAAGAGAGAAGGTGGTGAGGGGGCTAAGCTTAAGAGTCATATCTTTTAGCCCCATAGGTGTCCCTTTTGCCATTGATGTCAAAGGGGGAGAGATTTGAGTAAGGGGGAGAGAATTGAGTTAGGGGGAGCAGCCTCCAAAGAGAGCATTGAGTTAGGGGAAGCAGCCTCCAAAGAGAGTATTGAGTTAGGGGGAGCAGCCTCCATAGAGAGTATTGAGTCAGGGGGAGCAACTTTGATTCTCAGAGATGGTTTTTGTAGTGATTGTGGTGTTTGCATTAGAGGTGTTGCCATCAATGACAAAGGGGGAGATTGTTGGAAATTTGAGTTAATTTGAGGTATTTTATGTTGTCATTGATGTCACATGGATCACATTTGGTTTTGGTGGCCAAAATATTTCATAAATAAGCATTTATGATATTTTGGAAAGCATGGCTATTTACAGGGTTTTTATGAAAACCAAGGTAGGAAAAATAAAAGGTTTTATTTAAAACCATGGTGGGCTTATGTGGAAAGGGATTTTCTTAAAATCCAAGGTGGAATTTTGTTTCATCGAAAAAGGACCTCCGATGATGAAGATATTAAAGTTTAAAGTTTAAGTTTAAATTAATGGAGGGCCGACCTATGTGCAATTAATGGAGGTTGGCTTATATATATATATATGTAAAGGTTTCAATTTATTTTGGAAAGGGGGCATATTATATATCATCGGAAAGCTTATTTCGAGGGCTATTTGACTAACTTATTTAGAAGGAGAAATAAGGTGTGTGTAAAGAGATATTTCTGATTTTGCAAAGGGGTTCCAAAAGTGAAGTTTGCCTTGTTCTTTTTCAAGAGGATTAATTCTTTCATGAGGTGACAAGGTATGCAATATTGTGATTTATTTTATTTTATGGTATAAGTGGTTTTGGGAGTGAAAAGGTTATGCAATGTTTTGATTTATTTTATTTTATGGTACAAGTGGTTTTAGGAGAGATAAGGAAGTTGTGCAATTAAAGGCCTTGGTGATGATTATTGAAAAGTGGAGTAATGTTGATTATTTTGTGATCTACTAACCCTTGTGAAGATTGGCAAAAGAATTTTGTGATTGTGGCAGATTTACAAAGAGGTTTTTTCATCTTCATAAAAGGTATGGGCACATTCTCCTATTGATTGTTTATGGTGGTTGATTTCTGAAATATCATTGGAGGGAAAAGGATTGTTTGTGGTTTCCTTTTCGAAAGTGGTTGGTTGAATGCTTCAAGGTTTTCTGAATTGAGAGTTGTGTTTAAACCTTGTTTTATAAGCATAGTTGTTGAAGCCCATTGGTTGTGAAAGAACTTGAGTTAGAAAAGAACATGAGTATCATTGTTATGTGAGATTTGTGGTTGAGCATTGTTGGAAACATTTGAGTTGGTTGATACATACTTGGACTAGGGTTGTGTGAGAGAGAGTTGTCCCTTGTGGTGATTGGTTGAGTTGAGTTGATTGAGCCTAGTCAAGTGATGTGTGAAGTGATTGTTCAAGTTCTATGAAACAAACTATTCCATTATTCTATTTGAGTTGAGAGTGAGATTAGAACATATTGAGTCTCTAACAATTCTCTTTATGTTCTATAAGACTTGAGTTGAGTTGAGATTGATTTGAGTTGAGTTGAGTGAATAGATTAGAACATATTGAGTCTCTAACAATTCTCTTTATGCTTCTATGAGTTGATTTGAGTTGAGTTGATTGATTTGGTTGAGAGTGATTAGAACATATTGAGTCTCTAACAATTCTCTTTATGCTTCTATGAGTTGAGTTGAGATTGATTTGAGTTGAGAGTGAGATTAGAACATATTGAGTCTCTAAAAATTCTCTTTATTCTTCTATGAAGTTAATTTGAGTTGAGATTGCCATTCATTGTTGAGTTCATTTTGAGTACTACTTGAGCATGATTGATTGAGCCTTTGAGAAGGCTTTGTGGAAATATTTGTAGAGCATATTTGGGCAAGTTCTTGGTGAGCTTTAGAGCAGATTTGGGCAAGTTCTTGGTGAGCTTGCTAGAGCATATTTGGGCAAGTTCTTGGTGAGCTTTCTAGAGCAGATTTGGGCAAGTTCTTGGTGAGCTTGCTAGAGCAGATTTGGGCAAGTTCTTGGTGAGCTTGCTTGAGTATATTTGGACAAGTTTTGTGTGAGCTTGTTAAGCAAGTTCTATGTGAGCCTATTATGTAGGTTCTATGTGAGCCTATTGAGCAGGTTCTTAGTGAGCCTATTGATAGAGCTTTGGAGGTGATAGAGTATAGAGGATAGAGTCTCAGTGGATAGAGATCCAATAGCCAACATAGTTGAAGATAGATCTGAGTGAGGAGTCTTCAAGTGGAGAGAGGTCCACCAGTTAGTGCAATAGAGAGACAGAGTCTTCTAGAAGATCACATAGCCAGAGTAGAAGGGGAAAGAGTTCTCCTATGGAAGAGATCCATGAACTTGAGATTAGGGGATCAACATCTCCTTTGGACAAGAGATCCATAAACATTGTAATTGGGAGTGATTCCCAAAGAGATTGATTGAGAAAGTTTTAGTAAAATATTTTCTCCGTGGAGTAGCCCACATTGGGTGAACCACGTAAATTATGGTGTCTCTATTGTGTATGGTTTCTGTGCATTGCTTTGATTACTACTATTGATACTACTATATCTTTACACAACATAATATTGAATTGGAAGAAAAAGTAAAAGTGGTCTTATACTATTCACCCCCTCTCAGTATAAGCTTGTGTTCTTCAATTGGTATCAGAGCGGGTTCCTTCGAAAAGGCTAACAACTTGAGGGTAGATTCTACAAAGAACACAGATGGCTTCATAGAAAGGATTATCTTCAAATAAGGCTCCATTGTTTGATGGTAACAATTATGCTTTCTAGAGCATGAGAATGAAGAACTACTTGATATCACAAGGATATGAGGTATGGCAGATGGTTGAAAAAGAGTATAAGGTTGAAGGTGATCCCGAGGAAGATAAGACTACCAGGAAATTGGTTGAGATCAATGCAAGAGCAATGAATTGTATTTTGAGTGGGCTACGTGAGATAGATTTTGCAAAGGTCATGGTATGTACTTCAGCTAATGAGATGTGGACCAAGTTGAGGAATACTTATGAAGGAGATTCCAAGGTAAAGTTGGCAAAACTACAAACTCATAGAAAAATATTTGAGGAATTGAAAATGGAAGATTCTGAAGATATTGCAAAGTTCTTACTTCGAGTTGATGAGATTACTAACACTATGAGAGGCCTAGGTTTTGAGATGAAAGAATCAGAAGTTACTCAAAAGGTTTTGAGATCACTTCCCATGAAATATGATGCAAAGGTTTCAGCAATAGAAGAAACAATGGATATCAACAAGTTAACAATGGAAGAATTGCAAGGTACTCTCACAACTTATGAGATGAGGGTAAGTAAGCATCAAGCTCCAATAAAAGAGATTGCATTCAAGGCTTCAAAAAAAGAGAAAGGGAAAGTTTCAAAAATAGATAGAGTTTTAGAAAATGATGAGGAAGCTAACTTCATCAAAAGGAATAAGGACTCAAGGAATTTTAGAGATATAAGGAAAGTCAGGTGCTACAAGTGTGGTGATCTTGGTCACTATGCATACAAGTGTCCACATGAAGAAATCAATGATGATGAAAAATAGGGTCAAAGAAGAAAAGAATATGGAAAGCATAAGCATGACAAAGATGACAGATTCAAGCAAAAAATGTATGAGAAGAAGAAAATTTTTCGTAAGGCAAAGAAATCTTACTACATTGTAGAAGCAAGTGATAGCTCAGATCATAATGATAGAGATAATTCAGATGATGAAAAGGAAGAGCATTTATTCCTAGGAATAGAAGGTGAAAGAGAACAATTTTTGTGTGTAGTCAAAGAGATCATAGATCATATTGGAATGGTTTAGTGATAGTGAAGATGAGATGACACATCAAGGAAACAGATGGTCAAAGAAATCTTGAGATTTTTTTGATATAGAAGATTATAATGATCTTACTGACATGAATATGAAGAAGTGTTTTTCTATGGAATAAAAGAAGTAGAAGAATAACATTCACTCCAAATAGAAGAAGTTAAACAAGAGGATAATGTCTCAGTTGATCTAAAGGAAGAATTCAATGTTATCCATGAGCAACTACAAGAGGTTAAGGAGAATCTAAAATAATTGAGATGTTCCTACATGAGAAGTTTGATCCATCACATGACTAAAAAAGTCAAGATATTTGTACTAAGAAGGAAACATGTATTTAAGAGGCTATAGAGATGGATGCCAAGTTGCTACTTGACACAAATGAAGAGAAAGAAGAGGAATATTCCAAAGCACCAAAGGTACCATATTTTAGGTTTGGGGAATCACACTCAAAAGGAAAGGAAGTTCTAAAATATGAAAGCAAAGAAGCACCTAAGATTTGTGAGGAAAGTTCCAAAGTTCCTATGGCTCCAAATATTCAGTTTGGTTCTTGTTTTGAGATAGGTGAATCAAGATCAAAGGGAAAATAAATTCTTGAAGAAAAAGGCAAGGAAGAAACTAAGGAAGAGGTTTTAGATGCTACAAAGAAGGTTCAAGAATGCAATGCACAAGTTGAAGATGATCATAAGGATAATGGTCAAGAAAGGTATGAGGAACCAAGGCATGAACAAAGGGCTTTTCAAGGATATTGTTTTTCTTGTAATGGATTTGGACATAGGGCTATACATTGCAGGATCCATGGATCAAAGAAGTTTGATTTTGCTAGAAGAAACTTCAAAGGAAGAAGGTATGGTTTTCAGGGACATTGCTTCTCATGTAATAGGATTGGTCATAAAGATTTTTAGTGCAAAGGAAATGAGCAACATGGTTTTGGTTTTAGAGCTACACAATTCAGAAGTCATGGTTATAATGGTCATGAAAACAGAGCTTCACAATACAGGGTTCAAGAAAGGAATGGATATGGAAATTATTTTAAGAAATAATTTAGGACATGGGCACCATCCAAAGGCTACAATATCAAGTGTTTTAATTGCAATAACTTTGGGCATATTGCAAGATGGTGTAGGACTCAATTCCAAACAGGTTCAAGGCAAGAAGGTCAAAAAGGTTCAAGACAAGAAGATCAAGTAATTCATCAAGAGAAGGATATCAGAAAAACATGGAAGGAAGTTGATAGAGGAAAGAATCAATGTAATATGGGAGTAAAGGTACTCCCACCCCAAAATTAATCACCTCAAGAGAGAAGGGGGTGAGGGGGCTAAGCTTAAGAGTCATATCTTTTAGCCCCATAGGTGTCCCTTTTGCCATTGATGTCAAAGGGGGAGAGATTTGAGTAAGGGGGAGAGAATTGAGTTAGGGGAGAAGCCTCCAAAGAGAGCATTGAGTTAGGGGGAGCAGCCTCCAAAGAGAGTATTGAGTTAGGGGGAGCAGCCTCCATAGAGAGTATTGAGTCAGGGGGAGCAACTTTGATTCTCAGAGATGGTTTTTGTAGTGATTGTGGTGTTTGCATTAGAGGTGTTGCCATCAATGACAAAGGGGGAGATTGTTGGAAATTTGAGTTAATTTGAGGTATTTTATGTTGTCATTGATGTCACATGGATCACATTTGGTTTTGGTGGCCAAAATATTTCATAAATAAGCATTTATGATATTTTGGAAAGCATGGCTATTTACAGGGTTTTTATGAAAACCAAGGCAGGAAAAATAAAAGGTTTTATTTAAAACCATGGTGGGCTTATGTGGAAAGGGATTTTCTTAAAAGCCAAGGTGGAATTTTGTTTCATCGAAAAAGGACCTCCGGTGATGAAGATATTAAAGTTTAAAGTTTAAGTTTAAATTAATGGAGGGCCGACCTATGTGCAATTAATGGAGGTTGGCTATATATATATGTAAAGGTTTCAATTTATTTTGGAAAGGGGGCATATTATATATCGTCGGAAAGCTTATTTCGAGGGCTATTTGACTAACTTATTTAGAAGGAGAAATAAGGTGTGTGTAAAGAGATATTTCTGATTTTGCAAAGGGGTTCCAAAAGTGAAGTTTGCCTTGTTCTTTTTCAAGAGGATTAATTCTTTCATGAGGTGACAAGGTATGCAATATTGTGATTTATTTTATTTTATGGTATAAGTGGTTTTGGGAGTGAAAAGGTTATGCAATGTTTTGATTTATTTTATTTTATGGTACAAGTGGTTTTAGGAGAGATAAGGAAGTTGTGCAATTAAAGGCCTTGGTGATGATTATTGAAAAGTGGAGTAATGTTGATTATTTTGTGATCTACTAACCCTTGTGAAGATTGGCAAAAGAATTTTGTGATTGTGGCAGATTTACAAAGAGGTTTTTTCATCTTCATAAAAGGTATGGGCACATTCTCCTATTGATTGTTTATGGTGGTTGATTTCTGAAATATCATTGGAGGGAAAAGGATTGTTTGTGGTTTCCTTTTCAAAAGTGGTTGGTTGAATGCTTCAAGGTTTTCTGAATTGAGAGTTGTGTTTAAACCTTGTTTTATAAGCATAGTTGTTGAAGCCCATTGGTTGTGAAAGAACTTGAGTTAGAAAAGAACATGAGTATCATTGTTATGTGAGATTTGTGGTTGAGCATTGTTGGAAACATTTGAGTTGGTTGATACATACTTGGACTAGGGTTGTGTGAGAGAGAGTTGTCCCTTGTGATGATTGGTTGAGTTGAGTTGATTGAGCCTAGTCAAGTGATGTGTGAAGTGATTGTTCAAGTTCTATGAAACAAACTATTCCATCATTCTGATGTTGAGTTGAGAGTAAGATTAGAACATATTGAGTCTCTAACAATTCTCTTTATGCTTCTATACTTGAGTTGAGTTGAGATTGATTTGAGTTGAGAGTGATATTAGAACATATTGAGTCTCTAACAATTCTCTTTATGCTTCTATGAATTGAGTTGAGTTGAGTTGATTGTTGAGAGTGAGTTAGAACATATTGAGTCTCTAACAATTCTCTTTATGCTTCTATGAGTTGAGTTGAGATTGATTTGGGTTGAGAGTGAGATTAGAACATATTGAGTCTCTAACAATTCTCTTTATGCTTCTATGAAGTTAATTTGAGTTGATATTGCCATTCATTGTTGAGTTCATTTTGAGTACTACTTGAGCATGATTGATTGAGCCTTTGAGAAGGCCTTTGGGACAGATTTGAGGATAGTTTTGGGACAAATTTGTGGAAATATTTGTAGAGAAAATTTGGGCAAGTTCTTGGTGAGCTTGCTAGAGCAGATTTGGGCAAGTTCTTGGTGAGCTTGCTAGAGCAGATTTGGGCAAGTTCTTGGTGAGCTTGCTAGAGCAGAATTGGGCAAGTTCTTTGTGAGCTTGCTAGAGTATAATTGGGCAAGTTCTTGGTGAGCTTGCTTGAGCATATTTGGACAAGTTCTGTGTGAGCTTGTTAAGCAAGTTCTATGTGAGCTTATTATGCAGGTTCTATGTGAGCCTATTGAGCAGGTTCTTAGTGAGCCTATTGATAGAGCTTTGGAGGTGATAGAGTACAGAGGACAGAGTCTCAGTGGATAGAGATCCAACAACCAACATAGTTGAAGATAGATTTGAGTGAGGAGTCTTCAAGTGGAGAGAGGTCCACCAGTTAGTGTAGTAGAGAGACAGAGTCTTCTAGAAGATCACATAGCCAGAGCAGAAAGGGAAAGAGTTCTCCTATGGAAGAGATCCACGAACTTGAGATTAGGGGATCAACATCTCCTTTGGACAGAGATCCATAAACATTGTAATTGGGAGTGATTCCCAAAGAGATTGATTGAGAAAGTTTTAGTAAAATATTTTCTCCGTGGAGTAGCCCACATTGGGTGAACCACGTAAATTGTGGTGTCTCTATTGTGTATGGTTTTTGTGCATTGCTTTGATTACTGCTATTGATACTACTATCTTTACACAACATAATATTGAATTGGAAGAAAAAGTAAAAAGTGGTCTTATATTGTTCACCCCCCCTCTCAGTATAAGCTTGTGTTCTTCACTTATAGGGTGTACTTGTCTAATCAAGTATGGTCAACAAGTGTATATTTTGGTGATCTTATGGATAGTTTATAGCTACCCCATTATAGTCTACCAATAGTTTATCTTGTTCTTGTTAGAGTTAAAGTGCACTTTGCCTCTGTTTTGACACTTGTCAGTTTATACTGACGCTTGTCAGTTTATCATATAGGCCTTCTGCCTATATATGTAACCCATTTTTATCAATAATATAATCCCTTCAGTTTCACTCCCAACATTTGGTATCAGAGTAGGCTTTACTTGCCCTGTGAAAACCCTTGAGGGGGATTTCCCTCATGGAAATCCTCCCTCCCCCCTCATCCGTTCCCCCTATTTTCGCCATTTTTTTTCAAAACAGGGAGTATGCTCTCCATTGTTTACAATGGATCAGAAACCAGACTTTTGGAAAAATCATGGCTCCCAAATTTTTTTTTACCATGTTCGCCCCAAGGTTCCTAGTTCGAAAGGCAGCATCGGAGGTTCGAGGTCACAGACGGGGATTATGCAGACATTTTTTTTTAGGTCGAGGACGGCCACATGGGTGGACCCGCATGGATGGTTCTTCTCTTCTAGATGTTTTTTTTTTATGCATTTGCATATGCAGACCAAAGTGGACTATGAATTCCTAAAGCAATGGTTTTGCTGGTTCTTTTACGAGAATGTGTGGGGTTATCATTGACGGTGAGCCAAGAAGTGTGCGTGTAAGAGAATGTGGAGTATGAATACGATATCATCTCTGCAAATTTTGTTATGGATCACGATGCCTTCTGGAGATAAGAGAGCCCCAAAAATGATTTCACGGTAACAGTTCCTGGAGGGAATGTTGTGTATACATTGAAAGCATCAATTGGAGATAAATTTCAGTTCACTGCTCCAAGAAGAGGACTATGCAAGTTTTGTTTTCATAACAATGCAAACGAAAAATGTGAGGGATCATCATCGACCACATCATCGTCAGAGATGTGGAGTCTAAAAGTGACGGCTCTACAAATTCTGTGTCTTTAGACTCGGTTAGAGAAACAGGCAGAGTGTCGCCTGCGTGGTCGCACTTCAGAACGTTGTTGTAGTCGCCCATGGTGCAGGAGTCCTTAGAGTTTTTTGATGACTCGACTACTGCTATTGGAAAAGCGCCCCAAGGTTGATGGCCAACATGCAATCTGTCGTGGAAGACCGCTATGGTGAAAAATTATCGCCGAAATTTTTTCTATCCACTGCTATTTTTTGTCGTCATGTTCCACTTCTTGCTCCGTTGATTAAGAGTAATGTTGCAGTGGTGTAATGAGCCTGAATGGCGTGACCAATAGTGGATCTTGTGGATCATGCTGTTGAAGAGTGTGCATGATGGAGGTAAAGTGGACCCCTACATAGCACTGAGTTTTTTGAGTTTTTGCTATGTTAAAATTATGTCATAATGATGATGATCTGGCAGTCTTGGTGAGAGGAAAATCATGTCAACACGGGAAGGTGCGGCACTGGCTGAGTCACGAAACTGATGACATCCTATCACAGACTGACGTCGGTAGTGTGCAAAAGCCTGACCGTTCCTCTCAGCACAACAAAACTGACAGACAAAAAAAATTTCACTCTTTTGTATTATCAGTTTTTTGTTTGCACTAAACTTGAAATTATTGGGTTTGGTGGCAGAATTTTTCATAAGGTCAAGCAAATTTAGGGCCTATTCGGCGGGTCTCCAGATCGGCTATAGTAAACGATCTCGTCTAGGGAATACTCCACGTTCGTGGCCACCCCCGAGAACAAGGGCACGTATTTTTTTGAGAACTTGCAGCTGGTGCCATTGTTGAGGAGCCGTGCCACCTCCTGTTGGATGTTCTCGTTGCCCGGCCACCACTTGCCATTCTATAAAACCGCTACCACCGTCGCCCGGAGGGGTTCCGAGTGGTCTGTAGAGACCTTTTCGGACTCAATGCCACATTTTTTCAGTAGAGCAGGGATTTGGGCCCACTGCAGTTGAAGGAGCTCGAACCCACGACGTCGAAAAACCCTACTTTTAGCAAGCAATAGATGAAGAATGTTCTTGTGCCATTTGTCTAGTTGAAGCCCACTTTTTCCATTTGTGAGGCCATGTGGAACCCTGTTTGGTCACACGCTCTCCAACCTACTACAACACACTCTCCATACTACTGTAGGCCACATTTCTAGAACACTCCCACCCACTTCGCTGAACAAGGATAATAGACATTGGCATAATATTTTTTCATGTTTTTTATAAACAATGGAAGAGTGATATAATGGAGGGCTACGAAGTTTAAATGAATGGGGTGATATTTATACAATAGGCCCATGTTCTTTTTTTAAGTAAGTGAGGGGCAAATTTATTTTTTATATGGGGACATTGGCCCTTGTGCCCATGATTTGTGGGTCCCTTTAAGTAATCCATTGTAAGGGGTCGCTTGGGAACTTAATTTTGGTTAAGTGGGGTACCTTTTATTGTATGGCCACATGGCCTATGTAATTTCTCTTGGGAGGAAATTTTTTAATCATGATGAAGACAACCGACAGTAAAACATTATTGCCTTGTTTTTTCCACATGGAGAGTGGAAGTGGAAGAATGTTAAAGTGCACTATGCCTCTGTTTTGACACTTGTCAGTTTATAATGACACTTGTCAGTTTATCATATAGGCCTTCTGCCTATATATGTAACCCATTTTTATCAATAACATAATCCCTTTAGTTTCACTCCCAACAGTTCTTATTTGTGTTTCTACACTAGATGTATAAGAGTAAAGAATTGCCAGGAAAAATATAGTAAATTGGGTATTCATAATACTTTGTAGTATATTATGTTTTTGGTTTATGATCCCTTGGCTCTTTCACCAAAGAAGTGTTGAACTTGGGAGTAAATATGGAAATAATTATTATATATTTTTCCATTATAGTCTACCCTATGGTTTATTTTGTTTTTATTTGTGTGTCTAACTAGAGGTATAAGAGCAAAGAGCTTCCAAGAAAATTTTAGTAAATTAAGTATTCATAATGCTCTATAGTAGATGCAACTTTTGGTTGATCAGCCCTTGGCTATTTCTCCAAGAATTGTTGAACTGGGGATTTCAAGGCCATAGTAAAGATTAAAAAAATCTTGTATTTTTCACTTTATCTTCTAAAATTGTCAAGACCTTTATTCAATAACATAGGAGAGTATGAATTTGTAGTGAATTAACATGGAGGGAGCAATTGATAGAGTTACTTTTGACATTTATGGATCATGTTGCTTTAAAATGGTCTAAGATATAAGATGAGAAAATAAAAAATTCATGAAATGAGATTAGTGAAAAGATGATTGAGGAGGACAACCCATGCAAGAAATATTTTGACCTAACGATTGAGAAAGTTTGTGACTACTATGCATGAGTTTAAGAGATCTAGAAGAATATGGATGTCTAGTTATGAAAGAAGAACTTGCCTAATGGTATCATAAAATATGTGGATATCATGATCTATAAGTATGTTATTATATATATTAAGGAAAAAATTATTCCAATGGTTAAGTATGAGCAACTTGCCACTATCCATTATACATATGAGGTTGCAAAGTGACAAGAGGAAAGTCTATAGGAGGAGATAGTTCCACCAACACTAGTTGATCCAATAGATTTTGGTAAGGTTCCACAACTAAAAATAATAATAAGAATAGTAAGTTCATCTTCCTCTACTTCTATAGATGAAGTAGAATATCTAATCAAAACAATGGAATAACTTGTAATGATCTTATTGTAAGGAATTAACTTAGGAACTAAACAAGCCAAATATAGATATAGAGATATTAGGAAGAATTTGCCTAAGGTAGTCTCCTATGATTTTAAAAAGAAATGGTATTACAAGAAAAATTACCCTAATAAGACATCCAATTTAGGTATAAATAGTAACGATAAAGGTAAAGGTCTAGTTAACATTGTTGATATTATTCAAGATAACAAAAGAAGTTGATGGTATGGCTATGAAGAAAGCTCATGATTGGATATAAAATTAAGGAAAGGAGGTCAAGAAGAAGAAATAAGAACCCAACAAAAAGGCGAAGAAAATTAGGAGTTCAATATTTTCTAATATCAGTACGCCAAGCACCATACTCAATCATGGAGGATTTGAGTAAGGCTATATGGATAATATCTATGAGTAATTGGACAAAAGCAAGTAAAATAAATATTTTTAGAGTCCCATGATGGTGTGTGTGGACATTTTTCTAGTAATATTATAGCAAGAAGAATTTCAAATGCAAGATATCATTGGATAACTCTCTTCAAATATTGTATCGAGTATTGTAAAATATGTAATGTGTGCCAATAATTTAAGAATTATAGGAATATAACTACCCCCTTATGTATTATATTTCCTCTTAGGCCCTTTGAAAAGTTGGAAATTGATATTGTTGGACCCTCTCCTATATTGACACAAAGGAATAGATACATCATTATTTCCATACATTATTTGTCTAAGTGGGTTGAAGCTCGAGTAGTGAATAATGATATGGAGGAAGGTGTGAAGTTCCACTATGATCAAATTGTTAGTAGGCTTGGATGCCTAAAGAATATTATCTTTGATCAAGGTACCTATTTCTTGAATAAAGTGGTGGAAGACTTACCTCAATTTTTAGTCAAGCATAGAAAGGTGACTACATATAAAATGAGAACCAATAGGTAGTTTGAGTCAACTAATAATATTCTATGTTAGATCCCTACAAAGGATGTGGATTTTCAAGTTGATACATGGGATAAAAGAATCCATGCAACACTATGGGATTATAGGGCCATAATCAAGGTAACCGCATGGTATTACTTGTTCTAATTTATGTATGGCATTAATCCTATTATTTCCATTAAATATGATGTATTGACCATATGAGAGATGATATAATATAGAAATATTGAAAGGTATCCATGAATGACTAGGTGGTACAACTACACCAATTAGATGAAATAGAACAGACAATACAAGACCGCATTGTAAAGAATATGAAAGAAAAAGAGTATTGGGATAAACATTTGAAGTGGCCTTCATTCAAGGTCAATGAATTGGTTATGGTGTGTGATGAAAAATATAAAAAGAGGAAGCATAAAATATTTCTACCAACATAAATAGGTCCCTACTGGATATTTGTCATGCATGACAATGGGACCTACAATTTTGATGAGCTGGATGGAAGGCCAATTACGAAATTGGTCATCCATGATAAAATCAAGCTATTTAATCCTCTAGAAGAGAATGGGCCTACTCTGAGGATGGAGTAGAAATTAGGATGGGGAGAGACATTGACACCAAAAAATTTCAAACTATTTGCATGTGCAATAGCATGTATAATATATAGTGGTACGACTTAAAGAATATTACAACTTGGTAACTTGTTCTATATGCTTACAATGAAGTATATTCATTGAGAAAGTTGTGATTATCATTAAATAACAACATGTTTGAATAGTGAAATTTAATAGTAACAATGAATAGTAACCATGAAAGTATCATGGTCATGGTCAATTGTCTTTCTCAAGTATCTTTGTCCCAAGAAGACATGTAAATAATAAAATCTCTAGAAATACAAGATAGTTAAGAGTGATTTTGGAAGTATTGTGTAATGATACAAAAAGTACAAAATAAAAATCTAGAAACATATACTATATGGACTATCATGATGCAATAGAGGTAAGAGTCATTTAATTTTTTTTTGAAAATATCTCATATTTTAGAAGCCATACCTTTGCGAAGGGTTATGTATTTTAGTTGATTCTTGGACTTGTAGAATTTAATATATTTAAAATGAGTGGTCATATGAAGGAATATGAGCAATATTGAGGGAGATGCAACTTTGTGAAGTCAACTATACAAAACAAGGGAAGTGATGATCTTTCAAGTTGCAAAAAACTAAAATTATAAATATATGTTAGCTAGGGTTCAGATTATGGTAAGAGCAATGAAGGGATAGGATTTCAGTGAGGCAAGACAATCTATCTAGACAAAAAAAATTAGCTAATTGTTTTTCCTTATTTCTCTTAGAAATTTTGCCTGCAAATTATTATTTTTTTTTTTATCAAATATTAAATTTACTATAGGACATTATGATAAATTTCAATAGATTTTGAGTTTTAGTCTCCTTTCCATGGATTGATTTATATTTAAATCTTTGGAATCATCTCTAGTGGTAGAGGTTAGTGAACGTACCTCATAGAGATCCTTGTTGCACAAAGATAGGGCACTTTTTGGTAAATTTAATGGGTATTGGCCAAGGGTTTCAAACTTGAGAAAATATATTGATAGGAGTTGGAAGTCTCCAAGAATGATTCTATCATTTCTTCCCAAAGGTTTATTCCTAGCCATTTTTATTCTAGAGAAGAAAATGAAAAAATCCTAAAAGGGGATCCTTGGTTTATGGGAAGAGTAGGACTCTTCCTTACCCATTGGTATTAAGGATTTTCACCTCAAAATGTAAATCTATCTCTAGTACCAATCTAGGTTAGGATGTTTGATTTGCCCATTAGATTTTTAAAATTAGATACCTTCAAGGAAATAGGCAAAAATCTAGGAGAATTCCTTGAGATTTTAGATACTACGAAAGATGGATTCTTGGTTATTTATGCTCAAATATTGGTCATGATTGATATAAGTAAAGCTTTACTAGAATCAATCATTCTAAGTATAGGGATAAGATGTGGAATTAAACCATAGATTATGAAAACATATCCTTTAGATGTAGAAGATGTCATGAGGTGGGGCATATTGAGATATCAGGCCCTAAGAATATCTCAATATAATCATATGTATAAAACCAAAAGAGAAACTTACAAATGGATTGGATGAAGATGGTTTTCAACTTCCAAAAAATAGATCTAGAAAACTGAAAAAAAAAATAGTGGAGACTAGTAAGGAAGGATATTGGAATAAATACCAACTCTTTTAAATATTTATCCTATGAATAAAAGGTATATCAAAACTTAGAGGATAGGTTCAACATAGTAATAAGGAACCATCTATGTAGTATGATCTCGATTCAGGGAAGAACATTCTTGATGAACCTAAGGAATGTGTCTTATCATATTTTGAAGACTCGTTTGAAGTACCATGCACAATTCAAAAGAAAAAAAATACAATTTTAAAAGTTAAAACCTTTGCCATTAATAAGGAAATACCAGAAAATGAGTAGGACAAGTCAAAAGCTTTTGTAACAGAGCTAGGAGAGGATAAATATGATGAAAAATAAAATTATGATAGAATATTGAGGAATAGAATAATAAGACCTACTCTTGATATAGGCAAGGCAAAAAGAGGAAAATCCTCAAATTATCAAGCAAAATCTAGGGAAGCAAGAGCAAACATAGAGAAAGGAACACAAATTAAGTTGGTTGAACTTCTCTTTACTGAACAACAAAATGATATTAAAAATATGTAGGAAGGGCCACTAACCCCTAATGATACATGATTATCATCTCATGGAATATAAGTGTTGCTAATGCCCCCTCAAAGTAGAGGTGTATTAGGAACCTCTATTTAAGTAATAAGCCTAATATTATTTGTATCCAAGAAACTAAAATAACAAAAGAAAAAGTTTCAAAAACTATGAAAGCAATATAAGCATGATGTGAATGTAATGCTATGGATTATAAAGGAGTGATAGGTGCAATTATAACTTGTTGGAATCCTTCTAGAACCTCGTGTGTAACAATTATTAAAACTAGATATTTGATAGCCTCTTTAGTCACTTGCTACTTTGCAAATATTCATTTCATTCTTATCAATGTCTATAGACCTACAAAAAAGTTAGGTAGATTAGAAGGTTGTAGTGGGATTGAAGCATTTATGAGAAGCAAGTACCAAGAAACATGATTCACGATCATAGGATATTTTAATGATATAACCAAGCTAGATGAAAATTTTGGGGGAATCAAGAAATTAACCCAAAATATGAGATATTTCTAAGCTTTTATTCAAAATAATAATCTATGGGAGGTTGAGTTTGAAGAACATAACTATACATAGACCAACAATAGGAGAGGCTAGAAAGTAATAGAAAAAAAATTAGACATATGCATACTCTAATATCAATGGCAAGATTAAGGAACTAGTGCTAAAATTAATACCTTAAAAGGGATTGGTTCATATCACTGACCGATAAGAGTTAAAATTGTGGTAAGTGAATTAAAAAAATATCATATTTTAAATATGAGTAGATGTGGGAAGACCATCCTCAATTTGTTGATATGATATCACAAATGTGCAATTATTCATGAAATGGTGGGTTGTATGATTTTCCAAAACAAATTAAATCTATGACATCTAGATTAAAAGAATGGAACAAGAAAACTTCTAGAAAAAATTTTGACAAGAAAGAAGAACTAAAAGATAAAATTTGAAAATTTCAAAAAGGTGATCATAATAACCCAAGCTCAGAGGAAAGGGAGTTTCTTAGTGAATAACATAATATTTTGAGTAAGGAAGAGAAATTCTTGAGATTAAAATCAAGATAGAATTGGTTAAAAGAAGGAGATAAAAGTAAAAAAAAAAATTATATGATGGCTATAGTATAGAGATTAACATCCAAAATTAGTACAATTATATCATTAGAATGGGTTTGGATTGATGCCCAAGTGAAATTATAAAAGAGGCAAAGTCCTTTTATCATAATATTCTATGATTAGAGGAGACTATAGTTCTTAATGATAAACTTCTTCAAGATGTACCTTTAGTTATAATGAATAAAGTCAATGGAAAAGTAATGGAGCCTATGACTCTAGAAGAAGTTAATTTAGCTCTTTTCTATTTTAATAAGGATAAATACCTAGATCCAGATGGGCTCTCTATATATTTTTACCAACATAATTGGGATATAGTTAAGTATTATTTATTGGTAGTAATGGAACAGTCTAGGGTAAAATAATACATACCTTATAAAATAAATGCAACATATCTTATCATAATTCCCAAAAATAAGGATCTTGAATTGTTTGATTATTTTAGACCCATAAGCCTATGTAATATGACATATAATATTAACTCCAAAGTGATGGTAAATAAATTAAGGCTATTTTTAGACAAAATTATTTTAGAAGAGCATGGAGGATATGTGAAAGGGAGACAAATTTTAAATAGGATCATAGTATCTCATGAAGTTATACATTTAACAACTTCAAGAAAAGAGAAAACAATGAAACTTGATATGATTAAAGCCTATGATAGAGTTAAATGTGATTTTATTTTTATAGCTTTAGAGAAGCATAGATTTGGAAATAAATGGGTTATATGGATTAAAAATTGTGTCTCTACAATTTCTTATTCAGTGTTGATCAAGAGAGGCCTTAAAAAAGGATATCCTCTATCTCCTTATTTTTTCATTATTATGGTAGAGGTTTTGAGTAGGAAATTAAAGAAGACTCACAAAAATGGGCTTATAAGTAGACTTAAAGTTAGTAATAACATTGATAACATTACCCATCAACATTTTGTAGATGAAACAACCCTTTTTGAAAGGGCAAGGATAAATGAGAATAGAGCTTTGAATAACTTTTTAAAGGAATACAAAAGAACATAAAGACAAAAAGTTAATAGGACAAAATCTAAAATTTACTTCCTTAAAACTCTAGCTAATATCAAAGCAAGAATTTACAGGTTACTTCAAATGGAGGAAGCAAATTTACTAGCAACTTATCTAGGGGTATCTTTATTCAAGTAGAGAATAAGGATAGAATTATGGAATTCAATTATTAGTAAATTTTAGAATAAACTACTAGTTTGGAAAGGTAGATGGTTATTTTTAGTAGGAAGAGTGTCGTTAATTTAGTCTTATAGACCATTTCGACATATTATATGTCCTTGTATACTATGCTAAAATCATTTGAAAAAAGTTTAATCTATATTATGTGATCCTTTATATGGTCAAGATTACATGATAAAAGAATATTTTCTTTGGTGAAATGGAGAAAGGTGTGTGATGATAAAACTAGGGGAGGTCTTTGTTTAAGAGTTCTTATAGATGAAAACCTAGATCTTAGGGGAAAAGTAATATGGATATTGTTCAAATAGAGTTAAAAACAACGGGTAAGAATTCATCTAAGTATGTTGAGCCCAATGATCCAAGTTCAATATTTACTACATTTTCTCTACCATATGGTTCTGCTCTTTGGAATGGTTTAAAAAAAATCTATTGATCTAATGATTAAAGGTTTAATATGGGTGGTGGGAACTAGAGAAAATAATTCTATTTGGATGGATACTTGGTGTGATAAAAAACCCACTCAATTTAAATCTAATTTTTAAACCTTGGATGAGATTGCTTCAAGACAAATATAGTGATAGGGTTTTTAAGATTTTGCACAGTGATCAAGAAGGAGGATACAAATGGAAAGAAGATATTTTTACAAGTATACAAGACATTAATTCTAGGATACAATTGAGTATAAAGATAACAACTATGAGTATTTTGAGGGGAGCCAAGAATAAATTAATTTGTGAGTTGAATAGCTCAAGAGAATACATGACAATAAGTACATATAATGTAAAGCACCAAAAAAATAGTAATATCACTAGAATATGAAGAGATATTTGGGATAGCCCAAGAATTAATAAAGTTAAAATAATTATTTGGATAATAGGTCATAGAATAATTTTATCCTAGGATAACCTTATGAAAAGGAGTTTTCATGGTCCCTCTCAATGTGTTCTTTGTAAAAAGGAGGAGAGTATAGACCATATCTTGGGATATTTCTCAATAGTTTGGAAACTATGAAAATGGAGTACTAATGTGTTTGGTAAATGCATGGTGATGAATAGAAAAATTGAATAATGGTTAAAGCAATGGTAAAGCAACTATACAAGTGAGGCTTTACGGAAAATATGAGTATATCAAAAGATACAATACTTTAGATTGTATGCCTAGAAAGGAATAAAAGAATATTTAAAATAAAGGAAATAAAATTAGGGGTAATGAAAATGAAGATATTTTTAGCCATAGAGGAGTCTAAACCAATCCTATAAAATCACCCAATCTATAATCTAGAAGCAGAGAGCCTTGATAGATGGAGTCAAGTCATTAAATGAAATTATGATGTTGGGTACAAGAGGATTAAAAAGAAGATAAAAAATATAAAGTGGAAAACACTAGATGTGGATTTGGTTAAATTAGACTTTTATGGATCATCTAAATAAAATCTAGGACCAAATATAGGAGGAATAATTATAGAGGAGATATTTTATCTCATTACGCTTTCAATAGTTTATTTAAGACAAATAATGAAGTTGAATATTGGGTGGTTTTGGAAGGGTTAAAAATATGCAAACAAATGAAATGGAATAGAGTATGGATGGAAGGTTATTATCTCATAGTAATAAATGTAATTTTTAGGAAAGCAAAGGCTCCATGGAACATATAACAAATAATTGTGGAAATTCAAGATCTTGCTAAAGAATTTGAAGAAATCAGGTTTACACATAAATTAAGGGAAGGAAACAAATGTGAAGATAGACTAGCCAATAGAGGGGGTTTGATTTAGATTCATGAAGTTAAACTCTCCTTTTCATGGTTAAAGGAAGTAGTAATTTTAGTTGAAGCTAACAAGGAAATGTTGATTGGCTGAATTAAATAATGATTAAGATTTACTTTACTATTTTGCATTGGTAATATCTACCTTATTCTATACCATTATTGTATTTTCATATAAATTTTTTATAATAAATTTTGTGGTTGCACTTGTGTTTCAAGAAGGAAACTAGCAATCCAAATTTGGTAAAGTGGATTATGATAGTGCAATGTTTTGGAAATATTACTATACTAAGATGCAATGCATAGACAATAGAGGTGAAGTTTTGGTATTGTGAAGGTTGCCATAGAAAATTATCAAAAAGGATGCTAAATTATGGAATATTTGTATTCATATAGAAAATTGAAAAGATAAAAAAAAATGAAAAGTAAGAATTCAAACATTTTATGTAAAATGGTATAGGTTTCTAGTTATAAAATCTCAATTGAGATGAGAATTGTATTTATTTTTAAACTCTCAAGCTCTAAATAAGAGAGTTGTAATTTTTCAAGGGTGGGGGATCCAAGTACAACCCCTTATTATCCAACAAAAATATATTTGGACTATCTCATGTATTCATAAATTATCTTAGAAAAATTTGAAGAAAGATATTTTAAATATCTTGATATTATTGAAAGAGCCCAAAAAGGATATCTCTAGAAAGTATTTCCATGTGTCCATCTATAGTGCTCCATGCATGTAATATCTAGCTTCCATGAGCCTGTAAATAGGGGAGATACCCATCATGGAAGACAAGTAAAGTAAAATCAAGTCAAATTAAGCCAAGTGTTTAGTTGAGCAAGTATGGGCTCAAAGAAGTAATAGAGATTCTAGGGTGAGTGAGATCTAGCAAGCCAAGTGAGCTAAGAAAGAGTGTCCCTTTGTTCTAGGTATGTCTAAGATTGTCAAAGTGATGGTTTGAAGAACAATCATTAGACAAGTTCATAGGAGGTGGAGGCTTAATAGGAGGGTTGTGTTTTTCTCACAAGGCAATCTAGTGAGCATCTATGTACTATTATAATTTGTATGTATAATCCTATCTATCCTATTTTCATTATTTTTATGATGTGCTAATGCTTTATTTTGCATAATAGTTGTATGGAAATATACCATCACCAACTTAATATTGTGCATCTATTAGAATACTCATAGTAAGAGGAGGGATCACAAAAGTTTTGTGTGCATGTTATAGTTCAACAACACCTTGATCATGCTATCCTTATATCATAGATAAATTATACCAAAACACTTTTGGAAATATTTTAAATGACAAATTATAATCTAATATCTACACATATTGAAGTTGGACTTGAATTGTCAGCCTGCTCTATTTCATTTTTGATCAATGAGCGATTATATCATTGGTTAGTGGAAATATTAAATATTTTACAATCAGTCAACCATATTTATATTTTGTAGTGAATTATTTATCTTTTTTCACATGAATTTCTTAAAAAGATAGTAAGTTGCAAACTGTATTCTTAGACATATCAAAGGTACCCTTAACTTTTGTATACTATAGTTGCAATATAATGATTTTTAGTTGGTTGGCTAAATTGATACGGACTTGGTATGATTAGTTTTTTGGAGGTATTACATTATTTGGTACCTTGTAAATAATTTAAATTAGGGTGTGTTTAATATTTGATTCTATAGTAGGTGTCATATTATTAAGTGTGAGTTATGTGCCATGTAAATAAGTGTGGAGTTATTTGTGTAAGGTTTCATGTTAGTAAATGTCAGTATGTGAGTGAAGTGTCATGTTTATATGTGAAGAGTTAGGAGTTATGAGCAATCATGAGAGACTTTATCTTTATGTAAATATGTGAGATTTATTATTATGTATTTAGAAATATGAAGAGTTGGATCTCCCATGAATATGAGGAGATGAAGAGTTTATGTAAGTGTAAAGGTCAAGAGTCATGTGAATATGAATAATATCATGTATGCCTATATTGAAGACAAAGCCTTATAATATGCAATCAAATAAGCATTGCATTTATGCATTTCTTAAAGTAGATTTATTAATAATATTTTAGTGAGATTGTTATTATTATTGTGTGAGATTTGCATTTGAGATATTGTGAGATCCTGTGGAATTATCCTATGATAATAGTGATGATTTTATAATAGTGGTATCAAAGCCACCTTTTAGGAAATCTAGGTTGATAAGTTGCACTCAAAGAAGAGAACCATGTTAGTGGAGGTGGATTCATTGAGGAGGTTAGGAAAGGGTTTTGACGAGTGGAAGCAATGCTAAGAACCTATTAAAAGATATTTTTATGTGAGCCTAATTCTATGGAAGGTAACTTTAGGTAAGATTGGAGAAGACACCTTGCATAAGCCTAGAAAGAACCACATTAAGGAATCAATATGTGAGAACCTAGGAAAATATATTGAAGAGAGAATGTTTGTAAGCAACTAAATGAGAGAAGAGGAAAGAACCACATTGAGTAATTACACTATGAGCACCTGATAATAAATTTTGAAGAGATAGTGTTTCTAGCTAAATGAGAGAAGATGAAACAACCACATCGTGAGCCTGGTAGTGACTATGACTGAAAGCACCTAAGTAGAGAAAAAACACCTATGGAGGACAGAAACATATTAGAGATGAAATGTTGGTGCATTCCCTAAAGGAAAGTGCATGAGAAAGAACTCATTTGGAGAGAATATGTAGGTTCAAGAATGTTTGAGTTGGTTTATAGAAATGCTATTTTGGAGAAAACATACAAGTGAAATGAATGAAGAGTGCAAAATCTAAGGAGAATACCTAAGGGAAAGGTTTGAGAGTGCCTAAGAGAGAAATGTTTGTAACCAAACACAAATGTTGGTGCATATAAAATGTATGTATGTAGAAGAAAGTGTTTTATACCTCTTGTTTGAAAAACAATTTTTTTACCAAGTTTATAAGGTAACACAAATATTTCTCACATAATTTGATTGCACATGCAAATATTAAAGAAGGATTATAAGTTTTAAAAGGAAAATGATTTGATAGAGTGAATTTTGAGAAAAAAAGAACTAAACATAATAAAATTGAAGAATTGAAAAGAAGAATTATTGAAAAATATTTGGAAACAATAAGGAATTCTACAACAATGAAAATTAATTGGAATTTAGTCTTTTGAGAGCGCAAAGATTGTAGAATTTTTTGAAGGGATCAAAGGAAAACACAAATTACTTGAAGAAACACATCGTGGCAATGGAGAAAAGAAATCAAATAAAAATGAAAGCAAACATTCAATATGAATCACCAGAGAATATTACAATTAAATATAAGTCTTCATTTCTCAAAAAACTACTAAAGTTGGAAAATATGGGTCAACAAAATTAATGGAAAATTTACAATTCATTCACAAAGAAGTTAAATATGGACTTTTTCTAATACTTCAACACTCCATACATGGTTTTCTCGACGATGCTAATGATTTTTATGAAAATCACATTGCAATACCTATTAGTATATGGAAAATAATATACGAGACAATTGTTACTCTAAATATTCTCAAGACCAAAAGAGAAGAAAATATTATAGAATTGAAGAACAAACCTATGATGAAAGATGCATGTTGTGACACTAGTGATCTATATAAAATGAAAAATGAGAATTATGATTTAAAGCCCATAAAGTCCCATACAAAATTTGTTAATAAAATAGAAAAATGAGATAATATTCACAGTATGAAAAGGTGTAAGCATGGTAATAGAGATGGACACAAGGAAAAAAATTATTGGGATCTTAATTGCTATAAAAATTATGGAGGTAATAATAATTCTCAAATATATTGTTGGAAGAAAAGGAATAATAATTTAAATCATGGATGGAAAAGTGTAAAAGGAGTATTTATGATAACAGTAGATGGACTTCTCCAGAAGATCATTCTAAGGTAACTTTAGAATTGTTAGAGTCACTAACAGTACTAGAGACAAAGCAAAAAAATAAATACTTGAAAGAACATGAAGGCAAAAGGACTTCATATAAAATAATGTACTATGAGGGGTGTTGGAGGCATTACACTATTTGGTACCTTGTAATATTAATCCAAAGAAATTGTAAATAATTTACATTAGGGTGTGTTTAATATTTTTTTTGTGCTATTAATAGGAAAGATATTTTTAAAGGTATCCCACAACATGTACAATCAAAACACCACCCGAGTGAACAAGACCAAAACTAAACACCCCACCAACCAACGTGGGACAAACTAGAAAGAAATTGCACAAAACTAAAACTCAAAAATATGTACAAAGAGGATAATTGAGATGGTTCTACCCCAAACTACCCACATCTTGAGTAATTGTAGTAGATAAATAGGAAATATCCTCAAATTAGTCCAATGCCATCTTCAGTGAGCCCCAAATTTTCCTTTGATTGATATCAATGAGTTTTAGATTACAAAAAATAGAGCATTTTTTATCTAGGATGTCCTCTAGGGTATAAACCTCATCAACCGATTTCTCCCTATGGAAATATCTCGATAGAACATCAAAATTAGGAGGGGGAGAGAGAGGGGAGGAGCCATCATCCTCATGCTTCTTGTTATGCAGACGTTTAGACTTACGGGTGCCACTGCCCTCAACCACACTTTGTGTTTAATATTTGATTCTATAGTAGGTGTCATATTATTAAGTATGATTTTTTTGACGTGTATTTAAGTGTGGAGTTATGTATGTGAGGTGTCATGTTAGGAAGTATGAGTTATGTGAGTGAAGTGTCATGTTTATAAGTTAGGAGTTATAAGTTATGCACAATCATAGAATACTTTATCTTTATGTAAATATGTGAGATTTATTATTATGAATTGAGAAATATTAAGAGTTGGATTTTTTTTTTAATATGAGGATATGAAGAGTTCATGTAAGTGTAAAGGTCAAGAATCATGTCAATATGAAGAGTCTCATGTATGTATATATTAAATATAAAGACCGGTATTATGCAATCAAATAAGCATTGCATTTATACCTTGCTTATTGTAGGAGACTTTGTTGACTATATTCATGATTTGCATTAGGAGTTGAGAAGTAATTTATAGAAGAGTTTCATGACATATAAACATGTTGATTGCAAGTGAAGAGTGCTATAATTTTAGGTTGGAGATTTGGTTTTGACACATTTGCAAAAGGAATTATTCCCAAAAGGCACTTACAATAAGTTAAACTAGAAGAAGATTAAACCCTGTAGAGCCTTTAAGAAGTTTGCCATGAATGCTTATGAAATATATATTTTTGGAGTGGATATTTCCTATCTTCGATGTAGCAGATCCATACCCATATTATGAAGGATAAAATAGTGAGCGAGATAGCGCAATTTTAGAACTTCCAAAGGTCAATTGGGTGCAACAATTGTTAGAGAAGGAACATGATGAAATTGAGGCAATCATAGATTCCAGAGTTGCTAAGAGTATGAGAGGTAAGGAATATCATGAATATTTTATCAAATTGAAGAATTGAGTATTTGAGGATGCAACATGGATGAACACATACAAATTGCCAAATATGGAGTTCAAATTGAATATTTGCAGAATGTTCACAAACCATTTCTTTTACTTGGAGAGTATGATGCAAGAGCATCTTCATGACTAACCGTTGTAGAATTTGAACCATTATGAAACTGAAAGGTCAATGTTCATCCATTATCCAACTACTTTCAAAATCTATAAATAAAGTGTTTTTTTAGGAAGAAAGAGGAGATAAAGGGGTATCAAATCTCAACCTTGTATGGGATTCTCCAACAGTAACTTCTCTATTGAGGTTTTATGTACATCTGGGATTGGGACCTAGCCAAAACCCACATAATAGAACCACCAAATTAAAAAAAAATAAAAAATAAACGAACAACATTTGCTAATAAATATTTGATTTTCAATTGTTTTTGAATGCTAAATGATTATTTTGTTGGCCATTTGTATTGATTTTAAATGTGTGTGCAAGTAGTAGGGAAACACTGAGCATAGGAGAATGATCAAAGATAACTGAGGTATACAAGGTTCGAATGAGCAAAAGATTGCAAGCACATGAGGGTACCACTCTAACTTGCTAAAAAATAGAAAATAACGAAACATAAAATTTATATTTAAGGTCAAAGCCATCATTCATAGAAGGGAAGAGTAAATTACTGATTGATTAGTCATACAATTCATTGTCATTCATTTGAACGATGGAACAAACTATACATTTGAATGATGCATGTTGCATTGGATGATAGAACAAACTATGCATTTGAATGATGCATGTTGCACATTTAAATGGATATTGTACAAAGAATAATTAGGGTTGTACAATAAGAACCTAAGCATCGTATAAAAAGGAACTAACATCATACAGTTGAAAAGATTTGTGTTATACTACTAGCTTAGATATAAAGGATATATATCTAAAAATGCCGAGAGTTATCAATCCCGAGGTGCCTATATTGCAATGGATGTTCATGTATTTATACAATATTTTATTAAACAGTTGCAACGGTTGGTTAGTCGATTGTTTTAGTTTAAATATTTTAAATGTTTTTGTTAATGTCAAATTTTTTAAAGAAATAAAAAATGTTTACGATGTGACATGTATGACCTCTTTGCCTCCCACCCCTTGTCTGCCATTGTAGGAACGCCTCTCGACGTAACTAGGAAAGTTAACATCATACAAAAGAGGAAATTCCGATATATGTTGCTATTGCATCATTAGTCATATCAAACAATATAACCTATTTAATGTCATTGAAATTTTCACAACTCTTAAACTATGGTCCCATTGGCTTTAAATAACATAGTTTCTTTTCATAACTTTCTAATTATATCATTAAGAAATTAGAATTGAATAAGACTCAAACCAAGAACATGATAGACTTATACGGTCAAGTATGCCACTTTCTCCAAAGTTTATTGGAAAGGATACCACTTGCATTTTCAAAGAGATTTAACTTCAATCCTCACAACATATGCATATAAAAAATATTGATTAAAAAAACTGATAAACTTATTTTCTCCCTTAAAAATTTTGTCAATGATTTTTTAAATTAGTTCTTGATATTAAGATAAATTATTCGCAACCGAAAGAGATATAGAATTTGTGTAAAACAAGAGGCAAGTTGCTGCAATTAAAGAAGAATGTATGGAAATTAAAGGGTATAGAACTTCAATTAGGGTGATATTGGAGTTCCTAGCAATCATAATGACTCAAGAAAATAGGTCCTCACAGTTTTCTGTTGCATGTTGCAGGCTATTTAGTTGTAAAAAAATTAATATCTTAACGACATCAGACTTAATTTGGTATTTATTTTTCGCCACGTCTTGAAGAATACGTATATGGCTTTTACTTTGCTATAAATATTTTTCAACAAGAGACCCCATATGAACAGAAGTTGCATAAAAGAATCCAACCACAATGATAAAATTTGGTACACTTAGTATAGGCATACATGTGCTAGGAAGCCTATTTCGTGATGATGGATACGGAGACACACTTTAAATTAGTGCCGCCCACATGGATTAAGATCACCGTACGAATCCTTCTCACAACAATTCACAGCTTCCCATGCCTAAATCGTTAAAACGTCTCCACGCCTTGTTTCTCGACATCAAAACCAAAGCCTTATCTTATTCCCTTCACAAGATCCTTCGCTTTCAGACAAGAAGAAGACTCCTAGTCGCGCGTGCTCTCTCTCTCTTGCACTTGTCGAACCTTGGGAACAAAAGGTCACGCCGGCCCCAGCAAATGCATTGGAGTGCCCAGGGTCACCTCTGTCATAATATCCAAGGCAATCCTTCCCCGATTTTAATCTTTGGCATGCCAGTTGTTAACTTAGAAAAGAGATCAATATTTAAAAATACATTTTTTTAACAGAATTTTCTCAATACGTTATTTGCATTATCTAGACTTGCATTCTCAATTAATTTTTAATAAATAGTTAAAATATGTTTTTTTAAACAGAATTTTCTCAATACATTCAGAATCATAATATACTGACTGCGGATGCTCAAGGTTTAAATATAAGGAGGGAGGTTAAGGTTCTGTGGAGAAGGGGAACGGAGGTCCAAGATTCAAATCTTGAGTCTAGTGGGACTGAAGGCTTATCCCTTGTGATCGTGACATGGTGGCTATAGGACAGAATACAGGAAGATTTGTGTGGACTAATAGCCATAAAAACCAAATAACCTAATAAAATGTATGGCTACTACCCATTCCATCATTTAAAATAAATAAATAAACAAAATTAATATAAAATCCTACAAATATAATAATATTTCAATTCACATTTATCTAAAATTAAAATAAACACTACCATAGCCACTATCCAAATTCTTTAAACCTACATCCAAAATCAACATAAACACTACAATACACTGTCTTATTTTCACGGCAAATGATGTTGTTTTTTTTAATTTTTGGGTTATATAGGAGAGTTGGTAATAGTCACTATTTTTCTATCCAATTTTAACGGCAAATGATGTTTTTTTTAATTTTTGGGTTACATAGGAGAGTTGGTAATAGTCACTATTTTTAGTAATTGGTTAGTGCACTTGTTGAGTGGATATTTTGCCCTATAACAAAATGATCACGCAACTAGAGTCTCTGATAAGAAACTCTCTCTTGCAAAGAAATTAGTTATTTCTCCAAGGTTCTTATAAACAAACATTCATATGCATAAATGATAATATTCAATTTAAATGTTTGGAACACCTTAGTGATTGCAAGTAACTGTAAACAAGGGGCAACATTGATTTATTTCACCATGAAACTTTAGTGATTGTTCATTGTTTTTTTTTTAGATTTTGATATTTTTAGATGTTTATAATTTTTACGACTGCAAATTAAAATAAAGTAACAACTTTTGAAAAATTAAAGTGCATAAAAATAAAAATAAAATGCCTTCAATATGATGCTATCCTATTTCGACAAAACTGAAGATATGAGGTTTCCATGCATTCAACCTAACCTATTGGACCTGCAAAACATACACAATCCTGATAGGCTAAGTCTTTGGATCCTAAGGATTTGAATGAGGTTTTCAGATTTAAGCATTCGCATGCAGCAACCAAGAAAAAACTTGTATCAACTACATTTAAAAGCCTAAAATCTGAAAAGGGAAAATAGACATTTAATCTTGCATGAAGAAAATGACTCCTTCTTTCTTGCCCATAAGATGCAAATTTTTGAAATATTATCTGCATTAAATATTTTTCATTTTACAATAGCAGACATCTGGTTCTCCAAAACCAAAAAAAGTGGAAGAAAAGCACTCCAAAGCAGGCCTAGAATGGCTTATCACCCTCAGCTCTGCAACCCTGCTCCCAGCGGTTTTCGACCATCTTGTTGCTTTCTGTCTTCTGCTTTTAAACCCTCTGGTACGGTTATCTGTTTTGCCCAGTGACGCTCTGCTTCATCTCCCAGGTCTCTTTGTTTCATCTTCCCGCATCTTTGCATTATTTTTGGCTTTTGTTTGAGCGTTGAAACGTTTGATCTTCTTGCTAACTGTAACCATTTTGTAACCCTTACACCTTTATGCCACGTGTTCAGCGCTTCCCTGCATGTTCCATAACATCCCCCTGTAAATCGCGACTAAAAATAGCATGTTGCGATATCGCGACATTTTTCTATCAGCAGCCTTGTTTCTCATCATGCAACGCAAAAATGATACATGTCGCGATATCGTAACATTTTTCTGCTTCGGGCTGCATGGATGCAACCTATCGTGAAATCATGATATTTTTCTCCTTCGTTGTGTTTTGTTGCACTTAGCCACGAAAACGTGACATGTCACGAAATCGCAACACTTTTTCATTTCGTACCATCTTGTTGCTTTCTATCGTGAAATCGTGACGCTTTTCTCTTTTGGGCTGTCTCGTTGCTTTCTATCGTGAAATCGTGATGCTTTTCTCTTTCGTACCATATCGCTGCTTTCTGTGGCAAAATCGTGACACTTTTTTATTCCGTACCATATCGCTGCTTTTTGTCGCGAAATCATGACACTTTTTCATTCAGTACCATCTTGTTGCTTTTTGTCATGAAATCATGATGCTTTTCTATTTCGGTCTGTGAAGATGCAACTTGTCATGAAATCACAATGTTTTTCTATTTCGGGCTATCTCACTACACTTGGCCGCAAAAACGCGACATGTCACGAAATCGCGACAATTTCTTTCATCTGCTCCTTCCTCACTTTCTTGCCGCAAAAACGTGACATGTCATGATATCGCGACAATTTTTGAACTTTGCCCTGTTTGACTGCTTTGACCGCGATTTCATGACATGTCGTGATATCGTGACGTTTTTCACTTTATCTTTCTCTCTCCTCTATGAACCGCAATTTCACGACATGTCGTGATATCGTGACATTTTCTCTTCATGATGCATTCTACTGCTATTAGCCATGAAAACGTGACATGTTGTGAAATCATGACAACTTTTCATTTCTAGCTGTGACGGAGCAACATGTCATAAAATCACAACTTTTCATTTCTAGCCACGACGGAGCAATATGTCGCGATATCGCGACAACTTTTCATTTCTAACCGCGACGGAGCAACATGTCGCGATATCACGACAACTTTTCATTTCTAGCCACGACGGAGCAACATGTCGCAATATCGTGACAACTTTTCATTTCTAGCCATGATGGAGCAACATGTCGTGATATTGCGATACTTCTCTTTTGTGAAATTTTGTTTTTTTCCTTGATTTTTAAGCATCTGGGTCACTACGATCTTCTTTGAAAACATGCAAAAAAGGTGGGTCCCTAATTTTGAGGTGTGTTGTGGATCAACCACAACAAATGGCGACTCTGCTGTCAAATGCTTCTGAGCATTTTGGTGAGAACCCAACCTAAAATATACAAGCTTAGATACAGGTGTCAGCACATCAAAGATAAACCAATACCGATAGATAAAAAATATATGAAACATCAGAATCATTAAGTATCAGCTTGATGTATGCAATGTGTTTTCATTTTCTATCGCTTGAACTGGATTAGCATTCCATTGTCAGTTTCATTTATGATTTGTATGCAAGGCTATGAATGATTTGTGTAGGATTTGATGCATGATGAAGATACTAGAGATATAACAACTTGCTTTACAAAGGCTCAAACCTTCTAATATCATGAACAAACATATTAAAACTGTCAAACCCTCTTAGGACCAAATATATGTGTAATGAATTGCTTTATTAGATCCTAAAGTTGGTTATGAGTCACTACTATCTTGAACCCATGTGCAAGTGAAAGTGAAATCAGAGCTTTGAGAAATCGGACTCCCAACCTAATCGAGATGGGAGTTTAACCCTATCCTTACTACTCTGATTTGGAATTCATTATCTCACTTTGAGCAAAATAATTTAACCAATTATGGATGAAATGGTCATGCTAGTCTATCCATTTGAACAGTTATTGGTCTTGTTTTTAGACAAGACATGCTGCCACGCATGAGCATACTTAACCCCATAATCCATGATTTAGCTTCATTTCTTTATTTCTTGGACCTTGGGGATGACTACCCATCCTTTGCATAGGACATGTAGTATGATCCTTCCAATCCAATATTAAGATGAAATGGGAAATATTTAGTTTTTATTTTTTGGACCTTGGGGATGACTACCCATCATTTGCAGAGGACATGTAGTACAATCCTTCCAATCCAATATTAAAATGAAATGGGAAATATTTAGTTTTTATTTCTTAGACCTTGGGGATGACTACCCATCCTTTGCAGAGGACATGTAGTATGATCCTTCCAATCCAAGATTTATGATGAAATGAGACATATGAGCTTTGGGGAATCAAATTCTCAACCTAGGCGAGATGAGAATTATGCCCTATCTTTACTACTCCATGTAGGTCAAATCAGAGCTTTGGGGTGTTGGATCCTCAACCTAAGTTCGATGGGGATTTAACCCTATCCTTACTACTCTGATTTTAGGCTTTAAGATTTATGAAAATGGTACAAACCACTATTTTCAGGATCATGTTGCATAATAGGATAGACATGAAATACTTATTTCACCTTACCTTTTATTCCAAGCAAGGTTTTGATCATTTTTCTCAAGATCCTTTTTAATGTGTATAAAATGTGTTTTGTTCTAGATATTTCGGGGCTCAGTTCCCAACCTTAGGATTTTTCTTATTTATGTTATAGCATAACCCTAAGAGGATTTGACACACTAATGATTTGCATCTAAAATGCACATGCAACTAAGATGGCA
Organism: Wollemia nobilis; assembly: GCA_028583015.1. Classification (NCBI taxonomy): domain Eukaryota; kingdom Viridiplantae; phylum Streptophyta; class Pinopsida; order Araucariales; family Araucariaceae; genus Wollemia; species Wollemia nobilis. The sequence goes on from JAQPPZ010000599.1 coordinate 843,377, forward strand.
TGTATATGCAAAGTGAGATGTAATATGAATGCATTGCCATTTGAATTTTGGATGGAGTGTTGCCATAAAAAATATAAAACTGACTACTTCATGCATCACAAGTTTCAAACGATATTATTAAACTGTTTGTGTTTCTTGTGGAGCTTTCTATAGCATAATTCCAATGTTCCATATTTCCCTGATCTAAAGCATAAGTTAGCATCTCAAGACAACTTTTTCATCATATATATATATTTTTTATACAAACCAAACATGTCAAATAAACACACAACTTAAATCATGATTAAACTAACAATCCCAAAAATGAAACTTGAAAAACACAAACCAAAACCAAAACCAAAATCTATATGCAATATAGTACAAGATGATGCCAAGCTTGGACTCTTACTTTCCTGGATCCCAGACATGATTAGAAAACTTCAACAAAAATATAACATGATACGCATGCCAAATGCTATAGGAATCCAACCAAAATAGAATTAGACCGCACCTTGCAACAACTTTTAATTTACCTTGCTCACCCCACCAATTAGATTTAATTCCATTAGTACTCTCACAGGTGAGCGCCCGATTACTAAAATGATTAGACCATAAATGATATTCAATTTTTTCTTGTCTATTCTTGAAAGTATCCATTTCATAATTCGATTCTTGATTTAAAATTAGGCCTTCTTTTTCAAATGTGAGATGTTGCAAACAAGAGCCTATTTCTAAAAGCCTTGCATTCAAATTATTTTTTGAGATTTTAAAGCAATCAAGATCAATCAAAACTTGACAAACATCACCAAGATTTGACATTTCATCATTAATGACATTAGCATCCAAAGGGACATCATGTAACCCATCACTTAAAATTTTTGTAGCTACTACCAAAGGTAAAGATTTCATCTTGTCACCCATACTCAACCCATCATGATTAGAATTTACAAAAACTTGATGAGTGTTAGTAGCTTTTTCTTTTTCCTCATTGTCTTCTTCATCATCCAACACCTATTCAAAAACACCAAAGTTAGGCACCCAATCAAACATGCGTCCATATTTTTCAAAACAAGACCCTAGTTTTTCAAGATATGTGTCACGTGACACCTTTCCATGATCAATGGCTTGAGTTGCCTCAAAATCCATATTTTCATTAGGATCATCAATAGTATCAAACCCACACCACTTAGGATTTGTAATTTCATCATTTTGAGATGGCATAGACATTGTAGAAACAATAGGTGGATTAAGATTTTCGATTTCTTGCCCCTCAAGGGGAACAACATCAATTTATTCTCCTTCTTTATCCATGGTAGTAGAATCATTATCCTTCTCCAACCTTTGATGAGATTCCAACCCTTCTTCCAAAACATTCTTAAATTGTACGAGACTTGCAATATCCTCATATGAAAGGGCAATTGTATTATCCTGCATATCAATAGACACACAAACTTCATTAGCAGTTTTGGAGGGAGCATACTCTTCCCAAGAATCATGATGATCATCTTTCAAAATCAAATTGTGATGCTTAGCTATTTCTTCATCATCCTTTAATTCATCAACATGTTTCTCATCAAATTTATCTTCACCTTCCTTAGATGGTTCAATTACTTCCAAAATTGGGTTATTGCTTGTATTCAAATTGATAAGGCCATCATAATCCACATGTGTAACCCATGATTCAAGTTTAACATAATTTGGAAGGTGTGAATTTTCTTGGCCATTATTTTCAACAATGTCATCCAATGTGTCATCCAAGAACAAGTGGTGAAATTCTATCATATCTTCGAACTTATTTATTGATTTTCTTTCAAAATCACTCTCAACCACTTGTGATGGCCTAGGATTTTCTATAATTAGATCCACTTTTACACTCTTATTTTCATGATCATCCCAATCTTCATTTGTGGATAATGACTCCAAATCCTTATTACCCCTCCATAGTATTTCTTCCTCAAAATATTTAATACCATCATGTGAATTCTCATCCCAATTTTCCTTATTCGGCATATCAAAGGAAGTTTCATCAATAGGGGTGTGAGACATATATGATTCTTCATATTCATCTTCATAGAATTCATCTTTTGGTGAGTCAAGGATTCCCAATCTATCACATGTTTCAATAGTAGTTGGATCTAGTACTCCTCCCTTGCTTAAAATCATATTATATTGAAAATCATTGAAATTGATTTTAGAAGCATATTTTGAATCATGATGAGTATTTTGAAGTTGATTCATACTTAAGAAATATGGTTGATCTTGCATAGTAGGTTAAGGATTTTGAAATTGATTAAAGCTTGGGAATGATTGTTGATTCTGAAATTGATTTACACTCGAATTTGGTTGAGGTGGATAAATCATTGGGTGGGTAAGGGAGGTATTAAATGATTGAAGATTATATGATCCAAAACCCACACCATAATTTTGATAACTCAGTTGTTGCTCAATTGCCATTGCTTGAGTATAGGCTTGTGACAAAGATGTGATTAGAGGCATCCCTCACAAATATGTGGAAATGAGCGGGTCAAGAGCATTGATGTATATTTGGAGAGCCACTTCTTCTTGAAGAACATAAAATGTCACTAATTGAGTATATAATCCAAATAACCTTTCAAAAAATGATTTTACGTTTTCACTTGGTCCTTTTTTAATAGTGAAAAACTGCTCATACATGCGGACTGGGTCAACTTGCTTTTCGTTGAATTGATTAAGAAATGCTACCTCTAGTTGAGCCCAAGAAGTGATAGACCCTAAAGGTAGACTTGTAAACCAATCATATGCTACTTTGTCCAAGGTGTATAGGAACATTTTACAAGCAACATCATCATACCAACTTGCTAAGTGATTCACACAGAATTTGAATGCTCGAATGTGTTCTTCTACAGTATTTGTCCCGTTAGACAAAAATCGAGGAAGACATCTCTCAACACCAACGGGCAAACAATGTTGAACTCTCGGTATGTTCAATGGGATACCTAGCATCCATGGTGTAAACATAGCCATTAGTGAATCTTAAAGAATATAACTTTAATACAAGTTTTTTTTTTTAAATCAAATCAAATCCCATTATTCCTGTATGAATAATCAAAGCGTTAGAACATTGCATAGCAATTCATGTCCTCCTTTTAATAGTACAAAGTTGTATTGTTAAAAGAGGGCTAAGATAATAATCAATAGGGCATGAAATACTCGAAATTTAAATCCCTATAGCATTTAAATCACAATGAAATAAACCAATTCAGGCCCTCCTTCTAGCGCCAAAATGTTGAGTGGATATTTTGCCCTATAACAAAATGATCACGCAACTAGAGTCTCTGATGGGAAACTCTCTCTTGCAAACAAATTAGTTATTTCTCCAAGGTTCTTATGAACAAACATTCATATGCATAAATGATAATATTCAATTTAAATGCTTGGAACACCTTAGTGATTGCAAGTAACTGTAAACAAGGGGCAACATTGATTTATTTCACCATGAAACTTTAGTGATTGTTCATTGTTTTTTTTTTAGATTTTGATATTTTTAGATGTTTATAATTTTTACGACTACAAATTAAAATAAAGTAACAACTTTTGGAAAAGTAAAGTGCAGAAAAATAAAAATAAAATGCCTTCAGTATGATGCTATCCTATTTCGACAAAATCGAAGATATGAGGTTTCCATGCAAGCAACCTAACCTATTGGACCTACAAAACATACACAATCCTGATAAGCTAAGTGCTAGCTCCTAAGGATTTGAATGAGGTTTTCAAATTTAAGCATTCGCATGCAGCAACCAAGAAAAAACTTGTATCACTACATTTACAAGCCTAAAATCTGAAAAGAGAAAATAGACATTTAATCTTGCATGTAGAAAATGACTCCTTCTTTCTTGCCCATAAGATGCAAATTTTTGAAATATTATCTGCATTAAATATTTTTCATTTTACAATAGCAGACATCTGGTTCTCCAAAACCAAAAAAAGTGGAAAAACACTCCAAACCAGGCCCAAAATGGCTTATCACCCTCAGCTCTGCAACCCTGCTCCTAGTGGTTTTTGAACATCTTGCTGCTTTCTGTCTTCTGCTTTTAAACCCTCTGGTATAGTTCTCTATTTCACCCTGTGACGCTCTGCTTCATCTCCCAGGTCTCTTCGTTTCATCTTCCTGCCTCTTTGCATTATTTCTAGCTTTTGTTCGAGCATCAAAACGTTTGATATTCTTGCTAACTGTAATCATTTTGTAACCCTTACACCTTTATGCCATGTGTTCAGCACTTCCCTGCATGTTCCATAATGGCCCCCTATAAATCGTGACCAAAAATAGCATGTTGCGATATTGCAACATTTTTCTGTCAACAGCCTTGTTTCTCATCATGCATCACGAAAATGATACATGTCGTGATATTGTGACATTTTTTTGCTTCGGGCCACATGGATGCAACCTATCGTGAAATCACGACATTTTTCTCCTTCGCTGTGTTTTGTTGCACTTAGCCACAAAAACGCGACATGTCACGAAATCGTGACACTTTTTCATTCTGTACCATCTTGCTACTTTCTGTCATGAAATCATGATGCTTTTCTCTTTCGGACTATCTCGCTGCTTTTTGTTGCGAAATCACGATGCTTTTCTCTTTCGTACCATCTCGCTGCTTTCTGTGGCAAAATCGTGACACTTTTTCATTTTGTACCATCTCGTTGCTTTCTGTCATGAAATCATGACACTTTTTCATTCCATACCATCTCGCTGCTTTCTGTCGTGAAATCGTGATGCTTTTCTATTTTAGGCTGTGAAGATGCAACTTGTCACAAAATCGTGACGTTTTTCTATTTCGGGTTGTCTCGCTGCACTTGGCCGCGAAAACATGACATGTGAAATCATGACAATTTCTTTCATCTACTCCTTCCTCACTTTATTGTCGTGAAAACGTGACATGTCGCAATATCACGACAATTTTTGAACTTTGCCCTGTTTGACTGCTTTGACCGCGATTTCATGACATGTCGTGATATCGCGACGTTTTTCACTGTCTTTCTCTCTCCTCTATGAACCACGATTTCATGACATATCGCGATATCGTGACATTTTCTCTTCATAATGCATTCTGCTGCTCTTAGCCGTGAAAACGTGACATGTTGCAAAATCGTGACAACTTTTCATTTCTAGCCGCGACAGAACAACATGTCGCGAAATCATGACAACTTTTCATTTCTATCTGCGACGGAGCAACATGTCGTGATATCATGACCACTTTTCATTTCTAGCCGCGATGGAGCAACATGTCACGATATCACGACAACTTTTCATTTCTAGCCGCAACGGAGCAACATGTCATGATATCGCGACAACTTTTCATTTCTAGCCACGACGGAGCAACATGTCATGATATCGCGACAACTTTTCTTTTCTAGCCGTGACGGAGCAACATGTCGCGATATCGCGACACTTCTTCTCTTTTGTGAAATTTTGCTTTTTTCCTTGATTTTTTAGCATCTGGGTCACTGCGGTCTTCTTTGAAAACATGCAAAAAAAGTGGGTCCCCAATTTTGGGGTGTGTTGTGGATCAGCCACAACAACACTATTTTTAGTAACTGGTTAGTGCAAGGTTCAAACCACAAGGACTGTGGCCACTATACCTATCTACAGGGACTGCAACCACCAAACTTATTTGTCTTGTTAAGGTTAACCGATGTGAGATGGGGACCACCATCGCTCAGGGTTCGTACCATCATTGTCAGTCTGGTAGACACTCAGAGGATTCAGAACAAACTACTACCTTTGCTTAATAGACACCACCGAGGTTTGAACCTAGGTTTCCTTCCTTTGCTTAACAGACACCACCAAGGTTTGAACCTAGGCCTTATCTTGATAAGTGCCCAGCCAGACTAGCACTTACCAATCCACCTAGCCCTTAGGGTGTGAGAGAGGATGTTGTTTAAATTTTACTCAATTTTTTTCTCATCTCTCACAATATTAACTTTCCAACTCTGGATGGATTGGTAAGTGCTAGGGCTAGGTGGATTGGTAAGTGCTAGTGTCGATGGACACTTACCAAGAAGATACCTGAGTTCAAACCTTGGTGGTGCCAGTTTGCAAAGGTAGACAACGGTATGAATCCCAAGCGATCGGCAATCACCATATCACATTGAGTCAACAATTAACAAGACATATAGGTTTGATGGTTGCAGTCCATGTGGTTTGAAACCCTACGCTACCAATTACTAAAAATAGTAGTTGTAGCCAAATCTCCTATGTAACCCAAAAAAAAAAACTTTCCAACTAGTACAACCCAATCCTTGTTCAAAAATATAAGATTTTTTTTAAATATTAATATTGTTATTATAAATTTTAGATCAAACTAAAAAAATTAAAGGTATTATTAGGTGCACTTAATTATAAACCCTAGTTGTTTGGGTTAGAATAAATCAACAGAACCATTGGGTGCTGCCAACTATAAACCCTAGATGCAGTGTTGTTAATATAAACCTTTAAAAAAAGTCAACGAGAACCTTTTATAGTTCCCCTGGGTTAAACGAAGTCAATGAGACTCAGGTCTTCCAAGACATTGACCAGAGGCAACCAACACACACTATTTGTTGCTACCATCCAAAGTATCATCTTCTTAAAAAAAAATCATGGTTTAAACCTTAAACCTTCTGAAAAAACCAAAATCTCACCATATAATAAAAAAAAATACAAAATCTTTTAATTTAAAAAACAATGGCATTCATGAAAAGACTGTGTGCAACCCTTTCTCCGTCCCGGCATTAAAAAATACCGAGAAACAAAATAAATAGATGATTTTAAAAAATACCGAGAAACAAATTAAATAGATGATTTTCCATACCATGTTGCCTCCGTTATATTCAATGAAAACGGGATTGTCGCTCCGAATAAACAGTTGATCATCAGAAGAAGATGGCAAAGGCGGATCTGCTCGTTGAAGAAGTTCTACCAAGCTAGAGGGAGTTGGGATCGCTGTCATCTTGAATTCGTTTTCTGCACAAAACCCAACACACACTTAACGCAAGATATCAATTTACAGGTAGGATTTCAGTCGCCCTCTTTCAATTTATATCTTTGCGACATCGGCGCAGTCCGTCGGGTCTTTTTTCGTGAGCAGTTGCCTTCCCTAGGCCGACCCAAAAATAAAATATATTCCCTTACAACACGTAAGGGGGCCCACGCAAAAGATTATTCTCGTCTGATTAATATTTTTTTTTAAAGTGAAATCTTTCAAAGTTACAATAATTGGCATGTGACGTTTCACGAGTAGTTCTTTCTACACCATAATTTTTTTTAGTGTACTTCAAATAATATAGTCTTATTAATTTTTAAAATTTAATTTATTTATTTATTTCATTTTTTAAAAAGAATTGAAAAAAATTATATTAAAACAAAAGATTATTTATAAGTTGAGATAAGACTCCTTCAATCTTAAATCACCAAGAATACTTGGTTCCTTTTTAACTTTTAAATGAACTTCTATAACTTTAAAGCCCAAGATCTTAAGAACTAACTACTTTAATTAAAATATGAAAAAGATATTTGCATTGACCCAATAATTATTAATTTTATTGTTCTTGAGGGGATTCCAAGAATATTATAACTTCCACTCCAAAAGGGGAGTTAAATAATTCTAGCATTTTCCAAATGAATTACAGATACGAGGACTATCTTGGGAAACTTAGAAGATAGTCAAGTTAAACATAATTATAGAGAGGGAAACAAAATTGCCGATAAAATAGTGAATGTGGTAGGTGAATATGGCAATTAAATCCGAGAATTTCAAGGTCTGGTCATATGCCCCCATGGAGTTGGAATATATTTTAAGAATTGATAATGAAACCAACAGATAAATAGGGTAGAGCAAAGCAAAATACTTATTGGGATCGTGCGATGAAGGATTTGAGCACACTAGGTTACATTATTGTCAGTAGTTTCTTTATCAGTTATGTAAAGCATTGCCATGTGAAATAGAAGTATAACGGGAAGAATATCATTTCAGATTCTCCATCAACAAGTTTAGCTAGGTTTGTTTGTTTTACTAAGATAGGGTTATCTTGCATTTGTATGATCTTCTCTTGTTTTTTTCTTGTACATCTTTCGAGCTTTGTGTAAAGGGTCGAGGCCCTTCAACTCCCTTTTTTATCACTACCAAAAAACTTATTAATTTCATTTGTTATTTTTTATTACATAGAAGAGTTGGTTACAACCACTATTTTTAGTAATTGGCAAGTGTAGGGTTCAAACCACAAGGACTGCTCCCAACAAACTTATCCATCTCATTCTTGTTGACCCGAAGTGACATAGGGACCATCGGTCGCTTGGGGTTCATACCATAGTTGTTGGTCTAATGTGCACTCAAAGGATTCAAAGCAGACTACTAACTTTCCAAAGGGTTGGCTTCCCCCAAGGTTTGAAGCTAGGTCTTTTATTAATAATTTCCCAACTACACCTACACTGGGGGTTAATTTCATTTGTTATATATTTTGATAATATTAAAAAACATGTTGATTCTCTTATATAATAAAATTATTTAGGAAAAGAACCTTACCCAAAGGATAGTTATAAAGGACCTTCATATCAAATAGTTTTCACTTGATAAAGAAACATAGATAGTCATTCAATGAGGGGAATCATGCAAATTTTTGATCTAATGCTTGGTTGAAGCCTTATCCTCTTATCTCTTACTAAAAATGACAACCATTGGCTTGGATATGCCTAGCTTATAAAGGTCCAAATATTAAATACTATATTAATATGACCAACAACTCTAATCATGGATTTTATTATCAAAATTAATTTTGATAAACCTAATTTTTGACATTTCTTTTTACCTTAGATCAAACATACCTTTTGTTTGAATGACATTATTGCAAATGAATCTTCCATGTATGTTCAAATAATGTAACCAAGGTTTTACCATAATGAGCACCATATTTGTAAAAATTATGCAAGAGGGACAATAGTAGGTTCCAAACTTAAGAATGATTTTGAGATTTAGTTTTGAAAATTCTATTATTTTTTTCAAGCCATCAATTCTAAAAAATAATGGTAGGAAAAAATATTTAGATAATACATAATGTTTTAGCTTTGAAATAATTAATCTAACATTTCATCAACTTTTTAAATTTTTATGGATCTACTCAATATATTTACTATTTTGTAAACAATAACCCAATAATGTGAGCAAAGGGATAATGAAGAAGTAAATAGTTTGATGTTTCTAAATATTTCTCACATAAGGCACATTTGAAAGGTCCATGATATCCTCTTCTTTGTAGACTCTCTCTTGTAATAATATTACTTTGAATTACTAACCAAAGGAATGTTAAGGCCTTAGGGAGAACCTCTAGTGAGCAAAAATTATTGAAAGGAAAATATTTAAGAGTAGAAAATTTCAATTGCTCTAGATCCACAAATCCCAAATTGATCGAGCATCCACCATATTTTGATAAATTCTAAAATAACTCATCCTTTCATGTATAAATAGAAAAATAAAAATATTGAAGCATGTTTTGAAGTTTATTTACAATTTGCATGATTTTCTTTGCTTCAACCATGTTGCTAAATGAAATCCATGATCTAGAGTTGTTGCTCATATTAATATAATCTTTAAAATTTGGACCTTTACAAGCTAGGCATGGATGAGCTAATGGTTTCCATTTTGAATTAGAGATAAGAGCATAAGGCTTAAATGAAACATCAAACAAAAAAATTGTAAATTCCCTTCATTGTTTGACCATATAATATGTTTCTTGATCAATTGTATACTATTTGATATGAAGTTCCATGTTGGATATGCATTGGGTACAATTGCTTTCCTAAATAATTTTATTACATCAAGATTACCTATATATTTTTGAAGCAATTTTTTTACCCATTTTTTTCCTTCATATCTAAATAATCTCCACCCAAGTTTTACCCCTTAGGCTAAAATCATAGGTCCACAATTCTATAAACCAACTCTTCCAATATTCTTTCCTCTATAAACATTATTCTTCTTACAAAGAAGAAACTCAAAATTTTACTCACATCATTTCAAAAGATAATCTCTTTAGATTTTATCAATTTATGATGCTGTCCCTACTAGAAATATTGAAAGAGACATCATATAAATAGGTATAGATGGTAATGTAGTCTTTATGAGTTGTAACCTTCCCACCATGGTTAAGAACTTACCTTTCCAATCTGCAAAACATAATTTTAGTCTATCAAAACAAAATACCCAAAGTTTCTTTTTATTCCCTTTATGAGACAAAGGAATACCCAAGTAGGTTGATGAAATTTTTTAAATTTGAAACCCTAAAATATGTACAATTCTTCATTGTAAATCTAGGGCAGTTTTAATGAAAATCCTAGATTTTATAGTATTAATCAATTGTCCAATGGTCTTCTCATAGCATGATAATATTGATTTAAACAATCTCACTAATTAAGGGATAACCCAAAGAAATAGTATCATCAACAAATTAGAGATGATATTTGAAGGGACTTGGATTGTGAGGATCTCACTAGTTCTAGCATATTTTCTTTAGAAGTATTATTTATCAATAGGTCCCTATTTTATTTCTTGATACTCAATCTAATCTCTTATTTTATTTCTTATGTAGATGGATGCCCTAGTTTTCAATACTAGAAAAATAAAACCTACTTTATAGATTTATTAAATTCTTATACAGAATTAAACATGCTCCATGATCGTGATACATAAAAATTGATCAATATATTAGAGATTCAACATTTAGTAGGATATTTTTAATCCTAATATCTATACTAAAACTACAAGTGATAACATTGTAATTCTAGTTGTTTATGTTGATGATCTTATTATTATTGGTAGTGAATGCCATCTAATTCAATAGGTAAGTTTGATTTGTGTTTAATTTTTTATATGATAGGTTTCGGGATCATTCATTACCATCTAGGTGTATAGATTTAGCACTATTGACACCATTTTTTTTTTTAGATTATTTGCATGTGCAATAACATGTAGAATATATAGTGGTATGGCTTATTAGAGAATATTATGATTTGGTAGCTTGTTCGAGATGCTTGTGGCAGAGTAGCTTTACCAATAAGGTCAAGGTGATCGTTTAATAACATATTTTGATAGTGAAAGTGAATAGTAATAGTGGAGAGTAGAAGTAAAAACATCATGGTCATGTTCTATTGTCTTTGTCCCAAGAAAACATGTTGCAAATAATAAAATTTCTATAAATCCAATATAGTTAAAAGTACTTTTGAAAGTATTATGTAATTATAGAAAAATTCCAAAAGGAAATATCTAGAAGCATATGTATTTGGACTATCTCATGTAATTTTAAATTATATTAACAAAAGTCCAAGAAATATATCTCAAATATCTTGATATTATTAATGGAGTCCAAAAAAGATATCTCTAGAAAGTATTTCCATATGTCCATCTAAATTTCTTCATACAAATAATGTCTATCTCCCATGAGCCTATAAACAAGGAAGAGGTCCCTCATAAGAGGTAAGTCAAATAAAATCAAGTCAACTCAAGCCAAATAAAGTTGATTTGAGCAAGTGTGTGCTCAAGGTAACGATAGAGAGTTTAGGGTGTGAGTGAGAGCTAGCAAGATAGACTATCTCGGAAAGAGCATGTATTTGTTTGAGGTTTTTTCAAGATTATTAGAATGAGGATGGTAATTCAACAAGTTCATAGGAGGTGGAGGCTTAACAGAAGGGTTGCGTTCACTTACAAGATAATTTAGTGAACATATATGTACTATTATAATTTACATATAATACAATTTAATCTATTTGAATTCTTTTCTTGATGTGCTAATGTTTTATTGTGCATGAGATTTTTATGGTAATATATCATCACCAACTTAAGATTGTGTGTTTATTCAAATGACAATAGTAATATGATGGCTCAAGGGAGTGTTTTGTACATATTATAGTTCAATATTTTTAATTTCTTTTCTAGGATCACTCCTCTTTAGTGGTGGTGTTGCCCATCCTATGTGGTAAAGTCTCTTTTATGGGATCGTTACTAAGTGTTCCCACTAGTTGCTTTCCTTCATATAGATTGTGTTTTTTGTACTTACAGGTGTACTTGTCTAATGAAGTATAGTCAACAAGACTATATTTTGGTGATCTTATAGATAGTTTATAGTTACTCCATTATAGTCTATCCCTTGGTTTACCTTGTTATTATTTGTGTGTCTACACTAGAGGCATGAGTAAGGAATTGCTCAAAAAAAAATGGTAAATTGGGTATTCATAATACTCTATAGTAGATTTTATTTCTAGTAAATTGAGAATTCACTATACAATGTGCTAATTTATTATGATATTTATTATGTAAGTCCTATAGGTCATGATTAACCTTATGTTTAAACCCTCTTTATAACTTAATATACCTTAATACCTCTTCTTATGTTGACTTAGGTTAAACTTTATTTTGTAATTGTGATGTTGGTATTGGTATAAATACACCCTTCTACCACTTATTTAGTTCCCAATGTGTTGTGAATGTAATCTACTGAATTATACAATAATTATTTGTGGTGACTATGGGTACCCCAAAATATTTATCTATTTTCCTTTCTTTCATCATTTTGTGCATTTTGTATAATATTTGAGTGAACGTATCAATTTTTTTCACTTATGAAAAATATTGTGAATTCTAACAATGATAAGATAGTCAACCCTTCAGGATTATATTTAGGGTTATTATTGATTTAGTCTATAAATAGGAAGATCTATGTTGTAGTTGGAATAAAATTTTATATTTGAATCTTAGTCACTTTTATTGCACAAATAATACTTTGCTCTCTCCAAGTGGGTATGAGGCTTTTCCCTCTTTAAACATCTAGGATTTGTATTGATTTAGATTTTGGAAATCTATTACTTGCATTATTGATTTTTTAGGAGTGAATTTGATTCACTACTTTAGTGGATGTTTTCTTTTGTGCATTATTAAATTGTTACTTTTGTTGTTGAATTAAATAATTTGTTCTATTATAAGTTATATAAGAGATTTGATCTTGGATCCCTACGACAAAACAAAATCATAGCAGAAGGGCAAGTGAACTATTCTAAAATCCTTGAGAATTAGTTCTACTTCTTGTTTTCCAAGTGATTTTTATTAATATTGACTTAATATTACAAAGCATTTTTCTTCTATATATTGTGAGTTAGATAATTTTTTTTTCAAACCCAAAAATTAGAGGGTCACTAAGACCATTATGGGATATCCATATTATTACAATTGTATTGTCAAATTGATCAAAATAAGGGTTATTTCTAGGAACACTTCAAGGAATTAGTTCTAGCAGGACACTTTCTAGACACCCATCTCATTGATATAATTGATGGTTTGTCATTAATACTCATCATTTAATTTCATTTATTTTTTCAATCTAGAGTGGTGTCCAAGGCTATATACAATAGAGGAGGTTTAAGGTTTTATAATTCAGAGATTAGGGCACTTGCTTGTCAGGTTACAACAAAGGTTCATAAAGTCCTTATAGAAATTGTAGACACCAAAACAACACCAATCTGATTAAGTGACTACAAACACTGATCACATTGACATACACAGCTTTCAGGGCAGCCCTTAGAGGTCAAACAATGGTCCTAGCCACTCACACAGCAGTTTAGAAGGTCAAAAAATGAGCAGAGCAAAGTTGGTTGCTTTAACAAGCCTTCGTTAAAACAAAGTCAAAAGCAAGCCTTTAATCAAAAGCAAAACTTTAAACTTCAGGCCTTAAGCGAGAACAAATCTTAAGCAAACTTCAAATGCAGGCAAGCCTTAATCAAAGGGGAACCTTGGCCTTAGACATTGCCAAATCGTGACATCGTGATTTTGTGACGTCACGAAATTGCGACGCTTAAGGCCCAAAGGGGAACCTTGGCCTTAGATGTCGCGATTTCGCGTGTCACGAAATCACAACACCTAAGGCCCAAAGGGGAGCCTTGGCCTTAGATGTCATGATTTCGCGTGTCGCGAGATCACGACACATAAGGCCCAAAGGGGAACCTTGGCCTTAGACGTCGTGAAATCGCGACGTCACGATTTTGTGATGTCACAAAATCACAATGCCTAAGGCCAAAAGGGGAACCTTGGCCTTAGATGTCACGATTTCGTGCGTCACAAAATCATGACACCTAAGGCCCAAAGGGGAGCCTTGGCCTTAGATGTCGTGATTTCATGCGTCGCAAAATCACGACACCTAAGGCCCAAAGGGGAACCTTGGCCTTAGATGTCGCGATTTCATGCATCGTGAAATCGCGACACCTAAGGCCCAAAGGGGAGCCTTGGCCTTAGATGTCGTGATATCACGATGTTGCGATATCGTGACACCTAAGGCCCAAATGGGAGCCTTGGCCTTAGATGTCGCGATATCGTGACGTCGCGATATTGTGACGTCTAAGGCCCGAAGGGAGCTTTGGCCGAGGGTGTCGCGATATCACGACATCATGATATCACGACACCTAAGGCCCAAAGGGGGAACCTTGGCCGAAGTGTCGCGATATCGCGACGTCATGATATCGTGACACTTCGGCATTTTGCGCTTAAAGCAAAAGCATTCAAAGGCATCAATCAGAGACGGACTTCAGCATGGTCGCCACGTGGAAGGCATGGCCACCATGTGGCATCACTGCATATCATTTTTTTTTAAAAGAGACCCCGTGGGTCTGTAGAACGGTGGACTTCACCAACTGCATTAATGAGACGAGCAGTTTCAACAGCAAATCCGATCCGAGGCCATGCCTCATAACTACTGACGTGAGTTCCTAGCGATAATCTCAGTGCGAGCCATGTCTCATAAATCACCTGACAAGGGTCAAATCTCAGCGGCCCCTATGGATTTAGGGTTTGACATTAATGTTTTAGAGGCGAAATCCTCTATAAAAACTAGCTCAATGCAATGTAAGAAGAAGATTTTTTGAGTGAACACAACGAAGTGCTGTTCATTTGAAGACCCGATTGCATCAGTTTAGACTTTACCTTCTTCACATCCAGAATCTCTTTCACAAGAGAGGTTGGTGGGTGGTTTTCAGAAGTGTGAGTCTGACCTTCAAACCAGACATTGGATCACTATATCCCATTAATTTGCCGACAACACCACAGTCTTAGATTTTGAACCCATCCCTAGTGGATTGGCATCGAAACTAAGTTCTAACGAGGGTGGCCCGCTTGGGCACCCCACGCCTTTTGCTAGCTTCATTTTGATTCATTCTGTATCACACATTTATCTTTTGTTTTACTGTGTGCTGTTTACATAGTTTACAACATGGAGTTTAGGAAATATATGTCACGTATTGTCATATTTAAATAGTTTAGCGAATATATATCATCGTGCTATTGCGGCTTTGGCTCATTCTGTATTTAATCACGTATCTCAAATATATTATACATTATATTCTAACGTTCAAAGAGCCGCATGTCAAATACTATCGCGTCTTTTTAGATGTTGGGTTCTCTGTCAAAGTAGCAGGCCGCAGTGATTAGTTTAACATATATATGCAGCAAGTAGTTATAGGCAACAGCCTTTTGGTGATGCTCGACAGTAGAGACTACAGCCGTGTAGAATCGGCCGACTGTTTTAATGACAGTTTACGTTTTATAATATATGATGTTTTCGAATATGTTAAAATAACAGTTTACGTTTTATGTTTTCGAATACATGTTGTTTTCGAATGCATGTTGTTTTCTGTTCTCTGTAAAAGTTGCAGTTTACGTAGGGTTGTTTCATTCACGCATTTAAACAATCCTTCACATGCATTTTTCATTACTTCTTAAAGACAAACGCTTTGTCCCTTTATTGCAGGTGCTACTAACGACTTTCTTGTGTCTCTGAACGTAGGGTAAGCAGCAGTAAGCGAAGACTCATTAACACCAGCGACGACAATACGTTGGCCCGCCCACTTGGCATGTGGGCATGCAAAAAGAAGAGATATTAATCATGATCATAACCAAGACAGACTAACACTCCTAGCCCCTGAAAAGGTAGGAGATGTATTGTAACCGAATGAAATTAATACAAAAGGGTTGTGCCCCTGCTTTTCTCCTTTATATTTGGTTGATTCAAAAGTTCTGTTTTCATTATATCTTAGTAGTTTCTTCCTTCCGGAATCTCATGCTTTCAGTGGCGATCACGGTGGGACCGTTCCCTAATTTTTTTAAATCACAGAAACTAATCAGATTTGCTATGTTTTGTGCTTAACAGGTACCTTTCTTAAGCCGGAGGTCAGAAACAGCAAGTCCGGGCAGAGAAGAGGTAACGGTTTCTAACTGTTTATGTCATTTTCTGCTGTAATATTTCTGTTTATTTTATTTGTTTATATTTTTTTTAGTTGTAATATTTCTGCTGTAATATTGCTGTAATATTTCTGTTTTTAAAAAAAAAATTAAATTAAATTTCTACTTGCTGTTTTCCGGTCTGCAGTGTTTGTATGGCATAGGGAAAGGTTTCTTTTTCGCTGCTTGTTTCATTTTTATTAAATAAAATGAACTCCACACACTTCACGTGGTAAATCTGAACCAAGGAGCTGGTCGTAAAACCCCAGCCCTTGAGCAAGACCAACGGTGAGTTCATCACCACCTTGGCTTAGCTTTGCATCCATTTCCCCGATTGTCACTGTTGTTAGGCGTAAATCCTGATGAAAGTTGATCGAGTGTTGTTGGGGTGATTCCCATGCATGTGAGGATAAGTCTTCTATGGTAGGTGTCATTAATAGGACAATCCCCCTTCCGTACCGCCTATGTTCCACGTACCATTTGCTCTCATGTACCTATAGTTTCCCTCTCGTAAGGGCGGGTATATAGAGAGGTTGGTATATCGGTCCGACAATGGTATATTGAAGGGGCGACCGTTTATGGGAGTCATATGAGCCAACATTATGCATTTAAACATTCTTCAAAACTTGCAAAAACAAAACAAAATATCAAACTGCACTAAACCAATTTAGGACACACTATTAATACTTAAAAGAGATAATCACGGTTTGTGTATGAGTGTGTTCATTTTTGCTTAGTGTAGACAAAAAGACAAATCACCATAAACGAGATAAAATTTGCTTAGATAGTAGAGAAGCACCACAATGGTGTACACCCGTCGCCAAGCCCAATCAAGGGTAGACGCTACGAAAGGTGCACAAATAGAGGGCGCTAGTCGCCTTCGCTTTAGCCCTGAGGACTTGGCCATACCGCCTTGGCGGTCCAGCCTACAAGAGAGTCCATATCAGGCCCCATAAAAAATAACTTATTGGGAACCCCCTCTATGGGGTATGCCCATTCAACACAGTCCCTTTCGAGAAGAAGCTTTACATGTAGATCTCAATGTAAGTAGACAACCGCCTCTTGAGGCTAGATCTGAGTGGCTGTAGCGTGATGAAGCTCTAGAGTGGCATAGTACCCATGAGGAGAGATAGCGTGACTACGCTACCTCTTCTTTGCCTCACATTAGAATAGAAAGACAAAATCCAGAGCGCAAGGCTCTTCACACAGGGCGAGCCAACTCCGCCCGCCCCTTTCACACCCATGAAAGGGAGTACAAGGAAGATCATCGCATTCCTCGGGAACAACATACAGCGTGGGAACCTTGCGTTTCTACACCTGCTAGATATCATGATCACACATCGAGGCTAGAGCCTCAAGTAAATGTCGCCTACCTCGATAGAGGGAAGCGACCCATTGAAATTTTAGATCATCAAGATCAAGGCAAACACATAGGAAAAACATTCAAGCCTCCTCAACAAAAGAGGGCAGACCAAGTTGACCCGGAAGTTTCCAGACATGCCGCTCGCCAAGCATAAATCACGCAGCTGGAGCAAGGTCATCAAGAGTTAGAGTACTTATACCACCTGAATAAAGAGCGCATGCAACGCGAAGCGGATGAGTTGTGCTATAAACTACCTAAGAGGGTGCCAACCCCTCGCACCCATAGAGAAGAGCAATATGAGAGGCATAATCCTTTGGTGCAGGATAGGTCTCCGTGACCTCGTCAAGCTTTGCCTCCGAGACCTTATAGACCCGAGATGGAGGCCACTCCCCAAAACAATGATGGGTACCCTCAGCGGGGACTCGATCAGGGTCATAGGTCTCGCCTAGAGACTCCTCAAGAAGTTTATGAGGAGTATGAACCAGAAATAGAATGGGCCAAAATGCCCCATCAAGGCGGGAGGGCTGCCACTCGGCCACCTCCCCATAGGCCTCCAGTCTCCCATAACTCACAACGGGAGCAAACAAAAGAGGAAGAAATAAAATCTTTCGATGCATACAAAGCGTTATTAGAGTGTTTGGAGTCTATGGAGACAAAAGATTTTGGGCATCAAAAACCCACATTACGTCAACTTCGCAGTCATCCAGTGCATCCCTTAGTGCCTACACATCTTTACCCCGAATACTTCAAGTTGCCTCAATTGGCAGTCTTTAAAGGTGAAGAGGATGCACAAGAACATGTCACAAGGTTCCTAAGTCAACGCTTCGACATCCAAGATAATGATGCATTGTTGCTTAGAACTTTCATAACCACATTAGCAGGCCCTGCCTCGGATTGGTTCACACAATTACCCAAACACAGCATAAACAACCTAGATCAACTAGTAGATGCGTTTCTTGAACGCTTTGCCTTCAACACAAAGAAGAAGGCATCACTGAGTGATCTGGCCAGCCTCAAGCAATATGAGGAGGAAACAATGACAGCATACGAGAATCGATGGTGGGACATGTGAAGCGATGTACGGAGCCGATCATCACCTTCAGAGAGGATGAAGTCAAAGCAATATCGAATGACATGACAGATCCACCCCTGCATGTTGTTGCGGGTCAATGGGATCCCATACAAGAGAGTGTTGGTAGATACTGGTTCGTCCAGTAACATCATCACCACTGTAGCCTTAAAACATTTGAAGCTGCCAGCCTCTCATAACACAGCCTCCACATACACATTACAAGCTTTCAATGATGCAATATGCTCGACAGTCGGCACAGTTGTTCTACCTATCCAGGTAGGACAAAAGATAATACCAACATTGTGCCATATGTTGGAAGGTGAGATGGCTTACAATATACTGCTAGGGTGACCTTGGATCAGGGACATGAAGTGTGTCCCTTCCATCGCTCACCAGTGCTTAAAGTATGCTTTTGAAGGAGAAATACATGTAGTCCCGATGGACTTAGAACCCTTCAAGTATTGCAATGTGGTAAAATTAATGCCTCAATCGACCCTCCCTTCAACGCATTTGGATTTCTAGTTAAATCCATCTAAACAAGGTCCAATACCGTAGGCACCACTGGTGACCAAATCACCAAAATCCTAGCCAGGTGAATCCTCATCATCTGCTCCTTCATTACCAATGCCACCTGTCATGGCTAAACATAAGGACAAGGGAAAACAGATCATTGAAGAGGCTCAACCCTTAGAAGAGGGTTTGCCCACAATTTCAATGGTATCAACAGAAGAAACACCTAGCACTACGGAAGCTGAGATTCCTAAACCACCAAACATGGAATGGACTTAGGAAGGACTCCCGTTCCATCCCTCCCAAGCATCAAAAATCACTGTTGAAATGGCCAGTACAGGCCTGGGGGAGTACTTAGTGTAGAATGTTGTGGCAACGCCTACAGTAGAATCAGTACAGGATATGGGGAGACCTTGCCTTCCCATAGGAACAATTGTTCCTCTAGGTCACCCACCCAACCAGACAAATTTTGTGTATGGGGGCCTTGATCATGGTCTTGAACCATGTAAGCAAAAGGAAGCAGATGCCGAGCCTTTTGTTAAAAATATCAACTATCTGTCAAACCCGGACTTTGTTGTAAGATATCTCGGCCAATGCAATTGGCATGGATACGGGCTAGGCAGATATGAGCAAGGGATGCGTGTCCTTTGCCAACCAAGATATCAGATGCCATATGATAATTCAAGAGTAGGGTTCCACCACCCCCTACCCTTAGACATCTTGGTAGAAAATATGCAAGGCCTAGAAATAGGCAACAAGGGGGGATTGGCACCAGATCTTTATGCCAACCCAAATACAGAATATACATTGGGAGACTACCTCCCATGGTCAACAAACACCCTTGGCAACAGCAGTAATCCCTCTCCTTTGCTAGAGAGAGGTGACAGTTCGGACATTAATCCTCAAAGAGAACATCAACGGTGTTCGGACATCTTTTTGAAGCTATTCCCCTTAGAAATTCTAGTTGAATCAATACAGTGTCAAGCGAATCAGGTCCCTCCACCACAAGTGGAACAACCGCCATGGGACCAGATTAACTTACTGGAACAAGGAGAACCCTCAATGTCGCAAGTAACAGTTGCTGAAGAGAATGAACATTTTTGGATCTCCAAAAGTGATTCAAAAGATGAGACTGAGATGATCTATCTCAGACATGCGTGACGGAATTATCACCCTTTAACTCATGAAGATCTAATGGGACAGATGGGCATAAGGTTAGGGCATGAATGGTGGGTCGACCCAGCGAGGTGGGACCAAGTGTTGGATCCATGGCTCCAAATTCATGATGAGCACCGTCCACCCCGAGACCCTATCATGACAACAGTGTCGAGGGAAGACCTTGTCCTCCTATCAGCACATAGGGCCGATCCATTCATGCCCGTTCCCCTAGAGCCAGATCCAAAGTATAGGGAGCATCTAGAAGAATCAAGTTATCACACCCGTGGTAATGGAGACCAAATTCATTCCATCCACATGATCTCCATTGATTTGACCGCACCCATCCACAATCCGGCCGATCCAGCAAGGTCATTGCATCTAGACATAGATGCCATCGACTAGGATCACGTCAATTCACCTTTGTCACCATCAGAGTACTCGCCTTTTGGTGAAATGCATCATTTTACCCTAGGGACAACTTAGGATATTTTTCAGGCTAAAGAGGAACCTGAGGTTCCCAATGCAGATCTAAATTCAGCTAATGATATCGATTTGATCCCGACTCCACATCAGTTGGAGGACGGATCCCACATGTCAGTCGAGGAAACGACTGAAGTAGATATTGGCACAGATCCAATGAATCCATAGATTCTTAAGCTGGGGATAAGGATTTCCCCCAAAGAGCAAGCCGACTACATTGCCCTTCTCAAAGAGAAGAAGGAGGTTTTTGCATGGTCGTACAAAGATATCCCAGGACTAGACCCGCAGCTAGTCATGCATAATTTAACGCTTGATCCAACAATCAAACCTGTAAAGAAAAAACTATGTAAGATGCATCCAACAGTGGCCTTAATGGTCAAAGACGAATTGCAAAAGCTGTTGGACGCACAGTTTGTCATCTGCATGGATTATCCGCCATGGTTGTCCAACATGGTTCCCGTCAAGAAGCCCGACGGGAGGATTCGCATATGCACTAATTTTCGAGATCTAAACAAAGTGAGTCCTAAGGATGATTTCCCCTTTCCGAGCATCGATGCATTGGTAGACGCTATAGCAGGTCACGAAATTCTCTCCCTAATGGATGGTTTCTCGGGATATAATCAAATTCGTATCAATTCTGAAGACCAACTAAAAATGGCGTTCACAACACCTTGGGGGACATTTTGTTATAAGGTCATGCCTTTTGGCCTTAAAAATGCTGGCGCTACCTACCAACATGCCATGACATATATCTTCCACGATTACATGCACAAAACTTTGGAAGATTACATGGATGATTTTTTAGCCAAGTCTCTCTTGCGCTCAAAACATATCGATGACTTAAGCAAGATCCTCGATCACCTCATGGAGCATAAATTCAGACTAAACCCCAAGAAATGCGTCTTTGGTGTCACATCTAGAAAACTCTTGGGTTTCATAGTCTCAAAGTGAGGAATCGAGGTGGACCCAAAGAAATTCAAGGCAATCCTTGAAATGGTTCCCCCAACCACAATCAAGCAGCTCAGAAGTCTGCAGGGCAAGGTCGCATCGATTAAATGCTTCATAGCGCAATTATCTGACAAGTGCCGACCCATGAACAAACTATTGCACAAGGGCATTACATTTCATTGGGATGACGAGTGCCCGTCAGCCTTTGACAAGATCAAACAATACCTGGTTTCATCGCCAGTATTGGCACCACCTAGACCAGGAGTTCCATTCTACTTATACATCTCAGCTACTGAGGTGGCACTGGGCACCATGCTAGCCCAGAAGAATGAACTTTACAAGGAACAGGCTACTTACTATCTTAGCCGCACCCCGGTCGGTTATGAACTTAACTATGCATACGTTTAGAAACTCTGCTTGGCGGTGGTTTTTGCTACCAAAAAGCTACGCCACTACATGTCGAGCAACACTACGTATGTTGTGTCTAAGGAGAATCCATTGCGATACATGATGAGTCGTACTTATCATAGTAGTCACACGGCGAAATGGATCATGTTGTTGACGAAATTTGACATAGAGTTTATTGGACAAAAATATATCAAAGGATAGGTCATAGCCGATCAACTAGCAGAGGCTCCTCTTAAAGACGATCAGCCTCTGGTCATAGAACTACCCAATGATGGGGTCTTCCATGTCTCAGAATCACCAGATTCTAATGAGCCTGAGTCATAGGCTGACATAACCCTATTCTTCGATGGTTCTAAATGTGAGCAAGGTGGTGGCGTGGGAATTGTATTCTTCACACTGCAGGGTGCTCCAATGCCCCTGTCATTTAAATTAAACTTCTCGTGCACCAACAATAATGCAAAGTATGAAGCCTTGCTCCTAGGTCTTCAGACAGCAATCGCCATGAACATCAAATGACTAAATATCTTTGGTGATTCGATGTTAATAGTCAATCAATTCAAAGGGGTATATCAATGCAAATGCCTAGTCCTACAGGCTTATAAAGCCCTCATGGACAAATTCCTAGCAAAACTTGAGTGGTATGACATCGAGGCACTCCCTCGATCATCGAATCATTTTGCGGACATAATGGCCTCCTTGGGGTCACTAATTTCGCAAGACATTTCCGGTGATATGACAACCATTCAATTCAAAACCTTATCGCAATCTGCGATGGAGCATGCAAGCTCAGAATTAACTCCAAAAATCCACATGATCCAGATTGAACCATCCTCGGATAAGTTCTCTCGAATCTATGATCGTCTGAAACGTGCCAACTGGGGGTCCTTGTTCTCCCCTACTCCCATTAATAGCAACACAATGCTCTTCTTATAGGTTCTATCCCATTCAGCGTTTGCTAGGGAGGAACTTCAAGAGAGATTGGTTGTTCATACTGTCGAGGTTTCTGATCAACAGGACTGGTATTTACCCATAAGAGACTACCTCAAGTTAGGTAATCTCCCACTTGGATTGACTCATGCCACAAAATGAGCACTCAAGCGAAAGCGGCTAAGTATGTCTTTATAGGAGACATTTTGTATCGTCGCAGCTATGAAGGAATCCTCCTTCATTGCTTGGATCAGCAAGAGTCCACTTGGGCAGTCGCCCAAGCGCACGATGGTACATGTGGTGGTCACTTCAGTGGTATGGCTATCGCAAAGTGCATTCTTTGCATGGGCTATTATTGGCCATCTTTAGAGCGAGATTGTTGCACCTATGTCAAGAAGTGTGTGAAGTGTCAACATCATGCCAATTTGATGCACGTACCTTCTCAGGCCTTGCAGACAGTCCAGTCTGCTTGGCCGTTCTCGCAGTGGGGCTTTGATCTAATTGGGAAGATCTCCCCTGCATCGTCAGGCCATCACATGTTTATCATAATGGCCACAAAATATTTTACCAAGTGGGTGGAAGCGATTTCGCTTACCTCTACGACAGGACCCCGCATTGTGGAGTTCATTTTGCATAACATCATATGTCGTTTTGGTATTCCATCCAAAATAGTCTCGGATAATGGGACACCTTTCAAGAACAAATACGTGTGTGCTTTGACCACAAAGTACAAGATTCAGCACAACTTTTTGACACCCTATTATCCGCAGGCGAATGGGCAAGTAGAAGCATCAAACAAAACGCTAGTTGCCATCCTTAAAAAGACCGTCGTGGACAGTCATAAATATTGGCACATTCAAATCCCACTTGCCCTATGGGCCTATCGCACTAGCATTCGGACACCCACTGGGGCCACTCCATTTTTGCTTGTGTATGGCTTTGAGGCAGTCATGCCTCTAGAGTTGGAGATCCCTTCCCTGCACATATCAATGCAGGAGTTCATCGACGATGAATCTACGCGGCAGGCCCGGTTAGACCAGCTTACGTTGCTTGACGAATGATGCGTTAATGCTCTCGAGAATTTATGTATTTATCAAGAGCGACTTAAGAAAGCTTACAACATGAAAGTTCACCTGAGGGACTTTAGGGTTGGTGATTTGGTTTTGAAGGAAAACCAACAAAATTCTAGTTTGTCGTCCCACCTAAGGGACAAGTTTGCGGCAAATTGGTTAGGTCCATATATCATTGATAGCAAAATAGGACCCGGGACATACCGGCTAGCTTCTCTTGATGGTATCAAGGAAACAAAACCCTTGAAGATCAGTCATTTGCGACCATTTCATATCTAAGAGAGCCAAATCCCAAAAAGGCTCCAAGGATTCTTGCAATCGCTTGGTCAATCCCAAAATGCTCCAAGGATTCTTGCAATCGCTTGGTCAATCCCAAAAGGCTCCAAGGATTGTCAAAATCGCTTGGTCAATCCCAAAAGGCTCCAAGGATTCTTGCAATCGCTTGGTCAATCCCAAAAGGCTCCAAGGATTCCTGCAATTGCTTGGTCAATCCCAAAATGCTCCAAGGATTTCCACAATCGCTTGGTCAAAAATCAAGAAAATTCAAAAACAACAAAAATCATCAAAAAACAACAAAAATTTGCATCTCATTTCTAGGCATACTCAAATTCATCAATAGAGAGTTCTTCTCGCGCTTCATCTTCATATTCGCAAAAATCAATCCATCAAAAAAATACAAAAATATGTAGCTGCATCAAAGCATTGCATCCATACATTGCATATTTGTGGTTGTATAGGTCAAAGGCACCATAGGCTGTAATTGCTTTGCTAGTCCACCTTGTTCCACACTGTTCCATTTTGCAAAAACAACAAAAACACCATGCATTGTTTTTACCACACTAGAGTCAGTGGTCTTCTAATGTATCAAGGGTTTTCATGATTTAGTCATCATTTTGCTCTTTAGCCATGTAATGTATCAAGTCAAACAAATTTTATGAAGGTAGAGTTACACTTGAAATACACCTTGTTATGTAACATCCCAACACAAATTAAAACACATAAAAAAATTCCCAAGTTGTGTGAACGAAAGATGAAACCTGCACTGTCATCCAGGTCACCATAAGCGAAATGGTTATCTTGCTCATCCCCCCGTGCGAATGGTTCTAGAATGCTGAGAATTGACAAAAGGACAAGCTATTTCCTATCCACTCACCTCCATATACAGTGGTTTTCACCACTACCAAATCCCAATCATAGTTGGTTCCCAAATTTGTAAGGATTTGTACTACACGTCCCTGCCAAGGATGGGTAGTCATCCGCAAGACCTAAAAGGATCAACACCATTCACAAACAAAATTCCAACAAATCATCATCCTAACACTTTCCATTTACCTTTGGTCTCCAAGTTGTAAGGATTTGTACTATCCGCCCCTAACCAGGATGGGTAGTCATCCCCAAGGCCTAACAGATCAATGCCCTTACTCCATAACCTCCATCATCCCATTGGTCCCCAACATCATAAGAATTTGTACTATCTGCCCCTAACCAGGATGGGTAGTCATCCCCAAGGCCACAAGGATCAAAGCCATTCACAAACTCAAATCCACAATACTCAAAACACAAAATCAAATAACAGTGGTCATCGCCACTATTCAAAATCCTTGCTCAAAAAGAATTAATAGAAAATAAACAGTGATTTTCATCACTATATAGACGAGCAACCCTCTAAATCATTCAGCCAACAAACATCCTGAACTTGAATCCCCGGAATTCTCAAGCATTTGAAAACCATCTAGGTGATCCTCATTACATGTTTGGTTGATAACCTATCTGGCAATGGTGGTATCCTACCCGCATGACGATATGTCTGTCACATTCACTTTGCATGTGTGCAGACCAATGTTTGCATAAGTATGAGCTAGCTTATGGTATCCTGGATAAAATCGTAGATTAATCTAACTAAATACAACAAAGGAGTTAGTGGAGCTAATTAGGTGATCCTCGATACGAGTTCGGTTGAAAGCCCATCTGGCACTGGCGGTATCCTGACAAATACCACATAAATGAACTCAATTGCACACACAGGGATGTGAAATAACTTGGTCAAAAAACAAGTTCGATTCATACCTTGTTCAAAAGTCTTGTAAGATAAAGTATAGTCATGGCTAGTAAGTTAAAACCGTTTGAGTCTCAGAAAACCTTGGCTACATTTCTAAACCAACTGCGCTACTTTTCATCCTTACAATACCATTAGAAAATACAAAAAAAAGAACAAACCACATGTATACATACAAAGTCGTGCATCACAGCAATCGCCTAAAAAACAAAATAATAGAGTTCTAAACAGTCTATGGTGCCATAGCCAAACACCACAGAGTCCATCCATCCATTTCATTTCTGCATATCACATACATTTGCATTCATCATCCCATATGCATCCATCAATATAAAGTAGCATGCATTCATCAACATCAATCATTATGCATACCATAATATCATGACATATACACAAAGAAAGAAAATCAAAATAGCCAAAACATCACAAAAATGCAACACAAAAACATTGCAATAAGCATTGCCAGACACAAGTGCTCTTGCACTTAACCTCTTGGCATAAAAAAATCGATGTCGGGGCTCAAATTGTCACTCTCCTACTTCCCCAAGAAGGCTACCATAGCCGGACCGCTCCATGGGAAGACGGGTTTTTGATAATTTCACAAGCGACTCGTCGCTTTTCTCATGAATGTCATTCCCTCATCGATTCGTCGCTTGAGGGGGTAGTCACACTTAGTCACCAATTAACAAGCACACACCCAATCAAGGCAATGACATGCATTCAAAGAATCATTGACAAAGACAATCACGCTCCTGCTTGGGGCGATAAACAAGCAATCATTAAATTGATCAAACACTTGGCATTCCTGAAGCATGAACACAAGGTTTCCCCTGTGGACAAAAGGTTACGCCCTTTGCCTAATCATGACTGATCAATGTCCAAGCTCAAGTCACACCTCACCAAAACAGGTTAACGCTTGAAATCAAATTCCTTAGCTCGTCAGAAGCAAGGATTCAAGAATGCATGCCATTTCCATACTTGGGGCATCAAAAGTTGGTTAGGTTACCAAGAAACCCTAATAATTAGTGCTTTGGTCGTCTATTTTTGCTCAGCACTGCGTCACCCACAGCGCTTCCTAAAAAGGGGCATTTGTAGACACCAAAGCAGCACCAATCCGATTAAGTGACTACAAACACTGATCGCATTGACATACACAGCTTTCAAGGCAGCCCTCAGAGGTCAAACAGTGGTCCTAGCCACTCACACAGCAGTTTAGAAGGTCAAAAAATGAGCAGAGCAAAGTTGGTCGCTTTAACAAGCCTTCGTTAAAACAAAGTCAAAAGCAAGCCTTTAATCAAAAGCAAAACTTTAAACTTCAGGCCTTAAGCGAGAACAAATCTTAAGCAAACTTCAAATGCAGGCAAGCCTTAATCAAAGGGGAACCTTGGCCTTAGACATCGCGAAATTGCGACGTCGCGATTTCGCATGTCATGAAATCGTGACACCTAAGGGCCAAAGGGGAACCTTGGCCTTAGACGTCACGATTTTGCGACATCGTGAAATCGCAACGCCTAAGGCCCAAAGGGGAACCTTGGCCTTATATGTCACGATTTTGCACGTCGTGAAATCATGACACCTAAGGCCCAAATGGGAGCCTTGGCATTAGATGTCGCGATTTCGCGCATCGTGAAATCGTGACACCTAAGGCCCAAAGGGGAACCTTGGCCTTAGACGTCGCAAAATCGTGACGTCACGATTTCGTGATGTCGCGAAATCATGACGCCTAAGGCCCAAAGGGGAACCTTGGCCTTAGATGTCACGATTTCATGCGTCGCGAAATCACGACACCTAAAGCCCAAAGGGGAGCCTTGGCCTTAGATGTCGCAATTTCGCGCGTCACAAAATTGTGACACCTAAGGCCCAAAGGGGAACCTTGGCCTTAGATGTCGCGATTTTGTGCATCGCAAAATAGCGACACCTAAGGCCCAAAGGGGAGCCTTGGACTTAGATGTCGCGATTTTGCACGTCGTAAAATCGTGACACCTAAGGCCCAAAGGGGAGCCTTGGCCTTAGATGTCGTGATATCGCAACGTCGTGATATCGCGACACCTAAGGCCCAAAGGGGAGCCTTGGCCTTAGATGTCGCGATATCGCGACATCGCGATATCGCGACATCGCGATATCGCGATGTCATGATATCGCGACACCTAAGGCCCGAAGGGAGCTTTGGCTGAGGGTGTCGCGACGTCGCGATATCATGACACCTAAGGCCCAAAGGGGGAACCTCGGCCGAAGTGTCGTGATATCGCGACGTCGCGATATCGTGACACTTCGGCATTTTGCACTTAAAGCAAAAGCATTCAAAGGCATCAATCAGAGACGGACTTCAGCATGGTCGCCACGTGGAAGGCATGGCCACCACGTGGCATCACTGCATATCATTTTTTTTTAAAAAAGACCCCATGGGTCTGTAGAACGACGGACTTCACCAACTGCATTAATGAGACGAGCAGTTTCAATAGCAAATCCGATCCGAGGCCATGCCTCATAACTACTGACGTGAGTTCCTAGTGATAATCTCAGTGCAAGCCATGTCTCATAAATCACCTGACAAGGGTCAAATCTCAGTGGCCCCTACGGATTTAGGGTTTGACATTAATGTTTCAGAGGCGAAATCCTCTATAAAAACTAGCTCAATGCAATGTAAGAAGAAGAAGATTTTTTGAGTGAACACAACGAAGTGCTATTCATTTGAAGACCCGATTGCATCAGTTTAGACTTTACCTTCTTCACATCCAGAATCTCTTTCACAAGAGAGGTTGGTGGGTGGTTTTCAGAAGTGTGAGTCTGACCTTCAAACCAGACATTGGATCACTATATCCCATTAATTTGCCGACAACACCACAGTCTTAGATTTCGAACCCATCCCTAGTGGATTGGCGTCGAAACTAAGTTCTAACGAGGGCGGCCCGCTTGGGCACCCCACGCCTTTTGCTAGCTTCATTTCGATTCATTCTGTATCACGCGTTTATCTTGTGTTTTACTGTGTGCTGTTTACATAGTTTACAACATGGAGTTTAGGAAATATATGTCACGTATTGTCATATTTAAATAGTTTAGCGAATATATATCATCGTGCTATTGCGGCTTTGGCTCATTCTGTATTTAATCACGTATCTCAAATATATTATACATTATATTCTAACGTTCAAAGAGCCGCATGTCAAATACTATCGCGTCTTTTTAGATGTTGGGTTCTCTGTCAAAGTAGCAGGCCGCAGTGATTAGTTTAACATATATATGCAGCAAGTAGTTATAGGCAACAGCCTTTTGGTGATGCTCGGCAGTAGAGACTACAGCCGTGTAGAATCGGCCGACTGTTTTAATGACAGTTTACGTTTTATAATATATGATGTTTTTGAATATGTTAAAATAACAGTTTACGTTTTATGTTTTCGAATACATGTTGTTTTCGAATGCATGCTATTTTTTGTTCTCTGTAAAAGTTGCAGTTTACGTAGGGTTGTTTCATTCACGCATTTAAACAATCCTTCACATGCATTTTTCATTACTTCTTAAAGACAAACGCTTTGTCCCTTTATTGCAGGTGCTACTAACGACTTTCTTGTGTCTCTGAACGTAGGGTAAGCAGCAGTAAGCGAAGACTCATTAACACCAGCGACGGCAATACGTTGGCCCGCCCACTTGGCATGTGGGCATGCGGAAAGAAGAGATATTAATCATGATCGTAACCAAGACAGACTAACACTCCTAGCCCCTAAAAATGCAGGAGATGTATTGTAACCGAATGAAATTAATACAAAAGGGTTGTGCCCCTGCTTTTCTCCTTTATATTTGGTTGATTCAAAAGTTCTGTTTTCATTATATCTTAGTAGTTTCTTCCTTCCGGAATCTCATGCTTTCAAAAATTAAACTTAACTAGCACTAATTTGAAATATTGGTCAACTCTCTTATTCTCTTAAAAAATTGGTCAAAATATGATTTTCAACTAATTCTACAATTTTTTCTACATCAGCTTCAGAATATTTGGTTGAATAGTTGTTAGATGCTTGTTGTTTTGAAATTTTTCACACCAAAGCATTTAAAAATTATTCGTGGGTTCGTCCTAATTGCTTTGATTCTCCTAATATGGTTTTAGCCTTGATCTTAGCATTTCTCCTCAATTCCCTATTAACATGTAGGTTGTTGCCTGGATGTTTTAGCGCTGCACCTACATATTCTATTTTAGTATTTTATGCCTCGTTTTAGCTGCAACATGAGTTTTATGGTGCCAAATCCTCCTAAAAACATGTCTTAAAGTGATAAACACTTAAAATTTGTTTAACCATTCAAATTGCATCAAAACTTTATTCAATAGCTATTTTCCACTATGCTTTATTTATGTTATTTAACTGCTAAAATCATACAAAAATATAGAAAATTACAAAAATAGTAGAATAACATACTTTAACATTTCATCATGCTAACATTAACATATATATTTATATTAATCAAACATTTGGTAAATTAACTATATTATAGGTCAAAAATATGGTAGTTTTCATGTTCACAAAGATGAAATAATGAGGCATTTTAGTGCCTCATCAATAATATCTTCGATATATCCAAAATAAAGGGTATTTCTTGGAATATATTTTTAGAAGTGCTTCAAAGGATTATTTCAAGTTTTTTCTTTTACTCTTCTTGTATGAATGAACTAATAGTTTCTACTAGTTGTTTGTAAATTAGTGGTCATTTGTAACATATTGTTCATCTAGAGGTTGTGTGCATAAGCAAAAGGAAGCGTCAACCCATAAATATTGATAAGCATCACAATATCCCTAAAGACATCCACATTAATATCTTTGACCAACATTTTCTTTTTCCTTTAAATTCTATGTCTTTGCCTTCTCCTACCACTCATCCCCCTCTACTCCAATTTGTATTGATTTACCAATATAATTAATCTTGACCTACTAACCTATCTTGAGTAGTAGGTAAACAAACACTCTAGCCTAAAAAAACTAGTTATCTCTGTCATTGAATCTTAAGACCAAATGAAGAAGGCTATAGAGACCATCTAAAACCATTTAGATCCTAAGAAGAATAAAACTATATTTGGTTAGGATTATATTAATAAGTATAAAGTTTTAAAATAAGGGGAATATAGGGGAAGGGCATGAGGTGTCATGTATATGGATTTCATGTGAAAGTATCTTTTTATAAAAGTATTTTTTTAGAAATATAAATCCACACAAAAATCCAATCCACCAAAAAAATATAACTCATCAAGCCTAGCATACAATTGCATGTCATCCAAGGTGGCATACATGGTAGGAAATTAGAGCTCTTTGGATAATTTGAGGGAAAGTGGTAACTTTAGAGGGCTATAAAAGGTGACCAATAAAATAATTTTGGTAGAAGTTATAGATTTAGATAGATTTCTAAATGTAAATTTTAAAAATATAATTGTTTTAGGGGTTTGAGACAATTTACTATTTTTTTAATTCTTACTATATATTACTTTGTTTTAAATATCAATACCATAAATTGAAATGGTTATGACACATTCAAAATGAATTTAAAACAAATATGAGAAGTATCCCACACATGGGTTTGCTAGTAGACTTCCATTGTAAAAAAAGTATTTTCATTGATTTTTAGACCACTAAAATGTATAATCACTTAACTCACAAAATTTGAACATCTTAAATGAAAACGAAAGAAAATTAATATATTAATAGAAAATTTTGAAAATTATAATTTATATTACAGACGTTTTTGTAGAATATATACCTAAAAATAATTTATCAAAAAAATATCACATGCAAAATTTCATATTCCTCAAGATAGCTATGTTCTTGTAAAAGTTTTAAAAAATAAGCACTTAGGAAAAAACTCATTATTTACTAGGTCTACAACTTTTAAAAAATAAATTACATTCCTATTCTACACTCCATGTCCAATATTTAATTACTTTATACCTTCTTCAAATTCTCAATGGAAGTATGATTCATTCCCTATTGAAGTTGGAAAAAACTCATAATATTGACACATTCTATATTATCCTTCTCATTGCCTTGTAAATATTGATTTTTTACCTTAAAGTTCTTAATTAGCATAATATAGTCTTTGAAATTATTGAACTTTAACATTTTGAGGGAGGCAAGCTCTAATTCCAATTAACCAACTTTTGTAGTATTTATTTTTTCAAACAAATATTATAACCTAGTCTACACCTTGGTGGGATCACTTTTTTTCTTTATTATGGATAAGCAATATTGCTTAGTGTTGTGGGTGATCCACAACACACCCCAAAATTGGGGACCCACCTTTTGATTCTGATATCCAGGTGTTGGCATTTCATTTTTTAGTGTCTAATCCTTCGTTTTGGCGTGGGTTTTACAATTGTTTTCAGTTCTGGTTGGTAGTATTTTCTTGTCGATGATTTTTATTGTCGACAACTTTTTCTTGTCGACGATATTTTATTGTCGACAACTTTTTCTTGTCGACGATTTTTTATTGTCGACAACTTTTTGGTCAAGTTCTTGTTGACGATTTTAATTGTTAAAGTTTGTGTTTTCTATCTTGTATATAAATACATGTGACAAAGGGAAAGTAAAATAAAATTTACAATACTTATATATGGTCTCTATGTATAAGTATTTAAGAAAAATAAATAAATAAAAAGAAAAATCAGATGTATTGTATTATGTATATAATATAATATATATAATAATCTTTATAATATATCATTATATATTATAACATTCATTATATATATTATATTATATATATGTATAATATAATATCATTGTGTTAGCTTTAGAGTTGTTATGATTATCTTTTAATTTAACCTAATGTTATCTTTGTTTTGTTTGGTCTTGCAGGTTTGGCAAGTGTAGTGTCAAGACGACGATGTGGCAGCATGGCTGTGGCCGAGAAACATCCCGCGAGCGCAGTGAACGAGATGGAAACAGCATGGTCATCCGGGAGCGAGGTTTTGTCCTTCGGCAAAGGCAGCGCACACAGAGGTTTTATCAAGACTCCGGTAATGATGTTCGAGGGCCTTCGAGGCAGCATTTTCGGTGGTGACGCTTTTGGAGAACTCGGCAAATCACGGCAACAGAGTCCATAGTAACACCGGATGAAGAAGCAGCATTCGGTGATCGACAAAACCGGGTGACCAACAAAGCCGAAACGACTTATGCGGCAAATTTATGGCATAGACCAGGCCACCGGTTTCAAATTGGATAAAACCACTCACGCCCAGCAAGTCGTTACGAGTCCAACGAGAGGAAGGAAATGCATCAACGACAAATGTCAGGGTAGGTGCGGGGACAGCACCCTCGGCCGCGCAATCATTTGAGGCTTAATGAAATACATAAAAAAATGGTGGCCCACCGTGTAGTAAGGAATTTACCTGTTTGGTCAAACAAAATGCCAAATCGAGGCCAACACGGTAAATGGACGAGCCCTAGCGTTTCAATATGGTGCCGCGTGTTTGCAAGGGAAAGAGCGGTTATTAGGGATAGATCATCGTTACATTAAGAGCCTTGGAATTTCCAACATAATGGAGAAAAGATGTCGTCGTGAGTCTTCAACGAAAGGGCCAAGGTGTTGTCAGTTGGCCAAATGGTGAATAAATCACAAATACCCAAAATTAAAGGATTTATAAGATACGTAGACCCAATGTTCTTTTTTGGGAAAATAGACAAAAGGGCCCATGCGAAGGGAATGGTGTAATTAGTGAAATAAAAGCGTTATAAGGATGATATGTGGTCATAGCCCACAAGTTTAAAAAAATTATTTGAATTAATGATAATTTAGTGAGATGAAGCACCTGAAGGAAAATGAAAAGCTCATGGGAAAAGAAAATCAGAAACGAAAAGACAAATGATTCGAAGCCCAAGCGAAGGAGATGGAAAGTTTTTGGAGGGTTTTAAATACGGCAAGGAGAAACCGAAATGAGGGGGAGGAACGAAAATGGTGGCGTGGCCAAATGGGAACTTTGGGCATGGCCACATTTGTAAAACTTGGATTTTAAAGGGAATGTGAAAGCTTTTCTTCAGAAATTTCAGGCCTTGTTAGCAAGAAAGAATGAGAAATTTTCTGCATGCTTAATTTTAATTGTTTTATTTTTCTCCTTTCAGATTTCAGACTTGTATGTGAAATTGATGCCATTATTTTGGGTTATTTCATGTGAATGTCTGCAATCTAGAAATTATTTAAGACCCTAGGAACCAGCACCTAGTTTACTTTGATTGTGTTTATTTTGCAGGTCAGATAAGCTAGGTTGCATGTACGAAACTCTCATGTATTTGGTTTTGCAGGACAGGGTGCTATCAAACTGAAGGAGCTTTTGCATTGCTGCATTTTCAGCAATTATTTTGATGCAAATTTTAATTTTCTGTTTCCAAAAAATTTTAATTTCAGAATTTTTTCCTATTTTCAGGCATTAAAATAAACATTAAAAAAATTTCAAAATCTAAAAATGATTTCACCATTGCGTAGATTATAATTCATACATCCAATACACACTTTGAAATTTCATTTTCGGAGTTGTTTAGTATTTTTTAAAATTCATCGAAGTTGTTGTTTTGCTATAGATTTTAAAATTCCGAAAATAGAAATTTTCCATTTTAAAGTCAAATTTCATTTTTCCAGTTTTGTTTTGCATTCATGAGCCTATGATGACATTCCCTTCATGGAAATTCCAATTTCATTGAAGGGGTTATGTTTTACGGCACTTTCGCAAATTTCCATTTTGGGCCTAAAATTACCCTTTCTTCATAAAAATTCCAATTTTACGAAAGAGGGATAATTTGAGTACTACATTGAAGGTCTTTTCCTTAAAGCACTTAATTTTTCATCTTGATGAAAATTTGTTTTCATTTAAAAGGGATAAGTTAAAGTGACATTTTGAAGCTACATTTGGAGATCCTATTCATCATTGAGGATTTAATGCAAGATAAAATATATCTTAAAACCATAAAGATAAAATGAATTAAAGCATTAAATCATGGTCATATGAGGGCCAACTCACATTTACTTTATCAAGTTTCAATGAACAATCATTAAATTTTCATAGTAAAAATAAACCAACAGTGCCCCTTGTTTACAGTTACTTGCAATCACTAAGGTGTTCCAAGCATTTAAATTGAATATCTTTATTTGATGCACATAGGCAAATGCTAATATAACAAGAACCTTGGATAAGTTGTTTGTTTAACTTCTTTGCAAGTAGAGGATTTAGAACCCAAATCCTATCGGAGAGTGTGTTTTCACAATCGGGTGAAAATACCACTCAACACTTAGTTAACATTAAAAAAAAATAAGAGCCTCCTCCTTTTTAATAGTCTAAGTTATTTCATCAAGAATATTTTGACTTTTTCTTGAAGATATACCAAATATTCATACTTTAGAATATACTAGTCATTTGAGTTAGAAAAATAATGTAATTTCATATATTTATATGAGCAACATGATATTGTGGACTAATCTTACCAAAATTTTCATCATGAATTACAACAATTCCTTGAACTAATATCACCAATGTGAAAATGTTGGAAATTCATGTGGTATATAATGAAAGGGATTGAAATGATTATATATAAGAAATTTATGGGATCCAAATTTTTTGCCTAATTAATAAAAAAATTAGAACAACATTAAATCCTCAAAACTTATAACTATTGCAATAAACCAAAATTTTCCATGTGAAATTTACAAATTGTATGGATTCAGCCACAAATTTCTTACTACCTATTTTCTAATGTGGATTCAAACCAATAAGAAAATTCTACTTGGTTTTGGTTGATTTTATGACTATTATTCTATTTATATAGATGGATAGATATGATTTTGATTCTTCCTAGCCCCTTCTATGCTTGTTTTACAATCCTTGGTGGTGATGGAGCTCAACAGGGTGGCCTATCTAGGGGATTCCATAATCACCAAGGATTAGAAAACAAGCATAGAATGGGCTAGGGAGAATCAATATCATATCTCTCTCTCTCTACACACACACACACACACACACACACACACACACACACGTAGGTTTCCATGTCAATATCCATAACTATCAAAGACTACAAAGCAATCATAGAAATGGGTAATGGTAGGGTACCTAGGAATAGATATTTGGGGATATATTATTATATTGTATAAGGGTTGCCATGGGCTACACATAACCCAAGTTTGATTGTATTATAATATTATATTATATTATAATATAATCAACCTTGGGTTATGTGTAGTCCATGCCAACCCTTATACAATATAATAATATATCCCCAAATATCTATTCCTAGGTACCGTACCAAGTAAGAATAATCAAACTCATCCCTCATAGGAAATGGGCATAATCAACTATCCAAACTAGTTGAGAGCTTATATTTATCCATAGGAATTAAATGGGAACCTCCACTACATGGATATGAGCCCTTCCCACTACCTAAAGGAAATGACATCCTAGATGGAAATGTATGAGATTCAACCTCATGATCCATCTCTATGAAATAATAAATCAATAATCCACTAGCTAAAATTCCACACCACACTACCATGTATGAAGGGTATATTTCTTCTTGAAAAATATGTATTCCTCCAAAGAATGAAATTTATAGTGTTTAGCACAATGAGTCAAAAGGAAGAGGTTGTGATTTGAACATGCAATCCATTAGTCCATGATACTAACACCACCTTAAGCTACCTAGTAATATGTTATGTACCCCACATTTATCATTCATATTGGCATATGATATTGTATGTAAATTGGGCCACATGTTAAGATATAAATGAGGTACTTATTAAGTTAGAAATAGGTATGAGGGTATGTTTGAAATAATGAATGTAACTATCATAGAATATGTAGTCAAGAATACTATCATAGAACTTTGTCAAGAATGTTGTCATAGAATAGTTAGGAAATATACCTGTAAATATTATTAAAAGGGGAGGATGTAACCCTCATGGGACTAGTGAAGATATGGAATATTTTGTAAATGAGGTTGCCCCCTCGAAGAGGACCATGATAGTAATATTTTTTTGTCCCCAACTTCTATATTTACTATTATTATGAGTTCTCATGTTTCATTTAATTAATGCTTCTATTATCGATTATGCAATACTAGTGTTGCTTTTATCATTGATCCTTGTAATCATAGCTAGAATTATCTTTGGCATTAAATTTCTTATCTCAGTATAACTCAGAACTAAGAATTTCAAGGTAAAATATTTATAGAATAAGAAGAGGCTCATTGCAAGTGGTATCAGAGGCTTTTCCAAGGTATGGTAAGCTTCTACTATGAGCATTTGTTTTTGTTAATCCTAGGTCCATAGGTTAGAAATGGTGTTTTAACCATTTTAAAATAATATAAAGTTGTTGTTATTGGCTAAGCTAGATTACCTATGAAGTTTCTAGTAAAGTGAAGGGTGATTAAGCTCTAATATCAAGCCTTAGACAATACCTACACATAAATTTGAGCTTTCATGTACCTTGCATATATCAAAAGATATCTTTTAGAAACCTTGATTATAGGTAGTGATTGAACCATATAATATCAATAGTACATTGAGCACAACACTTGATAAAATTACCCTACATTGATTAGAGAGGTGGGTAGTTCACCCAAGGCTATTAGCTAGATCCTCCTTGGATAGTGAGCATCATTTATTACTATAGTATATTATAGGGATATGAAGAGTACACACATATTAACCTAGAATACTCCCATTTCCTATTTATCTTATCATAAGTAGATCTCACAGGGAAAAATTTTTGAAAGTAAGAGCATTTGGAAGAAGTTACATAGCCTAAATATCCTTAATATACATGTTGCAAATTTTGAGTAATAATGTTTTCATTGATGTCAAGTGTTTGGTTCAAGGTAAGCTCATTTTGGTACAAGAAAAGTGGTAAAAGAATTGGTTCAAAAGTTCATGTTGGTACAAGGAAAGTGGTAAAATAACTGGTTATAATATTTTATATTATAAGCCAAAAAGGTTGGCTAACATGGTTGAAAATAAAATATTACGCCCATGGTTTTAAATAGAAAAGGGGATATTATAATATTTTAAATATTATAATAATTAAGCCAGGAGGGCTTAATAAAAAGAAGAAAAAGAATTGATGAAAACCCCATGCAAAAGTATTATTTAATACTAGATTAAATAATATAATATTTAACCTAAAGTTAAATATTATATTAATAAAATAATTAAATTTTGAATTTGGCTAAGGCGCAAAAAATTCAAATTTAATATTGGAGGCATATATTTCTGCCAACATTAATAACATTACCTTGGAGCATATAAAAGGAGGTAAAAAAAATAAAAAATAAATTAATTCAAATGCTTAAGAGTGGAAGCGCATGCAAACGAAATCGAATAGAGGAGAGATGAGAAACGTGGAAGTTTTTCATTTGTTGAATGAGTGCAAAGGAACAAAGAAAGGGTGGTGAGTGATTTGGTGCAGCAAGGATTGGTAGCTCGAATGAAAGGACGGTCTTGCGTTAGTTGTTGGTAAAAGGAAGGTACGAGGTTTGATTCCCCCTAGCGTCAGTTGAAGGTTTTATTTTTAAATTTGCGGAGCCAGCAAGTATATAGTGGGTGAGGCTAAAGCTTAGTCTCAACCGCTTGGCTAGCAAAAGCGGTCAAGTGCTGCGCTTGGTGGACTGAGGTCGTAGGGTTGATTCTCGTTCGTGACAAAGAAAAGAAATTTTGTAAAAGGTATGTGCCTTGGTTGGTTTAAAATGTATGCACTACATGTTGTAATCACAATGACACTGAGAGGGGGGTGAATCAGTGTGATCTTTAAAATCTCTAAAGCATATGGTTTTAAATCCAGTAGTAGTTTAAAACAGATAAAAGAAATATTAAATGCATCAAGAAAGCATCACACATAACACAAAAATTTTAACAAGGTTCACCAAAGTGGCTACTCATCAAAAATGGCTACTTGGACTACCATCCAAATCCAGCCTATGCAAAGCAACAACTTTACAATTTTTACCAGCACCAACTGGAAAGAGCATCAACCCTTCAATTTTTTTACACCAACAGAAGGGAGCACCAACCCCCAAGACACCAGCTACTACTGGAAGAAGCACCAACTTCTTATGCCAAGCTACAACTTGGACATTACATGAAATAATAAAAACTTACAGCAACAATACTTTCACCTCATTACCCAGTCTGCAGTTTACAAGCACTCTGCTTCTGCTGCGCCAAAGCTTCGCACAACTAGTCTGCTACACGATTCGCTTTCTATGCATAGCAGTCGTAAATAACACCTTATGCAGCTCTCTGTGTGCTAACACTTTGCAAGGATTCGATACGCCCTCTTTACTTCGACTCCAAATAATTATCACTTTGCACACACTTTGAATCGAAATGACTCGCTCTCTGCCCGACACGAACTTCTTTCGCACTCAACACTATTTCAACTTCAAAACAACCCTCCTTTTATAGAAGAAAATTCAGGAACAATTCTTAAATCATAGTCGACTGTAACCCTAGGACGTCGGCTGCAAACCCTAAGATTGTCGATTGCAAAACTCTAGAATTTTTTGGCTACTAAAACCTAGAGATTGTCTACTGCAAACCCTAAAAATTTTTGTTGTAAAACCCTAGAAAATGTCAGCTTCAAAACCCTAAAAATCGTCGGCCTCGATTCAACTTTGTCGGCCTCAACCGCTACTGCCACCTCTGTCACCTTTCTATAACTGTTACCGTGAAACAAAAACATGTCGCGATATCGTGACGCCTTTTGTAGCCGTATGCCTTCATGTCCTTGCTATCGCGAAATCGTGACCATTTTGGCCTTTGAAAGGTTTGCCACCGTTCTTATCGTGAAATCGTGACACTTCAAACTTTTGCTAATGTCATCCTCATCCTTGTCTTGAAATCGTGACACTTTTGGCATCCATACATTTCTTGCTTCATGCGGTAGTGAAATCGCTACAACTTTGTGCCTTGTGCTTTTGACTTGCTTCATCTTTGAGTTTTGTGCTTTTGACTGGTAGCGAAATCGCTACACCTTCGCGTTGTGCACTTTTGGACTTATAGCGAAATCGCTACACCTTCATGTTGTGCTTTTTCAACTTGTAGCAAAATCGCTACACCTTTGTTTTGTGCAATTTGACACGTAGAAAAATCGCTACACCTTTGCTTTGTGCACTTTCGACTTGTAGCGAAATTGCTACAACTTTTTCACTTAACACTTTCTCCTTGCTTCGGCCAGCGAAAATTCAACATGTAGCGAAATCGCTACAACTTTTCCACTTAATGCTTTTTCCTTGCTTCAACCAACGAAAATCCAACATGTAGCGAAATCGCTATAGTTTCTCGACTTAGCTGCTTGGCCTCCAACATGTCACAAAATCGTGACAGTTTGCCTTGCACCTTCTCTCTCCTTACTTTCATCGTGAAATCACGACATTTCTAGCTGCATTTTCTCTATCCTCACTTTCGTCACGAAATCGCGACATTTTCGGTTGTGCTTTATCTCTCCTCCGACTTGTCGCGAAATCGCGACAGAAAACATGTCGCGATATCGCGACAGTTTTCTAACTTGTTTTTTTCTTTGAATTTTTGAGACTGGTTCACTCTTGTTTTCCTGGAATTGCACTTTCCATAATCTGACTATCCTTTGAATTTATGTTCTCTACATTTGAATGGCTTTTGAACTGTCTATCCACTACATCATTGGATCTAACTGCCTGTGTTGACAACAATGACAAACTTCTTGCAACATCTTGCTCAACAATCTCCCCCTTTGGAATTGTTGGCAACACCTATATACATTCCTGTAACTCTTCTCCCCCTTTGTCAATAATACCAAAGGGCTGCCGCAGACTCCCCCGAGTCCATCCTCACACTTCTCGGGCACAATTTGTTGCATCCGGCACAAATTATGATCATGAGCAAAAGAATAGTCAAATACTCAAGTGCTCCCCCTGAGAAAGTGATCCCTGTAGCTATTCACTTCTTAGGAAGTGTGACTACTCCTAATTTGCTTCGGAGGTACTCAAATACTTCCTTTGGCAAAGGTTTTGTAAAAATATCTGCTATTTGTTCTGTAGTTGGGACATAGTCCAATTTAACTTCTCCTTCTGCAACTTTCTCCTTCAGGAAATGATACCTTATAACAATGTGTTTTGTCTGTGAGTGCATTACTGGATTATTAGAGATGTTAATTGCACTGGTGTTATCACACTTTACTGATATTGGTTCACTGAAATTGATACCTAGATCTTTCAAAGTTTGTTTCATCCACAAGACTTGTGTGCAACATGTTGCTATTGCAATATATTTTGCCTCAGCTGTAGATAAAGAAACTGACTCTTACTTCTTACTGTGCCATGCAACCAACTCGTCCCCCAAATAGAATGCTCCTCCACTAGTACTCTTCCTGTCATCAACACATCCAGCCCAATCTGCATCTGAATATTATATAAGAGTGAAGTCTTTGCCTTTTGGGTACCACAACCCATACTCCATGGTGCCCTTGAGATACCTAAAAATCCTTTTAACTGCTATCACATGAGTCTCTTGGCTAGACAGTTTGCATGGTAGCTAGACAGTTTGCCTGAAATCTAGCTACCATGCAAACTGCCTACAGAATATCAGGTCTAGTGGCTGTTAAATATAGTAGACTTCCAATCATATATTTGTACATGGTTTGGTCTATAGGTGGAGATTTGTCTTCTTTGCTCAATTTGCATCCTGTTGTCATGGGAGTGCTGACTGGCTTGCAATCCTCCATAGTGAACCTTTTGAGCATTTCTTTCACATATTTTATTTGGGAAATGAATATGCATTTCTCATTTTTATTAACTTGCAGCCCAAGAAAGTAAGACATTTCACCAATCATAGACATTTCAAATTCATTCTGCATCTTATTTGCTAAGTCTTTACAAGATTCATCTTTGTTGTCGCCAAATATGATATCATCTACATAGACAACTAGAACAATGAGATGCCCACCTTCTATTTTTACATACATATTACTATCCACTAAACCTTTCTTGAATCCTCGTTGAGAGAGATAATTATCTAGCCTTGCATACCATGCCCGTGGTGCTTGTTTTAATCCATATAGTGCTTTCTTTAATTTGCAGACAAGGTTTGGATCTTCACTGATTTGAAAGCCATCTGGTTGTTCAATATAGATCTCTTCTTCAAGTTTCCCATTTAAGAAGGCAGATTTTACATCCATCTCGATAAACTC
Organism: Wollemia nobilis; assembly: GCA_028583015.1. Classification (NCBI taxonomy): domain Eukaryota; kingdom Viridiplantae; phylum Streptophyta; class Pinopsida; order Araucariales; family Araucariaceae; genus Wollemia; species Wollemia nobilis. The sequence goes on from JAQPPZ010000599.1 coordinate 885,790, forward strand.
GAAGTTCTTGTGAACTCGCTAGTGCCAAAAACATTCTAATAGCTTCTAGTCCGGCCACTCGGTGCGAAAGTCTCTTCAAAATCAATGCCTTCGACTCGTGTATAGCCTTTGCGGACCAGCCTTGCTTTGTTTCTAATGACCTGACCGTCTTCATTTAATTTTTTTCGAAATATCCATTTGGTGTCGATTACATTCTTATTTGCAGGTCTAGGTACCAGTTCCCAAGTTCTGTTCTTTTCAATCTGATCTAACTCTTCATTTATTGCTTTCATCCAGCTATCATCTTTGCTGGCTTAATCTATGTTTTTGGGCTCAATGCTTGATAAAAGAGAGTAATTACTTATTACTTTCCTTCTTGTTTGAACACCGGCTGTGGGATCTTCAATTATTTGATCTGTTAGATGATTTTTCTGCCAGCTGCCAGTTTTAAATTTCTTATTTTCTTGTGCTTCTGAATCATCGAATAAGTCAAATGAATCAATTGTAGGTTTTTTTCCTTCTTCATTTACCTCATCTCCTTCAAAAACATCTTCATAGATTGGGTAGTTTTCCTCAAAGTCAGTTAACCATGTTCTCCCTTCATCAAATTTAACATCTGCACTATCCACAATTTTCTTGAGTCTCTTGTTGTAGCATTTGTAAGATTTACTTTTTGGAGAATATCCAACAAAGACACCTTCATCTGCTCTATCTTCAAATTTCTCGATATTGTCATCAGTGTTTCTGATATAACACTTACAGCCAAATACTTTGAGATGTTTTACTGTTGCTTTTCTACCAAACCACAACTCATAAGGAGTTTTGCTTTCATGAGTCCTTAACATATATCTGTTTTGGAGGTATACTGTTGTGTGAACTGCTTCTTTCTAGAATCTGTCTTCTATTTTATTTTTTTCCAGAGATAGTGCGTGCCATTTCCTACTCAGTTCTGTTCTTTCTTTCTACTACACCATTCTCGCGGGGAGTTCTAGCTGCTGAATATTGTCTCCTGATGCCATGATTTTCATAGTATTCTAAAAATTCATTTGAAATGAATTCTCCTCTATCTGATCGTAAACATTTAATCCTTTTTCCTGTTTCATTCTCAACTATATGTTTGAAGGATTTGAACATTTGAAAATCTTCTATTTTGTCTTTTAAGAAAAATATCCAGGTCATCCTAGAATAATAATCGATGCATAACATGAAATATTTGTGTCCATTTATTCTTTGTGTTCTCATGGGTCCACATAAGTCTGTATGTATAAGTTCCAGAGGCTTGCTAGTGTGGTACTCTTTTGTTTTGAATGAAACTCTGGTTTGATTTCCCTTCTGACATGATGCACAGACAATATTTGAAGGTTTTCTAATGGTTGGAATATCTCTCATTGCTTGTTTTGAGATGATTTTCACTAAGTTGTCGAAACTTATGTGTCCAAGACTCTTGTGCCATAGCCAGTTCTCTTCTTCTTGTCCAATGAAGCACATACCTTCTGAAGATTTTGAGAGTGTGTACAGGTTGCCAGACATCCTTGAGCCGGTTGCTATTAATTTCCCACTGTTTAATTTTCTGACTTCACAACCCTGCTTTTTGAAAACTACTTCATGTCCTTTATCACAGATTTGACTCACACTTAACAGATTGTGTTTCAGACCATCCACAAATAGAACTTCTTATGACTTAATTTTCCCATCACTAATTTTGACAGACCCTTTTCCGATTATCTTGGCTCCATCATTGTTTTCGAACTTTACAGAGCCACCCTCATATTTTTGTAGTTTTTCAAACTTTTGTTTATCACCTGTCATATGACTTGAGCAACCACTGTCAAGAATCCATGGAACACATTTATTTTGAGCCTTGAAATCTGTCTGTACTATTAGAGATTATTTTTCTTCTCTGAGTTGTTCTTTCTGTTTCCATTCTGTTTTGACCGTGGTATTGGATTCCAGCTTGGATTTCCCCTTTTCAGACTCTTGCACATATCTTTCAGAATGATTTCTACTTTGTTTTGCCCTATATGGTTGAACTCTTCTTTTCTGAATTTGATTTGAAATAGAGGTACTATGACAGCTTTCTAGCAATATGCCCAAAGTTGTGACAATTGAAGCATTCTACTGCATAACTTGTTAAAGGAGCAAAAGCATTTCTACTAGTGAAACTTCTTGGTCCTACATTATACTTGCAGTCAGCAATTTTATGTCCATAAGCATTACACTTAAAACAAAAACCATAAAAGTAATGATTGAACCTAAAATATGGTCTTTGCCAGTTTGTTGCAGGAGTCATAGGTTTTCTTTTCTTTTGATGTGTGACCTTGGTAAAATCATCATTGTTAGTCCTCTTTTCAGGCCTGGCATCATTTATTTCTTTTTCCTGATTGGTTGTTCTTTCCATAGCATGTTTCTTGTCTTCACTTCTTTCAAAATTTCTGGCTGATGATTCTCCTTCAACAAAGCCCAGACCAAATTTGACACCTACGTGTCTTTGATCGCTTAAAATTTTTTCCAGCTTCATCAAACTTTCTTCACGTTTGTAATAGCAGCTAATTTTTTGATCCAGCTCTTGTATTTGTATTCGAAGACCAACATTTTCTTCTTCCAGTTTATAGCAGAAATCTATCTTCATGGTCACCTGCGCTTCAAGATCTTCGGACATTTTCTTGTACTCTTTTGACTGTAATTTTAAACTTGTTATAATGTCGTTTGCATCCTCAAGTTTCCTTGACAAATTTTATTTTTTCTCTTCTCAGATTTCCATTCTATAAGAGCAGAAACTAGTTCACCTTCTAAATCTACTTCAGCATTAGTTTTTCCAATAGTCAGTATAGAGTTCATACCTTCTTCCTTCTCTGAGATTTTTGTCTTTTTATAATTTTTGACTTCAAATGCCATGAATAGAGCTTCACCTGTTCCTTCATTAGAATCCTCACTAGAGTTGTCTTCTGAGGAATATGCATTCCTGGATATAAAGCTTTTCTTTTTGAAATTGCCTTTTCTGAAGTTAGATTTCTTTCTCCATTCACCTTTTTCTTGATGTGAAGTTTCCTCACCTTTGTACTTCTCATTGAGAGGACATTTGGTTGCAAAGTGTCCAATCCCCCCACAGTTGAAACATTTAAAATGTAGTTTTCCTTTGTATTTTCCTTTGCCCTTTCTCAACTTTCTGACAAAATTTGCTTCCATTTCGTCTAAAATTTCTTCTTCTTCAGATTCTTTCTTTGAGTCTTTACCCTTTTGGGCTTTAAATGCTGCTTCTCTGTCTGTAGGATTAGACTTTCCTATTCTCATTTCGTAGGCCGTCAAGGAACCATGCATCTCATACATGCTAAAATGATTTAAGTCTTTAGCCTCTTCTATGGCGAGTATACTTTAGAATCAAACCTGTGAGGAAGCGACCTCAAAACCTTTTTCACAATAGTAGCATCATCCAACTTTTTGTCGAGACCTCTCATTTAATTAGTGATTCCATTTACCCTTTGCAAGAAGGCTTCTATGTTCTCATCGTTGGTCATTTTTAGTGATTCGAATTGAGCTCGATGAGTTTGCATCTTAGCTTCCTTGATCTTGTCATATCCCTCATGAATATTCTCCAGTTTGTCCCACAATCTTTTACTGAAACACAGTTTATGATTTTGACCAACTCACTATCCACTAATCCACACATGATGGCATTTTTAGCTTTAAAATCATTTTCAAACTCCTTTTTACCGGTGTTGTCAGTTGGAGCAATGAGCATGAGTCGTGTAACCATTGACTACTCGCATTCCGGATGTCAAATCCCAAAGCTTGGAGATATGTTTGCATTCCGATCTTCCGGAAAGCATAATTTTTTCGTCAAATAGTGGTGCCTTGTTTGAGGAGAAACCTTCACCACCTCGCCATAATGTCACTTACTCGGGATCACCCTAACTGATTGAGCCTGTTCAGGTACCTAGCTCTGATACCAATTGTTGTAATCATAATGACACTGATAGGGGGGTGAATCAGTGTGATATTTAAAATTTCTAAAGCATATGGTTTTAAATCCAGAAGTAGTTTAAAACAGATAAAAGAAATATTAAATGCATCAAGAAAGCATCACACATAACATAGCAATTTTAACGAGGTTCACCAAAGTGGCTACTCCTCAAAAATGGCTACTTGGACTACCATCCAAATCCAACCTATGCAAAGCAACAACTTTACAATTTTTACCAGCACCAACCTGGAAAGAGCATCAACCCTTCAATTTTTTTGCACCAACGGAAGGGAGCACCAACCCCCAATTCACCAGCTACTACTGGAAGAAGCACCAACTTCTTATGCCAAGCTGTAACTTGGACATTACATGAAATAATAAAAACTTACAGCAACAATACTTTCACCTCATTACCCAGTCTGTAGTTTACAAGCACTCTACTTCTGCTGTGCCAAAGCTTCGCACAACAAGTCTGCTACACGATTCGCTTCATGCACAGTAGTCATAAATCACACTTTTTGCAGCTCTCTACATGCTAACACTTTGCAAGGATTCGATATGCCCTCTTTACTTCGACTCCAAAGAATTATCACTTCACACACACTTTGAATCGAAACGACTCACTCTCTTCCCGACACGAACTTCTTTCGCACTCCTCAACACTATTTCAACTTCGAAACAGCCCTCATTTTATAGAAAAAAATTCAAGAACAATTCTTAAATCATAGTCGACTGTAACCCTAGGACGTCGGCTGCAAACCCTAAGATTGTCGACTGCAAAACCCTAGAATTTTTTTGCTACTAAAACCTGGAGATTTTCGACTGCAAAACCCTAGAATTTTTTGGTTGCTAAAACCTGTAGATTGTCGGCTGCAAACCCTAAAAACATCCTCTATAAAACCCTAGAAAATGTTGGCTTCAAAACCCTAAAAATCATCGACCTCGATTCAACTTTGTCGGCCTCAACCGCTACTGCCACCTCTGTCACCTTTCTGTAACTGTTACCACGAAACAAAAACATGTCGCGATATCGCGACGCCTTTTGTAGTCGTACGCCTTCATGTCCTTACTGTCACGAAATCGTGACAATTTTGGCCTTTGAAAGCTTTGCGACCGTTCTTGTCACGAAATCGTGACACTTCAAACTTTTGCACACTTCAAACTTTTGCTGACGTCATCCTCATCCTTGTCATGAAATCGCGACACTTTCGACATCCATACATTTCTTGCTTCATGCGATAGCGAAATCGCTACAACTTTGTGCCTTGTGCTTTCGACTTGCTTCATCTTTGAGTTCTGCGCTTTTGACTGGTAGCGAAATCGCTACACCTTCGCGTTGTGCACTTTTGGACTTGTAGCGAAATCGCTACACCTTCGTGTTGTGCTTTTTCAACTTGTAGTGAAATCGCTACACCTTTTTTTTGTGCAATTTGACACGTAGCGAAATTGCTACACATTTGCTTTGTGCACTTTCGACTTGTAGCGAAATCGCTACAACTTTTTCACTTAACACTTTCTCCCTGCTTCGGCCAGCGAAAATTCAACATGTAGCGAAATCGCTACAACTTTTCCACTTAATGCTTTTTCCTTGCTTCAACCAGAAAAAATCCAACATATAGCGAAATCGCTACAGTTTCTCGACTTAGCTGCTTGGCCTCCAACATGTCGCGAAATCATGACAATTTTCCTTGCGCCTTCTCTCTCCTTACTTTTGTCGCGAAATCACGACATTTCCAGCTACGCCTTCTCTCTCTTTACTTTCGTCGCGAAATCACGACATTTTTGGCTGCACTTTCTCTCTCCTCCGACCTATCGCGAAATCGTGATGAGAAAACATGTCGCGATATTGCGACAGTTTTCTAACTTGTCTTTTTCTTCGAATTTTTGATACTGGGTCACTCTTGTTTTCCTGGAATTGCACTTTCCATAATCTGACTATCCTTTGAATTTATGTTCTCTGCATCTGAATGGCTTTTGAACTATCTATCCACTGCATCATTGGATCTAACTACCTGTGTTGACAACAATGACAAACTTCTTGCAACATCTTGCTCAACACTACATTATTAATTGTTGGCTATAATATATTTAGCGGATGTTAATTTGACCTAAGGTTTAAAAACTTAGGAGATATAAGGTGAAATATTTTTGTAATATTTTTAGGGTTTAAATATCATTTATTTAAATATGTTAAGCTTGGAGTGATAAGTTTTTGAAAGGTTTGTTTATGAATGTAATGCTTTTATTTTTGATATGAAAGTGGAGTGAAAATTTGCTTTGAAAGTGTGGAGATAAAAGGTGTAAAAGATATTTTATTTGATTGTAAATTGTGCTTTATGAAAGGGAAATTATTGAGAGAATTTTGAGAGCTTTAATGCATTGTCCTTGAGAACTAAATAAGATCCCTAGAGTATTATTTCAGAGATATTTGAAGAAAATTTATGTGGACATTTGCTATCTAACTTTTGAAGTGGCACATAGAAAGGTGGTTGATTGTGAAACAGATTTTGAAGATATATCTCCATAAGAACAAGCAAGAGGTATGGGCATTTTTCTCTTCATTTGAGGTGTGTTATTGTGCAAGGTTTTTTGAAATAAAAGGTGGAGTAAAAAGGGTGTTTGGTAGAATATTGTTGGAAAGTTTTGAGTTTGAGATCTATTTGTTGGAAAGTTTTGAGTTAGGGTTTGAGGCCTACATTAAGCATCTTTGTTGAAATGATATGAAACACATATACTAGGGTTTGTGAGTGGATTGTGTTTCATTGGCTGAATGATTGTTTGGATTTGGTTGAGCATTGATCTAAGACATATTGATTGAGAGTATGGGAATAGTAGATCAAGTTTTGTAAAATAATTTATACATTATTCTGAATTGTTTTGAGAGATATTTTGCAAGTGATAGAGATTGATTGATTAAGTACAAACTAGGTGAGGGTGAAACATATTGAGGTTTTGATAGAGCTTATCATCCTCTAGATGTTCCTAATATTAAACAAGATTGTGAGTAAGGTTTTTTTGTATGAAGAGAGTTTTCTAAAATAATTTTAAGTTGTGTTTTATGTGCAAGTTTTAGAATTATTTGAGCAAGCTTTTGTGAAATATTGAGGATAGATTTGAGCAAGATTTTGTGAAATATTGAAGACAAAGTTGATCAATATTTTTTGAAATCTTGAGGATAGAGTTGAGAAATATTTTGTGAAAGCTTGAGGAAAAAGTTAAACAAGCTTTTGTAAAATATTGAGGATAGAATTGAGCAAGCTTTTATGAAATCTTGAAGATAGAATTGAGTAAGATTTTGTGAAATATTGAGGATAGAGTTGAGAAATCTTTTGTGAAAGATTGAGGATAGAGTTGAGCAGAATTTTGTGAAATCTTAACGATAGATTTGAACAAGTCTTAGAGAATAATTGAAGGTAGATTTGAGCAAGTATTAGATAAGACTTGAAGGTAAATTTGAGCAAGTCTTAGAGAAGACTTGAAGTTAGATTTGAGAAAGTTTTGTGATGACTTGAAATAACTTTGAGAGTAGTTTTGATTGATTATATGTTCAATATTTGTGTTAAGGCTTGGGTTATATTTGAGGATATACTTTGGTGTAGATTTATGAGTAGATTTGTGCTAGATCTAAGATAGAGTTGGAGTAGATTTATGTTAGACTGAGGATAGATTTTAGTTCAGATTTGAGATAGAGATTGAGTAGAGTTGAGAGAAGGCTTTGGATGTGACAAAGTAGAGGATAATAGTCTCTATTATGTAGAGATCCATTATCCAGGGCCATGGGGATATAGGTCCTATAGAGAGATATCCACAAGATAGAGCAATGGGGGTAAAAGTCTTCTAGAATATCACCAACCAGATCATAGGGTATAGAGTTCTCCTGTGGATAGAGGTCCATGAACCAGAGCAACGAGAAGAGTTCTCCTATGGAGTGTGATCTATGAACCAACTGGGAATATAGAATTCTTCTATGGAGAGAAATTCATGAACCAGTTGAGGAGATAAAGTTCTCTTGGATCAAGTTCCACGAACAAAAGGGAAAAAGTTCTCTTGTGGAGAGAGATCCGCAAATCAGAGTATATAATATTGGTGTCTCCTTTGGACAAAGGTCCATAAACATTATAATAGAGAAGTGATTCCCAAGATATTTGTTGAGAAAATTTTAGTGGAAATATTTTCTTCGTGGAGTAGCCCACATTGGGTGAACCATGTTAAATTGGCGTCTCTATTGCGTGTGATGATTTTTGTATTTATTTGATTACTGTTGTTGATATTGCCATTGATAATATTGGATAATATTATTTGAGAAAGAAAAGTAAAAGTTGCTCTTATACAATTCACCCTCCTATTAGTATAATCCCATGCTCTTCAATACATACATACATATAGATGGATAGATAGATGGATATGGGCTACTTGAAAATTTTCATTTAGGGTATAGTCCATCGCGATCATCTTGTTGAGGTAACCATTTTGGAATATAACATCTATACACTTTTTTTGCCAACCCACAAATAGTCATTTTGTGGTATTGCCCATTTTGATTGTCTTTTCAAGCTAATTGGTTTGGTATATAACACCTATACTCTTTTTGGGACCTTAAAAAAATTAGTAACAACTAAAAATAATAATTCTATTTTTAGTAAATGCTATTAGAGACTTGTTATCATGAAATAAAAGCCTAAGTGTAGAGGATGAAGGAATAAATCACCAAATTGGATACTAAAATTAACCTCCATGGTCAAATATCTTCTCTCTGCACCATGATAGAAAACTACCAACATAATCATGACACAATTGATCAAGATATCAAATTTCTTAAGAATAAAAATCCAAATTTTTATGGATATTCTAAAAATAGCCTAGAAGATATAGGAGGAAGGCTATTGGCTGGATAGATTTCTATAGGTTCTTTATTGAGGAAACTAATAAATGGCCAAAGAATAACAAAAGCATGACTCTTATACTTCCTAAAATATGTTATCTAAGGTTTTATGGGACTAAGCTATAGAGTTTGTTAATTAAGGCCAACAAATGGTATGAACTGCATGAAACTCCCTTAAAACAATGGATCTTTGTAACCACTTTTTATTTTGATCCTGAAGAACAACAATGGTATCAATGGTTACAAAAATAAGTCCCAAACCTGGGGTATACACAATTCAATGGATAACTCCTTAGTTTATTTGAGACTTCATAGTTTGAATATTTTATTAGTGCCCTCACTAAGCTTTGAAAAACTAGTACTATACCTGAGTATATTAGGCTTTTGAGAAGCTCTCCAACAAAACCAAATATCTCTTGGATAAATTCTTAAAGAGCTATTTTATTAGTGGATGTAAAGAATAGATAAGAACTAAGGTCCAATTTCTTAAGCTAAACACCTACATGTCTACCATAGGGCTAGCTAAAATTATAGAGAACAAACAAAATGTCCAACAAAAGGCTTCTAAAGCCCCTACATTTTAGAATATAATTTTACATATAATAATGCTCCAGAGGGTCCAATAGTTAAAATGCTAACACTAGAGGATATGGACAATCATAGAGCCAAGGGAATCTATTATAACTATGATGAAAAATAAACCATAGTATACAAATACAAAATACAATGTCTTTACCTTCTACATGTGAGCATTACTTTATATTCTTATATAGACAGGGGGGAATGAATTTATGAATTTAGTAGAAGAGAAACTAGAATTAATGGATGCAAAACCTCCAACCAGTAGTCCCATAGGATAAACACCCATCATTTATTTTAATGCTATTATAGTAATATCGACATACCAAAGCATGGTAGTCCAAGGATTCCTCAAAGGGAACAAGGTTTTGATATTATTAGAATTTAGTAGCATAGATAACTTTATTGATCCTAGTGTAGCTAAAAGTGTGGATTGTTTTATCTATGGATATGATCAAATTAATGTAAAAATTGCTAATGGGGATATCAAAACTTGTAATGGGAGGTATCAAAATGCCTTCCTATCCATAGGTGACTATGAATTTCAAACTATCTCTATGTGGAATTTGTGTTGGATTGTCCTTAGCTAAGAACTTTGGGACCAATGTTGTGGGACTTTTCAAAACATTCGATGTGGTTCACTATCAATAAGTGAACACACACCATATAAGGATTCAAAGAGGGAAAATATAAATTCATAACATCCCATCAGATGCAATAAATGATTAAGAAGGATCACCGGTTAGTAGTGGGTAGATTTCATTAGATGTAGTTGTGTGCTATATAGGATAAAAATATGACTTTCAATTTGTTTACCATTCTAAATAATAATCAAAGATCTTTAATAATCCTAAATATCTATATCATAGTCAAATTGAAGACCATAAAATCAACTTAGTATGAGGAAGTGGATGTTGGACATTTTGAGTTAAGTTGTCATTGATGTCAAGGAATAAAGTCATCATTGATGTCAAGAAGAACAATGCAAAGGTTAATGGCAAAAGAGCTTCATAATATTTTTGATATTATGTGGAATAAAATGAAGCGGGTTTTCATTAAAACCATGGATGAGCAAATTAAAAGGTTTTTCATAGCAACCCAAGGTTAAAAGCTAAAGGAGGTTTTTAATATTTACTTTATAAAATATTTAAATTCAATTTGAATTTAAATTTTATAAATAAATATTACTTATACAAGGAGGCTTTAATTTTTATTAAAGTCTAAGGTTTATAAATATAATTTATAAGATTTAAATTCTTTTGAATTTAAATAATTTATAATTATAATTTCTAAATTATAAAGTTTCGACGTCATCAATATCAAAACATTCATCAACGTGAAGTGCAAAGGCAATAAAGGGTATTTAAACCCCAATGAAAACCTTAGGAAGTGAACTCATTCCAATTAATGCACATGCAAATATTTTGGAGCCTGCAAAAATTACAGAGTGAGAGATAACAAACGAAGGGAGCGCTTTGTGGTCATGCAAGTGGCAAGGCATAGGAGAGTGCTCATGTGGTCTAGCCAAAGGCTAGGCAAGGGAGAAGCCAAAGGCTTTAAAGCCTTTGTTGAAAGGGCTTAAGCAGCCAAGGTGCTTAAGCTAGCATGTGGAGCACTTGGCTCACATGGATAGCTAGCCATAGCCAAGGCACCAATCGAGGAGAGGGCGCAAGGTCGAATCTCTAAAAATTTGAGAACGAAATTTTACAAAGGTTTTTATAAATTAAATTTTATTTTGCATGTGTGCTAAGGTTTAGGAGGTATAAGGGGTGTTTTATGCAATTTTATTATTATGCTAAGGTTAGGGAGTCATAAGGTAATATTGGAATTATTTACCTAGGTGGTAAATAGGTATTTTACTAGGGTAAATATTATTTTTACCTTAGGAGATAAAAATTGAGTTTGGATTTCAGTTTTTGTGATATTGAGAAATTAAAGGTGTATTTTTGAAAGGGTTATTTTGTGAAAATATTATTGTTGAATATTGCTATTGATATGGAGATATAAGGTGTATCATGAAATTGAGCTATACTTGTATTTGTGAAGTATAACACTTGTTATCTAACCCTTGGTACTTGGTAAATAAGAAGGTATTGTTTGAAGGCGGTTTTGAGAGGACTTTCTCCAATCAAGAAAAAGGTATGGGCAAATTCTTCCATGTGTAAAAATGATGAATGTGAGTGTATTTTTGAAAATAAGTTTGGAGTGAAAAGGATTTGATTAGGGCTTCCTTATTGAGTGTGTTTGAGTTAATGCTTCAAGGTTTTATGGAATAAAGAGTTGTTATTAAAACCTTGTTTTATAAGCATTGTTGTTGAATCCATTGATTGTGTGAAGAACTTGAACTAGGAGTTGAAAAGAACATGAGTATCATTGTTATGTGAGATTTGTTTCATAAGCATTGTTGTTGAAGTGAGTTGTGTGAAGAACTTGAGCTAGGGTTTGAAAAGAACATGAGTATCATTGTTATGTGAGATTTGTTGTTGAGCATTGTTGAAAATATTTTGAGTGAAGAATCATATGCTTGGACTAGGTTTTGTGAGCAAGGATTATTTCGTTGAGTGATTGGTTGAGTAGAGTTGGTTGAGCCTAGTCAAGTGGGTGTGTGAAGTGATTTTTCAAGTTCCATAAAATAAACTATTCTATATTCTAAATTGAATTGAGAAAGTGATTGATTTGAAGCATATTGAGTCTCTAACAATTCTCTTTATGTTTCTATGATATTGGACAAGTTCTTCTGAAGACTTGTTGAGAAGATTTGAGGCAAATCTTTGAGAAGACTTGTGGATAGATTTGAGTAAGATTTTTTAAAAGCTTATAATATATATTGAGAGTAGATTTGGTTAAGTTCTTGAGAGGATTTATTGAGCATATTGGACAAGTTCTAGAGAGGACTTGTAGATATATTTATGTGAGCTTTTACGAAAACTTACAAGGCATATTTGATACAATTCTTTGAGAAGGCTTGTGAGAAGAGTTGATTGATTGATTTGTTCAAACATTAAGTTAAGTTTTGGGGTAGATCTAGTAGATTTGATTTGAGATTAAGTCAAGGTTTGAGTTAAGGCTTGATGATAGAGATTGAGGAATGATTTGTGCTAGATCAAAGGATTGTGTTTAGTACAGATTCAAGGACATATTTGGTGCATATTTGAGGATAATTTGTGGCAGACCAGAGACAAAAATTGATAAGATTTATGTTATACCAAAGGACTGTGTTTAGTATAGATTTGAGGACAAATATTGAATATATTTGTGCTACATCGAAGGACTATGTTTAGTACATATTTGAGAATAGATACTGAGAAGATTTGTGCTAAATCGAATGATTGTGTTTAGTGCATATTTGAGGATAGATATTGAGTAGATTCATACTAGATCGAAGGATTGTGTTTAGTACAAATTTCAGATAGAGCTTTGGAGGTGACATAGTATAGAAGAAGATAGTCTCTAGTGGATAGAGATCCATTAGCTAGGGTAGTGAGGACAAGTATTCTAAGTGAGGATAGGAGTCTTCAAGTGGATAGTGTATCACTCCAAAATTTTCACACCCTTACCTTTAGGCTATAGGATCTGTTCCCAGAAGGGGGATGTGAAAAGGATGGCACGGTACCTCGAACTGAGAGGCCTTGCGAAGGTCCCACCTCTCGGGGGAGGTGTATTATGGTGATTTTTTGATGGATGGTGGGTTCACTAGGAAACGTTTGAATAGCAGTTTCCATGCCTAGGTTGGGAATGTGTTTGATGTGTTCAGTTTTAGCTTTAATCATCCAAGTCCTAGGTTTGGCCAAAATGCATCTAAGCTATTCTATATGAAATGCAGATTTAATGAATACAAAAGCAAAAATTAAGACAAAAAATAGAGAAAGTAAGCAAGATTAAAAAGTCATACCTGATCCAGATGTCTAATGAATATTCTAATTCTTGAAGTAGTCAGGATCACCTCTGATTTGACAGGATCGTCTGCTATCAGACAAGATTGTCTGAGATTCGATGAATTCATCAAATGAATTCGTTAGAGACCTGCAATCAGAGAAGTAGACACAAAATGCAAAAAATGCAACTATTCTAATAGAGGGCAATGATGTAGAATAATAGGAATAACATTAAAATGATGATAATAAACAAAATACGAGTGTACTACAATGACTTAATGACAATTGGTGACTTAATTATGCATTTAAAGCTACATGGATGAACTCCAAAATGCAAAATAGCAAAAAATAATAAATAAACTAGCTAATTGCAGAATAAAATAGTATATTGAAAAGAGGGAAATGCAAACTCTGGTTACTGATTGCCCCCAATGATGATTGCAGTCAAAATCATCTCTAATTTGACAGGATCGTCTCCGATCTAAACAGGATAATTTGTGACAATGTAAGCTTGCTCCGACTAAAAAATGACAAGGTTCCTGCAAGAAAATTGGATGCAACAAATGTAGATGGTAATACAGATTATTCTAATGCATGTGAAGGTCAATTTATAGGAAATTTCAGCCAGGGGAATGCTAAGGGGAGGGCCTAGGATTAAATAGGCTTAGGAGGGAGGTTAGGAGGTTGGAGATCATCCTTATTTGGAAGATCTCCAACAAGGAGGTTCTCTAACAGCACAGACACGCTTCTGCCTAGATTAGAGACACTGTTGAAATAGAGACTAATTATGAAAAACTAGTTTTGGAACAAGATCATCGGGACGTCCTAGCCCAGACGAAATCGTTCGATTTGAGGCGATATCGTCTGATCGGTGACGATATCATCAAACGGCAAAACAAACTCTAAAAAATGGCATGGGAAAGGAGGAAAAGGGTTAAACAGCTTTGGGAGCGGTTTTGGAGGTTAAAATTTGAATTTGAATTATTTACTAGATTAATTGTAATTATTAAGGTTTTACTGTGCCAATTTTAGGGTCCTACATTTTGCCCCCTCTTTAGCAAATTTTTTGAAGAAAATGTGTTAAAGATGAATGCTTCAATTGTCACAACTTTGGGCATATTGCTGTCTAGCTACCATGCAAACTGCCTACAGAATATCAGGTCTAGTGGCTGTTAAATATAGTAGACTTCCAATCATAGATCTGTACATGGTTTGGTCTATAGGTGGAGATTTGTCTTCTTTGCTCAATTTGCATCCTGTTGTCATGGGAGTGCTGACTGGCTTGCAATCCTCCATAGTGAACCTTTTGAGCATTTCTTTCACATATTTTATTTGGGAAATGAATATGCATTTCTCATTTTTATTAACTTGCAGCCCAAGAAAGTAAGACAGTTCACCAATCATAGACATTTCAAATTCATTCTGCATCTTATTTGCTAAGTCTTTACAAGATTCATCTTTGTTGCTGCCAAATATGATATCATCTACATAGACAACTAGAAAAATGAGATGCCCACCTTCTATTTTTACATACATATTACTATCCACTAAACCTTTCTTGAATCCCTGTTGAGAGAGATAATTATCTAGCCTTGCATACCATGCCCGTGGTGCTTGTTTTAATCCATATAGTGCTTTCTTTAATTTGCAGACAAGGTTTGGATCTTCACTGATTTGAAAGCCATCTGGTTGTTCAATATAGATCTCTTCTTCAAGTTTCCCATTTAAGAAGGCAAATTTTACATCCATCTGATAAACTCTGAAGTTCTTGTGAACTCGCTAGTGCCAAAAACATTCTAATAGCTTCTAGTCCGGCCACCGGTGCGAAAGTCTCTTCAAAATCAATGCCTTCGACACTGTGTATAGCCTTTGCAGCACCAGTCTTGCTTTGTTTCTAATGACCTCGACCGTCTTCATTTAATTTGTTTCGAAATATCCATTTGGTGTCGATTACATTCTTATTTGCGGGTCTAGGTACCAGTTCCCAAGTTCTATTCTTTTCAATCTGATCTAACTCTTCATTTATTGCTTTCATCCAGCTATCATCTTTGCTAGCTTAATCTATGTTTTTGGGCTCAATGCTTGATAAAAGAGAGTAATTACTTATTACTTTCCTTCTTTTTTGAACACCGGCTGTGGGATCTTCAATTATTTGATCTGTTGGATGATTTTTCTGCCAGCTGCCAGTTTTAAATTTCTTGTTTTCTTGTGCTTCTGAATCATCGAATAAGTCAAATGAATCAATTGTAGGTTTTTTTCCTTCTTCATTTACCTCATCTCCTTCAAAAACATCTTCATAGATTGGGTAGTTTTCCTCAAAGTCAGTTAACCATGTTCTCCCTTCATCAAATTTAACATCTGCACTATCCACAATTTTCTTGAGTCTCTTGTTGTAGCATTTGTAAGATTTACTTTTTGGAGAATATCCAACAAAGACACCTTCATCTGCTCTATCTTCAAATTTCTCGATATTGTCATCAGTATTTCTGATATAACACTTACAGCCAAATACTTTGAGATGTTTTACTGTTGCTTTTCTACCAAACCACAACTCATAAGGAGTTTTGCTTTCATGAGTCCTTAACATATATATTTTTTGGAGGTATACTGTTGTGTGAACTGCTTCTTTCTAGAATCTGTCTTCTATTTTATTTTTTTCCAGCATAGTGCGTGCCATTTCCTAAACAGTTCTGTTCTTTCTTTCTACTACACCATTCTGCTGGGGAGTTCTAGCTGCTTAATATTGTCTCCTGATGCCATGATTTTCATAGTATTCTAAAAATTCATTTGAAATGAATTCTCCTCTATCTGATCGTAAACATTTAATCCTTTTTCCTGTTTCATTCTCAACTATATGTTTGAAGGATTTGAACATTTGAAAAGCTTCTATTTTGTCTTTTAAGAAAAATATCCAGGTCATTCTGGAATAATGATCAATACATAACATAAAATATTTGTCTCCATTTATTCTTTGTGTTCTCATGGGTCCACATAAGTCTGTATGTATAAGTTCCAGAGGCTTGCTAGTGTGGTACTCTTTTGTTTTGAATGAAACTCTGGTTTGATTTCCCTTCTGACATGATGCACAGACAATATTTGAAGGTTTTCTAATGGTTGGAATATCTCTCATTGCTTGTTTTGAGCTGATTTTCACTAAGTTGTCGAAACTTATGTGTCCAAGCCTCTTGTGCCATAGCCAGTTCTCTTCTTCTTGTCCAATGAAGCACATACCTTCTGAAGATTTTGAGAGTGTGTACAGGTTGCCAGACATCCTTGATCCGGTTGCTATTAATTTCCCACTGTTTAATTTTCTGACTTCACAACCCTGCTTTTTGAAAACTACTTCATGTCCTTTATCACAGATTTGACTCACACTTAACAGATTGTGTTTCAGACCATCCACAAATAGAACTTCTTATGACTTAATTTTCCCATCACTAATTTTGACAGACCCTTTTCCGATTATCTTGGCTCCATCATTGTTTTCGAAATTTACAGAGCCACCCTCATATTTTTGTAGTTTTTCAAAATTTTGTTTATCACCTGTCATATGACTTGAGCAACCACTGTCAAGAATCCATGGAACACATTTATTTTGAGCCTTGAAAGCTGTCTGTACTATTAGATATTCTTTTTCTTCTCTGAGTTGTTCTTTCAGTTTCCATTCTATTTTGACCGTGGTATTGGATTCCAGCTTGGATTTCCCCTTTTCAGACTCTTGCACATATCTTTCAGAATGATTTCTACTTTGTTTTGCCCTATATGGTTGAACTCTTCTTTTCTAAATTTGATTTGAAATAGAGGTACTATGACAGTTTCTAGCAATATGCCCAAAGTTGTGACAATTGAAGCATTCTACTGCATAACTTGTTAAAGGAGCAAAAGCATTTCTACTAGTGAAACTTCTTGGTCCTACATTATACTTGCAGTCAGCAATTTTATGTCCATAAGCTTTACACTTAAAACAAAAACCATAAAAGTAATGATTGAACCTAAAATATGGTCTTTGCCAGTTTGTTGCAGGAGTCATAGGTTTTCTTTTCTTTTGATGTGTGACCTTGGTAAAATCATCATTGTCAGTCCTCTTTTCAGGCCTGGCATCATTTATTTCTTTTTCCTGATTGGTTGTTCTTTCCATAGCATGTTTCTTGTCTTCACTTCTTTCAACATTTCTGGCTGATGATTCTCCTTCAACAAAGCCCAGACCAAATTTGACACCTACGTGTCTTTGATCGCTTAAAATTTTTTCCAGCTTCATCGAACTTTCTTCACGTTTGTAATAGCAGCTAATTTTTTGATCCAGCTCTTGTATTTGTATTCGAAGACCAACATTTTCTTCTTCCAGTTTATAGCAGCAATCTATCTTCATGGTCACTCGCGCTTGAAGATCTTCGGACATTTTCTTGTACTCTTTTGACTGTAATTTTAAACTTGTTATAATGTCGTTTGCATCCTCAAGTTTCCTTGACAAATTTTATTTTTTCTCTTCTCAGATTTCCATTCTATAAGAGCAGAAACTAGTTCACCTTCTAAATCTACTTCAGCCTCAGTTTTTCCAATAGTCAGTATAGAGTTCATACCTTCTTCCTTCTCTGAGATTTTTGCCTTTTTATAATTTTTGACTTCAAATGCCATGAATAGAGCTTCACCTGTTCCTTCATTAGAATCCTCACTAGAGTTGTCTTCTGAGGAATATGCATTCCTGGATATAAAGCTTTTCTTTTTGAAATTGCCTTTTCTGAAGTTAGATTTCTTTCTCCATTCACCTTTTTCTTGATGTGAAGTTTCCTCACCTTTGTACTTCTCATTGAGAGGACATTTGGTTGCAAAGTGTCCAATCCCCCCACAGTTGAAACATTTAAAAGGTAGTTTTCCTTTGTATTTTCCTTTGCCCTTTCTCAACTTTCTGACAAAATTTGCTTCCATTTCGTCTAAAATTTCTTCTTCTTCAGATTCTTTCTTTGAGTCTTTACCCTTTTGGGCTTTAAATGCTGCTTCTCTGTCTGTAGGATTAGACTTTCCTATTCTCATTTCGTAGGCCGTCAAGGAACCATGCATCTCATACATGCTAAAATGATTTAAGTCTTTAGCCTCTTCTATGGCAGAGACTTTAGAATCAAACCTGTGAGGAAGCGACCTCAAAACCTTTTTCACAATAGTAGCATCATCCAACTTTTTGTCGAGACCTCTCATTTAATTAGTGATTCCATTTACCCTTTGCAAGAAGGCTTCTATGTTCTCATCGTTGGTCATTTTTAGTGATTCGAATTGAGCTCGATGAGTTTGCATCTTAGCTTCCTTGATCTTGTCATCTCCCTCATGAATATTCTCCAGTTTGTCCCACAATATTTTACTGAAACACAGTTTATGATTTTGACCAACTCACTATCCACTAATCCACACATGATGGCATTTTTAGCTTTAGAATCATTTTCAAACTCCTTTTTACCGATGTTGTCGGTTGGAGCAGATAGCGAGAGTCGTGTAACCATTGACTACTCGCATTCCGGATGTCAAATCCCAAAGCTTGGAGATATGTTTGCATTCCGATCTTCCGGAAAGCATAATTTGTTTCATCAAATAGTGGTGCCTTGTTTGAGGAGAAACCTTCACCACCTCGCCATAATGTCACTTACTGGGATCACCCTAACCGATTGAGCCCTGTTCGTGTACCTAGCTCGATACCAATTGTTGTAATCACAATGACACCGATAGGGGGGTGAATCGAGTGTGATATTTAAAATTTCTAAAGCATATGGTTTTAAATCCGAAGTAGTTTAAAACAGGATAAAAGAAATATTAAATGCATCAAGAAAGCATCACACATAACATAGCAATTTTAACGAGGTTCACCAAAGTGGCTACTCCTCAAAAATGGCTACTTGGACTACCATCCAAATCCAACCTATGCAAAGCAACAACTTTACAATTTTTACCAGCACCAACTGGAAAGAGCATCAACCCTTCAATTTTTTTGCACCAACAGAAGGGAGCACCAACCCCCAAGACACCAGCTACTACTGGAAGAAGCACCAACTTCTTATGCCAAGCTACAACTTGGACATTACATGAAATAATAAAAACTTACAGCAACAATACTTTCACCTCATTACCCAGTCTGTAGTTTACAAGCACTCTACTTCTGCTGTGCCAAAGCTTCGCACAACAAGTCTGCTACACGATTCACTTTCTATGCACAGTAGTCATAAATCACACTTTTTGCAGCTCTCTACATGCTAACACTTTGCAAGGATTCGATATGCCCTCTTTACTTTGACTCCAAAGAATTATCACTTCACACACACTTTGAATCGAAACGACTCACTCTCTGCCCGACACGAACTTCTTTCGCACTCCTCAACACTATTTCAACTTCGAAACAACCCTCCTTTTATAGAAAAAAATTCAAGAACAATTCTTAAATCATAGTCGACTGTAACCCTAGGACGTCGGCTGCAAACCCTAAGATTGTCGACTGCAAAACCCTAGAATTTTTTTGCTACTAAAACCTGGAGATTTTCGACTGCAAAACCCTAGAATTTTTTGGTTGCTAAAACCTGGAGATTGTCGGCTGCAAACCCTAAAAACATCCTCTATAAAACCCTAGAAAATGTTGGCTTCAAAACCCTAAAAATCATCGACCTCGATTCAACTTTGTCGGCCTCAACCGCTACTGCCACCTCTGTCACCTTTCTGTAACTGTTACCACAAAACAAAAACATGTCGCGATATCGCGACGCATTTTGTAGTCGTACACCTTCATGTCCTTACTGTCACAAAATCGTGACCATTTTGGCCTTTGAAAGCTTTGCGACCGTTCTTGTCACGAAATCGTGACACTTCAAACTTTTGCACACTTCAAACTTTTGCTGACGTCATCCTCATCCTTGTCATGAAATCGTGACACTTTCGACATCCATACATTTCTTGCTTCTTGCAGTAGCGAAATCGCTACAACTTTGTGCCTTGTGCTTTCGACTTGCTTCATATTTGAGTTCTGCGCTTTTGACTGGTAGCGAAATCGCTACACCTTCGCGTTATGCACTTTTGGACTTGTAGCGAAATCGCTACACCTTCGTGTTGTGCTTTTTCAACTTGTAGTGAAATCGCTACACCTTTTTTTTGTGCAATTTGACACGTAGCGAAATTGCTACACATTTGCTTTGTGCACTTTCGACTTGTAGCGAAATCGCTACAACTTTTTCACTTAACACTTTCTCCCTGCTTCGGCCAGTGAAAATTCAACATGTAGCGAAATCGCTACAACTTTTCCACTTAATGCTTTTTCCTTGCTTCAACCAGCAAAAATCCAACATATAGCGAAATCGCTACAGTTTCTCGACTTAGCTGCTTGGCCTCCAACATGTCGCGAAATCATGAAAATTTTCCTTGCGCCTTCTCTCTCCTTACTTTTGTCGCGAAATCACGACATTTCCAGCTACGCCTTCTCTCTCTTTACTTTCGTCGCGAAATCACGACATTTTTGGCTGCACTTTCTCTCTCCTCCGACCTATCGCGAAATCGTGACAGAAAACATGTCGCGATATTGCGACAGTTTTCTAACTTGTCTTTTTCTTCGAATTTTTGATACTGGGTCACTCTTGTTTTCCTGGAATTGCACTTTCCATAATCTGACTATCCTTTGAATTTATGTTCTCTGCATCTGAATGGCTTTTGAACTATCTATCCACTGCATCATTGGATCTAACTACCTGTGTTGACAACAATGACAAACTTCTTGCAACATCTTGCTCAACACTACATTATTAATTGTTGGCTATAATATATTTAGCGGATGTTAATTTGACCTAAGGTTTAAAAACTTAGGAGATATAAGGTGAAATATTTTTGTAATATTTTTAGGGTTTAAATATCATTTATTTAAATATGTTAAGCTTGGAGTGATAAGTTTTTGAAAGGTTTGTTTATGAATGTAATGCTTTTATTTTTGATATGAAAGTGGAGTGAAAATTTGCTTTGAAAGTGTGGAGATAAAAGGTGTAAAAGATATTTTATTTGATTGTAAATTGTGCTTTATGAAAGGGAAATTATTGAGAGAATTTTGAGAGCTTTAATGCATTGTCCTTGAGAACTAAATAAGATCCCTAGAGTATTATTTCAGAGATATTTGAAGAAAATTTATGTGGACATTTGCTATCTAACTTTTGAAGTGGCACATAGAAAGGTGGTTGATTGTGAAACAGATTTTGAAGATATATCTCCATAAGAACAAGCAAGAGGTATGGGCATTTTTCTCTTCATTTGAGGTGTGTTATTGTGCAAGGTTTTTTGAAATAAAAGGTGGAGTAAAAAGGGTGTTTGGTAGAACATTGTTGGAAAGTTTTGAGTTTGAGATCTATTTGTTGGAAAGTTTTGAGTTAGGGTTTGAGGCCTACATTAAGCATCTTTGTTGAAATAATATGAAACACATATACTAGGGTTTGTGAGTGGATTGTGTTTCATTGGCTGAATGATTGTTTGGATTTGGTTGAGCATTGATCTAAGACATATTGATTGAGAGTATGGGAATAGTAGATCAAGTTTTGTGAAATAATTTATACATTATTCTGAATTGTTTTGAGAGATATTTTGCAAGTGATAGAGATTGATTGATTAAGTACAAACTATGTGAGGGTGAAACATATTGAGGTTTTGATAGAGCTTATCATCCTCTATATGTTCCTAATATTAAACAAGATTGTGAGTAAGGTTTTTTTGTATGAAGAGAGTTTTCTAAAATAATTTTAAGTTGTGTTTTATGTGCAAGTTTTAGAATTATTTGAGCAAGCTTTTGTGAAATATTGAGGATAGATTTGAGCAAGATTTTGTGAAATATTGAAGACAAAGTTGATCAATATTTTTTGAAATCTTGAGGATAGAGTTGAGAAATATTTTGTGAAAGCTTGAGGAAAAAGTTAAACAAGCTTTTGTAAAATATTGAGGATAGAATTGAGCAAGCTTTTATGAAATCTTGAAGATAGAATTGAGTAAGATTTTGTGAAATATTGAGGATAGAGTTGAGAAATCTTTTGTGAAATATTGAGGATAGAGTTGAGCAGAATTTTGTGAAATCTTAACGATAGATTTGAACAAGTCTTAGAGAATAATTGAAGGTAGATTTGAGCAAGTATTAGATAAGACTTGAAGGTAAATTTGAGCAAGTCTTAGAGAAGACTTGAAGTTAGATTTGAGAAAGTTTTGTGATGACTTGAAATAACTTTGAGAGTAGTTTTGATTGATTATATGTTCAATATTTGTGTTAAGGCTTGGGTTATATTTGAGGATATACTTTGGTGTAGATTTATGAGTAGATTTGTGCTAGATCTAAGATAGAGTTGGAGTAGATTTATGTTAGACTGAGGATAGATTTTAGTTCAGATTTGAGATAGAGATTGAGTAGAGTTGAGAGAAGGCTTTGGATGTGACAAAGTAGAGGATAATAGTCTCTATTATGTAGAGATCCATTATCCAGGGCCATGGGGATATAGGTCCTATAGAGAGATATCCACAAGATAGAGCAATGGGGGTAAAAGTCTTCTAGAATATCACCAACCAGATCATAGGGTATAGAGTTCTCCTGTGGATAGAGGTCCATGAACCAGAGCAACGAGAAGAGTTCTCCTATGGAGTGTGATCTATGAACCAACTGGGAATATAGAATTCTTCTATGGAGAGAAATTCATGAACCAGTTGAGGAGATAAAGTTCTCTTGGATCAAGTTCCACGAACAAAAGGGAAAAAGTTCTCTTGTGGAGAGAGATCCGCAAATCAGAGTATATAATATTGGTGTCTCCTTTGGACAAAGGTCCATAAACATTATAATAGAGAAGTGATTCCCAAGATATTTGTTGAGAAAATTTTAGTGGAAATATTTTCTTCGTGGAGTAGCCCACATTGGGTGAACCATGTTAAATTGGCGTCTCTATTGCGTGTGATGATTTTTGTATTTATTTGATTACTGTTGTTGATATTGCCATTGATAATATTGGATAATATTATTTGAGAAAGAAAAGTAAAAGTTGCTCTTATACAATTCACCCTCCTATTAGTATAATCCCATGCTCTTCAATACATACATACATATAGATGGATAGATAGATGGATATGGGCTACTTGAAAATTTTCATTTAGGGTATAGTCCATCGCGATCATCTTGTTGAGGTAACCATTTTGGAATATAACATCTATACACTTTTTTTGCCAACCCACAAATAGTCATTTTGTGGTATTGCCCATTTTGATTGTCTTTTCAAGCTAATTGGTTTGGTATATAACACCTATACTCTTTTTGGGACCTTAAAAAAATTAGTAACAACTAAAAATAATAATTCTATTTTTAGTAAATGCTATTAGAGACTTGTTATCAAGAAATAAAAGCCTAAGTGTAGAGGATGAAGGAATAACTCACCAAATTGGATACTAAAATTAACCTCCATGGTCAAATATCTTCTCTCTGCACCATGATAGAAAACTACCAACATAATCATGACACAATTGATCAAGATATCAAATTTCTTAAGAATAAAAATCCAAATTTTTATGGATATTCTAAAAATAGCCTAGAAGATATAGGAGGAAGGCTATTGGCTGGATAGATTTCTATAGGTTCTTTATTGAGGAAACTAATAAATGGCCAAGGAATAACAAAATCATGACTCTTATACTTCCTAAAATATATTATCTAAGGTTTTATGGGACTAAGCTATAGAGTTTGTTAATTAAGGCCAACAAATGGTATGAACTGCATGAAACTCCCTTAAAACAATGGATCTTTGTAACCACTTTTTATTTTGATCCTGAAGAACAACAATGGTATCAATGGTTACAAAAATAAGTCCCAAACCTGGGGTATACACAATTCAATGGATAACTCCTTAGTTTATTTGAGACTTCATAGTTTGAATATTTTATTAGTGCCCTCACTAAGCTTTGAAAAACTAGTACTATACCTGAGTATATTAGGCTTTTGAGAAGCTCTCCAACAAAACCAAATATCTCTTGGATAAATTCTTAAAGAGCTATTTTATTAGTGGATGTAAAGAATAGATAAGAACTAAGGTCCAATTTCTTAAGCTAAACACCTACATGTCTACCATAGGGCTAGCTAAAATTATAGAGAACAAACAAAATGTCCAACAAAAGGCTTCTAAAGCCCCTACATTTTAGAATAGAATTTTACATATAATAATGCTCCAGAGGGTCCAATAGTTAAAATTCTAACACTAGAGGATATGGACAATCATAGAGCCAAGGGAATCTATTATAACTATGATGAAAAATAAACCATAGTATACAAATACAAAATACAATGTCTTTACCTTCTACATGTGAGCATTACTTTATATTCTTATATAGACAGGGGGGAATGAATTTATGAATTTAGTAGAAGAGAAACTAGAATTAATGGATGCAAAACCTCCAACCAGTAGTCCCATAGGATAAACACCCATCATTTATTTTAATGCTATTATAGTAATATCGACATACCAAAGCATGGTAGTCCAAGGATTCCTCAAAGGGAACAAGGTTTTGATATTATTAGAATTTAGTAGCATAGATAACTTTATTGATCCTAGTGTAGCTAAAAGTGTGGATTGTTTTATCTATGGATATGATCAAATTAATGTAAAAATTGCTAATGGGGATATCAAAACTTGTAATGGGAGGTATCAAAATGCCTTCCTATCCATAGGTGACTATGAATTTCAAACTATCTCTATGTGGAATTTGTGTTGGATTGTCCTTAGCTAAGAACTTTGGGACCAATGTTGTGGGACTTTTCAAAACATTCGATGTGGTTCACTATCAATAAGTGAACACACACCATATAAGGATTCAAAGAGGGAAAATATAAATTCATAACATCCCATCAGATGCAATAAATGATTAAGAAGGATCACCGGTTAGTAGTGGGTAGATTTCATTAGATGTAGTTGTGTGCTATATAGGATAAAAATATGACTTTCAATTTGTTTACCATTCTAAATAATAATCAAAGATCTTTAATAATCCTAAATATCTATATCATAGTCAAATTGAAGACCATAAAATCAACTTAGTATGATGAAGTGGATGTTGGACATTTTGAGTTAAGTTGTCATTGATGTCAAGGAATAAAGTCATCATTGATGTCAAGAAGAACAATGCAAAGGTTAATGGCAAAAGAGCTTCATAATATTTTTAATATTATGTGGAAGAAAATGAAGCGGGTTTTTATTAAAACCATGGATGAGCAAATTAAAAGGTTTTTCATAGAAACCCAAGGTTAAAAGCTAAAGGAGGTTTTTAATATTTACTTTATAAAATATTTAAATTCAATTTGAATTTAAATTTTATAAATAAATATTACTTATACAAGGAGGCTTTAATTTTTATTAAAGTCTAAGGTTTATAAATGTAATTTATAAGATTTAAATTCTTTTGAATTTAAATAATTTATAAATTATAATTTCTAAATTATAAAGTGTCGACGTCATCAAAATCAAAACATCCATCGACGTGAAGTGCAAAGGCAATAAAGGGTATTTAAACCCCAATGCAAACCTTAGGAAGTGAACTCATTCCAATTAATGCACATGCAAATATTTTGGAGCCTGCAAAAATTACAGAGTGAGAGATAACAAACGAAGGGAGCGCTTTGTGGTCATGCAAGTGGCAAGGCATAGGAGAGTGCTCATGTGGTCTAGCCAAAGGCTAGGCAAGGGAGAAGCCAAAGGCTTTAAAGCCTTTGTTGAAAGGGCTTAAGCAGCCAAGGTGCTTAAGCTAGCATGTGGAGCACCTCACTCACATGGATAGCTAGCCATAGCAAAGGCACCAGTCGAGGAGAGGGCGCAAGGTCGAATCTCTAAAAATTTGAGAACGAAATTTTACAAAGGTTTTTATAAATTAAATTTTATTTTGCATGTGTGCTAAGGTTTAGGAGGTATAAGGGGTGTTTTATGCAATTTTATTATTATGCTAAGGTTAGGGAGTCATAAGGTAATATTGGAATTATTTACCTAGGTGGTAAATAGGTATTTTACTAGGGTAAATATTATTTTTACCTTAGGAGATAAAAATTGAGTTTGGATTTCAGTTTTTGTGATATTGAGAAATTAAAGGTGTATTTTTGAAAGGGTTATTTTGTGAAAATATTATTGTTGAATATTGCTATTGATATGGAGATATAAGGTGTATCATGAAATTGAGCTATACTTGTATTTGTGAAGTATAACACTTGTTATCTAACCCTTGGTACTTGGCAAATAAGAAGGTATTGTTTGAAGGCAGTTTTGAGAGGACTTTCTCCAATCAAGAAAAAGGTATGGGCAAATTCTTCCATGTGTAAAAATGATGAATGTGAGTGTATTTTTGAAAATAAGTTTGGAGTGAAAAGGATTTGATTAGGGCTTCCTTATTGAGTGTGTTTGAGTTAATGCTTCAAGGTTTTATGGAATAAAGAGTTGTTATTAAAACCTTGTTTTATAAGCATTGTTGTTGAATCCATTGATTGTGTGAAGAACTTGAACTAGGAGTTGAAAAGAACATGAGTATCATTGTTATGTGAGATTTGTTTCATAAGCATTGTTGTTGAAGTGAGTTGTGTGAATAACTTGAGCTAGGGTTTGAAAAGAACATGAGTATCATTGTTATGTGAGATTTGTTGTTGAGCATTGTTGAAAATATTTTGAGTGAAGAATCATATGCTTGGACTAGGTTTTGTGAGCAAGGATTATTTTGTTGAGTGATTGGTTGAGTAGAGTTGGTTGAGCCTAGTCAAGTGGGTGTGTGAAGTGATTTTTCAAGTTCCATAAAATAAACTATTCTATATTCTAAATTGAATTGAGAAAGTGATTGATTTGAAGCATATTGAGTCTCTAACAATTCTCTTTATGTTTCTATGATATTGGACAAGTTCTTCTGAAGACTTGTTGAGAAGATTTGAGGCAAATCTTTGAGAAGACTTGTGGATAGAGTTGAGTAAGCTTTTTTAAAAGCTTATAATATATATTGAGAGTAGATTTGGTTAAGTTCTTGAGAGGATTTATTGAGCATATTGGACAAGTTCTAGAGAGGACTTGTAGATATATTTATGTGAGCTTTTACGAAAACTTACAAGGCATATTTGATACAATTCTTTGAGAAGGCTTGTGAGAAGAGTTGATTGATTGATTTGTTCAAACATTAAGTTAAGTTTTGGGGTAGATCTAGTAGATTTGATTTGAGATTAAGTCAAGGTTTGAGTTAAGGCTTGATGATAGAGATTGAGGAATGATTTGTGCTAGATCAAAGGATTGTGTTTAGTACAGATTCAAGGACATATTTGGTGCATATTTGAGGATAATTTGTGGCAGACCAGAGAAAAAAATTGATAAGATTTATGTTATACCAAAGGACTGTGTTTAGTATAGATTTGAGGACAAATATTGAATATATTTGTGCTACATCGAAGGACTATGTTTAGTACATATTTGAGAATAGATACTGAGCAGATTTGTGCTAAATCGAATGATTGTGTTTAGTGCATATTTGAGGATAGATATTGAGTAGATTCATACTAGATCGAAGGATTGTGTTTAGTACAAATTTCAGATAGAGCTTTGGAGGTGACATAGTATAGAAGAAGATAGTCTCTAGTGGATAGAGATCCATTAGCTAGGGTAGTGAGGACAAGTATTCTAAGTGAGGATAGGAGTCTTCAAGTGGATAGTGTATCACTCCAAAATTTTCACACCCTTACCTTTAGGCTATAGGATCCGTGCCCGGAAGGGGGATGTGAAAAGGATGGCACGGTACCTCGAACTGAGAGGCCTTGCGAAGGTCCCACCTCTCAGGGGAGGTGTATTATGGTGATTTTTTGATGGATGGTGGGTTCACTAGGAAACGTTTGAATGGCAGTTTCCATGCCTAGGTTGGGAATGTGTTTGATGTGTTCAGTTTTAGCTTTAATCATCCAAGTCCTAGGTTTGGCCAAAATGCATCTAAGCTATTCTATATGAAATGCAGATTTAATGAATACAAAAGCAAATTAGGACAAAAAATAGAGAAAGTAAGCAAGATTAAAAAGTCATACCTGATCCGGATGTCTAATGAAGATTCTAATTCTTGAAGCAGTCAGGATCACCTCTGATTTGACAGGATCGTCTGCTATCAGACAAGATCATCTGAGATTCGATGAATTCATCAAATGAATTCGTTAGAGACCTACAAATAGAGAAGTAGGCACAAAATGCAAAAAATGCAACTATTCTAATAGAGGGAAATGATGTAGAATAATAGGAATAACATTAAAATGATTATAATAAACAAAATACGAGTGTACTACAATGACTTAATGACAATTGGTAACTTAATTATGCATTTAAAGCTACATGGGTGAACTCCAAAATGCAAAATAGCAAAAAATAATAAATAAACTAGCTAATTGCAGAATAAAATAGTATATTGAAAAGAGGGAAATGCAAACTCTGGGCACTGATTGCCCCCAATGATGATTGCAGTCAAAATCATCTCTAATTTGACAGGATCGTCTCCGATCTAAACAGGATAATTTGTGACAATGTAAGCTTGCTCCGACTGAAAAATGACAAGGTTCCTGCAACAAAATTTGGATGGAACAAATGTAGATAGTAATTTACGGATTATTCTAATGCATGTGAAGGTCAATTTATAGGGAATTTCATCAGGGGCTAAGGGGAGGGCCTAGGATTAAATAGGCTTAGGAGGGAGGTTAGGAGGTTGGAGATCATCCCTATTTGGGAGATCTCCAACAAGGAGGTTCTCTAACGACAGGAGACATGCTTCCGCCTAGATTAGAGACACTCGTTGAAATAGAGACTAATTGTGAAAAACTAGTTTTGGGACAATATCATCCGGACGTCCTAGCCTGCGACGAAATCGTCCGATCTGAGGCGATATCGTCTGATCGGTGACGATATCATCAAACGGTCAAAACAAACTCTAAAAAATGGCATGGGAAAGGAGGAAAAGGGTTAAACAGCGGTTTGGGAGCGGTTTTGGAGGTTAAAATTTGAATTTGAATTATTTACTAGATTAATTGTAATTATTAAGGTTTTACTGTGCCAATTTTAGGGTCCTACATTTTGCCCCCTCTTTAGCAAATTTTTTGAAGAAAATGTGTTAAAGATGAGTTCTTCTCGATCTACGAGAAAGCAAAAATTATTCCCATTTTTAGGCGACGACTCTTGGTCGAATCGTATGATACGCCTTACTATGGTGCCCCCTCCGTGTTTTTACCCAAATCGAACGTTTGAGGTAAAAACACGGAAAAGCAAAATTTTAAAATGTTTTTAATTGTGTTTTGAATAAAATTAAGAAAAATAGGGTAAAACCCTAATTCATTGTTACTATTCATTTTTTTGGTTTCTAGAGCTCTACAAGCAAAAATGGTCGAGACAGCGCACAGATCGACAGAGGTCCGGCATGGGCTACGGGTAAGAGTCTAAACTTAGCTTAGAATGGTTTAAGTTGAATTTACATGCTTTTTAGATTAATTTTAAATAAATTTTGAGCATCGCGGCCATTTTTGGGCCGTCGTCGTCGTCGAAATGAAATCGTCCCGATTTCGATGAAATCATCTCAAGTTCGTTGATTTCGTCGAAGGGCGAAATCGATGAAAGGGGGATGATTTCGTCAAATAAGGGATGATTTCAGCTTGCAAAATCGGAGACGATTTTGCTCAAATTTGGGACGATATCGTCCAATAGTGGACGATATCATCATTTGTATAAAATTTAACTGATTTTACTTTCATTATTAATTACTGATTTTTTATTAATGATTTTTTGTTGTGTTGTTTTTTTTTATGTTGTAGAGAGGTTTACTAAAGAGTAGAGAATGGAAAGACGACGGGTTTAGGGATGACTTGGCCACTCTATCACAGGAAAATTAGGATTAGCTGGCTCAAGCTGGCTTG
Source organism: Wollemia nobilis (assembly GCA_028583015.1). NCBI lineage: Eukaryota > Viridiplantae > Streptophyta > Pinopsida > Araucariales > Araucariaceae > Wollemia > Wollemia nobilis. Next base: position 915,981 of record JAQPPZ010000599.1, read on the forward strand.
CAGCATGTGGCAAAGACGCCACAAGTTTCTATAGACATTGGGCTATTGACAGCCTTGGCAGAGAGGTGGTATTCGGGTTCTTTCTGTTTCTAGTTACCGATAGGGGAGATGACTCCCACATTGGAGGATGTATGGAGTATTCCGAGGATCCCCATACAAGGATGGTTGATCACTCCTACAGCCAATCAGGGCCACGGTATGATGCGATTGTGTGACGATTTGAGCTTCACCCTAGAGAAGGGCAAAGTGAACATCGAGGCACTGCATCAGATGCTTGGGGCATCCAGACTCACACAGGTTTTTTCTGGAGTGGTAGGTGGACTTTTGCTATGCCACCAGAGTGGATGTAGGGTACCATGGGTGCTAGCATATGTGATTTGTGACATGTGTGACCATGGTTACAGATTTTCTTGGGGCAGTTTTGTTCTATGTTGACTGTACAGGATCCTGCATGGGGTCGTGTACAAGGGCAACCGATGTCTGGTTATGACATCACTTCTACAAGTTTGGTTCTCGGAGCACATTGTAGTGCAGATGCCGGTAGAGCTTATTTTGATAGGGATTGATGGGGAGAGGCCTTGAGTTTTCTACTGGTGGCTCTAGAGAGGGTCACAACGACGTATTGATCTGTCAATGTCTCGAAGACTGCTGGATGACCTTGTCCCAGAACAGATCACCTGGAGGCCTTGGAGGGACCATCTAGGGTGGGCTGAGGATGGATAGGAGCTGGATCGCATCAGGTGAACCTGCTAGCTAATGATGGAGAGGGGAGAGGTGGAGCTCCACCGTTACGACCGAGTTTTATGATAGTTTGGTCTATAGCAGGGGATCCCATCTCTTAGGGATTACAAGTTTTCTCGGACTGTTTGGGATAACACTACGGTCAAAAGGGCTCCAGATATGCAGTGCTTATGGAGTCAAGACGTAGATGATGCCCCCATTTAGCCAATGGATGGGGACGATGTTGGGGTAGTCGACAGCTATGATGTCTGGTATATAGGCATCCGCCCTCCTCGGATGACGAGGGCTTAGGGTCCGATTCATGCAGTTGTGCGTCGGATGGGGAGGTGACACCAAGTGGCCATTGAGGTAGCATAGGGTCACGGCAAGAGAGAGCAGAGGAGGCCATAGGCTCAGTAGAGGTCGTGGCAGTGGGAGAGGATGGAGGAGAGACCCCCTTCTCCACAGAGAGAGAGGCCACCATCGCCCGATAAGGGCAAGGGTGTTGACACTGGGGAGAGCAGCGAGATAACGACTCTCTGAGCTAAGGTTTCCCACCTACCAGGATGAGGCTACATGTCTTAGAGCTTAGGTCGGAGGAGCGAGCACTTGGGATTTAGCACACGCTATTGCCTAGGTTACATTCTATCAGGCTCTATACTACCAGGCAGTGCCAGCAGAGTAGAGGGTGCCATTACCAGCTCATATTGCAGAGCCTATCATGATGGGGTCATCTAGGACATCATCACGATCAGCATCTAGGACTCATGGCACCACATGGACTGCGATGGGGCCACCTCCTCCACCTCAAGGCGGGGGAGGAGATGAGGCTGAGAGCTCGAGGGGTTCTTGAGGCTAGCTACTATAGATTGCACTGTATAGATTGATATATAGTTTTTATTATTTTTGATAGAGGATTGAGTATGCCGAGGTACATATTGTGGTATATCGATTCGGTTTTGATATGATGTACATATGGTTGATACAGATATAGATGAGATATTTTTGATCATATGACTTGTGTCTTATGTATTTTTATGATGCTTTAAAATGTTTTGATTGATTGATTTGATGATTCATGTGATTATGTCATTGGAAATATTATGGTTGAAATGTCATGCTTAAAAGATTTAAATGAAAGAATCTGATAGAACAAATTGGTTGTTGATGATGTGATGATTTGATAAAAAATAAAAAGGACTTTTAACAATAATTTCAAAGGACATTGTCGCTATTATAGACCATTTCATGGAGTCACCGCTCACTCGGTCATCAAGCTAATCCTAGTATAGAAATATTGTTAAAAAGTAGAAGAGTGCTTAAGAGACTATCTTAAGAATTTGGTGCAATGGTGCAAATGATGATGATGATGGTTTGTTTTCAGATTTTCATAAAAAGAGTATGCATGAAATAAAGTTAAAATTATTTTTACTAGGCATAAATTCCTAAGTGTGATAAATTTTTTGGATAATTCCCTAGGAATTATACCATCATTGCAAAATTAAAGTTTGACATAATGACATGAAATAGTGATAATGTGCATTCTTTTGAAAGCATAATTGTGTAACATAATGATTTAAGTCATATGGTTTTGATGAATTGATTTTTAAATAAATGGGGAATAAAAATTGGTACAATGGTTTGCGCTAGGCATAGAATATGTAGGTATAGACTTATACCATCATCGTGAAAATCAAGGAAGAAAATAGATTGTTTTATTGCATGGTTGATTTTTAAATATTTTGAAAATATGAAGAGGAAGACTTGCGCTAGGCATAAAATTCCAATTTTGGTTTTGGAACTATACCATCGTCGCGAAAGTCGACAATATGTGTTTTGATTGTATGGTTTTGAAAGAAATTTTGATTTTTTTGTGTTATGTATGTAGTTGTCTTTATATTAAACAACTGTACTTTAAAGAAGAAAATTATTCCAAACAATTTGCAAAAAAAATATTTCAAAGTATCTTAAAGACAAAAGTTAGATTTATAAGGAATCCCATGTGCATATGTGAGTTCATTTCCAATCTTGATTTATCATAATGATACACAAAATCTCTCAAATATAAAATGTGTGTGCAATTGCAATGTTCATTTACCAGTTTTGAGCAAGATAATATGATACAAGTGATTTGAATGAACCAAATAAGTGTTCATTAACCATGATGTAGATGCATATAACCATACTAGACTACTATGTAAATCGGATTATCAAGAGCTAGCTAATCCATAAGCAGACATAGGTCTGTACAAAAGAAGGTCGCTAATGTGACAGACATATCGCCACGCTAGGAGTTACCCAAGGCCAAGCGGGTTGGGCACAAACCACCTGTTATGGGGCTTACCTCATAGTTTTTGAATAATTGAGAATTCCAGGGATTCAAGCTCATCAACCCTTCTTTTCTTTTCAAAGGGTAGGGAAAGGGATTTTATTTCTTTTGCTTTTGCTTTCTTTTGCTTTTCTTTTGTATTTTTGCTTGATAATGTTGTAATGATAAAAATAATATTTTTCTTTTTCTCTTTTTCTTGAACTTTGCTTTTTCTTTTTGTTCTATGCTAGGGATACTTGCTCGGATTAGCTGTAGAGCAAGGGATTTTTATTCTTGGTAGGGGTGAGCTTGTCCTTTTGCCAATTCTCAAAGATTCTAGACCATGTGCATGATAGGATAGCAGGGGAAACTTTTCGCTCAAGAAACCACTTCTACTATGTAGCAAAGCATGGAAATTACAAATATAATCATTTTATTGTGAAAGGATGTGCTTGGTTTAAGTAAATAACAAGATCAATTCTCTGTGCTCAAACTTTATTTAATTGAATTTTGTGGACTTTGATATAAGAGAGATTAGTAATCATGCCAGATAAAATCAAGATATTTATTTTTGTGAATGTGAAAGTGAGGGATTCCAAATAAATGCTAATTTATCCAAAATAATTTGAAACATATAACTACAATATTTGTAAGAAGATATATATAAATACTTTTTGAGAAGTTTTGAGAATGTTGACTCTTTCTTTCTTCTTTATGTTGTTTTGGTTTCAAAAGAGTCAAGAATATTGTTGTTTTTATTTTTATTATTATTTTTTTGTTTTTGAAAGAATTAACAAGTGCCATAAATAAATACAACAAATAGTTTTGAATATTTTGATGATTATGAATGTTTTTGGTGTTTTTGAATTTATAAATTGAAAAAAATACAAGATAGTGATTTTGAAATATTTTAAACAAATATATACAAGGATGAAATGACCAAATTTATACATAGTAACGTTTAAGATGCAAAATGTTCATGGGTTCTTTAAGTTCTTTACCATCTAAGGTAGATAATTTGTATGCTCCCGATTCAAATTTAGCAGTGATAATGTATGGTCCAAGCTAGTTGGGCTCAAATTTACCTTTAAGGTCCTTAGTTGCATTAGTATTTTTTTGATTTTCTTTTAAAACAAGGTCACCGATCTCAAAGGATCGATTGCGAACTTTTTTAGCATATGATCTTTTAAGCTTGTTTTGGTAGGCACGGAGATGCTCCAAAGCATTGATGCATTTTTCATCTAAGAGTTCCAGCTGACTGAGTTTGCAAGCTCGATATTCATCTCCTACTTCAGTATCTTGAAGTAGTAGAGCCAAAGAAGGAACTTCTAATTCAAAGGGGAAAATGACTTCAGCACCATAAACCAAAACAAAAGGTGAAGTTCCAGTGGGGGTTCAAACACTAGTTCGATAGGCCCATAAGGATGGATATAACTGAATGTGCCAGTCGGCCAATTTTATTGACCAATATTTTGAGGATTTTGATTAAGGTTTTGTTAGATGCTTTTGCCTGACCATTACCCTGAGGATAATAGGGAGTGGACCAACGATGTTGAATCTTATATTTTTGGCATAATTTTTTAACATCTTTATTTTTGAAAAAAGTTTCATTATCAAAGATGAGATTTGCAGGAATTCCAAACCCACAAATAATTTGATTAAAAATAAATTTAAAGACTTGTGTGCCAGTGCAGGAAGCTAAAGGCATAGCTTCAACCCACTTCGTGAAATACTCAATGGCGATTATGATGAATTTGTGTCCATCAGATGACACAGGATTGATTTTGCCAATAATATCTAAACCCCATTTTGAAAAGGGCCAAGGAGATGAAATAGCCTGCAGTTCTTGTGCAGGCGCATGGACAAGGTCAGCATGTTTCTGGCACTTGTTGCAATGGTGCACATAATCATGTGCATCATTCTCCATGGTAGGCCAAAAGTATCCTATCCTAAGGAGCTTTTTAGCAATGACACTACCACTGAAGTGTCCTCCACAAGATCCATCGTGGGCTTCACTCAAGGCTGATTTGGATTCTTCTAAATTCAAACATCTTAATAGGATACCTTCAAAAGATCTCCTATATAAAGTATTTCCAATTATTACAAATCGACTTGCTCATCTACGTAATAATCGACGCTGGTTTCTATTAGAATTGGCAGGGAAAGTCCCATTTTGGAGAAAATCAAATATATCCGTATACCAAGGTTCAGGAGTAGTTTCATTGATTAGAAACACATCCAAAGGTTCTAAGCATGACTTATTTGAAGCGGGTTCCTGGAGTCGACGAATAATGATGGTGGAATATTCGTCATCTAACTCCAAGGGCAGGAGAGATGCAGCTGTGGCCATAGCATCAGTTGTGTGGTTGCAAGTTCGAGGAATAGCTTCCAAGGTAACCTGATCAAATAAATACATTAATTATAAAACATGGGCTTTATATGGGCGTAGTTTATCATCTCTGGTCTGATAAACTTCATTAATTTGGTTTATAACAAGTTGAGAATCACCAAAAACTAACAGATGTTTAATTTTTAGTGTTAAGGCAGCTCATAATCCAAGGATTAGAGTTGCATATTCAATAGTATTGTTGGTGCAAGCAAATGTTAATTTGAAGGACAGAAGAATAAGATGTTTTTGTGGGGATATTAAAATAATACCCGCACCAATCCCACTCATGCATCGGGCTCCATCAAAGTATAAGGACCATTGTTCAATATGGTCTGCCTCTAATTGAAGGCATTCATCAGGAAACTCAATGATGAGGGGATGGGTAGACTCTAAGGGTGTAGTAGCTAATTGATCTGCTATGATTTGACCCTTAATAGACTTCTATCCTATGAATGTGAGATCAAACTCGCTTAGAGCAAGAACCCACTTGGTTGTGCGACCCGATAAATAAGGTCGACTCATGAGATACCTCAAGGGATCATATTTAGCAATGACATAAGTTTTCTGACTAAGCATATAATGGCATAATTTTTGCGTAGAAAAAATGACTACTAGACATATTTTTTCTAATGTTGTGTAGCGGTTTTCATAACTGATGAAGGTTCGACTAATATAATAATTAACACGTTCTCTCTTTTCATCATCAAGCTGAGCTAACATAGCTCCTAAGGCAGAATCTGAAGCTGAAATATACCGAAGAAATGGGCAATCAGGTCTAGGCGGTGAAAGCATAGGTGGGTTAAGGAGGTATTGTTTGAGAAGTTCAAAAGCTTCTTTACATTCGTCATCCCAATTAAAAGGGACATCCTTCTTAAGAAGTTTAAGAAAGGGACCGGTTTTGTCCACCAGCTTATCGATGAAGTGACGGATGGCTTGAAGCTTACCTTGTAAACTTTGTAACTCAGATATATTAGTAGGTGAGGGCATATCAATGATAGTTGCAATCTTGAGAGGGTCGATTTTGATACCACGTAAAGAAACTAAAACCCCTAATAGTTTATCGGACTTAACTCCAAATATGCATTTGGCTGGATTTAATCGAATAAGATATTCTCATAATCGATTAAAAACTTTTCTCAAATCATCTAAATGATTATCTTCATTAATAGAGCGATCTATAATATCATCTACATAATCATGTAGGATATCATGCATCATATCATGAAAAATATAAGTCATAGCTCGTTGATAGGTTGCACCTACGTTCTTTAAGCCAAATGGTATCACTTTCCAACAAAAGGTACCCCGGGGGTAATAAAGGTTGTTTTAGCCTGATCTTCAGGAGCTATCCTGATCTGATTATAACAGGAGAATCCATCCATTAAGGACATCATCCCACTCCCGACAATAAATTCAATGATTTGATCAATGTTTGGAAGAGGAAAATCATCTTTAGGGCATGCAGCGTTAATATCTCTAAAATCTATGCAAACCCTAACTTTGGTGGCTTCTTTCTTGGTGATCGGAACTACATTTGAGATCCATTCAACATAATCAATAGCTTGTATAAAAACAACATTCAAGAGTTTTTCTAACTCCCCTTTGACTAGTAGAGCCACTTTGGGATGCATTTTTCTAAGTTTTTGTTTAACATGTTTAGCATCCGGATGGACTACTAGGTGATGCATGACTACAGAAGGGTCTAGACCTGGCATATCTTCGTATGTCCAAGTGAAGACATCTTCATATTCTTTAAGGAATGCAATGTATTTCTACTATCCCCCCGCCGTGTTTCTCATCATCCTTCCTTTTAAGTTGGCCTCTCCTAATGGGCTCCTCTTCCTCTATGCCCTTTGTAGCTTGAAACCATAAATTTGTTCTTATAAAATGTCCAACATTTCCCTATAGGTACCAGTGCGTCCCCCCTCCATCTAGCTAAGTCAAAACATTCATCCTCGTCTTGTTTTAAATTGTATAAATATTTAATGGTTACATGCATCTTGGTGTAGGCACTAAATTGATGGACAAAATATTCAGTTGTTTCTTCAAAGTTTCTCAAAGAATGAGTGGGTAATTGATAGTACCACTCTAATGCCATTCCACCTAAAATTTTTGGGAACATTTTTAGTAATAGCAAGTCATCATGTGATATATCATGACATGCTATCCTAAACATGCGAAGATTCTCTATGGGATCTTCGGTTCCTTTATATATAGGTAGAATGGGCATGGGAAAATGCTTAGGGTACGGTTGTGCTACAACTATGGGATCCAAAGGTTGACTACATATCTCTCGATAATTGTACGAGGGACTGTAAGGATCTATCTGGTCCATACATGAAGCTAACTATTTCACCATGGCTTCTAGATTACTAGTTTGCCCACCATATTGGTTCGGTAGGGCATTGATATGGGATTTGTGAGCATATGATGGAGGGACATGGAGATTAGATGTTATGTTGCTATTGTGTAAATTATTGGTAGGAAAGGTGTTATGAAGGAATTTTGAAGTTGTATTATGTTGTATTCCAAATTGTTGAAAATTGGTGTTTGGCTTCATTTTAGGTTTTTGTTTACTTGAAGCATATTGATCAATAGTTTTGCGAAGTAAAGTAGTGAAGGAAGTTTTCTTTTGTGTGGGAATGATTTTAGGCTCAATAACAGGTTCCTTAGGAGGTTGGGCAACCTATTGTTTTGGCATGTTCTGAATCATAGTGACCATATCTCTATTGGATGGTCCAGCCTTATCACTTTCTTGATCAATTAAAGACAAGGGATTAGTGTGCACATCAAACATATGTTCCATGGCTGCTTGAGTGTCACTAATTTGCCCTTTATCAATACAAACTGCCATATTAAGAGCGCCAATGTTATTATTGAAAAAATTCTAAAAATGATCTAAGTTGTCAAAAGCAATAGTTCCATCTGGAGCTACTCTAGGGGATGAGGATCCATCCTCTTTAACATTTTCTTCTTGTTCATTGTCTTCACCTAGGTCATCTTCTCGTTGATCTAGAGTTTCTCCTTCCGGAATTGGATCTTCGGGAAGGAGATTTGGGTCTCTAGTTTTATCTTCTAACAAATCTTCTTCTTCTCCTTCGGTTTGTTTACCATTCCTAAGTTTAGGCATTGTGCCTTAATTTTAGATTTCAGCATATATATATATATATATATATATATATATTTATTTATTTATTATTATATATATATATATGCAACAAGCTTAAGATGTATATATTAATTATATACCTACTACAATATTTAAAATGAAATGTTTTGATTTTTTTTTTATGTTTTTTAGTTTTTCTTGTTTTTGTAATAATATTGTAAAGATAAAAAACAACACAATAAATGCAAGAACTAATACTAAAAGTAATGATCTAGTTTTCTATAAACAATTTATAAATATCATTAATGGGCTCGAGTTCTTCAGGATTCATGAAGTGTTCTTCTTCAAATTGAAAATTTTCTTTCAAAAATTTAATGAAAAGAGCTATAGTGATATTATCCTGTCTCGGATTCTGGTTGATAGAAGTAAAGCTCATGGCAATACTCTCGATATAACACAACTCGAGGAACTCTATTCCATCTTTCCCTATCCATAAGAACAACCTCTTGGTCTTCTACACAACCTAGGAACTAGTGTATAATGGCTGCATTCTCGAGGTATTCCTCGAAGGTGAATAATTCTGAAGACACAAGAGCTCTCCTATAAGCTAACCATCTATGGCAGGCTCACTGAAGTTCATGATAAAAGATGAGTTGATGAGGATATAGGATTCTATCTAGGACAAACCTCTTGATTTGTTTAAGTTTTGTTGACCTAGATGAAATGACACTTAGTCTTCTATCAAGTTCATCCCACAAAAGTTGATTTCTATCTATTTCAGGCACACTAAGCACAAAAATGATTTCTATGGATGCCAATTGGTTTTCAACATTTATAAAAACTGCTAATATTTTCTTAGGAGCTACCATCTAAACATGATATGCAATTTATTAGTTTTAGATGATTTAAAAATGCATCTATGTTTTGGTTGTTTTATTTATTTATTTATTTATTTTTTGTTTTGTTTTCAAAAGGTTTTAAATGCATTCACATCGGGTTCACCAAAATGTATCGCTCCAAATTTTTCACACCCTTACCTTCAGGATATAGGATCCATGCCCAAAATGGGGATGTGAAAAGGATGGTGCGGTACCTCAGACTGAGAGGCCTTGCGAAGGTCTCGCCTCTCAGGGGAGGTGTATTATGGTGATTTTTTGACGGATGGTGGGTTCACCAGGAAACATTTGAATGGAAGTTTCCATGCCTAGGTTGGGAATGTGTTTGATATGTTTAGTTTTATCTTTAATCATCCAAGTCCTAGGTTTGGCCAAAATGCGTCTAAGCTATTCTATATGAATATGCAGATTAAATGAATACAAAATAACAAATTAAGACAGAAAACAGAGAAATTAAGCAAGATTAAAAGTCATACCTGATCCGGATGTCTGATGAAGATTCTGATTCTTGAAGCAGTCAGGATCGCCTCTGATTTGATAGGATCGTCTGCTATCAGAAAAGATCGATTCGAGATTCGACGAGTTCATCGGACGAATTCATCAAAGACCTGCAATCAGATAAGTAGGCACAAAATGCAAAAAATGCAACTATTCTAATAGAGGGAAATGATGTAGAATAATAGGAATAACATTAAAATAATGATAATAAACAAAATACGAGTGTACTACAATGACTTAATGACAATTGGTGACTTAATTATGCATTTAAAGCTACATGGGTGAACTCCAAGATGCAAGATAGCATAAAATAATAAATAAACTAGCTAATTGCAGAATAAAACAACAGATTGAAAGGAGGAAAATGCAAACTCTAGGCACTGATTGCCCCCAATGATGATTGTAGTCAAAATCGCTTACATTGGTATGAAATCATCTCTGATTTGACAGGATCATCTCCGATCTGAACAGGATCGTCTATGACGATGTAAGCTTGCTCCGGCTAAAAAATGACTAAGGTTCCTGCAAGAAATTTGGATGCAACAAATGTAGATGGTAATACAGATTATTCTAATGCGTGTGAAGGTTGATTTACAAGAAATTTCAGCCAGGGGGATGCTAAGGGGAGGGCCTAGGATTAAATAGGCTTAGGAGGGAGGTTAGGAGGTTGGAGATCATCCCTATTTTGGAGATCTCCAACGGGGAGGGTCACTAATGGCACAAACACGATTCTGCCCAGATTAGAGACGCCGTTGGAATAGAGACTAATTATGAAAAATCAATTTTGGGACAAGATCGTCTGGACATCCTAGACCAGACGAAATCATTCGATCTGAGGCGATATTGTCTGATCGGCGACGATATCGTCAAACGATAAAAAAAAACTCTAAAAAATGGCGTGGGAAAGGAGGAAACAGGTTAAACAGTGGTTTGGGAGCGGTTTTGGAGGTTAAAATTTGAATTTGAATTATTTACTAGATTAATTGTAATTATTAAGGTTTTACTACGCCAATTTTAGGGTGCTAAAGATAGATATCCATAAGCCAGTGCAGTGGAGGTAGCAGTTCTTCTATAATATCACCAGCTATAGCAAGAGGAGAAAGAAGTTCTCTTATGGATAGATTTCCATAAACTTGATTAGGGGATTGGTATCTCCATTGGAAAAAGTTCCATAAACATTATAATTAGGAAAGGATTCCCAAGAGATTGATTGAGAAAATTTTAGTAAAATATTTTCTCCTTGGAATAGCCCACATTGGGTGAACCATGTAAATTGTGGTGTCTCTATTGTGTGTGGTGATTTTTTTTATTGTTTTTATTACTTCTATTGATATTGCTATATTTACATTGCATAATTTTTATTGGGAAATAAAAGTAAAAATTGGTCTTATATAGTTCACCCCCTCTCAGTATAAGCTTTTGTTCTTCAGCAGACCTCCAAATATTTAGTTGTATAGGTATCCTTGTCACCAAAAGAATTAGATTGAGTAGATGGTAAAGGAAGTATTGGAAGAAATATTGATCCAAGTGTGAGCCCTTTCTCATCCCCAGTATTATTGGTAAGAGATAAGGGTGAATCATGGAGAATGTGTGTGGAATTTTTTGAACTCAAGAATATCACCATAAAAGATAAGTTACCAATCCTTTTGATTGGTAACTTGTTGGACAGGTTGTGTGGTGCTCAATACTTTATAAAATTGGATCTTAGGTTAGGGTATTATCATATTTCTATTCATGAGAAGGACATGACCAAATAAAATTTTAAGATTCATGAGGGGCACTACATGTTTTTGGTTATGCCCTTTGGTCTCACCAATGCACCATCAAATTTCTAAGGATTGATAAATAGCGTTCTTAAACCCTATTTATGATAGTTTACATTCATATTTTTTGATGACATATTGGTGTACAATAAAACATGGGAAGGACACCTTCAACATGTCAACCAACTATTGGAATTTCTATGGTGAAATTAGTTGCATGTCAAGAAATCTAAGTGCACCTTTGGGAAACAAAGATGTAATATTTAGGGCACATTATAGTTAGATATGGGTATGTATTGATCTAGCAAATATTGATTCCATGAAAGGGTTTCCCAAACCTAAAATTTTGAAGAGCCTTTAGGGATTCCTTGGACTCATAGGGTACTACCATAATTTTGTCAAATATTATGGAAAAACTGTAACACGCTTGATAGTTGTGCTTCACAAGGATGCATTTTCATGAAACAATGAAGTAGAACATGTATTTTTAACTCTGAAGGATAATATGTGCCATACAAAAGTTTTAGCAATACCTAATTTCTCCAAAATATTTGTAATAGAGAGTGATGCATCAGGATTGGGGTTGGGGGTTGTACTCATACAAGTAGAAATACCCCTTACATTTACAAACAATGGCCTATGATGAGGGAATCTTATAAAATCAACTCATGACAAGGATATGATGACTATCATATTTATAGTCCTCCATTTGTAGCCCTACTTGTGAATAAATACTTCATCAACAAGATTAATCATCATAGCCTCAAATTCCTATAGAAATAGAATATGTTTTCCTATTAGAAGTATAAAATAGGTAACTAAGCTCTTAGTGTATAACTATGAGAGTTTACTAGAAGGAAAAAAAAAATGTGGTCACAGATGCCCTCTTTAAACTGTCAAAAATATAATATACCATTTATGTCATATCCATCCTTAGGATTGATTGGCTGGAAGCACTCAAATAAAAATTTAAAGATGACCACACACTTACAAGAATTATTTAGGACCTCTAGATAATAACAAGGGACCATACAAGTTATTCATAGAAGGAGGGGATAGTATTCTACAAATATCAAATTTTTATTCTATCCACTTCAAAACTCAAGCCCCATATTCTAGAAATGCTTCATTCTTCTTCAATAGAGGGATATATAGGATTATTATGAATCTATAAATGGATAAAACACAAATTTTATTATATTTAGTTGATGTTTGATGTAAAATAGTTTTTAGATACTTTTGATACTTCCTAGCACTGAAAAATGGAAAACAATCAACACACAAAGGTTCTTGCAATCTCTATCTATTCTAGAGTCACCCTGGGAAGATATTTCCATGGACATAATTGAAGGGTTTCCTCAATCTAGAGGAAAATAATTTATCTCGGTTTTCATGTACAAGTTGACTAAGTATTCTCAGTTTTTCTCTTAGGTCATCCCTAAATTTTATGGATAGTGGCATAGATTTTAATGAATTAAATCTTTTGGCTTCATGGGATTCCATACTTCATAGTTAATGATAATGACAAAGTGTTCACTAGTAATTTTCTAGAGGATATCCATCACATTTATGGATTATAGTTGAAATGAAGCACATCCTACCATCCAATACTAATGGTCAAACAAAGGTGGTAAATAAATTTCTCAAAAAATACCTTGAATATTTTTTTCTTTGATAACCAACCCAAGTGGAGTCAATGGATACCCTTAGAAAAATTATGGCACACTCAAGTAAAAGAAAGAAATATAGTAAGGCACCAGGATGGTGTGGAAAAGTCAAAATTACTTTCACCCCAGGTGAAATGAGAATGCACCTTTCACCCTTCCTTTGGGTGAAACCATATATGTGCGGACCCCACTTCGACATGCATTGAAAAGATTAAAATGAAGGTGCTCTCACCCCAGGTAAGGGGCAAAATCTCCATTCACCCCTCCTTGGGGTGAAGCTACAGGAAAAGCAACCCGACGACGTGCCTAAATTTTTATGTTGTTTTTGGGTGAATATGAAATACTAACATTACATTCACCCCAGGTGGAGGGTGACAATGCCTTTCACTCTTTTCTGGGGTGAAAGTAATTTTAAAGAAAAAGGATGTCTTATATAAAGCACTTTCATTATGGGAATAAAAGTAAGGTTTTTAGTAGCCTCTTTTAGAGGTGAATTAACATAGGGATGGTTCGAAGCATCATGCACAAAACTTAAAGAAATAATGAGCTATTCTCATTCGATATTTTCCCCAGAGTTAATTGCTACTATGATAAGGAAGTAATACGATGTAAAGCATATTAATGAATAAAATATGGGGTTGTACATTGAAGCACAATATCATAAAAAATACTTTCGTGGGTACCCTTTTATCGAGAAATCACAATTTGAAGAAGTTATTTTTTCTCATTACTCAATTTTGGGTATATTATATGTTTGGTGTTAGCAAGGGGTTTTCAAAAGCACTCAGTTCAAGTGAATGTGATGAATTAAATTATTGGGGCAAGGAGTAACTGAAATTGGTAGTTTCAAGCGAAAAGAAGTTATAGTATTAAAATCACTAGGTGATTTTCATGAGTTTCAAGACATCCTATATAGATGTGAATTTATAAGGAGCAATGGAGGCATCAAGTCAATGACCAAATTTGCAATTTTCTATGCATCGACATTCAAATATGCAGATTCCCTAGATATTTTACCTTAGAAACTGGATCACTACCCCAAAAGAAGAAATTTCCAAGACTTTGAGGAGGGATTTCTTCACAGAGGTTCTTGATCTGAAGATATTTTTTTGTATAGTGTATTTAATGAAAGAGGAAAAACCCTCTATAAATACTTATCACTTAAATGTAATAGGGAGGAAAAAATATTATGGCAAAAAAATTTCAAGTTATCTGCATTAATAAAAATACTGTAAATTTTCATTCCTAAAGTAGTGTCGTGTACTTATGATTTCTGCTATCATTTCTGCAATATTCATTTCATTATTATATATATTTAAATTCTACATCTGGATTTAAAGCTTGATATACAAGTGAATACTAAAATGTTTGTAAGTTTTACACAAACTATGAATGGTTTTTGCATTGCAATTTCTATCTTATGCTATTATTTTTTTTCCAAACTCTTGTTTTTGGCTCATAGCCATCTTTCCCCATTTATTTCCTATTACCCTACTATTTAAACAATTGTTATATTAATAATGGATCTGACCCTCTTTGGAGATTGACATGGAGAACATTCCTTTCCTCGACCTTTCAATGTTGGTCGTGTCTAGGGCGCACAAACGCATGTTTTTTTTTTTAGGCAGATATTTGACCAACAATTACATTAACAAAATGACCAACTATAATAAACAAGACAAGAATAGATATCTTTATCATATCTTCTTTTTAATAGAATTTATTGTAACATCATGCCTTAATGGATAAATTGGATACAATCCAAATTTTATCCCTAAATTTTACATAATTTTATCTACTTAAGGGGTTAACCAAATTATCAATCTATTTGAAATTTGAATAATAATATATACAAATTTCTTCATGCTTCACCAACTATTAGATATAGTAATGATGAACTTCAATATATTTTGTTTTGGCATGATATATTGGATTTTTTATGAACTTGAGCACACATTGATTATCATTATAAAGAAATGTTGATTTATTTGATTTATGTAAAGATCATACAATACACACTACAACTAAACAACTTTACAACTTGCATTGCATGTTGCCTTATATTATGTTTTAGTTGATGATAAAACTACATGCCAAAGTTTGTTCTACTAAGAAATAAATCTTTATCAAAGAGAAAACATATATCTACTAGTAGATTTTCAACCATCAACTAATCATACCAAGTCTACATCAATGTAGCCAACCAACCAAAAATCATTAGATTCCTAGTATAGCATTCAAAATTCAAGGGTACCTTTGATATATCTGAGAATACATTTTGCAACTTTTGTTTTCAAGGACTTGATGTGAAATGAGATAAATAATTCACTACAAAATATACACATGGTTGAGTGGTCATAATATAATCAAGATGCCCAACACTCACTCATTGACCAAATATGAATTAGTGTAGGCTAAAAATTCAACCCTAACTTACATATGTGTAGATATTAGACTATAATATATCATTCAAAATATTTCAAAAAGTGTTTTGGCACATTTTTTCTATGATGTAAGAGTAGCATGGCCAAGGTGTTTTGAAACTACAACATGCACACAACATTTCCTCTAGTTCTTAACTTACGATGGTCATTTTTATAGACACATAGTCTTAAGTTGGTGATGGTATGTTACCATACAACTCTCATGCATAAGAAAACATTAGAAAATCATGTAAAATAATGCAAATAGAAGAAATTGTATTATACATACAAATTATAATAGTACATAGATGCTCATTAAATTATTTTACGAGCAAACATGACCCTTTTGTTGAGCCTTCACATCCTATGGACTTGCCTAATTACCATAAACCACACCATAAATTTAGAAATATTGGGAACACCATCGACAAAGAGACACTCTTTCTTATCTAGCACAACTTGCTAGCTCTCACTCACACCCTAGGCTCTCTATTACTTCCTTCAACTCACACTTGGTCAACCTAACTTGACTTGGTTTGAATTTATTTTATTTACCTTCAATGAGGTGTCTTTCCCATATTTATAGTCTCATGGAATATAGATATTACATGTATGGATAACTCTATATGGATGGACACATGACAACACTTTCTAGAGATCTCATTTTTGGTCACTTTCAATAATATTAATATATTTGAGATATCTTTCTTGGAAAATTTCTAAGATAATTTATGATTATATTGAAGAATTTGGAATAACACCTATTTTTTCCATTGCACAACTCACCCCTATTTGGGGACCCACATGATGTTTTGGGTTTAATTTTTTTTTTCTTTTTTGCTTGCATCAAGATCTTTAAAATTTTGAATACATTAAAATTTTAAATATGTTGATATTTTTGCATCTTGAAGACTTGGATTTAGTTGCAGTAATTTGAATTGAATATTCTTGAGTATTTGTATCTTAATTGCATTATTTCAAGTTGATATTTTTTAAATTTCAATAGTTTCCCTAAGGTTTTAAATAATTAAATTTCATTTTAAGGTTATTCTAATTTCTTCACTTTTACCCTAAAAATGATGTAGAATTGAATTGGACATAACTTGATCTAGACAAATACATTTGAGATGATTCAAAAACTGGAGGATCATATTCACAATGGTTTTAAATTTACAAAAAAATGGACATCAATTGTTTCCAAAAATACTAATTTCACAAAGTTGCTTATGAATTTATAATTGTAATATTTAATTATATAAAATGAATATGTGAATTTTATTAGTGGATTTGGATACCCATTTTCCTCATTTAGAAACATGGAAATTTATATCAAACTTTGGGCACTTTGAATTTTGACCCAATTTTGGTGCCATAGGAAATAAGGCAAGTTTCATATTTTAATTTCAGATCATTAGGCCCAAAAATAATGCCAAGGTTGATTAATTACCAATAGATAATTATTAGGTCAATTCATGGTTCCTAAAATTCATAATTTTTTTTAGAAAAAACTTAGATTATATTAATTCATTAACCTAAACATTACAATATTTTGGTGTTAGCACTGTCCACCAGCTAAAAAAAAATGAGGTGGATCAAGAGTAAAGCTTCCATAACTGAATATCCATAATAATAGAAGCTAATATCAACAAAAATACTATAGCTATGTCTTGTTGCAATACACCAGATATCAACATTCATCTGTGGGAGAGTTTGTTATATGAAGAAATTTTGGGCATGTCTTCCATGATATCTTCTAAAGTCTTCAAAGAAGAAAAAAAGTAATCAAAACCTGAACCTGCTCATCATTGTTAAATACCTTTTTCTTAGTTTATTTTTTGACCATTGAAGATCCTAAATCATATGAGAAAGTTGATGAAGTCTGTCAATAACATCTTGAGGTGTGCTAGAAGTTCCATAGACTTGGGAATGAATGCATCCCACATGTAACAAAAGATCAAAGGTCAAGTCTGTTAAAAATATATCCCATGGAGGAGTAGATCCAGTAAACACATTTTTACATCTACACTTCCAAATGTGCTTGAGAAGGATGAGTCTACAAACATCCCATAGTTTGGGGCACTAATCTACTTGAGAAAAACCAAGCAGAGAAAGCGTGCAAGATCTAGTGAAATAGGGAAAACAAAAAGAGTAGAATGTATCCCAAAATTGTTCACCATACCACAAAATCAAAACAAGTGAATAAGATTTTCTAAAGCACTACAAAAATTGCATTGAGGGTGAATGTGTAAAATTGTAGCTAAAGTTTCAGCAGTTGGAAGTTTTTGGTGCAAAATCCACCATCTAAGAAGTTGAGTTTGGATTCAACGAGAGCTTTCCAAATTTGAGTAGTAAGAAATTGTCACTGGGCATTGGTAAAATTCACTTACCACTTGACATTGAGCTTAGAGTCTAAAGAAGGGGGACACAGAAGATTTTTGTATATCCAAATAGAATTAATGGAAGATATTTTACGACCATTAAGCCATCTCCAATCATTCCAAATATTATGGGTATTTGTTTCCAACTTAATAAGGACCTCACAAGGGATGGAAGCCACAACTAAGCCATACAACTATTTGAACCTAGATGGAAGGGAGCAATATTTATATATCTAGTTCAAAGTAAGAATTGTGTAGCTATCCAGATCCTAGATAAATTCCTTTCTTCAAAAACCTAGACCATGAATAGCATTGCATAAAGCTAAAGGTTTATCATTATGGAGGATAAGTTTATTCCACCAAAGACTATTTATACCGATGCTCATACCATGTCTCAATGAGTCATACTTCTAAGCCCATAAATGATAAATTGATTTCCAAGCTTTCCAATTTTGGGTAACTAGAATAGATCCTCTAATTGTAAAATAAGGCACATTAAGGACCTTATCCTACCAAGGGGTTTCTTTCCATTTACATTTGTAAGTAGTGAGAGAGATTCTATAATGAAATAGATTTTTCCAATTTTCATCACCAATAATGGCTCTAGCAACCCATTTTGCAACCAAAATTTTGCTCTAGGTAAGAGGATCAATGATGCCTACACCTCCTAAAGCCTTAGGTTGAGTACAAATTTTCCAAGAGATAGGTGTTATTACCACCTCCCCATATATTTAGTCCATAAAAATTTACGAATGGCCTAAGTTAATTTGTTATAGACTACCTTGGGGGCCATCCAACAAGAGGAGTAATAAACATGATAGGTTGCCATAATTTTATTTGCAACTTGAATTCTTCCTAGTAAGGAAAGAAACTGAGCTGGCCAAGCATTAATTTTTTTTAAAGTCTTTCCATAACCTAGTTCCACATATCCTTAGGAGAGATATTAATCCCAAATATAATTTCCAAATAATGTACAACCATACTGTTGAGTGTATATTTTGCCCAATTGCAAAATGCCACCACATGCATAGTATTTAAAAGAAAACTCTCTTTTGAAAAGAAACCAAATGACAAACATTCAACACTCCAAGGTTCTAGTAAAATATCTAAAATATTACAATAATGCCAGAAATAATTCAATGATGCATGTGACCATAAACAAGGGGCCTTTGTTGGTTCTAAACAATGCTTAGTGATTGAAAGATCTAACTAAAAGCAAATGTAAAATAAAAGTGGTTCTTTTTAGGGTTTTTTAAATTGGTGCTACCTTGAAGCCCTGTTAGTAAAGTATTTTATCTTCACTTAAAAGGTTTCAAATGATAAAATGTGGAATTGGCCACCTTATTTTAATGCCCATACCTTTAAGATGATAAATTTTAGATAGTGGGTTCATTTTATCTTCCTTATCTTGATGCCACTACCCTAATAGTGATTAGTAGAAGTTAGCATGTTAGCAATGTTAGCAAAGTTAGCTTTCACTTCTTATCTTAACTTAATGTGAAATTATAGGCTAGTATCCCTCCTAAACCATGTGTTTTATCTAAAAATTTAGATTAATGAAGTTTGGAGGTGCAGAAATTCAGGAAAATGACCAGAATGAAAACAACTTGAAAGATTAAAAATTCTGGAAATAGACCAGAATAGAAATGAAACTGAAATAAAATTAGCAAAATTTTTGGAAAAGGACCAGAATGGAAATAAAAAGAAAATGAAATTCTAGATGGACCAGAATGGAATGATTGAGTGCTTGAAATAAAATGAACTTAAAAAAATAAAATGCAAATTTGGTTAGCTGAAAAAGTCAAATTATAAATCATTTTAGCAAGCTCCTCCCTGCAAAATTCCAAGTTATGAGGTAATCATAAAACAACCTGAATTAATGGACCTCCAACATAAGCACAATACCATTAAATCAAGTGCGAGACTCAAAAGAAACATAGAGAAACTTCATCATCTTGACCTTCACCTATTGCAACCCATTTCATGGCATAAGACAATGGCTCACTAAAATGCAGAAATGATAAGACCCTAAAAACGTTAGTTTTATGATAAAAACCCTCCTTTTGATTTTGCTCACAAAATTTTTCTACTCTTTTAAAATTTGAAAATGCTCTTTCTTATTGCTTTTCGAAATGTTACATCATTTCCATCATCCCCTCAAAAAAGGTAGGATACCAAGGTATAAATAATGCTTGGAAGTCCTTTCGCTTCAGCTTCTTTCACAATCAAAATAATGAATGGATATAAGAAGATAATCCATCATCATTTTCTGTGATTTAATACAATAAAAATAGCACTTCTAAACTTTTTTTTTTAAACAATAATAAAACCAACAAAAAACATAGCCTTGCATGACTCTTTATGTCTTCCCTTTCTCTTATCACATAAGCATTCTACCCAAGAACACCCCTTTGCATCCATCAAAATGAATGATAAAAAAAGGAACATTTAACTCTACCTTATAACCCCTACGATTTTAAACTCCCTTTAAAACATTGAATGTAATCAAACCACATTCACATAAATTGAAATAAGGTAGGCCAATCTTATTCAACAAAAAAAATTTTGTTGCTCTTTGAAACCAAGACCCAGTGGTATCCCTTCGAAGCCATACCCACGTGCCCAAGGACAGGTATGGCATTCCCCATCCTGGGCACTTTGGTGTCCACATAACCAAATGATGCCATTATGTTATTGATGCAGCCATGGCACTATCCAATACGTCACCATGGTGATGCAATCGATGCAACCATGGCATTTTCCAATGCGTTGCCATGGTGATACAATCAATGTAGTCATGGCATTGTCCAATGTGTTGCCATGGTGCTGATGATGCAACCATAGTGCTAGTAAACCCACACATCCATGGTGCTACCATCGATATACATAGCCATGGCACTGCCATGAATCTATGCAGCCATGGCGTTGCCAAACTCACGTCACCATGGTGTTGTTGAGCTCGCACTCACACTGCGCAACAAAAAAAATCTCCACGCACTCAAGGCAGTTCTTTAACTCTATCAATTAGGGTTACAAGTTGCCCTAATAATGCTTTTCTATCCTTGTTCAATGACATACCTCTGTTTCACTGTCAAATCTGGCGCCTTACGTGCTGTCCTCCTAAAACCCTAATGTTATTTTTAGATTTCTTCCTTGTCGATGTTACTCCATGACATCTCATGCCGCCATGGCATCGAATGTTTTTGGAATAGCCACCCTTGCCTTCAAATATTTTTGAATTACCACCATCGCCTTCTCCTGCAATCACACGCAATATGATTAAACATTACCTTAAATATTATTATCATATCCTTTGTAAAGTATATTATAATAATAATATTTTAGAACATTATAATATAATATTAATAATATTACTATTATGTACATAATATAATTAATGCAATTATATTATGTAGATAATAGCATATTACTTTCTATCTCAATATCATTGTCCCTTTTGCATTCTCTTATTATTTTAGGTAATTTTTTGGTCAGGACTTGCTTTGTTGAACACATTCTGTCACTTTAGACAATATGAATAACATTAAACTCTATTTATCAAAATTTATTTTAATTAATCTAAGCATTAATGCCTAGATTAATTAGTCATTTAAATATCAAATAACTAACTAAAAAAAATATCCGCCCATGTAGAGGAGTTGGAGAGCAAGTGGGTAGTTAAACCTCTCTAGTTGCTGAGAGGCCCAGGTTCAATTCTCTCGCCTCACATGTTGCGGATATGTTATGTAATGGTTCCCTCGTGGTCACATTCTGTTTACCCCTTGTGGCCACCACCAAAAAAAAAAAAAAAACTAACTAAAAAAAATTCATTAAAATAAAATGGTAAAACATCACTATTCTTATAAGCCCAAAGAAAACCAAAAACCTTTAATACCAAAACATGACAAGTGGGTCCCTAAGAATTTTGGGGTGGATGTGGAAACTCCACAACAAAATGGCAACTCTGTTGGGAAATGCTCCTAAGCATTTCGGTGAGAACCCAAAAAGAAAATCTGAAAACACACTCCAAAATAGGAAGCAACAAGCATCAGTAAATGCATGAATAATGTCAATAGACTCATAAAAACAACAAAACATTAGAATCATGCAATATTAGCTTTGTGTGTGTGAAGCACTTCACACCTTATTGTTTGTAACTTTTCGGTATTGCATCACCAATTTTACTTGACTAGAATTATTGCAAATAATATGGAGAGCTTTGAAGGTAAAAATATTTATAGCATGGGCAGCACATTCTATGGTGGCTTGAGCAAACATCTCAAAATGTCCAACCATCTTAGGATCCAATGTGTGTGCGATGAATTCATTGACTAGATCTGAGGCTTGGTTATGAGTCGTCATCATCAAGGATCAGTGTGTGCAAGTGGACCTTAGATATTTGGGGAATTGGATTCTCAACCAAGGTGTGATGAGAATATAACCCTATCATTTGCTCTCATATTTGACCAAAATAATTAAACCGGTTATGGATGAGGTCATCAGACTAATCTATCCTCATGGCATACATAAATCTCAACCTTACGGGAGTCATGTCACCAGGAATGAGTGTACTCCACTACCAGCCAAGTTTCTATATCCCCAATGGAGGTTAACCCCATAGTCCAATCCTCTTTTCTTGGATTTTCTCTCTCTCTCTCTCTCTCTCTCTCTCTCTCTCTCTCTATATATATATATATATATATATATATATATATATATATATATATATATATATATATATATATATATATATATATATATTTTAAGAATTTTGGGGATGACTACCCATCCTTCTAAGGGGCAAGTAGTACGATCCTTACAATTCAATTTAGAGTTTTGGGGAATCAAATTCTCAACCAAGGTGTGATGAGAATTTGACCCTATCCTTACTACTCTGATTTGTAAATCATGCTAGTGATGATAACCACTATTTTATGAGCATAAATATTGTAGTGATAAAAACCAGTATTCATGGACTATGTGCAGGGTGGGATAGACCAGAATTACCTTTTCACCTCACATCCCCATCCAATTATGGTTTCATATTATTTTACCCAAGATGTTGGACATGGACAAAAATGTGATAGACCCAAGGCAACTTTGGCAACAACTTCCAAACCTAAGATCTTCTTAGTGTTCTTTGTGCCTTTGATCCCAAGATAATTGGACATCACTTTCAGTTTTTGGGTTTAGCATATGGAGGTGGATTGGTCATGATGTTTATTTAATAAGAATGTGCCTTTGATACATGGGTGGATGATATGCAAAATCAAAGACTTCATGCTTCATGAGCTGCAACCAATATTCACATGTTCAAGCCTTTTTGCCATATGATTCCAATGTTTCACATCCTTTTAGTCTTGGTTGCCATTCGTATACACATAGGCTGACCTCTTACTCCTACAATAAAATCTAAAATTGGATAAACTTGACATATTAAAAACTCCTGAAATCAAAGAAACAAGATCAAATAAACAGGAAATAAAACTGACAAGACAAAAAATCAAACAAGTTGATTAGTGTACATATAATACAATGACTCTACCCTTAGGCCTGAAAATAATGCTTTAAATGAAGGCCATTGCTGGGTAAGGCCAAATATTTTCCATCCAAAGTTTTTAATCTAGAACCATTTTCACCTAGGACTTCGGATATTAGATAGGGTCCAAACCACAAGCAATCAAACTTTTCATGTTCTCCTTTTTTATCATGCCTTTTATCCCACAACAAAACTAAATTTGAAACTTTAAAGACCTTAATTTTAGACCATTTATCAAACCACCTTTTGATTATATCTTGATGTTTGCTCAAATGGAGAATGGCTTCCTCCATATTCTCATCAAGATGCATTAATTGGATTAATTTGGTTTCAAGTTTATTATCAGTCCCAATATAGTCTTTTATAAAATGTAAAGTTTGCAACTTCAAATTAGTGGAAAAAATAGGGTCTTACCCATGGATTAAGTGATAAGGAGATGTCCCAATTGACTCATTGCTTCTGGTCCTATCTGTCCAAAGGGTAAATTTTAAATTACTATGCTAATCTCTAGGGTTCTTTTCAAGTAATTTTTTGATTATGCATAATAAATTTTTATTTGATGATTTTGCAAAACCATTGCCTTGGGGGTAATAACTGGAAGAGAATTTTAGACTCACCTTATTGTCGTATGCCCAATTTGAAAATTCTAAAGAGGAAAATGTAAAACCGTTGTCACTTAATATGGAGTTAGGCATTCCAAAATGAGTGACTATGTTTTCCTCTAAAAATCTAATCACAACCTTGGAGATGGCATTCTTAGTACATATAGCCTTTGTCCACCTTGTGCAGTAATCAGTAGCGGTGAGGATGAACTTATGGGAATCAAACAAGTTAGGATTTATCACCCCAATAAAGTCTAATCCCCATTGTGCAAATGGTCTTGTCTCTACCATTGACTACAACATTTTTGCTGCATTCCACTCTCTGTTGGCTGCCACTTGGCATATGTGACATGCTCTTACATGTGCATGTGTGTCTTTAAACAAGTGGGGCCAATAATACCCAGCTCTAAAAATCTAGTGTGTTTTTTTTTTTACCCATGTCCAATTCCATACTTACCATGGAAGTCTTTGAGTACTTGGGTTGCTTCCTCTTGAGTAATGCAACAAAGGAAAATTACTTTGTGATTCTTCCTGTACAACACACTAGATTTAATCCAAAATCTAGTTGATTTTAAACGCAATGCCCTACATTGAGTGGAATTCAAATGAGAAGGGAACTTACCATACAACAAAAAATATACAATATCTACGTACCATTCCTCTGTAGTGATATCATTAACCTCGTAGTTTTGGCACGTTATTGAAGGGTCAATTTCTATGATAGCCTTGACCAAACCTTGTCCATGCACTATCTTCATGGATTTTATCTCTAAGTCAAATTATTGAAGGGTGGAAAGCCATTTCCCCCCTTATTTCACCTAACTCACTCTGTAAGAACATGGACTTTACTAAAGGGTCAGGAACTATAGCAAAAACTCTACTATGCACAATGTAATGCCTGATTTTTTTAACAATTTTAAACAAGGTATACATTTGCTTGTCTAGGACATAATACCTCAATTTCACATCCTTCAAAGGATAACTCGAAAATGCTATAGGATTTTCAATTTTGTCTTCACTTTTCTGAGTTAACACACTTGCAAAAGAATGATCTGAAGCAAATGTGTAAACATAAAATGGTTTAGCATAGTCTGGACTAATGAGAACAGGGACTTTAGAATTAGCATCCTTGATTCTTGTGAAGGCATCCCTATTCTCACAGGTCCACTTTATCTAAACATATTTTTTTAGCATGTCATTTAGGGGCTTGGCGATCTCGGCAAAACCTGATATGAATTTTCTCACAAAGTTAATCTTATCGAAAAAGGACCTAAGGTCCTTTTTGCTATTGGGATGAGGAATATCCTGGATAGTGGCTATCCACTCTAGGTCTATAGAAATCCCATATTTTGAAATGACATGTCCTAACAACTTACCCTCCATTACCCCAAAGATGCACTTTTTTGGATTTAGGGAAATTCCATGTTCCTTGCACCTTTGGAGCACTTTCCTCAAGTCTCTAACATGATCTTCCCTATTCTTGGAGAAGATAATAATATCATCCACATAGATAATAATGCACTTACCACTAAACCCCTGTTGGCAATTTTGGGTACCTTGGGTACATTGCCTTTGCTCAAGTGTAGAAGTTGTCATTGATGTCAAGAAGCTCTTGAAGGAATTTGATTTAATGTCAGATTATTCAGAGCATGGACAGTGGGTTTCCAAGAAGATCATAGTAGCCCATTTGCAAAAGATCAAAGAAAAAAGACAAGTTAGAAAAAGTATGCAGCAGGCTGGAAAAACTGTCGTGATTTCGTGACATGTTAGAGGAGAGAGAAAGTGCTAGAAAAACTGTCATGATTTCATGACATTTTAGAGGAGAGAGAAAGTGCTGGCAAAACTGTCATGATTTCGTGACATGTTGGAAGAGAGAGAAGAAGCAGGCAAAACTGTCGCGATTTCGCGACATGTTGGCAGAGAAAGAAAGCAAGGTGGAAAGTGTCACGATTTCGTGACATGTCGCATTTTCGTGACTCGAAAAGTGCAGGAAGGCAAAGAAGGGAAAGTGTCACGATTTCGTGACATAATGCAAGGAAGGTTGTACGGACGAAAAAGTGTCACGATTTCGTGACATGATGCAGAAGGGAGAGTCCGCAGTGTGAACTGTCACGATTTCATGACAAGTTCGAAGAGAGATAAAGTATCTCGAAAAGTGTCACGATTTCGTGACATGCTACAGAGTTCGAAGTGAGAACAGTCACGATTTCGTGACATGCTACAAAAGACGAAGTGAGGACTGTCACGATTTCGTGACATGCTGAAAAGCTCGAAGTGAGAACTATCACGATTTCGCGACATGCAGCAAAGGGAAGAGTCTGAAATGAGAAGCGTCACGATTTCGCGATAGGTTGCAAAGAAAGCTTTCAGAAGCTGAAAGCGTCGTGATTTCGTGATAGGCAGAAAAGATAGCGTACGGATGCTGAAAGTGTCATGATTTTGTGACAGGCAGAAAAGATAGCGTATGGATGCAGAAAGTGTCACGATTTCATGACAGGGAGAAAAGATAGCAGACGACAGTAGAAGTGTCACGATTTCATGATAGAAACTGAAAGCATGTCTTCCATAGGTGAAGTGTCATGATTTCATGACAAAAGCAGAGAGGAAGGCTATGAAGACAAAAGCGTCACGATTTCGTGACATGTTCCAGTTTCGCGGGTGTAAGGCAGAAAGAAGCTCAAGGCAGCGGAAGTGTCATGATTTCATGACAAAAGTAGAGAGGAAGGCCATGAAGATAGAAGGGTCATGATTTCATGATAGAATTGAAGATGACGTCAGCAGAGGCAAAAGTGTCACGATTTCATGACAAAAGCAGAGAAGAAGGCCATGAAGACAGAAGGGTCATGATTTCGCGACAGAAGAGAAGATGACGTCAGGTAAAGTAGAAAGTGTCGTGATATCATGACAAAAGCCAAAAGAAAGTGTATGGCTGCAAAGGTGTCATGATATCGTGACATGTTGTAGTTTCACGAGAAAAGCTACAGAACCACAGAGGCGGTTGAAGCCGACAGAGTTGAATTTGAGCCGACGTAGTTTAGGGTTTTGCAGTCGACGAAGTTAAGGGTAGCAGCCGACTAAGATCAAGGTTTTGATCTTGAAAGTATTAGTATAAAAGTAGGGCTGCTTGGAGAGAAAAATATATCGATCGAAGTGTGCGTTCGAAGAGCGGCGTTCGTAGACTGTGCGAAGAGAAGAAGTTCGATCATCGAGAGCAGAGTGCATTCTATCGAATCTTCCAAGTGAGAGAGATCGCAAGGGAGCAGAGTGCGTGAAGACTATGCGGCTGTAATTGCGCAGAGGTGCAAAGGTCGAAGATTGATCAAGTGCAGTTGTGATTGCGCAAAAAGAGCGAAGGACTGTGTTTTTGTGCAGACCAAAAAAAGAGGACAAAGACATTTGTGCCAGAACGAAGGACTGTGTTTGGTGCAGATCAGAGAAAGAGATCGAGGACATTTGTGCTAGACCGAAGGACTGTGTTTAGTGCAATTTTGAGGACCAACTTTTGAGGTGATAGAGTTGAGGACAGAGGTCTCCAGCCAGAGCAGGGAAGACAGGTGTCTTCTGTGGATAGAGTTCCATTTGCTAAGGGCAACGGAGGCAGAGGTCTTCTAGAGGATCACCAGTTAGAGCAGAGCTAGGGGAAGGTATCTCCTTTGGGTTGGTGCCCATAAACATTGTAATCGGGAAAGGTATTCCTAGATTTTGAGTTGATAAAATTTAGTGAGAGATTTTATCCATGGAGTAGCCCGCATTGGGTGAACCACGTAAATTGTTGTGTCTCTATTGTGGATGGTGTTTTGTGCATTGCTTTGATTACTGCTATTAATACTGCTTTCTATACACTGCATAATATTGAATTGAAAGTTGATTTGAAGAAAAAAGTAAAAGTGGTCTTATACTGTTCACCCCCCCTCTCAGTATAAGCTTGTGTTCTTCAATTGGTATCAGAGCGGGTGCCTTCGAAAAGTTTAACAACTTGAAGGAAAAGCTAGCAAAGAACACAATGGATTATTCAAGTGGCAATGCAGCACCTATTCTTGATGGATCAGATTTTGGTCTTTGGAGTGCAAGGATGAAGGTTCATCTAATGGCACTTGGGAATGAGGTTTGGGAAGTGATTGAAGATGGGTACACTATTCCTGTAAATGGTCCATATACTAAAGAAGATAGGCTCCTACATCACAACAATTCAAAAGCAATGAATGCAATCCTGAAGGGTTTACAGAAAGCAGATCTCACCAAAGTAATTCACTGCAAGACAACTAGTGAAATGTGGAAACAGCTACAGGTGGTTCACATAGGTGATGTAAATGTCTGAAAGGCCAAGTTGAGACATTTCAAAGGTATGTTTGAACAACTCAAGATGAATGATGATGAAAATATTAGTGACTACATGCTTCGTATGGATGAGGTTGTTAACTCCATGAAAGACTTAGGTCTTGAGCTTGCTGAAAATGATGTTTGTGATAAGATTTTAAGATCTCTTCCTAATAGATTTAGTGAAAATATTTCTGCTATTGAGGAAGCTAAAGATTTGGATAAGTTGAAAAAGGATGAGCTTCATAGCATTCTTGCAGCATTTGAGTTGAGAACTCAAGTGAAGGTTGATGTCAAGAAAGAGGCAGCTTTCAAGGCTACCAAGAAATCCAAGGGTAAACAGCTTCAAGAGAGTGATGAGTCTTCTAGTGATGAAGAGGCATATTACAACAAGAAAGGCAAGTTCTCTAGAAAGCACAAAAGCATGAAAAATATAAGATGTTTCAATTGTGGAAAGTTTGGTCATTATGCTACTGACTGTACTATTTCCAAGAATGAAAGTGATGAAGAGAAACAAGATTCTAAGAGCAAGGATTCTGAAAAGTACAAGCATCACAGGAAGAACAAAGATGAGCACAACAATCAAGGAAAGAGGTATTCTCACAAGCACAAGAAGAGTTTCTACCTAGACAAAGCAAGTAAGTGTTCTAGTAGTGATAGTGAAAGTTCTTCAAGTGATAGTGAAAATGAGATGTTGTTCATATCAGAAAAAGAGGAAGAACCGAAACATAGATTCATTATCATGAAATGTTTTAGATGTGGAAATTTTGGTCACCTTGAGGATGATTGCACAAATAATGAATTGGTTACTAGTATGTATGAGGATGCTTCAGAAAACTATAAGGAAGATGCATGTATGGTTTTTGAAAAGGGTAGCACCTCTAGTGATAAGAAATCTGTAAAAGACTCTGATGATTCAGAAAGCAAACAAATAAAGGATCTTGAAAGTGAACTTACTAATGCTCTTAGTGCTTTGAAAAAGGAAAGAAAGAAGAATGCCAGACTCAAGGATAAGTTAGATGAATGTTGTATGGAGAGAGATGATCTTACAGAAAGTCTTGACTTCTCTATGGCTAAGACACAAGAACTCAAGGACGAGTTAGAGTCTAAGATTCTTCAATATAATGAGTTGGAACAGAAAATGGCTTCTTTGGAAGTGGAAACTAAAGAGTACAAGGATAAGCTGTACAGGTTTCAAGATAGCTCCAAAAGGGTTAAGTCTCTCATCAAAGGTCAAAGAAAACCAACAGATAAAATAGGTCTCGGTTTTGTTAAGCCGCACAAGGAACAGGTTGGGGAATCTAGCAAGAGATTTCAAAAGGAAGAGAGTTCTGATGAAGAAAGTACTTCAGATCATGAGTCCATGAGTGATAGATGCGTAGAAATAGAAAATGAAATTCAGATTGTGAAGAAGAAGTTTTCGGGACCCAAGAGGTCGAATAAAAGAAAATTTCACGATAGATGTTTTGCATGTCACAGGTTTGGTCACATGGTTGTACATTGCATGGCTCAAGTGAAGAAAGTAAATGACAAATTCAGAAGTGCTAGTTTCTTTCGAGGGTATTGCTACTCTTGTCAACAGTTCGGGCACAAGGCAGTTTATTGCAAGGCAAATAACAGGAACAGGTTTGGTCAGAACTGGTGGATTCAAAAAGTAGGTATGCCTAAAAGAAATAACTTTGTTACTTGTTATAAGTGCAACAATGCAGGCCACACAGCTAGACAGTGTAGAGCTGAACTTCCAAGGTACAGGAATAGGAACAGTGGTATAAACAGGTCCAAGGATCAAGGCATGGATAAGAACAGTGACAGGAACAAGAACAGGAATATTGACAAAGAATTCAAAAGAAGGCCCGACAAGGAAATTGTAGACGATGATGATGATCAGTGCCTAATGGGAGTTTTACTCCCACCCCTATTTTAATCACCTCATCAGGAGGTGGGGGAGGGACTAAGCTAAGAGGCTCATTCTTAGTCCCGAGCCCCAAAGGTGACCCTTTGCCATTGATGACAAAGGGGGAGAGATATGAGTAAGGGGGAGAGCATCAAGTGAAGAGAAGAGCTTCAAGTCAGGGGGAGCAAAACTTCAAAGGCAGATTCTCAGTTGTTAGCATAGCTGGTTTCAGTTTTGGCTCTTGAGATGTGTTTTCAGTAAAGGTTTGCCATCAATGACAAAGGGGGAGATTGTTGGCAATTTTGGGTACCTTGGGTACATTGCCTTTGCTCAAGTGTAGAAGTTGTCATTGATGTCAAGAAGCTCTTGAAGGAATTTGATTTAATGTCAGATTATTCAGAGCATGGACAGTGGGTTTCCAAGAAGATCATAGTAGCCCATTTGCAAAAGATCAAAGAAAAAAGACAAGTTAGAAAAAGTATGCAGCAGGCTAGAAAAACTGTCACGATTTCGTGACATGTTAGAGGAGAGAGAAAGTGCTGGAAAAACTATCATGATTTCATGACATTTTAGAGGAGAGAGAAAGTGTCGGCAAAACTGTCATGATTTTGCGACATGTTGGAAGAGAGAGAAGAAGCTGGAAAAACTGTCACGATTTCGTGACATGTTGGCAGAGAAAGAAAGCAAGGTGGAAAGTGTCACGATTTCATGACATGTCGCATTTTCGTGACTCGAAAAGTGCAGGAAGGCAAAGAAGGGAAAGTGTCACGATTTCGTGACATAATGCAAGGAAGGTTGTACGGACGAAAAAGTGTCACGATTTCATGACATGATGCAGAAGGGAGAGTCCGTAGTGTGAACTGTCACGATTTCATGACAAGTTCGAAGAGAGATAAAGTATCTCAAAAAGTGTCATGATTTCGTGACATGCTACAGAGTTCGAAGTGAGAACAGTCATGATTTCATGACATGCTACAAAAGATGAAGTGAGGACTGTCACGATTTTGTGACATGCTGAAAAGCTCGAAGTGAGAACTGTCATGATTTCGTGACATGCAGCAAAGGGAAGAGTCTAAAATGAGAAGCGTCATGATTTCATGATAGGTTGCAAAGAAAGCTTTCGGAAGCTGAAAGCGTCATGATTTCATGATAGGAAGAAAAGATAGCGTACGGATGCAGAAAGTGTCATGATTTTACGACAGGTAGAAAAGATAGCGTATGGATGCAGAAAGTGTCATGATTTCATGACAAGGAGAAAAGATAGCAGACGACAGTAGAAGTGTCATGATTTCATGACAAAAACTGAAAGCATGTCTTCCATAGGTGAAGTGTCACGATTTCATGACAAAAGCAGAGAGGAAGGCTATGAAGACAAAAGCGTCATGATTTCGTGACATGTTCCAGTTTCATGGGTGTAAGGCAGAAAGAAGCTCAAGGCAGCGAAAGTGTCACGATTTCATGACAAAAGTAGAGAGGAAGGCCATGAAGATAGAAGGGTCATGATTTCATGACAGAATTGAAGATGACGTCAGTAGAGGCAAAAGTGTCATGATTTCATGACAAAAGCAGAGAAGAAGGCCATGAAGACAGAAGGGTCACGATTTCATGATAGAAGAGAAGATGACGTCAGTAGAAGCAGAAAGTGTCATGATATCATGACAAAAGCCAAAAGAAAGTGTATGGCTGCAAAGGTGTCATGATATCATGACATGTTGTAGTTTCACAAGAAAAGCTACAGAACCACAGAGGCGGTTGAAGCCGACAGAGTTAAATTTGAGCCGACGTAGTTTAGGGTTTTGTAGCCGATGAAGTTAAGGGTAGCAGTCGACTAAGATCAAGGTTTTGATCTTGAAAGTATTAGTATAAAAGTAGGGCTGCTTGGAGAGAAAAATATATCGATCGAAGTGTGCATTCGAAGAGCGGCATTCACAGACTATGCGAAGAGAAGAAGTTCGATCATCGAGAGCAGAGTGCATTCTATCGAATCTTCCAAGTGAGAGAGATCGCAAGGGAGCAGAGTGCACGAAGACTATGTGGTTGTAATTGCGTAGAGGTGCAAAGGTCGAAGATTGATCAAGTGCAGCTGTGATTGCGCAAAAAGAGTGAAGGACTATGTTTTTGTGCAGACCAAAAAAAGAGGACAAAGACATTTGTGCCAGAACGAAGGACTGTGTTTGGTGCAGATCAGAGAAAGAGATCGAGGACATTTGTGCTAGACCGAAGGACTGTGTTTAGTGCAATTTTGAGGACCAGCTTTTGAGGTGATAGAGTTGAGGACAGAGGTCTCCAGCCAGAGTAGGGAAGACAGGTGTCTTCTGTGGATAGAGTTCCATTTGCTAAGGGCAGCGGAGGCAGAGGTCTTCTAGAGGATCACCAGTTAGAGCAGAGCTAGGGGAAGGTATCTCCTTTGGGTTGGTGCCCATAAACATTGTAATCGGGAAAGGTATTCCCAGATTTTGAGTTGATAAAATTTAGTGAGAGATTTTATCCGTGGAGTAGCCCGCATTGGGTGAACCACGTAAATTGTTGTGTCTCTATTGTGGATGGTGTTTTGTGCATTGCTTTGATTACTGCTATTAATATTGCTTTCTATACACTGCATAATATTGAATTGAAAGTTGATTTGAAGAAAAAAGTAAAAAGCGGTCTTATACTGTTCACCCCCCCTCTCAGTATAAGCTTGTGTTCTTCAGCCCCTTGAATGCAAAATCCATGGCTCTTTGGAAAGTGTCTCCAACGTTCAACGAACCAAATGACATCCTCCGATAGGCAAATGTTCCCCACTTTGTGGTGAAGGTCGTCTTCATCCTGTCATTTGGATGTATGATAATTTGATTATATCCTAAGTATCCATCCAATAATGACATCATTTTAGATCCATTTACCTTTTGGAGTATCTTTTCAATGGTGGGTAATGGGTAATTGTCTTTTTGGCAAGATTTGTTCAGATTTCTAAAATCTATGCACAACCAAATCTCTCCACTCTTCTTCTTAATATGAACAATATTAGCCACCCATGTGAAATTCCTAACAGGGAATATGGTTTTAGCTTCCAGTAGCCTCTTCATTTCCTTCTCTATCAGGGGCTCTAGGATTGGGTTAACCATTCTCTGTCTCTGTCTAAAAGGCTTGGAATTAGGCTTCAAAAGAATAGTATGCATGATTATGTTTAGGTCATAAGTTTTAAGCTCTTCATAGCTCCAAGCTATGTAATCAATGTATTCTCCTGAAACCTGAACTATTGACTCCTTTTCTCATTGTGTGCATGCCTTTGTAATGAACACTTCACGTGGATCTACTGCACTCCCCAAATTGACTAAATTGCATGATTCCTTGGGGGATGGTATTTTTCTTTCTTTTTTCTTTTGATATCCAATATCAAACAAATTTTCTAGAGAGGCCCTATCACTTGGCATCTTCTTTCATACTTCTGTTGTTCCTACTTCTACTTTCCTCCTCTCTATAACCTGATTTTCAAATATACCAGAATTAGTGAGAAAACTAAAAATGTGTCTATCATTATCAAAGACCTATAAATTCATGACATTGTCGGTATGGACGGGCAAGGCACTAGCTCTATGTAATTTTTTTACATTTTTTATGGTCAGCAGGAAAAACCATGCTGGCTGCTACGACTAACGAATTAGCCATTTTATTATTTTTTCTCGAGATGAGGGAAATATTGAAAGAATCAAACTCATTAATCAATTCCCTCACTCTGGTTTTATAGAGTTTCAACATATTTTCTCTATAGGTATACTGATCCTTGACCTATTTGACTACTAAATCTGAGTCTATCGATGCCTTAAGGCATTTTATCTTTTCTCTTAGAGCCAACTGAAGTCCAAAAATTAGGGCTTCATACTCTACCTCATTATTGGTGGCTGGGAATTGTAATTTGTAGGCAGCAAGCAAAGGCTTACTACCAAGACATGTGAGATCTATCCTAGATCCCACACATTTTTTTTATTTGGACCCATCAAACTTTAGGGTCCACACCCTCTTGTTTTCTTCCAAAGTGCAATGGTAAATATTATCATTTTGGGACCCTTCGGCTATGTCCTCTATGTCAAAATTGTAAACCCCCAATTCTATTTCAGTAAACTGAATCTCAGTGGGTTTATTATATTCTGTAATCATCTCCCTAAGTCTGGGCTCTCTGTCTACCCATATTTGGTTTGCAAATCCTCTCCATGGAAACCACATATGGGAGGAATCATTCACCACATAACCATTGAAATTTTTGCTCCAATCCCTGCCCAAAACCATGCCATACTTGGCAGTAATATTTAGCACAAGGATATTCATGTAATGTTGGACCCTAGGCTCTGATTTGATCTGAACTAGGACATATTTTACAACACCTACTGCATCCACCATAGATCTATCCAATTGGACCACTTTGCTATTCGAATTAACAGGCTTAAGTCCTAGCTTTTGGCTTATCTCAAGAGGTATGATGTTGGCTGGGGCACCAGAATCAATCAAATAGTTGTGTAAATTCTTGCCTATGATCCTAATAGTTATGAGAAAAGGGGGGACCTATGGTTTCTCTTTCATCATAGCAAGTTGGGGTTCTACATATTTAACCTCATGAATTTGACTTGGGGAATTCAATCTCTTCCCCATGATTTTATCATGCCCCAACAATTGAGAGACCTCATACATTGAGATATTGGCCTTAGTCCTTTTCATGTCTTCTTCAAATTCATAAGTGGATGTTCTAGGACTTGACACTTTTAGCATTGTCCTAGGTGCTTCCAACAATGGAGGTGGTGGATTCTCATCACCTTTTGTATCAGAAGGAACTAAAGGGTTGTTTGGGGGAGTAGAGGAGGTTTTTGGATCCCTATAACTCCTAGTAAAATACTTGTGATTAGCTTTCCCAAAACTTCTAGTGGACTGGGCTTCCAAAGCTTCATCCTCTTCCTCTCCTAACACATTCATATCTTCCTCCATATCATCGTTTTATAAATAATGGATGACTTCATACACCAAAGCATCTGACTTTCTATGACAACAATGATGCATTTCCTCATCACATGACTCTAACTCATCACAATCTGCTAATGCATCATCCTGATTGGCTACCGGATTGGGTATGCACCCATTGTTAGGCTACGTATTGTACAGTCTTGTCCTCCTATATCCATGATTTCAATTGGGCATGGGATTTTGGGAAAATTGATTCTATAAATGAATGATGACATTGCCCTTCTTGATGGTCATTCTCTTGAGCTCTTTGAAACCAAATTTAGATCCTTGTGGCTGGGACATGACAACCCCATATCCATTGACATTTATGATATTAGAAACCTCTGGATTAGCCACTAAGGTTTGAATCTGGGTGTTTTGCATCCACCATGGACCCTTGGACTAAAGAGGCACAACCATGGGATATGCATTTGAGGTTTGAGTACTACTCACCTCAAATCCTAGCAAGGTTATCTGATTAGCAGCCATTGTTTACAAAGTAGGTGGAATGGCAACACTAGGGTATGTCATAAAATATGGAAGCGTGGGAGTTAATGGGTATGACTTATGATATGGAAAAGCATTCATCATGGACATATGAGGTGTCACAACTTGATTCATCATTGAAAATTGGTTGTAAGGGCCATATTGCCCTGACATGGTAAATTAAGGCAAAGTGCCACCTTGTGGTGTCATTTTTTGCTCAATAGTCATGGCTTCAGCATAGGCTAAGGCCAACATTGTAACTTGAGGATTTATCCTAGTAAACATGGTTGTCATAGGGTCTAAGGCTATGAGGTATAATTGCAATGCCACAATAGTGTCTATTGCAAAATGACGAGTCATGTTTGTGTAAATATTTTGGAATCTGGCATTAAATGTTTTGATAGGTTCATTAGGATACCTCTTGCATGACACTAATTGGTTATACATGATGGTAGGATCTAGCAATGACCTAAATTGATTAAAAAAGATAGCTTCCAATTGGGCCCAAGATGTAATGGACTCTGTAGGAATATTCCTATACCATTCATGAGCCATTTAGTCAAATCTATTATGGAAGAGTCGACACGTGACATCTTCATGAATGACTCCCTGCCTAATCATGTGATCCTTGTAAATTTGAGCATGCTCTTTAGCTAAAATAGGACCATCATGGAAAAACTTAGGGATAGACCTCTCAAGGTGCCTAGCTATTTCATGGACATCCTCGGGTATACTTAATGGAGAACTTTGGGTACAAAACCAGGGAACTGGTTGTTGTTATTGTTGTTGGGCCATATTAACCAAAGGTAATGACCCTACTAAAGCAGTTGACACACTCGGGACAATGGATATGGGTACAATTGGTGTAGCTCTTGCGGTGGAACTAATGGGTACACACCCACTAAAGGTATTCAAATTTAGAGGTTTGAGAGATAGCCTTTCCAAATCTTGGCAAAGCGTTTCTAAACCTAATGTATCAGAAGGCTCAAATGGGATTTCGATCCCCTGGATTTTGTATCTTGGTTTCCTTGGGAGAAAGACTTTGAAAAATGGTTTCCTTAGTGGTTTTGGACCTAGCAGCAATGCGTCTAGGTGGGTCAAACCGAGTAAACTTAAATATTTTCTATTAGGGCTTCAAAACTGACCATGTTAGCATTAGCAAGGACTAAATCATAAAGCATAAAATAATATCCTCCTTCTAGCACCAAAAATGTTGAGTGTATATTTTTTCCAATTGTAAAATACCACCACATGCAGAGTATTGAACAAAAAAATCTCTATTGAAAAGAAACCAAATGACAAAAATTCAACTTATACAAGGTTCAGGTAAAATATCTAAAAGATTACAATAATTCCAGAAATAATTCAAAGATGCATGTGACCATAAACAAGGAGTCTTTGCTAGTTCTAAATAATGCTTAATGATTGAAAGATCTAACTAAAAGCAAATGTAAAATAAAAGTAATTCTTTTTAGGGTTTCTTAAATTGGTGCTACCCTGAATCCCTGTTAGTAAAGTGTTTTATCTTCACTTAAAAGGTTTGAAATGATAAAATGTGGAATTTTCCATCTTATTTTAATGCTCGTGCCTTTAATATGAAGTAAATTTTATATAGTGGGTTCATTTTATCTTCCTTATGTTGATGCCACTACCCTAATAGTGATTAGTAGAAGTTAGCATGTTAGCAATTTTAGTAAAGTTAGCTTTCACTTCTTATATTAACTTAATGTAAAATTGTAGGTTAGTATCCCTCCTAAACCATGTGTTTTATCTGAAAATTTATATTAATGAAGTTTGGAGGAGCAAAAATTCTGGAAAATGACCAGAATGAAAACAACTTGAAATCTTAACAATTCTGGAAATGGACCAGAATATAAATGAAACTAAAATGAAATTAGCAATTTTTTTGGAAAAGGACCAGAATGGAATGATTGAGTGCTTGAAATAAAATGAACTTAAAAAAATAAAATGCAAATTTGGTTAACTGAAAAAGTCAAATTATGAATCATTTTAGCAAGCTCCTCCCTGCAAAATCCCAAGTTATGAGGTAGTCATAGAACAACCTGAATTAATGGACCTCCAACATAAGCACAATACCATTAAATCATGTGCGAGACTCAAAGGAAACATAGAGAAACTTCATCATCTTGACCTTCGCCTATTGCAACCCATTTCATGGCATAATACAATGGATAGAAATCACTAAAATGCATAAATGATAAGACCCTAAAAACGTTAGTTTTATGATAAAAACTCTCCTTTTGATTTTGCTCACAAAATTTTTCTACTCTTTCAAAATTTGAAAATGCTCTTTCTTATTTCTTTTCAGAATGTTACATCATTTCTAGCGCCCCCTCCAAAAAGGTAGGATAGCAAGGTATAAATAATGCTTGGAAGTACATTCGCTTCAACTTCTTTCACAATAAATATAATGAATGGATATAAGAAGATAATCCATCATAATTTTCTGTGATTTAATACAATAAAAAAAACACTTCTAAACATTTTATTTTTTAAATAATAAAACCAACAAAAAAAATGTCCTTGCATGACTCTTTATGTCTCCCCTTTCTCTTATCACATAAGAATTCTACCCAAGAACACCCCTTTACATCCATCAAAATGAATGATAAAAAAGAACATTTAACTCTACCTTATAACCCCTATGATTTTAAACTCCCTTTAAAACATTGAATGTAATCAAACCACATTCACATAAATTGAAATAAGGTAGGCCAATCTTATTCAACAAAATTATTGTTGTTGCTCTTTGAAACCAAGACCCGATGGTATCCCTTCGAAACCATACCCACATGCCCAAGGATAGGGATGGCATTCCCCATCCTAGGCACTTTGGTGTCCACATAACCAAATGATGCCATCATGTTATTGATGCAGCCATGGCACTATCCAATACGTCGCCATGGTGATGCAATCGATGCAACCATGACATTGTCCAATGCGTTGCCATGGTGATATGATCAATGCATCCATGGCATTGTCCAATGCATTGCCATGGTGCTGTGAATGATGCAACCATAGCACTATTAAACCCACACATCCATGGTGCTACCATCGATCTACATAGCCATGGCACTGCCATGAATCTATGCAGCCATGGCGTTGCCAACCTCACATCACCATGGTGTTGTTGAGCTCGCACTCACGCTGCGCAACAAAAAAAATCTCCATGCACTCGAGGCAATCATTTAACTCTGTCAATTAGGGTTACAAGTTGCCCTAATAATGCTTCTCTATCCTTGTTCGATGACATACCTCTGTTTCACTATCAAATCTGGCACCTTACATGTTGTCCTCCTAAAACCCTAATGTTATTTTTAGATTTCTTCCTTGTCAGCGTTACTCCATGACGTCTCATGCCGCCATGGCATCGAACGTTTTTGGAATAGCCACCCTTGCCTTCGAATATTTTTGAATGGCCACCATCGCCTTCTCCTGTAATCACACGCAATATGATTAAACATTACCTTAAATATTATTATCATATCCTTTGTAAAGTATATTATAATAATATTATTATAATAATAATATTTTAGAACATTATAATATAATATTAATAATATTACTATTATGTACATAATATAATTAATGCAATTATATTATGTAGATAATAGCATATTACTTTCTATCTCAATATCATTGTCCCTTTTGCATTCTCTTATTATTTTAAGTAATTTTTTGATCAGGCCTTGCTTTGTTGAACACATTCTATCACTTTAGACAATATGAAGAACATTAAACTCTATTTATCAAAATTGATTTTATTTAATCTAAGCATTAATGCCTAGATTAATTAATCATTTAAATATCAAATAACTAACTAAAAAAAAAATCATTAAAATAAAATGGTAAAACATCACTATTCTTATAAGCCCAAAGAAAACAAAAAACCTTTAATACCAAAACATGACAAGTGGATCCCCAAGAATTTTGGGATAGATGTGGAAACTCCATAACAAAATGGCAACTCTGCTGGGAAATGCTCCTAAGCATTTCGGTGAGAACCCAAAAAGAAAATCTGAAAACACACTCCAAACCAGGAAGTAGCAAGCATCAATAAATGCATGAATAATGTCAATAGACTCATAAAATCAACAAAACATTAGAATCATGCAATATTAGCTTTGTGTGTGTGAAGCACTTCACACATTATTGTTTGTAACTTTTTGGTATTGCATCACCAATTTTACTTGACTAGAATTATTGCAAATAATATGGAGAGCTTTGAGGGTAAAAATATTTATAGAATGGGCAACACATTCTATGGTGGCTTGAGCAAACATCTCAAAATGTCCAACCATCTTAGGATCAAATGTGTGTGTGATAAATTCATTGACTAGATCTGGGGCTTGGTTATGAGTCGTCATCATCAAGGACCAGTGTGTGCAAGTGGACCTTAGATATTTGGGGAATTGGATTCTCAACCAAGGTGTGATGAGAATATAACCCTATAATTTGCTCTCATATTTGACCAAAATAATTAAACCGGTTATGGATGAGGTCATCAGACTAATCTATCCTCATGGTGTACATAAATCTCAACCTTACAGGAGTCATGTCACTAGGCATGAGTGTACTCCACTGCCAGTCAAGTTTTTATATCCCCGATGGAGGTTAACCCCATAGTCCAATCCTATTTTCTTGGATTTGCTCTATATATATATATATTTTAAGAATTTTGGGGATGAATACCCATCCTTCTGAGGGGGCAAGTAGTACGATCCTTATAATTCAATTTTGAAATCTTAACAATTCTGGAAATGGACCAGAATAGAAATGAAACTGAAATGAAATTAGCAAAAATTCTAGAAAAGGACCAGAATGGAAATAAAAAGAAAATGAAATTATGGATGGACTAGAATGGAATGATTGAGTGGTTGAAATAAAATGAACTTAAAAAAATAAATAAATAAAAATGAAAATTTGGTTAGCTAAAAAATTCAAATTCTGAATCAGTTTAGCAAGCTCCTCCCTGCAAAATCCCAAGTTATGAGGTAATCATAAAACAACCTGAATTAATGGACCTCCAACATAAGCACAATACCATTAAATAAAGTGCGAGACTCAAAGTAAACATAGAGAAACTTCATCATATTGAACTTTGCCTATTGCAACCCATTTCATGGCATAAGACAATGGCTAGAAGTCACTAAAATGCAGAAATGATAAGACCCTAAAAAAATTAGTTTTATGATAAAAACCCTCCTTTTAATTTTGCTTACAAAAGTTTGCCACTCTTTCAAAATTTGAAAATGCTCTTTCTTATTGCTTTTCGGAATGTTACATCATTTCCAGCCCCTCCTCCAAAAAGGTAGGATAGCAAGGTATAAATAATTCTTGGAAGTCCTTTTACTTCAACTTCTTTCACAATCAAAATAATGAATGGATATAAGAAGATAATCCATCATCATTTTCTGTGATTTAATACAATAAAAATAACTCTTCTAGACATTTTTTTTTAAACAATAATAAAACCAAAAAAAAAACATAGCCTTGCATGACTCCTTATGTCTCCCATTTCTCTTATCACATAAGAATTCTACCCAAGAGCACCCCTTTACATCCATCAAAATGAATGATAAAAAAAAACATTTAACTCTACCTTATAACCCCTATGATTTTAAACTTCCTTTAAAATATTGAATGTAATCAAACCATAGGCAAATATTATTCAGTGAAATTTTTGTTGTTGCTCTTTGAAACCAAAACCCGATGGTATCCCTTCGAATCCATACCCATGTGCCCAAGGATTGGGATGGCATTCCCCATCCTGGGCACTTTGGTGTCCACATAACCAAATTATGCCATTATTTTATTAACACAGCCATGGCATTGTCCAATACGTCACCATGGTGCTACGATCGATGTAGCCATGGTGTTGTCTAATACGTTTCCATGGTGATGTGATCTACATAGCCATGGCATTGTCCAATGCATTGCCATAGTGCTACAAATGACGTATTCATGGTGTTGTTAAACCCACATAGCCATGGCATTGCCATCGATCTATGCAGCCATGGCGTTGCCATCGATCTATGTAGCCATGGTGCTACCAACCTCACATTGCCATGGTGCTATCGAGCTTGCACTCACGTTGTGCAACAAAAAAAATCTCTATGCACTTGAGCCAGGCCTTTAACTTCATCGATTAGGGTTACAGGTTTCCCTAATAACGCTTCTCTATCCTTGTTTGATGACATACCTCTGTTTCACTATCAAATCTGGTGCCTTAGGTGTTGTCCTCCTAAAATCCTAATGCTATCTTTGGATTTCTTCCTTGCTAGCATTACTCCATGATGTCTCACATCGCCATGGCATCAAACATTTTTGGAATAGCCACCCTTGTCATTGAACGGTTTCGAATGGCCACCATTACCTTCTCCTGCAATCAAACGCAATATGATTAAACATTACCTTAAATATTATTATCATATCCTTTGTAAAGTATATTATAATAATATTATTATATACAATATAATAATATTATTATAATATTAATATTTTAGAACATTATAATATAATTTTAATAATATTACTTTTATGTACATAATATAATTAATGCAATTATATAATGCAGATAATAGCATATTACTTTCTATCTCAATATCTTTTTCCCTTTTGCATTCTCTTATTGTTTTAGGTAATT
Source organism: Wollemia nobilis (assembly GCA_028583015.1). NCBI lineage: Eukaryota > Viridiplantae > Streptophyta > Pinopsida > Araucariales > Araucariaceae > Wollemia > Wollemia nobilis. The sequence goes on from JAQPPZ010000599.1 coordinate 958,611, forward strand.
TTTTGGTCAGGCTTTACTTTGTTGAACACATTCTGTCACTTTAGACAATATGAATAACATTAAAATCTATTTATAAAAATGGATTTTAATTAATCTAAGAATTAATGTGTAGATTAATTAATCATTAAATATCAAATAACTAACTAAAAAAAATCATTAAAATAAAATGGTAAAACACCACTATTCTTATAAGCCCAAAGAAAACCAAAATCTTTTAATACTAAAACATGACAAGTGGGTCCCCAAGAAGTTTGGGGTAGTTGTGGAAATTCCACAACACATACCATGAGGGATGATCTTCCACTCAATTAAGGAGTTGCATCCATGAGGAGAGGAAGAGGTATAGAAGACTTCATTTTTAGAGTCTTTAATACAAGAACTAGAGACATCACATAACAATTGAACAATCTCTTTAGCTGTTTCCACATTTTATTGGGTATTTTGAATAAAAATAAGAGAATAATAAAAAAAATGAGAGTTAAGAGCATGCTTATTCTAAATAAGCTTAATACCCTAAATGAGGCCATCAAAATGAGCCTTATGAATAATATAACCAAGAGGATCGACAACTAAAACTTATGAAAAATGAGCAAGGAGGCAACCCTGTATGATAGAGGGTTGAAGAGGAAGGAGGAAAAAGAGCTCCATTAACCTGAACACAAGCTGAAGAATTACTAAATAACATACCAATTTGATTACAAAACTTTGGACCAAAACCAAGCCAAGAAAGCATACTAAGAATAAAATCCCATATGATTCTATCATAAGCTTTATCAAAATATAACTTAACCAAGAGGGCATATTGATTAGAGTTGATAGCCCATTGTGATGTTTCCTAGGCCATCATAATATTATCTAAAATATAATGACCTTTAAGAAAAGCAAATTGTTTAGGGTGAACAATCGCTTGAGCAAAATGTTTTTATTTTTAAATCTATAGCTTTAGCTATGATCTTGTATGAAACATTGAGGAGGGTAATAGGTATTCAATTGGAGATTTGGTTACGAGTCATACCTTTAGGAATTATCTCTATAAGCCCTGCATTGATATAAACTCCAAGGGAACTATTATGGAGAGATACCATGTAAATGTGATGAAGATTAGAGGAAAGAATATGCCAAAAAAATTTATAAAACTTCACTAGAAGTCCATTTTAATTTGATTAATTTTTTTATAAGGCCTAAAACATAAGATTAACCAATTTAAGAGATATATTCTTATTGGGGAAGATGAGTGAGCTGACCACATCTGATTGGTGCATGTAAATTGAGCAATTATTCTTCATTGGCTACCAAGAATTAAATCCATTTGCTAAAGTTTTAAAGGTCATGCACATATGAAATATCGTCACTCTTTGAGTAAAATTATTATTGGAAAATATGACTAAAGTAAGTTCTTGCTTTTCATTGGCTCGGGTATGTCATTCGATCACATACCATTGGGTGACTATCTTAGCCCATCATGTTCCATTAGCCAAGAGAAAAAACACAAAACCTAAATTTTTTAAATAATTCAATTTTACCTAATAGGATGGCCATTTTACCCGATGGTATCCCATTGATCGCTTTAAAAAATTATGCATTTAATTCTCATTTGCTTTGCCATTCTACCCAATTTTATCTCATTGATCGGCTATGTCACCCGATTGCATCCTATTGGATGATTAAGCTTTGCCTTAAGTATCTCGTTCAATTGTTCTTCATCGGCTATATCATCTGACTATACCCCATTGGTAGGCTATCTCAACCTATGACACCCCATTGGCCACCCAAAAAATTAATTAAAACCCTTACTAAGGTATTTATGAAAGTTCTAGTTTGATCGGGCAAGTTTAAATATTGAAACCAAGACTTTATTAAAAATGGTTTAATCACATGAGGAGAGTTAAAATTCTGGAACCGACAACATCATTAAAAATCATTTAATAGAGAGAATTTAATTTCAAGGTCCAAACTTTATAAAAAAAATATGTAATCACGTTGGGTGAATGTGTTGATTAAATACCATTGGCTAGGATGAGTGATCCCATTATGTCCCATTGGTTATCAAAAAATCAATTTGTTTTTACTAAGGTCCTAAGTCCCACATTAAAATAATTTCATTGTGCTCTCATTGGTGTGGGTGAAAGAACCGACCATATCCGATTGATGCGAATTAAATCCCTTGCTAAAGTTTTTAATCAAAAGTTGAGTTTTAATAAAAATTAAATAAAATAGGGTCAATAATTGTATCCAATAATATGTCATAACTCATGTTAGCTGCTCCAATAGGAAACTAATGCTTGAGTTACCCAATTCAACCCGATATGATCATCTCTCTCAGTCGAGCATATCTGCATTGTTCATTAAAATAAATCCATGCCATTGAATATTAACCAATCAAGATGCATCAATTGAGTTCACTGAACAAATTTGATCATGAAATATCAAAGGTAAAACCCTAGTTTGAGGATAATATAATCAAATGATTAATAATGGAATTGGACCTTAGGTTAACATGGATATTATCAAAGCCTAAGTCGGGATCGAAGTATTATAATGTGAAGGTTAAGCTTTAATGTGAAAGGGAAAATAAATCTATTGATAAGGATAATAAAAAAATAAAAATAAATAAAACATTAGACCATAGAGATATAAAAATATCATGATGTAGGAGGAGAAAGCTTACCAGATGATAGGACATGTTTCGTAGGACTGCACAAACTATCGAACTTGTTTTGACTATATTTCACTCATCCACACCCAGAGTGAGCTAAAATTTGGAGGGTAGATGCTTGACAAATCCTAAAACATCTCCACAAATTTGTATATCATTTGGAGTAAAAAATAGCCTATTGCATCCCTATGTGTAAACGAGAATGTTTGCAAGCGACTATGTGAGGGTTTCATCTGGGTTGAGTGCAAGTAGCTCCAGACGTTGTTTTTTAGGGTCTTCAAGCACTATTGGCCAACATTTTTGTATTTTTTCCCCAATATTTTAGTATGATATGTTGCAGGGGATCCAATATGGGTTATAAATTTATCTTTCAACATATCATGTGGTGAACTTGATTGACAATGCCTTCCAATTTGTTGTACCAGATAAAATTGAAAAGAATACCTTTCCTCGGTGTCTAGGGCATGGATTAAAGAGATCACGAAAAAAATTTCATGCAACTGATCAAAAAATAGTTCAGATCTCAAGTGAATCCGATGCTAAGGTGCACCCCCAAAATAAATCCACATCCACAATGGAAACCACTTTCAAGGGCAAGGATTCCCTAGAATCGGTCCCAAAAATAAATTTTAGGGATGTCCTTCATGGTGGATAACCTTAGCCTAATGCTAAAATAAATCTTAGGGCTTCTCGTAAACCTCTTAAAATTCCTAATATTGATCCAAGGAAAACTAATTCAGGATGTCTTAAAGAAACTGATGAAACTCCTATTGTTAAGCTTGATATGGGTGGCATTCAAACTAGCATTGAATATCTGGAAAAATGAGGACTAATTTATCATTTCTTGTATTTTCTTCTGATATTATCTGCTTTCAAAGTTTTGGCTACAAAAATATGGAAAAATAAAGGTGATTTACAAATCTCTATTTATCCAAATGGTTATCTTCTTGTTTTATTTGCTAATAATGAAGATAGAGAGAAAACATTTCAAGGGGATCCCTGGTTCTTTGGAAGGGCAGGGTTTTTTATGAAGCCCTGACATACTAAATTTAAAGCCAAAGAAGAAATGCCTTCTACAAGGCCCATGTGGGTTAGACTCTTTGGCCTCCCAATTAAATTCTATAATTCAGCCATTTTTTCTTCAATTGAAAACACTTTGGGAAATTTTATGATGACTGTTGATTGTACTCAAAGAATTGAACATATTATTTATGCTCGAATTTGTGTTTTAATGGATTTTGACAAACCCCTACCTAAAAATATCACATTACAATTTGGGGAGGACACTTAGGAGAAAGTAGTGGACTATGAGAACATTCCTTTTTGTTATAGAATTTACCATGAATATGGTCATTTGGCTAGTGTTTGCCCAAATAAAATTCCAGATCAAAAGAAAGAAGATACAAATTCAACAAGTTTCCAAATGCCTAAGAAGAATAACACTCAAAAAAACTAGTTATGAAGGATCAATCAAATTTATCATCTAATATGTTTGAAATTATTTTCACAAATGATTCCCTAGGTGAGGAAGAGGAAATAATAGAAACAAAAATCTTAGAAACACAATTTAGAGATAAAAGGAATAACTCAAAGATAAACCAATAAACCAAAAAAAATCAACAAAATAAAAAGGGAGAAACTATACACAAGAAATACAATCGTTTAAATTGTGAGACATCAAATAATACAGTTCCCAAGATAGACTTTGTTGAACATTCCAACAATAGTGTGGCTTTATACACGTATTCTTCAAGGTTGGAAGATATCCTAGATTCAATTGGAGTAAGTCAAGAAATAGGGAAAAATAATTGAAGATGGATTCTAATAAAAAGGTAGGTCGCAAGACCAATCAACATTATATGGTAAAAGAAGGTGAAAATATTGTAGATCCCCTTACCGATTATTTTAGCCCTAGTATTAATGAATATCATCTCTTGGAATATTAAATGACTCAAAGGGAGTCTTTAAAAATAAAATAAAATTAGAATAATGATTCAGATAAACCATCCTCATCTTATTTTCCTTCAAGAAACAAATATGTCAATATAGGAATGGATTCAATTACTAGTAAAATCTGGCCAGCTAGAAAAGTTGTTTTCCTCAGTTCCTAGAGGACTTCTACTGGAATTTCTTACATTTGGGACCTAAAAGAGGTATTTATTCACCATATGGTTGGCATTTGGGGTATTTTGGCTATAGCTATTCAAAGTAGACATTCCAACCAAATAATGCTTTGCATAACCGTTTATGCTTCAACATATTTGGAGGATAAGAGAAGATAGTGGAAGGATATAACTCATATTATCTCTCATTTTCTTGAAGCGTGGATCTTGATAGGAGGATATTTCAACACCATCCTCTCTCTAGATGAGAAATGGGGGGAAATACAAATTTGGATAGGAGCACTGACCTCATGAATGAATATATTGTAAACCTTCATCTTATGGACATCCAACCAGATAATGGCCTTATGACTTGGTCTAATAGAAGGAAAGGCTTAGCTTGTATCATGGATAGATTGGATAGGTTCCTGATTTTTGATCATTTCTTAATCCATCGTCACATTCCTAAAGTGAATACTCTTAACCATGTTGGTTCAGATCACTAGTTAGTCATGGTAGAAATTTGGAAAATCAATGTGATTTTCTCTCTTTTTCAATTTTAGTTAATGTGTCTTAGAGAAATTTCCTTCAAACCTTGAGTGCAACAATGGTGGAAGGTAAACCAAGATATGAGACTAAGATGTACTATTTTTCCAAAAGGTTGCAATATATTAATTCCAAAATCAAGACTTGGAAATGGAAGGAGTTTGGGGATGTTCAACAAAAAAATATGAAGTTATTGCTCAACTTGAAAATTTGATTAATAGAATCCGTTTAAATGACCTCACAAAGAGTATAAGTACATATGATATTAGAATCAAAACTCATTTAGAGGAATAGGAAAAAATATAACTCTTATGGAAGCAAAAATCTAGAATTCAATGGCTCAATGAAGGAGATCGAAACACAAATTTCTTCCACAAATATCTTCTAGCTCAAAGATCTCACAAATTTATTTCTTTTTTAATTCACATTCTAGAAAGGTTGTCTACACTTGGAATGGTATGAACTCTATTGTTGTGAATTACTTTTTCAATATTTTTGCTTCTACTCCTATTGACTTCTCTTCTCAATAAAATATTCTTCAAGTGATCCCTTCTCTTATCACTTCTGAGAAGAAATATATTTTGACTACTCCTATTATTATTAATGATATTCAACAAGTGGTTTTTGAAATTCAGAAAAGAAAAACCCTAGGTCTTGATGGTTTTCCCATTGAGTTCTACCAAGAGTTGTGGGATATCCTTCATGCTATTTTATTAGAGGTGATGGAGGAATCCAGGAAATCCAAATAAATTTTTAAGGTTATCGATAAAAATTATATAACTCTTGTCCCAAAATCTCAAGAGGATTATCATATCTCAGATTTTAGACCTATTGCTTTATGTAATCTTCTTCAAAAAATCATTACTAAGATCATGATAGAAATGTTAAAGCATATTTTATGTAATATTATTTCTCCTAAACAAGGAGGTTATGTTGAAGGGCATAAAATAGTATATGAGATAGTTCTTGCTTAGGAAGCCATCCATTCCATGGAAATGCAAAAATCTCCTTCTATGTACATTTTTTTAGACTTATCCAAAGCTTATGACGGAGTGGATTGGAACTTCCTTATCAAAGTTTTGAGGCAATTTATTTTCTCTTAAGATTGGATGGATTGATTATGGGTTGTATCTCTTCAGTATCCTACTTAGTTCTTATCAATGGCAAGCCTTCACAACCCTTCCCAACTTCTAGAGGTCTCCCCTTATTTATTCATAATTCTTTCTAAATGCTTGGGTTGGACTATAACCAAAAATAAAGATAAGAAAACCCTTGAGTGAGTTACCATTGCTAATGGAGCTAGGCCTATCTCTCAGTTTCAATTTGTTGATGACTTTACTCTGCTAGGTAAAGCTACAGTTAAGGAAGCTTCTAAAATTAAGCAAATCATTAGCTATTTTTCTAATGCTACTGTGCAATCGATAAATGAAGACAAGTCTAAAGTCATTTTCTTTCACTGCTCTACCAAACATGATTCCATGGTCTTTGATAAATTAAGATATAATAAGACCTCCCTTTTGATCACTTATTTAGGCATCCCTATCAATACTCAAAGACAAGAAAAATAAATACTAGAATTGGTTTTTGGATAAAGTTAAGAAGAAAATTGGAAAGTGGACCAATAGGTGGCTTTCTTTTGGGGGCATAATTATCTTGGTAAAATCTATCCTTCAAGCTATACCTATTTATTTTTTTATCATGTTGAATATCCCAAAGGTTGTTCTTCAAGAATTGGATCAAATTAATCATTGGCTCCTTTGGAGTGGTACTAAGGATCAAATAAAATGGGCCTTGGTGAAATGGGACACTTTATATCTTACTGATAATGAAGGGGGGTTAGGATTTCAGTCTACTATTAATAACAATAAATATTTAGCTGCTAAATTTTATTGGAGTATTTTACATAACCCCAATGCCATTTTGGCAAAAACTTTTTGTGCTAAATATGTTGAGAACAAAATTCTTAAATATCTTGTTTGTTATCAATTACCTACCAAAGGTTCTTCCATTTTAGTGGTTCTTAATACTAGTGAGGATTCGATTAATAAAAAAAAAAATTGGATCATTCATAATGGTCAACAAGTAAATTTTTGAACAGATTCTTGGGATGGTCACCAGCCTTTGATAACTTATTTTCTTGATTGGATGCCTTGGATGGAGGATCTTCTCCAATATAATTGGATAAATATGGCTAATTACTGTCGATACCATATTGGTAATTAAAAGGTTCGTAGATATTGGATCCCTATTGAGGACTGACCTATTCAAATTCCAAAAAATTATAGACAAGGCATCCAATGCATCCTACATATGAGATCTCTCAATTGGTCCCATGATAAAGATTATTTTAGATGGAACAACACTACTAAGGGTGATTATTCTATTGCTCAAGGTTATTTGGCCTTATGCCATAATAATCCCAACCAATTTTATGATATATTTTCTCAATTGTGGACTCAAAATATTTGGCCTAAGGTGAGGTTCTTTACTTTGATTTTATTGCATCGTAGGTTGCTAACTAGTGAGCAACTTATGAAATGTGGTTTTCATGGCCCTTTTAGATGTGAAATATGTGGATAAAATGGGGAAAATATTAGCCATATTTTTATTGAGTGTACCTTAACCTCTGAGCTATGGAGGAGAATGGCCATCTTATTGGCTTACTGTCGTCCATTTTTTTTCTTTTGAATAACTTTGGAGGGATTGGCCTAAATAGGAGAGTGTTGATCATTTCATTAGGAAGTTATTTTGGATGGGTTCTACCATTCTACCTTTGAATATCTGTAATAAAAGAAACAACCAAATTTTCAATCAAGAAATAAAGGATATTCACTATATCTATAAAAATACCATTGTCAACTTAGTTGAATCAGTCCAAAAACTCCTTAATCACCCCCAAAACTCCCACCAAATATGGGATCAAGTGATGCAAATATTGAATATTAACTCTTTTAAAGGCAATAGACTTAAAGGTAATGCGATTAATTGCAATATTGAAAGAAAAAGTAATTGGCAATCTCCTCCTAAGGATTATGGAAAAGTCAATACCAATGGAGCCTCTAGGGAATCTTGGAAAAGTGAGTGTAGGTGGAATTAGTATATTTTTATATGGCTCCCTAGTTTTCACTTTTGCTGAGAATTTGGGTATCCTTTCCAATAACATTTCTGAGGGGTATGGTATCCTCATAGGCCTTCAAGAGGCTACTAAGGTTGTATGGGAAAATGTGTTGGTTGAATCTGACTTCCAACTCATGATTAATATTCTAAACACTTCTCCTAAGAATCATAAGGTTGATTGGAGAGTAAAAATAATTATTGATAAGATTTAATTAATCCAGATAAGCTTTTTGAAAGTGGATTACAATCATGTGGTTAGATAATAGAATAGGAGTGATAATGCTTTAGCTAATTGGACATTGGAAAAGGTGATATTACTTGCTATGGCCACCCTCCCAGATGGTGGGCTTCACAAATTAGGGAAGCTCTACTTTTTATCCTTTCTTTTGATGGATCCAGTACTAGACTTTTTGCTTTGTTTTTGCTTCTCTTTGGTTTGGTCAGGGTATTTTAGTTCCCTAGCTTAGACACATCTTTCTTATATTTCCTCTATTGAATCTTACCTTTAAATTATTTTGGCATAGAAAGGTCGTAATTGTGTTTTTGTTTTGTTTTTTTCCTTTTTATAGTTTTTCAAGTGGTGTGTGTGCTTTTTGTACTATTTTGTTTTATGTTTTAGTTTTTTTTTTTAATGTTTTTTGTTGTTTTTATGTTTTTGTGTTTTTTCCGTCTTCTTTTTTTGTTTGTGTGTTTTGTTGTTTTTCATGTTTTTGTTTTTTGTTTTTTTGTGTTTTGTTTTTTTTTTAAGTGTTTGTGTGTTTTTTTGTCATTTTTATGGTTTTATTATGTGTTCTATGTTTTGTGTTTTGTGTTTTGTTGTTTGTATTTTATTTTATTTTTATTTATTTATTTTGTTTTTTTAGTTTTTTGTTGTTTTTATGCTTTTATGTTGTTTTTGTTTGTTTTGTGATTTTTATTTTTTTTGTTTGATTATTTGTTTGTTTGTCTTTATTTTTTGATGTTGTTATGTTTTTTGTGTTTTTTTGTGTTTTGTGTTTGTTTGTTATTTTTTTATTGTTTTAGGCATGCTCATTGAGTGTGTAGAAGGGGGCAGGGTAGGTGTGAGCCCTAGGTATTTTTGGCATAATAGATACCTTTTCCTCCTCGGGACTTACCCAAAAGTGGTATCATGTTTGGGGTGTTTTCCACAAACAAACAAATATCATGATGGCAATATTGATGGAGATACAACCCTATGAAGTCGACCATCCGAAACAAGGGCAATGACAATTTTTCAAGTCACGAAAAAAGAAATTGCAATTATTTTCCAACTAGGTTTCGAACGATGGGAAGAGCAATGAAGGGCTAGGACTTCAACGAGGCAAGAAATTCTATCTTGACAAAGAATTTTTTAGCTAAGTTCTTTTTCCCTTTCTTTATCTTAGAAATTATGCATGAAAATTTTATAAAGTTTTTATCAAATATTATATTTATTTTAGAACTTTCTGATAAATTTTATTAGATTTTGAGTTTTAGTTTCTTTTCCATGGATCGATTTATTGTTAAATACTTCGAATCATCCCTAGTTGTAGAGGTTGGTGAGCACACCTCAGAGAGATACTCATTACTCCAAGATTGTGCAATTTTTGATAAATTTAATGGGTATTGGCCAGGGGGTTCAACCTTGAGAAAATGGATTGATAGGAGTTGGAAGTCTCCATGAGTGATTCTATCATTTCTTACAAAAGGTTTATTCTTAGCCATTTTTTGTTCTAGGGAAGAAAGAGAAATAATCCTAAAAGGAGGTCCTTGGTTTATGGGAAGAGTAGGGTTATTCCTTACTCTCTGGTATGAAGGCTTTTCACGTGAAAATATAAATTTATCCCTAGTACTAATATGAGTTAGAATGTTTGGATTAACCAATGAATTTTAGGAAATATATACCTTCAAGGCAATAGGCAACACTCTAGGAGAATTCCTTAATATTTTAGATACAACAAAATATGGATTTTTGGCTATTAATGATCAAATATTGGTCATGACTGATATAAGCAAAGCTTTACTAGAATCAATCATTATTAAGTATGGGTATAAGATGTGGATCTAAACTATATATTATGAAAACATATCTTTTATATGTAGAATATGTCATGAAACAAGGCATATTGAGAGAGCATGCCCTAAGAAGAGCCCAGTAGAATCATTTGTAGAAAATCGTAAGAGAAATTTACAAATGGTTATGGATAAAGATGGTTTTCATCTTCCAAAAAATAGATCTAGAAAAATAAAAGAAAAAATAATGGAGACCAATAAGAAAGGATAAGAGAAGAAATTCCAATTATTTTGAGGCTTTAGCCTATGAAGAAAACGTAGATCAAAACTTAGAGGACACAAGACAACAATTTCAACATATTAGCAAGGAACCATCTATTTAATATTATCCTAATTTAAGGAAGAAAATTTGTGATGAACCCAACGAATGTGTTTCATAAGATTTTGAGGACTCTCTTGAAGTACCATGCACCATTCAAGAGGGAATAATTGGTAAATAGAATGTAGTTTTAGAAGGTAATACCTCTGCCATTAATAAGAAAATACCAAAAAATGAGCAGGATAAGTCAAAAGCTTCTATAATAGAGTTAGGAGAGGATAAATATATTGAAAACTAAAATGGTGAAAGAATATTGAGGAATAGAATAATAAGGCCTACTCTTGATGTAGGCAAGGCAAAAAGAGGAAAACCCTCAAATTATCAAACAAGATATAGTGAAGCAATACCTAACATAGAGAAAGGAACACAAACTAAGTTGGTTGAACTTCTCTTTACCAAAAAACAAAATGATATTAGTAATACGCAAGAGGAGTCAAAAGCCCCTAATGATACATTATTATCATATCATGGAATATTAGGGGTGCTAATGCCCCCTCAAATCGTAGGTGTATTAGGGACATATCTTTAAGTAATAAACCTAATACTCTATGTATCCAGGAAACTAACATGACATAAAGAAGTTTCTAAAACTATGAAAGTAGTTTGGACAATATGTGAATGAGATGCTATGGATTCTGAAGGAGTAGCAGGGGGAATTCTATCTATTGGAATACTTTTAGAACCTCTTGTGTAATCATTCATAAAACTAGGCATTGGATAACCTCTTTAGTCACTTACTACTTTTTTGATATTGACTTCATCCTTATCAATGTGTATGGTCCTACAACTTAGTCAGGTAGATTAGAATTTTTAAGTGGGATTGAGAACTTTATGAGAAGTAAATACCAATAAACCCATTTCATGATCATTGGAGATTTTAATGCCATTACCAAAATGAATGAAAAATTTAGGGGGACTAGAAAATTAACCCAAAGTATGAAATATTTATTAGCTTTTATTCAAAACAACAATCTTTGGGAAGTTGAGTTTGAAGAAGATAACTATACTTGGAACAACAATAGGAGAGGCCAAAACCTAATAGAAAAAAAATTAGATAGATGCATTCTCTCATATCATTGGCTAGATGAAGAAACTTGTGCTAAAATTAATACCTTAACAAGGATTGGTTTAGATCATTGGCCAATAAGAGTTAAAATTGTGGTTAGTGAATTCAAAAAAAGATCATATTTTAAATATGAGCAGATGTGGGAATACCATTCTCAATTTGCTGATATGATATCTCAAACATAGAATTTTTTAGGTAATTGTGGGTTGTATGCTCTTCCAAACCAAATTAAAGACATCTATATTAAAATAATGGAACAAGAATACCTTTGGAAATATTTTTGAGAAGAAAGAACTAAAATATAAACTGTCAAAATTCCAAAAATGTGATGAAAATAATACAAGCTCAGAGGAAAGAGAGTTGCTTAGTGAATAACATAATATTTTGAGTAAGGAAGAGAAATCCTGGAGATCAAAATAAAGATAGACTTGGTTAAAATAAGGAGATAAAAATACAAAGTTTTTCATAGGATGGCTATAGTACAAATATCTTCTTCTAGAATTGGTAGAATTAAATCAATAGAAGGGGTTTGGATTGAAGATCAAAGTGAAATTAGAAAAAAGGCTATCTTTTTTTCGTAATATTCTAGGTTCGGAGGAGACTGAAGTTCTTAATGATAAACTTATTCAAGATGTTCCTTCAGTTATAACAAATGAAGACAATACAAAAATGATGCAGCCTATTACTTGAAAGAAAGTTTGTTTAGCTCTTTTTCTTTTAATAAGGATAAATCCCCAAGTCCAGATGGTCTTTATACAATTTTTTACCAACATAATTGGGATATAGTGAAGGATTATTTAATTGTGGCAGTGGAATAGTCTAGGGTAAAACAATACATTATTTATAAAATAAATACAACTTATCTTACCCTACTTCCAAAAAAGAAGGATGCTTAATTGTTTGATTTTTTTAGACCCATAAGCCTATGTAATATGGCTTATAAGATTTCTTTCAAAGTGATGTTGAATAGATTAAGGCAATTGTTATACAAAATTATTTTAGAAGAGCAAGGAGGTTTTGTGAAAGGGAGACAAATTTTGGATGGTATCATAGTAGCTCATGAAGTTATACATTCAACAACCTAAAGAAAAGAGAAAGCTATGATCTTAAAACTTGATATGACTAAATTCTATGATAGGGTTAAATGGATTTTTTTTTGGCAATTTTAGATAAGTTTTGTTTTGGGAAGAAATAGATTAGATGTATTAAATCTTGTGTCTCTAAAATTTCTTATTCAATTTTGGTCAATGGGTTAGTGACAGATTCTTTTAAAGTGAAGAGAGGCCTTAGACAATGAGATACTCTATCTCCTTATTTATTCATTATTATGGCATAAATTTTGAGTAGGAACTTAAATAAGGCTTACAAATATGGGTTTATAAGTGGACTTAAGGTTAGTAATAGCATCAATAACATCACCCATAAATAGTTTGTATATATTACAACCCTTTTTGGAAGGTCAAGGATAAATGAGGCCAGAGATTTGAATAACTTTTTAAAAGAGAACGAAAGAGCTTTAGGGCAAAAAAATTAATAGGAGTAAATCCAAAATTTACTTTCTTAACACTCCTGCTAATATCAAAGAAATAATTTGTAGGTTGCTTCATATGGAGGAGGTAAATTTACCAACTTATCTAGGGATGACTTTATTTTAGGGGAGAATGATAATAGATTTATGGAATCCAGTTATTAGTAAAGTTTAAAATAAACTTCTAACTTGGAAAGGTATATGGTTATCATTTGCAGGAAGAGTGTAGTTAATTAAGTTATTCTTACAAGCCATTCCAACATATTATGTGTCTTTGTATTCTATGCCAAAATCAGTTGAAAAAAGTTTAATATTTATTATGCGGTCATTTCTATGGTCAAGTTTATATGATAAAAGGAAAATTTCTTTGGTGAAATGGAGCAATTTGAGTGATGATAAAACTAGGGGAGGTCTTGTTTTAAGATCTCTTACAAATGCAAACTTAGATCTTAGAGAAAAAATTATCTAGAGATTGTACAAAGAGAGTCAACGAAAATGGGCAATAATTCTTCTAAGTAAGTATGTTGATCCCAATGACCCAAGTTTAATATTTACTGCTTTCTCTCTTCCAAATTGTTAGGCTATTTAGAATGGGTTAAAAAAATATATTGATATTATGATTAAATATTTACGATAGGTGGTGGGAACTGGAGAAAAATTTTCTATTTGGATGGATACTTGGTGTGATAAAAAACCACTCATTTTAGATCTAGTTTTGAAACCTTGGATGAGATTGCTTAAATACAAATACAATGATAAAGTTTCAAATATTTTGTACAAGGATCAAGAAGGAAGATACAAATGGAAAGAAGACTTTTTTACAAGTATACAAGACATTGATGCTAGGAGGCAATTAAGTAGAAAGATAACAACTGTAATTATTTTGAGGGGTGCCAAGGATAAATTGATGTAGAATTTCAATAGCTTAGGAGAATACACAACAAGAAATGGATATAATTTTTAACACCAACATAATAATAATATCACTAGAATTTGGAGAGATATTTGGGATAGCCCAAGAATTTCTAAATGTTTGTTTGGCTAGTAGGTCATAGAAGAATTTTATCCTAGGATAACTTTATAAAAGGGGTTTTCATGGCCCCTCTAAATGTGTTTTCTCTAATAAGGAGGAGGAGAGTATTGACCATCTCTTAGGACATTGCTCAATTGCTTGGAATCTATGGCAATGGATTCTTAATATGTTTGGTAAATGCATGGTGATGAATAGAAAAATTGAAGATTGGTTAAAGAAATGGTATAACACTTATAAAAGTGAGGCTTTATAGACAATATGGGATATATCAAAATATACAATACTTTGGAATGTATTGCTAGAAGGAATAAAAGAATTTTTAAAGGAAAGGAAAATAGTTTAGAGGTAATAAAAAAGAATATATGTTTAGCCATAGAGGAGTCTAAATCAACCCTATCAACTCACCCAATCTCTAATTTGGAAGCAGAGAGTCTTGATAGATGGAGTAAAGTCATTAAATGGAATTATGATATTGGGTACAAGAGAAGCAAAAATAAGGTAAAGAATATAAAGTGGAAACCACCAGATGTGGAGTGGGTTAATTTGAATTTTGATGCAACATCTAAAGGAAACCCAAGACCAATAGGATGAGGAGGAATAATTAGAAATAATATAGGATATATATTGTCTCATTATGATTTCAATTGTGGATTTAAGATAAATAATGAAGCTGAAGCTTGGGCAGCTTTAGAAGAGTTAAAAATATGTAAAGAAATGAAATGGAATAGATTTTGTATGGAAGGTGATTCTATCATAGTAATAAATATAATTTTGAGGAAAGCAAAGGCTCCATGGAACATACAAGAGATAATTGTGGAAATTCAAAATATTTCTAAAGAGTTTGAAGAAATCAGGTTTACATATTAAGAGAAGGAAACAAATGTGTAGATAAGCTAGCCAATAGAGGGGTTTTGGTTGAGGATCGTGAAGTTAGCACTTCCTTTCCATGGTTAGGGGAAGTAGAAATTTTAGTTGAAGTTGACAAAAATTATTGATTGCCTAAATCATTTAATGATTAAAATTTACTTTAATTTTTTCCAATGGTAATATCTATTTAATTTTGTAATAATAATGTGTGTTCATTTAGACTATTTATTATAATTTTTGTGGTTGTACTTGTGTTTCATGAAGGAAACTAGCAATCTAGATTTGGTAAAGTGGACTATGTTAGTGCGATGTTCTAGAAATATTACTCTACTAAGATGCAAGGCATAAATAGTAGAGGTGAAGTTTTGTCATTGTGAAGGCTGCTATAGGAAAATTTCAAGAAAGATGCTAAATTTTGGAGTAATTCTATTCATATAGAAATTTGAAAAGATCCAGAAAATGAAAATCAAGAATTCAAACATTTTATATAAATGATGTAGGTTTCTAACTATAGCATCTCAATTGAGATGAGAAGTGTATCTATTTGTAATATCTCAAGCTCTAAAGAAGAGAGATGTAATTTTTTAGGGAGACTCTAGTACAACCCCTTTTTATCAAGCAAAAAATAATAATTCTAATGTTAAAACATTAATAATAATAAAATTAAAATTAAAAAGTTAAAACTTTAGCAAACAATATAAAAATTAAAAAAATAAATTGAGCTAATTTTAAACCTTAGGAACCATTTAATAATTTTAAAAATCACTGAATTTAATATAAATAATAGTTAAAATTAATTTTATTTTGCTTCCACAATAGTAATCCGGGTTTTCTATGTGTTACAGGTGAGTGGAAGATGAAATATTTGATGAGGAAGATGAAACACAAGACTAAGAAGATGAAACATCACTTCTAGACAATTCAAAACAAATCTCATACAACTGGAACCCATCAGAGTCAAGTAAATTGCAAGTACTAGTTGCAAAGAATAGAAGCCAAACTATCAAGGAAGGAAGCTGAAGAGTCAAGAAAGATACTGGAAGTCAAACAATTGATAAGAAATGACATACATTGAACGTGGATATGATTCTTAACTCTCTGGTGCTTGACAACTGGATTAGCTCAATAATTAAATATTAACAGCTTGGCAAGGTAAATAATTGCAAAAGATCCATGATTTAAATTGTAGATCAAAAATCAAGAAGATGCACAAAATGCCACATCACAATAAGCTAGCTGGCTAGAAACAACCAAAATCAACTATAAATCAGTAAAAATATTTGAATTGTGAGGTTATAAATAGCCAATGAGAACCCATTTCAAAGGGTCAGATGCCATTTTTAGAAAGACACTTTAGGAATTTTTTTTCTTTCTTTGCTATTTGATGAGCATCTGCACCCCTATCATTGTGATTGAATAATTTTATGTCTTGTAATAATTTGATGCACCCCTATCATTGTGATTGAATAATTTTATGTCTTGTAATAATTTGATGCAAGTGATTTTGAGAATTGTAATAATTTAATACCTTCATTAATATAAATTTTGGAGTTGCTTGTATTATTTTGCACATTCTAATGGTGTTTACATCTTAGATGATTCTAGTATTTGTATTTCTCCTTTGAATATAGCACCACTTTGGTTTCAAATTGTGCAAATGCTATTTGAGTTAGAGCTGGTTAAATTTAGAATGTTTACTTCTAAAGATTCAACATAAGACTTCAATTGCACTATCTTATTTTATTTTATCTTTAACCTTGTTATTTTGAATTTTTTTGTGAAACTTTTTACATTAGGAGTGCGTCAGATGAAATTCAATCTCTGAAGATTATTTCACATGTCATAATTCTTTTAGTTTCAGAATATACATTGTGGAGAGAATAATTATTACAATTGTAAAGCAATGAATGATATATGTTGATAAAATGTAAGGTAGCAATCTTGAAATCTTGCTCTATTCCATTTTTTATTGATGCAATTTGTGATTTAAAATGCTTATATATTGATAATTGGCTGAATATTAAGCTAGATTTATATTTTACAAATTTAAACAATGAATTGACACTCACCCTTATTAACAATTATGTGTTCCTATGAGTTATACATATGATTTCCATTTTCATGCTCTTATTTATAATTTGATTATAACATAACCAGGTTAGAACAACCTTACCCATAACTTGGGGAGATTGGTACCTCCTTTAAAGAGAGGACATATTGAATGAGTCCTAGTTGTTGGTATATATTTGTAATTGGACAGATGTATCACTCAACAACACCTCCACTCTTTTCATTTAAGAAGAAATAAAATAAAAATAATACAATTTAGAATTATAAATGCTTTCATAAAGAACTAATTCATTGATAAAATTATAGTTGAAGTATGTATAAAATCACATTAGTACATACAACAAAAAAATCTCACATATTTTTCAAATTCATCTATAAAATAATATTGTAGTCCCTTATTTTAATGTTACAAAAAAATACTAACAAATTATGTTTTCATACAAAATAAAAATAGTAGCGATATACCAACATGAAGAATTTCATTTTCTTGATCATTATAGAACTATTTTTAGTTGCTCTCATAACTCAAAATTTCTATGAATGCTTCCCTTTTTGATAGTCTATAAATGCAACAATACATCCAATTTATGCTTTTCTACCAATAGGGAAATAATATGGGACATGAAAGGGTAAAATTCATGCCCTTTATTCTTCAACTTATTCTCCAACAAGCTTTTAGTTTTTTATTTCTCTTCAAATCTAAAACTTACCTTTTTTATATTTAATATTTTTTTATGTTTAGCTCAGTATGGTAGCTAAATTGGCAACAAGAAATCTTGGTAAACAAAATCCATTTAGTAGTTGGAGATATAAAAATCAAATACCAATATTATTTCCCTTGATGTTTTTTAGATGAACAATCTTGTCTCTAATCTTTAGGAACTAAACATTAGCTACTTCTTTAGTAAAAATATTATCCAAGTATTCATGAGTATTCACATGCCTCAATTTTATTTCATTTATCTAAATCATTTCTCTAATGAAGTGGTACTTCAATTCAAAATTATTAGATTTACTATGATGAATTATATTATTTTCCAATTTAATGGTGTTCATATTATCACAAAATATGATTGTTGGATGTAGTTACTTCTCCCCAATTTATTCTAAAACTTTCCTAAGCCATAGTGCTTGTGCACTAGTTGAAGTGATAACAATATATTATACTTATGTAGAAGAGAGTGCAACCAATCCTTGCTTCTTTGAACTCCAAGTGATCATCCCTAAACCAAGTGTGAATTAATTTTTAAATATTGAATTTCGATCATAAAAATTCTTTCCCCAATTAGAATCACTATAACTAACCAACTCAATATTATTATATGCATGATAATGCAGGCCAAAATAAATTGTACCATTCACATACCTTAATATCCTCTTGGATTCCTTCAAATGTATCTCTAATTGATCACTCACATACCTATAAATAAGAGACATGCCATATGCAATGTCTAGTCTAGTATGAGTAAGACACATCATGCTTCCAAATATATTTCTATAGGTTGTCATGTTTACTTTATTAGATCCATATTATTTAAATAAAACTAATTTATGTGCAATTGAAGTTAGAATTGGTTTGCATTCTTCTATGTTAAAAATTTTCTACATATCCTTGGTATACTTGGCTTGACAAACAAAAATATTGCTTTTACTTTGATGTACTTTCATTCCTAGGAAATATTGCATCAACCCTAAGTCCATCTCAAATTATTTCATCATAGCACTCTTAAAATCATATTTCATCTTAGAAAAACTACCCATTGTAGGCCCAAAATGGCCACATCATTAGAAAACATTGAAAATTATTCTAAGGCATGGTGAAACTCTTTTCCATGCTTCCTAGTGTAATTTGGAGCAGATCCGCAATAGGAGTTTTCAAATCCACTCAACACTTAGTGTTTTTATCTTAAAGAGGAGCCAATTCCCATTCTGCAAGGTTTGTAGTGTATTTGGATGTGGATTCCAAGCGAGCCCTAATTCTACAAAATTTTTGGGCAATGGTGACATCAAAACAAAAATAAGTACGAAATGGCGATTACCTAATTGTCTTTTCAGTGACTATGTGTTGATAAACCCAATTCCACTGAGTCTCAAGAGTAATTCAATGCAAAATGCGAATAAAACCTATTTTACACTGTTGAGGGTGCGTATTGGCAACAAAAGATTATTTTACATTGTTTAGAGTAAAGATTGGGAACTAAAGGCTATTTTACCCTGCTACTAGTGCAAAATATCAACAAAGGATAATTTGCACTAGTCTGAGTGCAGATTGGTGATTCCACTATTAGTCAAGGCAAAGATGACATCAACATGCTTTATAGTGCGGATTTTAGTTGTTTTGAAGCCAAAGAAGATAAAAGGAAGGTTAATGAGTGGATTGACTATGGATTGCATCCCGCTCACCTCTCAATGCATTTTACACCAAATTTTGATTCTACAAGATCAAGGCTATAAAATATGATATCAACAACTTAAAAGTGCGAAATGGTACTTTGGTTTTCCCCACCAATTTGCAAAGTATTTTGGGAGGTTTAATCATAGTCATCCATGATGAAGATCAACGACCTAGAATTTATTGATATTTTTGAAGGATTTAAAAGGCCAAAACTCATATCAGAGTGCAGTCAGTTGGAGGGTAGGAAGACGAAGCATCAAGGGTTTTCAAGAACAAGAACTAGATGTGGTTGTAGATCTATGGCAAAGTCGAGCTTCCAAGAATGATCGATGGATGAGATGCAGTGTCCAATCATTTAAACTCCAATTGCCACTAAACCAACCAGCAAGTTGTAGAGGTATGCTACCATGGAAAATTTCTCACAATAGATTTCCCAGAGCTCTCCATCTAGTAAGATAATGCCAACAAACTCTCTACTGAGCTGTAAATATACAATATTTGTAATGTCTCCTTATTTTTCTATTATTTTACAAACTATAAATAGAGGTCGAACCCTCATTTTCAAGGGTCGACTCTGGTGTGTTTGCTTACCCTATTGTAAATATTCCTATGTATTAATAGAAGGAGCATTACTATGGTCATTGACTCAAAATTTTCTATCTTTATTATCTTTGTGTAAGAGGTTCGAAACTCGGAGCTACATTTTTGTTAATACCCTAGTTGTTAGTTCATTCTAGTTTTGGATTACTAGTTGTGAAGGTAATTGAAATCTATTATTGGTTAGATCTGTGTTGTTAGAGAGTTTATTTCTATTAAATATAACTATTGTTCTATTTTGCTATTTGGATTATCAATATTAGATGTTGAAATGGCTTCTTGCAACATGTCTTCATTTGTGTTTTAATGTATGGAAATAGCATGGGTTTGGGTACATTTTATTTTGAGTGATGTTACATTGAAAATTGTTCATGGGAGATTTTTGCCATAGTTGCCTATGATGTTAGCCTATCCAACCACTATTTTATCTCACATTTCTAACCCTAAAACCTTTTCTTAACCCTTTTCTCAAAACCCTAAGTGAGCATAATTGTGTCAACACCCTGTTAAAGTTGACAAGGAACCAACCTACTCTGGAGGTTGGATTGAAGATTACTCTCTGGTCCATACAATATTGAGTGTTGAGCTATGACTATTGGGTGCATGCCTAGATAGAAAATTGGAAGATAGACAGTCATAGTGTCAAGTAAAACTTGATATCAATTTGGTGCCCAACAATTTTTGGCATGCCCGGTGGGACAAGTTTACAAGAAACAAGAACACCCACCATTGATTTTATTGTTTTTATCTTTCCTAGAGGAATCAAGATTTGGTGAATTGTCTTGACCTTGCTAAGTGGAGAATAGCAAAATTCACCTGGCAACTCCTTGGTCTGTGTACCCAAAAAATGAAATATCCTTGTAGCTCATAGATTTTCATGTATACCAAGTCTTTTAAGAGAAATAATCTAGATTCCTTTTTATTTTATGAGTTACCTTATAGAGGGACAACTGTTATAAGGAGTTTGCATAGATATTTTCAATAGAAGTAAATTACCATGAAGAAAATCCCCCTGAGGAAAACCCTACAGTTAATCAGAACCCTCCCCTAGTAGTAACCACACCTGGAAACATGGTAGGAAATGCAGCCCTAAATCAAGGAAATGTACCACCCAATCAGCCTTTGTAAAAGTACCCCATCTGGAACACAACTGGTCCCCTTAGATTACCCCATATGCATACCATTCCCCAATCTGTTTCCAAAGCTATACCCACTTATGATGGATCTGAGAAGACTACATATGAGCACTGTTAGGATATTTTAAATCTAGCTAGCGATTCATGACATAAAAAATGAGGATGTTATTGTGAGGATCCTAGCCCTATCCTTTAGAGGGAAAATTATACATTGGTTTAGGACCCTCGAGGACAATACCATCACCTCATGGGCTTCATTAGCTAAACCATTTGTAGAGAAATTTAATGAGTCTGTTGATCCCTTCTCCCTCCTCAATCAGTTCACTTCTATACATAAGGGTCCACAAGAAATAGTCTCAGACTTCAATTTGAGGTTCAACAGAATTTGGAAGAGAATTCCCCCTATAGCTAGACCAGCTACAAGCTTAGCTTATATGTACTACATCAGAGCTCTTGGATCAGATCTAGGTTTACAAACCCAACAATCTAGAATAGAATATTTTCCTCGAGTCTATAATGTTGCGGTTCATGCGAAAAATATTTTGATCAATGTAGGGAGATTACCCCCTAAAGCTGTGATTTGTCTTACAATCAAGAAAATGATACTTTCCAAGGTCAATCAACAGCTCCATATTATATGGATCCCCCTCCATTGTCATCCCCATTTCCATAAATGACTCTCATTCCTTAGCCAAAACCCACGTCTACTACAATTCCTTTTCCTCCACTTCCTACTCAGATTTCCCAAGAATCCTCTATTCTCCTAGACATTCATAACACTTTGAAAACCCTTAGTAACAATATTAACTCAATGGAAAAAAGAGAAATGGAGAGATCTCAGCAAAGGATATTCCCCTATGTAAATAAGGATCAGAGGCCTGGTCCTAGCAATAGTTCAGGTGTCAAAGTGAATGCAATATATGAAGAGCTTGAATGTTCTTCAAAGACCACTCTTGCAAATATCTGGTGTTTGGTATGTAATGATCCACATGATTCATAGTCTTGTGTTATGTACCAACATCATGTACAAATGGCTATGGAACAAGCTAAGAGAAATAAAAAATAGAGAGTAAATATGCTCTGGCAATAGGACCAAATTATGGTAGAAAAGGACTTTGATGAGGAAGGACCTATTGCTGTTATGACTAGGTTGGGTAATAAAGCGCTACAAATTAACCCACAAAAGTTGGGCCAATTTCAAGTACCCTCTCAGAGAAATAAGGATTTGCCTACACAAGCCAATGATACATTCCCTATCCCCCAGGCCAACGAAAAGGGAGATATAGTTCCTAAGGGCCTAGAAAAGATAGTTAGTTTCCCTAAGAGAAATGAGAAGGAAACTGAAGGAGATAGAATGAGGTCTAAGGATGAAGCCCAAGAGAGGCTTATATTCCCTTCTATCACTAAAAGGTAAATAATCAAGGCCACTCAACAATACAAGAGAAAGTATGGTGAGCCTAAAATAAGGCCTAAAAGAACTACCTCTGCTAAATCTGAATACAACATTATGGAGGAAATGAAGAAAATACCATCAAAATCTAGTCTATATGACACCCTCTTCATTCCTGGCCAAATAGATCTGCTTAAAGCTTCCTTGAATAAGTATCCACAGGAGAAGCAGACCACCACAATTCTTAGTATACCTACTGAGAAGAAAGAAATATCCCTTGCTATTTTGAAGAATAAGCCCCCCCCTTTCTACATCTCTTTGAGAAATGAGGGGTGGATTGTCCAAAATTGCATGATTGATTCAGGAGCATCTACTACAGTTATGCCCAAGGCAGTTTGTGAGGAAATGGGTATGGAGTATACTCGATCATGCCCTAGAGTTTTGCAACTAGATGGGACACCTATGAAAATAGTGGGAGTAATAAAATATGTTCTAATGAGGCTACATAGAGCACCAGAGGTGACTATAGTGCAAGAAATAGTGGTGGTAGACCTTGAACCTTATTTTAGCTTATGCCTTTCAAGGGAGTTTACTGCAAATCTAGGGGGATGCATGTACATGGACTATTCTAGCATGGTGATTCCTTTCAAAGGAAAGAGAATCAGGATAACACCTGAAAAACCTGTATCTTACCATATTGAAAAAATTGAGGAAGACATGTGCAATCTTACTCCCCTAGAGGAATTTGAACTGGTTGAAAATTTTGAGGAATTGGAGATTGAATATGAGTTACCTTTCAGGGAGTACTATAGTCAGTTTGGGACTGGCATGGGAACTTACAATATTTTTGCAGAATCAGAGAAGAAAATTATTGCTATATCTAATCAGTATTTGAGAGAAAAAGAAACATGGATCATGCACTTTTATGGCATCGATATGCAGAAATGGTGTTGGTGATGGTGTTGTGTTACAGTACAAATTAGAAGGGACAAAGAGTTTTACCTATAGATTGACATGGTCATGCACCAAAAATGCTATAGAATATGAGGCCTTATGCCTTGGACTGATGCAAGCAGAGAGCATGGGCATTAAGATTTTGAATATATATGGCAACTCTGAGTTGATTGTGAATTAGGTAAGAGAAATGCGTAGCAACAAGCACCATTACCTGAAAGCATACAGAAATAGGGTATGGGATTTAATGGAATCTTTTGAAGCCCTAAATATTAATTTTTCCCTAGAGAAAAGAATACTTTGGTTGACTCTTTAGTAGTAAGGGGAGCTAATTTCACCCCTTCTACAGACATAGGAGTCAAGAAAGACAAAGGGATCAAAATGATTTTTAGGCCTGTAGTGCCAGATAGACAAATTTTCTAGCAGGTCTTTGAAAATGATGAACAAATTATTGATTTTATGGTAAGAGAAGCCTGCCTATCTACTATTCAGGAAGAAAATCCAAAAGAAATTGATCATAGCAAGATGTTATTCAGCTTAAGAATAATCATATACCCAGAGGATTGGTCACTCTGGAAAGCCTGTTTGACAATGAAGATAGAAGGAATATTCATACCATGGAAATCAATGAAAAATATATCAAGAAATTGAAATAGAAAAAGAAAAGAAGCTCAAGGTTGGGATCAAATGTTCTCAAGAAGAGGTAGAAGATATCAAATCTCTATGCCTAAAGTACCAAGATATTGTAGCTTGGTCATATGAAGATCTCAAAGTATATGATAAAAAGGTTATCCAACATACCATTGAGCTAGAGCCTAATGCCAAGCCTTTTAGGCAAAAGCAAAGGCCTATAAACCCTAGGATCAAGGCCATAATGAGAGAAGAGCTCTTAAAATTTCTAAAGTCTAAGATCATTTACCCAATTAAACATTCAACCTGGGTAGCCAACTTGGTACCTGTAAGAAAGAAGAATGGTGACATTCACCTGTGTGTAGATTTTAGGAATCTTAATCAAGTGTCACTTAAGGATCACTACCCCCTCCTACAGATTGATCATATTGAAGATAGTGGCATGGGTAGAGAGGTTCTCATTATTGGATGGTTTCTCTGGATATAACTAGATATGGATGAAAAATGAATATCATTTCAAAACAACATTCACCACAAAATGGGGTACATTTGCCTACCAGAGAATGCCTTTTGGACTGTCCAATGTAGGAGCCACATTTCAAAGAGCTATGGACTTTTCCTTTGGAGAATTAATCAACAAGGTCATTCTAATTTATTTAGATGACATGATTGTATTCTCTCATAAGAAGCATGATCATTTGACACACTTGGAACAAGTTTTTCAAAAGTGCAAAGAATTCGGCATTTCCCTCAATCCTAAGAAGTCAATTTTTGTAGTCCATGAGGGAAAGTTTCTAGGTCATGTGGTCTCCAAGGAAGGCATGGCCATTGATCTAGATATAATTAAGTCCATTATTTCTATTCATTTATCTATGAATAAGAAAGCCTTGCAATTTTTCTTTGGGCAAATAAAATTTGTGAGGAAGTTCATCTCTAATTTTGCTCAGAAGGTGAAACCAATATCAAAAATGCTCAAGAAAAATACGGATCTAAAATGGATTGAAATAAGAAAGCAAGCCTTTGATATTATCAAGCAGTCCATTGCTACAGCTCCAATGCTAGTCAATCCAAACTTTAGCAAATATTTTATTCTTTACGCCTATGGAGCCAATGAAAGCTATGCTTCAGTGCTTACCCAAAAGAATGATAAAGGGGAAGAACATCCCATATTTTTTTGGAGCCAGAATCTTCATGAATATCAGGTCAAGTACAATTTCATTGAGAAACAAGTGTTTGTTGTGATGAAGTCACTAAAAAAGTTTAGGCAATACTTAGTTCAAAGTAAGACCCTGATTTATGTGGTTCACCCAGATGTAAGAAGCTTTATCCTGCAAGAAATTGGAAGTAAAAGAGTTGGTTGGATCACTAAAATCCATGAATATTATGTGGAAATACATCCCACCAAGTTGGTAAGAGGTAGAGCCTTATGCCAAGTTTTAATAGAAGCAACAATTTCAACAGTATTGATAGCTTTTCAAGTCACAGAGGATGATCAGATTGAAGAAATAGAACTAGATGATTCAGATTGGGTAGACCATATGACCAAGTATTTTCAAACTGGTGTATGCCCTCCTGGCCTAAATGCATCACAAAGAAGAAGATATAGACTTCAAGCCTTGAAGTATGTATTGTTACCAGAAGGCCTATACAAAAGAAACCTTGATGGAGTTCTCCTAAGATGTTTAAAATATGATCAACAAAAAAAGGTCATAGAAGAGTTTCATGGGGGACCATCTGGAGGACATTTCTCAGGTAGGGTTACAACTTTGAAAATCATTAGAGCAAGCTATTATTGGCCTACTATATTTGTTGATACCTTCAAAGTCACTAGAGCTTGTGATAAGTGCCAATGACATGTAGGAAGAACAAGGATTGAATCATTCCCTCTCAGGCCAATACAAGTAGAAGAACCATTTTAGCAATGGGGGTTGGACTTCATAGGTATCATCAATCCAAATTCATCAATGAGCACAAGTATATTCTAACTACCACAGACTACCTCACCAGATGGGTAGAAGCTATTCCTACTAAGAAATCAGACCAAGATGTAGTGATAGATTTTGTTGAAAGCCTAATTTCAAGGTTTGGTGTTCTAGAGGCTTTGGTGAGTGACAATGGACCAACATTCATAGGGACTAAGTATATTGAGTTTTCTAGCAAGTATGGCATTACTATAAAGAACACTTCAAATTATTATCCTCAAGGAAATGGACTTGTAGAGTCTACCAATAAGAACTTGTTAAAGATTCTGAGGAGATCATTGGAAGGAAATAAGAGAAGTTGGCACCTAATGCTAGAGCAAGATTTGTGGGTAGAAATAATTACTATTAAAAGGACTATCAAGACTTCTCCTTACACTTTAGTGTATGGTAAAGAAGCAGTGTTACCTGTTCACTTGGATATTCCAACACTCAAGCTGATTAACACAGAATAGGAATCCGAGGTAAGTCTAGTTGAAATAAGGTTAACACACCTGCTGAAGTTGGAATAAAAAAGGACTCAGGCATACAAGGACTTCTATAAATACTCAAGTGATATTAAGGCTTGGTTTGATAAGAAGGCTAGATTCAAAAAATTCCAGGTTGGAGACTCAGTTCTCAGGTGGAATGTCAAAAGAGCTAAACCAGGGCATCATTAGAAGTTTGACTCCTTCTGGGATGGTCCTTTCAAGATAATAGAGGCTAAAGAGACCAATTTTTTCTATCTTGAATACATGGAGGGAAACATACAACCAATCCTAGTTAATGGTTTTCATCTCAAACTCTATTATGATTGAAATTTAAAGCTCATTGTAACATATGTACATATTTTGTATCATATTTTCTTTTTTGCACTTTGTATCAAGTTTTATTTTGATAGCATATTATAAAAAAAAAAAAAAAAGGAAAATAAAATATTTATGTACAAAATGTTCTAAGTGTTTACAAGTATACAACAAATCCTCATTCTACATGTAAATGCATTGAGGAAGCAGT
This sequence comes from Wollemia nobilis, assembly GCA_028583015.1. Taxonomy (NCBI): domain Eukaryota; kingdom Viridiplantae; phylum Streptophyta; class Pinopsida; order Araucariales; family Araucariaceae; genus Wollemia; species Wollemia nobilis. Next base: position 986,044 of record JAQPPZ010000599.1, read on the forward strand.
GGAAAAATGAGTGGGCTTCAATCCGAATTCAAATGAACTACAATGTTAGAAAAATTACTTGGGAGTTATATTCCACACTTGAATGAATGATAGCACCAATGGAATTACTTATGAGCCATATCCCACACACAATTATACTGAGAGGGTAGCGGAATAGTGAAAGATCATAATATGGTCATTCTCAAATCTATTTTCGAACAAAAAATGATTTTCAAAGCTCAAAACTTGCTAAAAAATAAACTTGCATTAAATGCTCAAAATTACTATTCCTTAAGGACAAAAAAGGATAAAGTAACTTCATAAAGGTGATATAGCAGGTTTGAATTTGGGCCAATCAAAAAACAAAATGCCACCTTTAGGCCACCAAAAAGAATGAATGTAATTTGATAAACGCGCCAACGGGTAGTTTGCACAACAACTACATTAATGGAAGAGGATGTGCATGCATGGAGAATTAAAATTGATATAAAAGCTGAATTCTACTCATTTCGATGGAGAAAAAAGATCACTAAGTGAAATAAAAGTGGGAACAATAGCTGAGCATTGTCTATGATTTCCAATAAAATATTTGAGAATTATTGATAAAAATGGCTTCCGAAGATACCCAAGATGTCAAAACATCAATGGTAGGAAAATTGGAGCTTTACATCGACAAAGTGGAAGCGGTTGCAGACACTAAATTGACTCTTACATAAAGAATGGACGTCAGAAATAATATCAACAATAGGTTCAAACATGGAGCACCTCTGTCAATCCAAGGTACATGTATCGTCCAATATTTTTTATCCTTTTATATTTGTGATTATGTTTATCCCTACCCAAAGTTAATAGAATCTACAGTCAATTTTTATGACCCAATGGAAAAAGAAGTAAAAATCGCTGAGGGAAAAACCCTATTCAGTATCACTTCCAAGGATTGTCATAAGCTTTTTCTCATAGGAGAACAACCATCCGTGAGGGAAAAATAATTTAAAACAACCCAGGCTAGGTACTATTATCTAGAGAAGTGAGCTCATTATGGTGATCCATTTATAAAATGGGTCTATAAATAGCTGAATGGCATCAAACCTAGAAATGGGTTACCAAAGGCTCTAATTTCCATTGACCAATTTGCAAACTTTGAGCTATATTCTATGCTAGCATGTATGGAGGGTTTGGATTCTGACCAAATGGTGCATGATTGGAAAATAGCCGCTACATACTACATTTCAAATGAAAGAATGTATGAAATCAGATGTAGCCAAGAAGGGTATTTCAGTGATTTTCTTTGACTGACCAACTTTTCTTGCTCAAAGAATTCATGAGCAGCTAGTAAGTATGAAAAGGAGCTCTGATGCCCCTTGTTTCTAGCATTGTTCAAGTCTAGTCTAGATGTTCTTTATGCTACTGTCAGGAACTTGATGCCCTAGATTCCTACTAAGGATAAAAATAACCAAGGTGACCCCATTCTAGTTTATTATTGGACATCTCACTTGAGGAGTTCAGAATTAGTGTACAGATTTAACTTGGAATTTTTGGGACCAACACTTAAGATAATGTATGGAGACTGCCCTAGGATACCTCCTCTAGCCAAGAAAGTGTTGAGAATAGAAGGCACATGGTAAGGAGAATGGTATCTCCTAACATAGGGTACAATTATTAGACTGTATGGCTTCCAAGGTAAGCCTTTTCTGTTACCCCATTTTGTTACTGATAGATTATTTGCATTAGAATACTTGAGGCAATCAGATTCTATCAACTTGAACTATGGCTCTAGTAGGAAAAGGAAGAATCTACTGACTTACCATAGTATTGATGATATCACTATTATGAAGAATCAACAAGGAGAGCAAATGGAGCAATATCTAGACAGGTTGGGTCTATTCTACATTCCTCAGAAATGGAGCTATGAACCTGATGATATATTTAGTAAGAGGAATATAGCCTTGAATGGAGATAAGGCTTATAAATTTGAGAAAAGGCCTAGACCTCATTTTGAGCAAGGCAGAAATAACAAGGAGAATGCTCTCCTAGAATGGAATGTGTCCAATATGGAGCAACTCCCTCCATGGTTAGACTTCTATGAATAAATTGTCAATTTTGACTCAGACAATAATGAAAAACACCAGTTGAAAGAGTCTACCATTAAGGATGTTGAGGAAAAAATAGAAAATAAGAAGGATCCTCAGTCTCAAGAACCCATTAGTGATGAGGCAAAGAAAAATAATAAATAGAATGATGCTAAAATAGCTGACTGGTGGAGGATGAGATGTGAAATTGGGAAGGAGAAATCAAAATTTGGGTTGAAAATAGATGATGAATTCTCTGAGAGATATGATAAGAATGTTGCAACATGGAAACCCAAAGACCCAAAGAATATAGTATTGATCTATAAGAATTCACATGTTGGGTCAGACTCTCCATCCCCACCTTTGGAAGAAGAGAGTCTAGAAGAAGGAGCTGAAACCCCATTAACTACTGCTGAAGTTTTGAAGACTTTCAAGCCTTCAGCTGAACAAAAAGAGAAATTTCCAAAAGGGGCACAGTTGATGAGAAAAATGCATTATTCATATGAAAGGGCAATCAGTACACCTGTTATCCAAACTAAAAGTAGGCCTAAGCACCTAGAATTGGGTGGATAACCCCTAGATATAGACATAGATTGGGTAAAAAAGGATCAAAATTTTATTTTTACACCCCTGAGTTTCATGATTGCAACAACAATGGAGATGAATCCCATAATTGATAAAAAACTATAGGAGCTAGAATAAGAGGAAGTATCTAAAGAAGATATAGAAGATGAGAAAGTAACTACTCAGGTGTTCAAGAGTAAAGATAAAATAACACTAGAAGGGATTGAAAAGGAGGTATCTAAGAAGCAAAAATTAGATAAAGAACAAATTACTAAAGAAACACTTGGTATTGGTGCATAAGAATTGATACAATCAATGCAACACCAAGTTGAAGATATAGTTTTAGAGCACATTACATCAGTAGGCATAGGTATGGTCTCTACCCCATATTCTCCTTATCCTCCTCCTAAATACCCAAAGAAATATCCCTCCCATTTCAAACAAGAGATTGAAACAAAAGAGTCCTCTTTCCCTCATAGTCCTTCTCATGTTTCATTGGTTGATACTGCAATCCAAAAACCTACACTCTCTCCAAAGTTACCTTAAATTCTCATTTTAGCATCTGAAATCCCATCTTATTCATACCCCATCATTTCATCTTCTCCATTGCAAGCACCTTCATCCACCGAACAGTAAATTGTTCTGATTTCACCCCCTTTCCCTTCTACAAGTACCACCTCATTTTCCATAAGTTCACTAATTGCAACAATGGTAGTGGTTATAGATTCCACTATGATCATAAAATATCCAATAGTAATTTCCACACAATTATTGTCAACTGATGAGTCTGCTCTCACTTATTTTGTATCCTCCTCTCCATTTCCTGTGAGTTATCCTACTCAAGCAATTTTGTAGAAGGAACAAGTAGCCTCACAGAAAATTCAATATTTTTGGGTAGAGAAGCTATCCAAGCCTTCCAAGAGGATGGCCACAAAGAGGAGAAGTGTATTTGTAGATCCAGTTTCAAGGCAAAGGATATCTAGATCCATGATTCCCTTGGTGAGCAAGCCTGAAACTGAGATGACTATTCAAGACTACTGCATAGAGGAGCATAAAGAGGATATTGAAAAACTGCTTGCAGAGGATGAATTGGTTGTAACCAAATATCATTTGGAAATATTTTATGTAAAAACTAATATAGAAAAATAAAATGTGAGCAAATTGGAAAAAAAAAGATTGAAAAGCTTCAAAAGACCATTGATAGTCAAAAGCAAGTGGAGAAAGCTCTCAAGAAGGAACAAAAGAGTTGGCAAGAGAAATTCCAAGAAGCTAATAAGCTCAAAGGGCAAGTGGAGGAAAAAAAGAAGAAAAATGAAGAACAAGCTAAAGAAATTCAGAGCTTGAAGTAGCAGATTCAAATTGAAAAGACTAAGTCTTCAGGTTTCTCAAAGGCTGGGCTAAAGAAAGTAAGAAACAAATTGCTTTCTGAAGTTCTGGAAAAATGCTCAGAGTTGCAACCTATGATTGATTATTCAGATGATGCCAGTCACCTTATTCAAAGTATTTAAAGAAGATCTGGATAATTGCACCAAAGAGCTACAACCCATGGTAGTTCCTACTAAGCAAATATACAAACTGGTAGATAGTAGGCTCAGTAATTCATCCAAACCCATTCCCAATAAGGAGTGGAATATTGCTAGATATGCTACCAGAATTATGGTGAAAAACTACAGAGCTCTCCAAAAATCTTGGCTACTATTTGATAAAGTTGAAAATATGATAGAGGATGTGGTAGACATAAGTAAAAAAATGATTCAAAATAGATTCAAAGGTCTGTGGATGGAATATCAGACTTTGCTAACAATGGAAGAAATCAAGAAGAGCATTAATGAGAGCATGTAGGATGAGTCTGAGGTTGATGCTCTAGAAGAACCAATTGATCAAGAGAAAGCTTCACAAATAGTCATTGATATCACAAGGATTAGAGATCTAATGGAGGACCTGGTCAACAGATGAAATGCTACAAATTATGAAGATATTGGTGAGTTACGGTACTTGTCTAAGAAGATAAATGAGACCTCCAACCCCTCTGAATATGATTGGCAAAAAGCCTTGCAGACCCTAAATTTAATGGTGCAATTATTTGGCAATAATATAGAGGAGGATAATGCAGAGCAATCCTCACCTGAAGAAGAATTTAAGCGAGAGCAATAAGATATTGCAGAGGAAGAGGTCCAACAAGAAGAAGATCTAGATAGAGCTACTGTGGACCTTGAAAGAACACACACTTAGCATATTTTTGTACATATATAGTCATGTAGAATTTTTGTGTTGATTTAATTCATTTTTGCTCTAACAATGTCAGAATGTAATAATAATAACATGAGACTAGAGAAGTGTAGATAATAACATTTTTGTGTGAAGGCATTCATATTATTATTTTGAAGAAATTTTAAAAGGCAGTACACAACTATATTTTTGCTTAAAGCATGGGTGCCATTTTGAAAGGAACATCATTAAACTTTATGTTTCTAGTATGGTCTTCATTAGAGTAAGTTTTCCTCTAGGATATTCATGCAATTTTAAGAGGGTAGTCTTCTTATGAAAATTATCCTTTGAGATATTTTTGAAGAAGTGAAAGATACATATATTTTTTGTTTTCAGCATGATATCGATATGAACCTCTACCCTCAGAAAAAATCTATAAAATCTTTTGAGGGTAATGTTCTTATTGAAATTATTCTTTGAAACATTATTTTTTGAAGTAGTGGTAGAGGAACGTGTGTTTCTAGTATGGTTTCCATATGAGCAGTTATCCTCTGGGTGAATTAACAAGGTTTTCAAAGGGTAGTGATCTCATGGAAATTATTCTTTGTAATATTTCATGGAAGAGAAGCATTTTTTGACTCCTGATAGCCAATGAATAAGGCTCTGAGTTTGATGGATTTATGAGAAAATCCACCCAGGAGGTTCTCGAATGTAGGCCCAAAATGGCCACATCCTTAGAAAATGAAAATTATGCTAAGGCATGATGAAACTCTATTTCACACACTTTCTAGTGTATTTTTTAGTAGATCCGCAATAGGATTTTTCCAATTCGCTTGAAATTTAATGTTTTTTGCCTTAAGAGGATCTAAATATCATTTCACTTGGTTTATAGTGTATTTGGATGTGGATTTCAGGCAAGTCCTGAATCTACAAAAAATTTGGGTGATGGTGATGTCAACACGAAAAGAAGTGCAGAATGGTGATTGCTAATTATATTTTCAACAACTAAGTATTGATAAACCCAATTCTATTGAGTCTCAATAGTAATTCAGTGCGAAATGTAGATAAAAGCTATTTTATACAACTAAGGGTGTGAATTGGTAACAAAAGGTTATTTTACACTGCTGAGAGTGCAGAATGCAAATCAAATCTCTTTTACACTGTAGCTAGTGTTGAATGACAACAAAGGATGATTTGCACTAGCTTAAGTGTGGATTGGCTATTCCACATATTAGAAATACAAATATGATATCAACATGATTTATGGTGTGGATTACGGTTTTTTTGAAGCCAAAGAATATAAAAGGAATGTTAATGAGCTGATTGACTAAAGATTGCATCTTGTTTACCTCTAAGTGCATATTACGTCAAAATTCGATTCTATAGGATCAAGGATATAAAATATGATGTCAAAAAATTCAAAGTGTGGAATGGTGCTTTGGTTTTCCCCACCAATTTACAAAATATTTTGGGATTTTTAATCACAACCATCCATGATGAAGATCAATGACCTAGAATTTGCTGATATTTTTGAAGGATTTAAAAGGCCAAAACTTGTCAGATAAGAGTGCATTCAGTTGGAGGATAGGAAGATGAAGCTTCAAGGGTTTTCAAGAATAGGAACTATATGTAGCTATAGATATATGGAAGAGTTGAGCTTTCAAGAACGATCAATGGATGGGAATTTTTTAATCGTTCAAACTCCAACTACCACCAAACAAACCAGCAAGTTGCAGAGGTATGTTGCCATGGTAGATTTCTCACAATGGATTTCTTGGAGCTCTCCAACAAGTAAGATAATGCCAAAAAACTCTCTACTGAGATATAAATATGTAATCTTTGTAATGTCTCCTTATTTTCTTGTTATTTTACAAACTATAAATAGAGGCCAAACCCTCATTTTCAAGGGTCATCTCTGGTGCATTTTCTTACCCTATTGTAAATATTCTTGTGGATTAATAGAAGGAGAATTACTCTGGTTTTTGACTCAAATTTTTCTATCTTTATTATATTTGTGTAAGAGGTTCAAAACTCTGAATTGCATTTCTATTAATACCCTAATGGTTAGTTCATTCCAATTTTGGATTACTAGTTGTGAAGGTAATTGAAATCTGTTCTTGGTTAGATCTGTGTTGTTAGAGATTTTATTTTTGTTAAATCTAACTATTGGTTTATTTTGCTATTTGGATTATCAATATTAGATGTTGAAATTGTTTTTTGCAACATGTCTCTATTTGTGCTTTAATATATGGATATAGCATGGGTTTGGGTACTACAAATTTTGAGTGATGAGACACTGGAAATTGTTCATGGGAGATTTTTGCTATGGTTGCCTATGTTGTTAGCCTATCCAACCACTATTTTACCTAAAATATCTAACCCTTAAACCTTTGCTTAACCATTTTCTCAAAACCCTAAGTGAGAATAATTGTGTCAACACCCTGTTAAAGTTGACAAGGAACCAACCTACTCTGGAGGTTGGATTGAAGATTGCCTTTGGTCCATCCAATGTTGAGTGTTGAGTTGTGACTATCGGGTGCATGCCTAGAAATAAAATTGGAAGATATACAATCAGATTGTCAAGTAAAACTTTATGTCAATTTGGTTCCCAACACCCATGTACATCAAATCAACATATAAAATATAAGGAGGATGCCATTACGTTACCTTTTGTAGTAGAGAGTGGGTTCACTATTACTTTTAAAAAAACCTTTTATTTCTAAAAATAGCCATCAATTTAGGTATACCATGCCCTTGGAGATTATTCAAGGCTATATAAATTTTTCTTCAACTTGTAGACTTGGTCTTCTTTACCTTGGACTTCAAATCCTTGTGGTTGTTGTACATAAACTTCCTCCTCTAAGTACCCATTTAAGAAAGCACTCTTCACATCCAAATGATGTATGCTCCATATTATTTGGGATTTTTTTAAAATTACCATTCTAATTATTTCTTATCTTGTCACTAGTGCAAATATCTCTTCATAATCTATGCCATATCTTTGAGTGAAACCTTTTACAACTAGCCTTGCCTTGTATCTTTCAACACTACCATCACTCTTGTACTTAGTCTTGTAGATCCATTTAGTACCAATACATTTCTTATCATTTGGAAGTTGTACAAGCTCCCAAGTATCATTCTTATGAATTGAATTTATTTCTTCTTCCATTGCTTGCACCCAAACATCATTAGTACAAGCATCCTCAAAACATGATGGTTCAAAATCAACTTGTGATAACAAAGCATAGTTTACCACCTCACCTTTTGGGTCTTCTTCATCATCACCATAAGTTTACAACCTTTGAAATATTGAGGTCTCATGATCAACTTCATGTGCTTGGCTTCTTGTAAGTCTTCTTTTAAAATTTGTATCCAACATTTGGCTTGGAGGATGAGATGTAAGAATCCTCTTATCCTTCTTGCTTGTAGAACTTGATGAGGGGATGCTTGGCTGATTTTCATGAGGAATTGACTCACAAGTGGGCTACTCACTAGCTATATCATCATTAACAACCTTTTTGGACTTATCAACATGGTCATTTTGTTGATCAAAAACTCTCCCTTCATAAAAAATGACATCTCTTAAAATAATAACTTTGTTAGTGATGGGATTGTAAAGTCTATAGCCTTTGATTTCTTCACTATAACCAACAAATATGCATGCCTCACTCTTTGCATCTAATTTATTTCTATGCTGATCAACAATATGTACATAAGCTAAACAACCAAAAACTTTGAAATGATTGACATTGGGATTTTTATCATACCATGCTTCATATGGAGTCATATTTTCAAGTGCACTAGTGGGACTACGATTGAGAATATACATTGTTATGGTAACCACATCAGCCCAAAAATTATTGCTTAATCCATTTTTTTGTATCATTGATATGGACATGTTGAATCCCAAAAGGATAGTCCCCCTTTTGGGATCCTAACTTACATCTCCTTGTGGGGAACACAAGGTGGTCCACCCCAATATAGCCTTGTGTGCTCCATTTCCATGAAGTGCACTAAAAGTCCCCTGGGTGCACAAGTTGTGCACCCCAATCCAAGCTTGCATGCTCCAATAGTGGAGCGCATAAGGATGCTATTGGATGCACACCTTTGTGCACCCGCCTCTAGCCCGTGCACCCTATTGGGGAATGGTGCACATAATGTCCCCTTAGGTTATGCATTCCATGAGGATGTGGAGTGCATAATAGTCCAATAGGTCACACAAGGTTGTGCACCCCCTCATGAAGCCTATGCATTCCAAAGATATGGAACGTGCATAGACCTAGGAAGGGTGCACAACCTATGTGCCTTTAATAAGCTTGTCTGATCCACTCCAATGGATAGCACAAAGTCCCCATGGGTGCACATATTTGTACATCCATCCCCATATTGTGTGCTCCACTCTGATGGAGCACACCAATTGACCCGAGGGGTGCACATCTTCATGCACATCCCAAAACTTGATGTATGCTCTATTACATCAAAGTGAACACAAATACTTGGAGTGCACAATTTATACGCTCCTATCCTAACTGGTGTGCTCCACTCCTGAATTGAAGCACATGACCTCCATCAAGATGCATAGGCTTATGTGCCCCAACCAAAGTCTATGCACCCATTCCATTGGGGTGTACAAGAGTCCAAGTTAGGCACACAAGCTATGCACCCACCTTCGCATTGTGCACTCGATTATAGTGGAGAACACAAAATTGGTTAAGGGTGCATAGCCTGTGCACCCCATTGAGTCTCACACGCTTCACTTCCTTGGGATGCATGAAATTTGAGTGGGTGCACAAAGTTGTGTGCTTGCCTTGGGAGCCATGCGCTCCACTACCCAATGGAGAGCATGCAAGTATTAAATCTAGTGCACTTTGCATGCATGCCCTACCTACCTGCATCCCACCCAATCTAACCCAAAGCCTCCATGTGTCCCATCTATTACCCTCAACCACAATTCCCCTTCTTCTAGTGCATTGGGCCGATAAAGTAACAGTTGACATGGCATGCCCAACCAACCAGAGAGCTTCATCAAACAAAAAAGTGCATGAGGCCCACATAGAAAATTAATTACATGCACTTTATAAGGGAGGTGGCAGAACTATTTTATGCCATTACTAAATGCAGATATTTCTCATCGATGAGATCAAGTGTAGAGAAAATAAAGTAGATAATTTTATAGTCTCATTGCTTGTTCCTATGGCCCACCATTTTGATTACTCTAGAAGCATCCATTTTTAGGGAGAGAATTGGTAAATTATAGGGGCATGGTTTGTTGTAAAAAATACAGTGAGGCCACAGGACCCTAAGGCCCTTGCAATTTTACCATATATAAATAGAGACATCATAGAATAAAAGTAGAAGGAGGTAGAGGGGGTAACAATTTACGCATTTTACCCCACTAAGGAGGATAACCAGTGCTACCCAATTCTTTTAAGAAGTCTCTACATGTGGGTATATAGAGGCATCACCTTTCTTTCCTCTATCTACAACAAGTGGAGCACAAAAATGGGCTAGTTGACATGCCCAAGGGTGTATCACTCCTCAAATTTATTGTCATGGCTCGTAGTTTCCTACGACTCTAGGAGCCGATCAATTATGGACTACAAGGGCTAGGTAGTGGCTCAGGTGTTGACCGATAGAATGAAATAGGTCTTTGGATTAGCCACTACATCGAGGGTGGTGGACTTTTAGACACTGGCCCTCCAATCCAATTATATGTTAAACACTACATTCCCCCAAACTCTGCTAAAAAAAGGGAGGAATAGGCCATTCAATTTCCCTATTAGGAAGTTCCTACTTCAGCCCTAGGAACAAGATTATTTTGATATGATTAATTATATATTGGGTTTTAAGGACCTAGAGTCGATTATGAAGGAGGTGATATTTTTAATCCTCCAGTGTAATAGGATGGACAAGACTCCTCTCTACCAGTGGGAGGATATAATTAGTGATAATTTGGATCAGGAGTTACAGCAGTTACAGAAGACCATATTGGATGATAAGGAGGATATGCCTCCCTTCTCCTATTATTATTTCTTCATTAATTTATTTGTAGCACAATTGGATAAATATTTTGTGACCCAGCTGGGAGGAGTGACTCACCAACTATACAAGACCAATTATTATGCATCCAAGAGGGGTGCTCCAGTTACCAAACCTTCTTCAAGAAGGTCCTCCTCATAGTCCACTTCAGATTGTGCGGATATTTACCAGATAGAATAGGGGTAGGAGTAAGAAAATTTTTGCACCAAGTAGAAGCGAGGTATTACTTTTACGTAGAGGAGTTTTCCTACATTGGAATATATGGGTCAAATATACCCTTGAAAGCACTCTCAATACACTGTACAACTTCCATCACCATTCTGGAGATCACTTGATAGATGGCTAAATAATTCAAGATCATATACCTAAGGAATAAAGGACCAGTGAAGTGGCTGCCGATTCCCTGCTCAATGGGCCCCTAAACATATCTCGGTCACTTTACCATGTTGCGGACTATCTAGAACATAGACACCTAATGTTTCCCATAAGTCACTTGGAGAGCCTACGATCTAGATGACCATCACAAGAAGAATTTTATTGGCAAGCCCGCTCTTCTGCAGGTCATACATACTAAGGATAAATTTTGAAAATGAAATGTAGTAGACCCTCATAAATAATCAAACTTTGGACCTAGTATGGAAAATGGTCAACCGACCTTACAACAAATTAAAGGTTTTTGGTGAATATAGTGCCCACCTGAGGTTATACCAGGGGTTGTTAGTTTATAAAGTGTTTATACTAGTCTCTAAAGCCCCTACAGAAGAATTTGAGGACCCCACCTTTCAAATTGTCCAGCAAGACTCTGACCTTGTCAAGGTCATGATGAAAATTATAGATGAGGCACAACAAGAGGAGGCCAAACTCCCTTCATCTTCTAGTACCCTCGTTGCCACCTCAAAAGGGAAGGAGTTGGCTATTGGACCATATCAACAATGTACCACCTCATCTGCATTAACTTTCATATGCCCAGATGAGCAGGGCCAGTTGGTAGAAAACCAATGTTCTTTGTATTCTACTACCTTAGTGGTCAACCAAGAAGACCATCAGGTTACCCCCAAGGTCATGAAGAGGATAACTAAATTTTGGGGTTTATAAAATATACTTAGGGACTATAACATGCAAGAGAAAAGTCCCACACAGTCCCCTCCCTACAAGAGAGCAAGCACTAAGTATTTGACTTAGGGAATTAAAAGTCTCATGATGTCAAGGGTTAGTGACACTTGCAAATTCATGACTGATGAGGAGGACCAAATTTAGGACATGGAGGAACAATGGTCTCCAAGTAAAGGGGTTGTAAGACATAGGAGAACCATTATACAGAAGGCAATCGACATGTATACTACCACCTTCAAAATCCTACTGCTACCTAGTATGAAAGAGGCCACCATTGATACAAGTAAAGGTGTCATCAAAGCAACAACTGCATCCATTGATATGATGAAGTCATAGCTGGACTCCTAAGAATAGGTGGTAGAGGTAGTAGAAAAATAATTAGAAGAATGGAAGGAAAGGGCTGTCAAAGTGGGATAGTTGTAGCTCAAGGTCAAGTAACTTAAAAGCAAAGTTGAAAATTTGAAAATGCCCACTCCACAGGCCAGCGTTCATCTTGGATCGGTTGATGAATTGAAACAAGATATGAAAGATAAGATTCAAGAGAGAATGAGGGATTTGGAGTCCACCCTCATGAATATTTATGCCACCCAACATTTTTTTGGCCTCATACAAAACCACCTACAATAAGGCGAGCAAAGGGTGAATGCTATACTCCCCATATATTGAAGATTTCAGGAAGACTACATACCTATTTTTCTAATGATAGCCATCTTGTCTGATGATTCCTTCTGATTATTTGTGGAGGAATTTATCAAGGTTTTTACATTTTTACATAATAATAAAATATGGCTCAGGTGGAGATAGGAGGTGGCAAATTCTGAGAAAGAGTCCAATGAGGAGCTGGTAGACTGCAACCTCACAATTGAGGATTTTAGGTTGGCTCCCAATATTAAAAAAATTATTTTCCAAAATATTCAAGAGTTTGATTTAAACTCTAGTGATAAATTATCAAAGCACTTCATGGCCTTAGTAGATATGGTGGACCACCTATGTGTTTTCACTAAAAAAAATGTGCAATGGCCAAGGGATCGGGTGAACAAAGCCACGCAGGATTTGAACATGTTATTATTCTCAATAACATTTCATGATGAGGCATGGTAATTCTTTGACCAGGCCATTCAAAACTTGATAATGGGAGTGGAGCCCATTTCATCTAAAACATACGTACCTGGGAGTCCATAGCTTATAGCACAACGCAGTACAGGAGAAGATATGCAACCACCACCTACATGAGAAAAGAGCATGGGCTACATGTCCATTTTTAATTGCATCTCATTTTTTAGTACGACATGATTCGTCCAACTGGAGTAAACAATTACAACAGTCAGGAGAGCCTGCTCTCTAAGAAATAGGATACTACATCTAGAGATTTTTTATCAAACCTCTAAGAGATAGAAGCCCAGGTATATCGTCATCTACTATTTTAGTCATATTCTCCTTGTGTTAGCTTGTCTACCTTCCTTAACACCCTTTCTCTTGTCATTCACTAGAGATTTCTTGAGGTGCATTGTTCACTGTGATTATTTCCTATGGAATGGGCTGGATTTGAGAGCTCTTACGTCACTACAATCAATACGGAGAGAAGATACCCCTTGTTTAGAATATTAAAATTGAGGGTTTATTGTAATTCAATGGCATATAAGGATAAAGCACTCTACTGATCTTTCTTATGTAAATATCTTTTATATTAATGAAAATCTCAACTCTTCCCTTGGCATCTTTTGTGTGAATGTTTTGTGTTAGCTTATTCATGTATTACTATAATCATAATCTATGAATAACACCTTCTATCGCTAGTTTAATAATTTTTATTACATTACGTCATTTTAGTGGATTAAAATGAACTAGTTCTCCTTTCATCAATCTTTTCTAATGTCACTTAAAACTTGCTACGACTACCCAATGGACATGGCACCGGTCTGGTCTTAATAGGATTTATTATTGATAGGTTTGGTAACTAAAATACCAATGTAATATAAAAGAATATTTTATCTAGCTTAGTAGGTCTTTGCATCATATAAATCCATTAGAAGAACCCACCATTTGGGGTTTCCTTACCCAATATAGTCTATCTAGAGCTATCCGAGGTAATATATTCCTAGGTTAAAGAGGTGGATCATCCAGACTCCATAGTGCTAGTTGTGATTATTAGAGTCTTCCACGACGTTACAATATTCCAAGGGTAAGCGAAAAAACTCCACAACAGGACACAAGTTACAACAGACATGAAATAAAAGATAATGATCCAAAAAATACATTATATTACCATAATATACCTATAAATAGGCATTACAAAGCATAGGTTATGGATAAGGTTGTATTAAATAATGATGGTACAACCTTATCCATTACAAAAACTAACAACTTATTAAAAATAAATTATGGTAATACATTATTCCCTATCATTCCTCCCCACTAAGAAAGCATTGGTCCCCAATGCGTACAAGGGTGGAAGAGAAAGAGGGAAAGAGCCAAGAGTATTGGGTACAACAAAAAATGTACTCCTATTACAAAAGAAGAAGACCAAAATGACAAGTTTGAATAGGTCTTCAAAAAACCAAAAACTATTACTGGCACTATATTAGGCTTCGAAAATGCTCTCCAACAATTGTAAACACTGCTATGCCAACATAAAACTAGATGGATCCCTCAATTCGATAGAAGAAAGCAGTAGCTAATGTGTCAGAGAAGGTGCAGTAGAATATTCCTCGAACCACATGGACAAAAGGTGCCAAGTTGGAAATTAAATTTTTGGTTTTAATTGTGGGCCACACACATTAATGAAAGGTGCACATTAATGCAGGGTAACTATTTAATGCACATTAATGAAGGGTAACAGACATTAATGAAAGGTGACATGGATATGCGCATTAATGAATGGTAATGGATATTAATGAAAGGTGACATGGATTAAATGAATGCAACATGGATTAAAAAATTAAATGACGGTTATTGATTAAATTAAATTAAATAAAAATTTAATTTAATTTAATTAAGGGTTATTGAATGAAAATGACCATGGAAATGCATTTAATGAAAATGGTTTTTAATTGTGCCATGCATTAATGAAATAAATTGCACATTTAAAAATGCCATCATTAATGAAATAAATTACACATTTAAAAATTCCATCATTAATGAAATAAATTACGTATTTAAAAATGTGTGGCAACTATAATGGATAACAAGGTTGTAAGTTGTAGAAAATGTAGATATTGGTTGGAATGCGTAGTAATACCCTAGAAAGCATGCAAAAAGTTGCATATCGGGTGTTGGAAGGGTTTCTAGTTGTGGTGGATTTGATGAAAACCATGGCAAGCTCGATGGACCATGGTCAATGGGTAGAACAAGCAACAGATACCACGGGCAAGGCTGATAAGTAGGAAAATGGTGCAGGGGCCAAGGAATCACCAAGAAAATAGAAGTTGAGAGGACATGTAGGAAATATGTGAAGGGTAATGTAGTGGTGATGTGGTGTGTAGAGTGAGGAAGCAACGCTAGAAAACTAAGATCAGAACTTCAAAGCCACAGAGAGCTCGAGCAAGAAAAAAATGGATCATGATAAAATGTGTGCAAGAGAAACCACAATCTACAACTACAGTGGGAACTACATGAAAGGGTAAAGCAATAGTGATTTCTAGTGGTAGGAAGTGATGGAAAGCTCCAAAAATTAGCTATATTCATTAGAAATTTGTGTGATTGTGGTAAATAATAGGAAACCATCATTTGAGAGAAGAACCATCGAGCAAGAAGACTGCAATAGAGAAATTTTGGATGATATGGTAGTCCATGAAGTGCAAGAAGAAAAAAAAAATGACAGATGAAGGAACATCTTCTACCAAAAAAACATGATCTTCAAATGAGCTCATATCTACAATTTCTTGAGTTGCATGATCTGCAATAGATAAAAGGTCATCACCATTAGCAACATCATATAATGGCAAGATGATGGGTATTTTACCTATAAATCCTAGTTTGATTCTAGGTGTTGCTTCAAAATATTTAGTATATGGATCAAGTTCTTCATCAGTGAGATCTACGTCAGTAGATGCGACCATTTCAAATTTGAACTGCTAAAAGCTAGCGATCATAGCAGCTTGGATCTACTAAAAGTTGGTGATCATAGCTATGTGAAGCTAAAGTGTCATGGTGAGGTTTATAAGTCTATCAAAGACCTCATTGAGCTTTGAATTGAGCATGGTGACATAACGATGATGAGCAAAAAAATAAAAATGGAGTTTGAGATCATCAAATCATGCAAGGCCAAAGTGATATGAGATCGTGTACGGAGTAAAGAAAGATTCGTAAAGCCTACAAAAATATTTGTAAAGGAAGTAAAAGGGTCCATAGACTAGATCTATGGGAGGTGTTCTCATTCCTTGTTTGAACCAAAAATGGCTTGGAGGAAGAGGATACTTGCCTACTCCATAACCTGCTCTAATACCAGTGATATGGACACATATTACAACAAACACAAAATAGAAGATAATGATAAAAAAAATGTATTGTATTACCATAATATACCTATAAATAGGTATAACAAAGCATAGGTTATGGATAAGATTGTATTAAATAATGACAGTACAACCTTATCCATTACAACAACTAACAAATTATTAAAAATAAATGATGGTAATACATTATTCCCTATCAAACTTGCTCCCTATCATTTTAATAATGGTTTGATTCTTCATTTATTCTACCCCATTTTGTTGATGTGTATAAATTATAGTAAGCTATCTTTTAATTTCAAGCTTGTCACAATAACTCATAAACTGATTTGAGAAAAATTATCACCCATAATTAGCCCTTAAACATTTTATTCTATATCCACTATCATTCTCAACAAGGGATTCAAACCTCTTAAATACATCAAATGCTTCAACTTTATGTTTCAAAAAATAAATCCAATATTTCCTTAAGAAATATTCAATAAAAGTGATGAAATATAATGACTTACCCAAGATATTTTTTTTCATTAGAACACATATATCAAAATGAATAAGCTACAGTGGTTAATAGGTCTTCCATGCTCTACCTTTTGAAAACTTCTCTCTTGCATTTACCTTTAGCAAAACCTTCACAAACCTCCTCGTGCTCTTCAACTTTTTCAAAACCATAAACTAATTCTTATGAAGTTAATAGTTTTAGGATTTGGAAATTCAAGTGACCATATCTTAGATGCCACAACCAGCCCTTGTCTTCAAATTCTACATTTGTGAGGCTACTTCTATTACCTCCTAAATTCAATAGAATTTTTTTTTTTTGAAATTGGGACAATTGTAACAACTCTATTGCCTATATTTGTTTCATAAATAATGTATTGTTTATTATGAAACACAATCCTTTAATTATTTTTATAGTGTTATCCAAAACAAAAAATTTTGTTTTCAAATTTGGAGTAATATATATTTTTTATATGTTTCTTAGCTTATTTTATGTTTATATCCACAAGTCCTTTTGTGGTAACATCCATAGATTTATTTTCACCAAGCTTGATCTTGATCTTGAAGCTTTTAGCCATTGTATAGAATAAGTCATTATTGTTGGAAATATGATTGGAGCAATTGGAAACTAAATACCAAAATTCTCAAGGACAGATTTTTAAACTTTTCTACATCATAAGAATAAGTGGATTGGTGGATCATCCTCATTCTCATTAGCATAATCAACTCTTCTACTTTCATTGCCATATTTAACTCTATATTCTTTCTCAAAATTCCCATACCTCTTACAGTGATAATAGTGCATATTTATTTTATAAAACCTACTATAGACACCCAAAAGTCACACATTGCCTCTTTCCACATCTTCATGGTCAATCAATTTACAAAAACCTCAAAAATTGCATAAATTGACTCAAAACACTATTCATTTATTAAAATCACTATTCATCATCCTTATCCCCCTTGGGCTAGCTAAGCCCCTTCCTATGCTTAATCATGGGTCCTCACATGACTGCCATCATAAATCAACTAAATTTGAACTCTTCACCATGTTCAGCAAACACTTTATGGGCAAAATTCAACAACTTTAGTCAAAACCTGCTTTATGGCTAATCACATGCTTAATTAAATCTAATCGTTATTTAATATAAGCCTGCCACCTCACCTAGTCTACTTTGACTAGCCTAGCCTAGCCTTGTCACCTCTCATCCATATATTTCTCCACCTCACATTCCCCTAGGCCATAAATGAGAAATGGAGACTTTTGCACACAAAAAGTAATTTTAAATTAGAAGATATTTGCAAAAAGGTTTCAATAAATGCCATTTGGAGACTTTCCTCCAAGTCATTATGACTAGTATATGGGTGAGGGATTCTCTCACCTAGTCTCATTTATGAGATAGGACACCTCAAAGGACACTTCTTAGGTGGACACCTCACCACATACACCTCATAGGGGAAATATAATTGGACACCTCACCCCCTCCCCTAGAATTGGCCAAGTCTATAAGTAGAAGGCCATTTTCACTATTTTAGGGATTCCAACTTTAGCTTACAAAAAATCTACAAAAATCACTCTAGCCACATAAAATCCATCACACATCCATCCCACTCATATAGAAATATTATTTTGTTGTATCCATAACATTCCTTATGATCTAGACAGGTTATCAACATCAAAAATATCATTTCTAAAGGTGAACTGTCGAATCAACAAAGGAGCAATCACATCAAAAAAAGCCCAAAAATCTTATTGTTCAAGTTTGGCAAAAAAAATACAATTTTGCATGCCCTTGTACGAACTTCCTAGTTCAAACTAGGTTCTCGCCCACCTGTACAAACCTCTTCTATAACAAAAAAGAGTTCAAAAAACATGCAAATATGGTTTAGTTAAAGGTTCTATATTATTTTATACAACTTTCTTTATGTATTGAGCTATTTTAGAGAGTATTTTGTCTTCATAAACATGGGGTTTGACTGAGGCATGCCCCTTAACACTCTAATTAGATTTTATAGGTTAACAGGTACAAAGAATACATCAAAATAGAGATGGCTCACAAGAAAGAAGGCCATATACACTAAGGAAAAATCAAACGAGAGATCTTGCTATCTTTGGAACACATATAAGATGGTTTCATTTAGGAAGAGCTAATTATAGCCTTAAAGGCAAGTATTGTAAAAGGGTATTTCAATCTCTAATCTCTCTTTTCATTTCAATAACAAAGTAGTGGATTACTATAATTTTGAATGAAGTATTATAGTGTAATTGTCTCTTTTGCATGATTTCATTCTAGCATGCCTAATGGGACTCCCACCAAGCAATAGATTAATCATCATCTAACACATCTTGTGGACTATTTATGTTTGGCAGGTAATTATTGACTTTGAATAATCCCACATAAAATACCTTGAGACATAGTTCAGGCCACATCATGAAAGGTTTGTTGGTGCATTAGTGAGCTTCAAGAGGTTAGAGAGTATACACTTGGGCGTGTGAAATTCCTAATCTGCCTCAAAATTGGTCCCTAAAGCACATGTATTAATTTCAGACACCCCATCAACTAGAAAGGTAAGTCAAGACAGGTTAAAATCCTCATGTTCCTGGGGATTGTGTGCCCCCATACCTAGACCCCAAACCACCTCTTTCCATGGTGTATGCAAGGTGAAATAATTCCTTGTATTCTTTTACAACATCTAATTAGTTTCCAATTCCAAGTATTTTTCTTATTGCAAGTATATGTGTGATATATTGAGGTTTTTGTGTCTCCATTGAGTAAATATTTGACTTTTGGTTCTTCTCTGTGTAGGCAACTATCCCAAGAGTATTCAAAAGTTGAAAAACAATCATTAGGATCACAAAACTAGACAGACCAGTTCCTGACACTAGGTTCACATGACCCCATGTGAACTTTTGATAGAAGATAGGTTCACACCTTGGGGTGCAAACTTACCACACAAACATAACCTTAGAGAGGAGAGAGAAATAGAGGACTTTTCATGCACCTGGATGCAGGTATTGTGCTAATACGATGTTCATATTTACATTTTGAGGTTAATCTTATCATTTGGGTTGTCATTTGACCTTTCGCATATGCTTGGTTGTTCTAGTTAGTCTTTAAAACTACTTTCTAGACTAGTTTCAATTCTTATCATTTCAATTTTTTTCATTTCAATTCCAAAAGCATTAGCCTATCTTGATTTCATGAGGATGCACTTAATCTAGATGTTAATTCCAAAAGCATCTAAATATAAATTTTAATTCCAAAAGCATCCTAGTCTATATTTCAATTCCAAAAGTATCTTAATCTATATTTCAATTCCATAAGCATCCTAGTCTATATTTTAATTCCATAGACATCTTAGTTTAGATTTCAATTCAAAAAGGTATCTTAGCTTAGATTTCAATTCAAAAGGACATCTTAGGTTATATTTATTTAAAAAATACACTTAGGATAGCTTTTCTTCTGAATTAGTTTATGTAAAATACACACCCACATACCCATGTGATACCAATAATGTAAGGATTGGATTTCATCATCAATCCCACTCGAGATTGGTGATGTTGGATTTATCCTCCATAATATCACCTCTTGTCTAGTCACCGTAGTAGCATCCCAAGAGTGGTCTACTGGCCTTAATACCTAGGCGATCCCCCACTTTTGAGTGTTGGTTATCAAGATTTAATCACTGGAAGGTACCTTCAAAATGGGTAGTTTTAGAAAGCCTTTTAAAAATAATTAGTGGGTGCAAATGATCATTATTGTGCATGCATTAAACATGAGGGTTAAGAAAAATTTAGGTTTTACCGGTAGTAGCACATTGACAGTGTGACCTCTCTTTGTGAGAGTATATTGAATCATTCGAGCATCTTGAGTCTTCCCCCTTTGGATACCATTTTACTGTACCAGGTTCCATTTAGGTTGCCAAATTTTATATTGGAAAAATAGTTCTATTCTGCATGCCTTTGGGTACTGTAGGAAGTTTTATGCTATGACATACCTATTTCAAGTAGAATTCACCCATTCCTATGGTTTTTTCTTAGGATGGATATAGTACTCTCATAAAAACACACAAAAATAAAAAAATATTTTCTTATTATTGAGTCTCAAAAAGTGGTTATAATAGCATATCAAAATTGCTCACAACTCAATTTTTTGATTGTCCCACATTTTTATATACATATAGCACTGCAGAGTCTATTTTCAAGTGGTTCACACTCCCCCATGTAAACTTCTTGGGTACAAATAAATTTATACCCCATGGTGCAAACCTATATTTTCGGATATAAAACTGCATAGAATTTTATACACAATGCACAAAGTATCTACACAAAAAAAATACACCCTCTATCCCTATTATCTCGAGGTTCATACCCCCATGCAAACTTTTAGGTATAGAAGAAATCCACACCCCATCATGTGAACCTATTTTCTAGATCACAGAATAACATCAATTTTTTCACATAGCACAGAAAGACCTCACATAGTAAAAATACATTATCTATCTTTGTCTTCTTGAGGTTCACACCCCTAGTGTGAATTTTTGGATATAGGAGAAATTTGTACCCTACCATACAATCATGTATTTTTAAATACAGTAAGATTCAAAGCCAATCACATAGTTTTTTAGAGCCCAAATCCCACACCTTTTGGTTGTTCCTGTACTAGTACACACACTATCATACATGTTACATGTAGTCAAATGCATGAGGCTCTTTACAATGCCACTGAGGTTGCTTGTTGCACTTTCATAGTCAGATATGCCTCCTCCTCTCAGACTAATGATCCACCTTCTGAATCTAAGAAGGTTACTTCTGTAGCTCCACGAGATTTTTTGACTAGGCCATAGGAGCCTAAGGTGAGTCCCATATCCCTATAGGCCCAAAATGGCCACATACTTAGTAAAAATTTGTATAATTTTGACTAAGTGATAAAATAATCATTCCACAAACCTTACAATATGATTTTAAGCAGAATTAGGTCAGAAGATATGAATTCGTTCAACAGTTAGTGAAGTTTTCATGTTTGGAGCAATTCCGGGTGATTTCACTCCAACTTCGAAATGATGGCAGATCTCAAATATACAAAATTTCCTAAGATATGATGACGTTAGTGGTAGAAAAGTGTGGAATTGCATTTTTGTATATTGAATATCTGATTCTGAGAAGGTCCTTTTGTTTTCGACTCCGGATTAATGCTACCTTCAAATCTGCAAAATTTTCAAAGAGATGATGATGTCACTGGAAAAAAAATGTAGATTGGTGATTCGGGGAATGAACAAGTCTTTCCTTTCTAGAATTAAGATAATATGGGGTGACAAAATAATGAAAGTGTGAGTTCATGACAGAAGAAGTATGTGACTAGATCTGGACTTGGATTGGTGATTAGTATTTGGTCTATCCAGAATGAAATCAACAAAGGCTATAAAAAAGAGGTGATGTCATCAATATTCTAATATGGATTAAAGAATATAATACTGAATATGATAGATCCTAGAGCAGATTCGATGTTCAGATATTAGAGATCAAGATTGGAGATTCTATTTCTTCTGATTAAAATATGGTGTCATCAATTTTAAAGCGAAATGGCATTTATATCATGCTAGATTGAATTTGAATTATGTGATGAAGAAAATCAATGGTGTTGGTTCAGCTACCAAATATTTATGGTTTAAAAGATATTTTTGTGTCATAATTTGTAATAGTTGGCTGGAAGGTGAAGTATCGAGGGTTTTCCAAGAGGAACAACCCTCGATACTAGGTCTTTCAAGAGGAAAAACCTTAATTTTTTCTTTCATTGTGAGTTACCTCAAAGAGGGGCTACTGTTATCAGAAGTTTAGATCAATATTTTATTGAAGAAGAAGATATTCTAGAAGAAAAACCAATAGTTACCCCAAGAAGGCCTACAACCAAAAATATGGCACAAAATGTGGTTTCTAATCAACCACTACAAAAGTACCCTAATTGGGATTCAACTGGGCCCCTTAGATTAGCCCAAATGGATGCCATCCCCCAAGCTATATCTAAGGAAATCCCCATGTATGATGGATTTGGTAAAATAGCTTATGAACACTACAAAGATATCTTGAATATAGTAGTAATCCATAATATAAAAGAGGAAAATATTATTATCATAATTCTAGCCCTATCCTTTCGTGGAAATATATTGCATTCGTTTAGAACTCTAGAAGATAATTCTATCACTTCATGGAAATCATTGGCTGAGCGATTCATAGAATAATTTAATGAATCTGCTTATCCCTTTTCTATTCTAATAAAGTTTATAGCCATGCAAAAAACCTAGCAAGAAACTATCTCAGATTTTAATTTGAGATTTAGCAGAACATGGAAGAGAATTCCCCCCACTACTAGACCAGTTGCATGTTTGGCTTATATGTATTATATTTGATCCCTAGGATTAGAACTAGGTTTGCAAACACAACAATCTAAAGTAGAAACCTTCCCCCAATTTTATAATGTAGTCGTCCATGCTGAAAATATCTTGATCAATATGGGAAGAATTCCCCTCAAAATCACGTTGCCCTTTAATTCGAAAACCAATAGTAGCCATGAGCAATCCACAAGGCCCTCCTACATGGACCCAATTTCTTTACCATCTCCATCTCCACAAATGAATTTGATTCCTCGGTCTAAACCTATATTCTCCACACCTCCTTTTCCTCCCCTTCCTTCTCAACCTTATTAAGAATTGTCTACTATTCTGGATATACAAAATGTCATGAAAAATCTGAGTAACAAAATGAATTCGATGGAAAAGAGATAAAAAAAGGTCACAATAGAGGAGATTCCCATATGCAAACAAATATCAAAGGCATGGTCTTGGTAATAGTACTGGGGTTAGGGTGAATGCAGCATATGAGAAGCCAGGGTGTTCTGCAGATACAAATTTTGTAAATTTTTGGTGTTTGGTATGCAATGATCCCCATGACTCACAATATTATGTGATGTATCAACACCATGTTCAACAACCTATGGATCAAGATGAAAGGAATTAGAAGGGGAGGGTTAATATGTTATGTCACCTTGATCATATCATGGTTGGAAAAGAGTTAGAGGAATAAAGTCCTATTGTTGTTATGACAAGGTCTGGAAAGAAATATTTACAAGTAGACCCCTAGAATATGGGACAATTTTAGGTCCATTCTCAAAAGAAAGTTGATTTCCCCCCACAAAATAGTGACACTTTTACTATTCCTCGAGCTAGAGGGAAGGAGAAGATAGATAGTTTCCCTAAAAATACCAAAAGATAAATATAAGGAGATAGAATGAGATCCAGGGATGAGAATCAATAAAGGCTCAAGTTCCCTTCTATTACCAAAAGACAAAGATTAGAGGCAACCCAAAAATACAAAAGAAAATATGGTGAGCCAGACAGAGGACTGAAAATACTATCCTTGACCAATTATGAGTACAACATTGTTGAGGATATGAAAAGGCTTCCATAAAAAGCTAGCCTGTATGACACTCTTTTCATTTCAGGCCAGATTGACTTGCTTAAAGCTTCTCTGAGTAAAAATACCCAAAATAGACCAACCACCACCATCCTTAGTATAGCACAAGAAAATAAATAAATGACACCTGTTGTTCTAAAAAACAAACCTCCCCCTTTCTACATATCCTTAAGAATGGAAGGATGGGTAGTCTAAAATTGTATGATTGATTCAAGAGCATCAACCATAGTTATGCCTAAGGCAGTCTATGAAGAAATGGGTATGGAATATACCCAGTCTTGTCATGGAGTGTTGCAACTAGATGGGACACCTGTCAAGATAGTTGGGGTTATTACAGATGTACTAATGAGGTTGCATAGATATCTTGAGGTAAAAATGGTGCAAGAAATAGTGGTGGTGGACTTAGAACCCTATTTCAGGTTATTCCTCTCGAGATAATTTACTGTAAAGCTAGGGTTATGTATGTACATGGATTATTCTAGCGTGGTAATCCATTTCAAAGGAAAAATGATAAGGATAACACCTGCGAAACCAATTGCTTATCATATTGAAAATATTGAAGAAGATATGTGCAATATTAATCCTTTGGAGGAATTTGAGCTAGTAGAAAATATTGAGGAGCTAGAAATTGAAGATGAGTTGCATTTCAAAGAAAAATATAGTCAATTTGGAACTAGTATGGGTACATACATTATCACAACTAAATTGGAAAAGAAACTTCCTGCTATTTCTAATCAATCCCTAAGAAACAAGGAAACATGGGTGATGCATTTTGATGGTGCTAAATGTAGAAATGGTGTAGGGGTTGTGTATTTCTACAATCACATTCGTAAGGGATAAAGAATTTTTCTTACAGACTGACATGGTCATGTACTAACAATGTTGCAGAGTATGAGACTTTGTGCCTCAGATTAATGCAAGAAAAAAACATGGGCATCAATATTTTGAACATATATGGTGATTCTGAGATGATAGTCCATCAGGTAAGGAATAAGTGTAGTAGTAAGCACCATTACTTAAAATCTTACAGGAATAGGGTATGGGACCTAATGGATTCATTTGATGCCCTAAATCTAAGTTTTACGTCTAGAGAAGAGAATCACCTAGCATATTCATTGGAAACAAAGGGAGCTAATTTCAATCCTCCTATAGATTTTGGAACTAAGAAGACCAAGGGAATTAAAATGGTTTTTAGACCTGCAATGCCAGACAAGCAGATATTCTAGCAGGTTTTTGAATGTGATGAATAAATTTTGGATTTTATGATAAGAGAAGCATGCCTCTCAACTATCCAAGAGGAATACTTGGAGGAAATATATCAGTAGGACTTTATCCAACTAAGAAACAATCATATTCCAAGGGGATTGGTCACCCTTGAAAGTCTATTTGATAATAAAGATAGAAATAAGGTTGAAGCCATGAAGGTAGGTGAAAATATCTATAAATAAGTGGAGGTCAGAATAGGAAAGAAGCTCAATATTGAGATCCAATGTTCACCTGAGGAAGCATAAGAGATAAAAACTTAATACTTAAAATACCAAGATACTATGGCTTGGTCATATGAAGACCTTAAGGTGTATGACAAAAGGATTATCTAGCATACTATTAAGTTATAACCCAATGCTAAACCATTCTGATAAAAATAGAGGCCTTTCAATCCAAGGATAGAAGCCATTATGAGAGAGGAACTCTTAAAGCTACTAAAGGTTAGGATAATATATCCAATAAAACATTCCACTTGGATAGCCAATTTGGTACCCGTAAGAAAGAAGAATGGGAATATATGCCTATACGTAGATTTTAGAAATCTGAATCAAGCATTCCTCAAGGATCAATATCCCCTCCCTCAGATTGACCAGATCTTACAAGTGGTAGTTGGAGTAGAAATATTATCACTATTGGATGGTTACTTTGGATATAACCAAATTTGGGTAAAATACGAAGACCAATACAAAACAACTTTCACCACAAAATGGCGTACATTTGCCTATCACAGAATGCCCTTTGGGCTGTCTAATGTTGGATCTACATTTTAGAGGGCCATGGACTATGCCTTTGGTACACTTATAAACAAAGTTATTATGATTTACCTAGATGACATGACGGTTTTTTCTCATGATAAAAATGATCATCTATCTCATTTGGAATAGGTTTTTCAAAAATGTAGAGAATTTGGTATCTCAATGAATCCTAAGAAGTCATTTTTTGTAGTAGATGAGGGAAAACTATTAGATCATGTGGTATCAAAGGAAGGTATGGCCATAGATCCAGAAATAATTAGAGCAATTATAGCTATTCCTTTGCCTACTAATAAGAAGACCTTGCAATATTTCCTAGGTCAAATCAATTTCATTAGGAAATTCATTTTTGATTTTGCACAGAAATTAAGGTCTATATCTAAACTACTCAAGAAAAAGGTAGAGTTCAAGTGGACTAAGGAAGTAAGCTTTTGAGGTCATCAAGAAATCCATTGCAACAACCCCAGTCTTGATAAATCCTGATTTCACTAAAGATTTTATTCTCTATGCTTATGGAGTTGAAGAGAGTTATGCCTCGATACTCACCTAGAGAGATAATCAAGGGGATGAATACCCTATGTTCTTTTGGAGTTAGACTTTACATGATTATCAGGTAAAATATAACTTTATTGAAAGACAAGTTTTCACTGTGATGAAGTCGTTAAAGAAGTTTAGACAATATCTGGTACAGAGCAAAACCCTGGTATATGTGGTTCATCTAGATGTAAGAAGTTTTATTTTACAAGGTGACCTAGGTTATAAAAGGGCTCGTTGGATTACTAATATCTAGGAATATGATGTAGAAATATGTCCCACCAAGCTGGTAAGAGGTAGAGCCTTGTGCCAAGGATTGACAGATGCTTCAACATTGGCAGAAATGATAGCTTGTTAGATAACAAAAGAAGATCAAATAGATATTGTACACACTCCAAATTCTAATTGGATCAAGCAAATGACTAGGTATTTCCACACTGGGATCTGCCCACCTGGTTTAAATCCTTCTCAAATAAGGAGGTATATAGACTTCATGCTCTAAAATATGTATTACTACCTGAAGGGTTGTTCAAAAGAAACTTGGATGGTATTCTCATGAAATGTTTGAAGGACCAAAAAAAAAGAGTCAGAATAATTTCATGGAGATTTAACAGGTGCTCATAGCTCAGGCAGAGTTACAACTTTGAATATAATAAGAGTAGGCTATTATTGGCCTTATATGTTCATTGATGCTTTTAAAGTTACCTAGGCTTGTGACAAATGTCAGAAGTACATTGGAAGAACCAGAAATTCTTCATCTCCTCTGAAACCTATTCAAGTTGAGGAGCATTTTCAACAATGGGGATTAGATTTCATAGGAGTTATAAATCCTAATTATTCAATAGAGCATAAGGTTATCTTGACAACTACATACTATCTTACCAGATGGGTGGAGGCCATTCCTACAAAGAGGGCGGACCAAGAAGTTGTGATCAACTTTATGGAGAATTTGATTTCCAGATTTGGAGTCCTGGAAGCTTTGGTGAGTGATAATGGCCCTGCTTTCATAGGAGCCAAGTACATTGAGTTTACTAGCAATTATGGCATCAATCTTAAAAATAATTCAAATTATTACCCACAAGGTAATGAACTTGCAGAATCTACCAACAAAACCCTATTAAGGATTTTGAGAAAATATCTAGAAGGTAACAAAAGGAGTTGGCACCTATTGCTCAATCATGCTCTATGGGCAGACAATATTACTATTAAAAAGTCCATAAAAACTTCTCCTTATGCACTGGTATATGGAAAATATGTGGTATTTCCAATTCAATTAAATATCCCAGTGCTTAAGCTTATCAGTACATAAGAATAATTAGAGGATGATCCAGTAAAAACTAGGTTGACACACTTGCTACGATTGGAAGAGAGCAGAACTCAAGCATATGATAATTTTTAAAAGCATTCATCAGACATTAAAGCATGGTTTGATAAAAAGGCTAGGTTCAGAAAACTCCAAGTTGGAGACTTAGTTATCATATGGAATTTTTACAGGGTAAAACCAAGCAAGCATGAAAAGTTTGATTCCTTTTGGGATGGTCCTTTTGAAATAGTGGAAGCTAAAGAGTCTAATATATTTCAGTTGAAGGATCCAGAGGGAAACATACAACCAATTCTAGTGAATGGTTTCCACCTCAAACTCTACTATATGTAAGAAGTGATCTCATTATAACATATGTATATACATTGTACAAATATTTCCCCTTCCTTTATGCACTTTGTATTTGATTTCTTTTTTGCACTTTGTAATTAGTTATTTTCAAAGAAATTCTAAAAAAAAAAGAGAAGAAAGTTTGCAAGAAATTACTAAGTGTTGGCAAAATGTATGGTAATGTTCCATTACACACACTGCACTATGTAAAACTCTTCGGAATGGCATTCCACCCTCAAGTATTCATGGTTAATTCTAAATTTCCATGGAGTGGTATCTCAATTTCTATCTCGTATAGATAAGGATAAAGAATGACACTAATCCAGGAACCTCTCAAAGCTGGAGAGAGCCAGAGAAGAATCAAGGTAGAGTGTCATGCGTGTGAGCTTCTAGTACCAAAGTAGACTCAGAAGGTTCTTAAGACATTGAATCGAAATCAAGCCAAAGCCAAAAATCAAGTTCCAATATGACACATGGAGGCTAAAGAGTGCTCCCGCATTCAATTCTAATGAAATCACACATGGAACAAAGAGTAGCCGAAGAGATATGATGAGCTGGAAGTGCAATTTCAAAATTTGACCAATAAGAAGATAGGACGCCACATTTGAGGTTCCAAAGAAATAATGGAAGAATGGTGAAGTGTGCAAACAAATATATTGCACAACAACTGCATTTATGGTGGATGATACACACGTTCCAAGAGATAAAAGTAACAAAGTCATGCACAAGGTTCATTTAGTAACCACAAGGTTGTTAAGAAGCATAACAACATTATGAAGTTCTCCCTACTTATTATAGCATGTAAAGTCCTACTGCTACAATATGGCTCCTAAGAAATCACCCATGGAGGCCACAGAAGATGTTTCGAAGTTCAAAATTTTAGACGACAGGAAGTCGGTACCTTACCTTGATAAAGTCGAGGCTGTAGTGGACACGACAATGACCATCACTGAAAGGACGAGACTAAGAAATAGTGTGAATTATAGATACAAAAAGAATGTTACTTTATCAATAAAATCTAGATGCTCCATCCTTTCTTATCTATCCTTTTACAATTGCAATTTTGTTCACCCATGTCCTGAGTTAATAGCTACAATAGTTAAATTCTACGACCCACTCACCAAAGCAATAAAAACCTGTGAGGGTGAGACCATTTTTAGCATCACTACCTCCTTCTATCATGAGATATTTGCTTTAGGGTCTAACCCATCAGTACCACCAAAACCCTTTAAGGTTGTTGAACAGACTGGGTTTTATTCCACAAAGAAGTAGGCCAATGATGGTGAGTCATTTAAGAATTGGTTTTATAAGCAGCTTAATACCAAACCCTAAGAAGATTTTTCTAAAGTCCCCATATTTATCAACAAGTTCACAAATTCCATTTTGTTCTCTATGTTGGCTTGCATGGAGGGTTTGGACTCTGACGAAAAGGTTCATGGTTGGCAAATCACCACTACATATTGTATCTCTAATGAGAGAATGTATGAAAAGGATGCGGTAAATAAAGGGCTAAGGGTGATCTATTTCAACTAGCCAACTTTTCTTACCCAAAGGATACACAAGCTACTAGTAAGGATGAAGAGGGGTGTTGATTCTCCTAGTTTTAGGTATTGCTCAAACTTGGTATGGATGTTTTATGCCACTGTTAAATATAGAATTTTGTGGATTCCTATCAAATATAAAACTAATAAGGAAGAACCTATACGATTTTACTATTGGACAAACCATTTAAGAAACAACAAATATTACTATAGATTAAATTTGGAATTTCTTGGGCCAGCCCTCAAAATTATGTATGATAAGTTCCCCAGATTGCCACCCCTATCCAAGGAGATTCTGAGGACTAAATATGCAGAGGAAGGAGACTGGTATTTGTTAACAGAAGGCACGATCATATGATTATATGGTTTCATGGATAAATATTTTCTTTTGCCCCACTTTGTCATGGAGAGACTCTTCACTTTGGAATATTTGAGGCAAGTAGAGTACATTGATGCAAAATGTGGTTTAGGGAGAAAAAGGAAGTCTTTTCTTACTCATCATACTTTGAGTGATATCACCATTACCAAGAAGGGGAAGAGTCAACAAATTGACCGATATCTGGATAGGTTAGGTCTGTTTTATATTCCTTAGAGGTGGAGTTATGATCTTGGTGATATTTTCACTACAAGAAATAAAACTCTAAATGGAGATAAGGCCTACAAATTTGAGAAAATGCCTAGGGCTAATTTTGAACAAGGAAGAAACCACGATGAGACTACTCTTTTGAAATGGAATGTCTCCAAGATGAATCAGTTACCTCCATGGTTGGATTTTTATGAGCAGATTGAAGATTTTGATCTTGACCACAAGACCATTCATTAGATTACCAAGGATATGGTTGACAAGATTAAAGAAGAAACTACAAAGAAAAATAAGCCCTTCTCCAAAACAAAGTCAGCAAGGAAAAATGAAATGTTGCCTAAAAAGGAAGTTGCAAAAGAAGGAGAAAAAGAAGATTATAAGGGGCCATGGGATGATGCCAAGATTATAGATTGGTGGCATATGAGAGTTGAAATTGGAAAAACTGAATCTAAATTTGGAATGAAAATTGATAAGGAGTTTTCAAAAAGATATAATGAGAATATTGATACTTGGAGACTAAAATATGTGAGGCACATTGTATTAATAGTTGAAAATCCCCAGGGTGATTCTTAATCTCTCTAGCCTTCTATAGATCAAAAAGCTTCTTTTAAAATCTTCAATCCTACTTATGAGTAGGTGGAGAAATTCCCTAAGGGGCTAATATGATGAGAAAAATGAGGTATTCTAAAGAAAAGGCTATCAGTACCCTTGTTATTAAAAAAAAATCTAGACCTTCACATTTAGCTCTAGGGGAGCAGCCTCAGGACAAAGATATTAATTAGAAGAAGAAGGATAAGAGTTTTGGGTTCATACCGCTTTGTTTTGCTTCCTTCACATCAAATAAACCATAATACGTTACTAAACAATCAATACTTCTTGGGGAAGTGCAAGGAGATTTATCAGGGGAAGATTCTAAAGATGAGATGTATGCTTTTTGACTAGTTTGTAAAAGGACTAAGATAACCCCAAAAACAAAGGAGAGAGAGGTTTCCAAGAAGCAAAAAATGAGTATGGAAGAAATTGTTGAAGAGGTAGTTGTTTTTAATAGAAAAGGATTAGTTGAACAAGAAAAACACCTAGAGACAGAAGCTGAATAAGAACACCCTACATTTGTAGGCTAAGGTATGGTTTCTAATCCGTCTTATCCTTTTCATATCCATGAATCCCCAAAAGGATTTTCCTCCCTTTCTTGTCAAGAAAATGTGGCGAATTTACCTCCACCTCACAGTTCTTCCCTCCTCTCATCAGTATCTATGGAGATACCAGTTAGTTATATTGTTTCATAACCTCCTCAAGACCCACCTTCCACTTCAGATATTTCCAATTCAATGTCCACCATTATTACACCCTCATCTATTTCATTACCACCATCAATGGGACACTGCGTTCTGACTTCATCAACCCCTTATAATGTTAGTTATGTTCCTATTTCTCTAAATTTATCTATATCCATGGTAGCGGTAATAATAGAGTCTACCATTGTAACAGAGGCTGTTGTTAATATATCTTCACCCCCACCAATAGCAAGTCAGTCCGCCCTCATGTTTCTGATGCCATTATCTCGTTTGGCTACTAAATTTTCAAAGTCTGTTACTGTATCAAAATATTAGGAAACCACTCAGAGCATAAATGACTATTGGGAAGATAAGCTTACCCATCCTTCCAACAAGATGACCATGAGAAGAAAAAATATGTATGTTAACCCTATCACTAGGCAAAAGGTTTCAAGGTCTATGATTCCACAAGTGAGCAAACCTGAAAATGAAATGACTGCTTAGGATTATAGAGTGGAGGAAATCATAGAAGATATTGACAAAATTCCTATCGAGGATGAGTTAGGTATTGCCAAGGCTCAGTTAGATACCTTTTATGTGAAAAATGATATAGCTAAAGATAAGGTAGATAAGCTGAAACAAAAAGTTGAAAATATTAAGAGGAGCCTTAATGATAAAAAAGAAATAGATAAAGCTCTGATAAAAGAAGCTAAGAGTTGGCAAGAAAGGTTTCAAAAGACTAATGAGTGGAAATACCAGTTAGAAGAACAAAATAAGATGAATGAGGGTCAAGCAAAAGAAATTTAAAATTTAAAGCATCAACTTTAGATTGAGAAAGCCATGTCCTTAGGTTTTTCCAAAGATGATTTGAAAAGGATAAAGTAGGAGTTGCTTTCTGAATTTCAAGAAAAATGTTTAGGTCTTCAACTCATAATAGACTACTTAAAATATGCCAGCTAGTTTCTCTCTACTATTCAGAAGGATTTAGATCAAATCACTAGAGAGTTACAGCCTATGGTGATTTCAACGAAACAAATGTGCATGCTGATTGGAAGTAGGCCCAGTTATCCTGCTAAACCAATTTATAATAGGGAATGGAATATGGCCTTGGTAGCTGCAAAAATAGTGGTGAAGAAGCACATGGTAGTTTAGAGATCCTGGTTGTTGTTTGACAGAATGGAAAGAGGAATTAAATACATCATTGAAATAAATAAGGAAATGATTCATGTTGGTTTCAAAGGACTCTGGAAGGAGGATCACAGCTTGTTATTTATGGAAGAAGCCCAGTAAAGCATCTAGGATAACTTATAGGATGAGACTAGAATTGATTCACTAGAAGAGCCACTATCCCAAGAATAAGCTGCCAAACTGATTATGGATTACACCCGATTGAGAGATCTCATGGAGGATCTGGTGATTAGAGGGAATTCTACTAATTATGAGGATGTTGGGGAACTACAATATGTTTATAAGCAACTTAAATAAAAATAAAATACCTCTAAGGAAGCATGGAAACAAGCTCTTCGGTCTTTGGAATAAATGGTCTAGTTGTTTGGAGACACCTTCGATGAGGATAACCAGAGGGTACATGCTCCAGAAGAACAGGGAGAAGAGGAAAGAGAAGATGAGGATTAAGAGGCTATGGAATAATGAGGATAAAATTTAGCAAATACAGGCCTAAGAGGGGCTCATGCTTAAATCATTTCATTTCTATTTGTACATATACATAAATTTTGTGTTTTTATACATCAATTTTGTATTTTTGTTTTTACTCTAACAATTGTCAGAAATAAGAAATAAAGGGATGAAGCCTACAACACAACATGTTTGTGTGAAGGCATTTTTTGAAATGAAGCCTTATAAAGGAGGTAGATTTGTGTATAGTTTTTTAAGATAGTAGTAATACTGATATTATGGATACAGTCTCTAGTTGAACAAGTGAGTTCTATGATGTTTTTCGCATGGTTTTTATCTGAACCTTTATCCTCTAGGCAAAATTTGAGCTTTCAGAGGGTATTTCTTGTATGGAAATTATTCCTTAAAACATATCTTTAAAGATAAGAATTTTTTTGACTCCTAATGCCCAATGGATAAGACTTTGGATTCGATTG
Organism: Wollemia nobilis; assembly: GCA_028583015.1. Taxonomy (NCBI): domain Eukaryota; kingdom Viridiplantae; phylum Streptophyta; class Pinopsida; order Araucariales; family Araucariaceae; genus Wollemia; species Wollemia nobilis. The sequence continues at coordinate 1,020,145 of JAQPPZ010000599.1, forward strand.
GTTTTGCAAGCAAATCCACCCAGCAGGCATCAAAATGTAGGCCCAAAATGGCCACATACTTAGTAAAATTTTATATAATTTTGACTAAATGATAAAATCATCATTCCATAAACCTTGCAATATGATTTTAAGTGAAACCATGTCAGAAGATATAAATATGCTCAACAGTTAGTGAATTTTTCATGTTTGGAGCGATTCCGGGTGATTTCACTCCGGCTCCAAAATGATGGCAGATCTCAAATTCATAAAAGTTCCTAAGAGACAATGACATCAAGGGCATAAAAGTGTGGAATAGCATATTTGTATATTGAATATCTAATTCTGGGAAGGTCCTTTTGTTTTTGGCTCTGAATTAATGCTATCTTCAAATCTGTAAAAGTTTCAAGGAGATGATGATATCACTAGTAGAAAAATGTGGATTGGTGATTTGGTGAATGAACAAGTCTTTCCTCTCTAGAATGAAGATAAGATGGAGTGATGGAATAATGAAAGTGCAGATTTGTGATGGAAGAAGTATGTGACTAGCTTTAGACCCGGATTGGTGATTAGTGTTTGCTCTATTCAAAATGAAATTCGTAAAGGCTATAAGAAAGAGGTGATGTCATCAATATTCTAATGTGGATTGAATAATATAATGCTGAATATGATAGATACTGGAGTGGATTCGATGTTTAGATATTAGAGATCCAGATTGGAGATTCCACTACTTTTTATTAAAATATGATGTCATCAATTTTAAAGCGAAATGAAATTTAGCTTGTGTCGGATTGAATCTGAATCATGTGATGAATAGAATCAATGGTGGAGGTTAAGCTACCAAATCTTGGTGGTTTAAAATATATTTCTATGTCATAATTTATAACAATCAGCTAGAAGATGAAGCATCAAGGGTTTTCCAAGAAGATCAAACTAGAGGCAGTTACATATCGACGATGGTATTTCACTCCCAAGAAGTATCGATGGAGATGCATGATCTTTAACGGTTTGAACTTCAGTTCCACTGAGTGATCAACAAGTTGCAGATACCCTGAGCTACCATGGCATACTTTCCTTTGGTAGAATTCTTGGAGGATGGACCAATGAGCTAATGCCAGCTAAATATCTTTTATGTGTTGTTGTAACAAGATCTTTGGTATTGTTTCTTGTTTATTGAAATGAGAAAACTATAAGTAGAGGTCGAACCCTTGTTTTTAAGGGTCGGCTCTATCATGTTTGCCTGTAGCATTGTAAATATTATTGAAGAGCTAAATGAAAGGAGAAATACATTTATCTTCGCTTCAAGTTCTTATTCTCATGCTTGATGTCAGAGGTTCAGATTTCTTAGTTGCATTTTTGTAAATATTTTGATGGTCAGTTTATGTTGAATTTTGGATTACTAGTTGTTATAAGTAATTGAAATATTCTTTTGAATTCATTATATGTGGTTAGGAAGTACATTTTTATGAAATCTAGGTGTTTGGTGAATTATGTTATTTGGATTATCATTCCCTGGATATTGAAATTGCTTGCTACAACATTTCTCTGTTGTGCTTTAACATATGAAACAATCTATTTTGGGATAAATGTTGATTTGAGTATATGTACTTAGCATGGTTTTTTGGGAGCTTTTTATGGTAGTGAAATGTTGTTAACCTATATATCCACTATTATCCATATTTCTCTAGCCCTAACCTTCTATTACCATAAACCCCAAACCCTAAGTGAGCATAATTGTGTCAACAACTTGCTAAGTTGACAAGGAACCAACCTACTTTGGAGGTTGGATCGAAAACCCCTATTTTGGTCCATCCAATGTTGAGTGCTGAGCTGTATCTATCAGGTGCAAATATAACCATAGTATCGAGTAAAAAATTGGTGCAATTTAGTTCCCAACAATACCATGTTGCATATTCTACCCCATCTCATTTGGAGGATGAAATCTATGAGAAATCCTCTCCTTTATATGATCTCTCTTCTACCAATCCACCATCAACCTATTGCCAACATGCCATATACACTACAATAAGTAGGCCTCTTCCCACCATCATTTCAAATGAGCCTACTCCATCTCCATCCCCATCCACTACTCATCCCTTTCTAGAGAATTCATCTCACCCACTTCTGGGGTATGACTATAATGTCATCATTTCCCAAATCATTCCTGATGTTGTCACTACTATCCAAACTGTAGGTATTATTTCTGCAACCCCTTCTTCCACACCACCCCCTCATTCATCTTATTCCTAAATTTTGCATTCACATTAGGATTAATCAAGTTTCCAACCTCCATACCAACCATCATCATCATTTCCACCTCAATACTACTAGATATTGTTACAACATCCATCCCATCCTTCGTAGCAATTTCAATAGCAACAAGTCACCCCATATCCATAGCCACCCCCTTCACTCCATAGATTGCTATAATTTTTTCTATCAGCTACCCACCATTCTCATCATATCGACCTTTGTTGGCATATTTTTCATTATTTTTCTTACCTACACTACCTCCGTTTCAACCACCACCATCAGTTCCATCCTATATCGCTAATCCACACCACTATTCAGTCTAGCCTCAATATTTTCTTTTTGTTCCTTTCATAACACCCCAAATCCCATCGGTTACCATCTCATATTCTAACCAATTCTCTTTCACTATACCTTCATCTCTTCCACCACCATATTCTACACCACCTACTTTATTCACTTTACTACCTACATGGTCCTCTACCATCACTGCCTTGGTGTAACCGACATTATCATATGTGTAGCAACAATAGATGCCCATACCTAAACAAGAAATACTTGGGTACAATGATCAACAACAACAACCTATCGTCCACTCTTCATACATTTCACCACATCCATATCAGGTTTCCTTCCCACAATATCAAGCCATGTTGGCATCTGATCCATAATAGGTTGCTTATTAGAATCAATAGAAAGAGGAACAATTTCAATACCCACCACATTTAGGTTATTCATAGGCATCATCACAACCACTCTCTCCACCCTCTTATTCACATCCATTTCCATATCCACTAGATACTACCATGGTGCTCTCTAGAAAACTCTAAGCCATGCAAGAACAAATAAAAACCTTGGATTTACACACAACTGGTTACAGGTATCAAAAACCCACATATGATGAGTTGTGCAATGAACCAATTCATCCATATGTTCCTATGCATCCTTATCCTTACTGATTTGAGATCCCTAAATTTGACAAATTTAAAAGTAAGGAAGATCCTAAAGAGCATCTTAATAATTACTACTTTGATTGTTATGAAATTTATGGTAGTGATCCCTTTATGCTTTACACATTTGTACTCTCACTTGGGGGACAAGTGTTATATTGGTACAACTATTTACCTCATCATAGTCTCTTCAAGTTTGAACAGTTGGCCAATCTCTTTCTTAAAATATTTTTGATCAACATCAAAACGAATATGACATTATCATATGTCTATACTTTGCACTAGTTTGATGATGATCCCATTACTGATTTTATATCTCAACGGAGGGTGGTCATTCATGATATTACTTTTACCCTTCCACCTAAATATATCATCAAACTATTCTCTAAGAGTTCTCACAAGAAAATTTCTTTGATTTTACAAATCCATTAGAATTGCACATTCGAAGAGGTTATTGCTCAAGCCAATATTATATAGGACATAAAGTTCCATACAGGAAATATCAAGCTCCATCCAAATCAACCCTATCCATAAAAATACCACTGTAATCACACTCCATATGTCCCACCAACTTCTAAACCACCTCAGACCAATCAGGTGCTCCTCGCTTCTCCATCGTCATCACCCCAATATGCACCATCCCAACTTCCACAATCAGCACCACCCCAACCTCCACAATCAGCACCACCCCAACCTCCACAAACTACACACCAAGCCAACCCCTCATCACCTTCTAATCCATACCAGTGGCATAATCCTCACACCCATCATCCACCCCATAATTGGAAACCTTTTTCTGAGTCCATCCCTTATTTATTCCACCATTTATTTTATGGAGGCCTCATCACCTTGTCTACCATCCAACTCAATGGTCCAAATAATCCTCTCCATCAGGACCATAATCTATAGGTATTTTGTGATTTTCGTCACCAACATGGATATTCGCTCGATTCTTATTGCATATTTCAATATACTATTCAAGATCTTATAAACCATGGAACTATTCATATTTCTAATCCCCTTGCATCAAAAAATCAAAACTTGGAGATCTATCAAAATCTATTGCTCGAGCATGGGGGTAATCCACCTCAATCCAACCCCATACCAGGTTAATCATGTCAATCAAGATCCTTCCCAATAGGGCTTTATGGGTATGATCAACATCGCTACCCATAACCAATGCTATCCACCTCTTGGTAAATCCAAACACCCTTCTACTTATCTTCTACCACCTTCTTCCAATTTTCTAATTCCTCCACCAGCTCTTGTCACTATACCATGAAATATCATCACCATTCATGGTAGTCTTTCTCATCAAATCTACACTACACCTGTAAGGTTATCCATATTTGATATTTTGCATCAATCCCAACCTCATAACGAGGCCCTCAATTTAATTCTCCATTCTATTGATGTTGAGACCCATGATATTGATGCCTTTTCCAAATTTGTTGGTAATGTTCAAATATGTTTGAAACCTTCTATCAGCTTCCATGACAATGATATTACTAAATTTGTAGTTAAAGGAGTAGATATACCCTTGCACATACAAGCTTCCATCAATTCAATCACTTACAAGTGTGTCCTCATTTACACATGCTCATCCATTAGTATCATTTCTACCGCCAGCGTTGGCCATATTTACATCCCTTATACTCACATCACCACTCCTATGGACCTTCAAGCCTTTTATGGCTCTATGCACCCTACCATAGGTATCATCATCCTACCTATTTAGGTTGGTGCCAAAACCATTTCCACCCTCTTTTATGTCATTGAAGGAGATATGCACTACAATATCCTTTTAAGATACCCATGGATTTGGGACATGCAATGAGTCCCTTCCACACTACATCATTGTATCAGCTCCTTTCTACATGAGAACACCTTTCCACTGTGACCACTCTCATTCTTCATCGTCACCCATTTTTTTCTTCCTGGATGCCAATAATTATTTCCTGATTCATTAGTGTCCTCTTCTGATTCTTCTTTACCATCATATCCAACATCTACCATTTCTAGCATGTTTGTTAACATGATATCTGTTGACTTATAGGCCCCACTTCACTATCCAAATCATCCCAATTACATCCCCCACCTATTACAAATTTTTTGTATTTCAACAACATTTCATCCACCCCATTACCCATTGAGTTCCTCCTATCACCTCAATTACTATGGTCTACTAATGCACCTTTGTGTTATATTCCACCTCATCTACCTTATATTAATCATACAAATTTTTATCTCAATACTGAATTCAAAATTCTTGACATCATTAATGACCTTCACCTCATCCCAATGCCTTCTCAACTTCATGATGATTATCACATGCTTATCAAGGATACCATTTATGTTGACATCAATGACGATCCTAATCACCCCCATATTATTCACCTTGTAACCATTATTTATATTGATGAACATGTTATTTTCATTGATTTCCTTAAAAAGTACATAAAGGTTTTCACATGGTCCTACACAGACATACCTAACCTTGATATTTCATTAGTCATGCACAACTTGGTCTTGGATGATAATGCCAAACCTATAAGATAAAATTTGCACCACATGCACCCCACCATTGCTCTAATGGTCAAAGAGGAGTTAGAGAATATTTTTGATTTTGAGTTCATACAATCAATTGATTACCTTGAGTGGGTTTCAAACATGGTTCCCATTAGAAAACCTAAGGAGGTATCCATAATGCTCTAATTTTAGGGATATTAACAAAGCCTATCCCAAGAACAATTTTCCACTCCCTAATATTGATATATTGGTAGATGCCATAGCTAGGCACAAAATACTATCACTCGTGGATTATTTTTTTGGTTACAATAAAATTCATGTCAACTTGGATAATCAACATAAAACATCTTTCACAACCTCCTAGGGGACATTTTGTTACAAGGTCATGCCTTTTGGTCTCAAAAATGTTGGGGCAACCTATCGACATGCCATGACCTACATTTTTCACTATTTCATGCACAAAATGGTCAAGGACTATGTTGATTATTTTATCGCTAAATGCAAAACCCATGGTCAACATCTCGAGAACCTTTGCTAAATCACATCACCTCTTTTAACATAATGTATGATTAAATCTAAAAAAATGTATCTTTGATATTACCTCAGGCAAAATATTGGGTTTTATTATCTCACAAAGCAGTATCGAGGTTGATTCCTAAAAATTTTAGTATATCATTGATATGCCTTCCCCTAAAAATATTAAATAGCTACACAACTTGTAGGGAAAAATCCAATCTATTCAATGCTTTATCACCCAACTTTATGAAAAGTGTCAACCGTTCAACCATCTTCTTCAAAAGGGGATCCTTTTCAAATGGGAAAATTAATTTTAAATTGTTTTCAATGCAATCAAATCATACCTCACATATCCATCAGTTCTATAACCACCCCATCTCAATTGCACTTTTCATTTGTACATATATTCTACCGATTTTGCATTGGGCACACTTCTGACTCAAGAACAAAATGAATGAAATGGTTACTCATAAATTTGGTTCTAGGGCATATCACCTTGCCACCTTGGAAGGTATTGCTGACCTTGAGCTTATTAATATTATTCATATTCAACCATTTTATTCTTGAGAATTGGCATAAAATCTCATCATTATTTGTACATACCATCATGGTTTCAAAAACACAAAATAAAAATAAAAAAATAAAAAAAACAAAACAAAAAATGATAAAAATAACAAAAACAACACACTTGTTCTCAACATTCTACACTGTTTCATCGAATTGCAATCAATCACAATATACTTTGCATCATTTCCTTCTATTATTCCCTTATTTATTCTTTAATGAATGTTGTGGGGTCATTCTTTGAGTAGCTACACACCTTTCAATTATTTCTTCTCATTCTTTCCCCATTTTCTTCTTATTACTTCTCAATGTTGTATGGTCACGCTTAGAGCGGCTACATACCTTTGATTGGTTTCATTTTCTTATTTCTATCTCTTCTATTCTCCTTCTTTATATTTTATCCTCTCTTTCTTCTTCCCATATCATCACCCCATTCCATTGGATTTTATCTTGGGGTAACCTTGTACAAAATATCACATATTTTATTCGTTCCAACATCATATCATTCACTGCATCATTTGCTCTCAATTCGTGTATTCTCACATGCATATATATTATGTTCATATCCATACTTGTACATATGCATTGTAAATACCATTGTGGAAAAATTAAATCTACATTTTCTAGCACAATAGTTTTCATGCCCCATCCCATTTTCATGAGACAAGATTATTGAAACATTTTGTGAGATTTACCCATCTACAGTTATTTCAATCAACCACCATCTAAATTTGGTAGTTTTTAAAGCATTTCAAGGCTTACCTTGGTTGAATTGCCATATTTCATGGATTAAATTACCCATATCTAAGCAAATTTTGAGAATAGGGTTGGCAACACTGTATGTATACTAGCCACCTAGCAAAAGTCACCTTGCTCATTCTATCATTTGTGTGATCTAAATAAACCTTGAGGACCGACAAAAGGACAAGCTAAGAAAAAATAGAATGAGTGGGAAGAAAAAAAATTTAACACCCCAAAAATATCACTACAAGTGGAACACAAATCAAAAGAGTACTATTGGTTACATAGATTGATTCCCTGAGGTCCTCAAGTCCATATTGAAAATCATGAGGTAAATATCCATCAAAGCTATAAACGCTTGACTAGCAATGGAGTATGCCTTAAGTTGTGACATGTCTATCACATTAGTGACATTATTTTTTATAGACCACTATGCACTTGTGGATTATCTAGCTTACAAGTCAAGTTAACAATCAGTTGAAACCATTCTCTTTCAAAATGGCTAGATGAACTTCACTATACACAAACTGATATATGCTTTAGGTCTTGTTTACCAAGATAGCAAATATTTGTCCAAGAAATTTTTCTCAATTATTCAATGGATTTGATTGCTTAAAATTGTCACGATCAAATATTTTCAAAGATGTCTTCATATCTGAATGAAAAAAAAAAACAAAATAGATTACACTATCTGATTTTGTAAAGATATAAATGATTTCTTCAAAAAATGCTCACATCCATCTACATTTTCATATAATGCATACGCGTCACAAATTCCTTAGCACTTTAGTTCACATGTAATTATATTGTATTCTTTCCATGCAGATCTACCTCTATCATATCATACACATGTATCAATTTACACATCTATGCTCTATCACAATTACATTGTTCACCGACATAGACAAATAAAAGCAGAAAGAAACACAAAAATAAGTACAACCTCATGAAATGTCATAGAATGTCATGTATATATATCTCAAAAAAGCCTTAGGCTATAGTAAAATATGTACCCTTATGGGTACATAATAATGTATCCATATCATGTACATATCTATAAAAAAATAACATCCAACTATAATAAAGTGTGTACCCTTGCGGGTACATCACCACATGTATATATCTTGTATATCCTCATCATACAAAATCTTGGGTAGTCATTCCACTACCACCATACAACTACATCATACACACTATCTCATGGGAGTCTCTCCACTCCCCTCATCTATAGTCTTCTACACTGCTGGTGTCTCTATCCCCATATTCGGCCCCACTCCCACTACCTGTGAGGTTTTTGGCACCACCATATGTTGGCTCCTCTCCACTACAGAGAGTGTACTATTTTGTCTCCTTCAAGATTGAGTTTGTCACTTTGACACTAGTCCTAAATAAGCCAGTATTACCAACCCATGCATAATCATCTTGCCCTCATATTGAGCCCTCTTCATAGCCTCTTTCATACTGGCTGCTACCACTCTTGTGTTTACCTACTGCAAAAACTTCACCTTGGCTTGTAGACCATCCGCATCCACTCATGCCTTCTCCAATAGTGGCACCATCATCCTCAAGCCCTTGATCTTCATAGCCACCTACCCCTTGTAGCCTCCATATTGTGCACTTGCTGCTCTAGCTCCCCTACACTTGCTACATGGCTATTCTTCATGGCCCCCAAATCCTCCCTCATCATATCCAATAGCTATTGCAACCACTCGGTTGACTTGATCATCTCATCCTGCTTAGCGCTAACAACATCCCACTCATCAATAAGTGCATATCTCTCACTAGATATCTACTCCACCTATAGGCCCAAAATGACCACATAGTAAAATTTTGTATAATTTTGACTGTCATAAATTTGTCATTCCACTCTAGAACCAGGTTTATAATATGAGTTTGCTTGACAGTTATTCAATTATACAATGTTTGAAGCAATTCCGAGTAACTCCATTTCGGGTTCGAAATAATGAAAAATCTCAAATCCACAAAAGTTCTTGAGAGTTGGTGATGTTAGTAGTGAAAAATTATGGAATAGCCTCTTTGCATATATATAATTCTAGAAAAGTCTTTTTGCTTCACGCTCTCGATTGGCACTATCTTCAAATCCACAAAAGTCTTAAGGAAATGATGATGTTAGTGGCAAAAAAGTGTAGAATGGCGATCCAAGGAATGAATAAGTATTTTATTTTAGAACTAAATATAAAGTAGAATGGTTGAATAATGATGAGGTGAAAGATCAAAATCCCAGAGTGGATTTAAGGTTTAGATACTCTAGATCCAGATTGGAGATTCTACTACTAAGAAAAACAATGTCATAAGAGGAATGGCATTTACTTGTGTCGGATTGAATCTGAATCGTGTGATGAAGAAGATAGATGGTGGAGGTTAGTATTCTAGGTTTTTGTTGTTTAAAAGATGATTCTACATAAAAAATGTAATAGCCAGTCAGAATATGAAGCATTGAAGGTTTCCAAGAAGATCAGACCAGAGGTAGTTATCGATTGACGGTGGCAATATATTCCCAAGAAGGATCGATGAAAACTTATGATCTGGAATGTTCTAAACTGTAGTTCTATTGAGTGACCAGCAAGTTGTAGAGATCTTGTGTTGTCATGGTGGATTCCCTTCTAGTGGAATTCTCGAAGGACAAACCAATGAGATAATGCCAACTAAACTCTTTGCTAAGCTGTTGTAATAAGATTTTGTGTATTGTTTCTTGATTATTGTAATATGAAAAACTTTAAATAGAGATTGAACCCTAATTTTTAAGGGTCGGCTCTAGCGTTTTTACCTGTACCACTATAAATATTCTTGAAGAACTAAATGAAAGGAGCAATACATTGATCTTCGCCTCAAGTCCACGTTCTCATGCTTGATGTTAGAGGTTTAGATTTCATTGTTGTATTTCTATGAATACTTAGATGGTTAGTTTGTGCCTCTTTTGGATTACTAGCTGTTATAAGTAATTGAAATCTGCTTTGAGTTTGTTCTATGTTATTGGCAAGCACTTTTCTATGAAATCCGGGTTTTGGTGAATTCTGTTATTTGGATCATCATTCCTTGGGTATTGAAATTGCTTGTTATAACTTTTCTCTGTTATGCTTTAATATATGAAATGATCTATTTTGAGATAAAGGTTGATCTAAATGTATATCCTTAGTATGGTTTTTTGGGAGATTTTTATGGTGATGCAATGTTGTTAACCTATCCGTCCACTATTATCTACATCTCTCTAACCCTAACCTTTTATTACCCTAAACTCCAAACCCTAAATGAGCATAATTGTGTCAAAAACCTATTAAGTTGACAAGAAGCCAACCTACTCTAGAGGTTGGATCGAAAATCCTTGTTTTGGTCCATCCAATGTTGAGTGTTGAGCTACAGCTATCGGGTGCAAGCCTAAACAAAAAATATGAAGATAAAAAACCACAATATAGAGTGAAAAATTAGTACAATTTAGTGCCCAACAGGTTTTGGCACACTCGATGCAACCAATTCACAAGGAAAATGAAACCCATATAAAGATTTATTGTTATCTCAACCTAAAGGAATCAAGATTTGGTGAATTGAATTGACCTTATTAGCGGAGAAAAGAAAGTTTACCTGGTGACTCCTTGGTCAGAAGACCCTAAAAAAGTATTGTAGACCAGTACCATTTCATGTATACCAAGTCTTTCAGAAGGAAAAACCCTAATTCTTTCTTTCATTATGAGTTACATCTAAGAGGGGTTGTTGTTATCAGAAGTTTAGATCAAGAATTTGTTGAAGAATAAGATCTTTCGAAAGAAAACTCAGTATTTACCCCAAGAAGATCTGTAGCCAAAAATATGGCACACAATGTGGCACCCAATCAGCCACTACATAAATACCCCAACTGGGATTCAACTGGGCCCCTTAGATTAGCCCAAATGGATGCCATTCCCCAGGCTGTATCTAAGGCAACCCCCACATATGATGGATTTGGAAAGACAACCTATGAGCACTACCCAGGTATCTTGAATCTGGCAACAATCCACAACATAAAAGAAGAAAATATTATTGTCAAAATTCTAGCCCTGTCCTTTCATGGAAAGATATTGCATTGGTTCAAAACTCTGGAAGATAATTCTATCACTTGATGGCAATAATTGGCTGAGCCATTCATAGAATATTTTAGTGAATCTTTTGATTCCTTTTCTCTGCTGAATTAGTTCACATCTATGCAAAAAAACTAGCAAGAAACTGTTTCAAATTTTAATTTGATATTTAGCAGAACATGGAAGATAATTCCCCCCACTGCTATACCAGCTACTTGTTTGGATTATATGTATTATATTCATACCCTGGGATCAGAGCTAGGTATGCAAACACAACAATATGGAGTTGAAACCTTCACCTAAGTTTATAATGCAACTATCCATGCTAAAAATATCCTGATCAATGTATGAAGAATTCCCACCAAGGTCGTGTTGCCCTATAACTCAAAAACCAATAGTAGCTAGGAGAAATCTACAAAGCCCTCCTACATGGACCCTACTTCTTTACCATATCCATATCCATAAATTAATCCAATCCCACAGTCTAATATTGTGCGCTCCACATATTCTTTTCCTTCCCTTCTTTCTCAACCTTCTCAAGAATTATCTGCTATTTCGGACATACAAAATACCATGAAAACTCTGAGTAACAGAATGAATTCTATAGAAAAGAGAGATCAATAAAGATTACAACAGAGAATATTCCCATATTTAAAAAAATATCAAATACCTGGTCCTAGGAATAGTGCTAGGGTTAGGGTGAATGAAGAATATGAGGATCCAAAGTGTTTCGCAGATACCACTCTTGCAAATATCTAGTGTTTAGTTTGCAGTGATCCCCATAACTCATAGTCTTGTGTAATGTATCAACACCATGTTCAAAAAGCCATGGATCAAGCTAAAAGGAATCATAAGGGGAGAGTTAATATGTTATGGCACCCTGATCATATCATGGTTGGAAAAGAGTTAGAGGAAGAAAGCCCAATTGTTGTTATGACAAGGTCAGGAAAAAAATATTTACAAGTAGACCCTCAAAATATGGGACAATTCCAGGTCCCTTCTAAAAAGAATGCTGACTTCCCCCATCAGAATAGTGACACTTTTCCTATTCCCCGAGCTAGGGGGAAGGAGAAAACTGATAATCTCCCTAAAAATATAAAAAGAGTAACGAAAGGAGACAGAATGAGATCCAAGGGTGAAGATCAAGAAAGGCTCAAGTTCCCCTCTATTACCAAAATATAAAGGTTAGAGGTAACCCAAAAATATAAAAGGAGATATGGTGAGCCAGATAGAGGACTAGAAAGACTATCCCTGACCAAGTCTGAGTATAGCATTGTTGAAGAAATGAAAAGGATTCCATCAAAAGCTAGCCTATATGATACTCTTTTTATTATGAGCTAGATTGACTTGCTTAAAGCTTCCCTTAGTAAAAATACCCAGAATAGACCAGCCACTACCATCCTTAGTATACCATCAAAAAAGAAAGAAATAATACTTGCTATTCTAAATAAAAAACCTCTCCCTTTCCATATATCCCTACGAATGGAGGGATGGGTAGTCTGGAATTGTATGATTAATTCAGGAGCATCAACCACAGTTATGCCTAAGGTAGTCTATGAAGAAATGGGTATGGAATATATCCGGTATTTTCCTGGAGTGTTACAACTAGATGGGACACCTGTCAAGATAGTTGGGGTCATCAAAGATGTACTAATGAGGTTGCATAGAGCTCCCAAGGTAACGGTGGTACAGGAAATAGTGGTGGTGGATTTAGAACCCTATTTTGGTTTGTGTCTCTCAAGAGAATTTACTGAAAAGCTAGGAGTATGTATGTATATGGATTATTTTAGCATGGTAATACCTTTCAAATGAAAGAGGATAAGGATAACACCTAAGAAACTAGTTGTTTATCATATTGAAAAAATCAAAGAAGATATGTGCAATATTAATCCTTTGGAGGAATTCGAGCTAGTAGAAAACATTGAAGAACTAGATATTGAAGATGAGTTGCCTTTAAAATAATATTATAGTCAATTTGGAACTGGTATGGGAACATATAGTATCATAGCTGAATTGGAAAAGAAACTCCCTACTATTTCTAATCAATCCCTAAGAAACAATGAAACATGGGTTATGCACTTTGATGGTGCTAAATGTAGAAATGGTGTAGGGGCTGGTGTGGTTCTACAATCACAGTCGGAAGGGGTAAATAATTTTGCTTATATACTAACATGGTCATGTACCAACAATGATTTAGAGTATGAGGCTTTGTGCCTCATATTGATGCAAGCAAAAAGCATGGGCATCAAAATTTTGAACATATATTGTGATTTTGAGCTAATAGTCCATCAGGTAAGGAATAAGTGTAGCAGTAAGCAACATTACTTAAAGGCTTACATGAATAGAGTATGGGACCTAATGGATTCATTTGATGCCCTGAACCTAAGTTTTTTGCCTAGAGAAGAGAATAACTTGGTAGATTCATTGGAAACAAAGGGAGCTAATTTCAATCCTCCTTTAGATTTTGGAACTAGGAAGACCAAGGGAATTGAAATGGTTTTCATACCTATAGTGCCGGATAAGAAAATATTCTGGCAGGTTTTTGAAAGTGATGGTTTTTTTTGGATTTTATGATAAAATAAGCATACCTCACAACTGTTCAAGAAGAAGACTTGGAGGAAATAGATCAGCAAGACTTCATCCAACTAAGAAACAATCATATTCCAAGGGGATTGGTCACCCTTGAAATTTTATTTGATAATGAAGACAGAAAGAAGGTTGTAGCCATGAAGGTTGGTGAAAAGATCTATAAGGAAGTGGAGGTTGGAATAGGAAAGAAGCTCAATATTGGGATCCAGTGTTCACCTGAGGAGGTAGAAGATATTAAAGCTTTATGTTTAAAATACCAAGACATCGTGGCCTGGTCATATGAGGACCTTAAGGTGTATGAAAAAAGGATTATCCAGCATAATATTTAGTTAGAACCTGATGCTAAACGATTCTTAAAAAAAAAAAACCTAAAAATATGAGGATAGAAGCCACTATGAGGGAGGAACTCTTAAAAATGCTAAATGATAGGATAATATATCCAATAAAACATTCCACTTGGGTAGCCAATTTGGTACCCATAAGAAAGAAGAATGGGGATATACACCTATGTGTAGATTTTAGAAATCTGAATCAAGCATCTCTCAAGGATCACTATCCCCTCCCTTAGATTGACCAGATATTACAGGTGGTAACTGGAGCAAAAATATTCTCACTCTTGGATGGTTATTCTAGATATAACCAAATTTGGGTAAAAGATCAAGACTAATACAAGACAACATTTACTACAAAATGGGGTACATTTTCCTATCAAAGTATGCCTTTTGGTATGTCTAATGTAGGAGCTACATTTTAGAGGGCCATGTATTATGCCTTTGGTACACTTATAAACAAAGTTATTTTGATTTACCTAGACGACATGACTGTTTTCTCATGATAAAAATGATCATCTATCTCATTTGGAATAGGTTTTTCAATGTAGAGAATTTGGTATTTCACTAAATCCTAAGAAGTCATTCTTTGTAGTACATGAGGGAAAACTATTAGGACATGTGGTATAAAAGGAAGGTATGGCTATAGAGCCATAAAGAATTAAATCAATTCTACCTATTCCTTTTCCTACTAATCAGAAGATGCTGTAATATTTCCTAGGTCAAATCAATTTCATCAAGAAATTCATTTTTGATTTTGCACAAAAGGTGAGGCCTATATCGGAACTACTCAAGAAAAAAGCAGAGTTCAAGTGGACTGATATTAGGAAGCAAGCTTTTGAGGTCATCAAGAAATCCATTTCCATAGCCCCAGTCCTAATAAATCCTGATTTTAGCAAATATTTTATTCTCTATGCTTATGGAGCTGAATAGAGTTATGCTTCGGTAGTCACCCAAAGAGATAATCAAGGGGATGAACACCCTGTGTTATTTTGGAGTCATAATTTGCATGATTATCAAGTAAAATATAATTTTATTGAAAAAAAAGTGTTTACTGTGATGAAGTCACTAAAAAATTTTAGACAATATCTAGTACAGATCAAAACTCTAGTGTATGTGGTTCATATGGATGTAAGGAGTTTTATATTACAAGGTGAATTGGGAGATAAAATAACTGGTTGGATTACTAAGATCCAGAAGTATGATGTGGAAATATGACCCACCAAGCTGGTGAGGGAAAGAGCCTTGTGCCAAAGATTGACATATGCTTAAGCATTGGCTGAAATAATAGCTTGTTAGATGACAGAGGAGGATCAAATAGATATTGTTCACACTCTGGATTATGATTGGATCGAGAAAATGACTAGGTATTTGCAAAATAGGATCTACCCTCTTGATCTGAATCCTTTTCAAAGATAGAGGTATAGACTTCATGCTCTAAAATATGTGTTGCTACCTAAAGTGTTGTTCAAAAGAAAATTTGATGGTATTCTCCTAAAATTTTTTAAGGAGAACCAACTAAAAATATTCTTAGAAGAATTTCATGGAGGTTCAGCAGGAGGTCATAGCTCCGATAGGACTACAACTTTGAAGATAATAAGAACAGGCTATTATTGTCCTATTGTGTTCAATGATGATTTTAAAGTTACCTAGGCCTGTGATAAGTGTCAAAAGTATGTTGGAAAGACCAAAAATGATGCATCCCCCCTAAAGCCTATTCAAGTTGAGGAGCCTTTTCAACAATGGGGATTATATTTCATAGGAGTCATAAACCCTAATTCTTCAGTAGAGCGTAAGTTTATATTGACAACTACATATTATCTTACTAGATGGGTAGAGGCTATTCCTACAAAGAAGGTGGACCAAGAAGTTGTGATCAACTTTATGGAGAGTTTGATTTCTATATTTAGAGTTATAAAAGCTTTGGTGAGTGATAATGGCCTTGCTTTTATAGGAGCTAAGTACATTGAGTTTGCTAGCAAGTACGACATCACTCTTAAAAATAATTCAAACTATTATCCACAAGATAATGGACTTGCAGAATCTACCAGCAAGAACCTATTAAGGATTTTGAGAAAGTCTCTGGAAGGCAAAAAAAGGATTTGGCACCTATTGCTCGACCATGCTCTATGGGTAGGTACGATTACTATCAAAAAATCCATAAAAAATTCTCCTTACGCACTGGTATATGGAAAAGAGGCAGTATTGCCAATTCACTTAGAAATTCCAACACTTAAGCTTGTAAGTATAGAAGAAGAATTAGAAGAGGATCTAGTAAAAACTAGGTTGACACACTTGCTACAATTGGAAGAGAGCAGAACTCAAGCATATGATCATTTTCAAAAGCATTCAACAGACATTAAAGCATGGTTTGATAAAAAGGCCAGGTTCAGGAAACTTCAAGTTGGAGATTCAGTTCTCAGATGGAATGTTGACAAGGCAAATCCAGGCAAGCATGAAAATTTTAATTTCTTTTGGGATGGTCCTTTCAAAATAGTGGAAGCTAAAGAGTCTAATGTATTTCAGTTGAGGGATCCAGAGGGAAACATTCAACCAAATTCGATGAATGGTTTCCACCTCAAGCTTTACTACACGTAAAAGCTGAGATCATTGTAACATATGTATATATTGTACAAATATTTCCCTTTCTTTTTTGCACTTTATATTTGATTTATTTTCTGCACTTTGTAATTGGTTCTTTTCAAAGAAATTCTAAAAAATAAAGAAGAAAGGTTGCAAAAAATGACTAAGTGTTGGCCAAATTCATGGCAATGTTCCATTCTGCACATTGTGCTATGCAAAACTCCTTGGAGTGGCATTCTACCCTCAAGTCCATATGGTTAAATCCGGATTGATGATTCTATAGAGTGGTCTATATTTTTCTTACCTGTATAAGGAAGGACAAGAATGGCACCAATCTAGGAACCTCTCAAAGCTAGAGATAGCCAAAGCGGAATCAGGGTAAAGCGACATGTGTGTAAGCTTAGAGGAATCAAAAAGTTCTTAAGATGTCAGAGCAGAATCTAGCCAAAACCAAACAACAAGTTTTAATTTGACACGTGGAGGCTAAATATTTCTTGTACATTCAATTCTAATGAACTCACGCATGGGACGAAGAGTAGTCGAAGGGATGTGATGAGCTGGCAGCGCAATTTCAAAATTCAACCAATAAGGAGATAGGACATCTCTTTTGAGCCACCAAAGTAAATAATGAAAATATTGGAAAGTGTGCCAACAAAGATATCACGTAGCAGCTACATTAATGGCGAAGGATACATGGGCTCCAAAGGAAATAAGTAATGAAAAGCATATACAAAACCCATTTGGAGGACCCTTGCATTTATGGGAAGGTAAAGAAAGTACATCCATACCTTGGAGAATTTACTACAAATTGAGAGGATGAAGTTTTCTACTGTAAAAATAGCACCCAAGAAGTCATCCACCGAATCATCAAAGATAGAGATAATATTGCAGGTTCATTTACATCAGACTAGTTGGGTTGTAGATACAGTAATGAAAAGAGTGGGAAGAAATGACTTCAGGACAAATTTCAAATTTCCATATTTTGAAGGAAAGCCAATGTGACGGTAAGGTATGATAGCCATAAAATATTTTTTGTTTTCTTATATCTGTGACTATGTGCATCACTGCCCTGAATTAGTCTCGGATATGATTCAATTCTATGATCCTAAAAATAGAAAAGTCAGAACCCCTAAGGGCACTCCCTTATTTTCTATTACAAAAGAAGCTTGCTATGAATCATTCATCGTAGCAGTAGGCCCACTCTCAGAGCTCAGACTATTTAGCATAGCAGAGTTTGATAGGGCTTACACTAACATGATAGCCTCA
Source organism: Wollemia nobilis (assembly GCA_028583015.1). Classification (NCBI taxonomy): domain Eukaryota; kingdom Viridiplantae; phylum Streptophyta; class Pinopsida; order Araucariales; family Araucariaceae; genus Wollemia; species Wollemia nobilis. Next base: position 1,038,511 of record JAQPPZ010000599.1, read on the forward strand.
GAAGAGAAAAATGAGACATTAGAAAAATGGCTTCACCTTAATTTCATAAGGATAAGGAATGAAGCCAAAATACCCAAAGTCCCAATTCACATTGATGAATTTGCAAACCCAAAATTATTTTCTATGTTGGCTTGTATAGAGGGTTTGGAATCTGACAGAATGGTTCATGGTTGGCAAATTTTTGTGGCATATTGTATTTCTAATGAGAGTATGTACAATAAATATGTGAGAGAGAAGGGTACCAAAGTAATTTACTTTGATTGGACCAATTTTATTGCTTAGAGGATTCAAATAGAGATGCAAGAAGTTCCTTCAATCACAACTGAAGTACCTAAAACCTCCAAACCTATCTCTGAGTAGGTAGAGAAGTTTCCCAAAAGTGCTAAATTGACAAATGAAATACAATATTCCAAAGAAATAGCTATCAATATCCCTCTAATTGAAATAAGATCCCCTCCTTTTTCCATTGTCCCCATAGTCTCAATTGAATTACTACCCGTAGCTGAGCAGCCTCTACTTTCAAGAGTAGAAGAAGATGATGAAGAAGGGGAAAATTTTGAAAGGGAAATGGCTACTTATCAAATAGTTTATAGAAGGACTAAGAGAGCCCAAGAAATAGAGGAGAGAGAGGTTTCTAAGAAGTAGAAAGTGAGTATGGAAGGAATTGCTGAAGAGGTAGTTGTTTCTGCTATAGAAGGGTTAGTTGAACAAGAACAACAACTTGAAACAAAAGCTAAGCAAGAACACCCTACATCTATAGGCGAAGGTATGGTTTTTAATCCCTCTTCTACTTCTCATCTCCATGGATCCCCAAAAGGATTTCCCTCCCTTTATAGTCAAGAGAATGTGGTAAATTTACCTCCTCCATATCATAGTTCTTCCCTCATCCCATCAATAGCTACGGAGGCACCAATCAGTTTTGTTGTGTTACAGTCTCCTCCAAACCCACCTTCCACTTCTGAGATATCCACTTCAATAACCACCATTATTGCACCCTCATCTATTTCATTTCCACCATCCATGGGACACTGCATTCCAAGTTCACCCATCCCTTCCACTATCAGTTCTATCCCTATTTCTATGAATTTACCTATGTCTACAGCAGTGGTAGTCATAAAATATACCATCGCAACAAAAGCTGTTGTCAATGTATCTTCACCTCCATCAACAGCAAGTCAGTCTGCCCTGATGTTTTTTATGCCTTTATCTCCTTTGGCTACTAATGTTTCAAGGTCTGTTGTTGTATCAAAATAACAAAAAGTCACTCAGAACATAAATTACTATTGGGCAAAGAAGCTTACCAGGCCTTCCAAAAGAATGATTGTGAAAAGGAAGAGTATGTATGTTAACCCTGTTACTAGGTACATGTTTTCAAGGACTTTGATTCTGCATGTGAGCAAGCTTGAAAATGAGATGACTGCTCAGGATTATAGAGTAGAAGAAATTGACAACCTTATTGTTGAAGATGAGTTAGGGATGGCAAAGACTCACTTAGATACCTTTTATGAGAAGAGCCTCCATGATAAAAAAGAAGTAGAAAAAGCTATGAGGAAAGATGCTAAGATTTTGCAAGAAATATTTAAAAATGCTAATGAGTTGAAAGATTAGTTAGAAGAGCAAAAGAAGCTGAATGAGGATCAGATAAAATAAATTCAAAATTTAAAACACCAACTTCACATTGATAAAGCCAAGTCCTCTAATTTTTCCAAAGATAGTTTGAAAAGGATCAATAAGGAGTTTCTTTCTGAGGTTCAAGAGAAATGTTTAGGTCTCCAACTCATAATCGACTACCTGAAGGATGCCAGCCAATTGCTATCTACCATTTAGAAGAATTTAGATCAAATCACTAGATCATTACAACCTATGGTGATTCCAGTTGAACAAATGTATAGGTTGGCTGGTAGTAGACTCAGTGATGCCACTAAATCAATTTATAATAGGGAATGGAATCTAGCCTGGGTAGCCTCCAAGATAGTGGTGAAAATAACAAGGCAGTTCAGAGAGCCTGGCTGTTGTTTGATAGGATGGACAGGGGAATTAAAGAGATCATTGAAATGAATGAGAAAATGATTTAGGTCAGTTTCAAAGGACTATGGAAGGAGGATCACAACTTGTTATCTATGGATGAAGTCCAAAAAAACATCAAGGATATTTTTCAAGATGAGGATGGAATTGATTCATTAGAAGAGCCATTATCCTAAGAACAAGCTGTTAAGATAATTATGAGTTGCACCCGCCTGAGATATCTCATGGAAGATCTGGCGATTAGAGGGAATGCTGATAATTATAAAGATGTTGGAGAACTACAATACATTTATAAGTAGCTTAAAGAGACATCAAATCCCTCTGAGCAAGCCTGGAAATAGGCTCTTCAATATTTGGAATCAATGGTTCAAGTGTTTGGGGAAACTTCTGGTAAATATGATCAAGGAGTACATACTCCTCAAGAAGATGAAGAGGAAGAGGTTGTAAAAGAATAAGAGTAATATTGAGCAATTACATGCCCAAGAGGGGTTCATGCTTGAACCATTCTTTTTTTGTTTGTACATATGCATAAGTTTTGTATTCCTATACATTAGTTTTTTATTTTTGTTTTTAATATGATAGTTTTTAGAAATAAGCAATAAAGGCATGAGGCCTACAACGCAACATTTTTATGTGAAGGCATTTTGAAAGGAAGCCTTATAAGCGAGGTGAGTTGTGTATATTTTTTGAAGGAAGTAGTAATACTGATATTATAGATACAGTCTCTAGTTGAACAAATGAGTTCTATGATGTTTTTGGCATAGTTTCGATATGAACCTCTACCCTCTAGGAAGAATTAAGTTTTCAGAGGGTAGGATTTGTATGGAAATCATTCCTTAAAACATATATTCAAGAATAAGTATTATTTTGACTCCTAAGGCCCAATGGATAAGACTCTGGATTCGTTTTTCTTTGCAAGCAAATCCACCCGAGAGGCACAAAAATGTAGGCCCAAAATGACCACATACTTAGTAAAATTTTGTATAATTTGTCATTCCACTTTGGAACTGGGTTGATAATATGAGTCCGCTCGACAGTTATTCAATTCTACAATATTTGAAGCGATTTTGGGTAACTCCCTTATGGGTATGGAATGACGACAGATCTCAAATCTAAAAAATTTCTTGAGATATGATGATGTCAGTAGTGAAAAAGTGTAGAATAGCATCTTTGCATATATCTGATCCCAAAAAAGTCTTTTTGCTTCCCACTCCATATTGGCACTATCTTCATATCTGCAAAAGTCTCAAGGAAATGATGACATTAGTGGTGGAAAAGTGTAGAATGACTATCCAAGGAATGAACGAGTATTTTATTTTTGAAATGAAGATAAAGTAGAAAAATTGAATAATGATGAGGCAGAAGATAAAAATCCTAGAGTGGATTCAAGGTTCAGATACTTCAGATCCGAATTGGAGATTCTGCTACTAAGAAAGACGATGTCATAAGAAGAATGACATTTAGCTTATGCTGGATTGAATCTGAACCATGTGATGAAGAAGATCAATGGTGGAGGTTAGTCTTCTAGGTTTTGGTTGTTTAAAAGATGATTCTACATCAAAAATATAATAGTTGGCTGGAAGATGAAGTGTCGAAGGTTTCCAAGAATATCAGACCAGAGGTAATTGTCGATCGACGATGGCAATCTATTCCCAAGAAGGATTGATCGAAAATGTATGATCTTGAATGTTCTAAACTATAGTTCTACTAAGAAACCAACAAGTTTTAGAGAACCCATGCTATCATGGCAGAATCCCTTCGAGCGAAATTACCAAAGGATGAACCAATGAGCTAATTCCATCTAAACTCTTTGTTGAGCTGTTGTAACAAGATTATGTGTATTATTTCTTGATTATTATAATAAGAAAAACTATAAATAGAGGTCGAACCCTCATTTTTAAGGATCGGCTCTAGTGTGTTTGCTTGTACCACTGTAAATATTCTTGAAGAATTGAATGAAAGGAGTAATACATTGATCTTCGCATCAAGTTTGCATTCTCATTTTTGAGAGGTTTGGATTTCATTGTTGTATTTATATGAAGAATTAGATGGTTATTTTATGCCTCTTTTGGATTACTAGCTGTTATAAGTAATTGAAATTTGCTTTGAGTTTGTTCTATGTTATTGGCAAGCACTTTTCTGTGAAATCTAGGTTTTGGTGAATTCTATTATTTGGATCATCATTCCCTGGGTATTGAAATTGCTTGCTATAACTTTTATCTGTTATGCTTTAATATATGAAATGGTCTATTTTGAGATAAAGGTTGATCTAAATGTATATCCTTAGTATGGTTTTTTGGGAGCTTTTTATGGTGATGCAATGTTGTTAACCTATTCGTCCATTGTTATCTACATCTCTCTAACCCTAACATTTTCTTACCCTAAAATCCAAACCCTAAATGAGCATAATTGTGTCAAAAACCTGTTAAGTTGACAAGGAACCAACCTACTCTAGAGGTTGGATAAAAAATACCTATTTTGGTCCATCCAATGTTTAGTTTTGAGCTACAGCTATCAGATGCAAGCCTAAACAAAAAAAAGGAATATAGACAGTCATAGTATCGAGTGAAAACTTGGTGCAATTTAGTGCCCAACACCACCCACACTCTCATATCATCCCTCTCCACTATTGCTACATCCTACTCACTAATTAGTACATCCCTCTTAAGGGCTACCTCCTCCAAACTCTTACTCACCTTGTCTCTCTCCCTCAAGGTGACTAGGAGATCTATATCCACTATGCACTTATCATCCTCCACCTCTGTGTGATATAATACCCAAGTACAACTTCCTGTCTAGTAGTTTATCCCTTAACTTCTTCACCTATGCTCATAGCTTCCTAGTTTTTCCTTGTGCTACCATAATCTCCTACAACCCTATCATGAAATAAAAATATGTAGGCTCTGATGCAGTACCTCCATAAAAATAACCCTCCCCCATTATAGGTGATCCATCCATAATTTATGCATGCACATCCTCTATCATATCCTCATTAACCTCCATCATGCTCATATCCTCCATTTCTACTGTGTACTCAATCACCAAACCCTCACTATCTATTGGCTTATTCAGGTTGTTATTACTCACCAACCTATCATGCTCATCTCATCATGGTTTCACTTACCTATAAAACTAATCTAACTCCACCTCCTCTTCCTCACTAGGATTGGGTGATCCCTCATTTAGATCCACTCCAGTCATCACATATCCTCTTACATGGCCTAGCAATGCTACTCTTCCCCCAACTGATAGTGCTCCTACTACCTCACCCCATCCATCAACCACTCCTACCATAGGATCCCACTACTGCCTCACCCACCAAACATCATACTATGGTGTGGTCCTAAAAAATTCCACATCAGGAACAATAATAAGCTTATTAGGTATCAATTCTAGTGGTGGCACTATTGGCTCTAGCCATGTATCACCTTTAACCCTGTAAATAACCACGGGTGGATCTGATCACCTATGTAACAATCTAAAATAATGTAATACTAACAAGTATGGTAAATACTCAATATGCCATAAGTACTTACCCAACATCCATCACCCCTTCTTGATGTGTATGAGTTACATTGCATCCTCTACCCAACTCGATGGTCCTCACCATGACCTCCATATAATGTAACTCATATGTAGCTCTCCTAGATTCTCGTGATAGTGCATAAAATTACCCTCTCGCTCCCTCTTTATATTCTCCATATCAGTACTCCATATAATCATAAATGGAGTATCATAGCCATCTATTATATGAGAATCATGTGTAAGTAAGGATGGTCACAATATCATAATATGCTTCCACACCCACATCTACAAAAAAGGATTGAAGTTGATACCTGTATGCTCTATCCTCACTACTCCATGCAACTCTCTATAGACCTATGCTAGTAATGTTGGAGCCCATGAATACACTATCCTCTTATCCACCATATCACTTATCATCCCCATCATATTCTAAGGGAATTTCAACCTTAAAATATCTACCAAAGCATGGCTAACTATCATCAACATCACCATCACATGCTGGTTGGACAAGATCTCATCCTCCCAACACCTTGCATAATCCACACAACCCTTCAACCTCATTATGGTCCAGCTATTACCAAACATCCTCTATAGGATTTCATCCTGTGCATCTCACTCAATTGTCATCACCGTAATCCCTTCTATCGATAATCGATATATATGATATATGTCCTCCAAGGTAATCTTCATCTTGCTTATTAGGATATGGAAGTTGTTCTTGTTCGAATCCTACCTATCACATAGTGTGAATATGTAAGGATGATTTGCATGCACCTCATGCATCTCCCATATTATATAAAACCCCACTACCGTCATTCCCATCATCCACACACCATATGCCCTACAACCTCTTCCTTAGCTTTCGTAATCAATGTCATGCTAATATCTTCTTCACCTACATCACATTTCAAAACATATGTCAAATAACATCATTTCTCACATTTTATTTCAAAATCACATTGCAAATAACATAGTTTTATACATTTTACTTTCACAATAACATGTAAAATTATTATCCTTCATCAAATTTTAACTTCATCTATTAAATAAACATCATGCAAATTTATTTTTCTCCTCACATGCACAAATTCATCACAAATTTACAAAAAATAGTGTTCATAAAACCCTATGTGAACCCTTTCTTTCTTATGACCTCGTGTGAACATCCCCATTTGCATGCCCCCATACAAAATTCTAATCTAGGGATATGTGCCTACCCATTTGGCCAATCGGTGTAGGAGTCTCACACATTTTCAATATGCACATGCATGCGATGTTTAAAATAAGCAAAAATGTGCAAAAACATGTAAATTTCAACACAAGTACAAACATGCAAAATGAGGTCATGCATACAAGGTCAAACAGGTCAACTAACCATAGATCTAGGTACCCATTTGCTCCAACAACATCATTATCACACTAGTTTTCATCATACATGCACCACAACAACAAAAACTTCCACATTATCTCATGCATGCTTCATGAGGTTCACAAATAATCACATGGCAAAAAAACATGAATGGCATATCGGGATACCCATTTGGTCCATTTTACACATAGTGCACATATTTCAACCACACAATCCATGCACGCACTCCAAACCACATTTTCACATAAACGTATGCATTCCAAATAGCATTAAATATTCCTTTTACATTTAAATCAACTTTTGGCATAGGCTACTTACCCCCAGAACTCCACCACTTGCACTCATGCTTGTTGATGCACTTACCATCCTACACTTATCATTCGATAATATGGCAGTGCTTCACTTCCAATTTTCCCCCTCATCACTCTCTTCTTCTTCCTCGTGATGTAAAATGACGTAGTGTGTGCCATTTTTGGCATATAAACCTATATTTTTTGCAGGTTCGCACTCGCACATGTGAACAAAAAAATAATGCACACCCTCATGCGAATCCTCTAGTTCACACCCCAACATGCGAACTTTATTTTATAGGTATTTTCCACCATTTTCAAATCTTAGTCAATTTTGCTTCTATTTTTTATTTTCCAACATTTTCCACCAGTTTTCCACATCATTTCTCATCGTTATCAAGCGTTCCACCACCAATTTTCATCTCCTCCATTGTTGATTCATTGCTTGAGGGGGTAGTCATACAAACACATAAAAAACAACCTTGCACATGATCAAACAACCAAAAAACATCCAATCATAGATAAAACAAATATCTAAGAAAATTTTTGCTAACGATTATCTCAAGACCAAAATTCCAACCCAAAACAAAACAATCTTTGATAAGCCTAAAAAATCCTATGACTATAGACAAGTCATGGATTCCTCTCTTAATTTTGGTAGTCATAAGACCACTCTCGAATGAATCTCCTAAAATTTACACCCTACAACTCCAACAGTTTGTCGAATATTGTCAAAATAACTCATCAATAAATCACAAAAAGAAATTATCAAAGGCATTTATCCATTCTAAAATTGGAAAATCTCAAGTTGATCACAAAATAAGACAATATTATACCTTCCCTCAAAATAAATCATTACAATGCTACAAAGTATTGTCATCAATCACAAATAATATTTTTTGATCAATGCACCTCTCTTTTGCAATCATCCACATTCATCAATCACAAATTATTTTCCTTCCAAATCATGTCATTAGTTTTTGTACTAAATCATGTTTTCACACAATCCAGTACAAAGGGGTAAAATGTTGACACCCAAAAGTTGCACATTATCACTTTCCTCATATTCATGGTCAATCAATTTGCAAAACCCTAAAAAAATCTATAAATTAACTCAAAACACTATTCATTTATTAAAATCACTATTCATCATCCTTAGCCCCCTTGGGATAGCTAAGCCCCTTCCTACGCTTAATCATGGGTTCTCATGTGATCTCCATCACAACTCAACTAAGGTTGAACTCCTCACCATGGTCAAAAAACACTTTAGGGGTAAAAATTCAACAAATTTCGTCAAAACTTGCTTTATGGCTAATCACATGCTTAATTAGATCTAATCATGATTTAATCTGAGCCTACAACCTCACCTAGTCTACTTTGACTAGCGTAGCCTAGCCTAGACTAGCCTTTCCACTTCTCATCTAGATATTTATCCACCTCACATTCCCTTGGGCAATAAATGAGAAATGGAGACCTTTGCACACAAAAGTAAATGTAAATTAGAATATAATTGCAAAAATATTTCAATAAATACCATTTGGAGACTTTCCTCCAAGTCATTATGACTAGTATTTGGGTGAGGGATTCTCTCACCCAATATTATTTATGAGCTAGGACATCTCAAGGGACATATCTTAGGTGGAAATATCACCACATACAACTCACAGGGAACACCTCATGGGACACCTCATCCCTTCCCCTAGCTTCGGACAAGTCTATAAGTAGAAGAACTTTTTCACCATTTTAGAGATTCCAACTCTAGCTTAAAAAAACTCCTCAAAAATCACTCTAGCCACATAGCATCCATAACACAATCCATCCCACTTATATAGCAATAGTATTTTGGTTGTATTCATAACATTCCCTGTGATCTAGAAAAGTTATCAACATCAAAATGACCATTTATAAAGGTAACCCATCAAATAAATAAAGGAGAAATCACATCAAAAAAACCCAAAAATATTATTGTGCAAGTTCAACCAGAAAAAGGTAGGTTTGCACGCCCCTGTGCAAACTTCTCGATTCAAACCAAGTTCGTACCCACCTATGCAAACCTCTACTACAACAAAATAGAGTTCATAGAACAACTAAATATGGTTTAGTTAAAGGTTTTATATCATTTTATATATCTTTATTTATGTCTTGAGCTATTTTAGAGAGTATTTTGTCTTCATAAACATGGGGTTTGATTGATGCAGGTTCCTTAACGCTCTAATTAGATTTTGTAGGTTAACAAGTACAAATAACATATAAAAAAAATGGTGGATCATGAGTAAGAAGCCCATATACACTGAGGAATATTCAAAAGAGAGATCTTACTATATTTAAAAAACATCTAAGAGGGTTTTCTTCAGAAAGAGCCAATTGTAGCCTTCAAGGCAAGGATTGTAAAAAGAGGATTTCAATCTATAACCTCTCTTTTCATTTCAATAAAAAATGAGTGGATAACTATAATTTTGAATGAAGGATTATAGTGTAATTGTCTCTTTTGTATTGTTTCATTCTAGCCACCATTCAAATCATTCCATCTAGTTTTATTATGAAAACTATATTTGAAACCCACTCAAGATAATCAATTGGTTGTATGAACTTGACATCGAGAAGTTTTTGTAACTCCTCTTTGACCATTAGAGCAAGTGCATGTGGTGCAATTTTTTTTGATAGGTTTGGTGTTATCATCCAAGACCAATTTGTGAATGACTAATGATGTATAAAGGCCAGACATGTTTTTGTAGGACCATGCAAACATATTTATGTACTTCCAAAGGAAATCAGTGAAAAGAATGCATTCGTCAGCAAAAATTTTGGCTGCAAGGTGGACAATGTGGGGTGATCAAGATCATCACCGATGTCAACATCAATGGTGTCCTCGAAAAGCATGTAATAATTATCATACAATTGAGCAGATATTGGGATGAGGTGATAATCGATGACGTTAGAAAGCTGAAATTCATCATCGAGATAAAAATTTGTATGATTAATCCAAGGCATATGAGGTGGAATAGAAGGCAAAGTTGCATTAGTGGACCAAAATAATTGAGGTGATGGGAGGAACTCAATGGGTTATGGGGTCGATGAAATATTGTTGAAATCAACAAAATCCACAATAGGTGAGAGGATGTAATTGGGATGATTTGGATAGTGAAGTGGGGTGTATAAGTCAACAAATATCATGTTAACATACACACTGGAAATGTTAGATGTTGGATATGATGGTGGTGAAGAATCAAAATAGGATAGTAATGAATCAAGAAATGGTTGGTGGTGGCCAGAAAGCAAACCAATGAGTAGGGATGAATAATGAGAGTGGGTGTGATAGATAGACGATCTCGCATGAAAATAGATGAAGGAAACATCTATCAGAGCTGAAGAAGGTGTATCAATAGATAAGGGTGGATCGAGTGATAAATCAATAAATTAATTGAGAAGAGCTTCAACCTTGCAAGAAGGAAGGTTTCCATGTAGTGGAGATGGATGTAAAGCAGATGGAATATCGACTAGAGAATGAGGGGATGAATAGTCCATAGGAAGGTTGAGCTCAAATTATTCATTAGAAAGGACCTCAAGGGGGTCAATATTGAGATGATGTAAATCATCCTTGAGGATATTGTTTGATGTAGGAAGGTAACCAATTTCATATTGATCTATAGGCTTTCATACATGAGGATGGATAAGGGTGTGACACCCTTGTTCATATCTTCCTAGTCCATAACCACACCAGTTGTACATGCGAAGATAGTGCCAAACAAAAGTAGGATTTAATATATGATCAATATTTTCATAAAAATTGGTTTGTGGTGGTGGAGGCATTGGAGGCTCCATAAATGAGTCAAATCCCCCATATATAAAATTTGTGCAATTATTGGGTGAACCAAGAGGATCAACTACCCCAACAGTCATGGGAACATCATGAGATCGACCAAAATCATAGGTGGACTGGATGGTGGGTGATATAACCTAAGCATTGCATATATGATACTCATTAGGACTAGGTGTGGTCATGAGTATAGAGACATGAGGAGGGGCCTGATGCTCAGGTTGAGGGAGGGACCCCTTGGGTGGGGATGATGGCAATGGTATGGATGGGTATGAAGGGGATGGTAAATTAGGTGAATCATAAGGATTTGATTGAGCCAATTGGTTGTAAAAGTAAGTGGCATGTTGTGTCCACTCATAGCATTCAACAAGTGTTTCAGTTATGGGAGGATTTGCTTGTGTAAATTGAGAGGTTGGAATAGAAGATATAATTGGTATGGTAGGGATGACTTGTGACCATGCAAAATGGGATACAAAGGGGTAGGAAGAGGTATATGGGGTAGGAATAATTGAAGGTGTGGTGGAACCTGAAGCTGGAGGTGGAGTAGAAAAAAAGGTGAATGGTGGAAATGGCACATGGGAAGAAGATGACATAGAGGAATATGAAGGAGAGTATGAAAATGTGGGGGTAGTGGAAGCATCAAAAATCGAATGTGGGTGTGATAAATATGATGCTATGTTGCTCAAATCAAGTGTGGAATATGGAGATGAGGTTGGTGGATAAGTGGTATCAACGGAACAATGTGGAGTGGGAGAAAAACATATGGATGATAGGTGTGGACTTGGTGGAAGAGTGACAATGTTAAAAAATTCAAATGGGTCATCATTAGCAAGGATGCAATGGACTAACCCATTATGAACATATTTACTACAGTGATATAACATGGAAGGGATACATTGCATATTCTAAATCCATGGGTGTCTTAAAAGGATATTGTACTACATATATCCTTCAATGACATGGAAGAGGGTGGAAATGGTTTTGGCACCAACCTAAATGGGGAGGATGATGGTTCCTACGATAGGGTGCATAGAGCCATCAAAGTCTCAAAGGTCCATAGAAGGAGTGGTGAGGTGAGTAGAAGGGAGGTGAAGATGGCCAAGGGTGGCGGTAGAAATGATGCTAATGGATGAGTCTGTGTCAATGAGGACACAGTTGTAAGTGACTGAATTGATGGAATATTGGATGTACAAGGGTGGATCTACTCCTTTGCCTACAAATTTTATAATATCATGGTTATGGAAGTTGATAGAATATTGCAAACATATTTGAACATTGCCAACAAATTTGGCAAAGACATCAATATCATGGGTCTCAATATCAAGATAATGGAGAATGAAATTGACGGTCTCACAATGAGGTTGGAATTACTTCAAAAAATAAAATATGGATAATATTACAAGGGTAGTGTAGAGCTAATGAGAAAGATACCATGAATAGTGATGATATTTAGTGGTATAACGATAAGAGTTTGTGGAGGAATTGGGAGATTCGAAGAAGGTAGTGGAAGAGAAGTAGAAGGGTGTTGGGCTTTAGCAAGAGATGGGTAGCATTGGTTACGGGTAGTGATGTTGATCATACCCACAAACCCCTATTGAGAAGGACCTCGATTGACATGATTAACCTAGCATGGGTTGGATTGAGGTGGATTACCCCCATGCTCGAGCAATAGATTTTGATAGATCCCCAAGTTTTGATTTTGCAATTCAAGGGGATTATAAACCTAAATAGTACCATGTTCAATAAGATCTTGAACAATATATTGAAATATGCAGTAATAATCGAGAGAATATCCATGTTGGTGATGAAAATCACAAAATACCTACAGATTATGGTCCTAAGGGAGAGGATGATTTGGATCATCGATTTGGATGGTAGGCAAGGTGATGAGGTCTCCATCAAATAAACAGTAAAATAAAATGGTCATGGGCTTAGAAAAAGGTGTCCAATTGCGAGGTGGATGAGGGGGGTGAGGATTACACATTTTGGTATGGATTAGAAGGTGGGGGGTGAATTGGTATGCAGTTTGTGAATGTTAGGGTGGTGCAGATTGAGGTGATGGTGATGGAGAAGTGAGGAACACCTAATTGGTTTGAGGTGGTTTAGAAGTGGGTGGGACATATGGAGTGCGATTGTAGTATTAGTTGGATGGATATGGTTTCTTTATAAGGAGATTGATCTTGAATGTATGGATCTTGATGTCCTCGATAACCTTAGCTTTAGGAATAGCCTATTTGAATGTGCAAATCTAATGGATTTGTAAAGTATAAGAAATTTGCATGTGACAACTCTTGGAAAATAGTTTTATGACCTCTATAAGTGGAAGGGTAAAAGAAATATAACGAATGACCACCCTCCATCGAGAGATAAAATCAGAGAAACTCGCTACCCTTAATGTGTGGGAACCCATAGTGTGTAATTTTCTCTTTTGTGCAAATTGAAAAGGTGTGGATTTCAAACATGGTTTCCATCAACATTCTACAATATTTCACTGAATTACATTCAATCACAATTTTCTTGGCATCATTTCCATCTATTTTCCCCTTCTTTATTATTTGATGAATGTTGTATGGTCATGTTTCGAGCGAATACATACCTTTCATTTATTTCTTATCATTATTTTCCCATTTTCTTCTTGTTACTTCTCAATGTTGTATGGTCACACTTCGAGTGGCTACATAAATTTGATTAGTTTTATTTTCTTCTTTCTCTCTCTTATCTTCTCCTCATTATTTCTATTTTTGTCCTCTCTTTCTTCAAATCTCATGTATTTCATTCATTCCAACATCATATCATTCACTACATCATTTTCTCCATATTCAAGCATTTTCACATGCATATAGATCATGTTCATATCCATACTTGTACATATGCATTATAAATACCATTATGGAAGAATTAAATACGCATTTGCTAGCACAAAATTTTTGATGCCCCATCCCATTTTCATGAGATAGGATTATTGAAATGTTTTGTGAGCTTCACCCATCTACAATTATTTCAATCAACCACCATCTAAAGTTGGTAGTTTCTAAAGCACTTCAAGGCTTCCCTTGTTTGAATTGACCTCTTTCATGGACCAAATTGCACATCTCGCATATTAATAAAATTTTGAGAATAGGTTTGGTAACATTGTATGTTTATTGGCCGCATAGAAAAATTCACCTTGCTCATTCTATCATTTGCATGATATAAATCAAACCTTGAGGATCGACAAAAGGACAAGTTATAAAAAAATAGATAATGAGTGGGTAAAAAACAAAATTCAATGACCCAAAAAGAGCACTAAAAATGGAACAAAAACCAAAAGAGTACTATTGGTTACACAAATTGAATCCTTGAGTTCCTCAGGTCCATATTGAAAATCATGGGGTAGATCTCCATCGAGGACATAAATGCTTGACTGGCAATGGAGTATGCCTTACAAGTGGTGATATGTATATCATATTAGCGAGCTTCTTTTGTACAAACCACTGCACACTTATGGATGACTTAGCTTACAGGATAAGTTTACAATCAGTTAAAACCATCCTCTTTCAAAATGGTCAAAACATTTTCACTATACACATATTAATCCATGATTGAGGTCTTGTTTACCAAGATAGCCAAGATTTATCCAAAAAAAATTGCTCAATTATTCAATTGGTTTGATTACTTAAATTTTCATGATCGAACCTTTTCAAAGATGTCTTCATATCTGACTTCTTGAAAAAATAGAACAAATTACACTATCTTATTTTGTAAATATACAAATGCTTTCATCAAACAATGCTTGCATCCATCTACATTTCATATAGTGCATACACATCATAAAATTTCATAGTAATTTAGTTCACATGTACTTATAATCCACGTATTCCATGCAGATCTACCTCTATCATATCATACACATGTATCAATTTATACATATATGCTCTATTAAAATCACATTATTCACCAACATACACAAATCAAAGCAAAAAGAAATACATAAATAAGTGTAACCTCATGAAACACTATATAATGTCATATATATATATCTCAAAAAAGCCCTTGAGCTACAACAAAATGTGTATCCTTGTGGGTACATCATCACATGTCCATATCATGTACATATCTATAAAAAAAATGCCATTCAGCTACAATAGTGTGTACCCTTGTGGGTACCTCGCCACATGTATATATCCTATATATCCTCATCATACAAAATCATGGTTAGCCACTCCACTACCACCCCATAACTACATCATACATGTTGTCCCATAGGAGTCTCTCCACTCCCCTTCTTCATAGTCTCCTACACTATTGGTGCTTCTGAAATACCTCTAGGCATTTCTAGATGATTCTCGAGTGCCACAAAGTGTTCATGCACCTCCTAAAACTTTATACAAATCTTAAAAAATTATAATAGGTGAGAAATTATTGATTTGTGCTCCTAAAAATATGCAAAATAAGACAACAAACAATAATTTATATAGCAAGATAAATCAAAATATGAAACCCTTAGGAGATCCCACCATGATTACCATTTTTAGAACTAAAAGTGTGGTACCAAATAAAGCATATAAAATAGAACTCAAGTGAATCAAATATTGCACAAAAAAATGGAATTTATATTGATAAAGGGAGGGGATCCTAGAAGCTTCGTTGTTACAATAGTGGATCCAAGAATCCCTTGATACAATATTACCAACTTTGTGAGGGTTCTCTAAAATCTTAGCCATAAATAATTGGTGGTGTCTTCAACTGCATCTTTGATCCCAATAAGGTTGAGTGGGCTTCTGTGTATCCGATATCGAGCCACTCTAGCTTAAGTTGCTATCCAATGCTTCTAATGTATTGTTAAAACCTACACACAAAGAAACTAGAGAATTAGTAATAACAAATGAGGGCTCCAAAATGTGAGCCCTTAGAAATCACAACTTAAAAACACCAGTTATAGCAATGCAATGTGAATAGGATAAGACAATATAAAATATAATAACATAAATAGATTTACCTTGCTCTTGCTTACTATTTGTTGATGAATGGATATATTTCAGGTCGATGGTGAAGGCATACCCTAGAAATACCCGAGGATATCACTCATCATCAAAATAGGGCTCTAAAATACCCATAGGTTATTCAAGAGATTAGCAGGATTTTTGAGAGGTATGTGAAGAGAAACAGGGTACTCAAGAGGTTTGTAGAGAGTAGTAAGATGCTTGGGAGGTATTTGGAGAGTAGCAAGGCACTTGGAAGATCTATGAAGAGTAGCATGGTGCTCGAGAGGTCATGGTGCTCGAGAGGTCTATAGAGAGTAGTAGGGGACTCAGGAGGTTAGATCAGATATACAAAAGTAGTTCTGATGAGGGCGAGGGATGCAACGATGGTAATGATGAGTGAGGTAATGGAGAAATGGAGGATGGATTAGGGTAAATGTAGGATTAGGGTGCTAAAATATCAATTGGAACTCTAAGGTACTTAGGATATTTAGAAAAAAAAAAATTATATTGATTTCCAGCTAGTTAGGATTCCAGAGAACTTCTATAGTTGAGCCTTAAAATGACTCATATTAACAGTCCAACCTAGGGCATACTTTAGGGTTTCAATGACACTAATCATGTGGTTGATATTAAAGCATATCTAAGGGTGGAAAATCAATCTAGGATGTGGCATTGAATAAGGTAAATGGACGAATGATATTAGATGAGATCAAACGACTAGGAATAATCCACTTTATAAATATATATTTATTAAACATATATTATTTTTTGAATTTACATGGTGGAATTGGTAGCTGCCATGAATTCGGGTAGGCTGTATCGCTTTTATCATTGCCACAGTATTCTATGTTGTCTGCCCCAAAAGCCACCACATAGATCTTCGTGCAGTCTACCCCTATAACCACCATACCACAATAATTTTTAAACCTTTTATGTCACTAAAAGAACCAGGAAAAGGACAAGCATTTAGTCTAACGAGGCTCGATATTAAAATTTTTTTAAACATATATTAAAATATAATATAAAATATTATATTTAAAAATATATAAAATACATAAATATGAATAATGGTCAAAATGGTGGGAAATAAGGATGGTGGACAAGTGGATGGTGGGAAAGTATGGATGGAGGACAAGTGGCTAGATTTTGGTGTCTACAAATTTATGAGATGAAGGAAAAAGGTTTATTTAAAGATTAAAGTAGATGGTTTTAAACTATTGCATAAATATAATTAGTTTGCTTTGCAAATTAAAGGTATGGGAATTTAATTTATAGAACAAATAAAGAGCATGGTTTTTTCTTGACTAAAGAAACCTTGTTGTTGGTAATTAAAGGTATGGGACTTTAATTGTTGAACAAGGGTTGAAGGAATTAATTTAAGTAAAACCTAGAATCTTGTTGTAATTTTTAAAAGACTCTCTATGGATAATGAGAGGTGAAAATAAAAATAGTGATTTTTATGATATTAACTATGCATTAGATGGTTAGATACTTGATTTAAATTGTATAGTTGCAATTTGGCAATAAAGTAAATAAATACATTTAGAAGCATGCCTATCATGGAACCATGAGTGCCCTGATCCCCTACTATCCTCATCATATTGAGGGAAAGCTAGAAATTGGAACCAAGGCATTGATTTGATTATTTTTATGATGATTTACTTATGCTTAATAGATTAACCATGTGGGGAGGTTTCCTTGATGATATTGATGTAATATGTTATTCTTTAAAAGTATGGAGGTTTTTCCATACTGGTTTATATGTAGTAATTGGTATTTGAAGTACATTTGGATTACTATTTGGAATGTTTATGTTTTACTTTTAAATTCATATCCTTCAAATGTATCTTACTTAAATGTGGCTTCTTTTCTAGTCTCTCATATATACTTTTTATATTATGTTTTTGTTAGATTTAGTGTATGTTTTGCTTCTTTCTAATCAAATAAATAATCAAATAAACTAAGTATGAGTTCTAGGTTGAACTTAGTGGTGACATAAGGTAATTAAGACTCCCTTAGGGTGAACATAGGTGACCTAAGGAAATTGAGACCCTTAGGTATATTTATGACTAATTTGTGGAAAGACTACATTTGAGTTAAGATAGCTCATCGGGTAGACGATATGGATAGCTTAACTTGCAATACACATAGCATACCTACATAGATTAACTTATGTATGGTATGGTGATGGGTGTATACCTTTGATTGTTTGAAGGTGGTAAGTTTAGCTCATCAAGGAAGATGAGAGGGATAAAATTATTTGTAGTAACACATCACATGCCTATACATATGGACTTGTGATAGGGTATGTGGTGAGTTATATCTCTTCAAAAAACATAGGGGATTAAACATTAGGTTACAAAGATTCGGTTAGGGGTTTATGAATCTCTCACCTTGTTAATTTTTTTTTATGTTTGTGTGTTTTCTTGTAGTAGAATTTTGGATAATTACATTCGGTATCAGAGCTCTAGGTTCGAGGGTATAGAGCTTCTTATGTACTAAAGGGATTTGGATGTCTCCAATGGAGGTTTGCTTAGAGTATAAGCTAGAGTTGGGATGATCTATAAACACCCTATTTTCTAGAATCTAATGGGAGATAACCCAAAGGGTGAATGGATGTTAGGGTACCTTAGTATGGGAATTGGTACTAGTGATGCATCATAACATTCAAATGCCACTCTAGTTAGATTATTGATGCTTTTATCAAGAGAAATTTGTATTATGGTTTGAATTAGTGATGTGGTTTAAGGTGAAACTATAGCCTAATATTTTATTTGTTGTATCTAGGTTAAAAATATCACCTAAGACCAAAATAGAGAGGCCTACACCTAGGTAGACTCGATAAAGTAATATCAAAGAAGAAATTTGACATGAGGGCCCAAAAACCCCAATAAAGAGGTAGAAGACCTCATTGCTATGGTTTCTGCTATACAAGATTAAATGAGACAAGTGTTGGAAATAGTTGCAAATTAGAACTTGCAAGCTAGAGGTTTGGAGATAGGCCAAGTTGATGAGCTAACTATAGAACAATTGCAATATAGAGCCCTTCTAGAAAAGAAAATAGCTAGGGATATGAAGAAGATTTGTATCTCCAAGTTTGGAGGAGAAGGAGAAGGAGATGCAGTAGAAGCATGGTTGAGAGAATTAGAGGTTTACTTCATAGTAAAGAGCTATTCCCCAGGGACCCAAATGGTTTGGGCCACAATCAAGTTAGAGGAGGCTACTCTATATTGGTGGGAAACCCACTATGAGAAGACTAAGATTGAACATATTTATATTCCATGGAAAGAATTCATATTTATGTTTATGAAAAGGTTCCTAACAGAGCATTTTTATGCACTAAAATTTGAAGAGCTTTCCAACCTACGTTAGGGAACCAAAGGAATGGAGATGTACTATAAGAAACTGGTATAGTTACTTAATTATGTACTTTCATATAATGAGAAAATGAGGGTTCATAAGTTTATCAATGCATTGGAATCTAGAATAAAGCATGATGTAAGCATGCACGATCCTAAATAACTAAAAAAGGCATATGACCTAGCAAAGAAGGTAGAGTTAAAACTTCTAGTTTAACTATGCCACCCTATTTGAGCATGATAAAAAAGCACTAATGAAGAGGAATAGTCAAGGACTCTTGAAATGGAAAGAGGAAGAGGATCGAAAGACCAAGAACCCTCAAAATGTTAAGAGGAATGATGGAAGAAAGGTAAGGTTCAAGAAAAATTTCCAAAAGAAAACCAAAAATAATCCAAAATATGCAAAACCTCACCCTCGAAAATTGTGAACTTCAACACCAACAATTAAAGCAGGGGTGCAAAAACCAAAAAAAAAAAGATACAAGGACCCAAGTATGGGTGCTACCATTATAGAGGTTCATACTATTCTAATCATCATCCACACCAACCAATACCAAGATCATCCAACACTAAATGGAAGGAACATGAACGTCAGATCTACACTACAACTAGGAAATAAAAGTTAGAAGGGAAAGCTACCCCATTGCTTGTAAAAGGTAATATTTGTAATTAGCATGTAAATATTCTAATAGATAGTGGAGCCACTGATAGATTTATTTTTATAGTATAGGAAGGGATATGTTAGAAAGGCTAGAATATTTGGCCCACAGATGGAAGGTTGAGTATGGTTCTAGATAAACCTACTTAGTAAACCAGTGTTACCCAATGGCAAAAATTGCTTTAAATAGTGGAACCATGAAATTTTGTTTATATGTAACTCCACTTCATGACTTTGATGTAATACTAGGGATGGATTTGTTACAGGACCATAAAGCCTTGATAAATTTCCAATATTGATAGATTGAGCATTCAGAAGAAGGTGGGGAAAGGCTAAGAATTCATAGCGAACAAGGGGTTTTAAAACCCCAGATGTTGTTGGCTATGCAATTAAAGAAAACCCTCAAGAGAGGAGTGATGGTATGTATTGTAAACTTAATAAAGTGGATGATGATCAAAAGAGAGAAGTGTTAGGAAAGCACCCAATTTTGTAGGACTCTTAAGGATATATTTCTAGAGGAATTACTCGGACTCCCTCTTGTGTGAGAGTGCAATTTCACAATTGATATTATACAAGGAGTTGAACCTATTCATAGATAATCGTATAAGATGAATTCTATATAGATATAGGAACTAAAGGTTCAATTACAAGGGTTATTAGAAAAATTATTGATAAAACCAAGTGTGTCACCATGGGGTGCACTGATTTTATTTGTAAAAAAATATGGTTCTTTAAGATTGTGTATTGATTACAAGATGCCAAATAAGGCTATAATCAAGAACCAATATCCTTTACCTAGGATCTAAGATGCATTTTATCAACTAAGAGATGCCATGATGTTTACTAATATTGATCCGAGATTAGGGTATCTGTTGAGTGGTAATTTTACCCAATTGTAAAACCACACTCATAGTTAGGATTTTAATTAGAAAACCCTCTCTTGCAAAGAAATGTAAATTTATCCAAGGTTCCTTTTACTTAATATGTGCATGTATGTTTGTATAAATATGTCAAAAAGTACTTGGAATACCTTAGTGCTCTACAAAATAATTGTTAACAAGGGGCTTGTGTTGGGGTTACTTTAGTATGATATGCTATTATTGTTCATGAAACTTAAAAGAAGAATAAATGTGATTGGCCCTCACATGACCATGCTGTAGAAGTGAAATTCCTTTTATATTGAAATGTTTTGGATAGATTTTATCTTTCTTTGTTAACCAAGTTTAACCCATTTTATCCTTTATTATATCTTTCTTTGAGAATGAAGCAAAAGATAAAGATCTACCTCTAAAATATTAAAATTAAATGAGGAAATGATTCCTTTTATTTTGCTTCAACATGGAAATGGAATAATCTTGGACGACTAAATTTGTAGCTATAGTAGCCTTTGATGTGCTTTATAAATAACCCTCTTTAAATAAACTGATTTCCATAAAGAGGATTCACTTTATTGCTTTAAAATAATGATCTTTTATATAATGAACAAATTGACCTCTTTGATGAAATTAATTTTCATAAAGAGACATCAATTTATTGCTCTAAAATAATGGCCTTATTGAAATTTCATATAAATAACTCCCCTTCAATGAAATTGTGCTTTTCATTAAGGAAAGCTAATTTACTTGCTTGCAAATAGATATGCAAAGCTTGAAATCTGATTTACCTCCAAAATATAAAATTTTGAAATTGTAAAATATCTAAAAAAACATATTTGAAATTTTTTTATAAATTCGGATTGGCATCAAAATGAAAACGTAAATGTACAAAATAAAATTTTGAAGCTCATTCTATATAGACGTTCAATTAATTTTGTAGTTTTAATTTTTTTTTTAATTGCTGAAAATTAAAAGAATCTGCAAAAGATAAGGGTTAGAAAAATAAAAATAAAATTTCAGAAATAAAAGAAATGTTGCAACTAATAATTTCTCCACAGACCTTGCATGGATTAGTATTCTGCACAAAACTAGCATTAAGGTGATCCAAATTCATGCAATCTAGCCTATAATGCAGTGCCATCACCTAAGGAAAAAGGTGCAATACAATAAAAATGATATACAAGTAACCATTAGCATGCATGAACTTGTTATGTTTCCAATATATTATAAAAGATAATATTTTCAATCAGCTTACAAAAATGTAGAATACCAACTTCAACTATGGCATCACATAGTGAAAAGATAAGGCTAGCTTGTGGAGGAAAAAACTAAAAAAAAATAGATCCAGTTTCATTCTGTGTTTTCTCCTACGATTCTCCTTTCCATAGTTTCCAACCCCCTAGTGATGTAGCTTCGATTCACCTTAATAATGTTTTCCTCTATCTCTTCATTTTACTTCTTTTTCCATTTTCTTTCTTTTTCGTAATGTTTTCCTCCTTGCATGCAGGTTTGGCCTCGAATATTTTACCATATCACCCGTTAACCAAGGGCATGTTTGTTATACCACATAATTCCATTCAACTCTCAAAAATGTTCCACATGGTTGAAAATTTCCACTACCAAATGATTAATTTGGGTAAAATTGGGCATATTCCCTTTGTAACAACAAAATTGAATTAATTTCAAGTGTATTTTAATACCCATTGGGTAATTCTGCTACCTTCACATGTGTATACCTTTAATTGATGTTTTCATAAGTGCTTTGTCTTTACAACTTGTATGAATCATTTGACTATTCCTTATTTTTATTTTTTATTTTGAAAGGACGTAACTTGCAAGCTGACTCATCCATTGGTAACGCCCCTTTTATGATCCCTTCGAATGCCACGCACCTTGGACACTATTTCATTGAGTGTATGATTTATCTATATCAAAATCAGCCCATTGACTATGTTTCCAATGTGTACCTTTGGGTGGTGGCCATAGTTAGCATCCTACTCACACTGTCTTTGTATGTTATAGCCATATCTGATTACTGTTAGTCATGGGTTTACTAGATATAGTCATTTGCATACAACCTTCCCTACATCCCTTTTGACCTACAAATTACTCACCTTGGTACGCATCATCCTTCTACCTTGGTGTCATAGTTGTGCATGCTCACATGGATGCCACTATCCACTATTTGACTATGCCAAGTTTAACCACCCTGTGAATATTCTTAGTTTGATTTGACTATCATTGGCTTCAATATACTTTCAACCAAGTTTGAATATCCACTCACCCATACTACATCTACTGTTGCTTTGTTTACATCATCATGGTATTTCATGTTGTCCAATGGTCAATCGTATCACACATGCATCCTAGGTGTCATCAAATTTTCTATTGCAAAATCGAATGAACCCATGGATCCATATCATCGACACTCTAATGACGTATCTCCAACTCATCTTCTACAAATCCAAACTCTACACGTTGCCTCATTGCTATGTCAATGCCTATCATATAGACCTCACTATAGTCCCTGAATAGACATTAAAGTGGGATGAAATTCCAACTAGGAATATGTCATTGGAGCCTACACTTCAAAAAATAGATAATAATCACCTAGTCCTTATTTCTAGCTTAGTAGTTTCCCTTGCACCTTGGAATTTAATTCATACTACCACCACTTTCACTATATTCTACTATGTCCATGGTTCCATCGTCCGTTGTCCGCCACTACTTCCATAAAGAAATCTTCTTTGGCTATGTCTAATATTCACCCCTTGTGATGACGGATGCGAATGGGGCTACCCATTCCTATATTTATGCTTCACCACAAGATACTACCAACTATTGTTTTCTATATTAATGCATGTCACCGAGGTATCATCACCCACTATCCATAGTTTGAGTCAAGGTCAAAATCATCATATCTAATCATTGAACACCTTTGGTCTCACCGATCAGGCTAGTTCCAATTTTCTTCTACTTCTAACACATCGAACATCTTCAAAATCCATGCCATGTGGTCTTTGTATGGTTTGTCTATGTCAACATTGGATGGGTCCATATTTGTGTGTCCAGCATCACCGAATACCTCCATTGCCATGTCCGTGTTGGTGTATCCTATGGTTCGTGGTGACCTACATGCAAACATTATATATTAGAGGCCATAAAACCAAAATATTACTAAAATGACATTCTTTCATACAAATAAAAAACAAACAACGTATAAAATCATAATATATATATATTTTTATTATTATATATTTTGTTATTTTATTATACATACATATATAAATAACATGCATTTCTTCATATATATATATATTTATTTTTATATTTCTTTTAGCTTTTATTTCAAATTTACTTTTATATTACATTCAATTAACCTCAAAAAAGGACTAACGTAACTTAATTCAATACTTTACCAAAATAAAGCTATTAAGCTTATCAAGCCCAATGAAGACACTAGAATTAAAGGAAATGAAAAACACATTAACCAACAAAATGAAAGAAAAAAAATATAACACCCAATCATGAACCTTGGGACCTACAACGGAATCTATTTGGAGGGGCGCAATCAAAATCATCACTTAAAAACAACCAAAATTCCTTTGAAACCAAAATTTAAAGGTGGGTCCCCAAGTTTTGGGGATAGTTTTGGAAAGGCCAAAAAAAATTGTGACTACTAGGGAATGCTCCTGAGCATTTTAGATGAATAACCCAAAATCTTCGGTTCTAAAACACAAAAGCCCGAAGATTAGAAAAAAAATTATTCAGCAAGATCCTAGGATGGTGGGGATAAACAAATTCACTCTAAAACATATGAACCATTGCTTTAGCTAAATGTGTGTAGATTTTTTTATTCTGATATTCCTAAAACCCATTCAAATTCCATCACTTGTTTTGTGGTAGGCTACAAAAATAACACTCATAAAAGAATATGCCTTTGCATTGCTACACAACAAACCATTCATTTATAGTCCCAGTGGAGATGCCCTAACTCACCTAGGTGTTAGATTGATATTACATTTGCTTCTTTTGTAAACATTCCTCTACGGTCATCTAGGCATAAATAGCCCCAGTGGAGATGCTATAAGTCATTCAATTGATTTGGCTCTTTTTTTTATCATTTTATTGCTACACAAATTTCACTTGCCACCTGGTTAGAGATCAAGTAAGGTTAAATATTTAGTATATAGAAAGTTTTTACCTTAATTTACAAACCAAATAACTTCATATTTCAATATTCCAAGAATACCTCTTAATATGATGTATTTATGTGTAGCTTCAGCATACTGATTCATCATTCCAAAATTCACTATCTTGGTCCCCCGAAATCTAGGAGCAATTACTAAATTATCTTATCCAATTTTCTTGGTCTAATAATAGGTAATTCACCCTTAAAGAGGTCATAATTCAATAGCTACCACAAAAAACTACCACCAAATGAGGGAATGAACCAAAACATAAAACTCACCAAACCATATTTGAAATAAAAACCAAAAAGAGAAAGCCAAATCAAAATAGGAAACCAAAACCAAAACACGAAAACAAAAACCTATGTACAATATGATCCCAAACATGATTAGAACACTTTAAAACACATAAATCATGGTATGCAAGCCAACATTTACAAAAAATTAATCAAAAAAAGATTAAGATCGACAATGCAACAAATATCATCTTGCCTATCTTTCACCACCATTTTGATTCAAGTTTATTAGCAATTCCCTATTTAAAATTTTATTCATTAAACTTGCAAGTGAATACATGATTTTAAACAATCTTTTGATTATTCAATGAGATGCAAATTTTAAAATTAGATTCATTTTCACAAGCATGTATGATTTCCTTTAAATAGGAGGCTATTTCTAAAAAATTTAAAGCAAATTCATCATCTATATATTTAGATCAATCATACTCATGCAAGAATTTACAAGTATCTAGGATATTTACTAAATGAGAATCATTATAATATTTTATCCTAGATTCAATTATTAGTTGTTGATGAACCTGATTTAAAAATTCAAGTATGTCTACTTATTCTTCATTCACCTCTACTGGCATTTCATCATAAATAGCATTTGAATCCAATACATGGTTATGCAAATTTTCACTTGAATATTTTATGTTAGGACACAAAATTTTAGATTCTACTTTTTGTACATTTTCATTTACCAAAACTTGGTGAGCCATTGTGATCATTTATCCTTTATGGGATTCATCATCATCATCTTGTAACACTTCATGTGATATAGCGATATCAACATCCTGTATATCAAATGAATAAAAAATTTCATTAATATGAATGTGAGAAGCAAATAAGTTCTCATATATTCTACAACCATTATAATAATCATATTCTAAACCCATGGGATGAGATTCTATCATGTTTTCCAAAGGCATATGATTATTTAATAATTCAAGAATTGTAGGCTCTTCATGCAAGATAGCAACTTTAGGGTAGTGCATATGAGATGAAGAAACAATTTTATCAAAATGCACAAAAGGAACCCATTCCTCATATTTTATCGAAACATCATCAAAATTATCCCTTAAGATCAAAGGGTCAGATTCTATCATCTTATGTATAATATTTAGATTCATCTATTGATTCACCTTCCTCAAATTCAAAGAATTCATCTTCCTCAGGTTCATCCTCTTCAATTTTAAAAAAATCATCTTCCTTAGATTCATCTATTGATGAGTCAAGGGTTTATTTAGTGGGATCAATTATTTTACTCAACCTTCTAAAGTTGTCTTGATACTCCTTTGTAAAAGTGACCCTAGCCAATCTCTAGACTTTGATCAAATTGATCATCACCATCCTCATTGATGGGCAGTGACCTTGAGACTTGCAACTCCTCTTGGATGGCATATAAGGTGGTTGTAATATGTGGATATTCAAATTTATCCCCTTGATTGCTCACATTAGGTATGGTTATATTCAAGGGTTCTAGACTAGATGGTTGGTATTGGTTAGAATCCATAGCTCCTAAAACAAAATCATCATGGGAGGAGGTAGTTCCTCAACTAGATTCAATGGTAGTATTTGATTGCAATCCTTAGGATTGAGCAATGATGATTTACCCACATCCATACCTTTTTAAATCCATCATTGTTCTACTATTATTACCTCACTGTAGGCTTTAGCCAAGGATGACTCTTTAATAATTCTCCCTAGAAATGTAGTAGTAAATGGGTCTAAGGCTTGTAGGTACACTTGGATAGCTTCTTATTCTGAAATGATTTAATGACTCTCCATATCGATGTACAACCTATGGAACCTATCATTAAACTGACATGTGGACTCATTAGGTTCTTTACAAATAGAAATAAACTGATTTAATATCCTATATGGATCAATCAATTTTCCAAACTGCTTGAGAAAAGCTATCTCTAACCGACCCCAAGAGTGATAGAACCTGTAGGTAAACCGATATACCAATCATAAGAAAATTCATCTAATGTGGATGGAAACATCCTACAAACAACATCTTCATGTATGATTTGCAAATGAATTAAAATGTTCTTATATCCTTGAATATGCTCTTCAAATGATTCCATCCCATCATACCTAAATTGAGGTAGATTACACATAAAATCTATAGACATATGATGTGAAGGCCCAGGTATATTTAAAGGACAACCTGCCATTATTGGAGTAAAAATTTCCATTTTGTAACTTCAAAGCATGTAACTTAGCATAAATTTTGTTAGTCCAATAAATATATCTTGCAAAGAAACATGAACTGAATAACAACTTCTAAATGGTTAGACAAATAAATCATCATGTTCATCCATTGTAATTCATGAATTAAACCATAGCAATAAAGAACATTCTCCAATTTGCAAAAGGGTTAGCCTCCATGCATCATGAAATAAAGGACTTTCAAATCAATGAATGTGACCAACAAACCTCATTAGTCAAGACCAATGCCTTCCAATAACACTTTCATATCATATGAACATATTAGCATCTATGAAAAAAATAACCAAATCAGGCCCTCCTTCTAGCACCAAAATGTTGAGTGGTAATTTTACCCAATTGCAAAACCACACTCACAGTTAATATTTTAATTAGAAAACCCTATCTTGCAAAGAAATTTAAATTTCTCCAAGGTTCATTTTACTTAATGTGTGCATGTATGTTTTTATAAGTGTGTCAAAATATTCTTGGAATATCTTAGTGCTCTGGAAAATAACTGTTAACAAGGGGCTTGTGTTGGGGTTACTTTAGTATGCTATGCTATTATTGTTCATGAAACTTAAAAGGAGAATAAATGTGATTGGCCCTCATATGACCATGATGTAGAAGTGAAATTCATTTTATCTTGAAATATTTTAGATAGATTTTATCTTTCTTTGTTAAGCAAGTTTAACCCATTTTATCCTTTATTATACCTTGCTTTGAGCATGAAATAAAAGATAAATATCTACCTCTAAAATATGAATATTAAATGATGAAATGATTTCTTTTATGTTGCTTCAAACATGGAAATGAAATAATCTTGGATGACTAACTTTGTAGCTATAGTAGCCTTTGATGTGCTTTATAAATAACCCTCTTTAATGAAATTGATTTCCATAAAGAGGATTCAATTTATTGCTTTAAAATAATGGCCTTTGATATAATAAACAAATTGACCTCTTTGACAAAATTAATTTTCATAAAGAGACATCAATGTATTGCTCTAAAATAATGAACTTTTTGAAATTTCATATAAATCACTCCCCTTTAATGAAATTGTGATTTTCATTAAGGAAAGTTAATTTACTTGCTTGCAAATAGATATGCAAAGCTTGGAATCTGATTTACCTCCAAAATGTAAAATTTTGAAAATCTGAAATTGTAAAATATTTGTAAAAACAACTTTGAAATTTTTTTAGAAATTCGAATTGGCTTCAAAATGAAAACATAAATGTACAAAATAAAACTTTGAAGTTCATTCTAACTAGGCGTGCAATTATTTTTGGAGTTTTAATTTTTTTTCATTGTTGAAAATAAAAAAAATCTGCAAAAGAGAAGGGTTAGAAAAATAAAATAAAACAATAGAAATAAAAGAAATGGTGCAACCAAAAATTTCTCCACAGACCCTATAAGGATTTGTATTTTGCACAAAAACCAACATTAAGGTGATACAAATTCATGCAATATAGCCTATAATGTGGGGCCATATCCTAAGGAAAAAGGTGCAATACAATAAAAATGACGTAAAAGTAACCATTAACATGCATAAATTTGTTATGTTTCCAATGTATTACAGAAGATAATATTTTCAATCAGCTTACAAAAATGCAGAATACCAACTTCAGCTACCGACTTCAGCTATGGCATCACATGGTGAAAAGATAAGTCCAACTTGTGAAGGAAAAAACTAAAAAAAAAATATCCAGTTTCATTTAATGTTTTCTCCTGCCATCCTCCTTTCTAGAGTTTCCAACCCCTTGGTAATGCAACTTTAATTCACCTTTATAATTTTTTCCTGTGTCTCTTCGTTTTCCTTCTTTTTTTTTCTTTCCTTTTCATAATATTTTCCTCCTTGCATGCAGGTTTGTCCTCAAATGTTTTACCATATCACCCATTAACCAAGGGCATGCTTATTCTCCTATTTAATTCCATATGAATCTTGAAAACGTTCCACATGGTTGAAAATTTCCACTACTAAATGATTAATTTCGGTAAAATTGGTCATATTCCCTTCATAAAAATAACACTCAATTAATTCAAGTGCATTTTTATACCCACTACGTAATTTTCCTGCCTTCATACATGTATCCCTTAAATTGATGTTTCCATAAGTGCTCTATCGTTATAGCTTGCATGGATCATTTGACTATTTCTCCTTTTTATTATTATTTTTGAAATGACATAACTTGCAAGATTAATCATCCATAGGTAACACCCCTGTTATGATGGATTCGAATTCCATGCACCTTGAACTCTATTTCATTGAGTGTATGATTCATCTATATCAAAACTGGAACATCGACTATGTTTCCAATGTATTCCCTCATATGGTCACCACAGTTAGCATCCTACTCACATTATCTTTGTCTGCTATAGCCATATTCACTTATGGTTAGTCACGGGTTTAACAGATATAGTTAGTCACATACAACCTCCCCTATGTCCCTTTTGACACATCATCCTCACCTTGATACGCATCATCCTTCTACCTCGATGTCATAGCTACGTGCACTCACGTGGAAGCCACTATACACTATTCAGTTATGATAATTGTAACCATCCTATGAATATTCTCTATTTGCTTTGACTATCATTGAATTCAAGACCCTTTCAACCATGTTCAGATATCCACTGACCCGCACTGCATTTGTTGTTGCTCTATTTACAACATCATGGCATTCCACACTGCCCAATGATAGATCCCATCACACATGTATCCTAGGTGTCACCTAATTTTTTGTTGCAGCATCGAACGAACCTATGGGTCCATATAATCAACACTCCAGTGACGTCTCTCCAACTCGTCTTCTACAACTCCAAACTTTGCACACCGCCTCATCACTATGTCGACGCCTATCACATAGACCTCACTATACTCCCTTAAGAGACATTAATGTGGGATGAAATTCCAACATAGGAATATGTCATTGGATCCTGCACTTCGATAGATAGATGATAATCACCTAGTCCTTACTGCTATAGAATTCTATTGATACTACCGTTGCTTTCACTAGTTTCCCTTGTGCCTTGGAATTCTATTGATACTACCGTTGCTTTCACTATATTCCAATATATCCATGGTGTCATCATCTACTATCCACATTTGCTTCTATAAAGGAATCCACTTCAACTACGTCTAATCTTCACCTCTTGTGATGATGAATGTGAATGGGTCTGCCCATTCCTATCTTTATGCTTCATCACAAGATATTGCCCACTATGATTTTCTACCATCATGCGTGTCACCGAGGTATCATCACCTGTTGTTTGTAGTTTGAGTTGAGGCCAAACTCACTCTATCTAATTGTTTATTAGGCTAGTTCCAATTTTATTCTACTTCAAACACATCGAACACCTTCAAAATACATGCCATGGGATCTTGGTAGGGTTTGTCTACATCAACGTTGGATGGGTCTGTCTCTATATGTCCAACATCACTGAATACCTCTATTGCAACGTCTGCGTTGGTGTATCCCATAGTTCATGGTGACCTGTATACAAACATTGTATATTAGAGGGCATACAACCAAAATATTACTAAAATCACATTCTTTCATATAAGTCAAAAAAAAAACAAAGCATAAAATCACAAAATATATATATAAAATTTTATTATTTTATTATACATACATATATAAATAAAAAGCATTTCTTCCTATATATATATATATATATTTTATAATTTTATGTTTTTATATTTCTTTTTAGCTTTTATTTCAAATTTCTTTTTATATTATGTTCAATTAACCTCAAAAAGGGACTAAAATAACTTAATACAAGACTTTGCCAAAACAAATCCATTAGGCTTATCGAGACTAATGAAGACACTAGAATTAAAGAAAATGAAAAACACATTAACCAACAACATGAAAGAAACAAAAATACAACACCCAATCATGAACCTTGGGATCTACAACGCAATCTAATCAGAGGGGTGCAATCAAAATCATCACTTCAAGACAACAAAAATTCCTATGAAACAAAATTTTAAATATGGGTCCCCAAGTTTTGGGGATATTTGTGGAAAGGCCAAAATAATACTACCAGCTAAGAATATGTGAGGAGGACACTCACAAAATGAAATTTAATACTAGGTATGGGCATTACGAGTTTATAGTTCTACCCTTTGTATTGACTAATGTCCCAACTACATTCATGAATCTAATGAACAGTGTGTTAAAAAGATACCTAGGTCAATTTGTCCTTGTATTCCTATATGACATCTTAATATACTTTAGGAACAAAGAAGAGCATGATAAACATCTCAAAATTGTGTTAGAGTTGTTAAAGGAAAATAAACTCTATAGAAATCTAGCTAAAAGTGATTTCTATGTTTCAAAAGTATGATATATGGGAAATATCATATCAGTAGAAGAAATCACTGTGGATCCCAAGAAAATAGAGGCCATATTGGATTGGAAACCCCTTACTAATGTGACTAAAGTGTGAAGCTTCATGGGGTTAATGGGCTACTATAGATGTTACATCAAATATTACTCCAAGATTGTTGCAATAGTAACTAACCTTCAAAATAAGGGAAAGGAATTCAAATGGCCAAAAAAGTGTAAAGCTAAATTTTGCATTACTGAAATATAAACTCACTATCGCATCAATATTAAATATTCTTGACCCTTAGGGAGACTTCTCAGTATGCACGAATGCATCATTAGAAGGGTTAGGAGGAGTACTCTCTTAGGAGGAGTTAGTGGTGGCATATACTTCAAGGAAAATCAAGAAGCATAAATTTAATTATGCTATACATGATTTAGAGCTAGCTACGATAGTGCATGATTTAAAGGTTTGGTGTCACTACTTGGTGGGAAAGCCATTTGAATTAAGAACTGACTGTCAAAGTCTAAGGTGCATATTCACCCAACCTATACTCAATGCGAGGTAGAGGAGATGGGTTGAATTCCTTGCTGAGTATGACTTTGAGATTGAGTACATTAAAGAGAATGAAAATAAGATTGTTGATGCCTTGAGTATAAGGAAATAAATGGCAGCCATAACCAGAAGTCACATGGGTTTGATGGATCAGGTAAGACAGGAGCAATATCGGGATGAGTATTGCCAAGAAATTCAAGCTAGAATGAATAAAGATCCAAAAAATAACAAGGAATTTGGCATAATAGATGATATTTTATGCTACAAAGGTATATTTACCATACTAAGAGCAGGTGATATAAGATATCTAGTAATGCAAGAGGTCCATATATCTCCTTATTCTGCTCATCTTGAAGGAGCCAAAATATGAGAAATCATGAAAATAACTTTATTTTGGGTAGGGATGAAGAAAGATATCGCCGATTTTATCACTTGGTGCCTTGAATGTTAGAAAGTTAAGGCATAATGCAAGCATCCTATAGGAAAATAATAGTTGCATGATATACCTACACAATAATGACAGGTTATATCTATGAATTTTATAGTAGGGTTACCCAAAACCAGTTAACAACATGATTCATTTCTTGTAATAGTTGATAGATTGACTAAGGTTGCACATTTTATACCCAGAAACATCAAGGATGATGCTCAAGTAGTGGCTAACAGATTTTCCAGAGAAGTATTTTGTTTGCATGAATTTCTTGAGGTGATACTTTCAAATAGGTATTCCAAGTTTACTTCTAAATTTTAGAAGTTCCTACATCGTGCAGTGGGCACAAAACTGAATATGAGATCAAAATACCACCTTGAAATAGATGGTCAAATGAAATGGGTAAACCAAGTTCTAGAGGACATGTTGCACATGTATTGCATGGATCATAAATCTCATTGAAAAAAATACTTGCAACTTATGGAATTTGCCTACAATCATGGACATCACTCATCTTTAGGAATGGCTCCTTTCGATGCCTTGTATGGGAAAAAGTGTAGGATGTCGTTGTCTTGGGATACCCTAGAAGATCGAGTTGTGATTGGACCAGATATTGTCAAAGAAATGGAGGATCAATTAAAGGTAACTAGGCAAACGCTTAAAGAAGCTACTGATAGGTAGAAAAGTTATGTTAATCTCAAGATAAATCCAAGAGAGTACTTAGTTGGAGATAAGTTTTTTTTAATGGTTAAGCCAATTAAGAGCGTTATAAAATCCATCAAGTTGAATCCATAGTTTGTGGAACCCTTAAAAATCATAGAAAATATTAGTCCAATTATGTATCGACTTGCCTTACCACCTAACCTATTCAAGATCCATGACATGTTTCACATATCCTTGCTTAGGAAATATGTTTTTGACCCTAAACATATGTGGTATGTTTCTAAATTACAGATGGAAAATTCGAAGGCTATTGAAATGATGTCGATAAAGGTCCTTGATTTTTTATCCAAGTCTGAGAAATCAAACCCTTGAGCAATGTAACATCTAGTGGGACTAGTTTTTGAAAGAAATACCAATTGGGAAAAAATGGATGAAATACAAAAATATTTTCCCTTTTTGTTTGAAAATATATATGTAATAACTTATTTTTTTGTAAAACTGGAAACACCTTGGACGATGTTTAGTCCAAGGGGGTAGGATGTCATGATCCTCCTTGGTGAACATTTTGGCACAAAGAGATAATGTATTAATCTATGATGCTTTAATACTTAAGCTGAGCAATTAAATTGACTATGCAATGTTTAGTTGATTTGAAAGATCATGATGTTGCTAACATATTGCCAAGATGTGCAATATTAGATACACTCATAGGTGGAAGAAGCAAAATCATCCACCAATAGTAGGGATACTTGAGGATTAGTAAAATGATGATTAAGGCAACTCGGGGGTAGCATTGATGGATACCTTCATATAGGCATGCATCCGGTTAGGGATAATCATAAAAAGCTAGCCACCTTGAGCCCCAAATTGATAGCTTAGTAGCTATCGTAAATTCTCAAGGCTAAGACATATGACTAGGTTGATGGAAAGATTCCCTCTTTATCTGTGCATATGTTTTATTATATTTTACTTCATCACTATCTACATAAATGGTTTGGAAAGCATTCAGAAGTTAGTTTTTTTGAAAAAATCCTTGTTGTGGTAAACCTTTCAAAAGAAATTCATGATGTTAGTATTGGACAAGAAAAATTATTCTTCAACAATAAAGCTTATATATATATATATATTTGAATTTACATGGTGGAATCGGTAGCCGCCACGAATCCGGGCAAGCTGTCCAACTTTTATGGCCACCACAGTATTCTACGCTGTTCGTCCCAGAAGCCGCCACACAGATCTTCGCGCAGTCCGCCTCTATAACCACCATGCCACAATAATTTTAAACCTTTTACACCACTGAAAGCACCAGGAAAGGGACAAGCGTTTAGTCCGACGAGGCCTGAGATTTGAACCTTTGACCTCCGCCCCCCTTATGGGGTTTGGATGAACCAATTGGTCTACACCTTGGACCTAACAATAAAGCTTATATTTAATTAATAATTTAAATTCATTAAATAAATAGTAAAGCTTTTATTTAATTGATAATTGAAATTCATTAAATAGATAGTAAAGCTTTAATTTAATTGATAATTAAAATTCATTAAATAAATAGTAAAGATTTTATTTAATTGATAATTGAAATTCGTTAAATAAATAGTAAAGCCTATTGATAATTGAATTTCATTAAATAAATAGTAAATATTTTATTTAATTGATAATTGAAATTCATTAAATAAATAGTAAGGCTTTTATTTAATTGATAATTGAAATTCATTAAATAAATAGTAAAGCTTTTATTTAATTGATAATTGAAATTCATTAAATAAATAGTAAGATTTTTATTTAAATAATATTGGTAATTCATTTTATAATTATCCAATTTTATTAATGGGATAATAGAACCCCCCTTAATTCAATAAAGCTTACAATATTTGATTTGGTGGAACCACCTCTTAGAGAATCTTTTCGACTGATGTTTGAGAAGATGACTTCATTTATGGCCAAACCTTGGGGGAAGAGAGGATGGAAAATATATTCTCCTACCACCTGATAGATAGATGGGGAGTATTTAAGAGCAGACGAAGTGGACATGAGACAAGGTGGTGGTGTGAGAAAGAGGACTCATAGTCCCTAGTAAGGAGGTAAAGGAGGAAAGATTGAAGTTATCTTTCACAAGCAGAACTAGAAGAAAGAAGAAAAGAATGGTAGGAGGAAAGAGTTGTATAGATGATAACAACACCCAGGATGAATGAAAGCATTCTAAAGGACTTATAATTTGGTTTCCACCACCTATAGTAGTAACTTATTTTGAAATATTCTATTGTGTCTGGTTTTTTAAGCTCATTTATCGTTTGACAACTTGCTAGCTTTCCCCACGGATACTTTTTTTCCCTTGGTCTATCCTTTGGTATTCCCTTGATTTAGAGATTAAGTAAATCCCCCTAAGATATTTGGTGGTATGTTTCATAGTGTCTATGTCACTACCAGCATTTTAAAAATTTACCTTAGAGCCACTGTGAATAAAACCTAGCATTGTCCATTATAGGTAGAATTCGCTTGGTGTCGTCGAACAATAGGATAATTGTTAGAACGCTAGATGTAGGAAGTGAAGTGATTATTGTTCTATGGTTGAACCCCATAATCACCACCTGACCACTCATTGCGCATCTTGAACCAAGTTGTGGTTAAACACCTCCTCTTTGATGTTGATATCATCAATGTTACCTATGCTACGAGACCCCTTTAGGTGGGTGCTAGTCAAACTTACCATACCTCTCTTCTAAATTCAACATGTTTTAACCCATGGTGGGATGTTTTTTTTGTTCACTTGTGAACTTCAAGTGTTGTGTAGGTTTTGGTGCATACTTGTTCATTGTTTAGCTGATGGATGGATCTTTCTTGAGACCCCATGCTTGTCTAGTAACCTCTAAGCCTATCATTGGTTAGATCATAGTTTAGATTGGTCATCATTGCTCACTCTTCTCTGTTAGTTTTACCGAAGCATGCCAACTTAGTTGTTAAAAGGAGGTTCTACCATGTAAGTTTATTAACTAAGTTTAGTAATGCATTAAGGGTGAATCAAGTGTTTTAAATTTTTTAAAGGTTTATATTGGATTGAAATGGGCCCCGCTTGTATTACATCATCACCACCTAATGGTATTACAAAAAAGCTTGGATATTATTCGTATATCATTTGGAAAGATTTGAACCTAGA
This sequence comes from Wollemia nobilis, assembly GCA_028583015.1. NCBI lineage: Eukaryota > Viridiplantae > Streptophyta > Pinopsida > Araucariales > Araucariaceae > Wollemia > Wollemia nobilis. Next base: position 1,075,209 of record JAQPPZ010000599.1, read on the forward strand.
TCTCCTCCTTGAAATGTTGAGGAATCTAACCGATTAATCTAATGCCACTTGATAAACAAGTATTTTAATATTAAATTAAAGGTTGTTTTATTTAATTAATCAGAGAAAGAGAACTTTAGATATATTAAATAAAAGGTTGTTTTATTTAATTAATCGGAGAAAAGAGAACCTTAGTTATATTAACTAAAAGATAGGTTTATTTAAATATTAAAGTAGATGGCTTTGATTTATTAAATAAATAGAATTAGTTTGTTTTGTAAATTAAGGGTATGAGACTTTAATTTATGAGATGAAGGAAAAATGTTTATTTAAAGATTAAAGTAGATGGCTTTGATTTATTAAATAAATAGAATTAGTTCATTTTGTAAATTAAGGGTATGGGACTTTAATTTATGAGATGAAGGAAAAAGGTTTATTTAAATATTAAAGTAGATGGCTTTGATTTATTAAATAAATGAAATTAGTTCATTTTGTAAATTAAGGGTATGGGACTTTAATTTATGAGATGAAGGAAAAATATTTTTTTAAATATTAAAGTAGATGGCTTTGATCTATTAAATAAATAGAATTAGTTTGTTTTGCAAATTAAGGGTATGGGACTTTAATTTATAGAACAAAGGAAAAGCATGGTTATTTCTTGATTGAAGGAACCTAGTTGTTGGTAATTAAAGGTATGGGACTTTAATTTTTGAACAAGGGTTGAAGGAATTAATTAAGTAGAACCTTGAATCTTGTTGTAATTGTTAAAGGACTCTCTATGGATAACAAGAGGTGAAAATAAAAATAGTGATTTTTATGATATTAACTATGCATTAGATGGTTAGATACTTGATTTAAATTGTATAGTTGCAATTTGGTAATAAAGTAAACAAATGCATATAGGAACATGCCTATTATGGAACCATGAGTGCCTTGATCCCCTACAATCCTCATTTTATTGAGGGAAATTTAGGAAAGACCAAGGAGGCAGTTGGAACCATGGCATCAATTTGATTATTTTATGATGATTTACTTATGCTTAATAGATTAACCATGTGGTGAGGTTTCCCTGATGAAATTGATGTAATATGTTATTATTTAAAAGTATGGAGATTTTTTCATATTGGTTATATGTAGTAATTGGTAATTGAAGTACCTTTCAGTTTCTATTATGGAATGTTTATGTTTGACTTTTAAATTCATGTCTTTCAAATTTATCTTCTTTAAATGTGGCTTCTTTCTAGTATCTCATGTATGCTTTTTATATTATATTTTTGTTAAATTTAGTGTTTTTTTTACTTCTTGCTAATCAAAAAAACTAAGTATGAGTTCTATGTTGAACTTAGTGGTGACCTAAGGGAATTAAGACCCCCTTAGGGTGAATATAGGTGACATAAGGGAATTGAGACCCTTAGGAAGATTTATGACTAAGTTGTGGAAATACTACATCAAAGTTAAGATAGTTCATTAGGTAGACGATATGGATAGCTTAACTCACAATACACATAGTATACCTACACAAATTGACTTGTGTATTGTATGGTGATGGGTGTATACCTTTGATTGATTGAAGGTGGTAAGTTTAGCTCATCAAGGAAGATGAGAGAGACAAACTTATTTGTAGTAACACGTCATACACCTACATATATGGAATTGTGATAGGGAATGTGGTGATATGTAGCTCTTCGAGAAACTTAGGGGATTAAACATTAGGTTACAAAGAGTCAGTTAGGGGTTCATGAATCCCTCCCTTAAAAAAAATCTTTTATTTTTGTGTGTTTTCTTATAGTTCAATTTTGGGTCATTATAAAAACTTGGTCCTTCATATATTCTCTTTCATTCTTCTTATTTCATATCATCATTTGTATGGTAAAAATATCATATTCGATGGCAAGGATAGGATCAATGCCATACATAAAAATGGAGAACACCATGTGGTTAACTTGATTATTTTCCTATAGGCCCACAATGCTATATGGATTATTTTATCCCATGTGTCAACTTAAAAAGTTGCATCTTTTTTAAGGATTTGACATAGCACATAATTAGTTTATTCCACCTACCCTTTGGATAGTCACATTTATGTGCTTGATTACAAACTGAATTGTCAAGTCTTCCATCATTTTATTTAGGAAATGAGTCCCTTGGTCAAATATAATATCGATTAGAAATACAAACCTACTAACAATCCATTCATATATGAATCATGCAACTTATTCCTCCATCACACACTTCACTAGCTAAGCTTTAATCCAATTAGATAAAATATTGCAACAATGATACATATGATTCTTTGTGTTGTGTTGTGAGAAAGGGCCTAATAATATCAATTCCTTAATTTTTAAAGGGATCAAGAGTAAATATAGGAAATAATGGTGTAGTTGATGTCCTATGATTTTTAAAGGACTAATATACATCACATGGCTTGTAATGCTCTATACAATCTTTGAAGAGTGTTGGCCAATACTACCTTGTGTCTAGAATCCATCTTGTTATAGGCTACCCGAAGAAGTGTCTTCTACACACAATATCATGGAATTTTAAAACCAACTAATTTCCTTGTTATTTTCTAATTGTTCATCAATACTTCTCATATGGCCATACTCAATACAAAAATCCCTATAATATTAAATAGGGACAACTGCCTTGAGCAATCATCTTTTTCATTTTTTAGCAATAATTGTAATACTTTGCTACAATTTTAGTATCTTAGTTTGCTTCGATATTGTTGAGATTTTGTAATGATGGTTGAAATATTTTTATGTAAATAGGTTTTGGGGACCCTATCAAAAAACCCACCCTTATAATATTATTTACCTGATAAAAAAAGCTTATTGTAGTGGCAAGGGCTTTGGCCTCTCTTTGAGAGGTCTAAGGTTCAAACTACTCAGTATGAGTGGACCAAGACCCCTCATAAAAACTTATGTAAACTCTTTGAAAAAATAATCTTTCTTCTCTCACCTTTGGTGCATATTTGAGACATTGTTATCTCTAAGTGGGCTATGAAAATTCATTCTATCTTAATGGCTAGAATTTTCTTTAGTGATTTAGATATGGATTTTTTGAAATCATATTAAGTTTAAACTTATTAATTCTTCTATTTTATTTATGTTATGAAATTATATAAATTATTATAGATATTATTATTTATAAAATTAATTTATTCCAAGACTATTAAATACTAATCATAATTTTTATAAACTATTATATATATATATATATATATATTAAAATTAACCATTAACTCCTCAATATAAGACAAGATATTTATTTTATTTTTCTTTATTTAAAGACTCGAGTTTTGCCTATGCAGTCAATCCTAAGAAATAAGTGATTGTACCACCATTAGGAGTTGCGTTTTGAATTCAAATAGCAAAAATGAATTTTAGTGGTAACCAGTCAAAACTTCCAAATCCACGATATAATTTTAGTGGTGACTTTTATAATCAACACCTAATAATATTTATTATCACATTGAGTGATAGAATTTTAGCTTAAAACTATGTCTTCACATAATATCCTTAATTCAACTTTAAAAAATCAAATATTGAAATATTTGAAGATTAAATTATTAATTAGCAAAAATATTTTTAGGAGATCTTAGGTTATCATTGAATTTGAGTTTGACCAATTCAATCCTATATACTTCATAGTTATACATAATCTATTTCTACCAAACTTTAGAAAATAAAAATATTCTTACATTGCAAGCTAAACTTTCAAGGCAATTGGTCTATTGTTTAGCTTGTTCCATTAAAGTATTGACAAATAGATTATATGAATGTAAAAAATTATACACTTTACATGCTTTACATGCATAAAAATTTAGGTGATGTCACTTGATCAAAATTCAATGTTTTTTTGCAATTTGAAATGCACAATGAAAGAACACATGTCAATTGTTACTATTGATCAATATGTAGGATCCATTTATCATTGGAGGGGAATAATTTTGGTAAGGTTGGTCTCAATTATGATACAAGGATTGAATGCAAATAGAACTCTTAAATATAATCTTTCCTCGATTGTTACACATTCATTTTCTTTATGCATAAAAATTTAGATGGTGTCATTTGATCAAAATTCAATGTTTTTTTTACAATTTGAAAAGCACAATGAAAGAACACATGTCAGTTGACTATTGGCCACTATATAGGATCCAATTATAATTGGAGGGGAATAGTTTTGGGAAGGTTGGTATCAATTGTGATACAAGTACTGAATACATATAAAACTCTTAAATCTAATCTTTCCTCAATTGTTACACATTCATTTTATTTAATTTACTTCCTTGTAATTATTATGATGAATAAGCTCTCATATTCTTAGGACTTACTTGACCAAACTATTGAGGGAGTATCCAAGGGCCTAGGGAAGGTGACAATCATGATCTCACTAGGGATAATAATAATTCTTGCTTTGAATTTGTTGTTGGTCAAGTCCTTTATAACCATGAGGACAATGTACAAGATAAAGATTTTTATAGATTCGCCCAGATTATTTTGTGTTGATTGTTGGTTTGTATAAAAAGTGTTTACATAAGTGCTTTGCTTGATAATGTTAAAGAAGTGGTGATGTTGATGACACACATAAAGGTATTTTCGTTAGCCTTATAAACATGTGTAAATGTTTTCACCTCTTACATGTTGATCTTGGTTTTCCCAGAAAATATATTGATATTGATTTTAACGAAAAACTAAATAATTTTGTGAAATTTGCTTCAATTTATAAGAAACAACATGACGATGGAAAACACTTATAAATGAGGAACCATATGCATAAAGTAAAGATGATGGCGTGTGCATATTTAATCTTGTTAGAAGTCATAACAATTTAAAAAAAAAACTCATATAAAACAATTTTTTAAATAAATAATGAAAAGCTACATATATAAAATAAAGATAAAGATAAAATAAAACATTTACACATATATTTTTTGAAAAGTCCTATCTATTTTAAGAAAACTTATATAAAACAAATTTTTTATTAAACATATAAATAATTTAATTATAGCGAAAGTGGTATATCGAACAAAAGCTTCTAAATCTATACAACGCCGGAAATATAGAGAATTTGCCCCCTTTTGAAAAAGGATACTTCCCTGGAAGCAATTTTATAATTCTCCTCTTTTTCTAAAGGAAGAGTTAACATAATGGAATAAAGTGATGTTATACGTGTCCATGCAAGACCATGATGGAAGTTCATCAGATTTAAAATTCAAATACAGCTTTGTTAAGAATTTTGTGCCCTCTTGAAATTCAAAAGGAGTTTGCTTTCTTTAAAAAATTCCCTTACTTTGTTGCAACCCCAAAGAAAAAAAGTTAACCAGCAATAACACGTTGGGTATAATGTCCGACTCTTTACAATTTCTTTAATGGCGTGACAAAGAACAGGTGCCGAGATTCTTTGTATTGAAGATCAAGCTTTGTTGGATTAAAGTTGTGGTTGTAATGAAGAGAGAATACGTACAAGGGTCCAACGATGCCAGTGCTAAAGAGGGTAGTGAAAGTGGGACACGTGTCCTTGAAAGTGTTTTGGCCTCTGTGCAAATTTTGGCGGATGAGCTTTCTTCCCTTATTCTCATTCGACTTGTATTTATCAAGAAATGTAATAAAAGTTTTTATATTGAATTTTGGTTTAAATTGTAGGATGTAGAGTTTAAATTTTTTTTTTTTTTTTTTAAGATTTGATCTTAATTTAGTTTTAGCTTATTGAGTTAATAATAATAGTATTGAAAAAAAATTATTTTTAAATAGGTTATAAAAGATAGCATTTTGATAAACAGTTTTAGTTTATTATGGTTAATATAAAATTTATTAATGAAATTTAATATAATGTTTATGAAAACATTTTAATTAATAATATTTTATTTATTTTATTGAAGGTGGGGTAGTATTTACGGAGAAGGTGTGAGTAGTGACTAAGCCCTACTTTTTCTATTTTAATTTTTTAGAAAAACTTAAAAAGATATAGGATCATTATGAATGTTCTAACTAAAAGTAATGATGTTTTAGTTGAAAATATGATGTTCTAATTAGGATAAGAGGAAGAGTGAATTTATGATAATCTCTATCTAGGTAGCAAATGTTATACTAGAAGTGATTGCCAAGGATGAGATGATCAAGCATGATATAATGATTCTTAAAAACAAAGGGTTAATGTGCAAGTTTTATGAATACTAGTCAAGTTTTTTAGAATTTCAAAATTGAACCAAATGGAAGTGAGAAATGAATCCAAATTATTCCTTGACTTTTCTTTTAAAAATATTTTTCCTTGTCATCTTCTCTAGTTTAGAAGTTAGAGATAATTAGTCTGTGTTGGCCCATAGTTTAGGTGGAGAGAGAACCTATATTAAAAATGATAGAGGATCTTTCTAAGAAGATAAAAACTATCAAAATGGTTCTAGTTTAGGATAGGCCCTTTTACCAGATGCAAGGGCTCCATGACGCGCTCACCACCTTGTTCTTCAACGAAGGCTACCAGGGCCTAGGTGAGGCCAAGACTGTGGAGGCCAACTTTGAGGCGGACACGAAGGAGGAGGACAAGGAGGACGAGAAGGACGAGGACGATGAGAAAGACCTCGAGGAGGCCTAGACTATTGTGTTCTATTACTTTTTTGCTGGCTGCCCTGCATGGAGCTATTTTGGTTTTTAGGGTCTAAGTCATATTGTCCTGTGGATTATTCTGTCAATTATCTAGGTTTATCTTTTGGTGCCTTTTGGCAGTTTTACTAGCTGTCATGTTGTATAGATGTCTCGTTTTGATTCCTCAAAGGTTATCCTATAAGTTACCATGTTATTCGGGAGCTATCCTAAGTGTGGCTAGTAGCGTGTCAGGACTGAGGGTCCTTAGTTCAGTAAGGTTGGGATGTACATATTTCAAGCTAAATTTTGTACTAAGGTTTTGGGTCAACCTATAAAACCCGTACTTAATGAAATCCTTAATTTATCAAAAAAAAAGGATAGGCCCTTTCAAATTGCATATTAACTTATCCATAAGACTATTTTAAAGAATATTGGTAATACTCTAACTAAATTCATCTAATAGAAATCAACTACTAAGGAGCAAAAATACACTATGTATACATGAATATATGTTACTATGTATATTTAAAAACATTTTTTTCAAAATTCTTCCCATAAATATTCAAAGGCAAAAAAATAAAGATTGGAATTGGTTGTTGGACAAAGTCAAGAAGAAAATTGGAAAGTGGACCAATAGGTGGCTTTCTTTTGGGGGTAGAATCACCTTGGTAAAATCAGTCCTTCAAGCTATTCCTATTTATGTATCTTCCGTGTTGAATATCCCAAAGGCTGTTATTCAAGAACTGGATCAAATTAGTCATCGCTTCCTTTGGAGTGGTACTAAGGAGAAAAGAAAGTGTGCCTTGGTGAAATGGGACACTTTATGTCTTCCTATGAATGAATGGGGGTTAGGATTTCGATCTTCTATTAATAACAACAAAGCTTTAGTTGCTAAATTATATTGGAGGATGTTGCATAACCCTAATGCTCTTTGGGACAATAATCTTCGTGCTAAATATGTTAAGAAAAAAAGTCTTGAAGACCTTGTTCACTATAAAATTCCTACCAAAGGTTCTTGTAGCAAATGTGAACCAGGATTATCTTCAAAAGGCTTAGAAAAAATTAAATTTTTCTAAGCAAGTGTGATTTCTCTTTCCTATTGTCGGCTAAGCTAGGTTGATGGTCGGCATGATTTTTTTATTGTTGTTTTCTATCCTTCGCCTTATTCTTCTCCTTATCCCTCCAATGTCCTTCCTCCTTCCCTGCCGTCCATTTTCTCTTATCACTCCACTTCCTTCCTCTCCCCACGCCCGCTGCCACCTCCCTCTCCACTTCCTACTCCTTCGTTCTCTCATCCTTTCGAACTTCCTCCAACCTCCCTTCCCTACTCTTTCGCATGTACTAAGCCTATATAAAGGTTTAATTATTGTAAGGTTAATAGTGTGTTATTTTATTTAATTAATATTTCCCTGGTTATTTTTTGTTGTGTCAATTAATCTTGGGCCCACATTAATCTAAGACTTACATTGGTATCAGAGCTCCAGGGAGCACGAAAGTCGAGGGTCAAGGTGAGGCATGAAAGTTGAGCGCAACATACTAGTCAAGGACTAGGGTACGGATCCTGAGGAGCACATAGATTTTGAGGAGCAATTGGGGCATGAATCCTGAGGAGCACATGAATCCCAAGGATGCATGAATATCGAGGATATGACTGGGCATAGACATTAGGCTAACATTGAGGTGCACAGCTCGAGGAGTTGATGAAGCAGCTGAGGTGGCAGGCTGACGTGGTGGTGATGAACTGGTAGCGGAGCTAGGCGACAGCTGACATGGCAAGCAGTGATGTGGTAGGTTGAGTCGGTAAGGAGGTCCATGTGGATCGAGGTTGGCAGAGTGCTGACTAGGCAACACATGGATTGAGGCTGGCAGAGTGCTAACTGGGTAGCACGTGGATCGAGGTGAGTAGAGTTGACGTGGTATAGCCACGTGGCAGAGATTTATTGGTCGAAGTTGGGCAAAAGGATATGTTGGTCAATTTATCGAAGGCAATCGACTTTCAATGTGTTCACAGGCTTTGATAAAGCTTGAACACGCACACCTCCCATTGCATGTGGGACAAAATTTTTTTTATAAAAAAATTGTTTAGCCACTCACTTTAAATTTAAAGTGATTCTTCCTTCCTCCCATCTAGCTAGCATGGTCTAGCAGTCAAGGCTTCCGCTTGCAGAGTAGAGACCCGGGGTCGAATCTCGTCGGGGTAAAAATACAAAGGTTTTTTTTTTGTGTGTAATCGCCAAAAACGAAGGGTTTATAACAAAGTTTGACACTTTTCTACCACAGTAGTCGCGTGGTGCAGCGACTAAGACTTCTGAGTAGACGGCGGAGGTCAGGGTTTCGAATCTCATCGGGGAATAAAACAAAAAAAGGTTTATTTTATAATTTTTTATTTTATTTTATATTTTTAAGGTTTTAGAAATTAATTTAATAATTTCTATTTATATATATATATATTTTATTATGTTTTTTAAATATACATTTATTTAAAAAAATAATTAAAAAAATATATAGGAAATTGTTAAAAAAAAAAATTAAAGACATTTATTAAAACAAATTTTTATTTTTTATTTGTTTTGAAAAGTGAAGATATTTTGAGGTAAAAGTTTTTTTTTTTTGCATCATAAAAATTAAGTTGTAACCTAGTTCATGCGGTGTGATTATGAGTAGATGATCTGGTCAGCTGGATGCTATAATGCATTGGTCTCTCTATTGATAAGAGAGAAACCTGATTCCTTTGACAAGATAGTCCAGTGGTACAGACTTCATACAGTGTTTTGCCAAATAGAAAACCAAGTGATTGCTCATCTGAGGAAACTGAACTCTAGATATGAGGCAGATTCTGAAGATAATATCTTTGGGCAAAGGATAGACAAGTTTGAGATGGTTGAAATAGTACCTAAAGGACAATCAAGTGAAAGTTATACAACTATAGTGCCTAAAGTAGAAACAAGTGAGAGCTATACACCACGTTCTCCTGATTTAAAACCAATAGTAGAAGAAGAAGAAGAAGAAGAATAAGAAGAACCAATGGCGGTGAAACCTGAAACTAAAAAATGAGATGTTCTCAATAGACGTTATGAGCCAACAACAACACCATAAGTCATTGTAATTAGTGACGACGAAGCAGACAACTTCACCTTTCCAGTTTTGGGCGATCCTCAAGAAGAAGAACACCATATTAGTGAGCATATTAAAAGGGCTAGATTTGATTTAAATCAGTGATCTTTTTTGTACTTCTTTGTACTACTTGTTTGAAGTTGAAATAAAATTTGCTTTCTAAAATGGCATCCAATACAAGTCTACCAATCCCTAAGTTCAGTGGTGGTGATTACGAGTATTGGTCAATTAAAAGGAAAACTCTTTTGATAGGCAAAGGTCTTTGGGATGTGATTTAAGAGGGATATACTGAACCTACTGCTGCTGATTGGGCAACTTTGAATGTTGCTGATAAAAGGGCTAAAAAGGAAGCTTAGAAGAATAATTCTTCTGCCCTTAATCACATCCAAGCCACTCTTGACAGAAGTATTTTCCCTAGAATAGCTTCTTTTATAATTGTTGAATCTGCTTGGAATGCTTTAAAATAAAGTTATAGGGGTAGTGACCAAGTCAAACAAGTTAAACTACAAACCTTGAAACGAGAGTTTGAAACTCTTAAAATGCAAGAGAATGAAAATGTTGGTGATTACTATGTGCGTGTGAAAGCCGTAGTAGATAAGATGGTCACTTTAGGAGAAGAATTCAAGCCTGAAGTTATAGTGAAGAAAGTGTTAAGGACACTTCTTCCTAAGTGGAATTAAGTTGCCATAATTATAGAAGAATTCAAAGACCTAACTTCTCTGTCATTTGAAGCCCTCATTGGCTCACTTCTCTCACATGAAGAGAGGTTACAACAAACTCCTTCCACAAGTTACAGAGGAGATGATAAAGCCTTTGCTTCTCATGAATATAGAGGTAGATGTTGTGGCAGAGGATAGTATAGAGGTATAGGCAAAAATAATCAGAGAGGTGGAAATCCTAACAGAGGAGGATTCTCAAATAGAGGTGAACAACATAATAGAGGAGGACAACAAAATAGAGGGAAACAATCAAGCAGAGGCAAAGGAGGAGATAAATCAAAACAAACTTACTAAAATTATGGTAAACTTGGCCATTATTCTCATGACTGTTGGACAAAGCCTTCACAAGGAAGCAGCGGTATCCAAAGCAGTTAGTTTGGAAATTTTGGAGAAGAGGAAGAGGCCACAAATATCTTTCTCTCATATGGTCAGGCAGATTAGAACATGAATGATACATGGATCTTGGACACTGGGTGTTCAAACCATATGAGTGGCAAATAAGAAATATTTGCTACTCTAAACTCCTCATACAAATCCAACATCAAATTGGGAGATGATAAATCAGTGGCAGTTGAAGGCATTGGAGCCATGACAATTCCAAGTAAAGAAGGCGTCAAACAAGTAAGTGATATCTATTACACACCCCATATCCAACACAATATTTTAAGTGTTGGTCAAATGTTAGAAAATAACTACAAGTTGCTTTTTTATGAGGGTAAATGCACTATTTTTGATAAAAATAATAGTAATAGAATCATTACACAAGTGCCAATGTCAAAGAATAGATTATTTCCTTTAAATTTTTGCCAGCAAGGGGGAGATAAGTTAGAAAATGTTGTTATTTACAATCCAAGTGTCTTATGGCACTTGAGATATGGTCATTTGAATTCAACTAGTTTGAAAATGCTAACTTCACAAGCGATGGTAATCGGACTTCCTAAAGTTCAGGATAGTAAGGAAGTCTATGAAGGGTGTGCTCTGGGGAAGCATGCCAGATCAAAATTTCCTCATGGACAAGCATGACGGGCCAGTCATCCACTTCAACTAGTGCATACAAACATCTGCGGTCCGATGCAGACCAAGAGTCTTGGTAAAAAATCATAATTCCTACTCTTCATTGATGATTTTACTAGAATGTGTTGGATATATTTTTTGAAACATAAGGATGAAGCATTTGAATGCTTTATCGATTTCAAAACAAGATTTGAAAGTGAGAGTGGATATTTTTTAAAATTTCTTAGATCAAATAGGGGAGGAGAATACTCCTCTAATGAGTTCTTGAATTTTTGTAAGCAACATGGCATTAAGATGTAGTTCACATCTACCTACACTCCACAACAGAATGGTGTCGCAAAGAGGAAGAATCACACGATTGTGGAGATGGCAATGTCTATGCTTCAGACAAAGCATTTGACTAATTCATATTGGGCAGATGTAGCCAGGACCAGCGTACATATCTTGAACATAAGTCCTACTTCAAGTTTTGAAGGGCAAACACCTTACCAAGCTTGGGATGGTAAAAATCCAAATGTTAAGTATTTTAAAGTGTTTGGCTCACTAGCATATTCTCAGATTCCTAATGAGCTAAGAAAGAAGCTCGATCCAAAGAGTCAGGCATGCATATTTGTAGGGTACTGTGAGAATACAAAATCTTACAGACTCTACAATCCTAGGACTAGAAAGTTTGTGCTTTCTAGGGATGTTATTTTTTATGAATGGGGGGAATGGGATAAGCCCCAAATACTCAGTGATGATGAATCCAATGATGTAGTTTCTAAGTAGGTGCAACAATAGACACCAAATAAAGGTAAGAAGTCTCCTCCCATAAACCCAAGTTCATATTTTGATTCAACTTCTTCACCAAGTCATTCTCTGCAAAGATCAACAAATTACTCACCAATGGACATCGATTCTCCATCCAAAGGTAAGATAACTCTCTGAGAATCATCCATCATATCAGATGTTGGATAATTTTTTTTCAAAAAGATACACTAGAAGTCAAGCTAGTGAAATGAATTTTGTTCTACAAAGATTATAAAATATGCACTTGTATGGTGATGATGTATCCTAGCAGGAACCTAGGGGAGATCTAGTTAACTATGCTTTGTTAACTAGTTCACAGCTTGAACCTTCTAGTTATGAGAAGTCTTGTACTTAAAATAATTTTGAGATATGTGAAGGATACATTGGATTTTGGAATCCAGTACTATAGAAGTGATACTATCAATCTTGAAGGATTCAGTGATAGTGATTGGGGCAGGAATGTTGATGATAGAAAATCCACATCGGGTAACTGTTTTAGTCTTGGTTTGGGACTAATAACTTGGAGTTCCAAGAAGCAGACAGTAGTAGCACTATCTTCAATAGAATCTGAGTATATAGCGGTCACTCATGCTAGTACTCAAGCTCTATGGCTACAAAAGGTATTAGAAAATATTGGAGAGTAGCAAAGTGGTCCAACTAGAATATTCTATGACAACATTAGTGTCGTTCAGTTGGCATACAATATTATCCACCATATTAGATCAAAGCATTTTGATATGAAGTGCCACTTCATCAGAGATATGGTGGAAACTGATACTGTTGAGCTTCACTATTTCCACACTTTAGACAACGTCATGGACATCTTCACCAAGGCACTGGCCAAAGCTTAATTTGTAAATTTGAGAGACTGTATAGTCAGTCCTCTCAACTTTAAGGGGGAGAATGTAGCAAGTGTGAACCGGGATTATCTTCAAAAGGCTTAGAAAAAACTAGATTTTTCTAAGCAAGTGTGAATTCTCTTTCCTATTGTCGGCTAAGCTAGGTTGATGGTCGACATGATTTTTTTATTGTTGTTTTCTATCCTTCACCTTATTCTTCTCCTTATCCCTCCAATGTCCTTCCTCCTTCCCTGCCGTCCATTTTCTCTTATCACTCCACTTCCTTCCTCTCCCCACACCCGCTACCACCTTCCTCTCCACTTCCTACTCCTTCATTCTCTCATCCTTTTGAACTTCCTCCAACCTCCCTTCCCTACTCTTCTGCATTTACTAAGCCCATATAAAGGTTTAACTATTGTAAGGTTAATAGTGTGTTATTTTATTTAATTAATATTTCTCTGGTTATTTTTTGTTGTGTCAATTAATCTCGGGCCTACATTAATCTAAGACTTATAGTTCTCCCATTTTAGCAGTTCTTAATACTGGTGAGGATTTGATAAAGAAAAAATTATTTTGGATCATTCATAATGGTAAACCGATAAATTTTTGGATAGATTCTTGGGTTGGTCACAATCATTTGATAAATCAGTTTCTCGATTGGAGGCCTTGGATTGAGGAGCTTCACTGAGATAACTGGATAAAGGTGGATAATTACTATCGGTACCATATTGGTAATTCAAATGTTGATAGATATTGGATCCCTATTGAGGACTGGCCTATTCAAATCCTAGAAAGGTAAAGACAAGATATCCAAGGCATCCTTCATATGAGATCTGACTCTTGGTCCCATGAAAAAGATTGTTTTGGATGGAACACCACTACTAAGGGTGAGTATTCAATTGCTCAACGTTATTTGACCTTATGCCATAATAATCTCAACCATTCTTCTAACATATTTTCTCAATTGTGGGCTCAAAATATCTGGCCTAAGGTGAGGTTCTTTAATTGGCTTTTATTTCATTGTAGGGTGCTTACTGGTGAGCAACTTATGAAGCATGGTTTTCATGGCCCTTTTAGATGTGAAATGTGTGAAGAGAATGTAGAAACTCTCAACCATATTTTTATTGAGTGTAATTTAACCTCTAAGATATGGAGGAGAATGGACACTTTACTTGGCTTACAGTGGTCCAATTTTTTTACTTTTGAACAACTTTGGAGGGATTGGCCTAATCAAGAGGGTGTTGATCATTTTATTAGGCAGTTGGTTTGGATGGGTTCTACCATTTTTATTTGGAATATTTGGAATGAAATAAATAACCAAATTTTTAATCAATATAGGAAGGATATTCACTAAATTTGGCAAAATACCATAGCCAACTTAGTTGAATCAGTCCATCAACTCCTTAATCACCCCCAAAACTCCCACCAAATATGGGATCAAGTGATGCAAATATTGAATATTAAATCTGCTAAGGGAAACCAACTTAAAGGGAATGTGAGTATTAATAATATGGATAATACAAGAAATTTGCAACCTCCTAAGGATTTTAGAAAAGTAAATACTGATGGAGCCTCTAGAGGGAACCCTAGAAAAGCTAGTGTGGGAGGAATTGGTAGACTTTTAGATGGCTCCCTCGTTTTTACTTTTGCTGAGAACTTGGGTATTCTTTCCAATAACCTTGTTGATGGGTATGGTATCCTCAGAGGCCTTCATGAGGCTACAAATTTTTGATGGGAAAAGGTGTTAGTTGAGTCTGAATCTCAATTTATGTTTAATATTTTGAAGACTCCTAAGAATCTTAAGGTTGATTAGAGAATAAAAAAAATTATTGAGAAGATTCAATTAATCCAGATGGGATTTTTTAATGTTGAATACAATCATGTGGTCAGATATAAAAACAAGAGTGTTGATGCTTTAGATAATTGGGCTTTGGACAAATGTGATATTACTTGTTATGACCACCCTCCTAGATGGTGGGCTTTGCAAATTAGGGAAGCTTTTATTTCTATCATTTCTTTGGATGGCTCTAGTTCTGAAGGTACCTAGTTTTTTCTTGCTTTATTTTTGTTTCTCTTTGGTTCATTTAGGTTATTTTAGTTCCCTAGATCAAACTATTCTTTCTTTCATTTCATCTATTGATTCTTGCCTTAAAAGTCTTCTGGTCTAGATAGGTCATTGTTATGTTCCATTTTTTTCTTTTTTATTTTTTCTTTTTTGTTTTTTGTTTAGTTTTTTAAGGTGTGTGTGTTCTTTTGTTTTTTTTAGTTTTTGTGTTCTTTGTGTTGTTTTTTGTTGTTTTGTGTTTTTTTATGTTTTTTGTTATTGTTCTTGTGTTTTTGTTGTTCTTGTTTTGTGTTTCTATTTGTTTATGTTAATTCATGTTTTTATGTGTGTGAGTGTTTTCTATTTTTTTTGTTTTTGTTTATTGTCTATTGTTGGTTGTTTTTTATTTTTATTTTATTTTTTTAATATTTTAGGTTTTGGTTGTGTTTATTTTTCATATTTTTTTGGGTTATGTCTTTGTAGTGTTATGTTTTTTTTATCATGTTTGTGTTTTGTTATGTGGTTCTTATGTTTTTCTATGTGGTTCATGTTGTGGATTCTTTTATATTTTTGAGTGTGTGTTTGGTTGTGCTTTTGTTTTTGACACACTCAAGGAGCATGTTTTTAATTTTATTTTATTATTTTCATTGTTATTTATTTATTTATTTACTTATTTGTAAATTGGTTTTGTGTGTTTGTTTGTTCCTTGAGTATGTCAAAGGTGGTATGCCAGGTCTAAGTCCTAGGTGTTTTTGGTGGAATGGGTACCCCTGCCTCCTTGGGTCTTACCCGAAAGTGGCATCCCTTTTGGGATTTTTTCCCAAAAAAAAAACCCTTTTCAAAATTCATTAAGATTAAATCTTAATCAAGAGAATGGGATCAAAAAGTTGACTATGAAAATATTGCACTCCAATGTTACAAATATTTTGACATTGGACATATTGCAAGATATTACCAAGTGAAACCAATAGAGGAAGATAAAGATTTTATTTGACATGAGATAAACTTCAAGAGGAAGCATTTGAGGATATCATATTATAATTGAAGATATATTAGATAAATGATTTTCCACACCCAAAAAGTTGGTAAAGAAAGCCTATTCCGTTATCATATTGTGAATATCATCATAGTTGAATTAGATTGACCATTAAAATAAACAAAGAAGGATACAAGGGATGTGGAACTACAACATGCAAGATAAAATTCAAAATGAATTAGAAGTGCAAAGGAAAATGTGGAGGCAAATTTTAAAATAAATAAGGTAGATGATGTTAGATTTAATCCAAGAAATTTATCTTTACTTTTATCAAGAAGTAAAAAAATCTATCATTGTAATAAAAATTAATTCGATATAGAGTTTATATTTATTACATTTTAGGGTTTAATTAACAACATTGTAAACAAAAGAGTATGGAAGATATCCATAGCAATTTAACATTTTTTGGGTATATAAGAAAGCAAATACTATGGAGGATTGATCTTTCACTTTAGGATTTATAGGGTGGCATAAAAAAAAAAAAGTGTCTTTAAGGCTATTCCTTGCACTTCAAGTTCCCTAGGGTGGCATAAGCCTAAATATTATAAGTCTTATTATGAACAATTTGAAAAAACTAAAGATATTTATCAGATCGAATGTGTTTGTGGGAATGAAAGAAGAAGGAAGACCCTCAAATCAAATAAAAAAAGAAAAGGAGACATAGAGGAAGGTAAATTTTAGAAAGTAGAAACAAAAGTGATGATGATGATGGTATGTTGGAATATTGGGGGTATGAATAGGAATTCTAAAAAGAGTTATTACGGAGTTATTATATTATTATAGTCTTGAGTTTAATCTAATAAAAGAAACAAAAGTAAGTAGTGAGGAATATAAGTATACAATAAAAATATTTTCAAAATGGGGGATTTTGTAGCAATTTTTTTTGTAATACCTTTAAGAAGTTTTGCAACAAAATGAGACAAACACAAATTGGAAGAATAGTTTCTAGAAGCAAAAGGTAATTAAGTTGGTCTTTTTGTAGGAAAGAGAAAATATTGTTGTTGTGAGTTATAAATATATGTACTCCAAGTATAATTACTTCTTATGGTATATTTTGGAAGGGTCTTAGTTTATTTATATCAAATTCAATGATGAATTATAAATGTGATCTATGGATTATTGGTGGGGAGATTCTGTTGGTTCAAAACAACTTCTATATATGAAAGGAATCAACACATAATCTAGTATTTCTAAGAAAAAAATATATAAGAAAAAAATACACACAATATAATGGGTGTTCATGGGCACCAAATGATATCACTATAGAAAAATAGAATAGACTTCAACCAATAATGAAACAGTTTGTATGATGGGGTATTTATACCCAATTACAAGTTACCTTTAGATCAAGTATCTAACCTTTAGGTTTAACAATATATTACAAAAATAAATTTTACAGGGTTTACAAGGGTCCAAAGGACTTATACATACAATAAAATACAATATAAATTTAGGTGTGGCCTCAAGTTAATATTAACCACCATATTTGTTAATTTACATCCTTAAGCTAAACAAGGGTTATGGAAAAAGATCCTTACTAGTCACCCCCATTAAGGGATGCCCTACCATACCAAGTAGCTCCCTCATATGCACAAATGAAACCTCAAGGAAAATTATGGTTAGAATATATTCTACCTACTCTACTAATGGAGCAAGAACTATATCAAGCATCCCAAAGGCATAAAATAATATCACATAATACATCAAAATATCAATGTGGTTAGTTTATTTATGAAACATTGTATTGTAAATAAGCTAGATGACACTCTCATTGCCACACCAAAGAGTGATAAGGTAGTTTTAAGGAATGTATCACACTTTAGAATTATAAGAATTCATCAAAGGTACATATCTTCCTCATTGAAAATATAATACTCAACTTCTATAAAATATTGATGATAGATAATGATCTTATGGAGCATCATGAAATAGGACTAGAACCAGAATAGACAAAAAATACAATGATGGAGTGTCGCTCATTCAAATCACCAACCTAGTCAACATCTAAAAATCTTGTTAAAATTAAAGGTGGACCAGCTACATATTAAATACTCATCTAATAATAAAATTTGATATATCTTATGATTCTCTTAGCCACTATTTAATGACTCTCACAAAGGGCTTGTGTGTACCTTGAACAATAGTTAATAGCAAAGGCAATACCAAGTTGTACAAGGATAAGCTAAAGGAGATCTCCTACAAGAGATCAATATATAGTAGAATATATCGAGGGAATCATACAATTAGCTTGAAGCTTTTGTCTTGAAGCAAAAGGAGTCTAAGTGGACTTACAATCCTCCATCCTGAGACACTAAAGTATATCCAAGTGATACTTGGTCTATGAGATAGTGATATGAAAACATTGGATATATGACAAGATATTACCAAGTGAAACCAATTGAGGAAGAGAAAGATATTTTTTTGATATGAGATAAACTTCAAGAGGAAGCATTTGATGGGATCATGTTATAATAGAATCTAGATTAGATAAAAAAATCCATAGCCAAAAAAGTGGTAAAGAATACCCATTGCATGTTCAAATTATGAAGACCATAATTGTTGACTTAGATAGACCATTAGAAGAAATAAAGGCTACAAGGAATGAGGAACTACAATGTGTAAAATAAAATACAAGAGGAATTAAGAAGTACAAAAGAAAATGTGGAGGCAAAGTCTAAAACAAAGAAGGTACAAAATTTTATTTTCATCTAAGAAATTTATCTTTAATTTTTGCAAGAAGTAATTTTTTGTATCTTTGCAAGAAAAATAAATTCGATATAGAGTTTATTTATTACAATTTAGGATTTCAATAAAAAACATTGTAAAAAAAGGAGTATGGATGATATCCATAGCAATTTAGCATTTTTGGGATATAGAAGAAATAAAAAACTATGGAGGATTTCTCTTTTACTTTAGAATTTATAGGGTAGCATAAAAAAAAGTGTCTTTAAGGCTATTCCTCACACTTCAAGTTACTCTAGGGTGGCATAAACCTAAATATTATAAGTGTCATTATGAATAGTTTGAAAAAATTAAAATCATTGATGAGGCTGAAGGTGTTTGTAGGAATGGAAAAATAAGGAAGACATTGAAAGCAAGAAAAAATAGAAAATAAAGCATAAAGGGAGGTTAATTTCAACAAGCAGAAACAAAAGGGATAATGAAGATGGTATCTTGGAAAACTAGGGGTATGAATAGAAACCCCAAAAAAGACTTATTAGGGAACTATTAGATTATAATAGTCTCGAGTTTATTCTAATACAAGAAACAAAAGGAAGTAGAAAGAAATATAAGTATACATTAAAAATATTTTCAAAATGAAGGTTTGTATGGAATTTTTTTTTGTAATATATTTAATAACTAAGAAGTTTTTTAAATAAAGAATAAACATACATTGAAATCATAGTTTCTAGAAGCAAAAGGTAATTGGGTTGTTGGTATTTTTGTATTAAAGAGGAAAATATCATAGTTGGAGTTATAAATATATGTACTCCAAGTAATAATTACTTATTCTAATAGATGTTGGAAGGACTTTAGTCTATTTATATCAAATTCAATGTTGAATTATAATTGTGATCTATGGATTCTTAGTGGTGGGATTCCGTTGGATTTCATAATAACTTCTAGAAATGAAAGGAATCAACACATACTCTAATATTTCTAAAAATAAAATATACAAGAAAAAAATGCACATGATATATAGGGTGTCCATGGACACCAATCACTATAGAAAAATAGAATACACTTCAAAAAATAATGAAATGGTTGGTATGATGAGGTATTTATACCTAATTATAGGTTACCTTTATGTCAAGGTTAAGTATCCAACCTATAGTTTTAAATAGTAAGATATCACAAAAATAAATTTTCAAGGTTTACAAGGGCCTAAAGGGCTTATACGTACAATAAAATGCAATACAAAGTTGTGTGTGGCCTTAAGTGAATATTAACCACCAATTTTTTGACATCCCTTAATCTAAACAAGGTGTATAGAGAGACCCTTAGTACTTATCACCTTACAGGATACCCTACCCAACCAAGTAGCTCCCTCATGCACATAAATAAAAATTTGAGGACAATTATAGTTAGGATATATGCCACCTACTCTATTGATGGTACAAAAACTATATTGAACATCCTAGGGTCATAAAATCATCTCACATAATGCATCTAAATATCAATGTGCCTAGTTCAATAATGAAATATTACATTGCAAAAAAATTGTATGACACTCTCATTGTCACACCAAAGAGTGATAAGGTATATTTAAGGAATTTCCACCTTCTCTAGAATCATAAGCATTCATCAAATGTGCATAGATTCTTAATTGGAAACACAATAATCAACTTCCATATAAGATTGAGAGATTGTCAATTATTGTATGGAGGACCATGAAATAGGGTCAGAACCCAGATAGAAAATAAATTCTATTGTGGAGTGTCACTCATCAAAATAACCAACCTATTTTAAATCTAAGAATATTGTTAAAATAATAGGTGAACCACCTACATAATGAATACCCATATAATAAGAACCTATGATATATCTTATGATTATCTTAACCAATATTTAGTGACTCTCTCAAGTGGTTTGTGTGTACCTCAAGCAACAATTGATATCAAAGGCAATACTAGGTTGTGTATGGATAAGATAAAATGGACCTTGCACAAGAGATAAATATAGAGTGGAATCTACTAAGGAAGTAATACAATCAAATTGAATATTTAGCCTTAAAGCAAAAGGATTTGAGTGGACTTACAATCCTTCATCCTAAGACACTAAAGGAAATCAAAGGTATACTTGGGCTATGATATAGTGATCTAAAAAGTAGTGTGATCAATTTGAATACTAATTCCCAATTATATCATTTGAATACAAAAGTTCATATTTTAAATCAAGATAAGAGATGTACCATAATTATAATATAATCCACATATAGAACAATCACCAAGGTTTCCCATCTTGACGTTTGATGTAAATATCATGTTTGATCAACATTACCTTTTTGTTGTCCCCATCAACCAAGAATTCAATCCATTTATTTGTATGGGTAGTGTAATAAATAAATAGGATATTAGGGACAATAGTGGGAACATAAATACCTTAATCAAAAGAAGAAGACCCAATACTAACCTTTCCATATAGTGCCACCTATGAAGAAAATTCATCTCTAAATTTGTTGTAATATTAGAGAATATGTGGTGAGAAAAAATTATGTCTCGAAAAACAATCATTTCTCTTCCATAAATTATCAATCTAGTAAGTTCTTAAACTTACGAGTGTCATGCATAGTATATACCTATAGTGCGGGGGAATGATACCTTATATACCTTATTTAGTTTGGTGGGGGATATTTAAACATTTTCATTTCATCCAAACTTAGTGCAGAATAAATAAACAAATAAATTAAAATGCTGAAAATGAAATGTCGAAAATGAAAGTACAAAAAATTAAATGTGTGGAAAATAAAACACACACAACGGAAATTAAATAAAGCAGTAAATAAAGCAATAAATTTAATCTACTAAAAATAAATAACATAAATGAAACAAGGGAGGACTACTATAGGGAGTGGGCCCAAGCTCCAGCAGATAGTCCACCCGACTAGCTACGTAGAGCTTGCTCAAATAAGAGGATTTGCACTCTTAATAGATTAGACAAGAAATAAAATAAATCAGCTTCTATGTAAAATTAATCATCCTTATTTTAGGGAAGACCTATGCATTTATACAATGCACAACCTTCCTCTATTACAATTTTAGGCAAGCCTATTCCGGACTTGCAGTTACAATAGA
The DNA here is from genome assembly GCA_028583015.1 of Wollemia nobilis. Taxonomy (NCBI): domain Eukaryota; kingdom Viridiplantae; phylum Streptophyta; class Pinopsida; order Araucariales; family Araucariaceae; genus Wollemia; species Wollemia nobilis. Next base: position 1,097,122 of record JAQPPZ010000599.1, read on the forward strand.
TATGCAATGAATATTACAACCATTCAATTATAACAGTTATGCATTAATTAAAATAGTCACGCACTAATTTTACCCCTTGTAGGATAAATCAGGCATGTTTTGTTTTATCAGAACAAAATTGTAATTAGGCTGGCAAAATATGTTTGCATGGTTGCCCATATCGATCACTGGAAAATTGTTAATTTGATTTGTCCATGAGCATGAGAAAATAATGCTCACCTTACAAAGTTAACCAACCAATCGCTTAATAATAGAAGTGCTTTATTTATTTTAATAATATTGCATAATTAAAATATCTCTCCTTTGTCTTCACGTGCAACAACCTCCTTAGCCCATTGGTCAACTGGTCAAAGCTGGCTTGGTCATATTAAGCGTCTCCAATGTATGGTAGTAATGCATATGCTTGGCACCTACTTGAGTAAGGTGTCTGCTGGAGTAAGGCATCTACTTAAGTAAGGCACCTGCTTGGTGCCACTTGAGTAAGGTTCCTGCTTGGCACCTACTTGAGTAAGGTTTTTGAGTAAGGCGCCAGAGTAAGGCACCTGTTGACTTGGTTAGAGTAAGGCACCTACTTGAGTAAGGTGTCTAATTGAGCAAGGTGCCTACTTGAGTAAGGTGCTTGATTAAGGCACTTACTTGAGTAATGCACCTACCTAAAGAGTAAGGTGCCTACCTGAATAGTAAGCCACCTTCCCAATATGAATTAGACTCATTGAAGTAGAAGCATGCTAGGTACATGTGGTATGTAGACTAGAAAATACCAAATCAGTAGCAAACCCTGTATTTATACACAGTTTCCACTAAAAACACCAATCAAGCATACTACTGGATTTTCTATCAAATATATGCATAAGTTAAATAAAAATACATCTCCATGTTAATTAAATCAGTAATGATGCCCCTTAAAAGTGTATATAAAATGAGAATTTCTGGTGCTCATCATCCCCCATGCCTAAATATTGTCATGTCTTCATGAAAAAAACCCCCCAGAATAATAATTTTTTTCTTTTTCAAATGGCCTTTAGCATCTCTGTTTTTCTTCCATCGAGCACTGCTATATTTTTTTTTTAATGAGCATTGTTGTTTTTCTTCCCTTGAGCATTGTTGCATCGGTAGAAGTCAAAAATATACCATGGCTGACCATAAAACTATAGGAAAACACCAAGACAAGATTATAATTACATTGATTTGGATACATGTTGCCATGTAATTATTAAAACCAGTGGATTGCAAATCCATTGAAGTCCAAGTGTTGAAGTCAGCCGCTTAAAATATTTTTTTGGTCCGCTATTTTCTTTGGCACTCCACCTTACGGATTTCTCATGATGCAACAATGAAACAAGGCCAAATCTATTCACGTGAATGCCATATATATATATATATATATATTATATTTTTAATCATTTTGGGGTAATAATTTTTTCATCCGAGCATGTCATACGCTTGAACTTTGATGGGATATTTTGATAGAGAGAATTTAAGGGGGCATCTACTGATGTTAGCATGGAAATTATTTTTAAAATAACTGTACACATAATTAACAGAAATCAGTATATACCTGGGTGAATTTCATAGAGCCGAATGTGTATGATGTTGATTGTGTGAAATGTTTCCATGCTGCCTATAACCAAGGTGTACCAGAAAAATAATATTGTTGTGACATTGATGCTCCTAGAGATTTTTTTATTTTTTATTTTTTAATTTATCATCGTCTATTCTGCCATGACCAAAATAGATATCAACTAATTTTTTTTTCACCATCTACATCAAAGAACAAAGTCAAATGCAACAAATGAGCTGGTAAATTTAGGTGGCTAAGCTAGAGGACTGTCAATTGAGCCATCCTAGAAATTTTGCTGAATTTGATGTGTATAGGAATGTCTTATCCACCATAGTGAAATTCTATCTCTTGATTGTATTTTTTTTTTGACATATGTTAACAATGTTATCGGGAAAATATGTAATATTGGCACTATGCAAAAAAAAATGAGACTACATAGAAATTTTTTGCATCCCATATACCCCTATTAGAGGATTAATGGTAGCCAAATGCCAATAGCTTCAAACTATAAAACACCCAGCTCATCATTAACAACACATATAAAAAATATCTTAATCATGCCTTGGCGTATCTCTCTCCAAATGCTTTTGCAAGGATTAACCTTTTTGCATCATTATTTTTTTACCATGTGCTCCTGAACATGTCACCCTTTTTCCCAATTGATTAAACTTTATACTGTCCTAACATGCATGTGCCCAAATAAAAATGATCTTCCACTCTAAATTATTTCTTTTGCATGCATAATTGGAACAACACTATGATCCTCTATTTTATTTCCTAAAGTGAGGTAGAAATAATTTTTCATCATCATTCGTAGCATTTGTTTGGTGTTCAGGTGTGACATTTTCATGAGATGCATCATTGAGATTTTATGTGTTGTTGTTCCTGGCTCTTGCAGATATTTGACATCTAATTTTTTTCAAGCTCATCCCCTACTTTATTTAGCTATCATTTGGAGATTTCTCATTTCCCTTATAGACCAGGATGGTCCTCGGGAAAGAGGATACTTTCTTCCAACATGTAGAAAAAAATAAAACTTTATTTCTGATTTGCATTTTAACTTGGATCCTTCTTAGTAGAATATTTTTCCTTTTGTATTCTCTCTCGGTTAAATTGGTGATGCCCTCATCGTCAGCAAAAGGTCCCTCTACGCAACAAGTCTATAGCCCTCTAAACATCAGGTCCCATACTAAACAATAGGTATCCCCATACAAGGGAGAAGAACATTGCTTATTAGTGTCTCCCTCTAGGTGGAAAAAGGTACTATTTTACTAGGCTGATTGTGGGTACTCTCTTCCTCGTGGGAAGTGTCTTTTCAACTTTGTCACACTCCTAATTGCAAGGCATGATATGTCACATCTGTTGGGCCTAGTTTAAGCTAGATCTGCATACATATTGTGCTCACAGTCATGTCCTACAAAACTAAATACACAAAAGTAGGAATATAGGAATCATGTCCATTCCTGAGGCCCTAGCTCTTAGGATGACTTCGGATTGCATTCAGAGGGCATGATGACATGCAAAGAAAAAGCACATGAAAATAGAAAAACATGAGTCATGACTACGTGCCTGTTAGGCCTTGGCTCTGAGGATACCTGTAGCTTGCATGCGGTACATGATTTCCTGCAAAGAAAAAATAAAAATAAATTTTATGCTAAGCAGGACATATTCCATGCGGTTTTTTTTTTATGTCAAATTCTCTGGGAGTAAGGTGCCAAAAGTATGGGATTAAGGTTCCTTACTATGGGCGTAAGGCACCGGGAGAAAGGTGCCCCTCCTAAAATTATTACTATTTTTATTTTTTTTTACCTTACTATGGGAGTAAGGCGCCTCCCAAAATTTTTGGAGTAAGATGCCTCCCAAAATTTTTAGAGTAAGGTGCCTTACTATGGGAGTAATGCGGATCCCAATTTTTTTTTTTTTTGTGTGGAACCTTCCTATGGGAGTAAGGCACCTCCTAAAATTTTTGGAGTAAGGCACGTCTCAAAATTTTTGGAGTAAGGTGCCTCCCAAAATTTTTGGAGTAAGGTGCCTCGAAAAATTTTCAAAGTGGCCTTACTACGGGAGTAAGGTGCCTCCCAAATATTTTTTTATTTTTATTTTTTTTGCGTATCCTCCCTATGCCAATGTCTAATACAATTTCACAAATGTGAGGTATTGTAAATGGATTCAATCAATTGTTTCTCAAACATAGCCTTAACATTCTATTCCACTCTTGGTGTAGCATCTCTAAATTTGTTTTTCATTCAAGCTGTAAAAATCATGCACCTTGTAGAAAATTTTCCCTCAAGTTCCAAAACCACCTTGGTCTGGAAGTCTTTTGCTTGATTAGGGTTACTTAGCCTTCCCAGAAAAAACTCTTCTTGCTTTCATTTTTTTGGACTAGATGCTACATGATTGAGGTGCACAAGATGGTTTGTATGGTGCTATTACAAACTCCACGTATGAATATCAATTCATGAAATCTTCACAGAAAACTCCTTATTTGTCTACATCACACTTCATGTTGTCCTGCAAAACATAAAAGAAAAATCTAAACTAGAGATATAAAAATAAAATTATAACTAATATTTTTTTTAATTATTATTTTTTCATCTTATGATTACTTCCAAGCTCCTCCCCTGATTTATTTAGTGATTGATTGGAGAATTTTGTTGGAAGTTAAAATTGTAAAATGGTAAAAATTTGTTTTACAACTATAAGCTTTGGATCTTACCATTTTACCTTCTTAGATGGCAACCGAGTCAGCAGGATTGGACGACATGGACGATAGGAAGAGTTTGACTCCAAATTCCTTTTTTCCTTTCCTCCCTATTTTTCTTCCTCCCTAATATTTATCCTAAGCTTTCTAAGTATTGGTTATTATTTTATGTATTTAAGAAATGTATTTTTGAACCTTTGAAGGTGAATGAATATCAGAGATTATATTTTGAGCTCTTAACTTTTTGGTTCTATATCTGGTATCAGAGTGGAGGGTGTCTAGGGCTTCAATGTAAGCTAGGCACAAATCTCGAGGATGATCGAGGAGGCCCACAAGAGAGGCACATATCTAGAGGATGTTGAGAGGGCCCGTAGAGCATGAACCAAGGCGAGGTTCGAGGTGAGGTCGAAAGGGCCCATAGAGTGTGAACCGAGGTGAGATCAAGAGGAGGCTCATAGAGAGCACATAGTTTAAGGTTGACCAGCTGACCAAAGAACACTAGGTATGATTCCCTAGGTGACTAATAAGTGACTTGGTAGAACACAAACTAAATGCGGACACATGGTGAGTAGACAACGAGGCAGACACGTGGACACGTAGACTAGAGGAGAGTTGACTGGACATAAGGCGATGTGGCAGGTGACATGGTGGAAAAATGAGAAACTAAGGCGATGTAGCATGAGGATATTAGCTAAGGAAGTCAAAAAAAGGGCAGTCATCAATTTCTCGAAGGAAATTGATAAGCTTTGTACATTTTTTTGATTATAGATTGTTATTTCCCCTTCACACAGGGAATGTGGTATAAAAGCACAATTTTTTTTGTTGTTTTACATAGGCTATTAAAAAAAAAGGAGGCAAGCCTCCCTTGCATCCTCATCGGGCCACGTAGCTTGACTGGATCGAGGAGCCAGCCTTAAGGCACTCACCCCCCATAGGTCGCAGGTTCGAAACCCAGTGGCGACAAAGGTTTTAAATTTTTTTTGGTACTCTTGCCCTGAAAGCTTAGAAATACATGTGTATGGTGTTTGAGTCCCATCGACAGTGGAAGATGAGATGGTAAGAAGGCTTTCTTTAGTGAGAGGAGTCGTGGGTTCGACTCCTGCAAGCTTGAATTTTTTTAAATTTTTTTTATTAAAAATAATGATTTATATTATATTTAATAAATTAAAATAATGATTATTTTTTTTTTAATTTTTTGTATTTACATGGTGGAATCGGTAGCCACCACGAATCCGGGTAGGCTGTCCAGATGTTATGGCCGCCACAGTATTCTATGTTGTTTGCCCCGAAAGCCGCCATACAGATCTTCGCGCAGTCCACCCCTATAACCACCATGCCACAATCATTTTAAACCTTTTACACTGTTGAAATCACAAAGAAAGGTATAAGATTTTAGTATGGCGAGGCCTGAGATTTTAACCTTGGACCTCTACCCCGCTTATGGTGTTTGGATGAACCAATTGGTCTACACCTCGGATATAATAATGATTGTTTTTTGAAAAACATTTATAAAGCAATTTTTTTTATTAAATATAAATATAGATATCTTTTTAGTACAATAAAAGGAGAAAAATAACATTGCCTAAGAGGCAATTTATGTAAGAGGACTCAAAGGTGGAAAATTATGACAATTTCTTTGTAAAAGTATGAGAGAGGTAAAAAATTGAAGATATATATATATTGATCAGTGACGATGAAGAACACGAATATGAATATACTCATTACAGTAATTCAATAGAAATTCTAGAACCAGAATCACCTAAGATAATATTGATCAGTGATGATGAAGAACAAGTAGTAAACAATTTCATGAATCAAGAAATAGTAGCACCACAGCAAGAGGAATAAGCAATCAGTGAAAGAGTGAATCAAATCAGATTTGACTTAAATTTGTAATCTCTTCTTTCTTCTTCTTTCTTCCTTCTTTGAAAAATTAGAGTGCTTTATTGTAACTGATAAATAAAGAGAGTGTTTTAGTTTATACCAACTATGGCCTCACATAACAGTCTACCAATTCCAGAATTCAACAGATATGACTACGAGTATTGGTCTATAAAAATGAAGACCTTACTCATAGGGAAAGGTTTGTGGGACATAGTGGAAGAGGGTTACACTGAACCCACAGCCTGGACAACATTAAGTGCCATAGATAATAAAATAAAAAAGCACAAAAGAGTAACTCCTCTGCTCTTTATCATCTCCAAGAAGCATTGGAGAAGAGTATATTCCCTATAATAACCACTTGTATAACTGCACAAGATGCATGGAAATCTTTGAAATACGGATTCTAAGGAAGTGATCAAGTGAAGCAAGTAAGGCTTCCAACACTGAAAAAAGATTTTAAAAATCTCAAAATGAAAGATGATGAAAAATTTGGTGACTACTGTGTTAGATTCAAGGCAATAGTTGACAAAATGGTTACTCTTGGTGAAGAAATTAATCCTAAAACAATTGTAAATAAAGTGTTATGAACACTTCTTCAAATATGGAATCATATTACCATAATCATAGAAGAGTCAAAAGATATTTCCACTTTAACATTTGATGCATTAATTGGGTCCTTAATGTCTCGTGAAGATATATTACAGGTTTCTCCTTCAACCAGCTATGGAGGCGATGATGAAGCCTTCACATCCAATGAAAATACTAGAAGAGGACATGGAAGAGGTCAACGTAGAGGCTAGCAAAGAGGTAGAGGCAGAGGTAGATGCAACTACATAGGAGGCAATCAGAATAGAGGAGCCAAATCCAATAGAGGAGGCAATCAGAAAAGAGATGGAAAACAAAATTGAGGAGGAAATCCAGGACGAAGTGGAAATCAAGGACGAGGAAGTGACAAGTCCAAAATAGCTTGTTTTAACTGTGGCAAGCTAGGTCACTTTTCTCATGACTGCTGGTTAAAATCTTCTCAAGGCAATAGTAGTCAATATGGAAATTATGGTGAAGAAGATGATACCTCTAATATTTTTTTCATATGGACAATCAGAACAAAATATAAATGACACATTGATTTTGGATACTAGTTGCTCAAACCATATGAATGGCAAAGAAAATCTATTTGCTACTCTAGATTCCACTTATAAATACCACATCAAGTTAGGGGATGATAACGCTTTGGAATTCAAAGGCATTGGAGCCATGGAGGTTCCAATAAAAGAAGGCCTAAAGAAAGTGAATGACATCTACTACACTCTAAATATCCAACACAATCTGCTAAGCATTGGGCAAATGATGGAGAAAAATTACAAGCTTATTTTTGATGAAGAAAAATGTATCATTATTGATAAAAACAATTGTAATCATGTCATCACATAGGTCCTAATGATCAAGAATCAGTTATTCCCTCTCAAATTTGGTGAGCTGGGGGGAGCTCAACTTGCAAATGTAGCTTAACTTCTTAAGCTATGGTGACAAGACTTCCCAAAATCAACGAACATGAGGTCTGTAAAGAATGTGCTTTGGGAAAGCACTCAAGGTCTAAGTTTACAAAAGGACAAGCATGGAGATCCAGCTATCCACTTTAGTTAGTGCATTCAGACATATGTGGTCCAATGCAGACAAAGAGTATCAGAAACAATTCCTATTTTCTCACTTTCATAGATGATTTCTCTATAATGTGCTAGATTTATTTCTTGAAACATAAATATGAAGTTTTTGATTGCTTCATAGATTTCAGAAACAATGTAGAGAAACAAAGTGAGTATTTTGTAAAATCTCTTAGGAAAGATCGAGGAGGTGAGTACTCATCAAAATAATTCTTGAAATATTGTAAATCAAGTGGGATAAAAAGGAAATTTACCACTGCCTAGACCCCACAACAGAATGGTGTGGCAGAGATAAAGCATCGCACCATAGTTGAGATGGCAAGAATGATGCTTCAGACTAAGCATCTAACTAATATGTACTGGGTTGATGTTGTAAGAACCAATGTATACATTCTAAATAGAAGTCCAACTTCTAGCTGAGATGGCATCACTCCTTATGAGGGGTGGTATGAAAGAAACCAAATGTAAAGTACTTCAAAGTTTTTGGTTCTTTAGCATATGCGCACATTCCTGATGAGAAAAGGAAGAAGCTTGATCCCAAAATTTGATCTTGTATATTTGTAGGGTATTGTGAGTCTACCAAAGCATATAGACTCTACAATCCCAAGACTCATAAAATTGTACTTTCCAAGGATGTAATTTTTTATGAATGGGGAGAATGGGGTCATAATAGAATTTTTGTTGATGATGAGTCCCAAGATGTAAATTATTCACAAGTACAGTAGGTACAGTAGGTGTCTCCCAAGAAAAGCAAAGGCACACCACCCCCTCCAAGCCCAAGTAGGAGTACTACATCAAGTACTTCAACTATAACTCCAAGTCATTCTCCACAGAGATCAGTAAGTTCTTCACTGATGGACATTGACAGTGAATCTCCATCAAGAGGTAAAAGAAATTTACAACATCATCCATATTTTCAAATGTTGGATCAAAATTTCTAGAGAAGATTCACTAGAAGCCAAGCTAGTGAAATGAATACAATTTTGCAACAACTTGAAAATTTACAATTGTATGGGGATGATAACTCCCAAGATCCTAAGGGATATGTATTTAATTATGCTTTATTGGCTAGTGCACAACTAGAACCATCTAGCTATGAGAAGGCTTGTACTCAAAATATATGACAAGAAGCCATGCAAGAGGAAATAACCTCTATAAAAAATAATGATACATGGGAGCTAGTAAAGCTACCCAAAGGTAAAAAGTGTGTTGGATGTAAGTGGGTCTACAAGACCAAATACAATGGTGATGGAAGCATTGAGAGGCACAAGGTGAGATTAGTAGAAAAAATTTTTACTCATAAATTTGGCATTGACTATGAGGAAACATTTTCTCCTGTTGCACGACAAGAGACAATCAGATCAGTTATTTCCTTAGCTGCCTACAAAGGATGGAACATTTAACACATGGATGTGAAAAGTGCATTTTTGAATGGATACTTGATAGAGGAGGTTTATGTTCAACAACCTCAAGGCTTTCAAGAACAAGGAAAGGAGAACCTTGTTTATAAATTGAAAAAAACACTTTATGGCCTCAAGCAAGCACCAAGAGCTTGGTACTCATGCATTGATGGCTATTTCAATGATTATGGATTCACTAAAAGCAAAAGTGAACCAAATATGTACTACCTAAAGAATGGTGTAGATATTCTCATACTTTGTTTGTATGTGGATGATCTAATATTTATGGGTAGTAACACTAAAATGAATATGGAGTTCAAAAACTCCATGATGAAGCAGTTTGAGATGAAAGATATTGGTTTAATGTGATACTTCCTACGAATGGAAGTGCATCAATCAAATAAGGGGATATTCATACGACAACACAAGTATGCTCAAAACATGATCAATACATTTTCCATGGAGCAGTGCAAATTAGTTGCAACTTCAATTGGACATGGAATCCAATTGAACAAGGACGACGGAGCACCAAATGTTGACATGACCACTTATAGGAGCATGGTTGGGAGTATGATGTTTCTCACCAACACAAGGCCTAATATTCAATATGATGTTTCTCTAGTTTCAAGGTTTATGGCAAGTCCATCTGAGCTGCATCTAAAAGCAACTAAAAGAATCTTAAGATATGTAAAAGGTACATTGGATTTTGGAATCCATTACCACAAATGTAATTCTATGAAATTAGTTGGCTTTAGCGACAGTGATTGGGGTAGTAATATAGATGATAGAAAATATGCATTAGGGAACTATTTTAGTCTAGGGTCAGGACTAATCACTTGGAGTTCGAAGAAATAAACTGTTGTAGCATTGTCATCTACTGAGGCTGAGTATATAGCCATCACACATGCTAGTACTCAAGCCCTATGGTTGAGAAAAATGCTTGAAGAGATTGAAGAAAATCAAAGTGGTCCAACTCGACTATACTATGATAACATAAATGCCATTCAGTTGGCATACAATCCAATCCACCATAGCAGATCAAAACATTTCGATATGAAGTATCACTTCATTCGAGACATGGTGGAGCAGCAGATAGTTGACCTTAAATATTGCAACACTTTGGATAACATTGTAGATATCTTCACCAAAGACATGGCTAAAGCTCAATATATAAAGCTGAGAGACTATATAGTCAGTCCTCTCAAATTTAAGGGGGAGAATATTGGAAGTTAAAATGGTAAAATGGTAAAAAATTGTTTTACAACCGTAATCTTTGGACCTTACCCTTTTACCTCCTTGGATGGCAACTGAGTCAGTAGGATTGGACGACATGGATGGCAGGAAGAGTTTGACTCCAAATTCTTTTTTTCCTTTCCTCCCTATTTTCCTTCCTCCCTAATATTTCTCCTAAGATTTCTAAGTATTGGTTATTAGTTTATGTATTTAAGCAATGTATTTTTGAACCCTTTAAGGCAAATGAATATCAGAGATTATATTTTGAGCTCCTAACTTTTTGGTTCTATAATTTCTCATTTCCATTTGTACCAAACTGGTCCTAGGGAAAGAGGATACTCCCTTCCAACAAGTAGCGAAAAATAAAGCTCTATTTTTTTTATCTGCATTTTAAATTGGAGCATTTTTAGTGGAAGATATTTTTTCTCTATTTTTCAGTAAAACTATAAACATCGTTCATTGTGCTATTGGTGGAAATTATGAATGTAGGGTCCCCCCATGCCTACATTTGAACTAGTCTTCTAAAAATCATATCCTTCTTTATCAACTAGTATGATATGTTGTAGCATGAGAAGAGTATTTTCCTTCATGGCCTCACAACCAAACTCTTTCAACATTATGGAAAAATGTGCAGGTCATAAAATGACTATCTACGAGCTAGCAACTTGAATAAAAAATGGCATAGCAATATTTCAAAAACATGTGCTAGTTTTTGATTCACCAGGTCACCTTAAGTGCAAGTGAAGAGCATACTCCATAACAAGATGTTCTTTTAGCTCCATATTTTTTCCTACATCATTAAAAGAATTTGCCAATATGTTGCAAAGTTTCAAGCCTATAAAAAATAATTGTTAAGACTAAGCTTCTAGAGGTACAATTTCCCAATGGTTTCTGTATAAAAACACATCCCTAAATTTTTTCAATTATATCAGACCTGGATTGTGTTATTTATTTGATTTATTGAAACCATTCATAAAATGATGGAAATATTTCATTGCCTGATTTTCTAATTTTTTTCAACAACATAATTTTTTCCTACTTATACACTTAATATGGTACATCAGATTCATTCTCCAATTTACCTGAGAAGTTGGTAAATTTAATCGTTGCCTATGGTATTTGACTCTGATTGTGTTGTCAACTATTTTTGGCCTTGTAAAAGGACCCTTGGTGGACTCAAAATTCTCAAGTAGAAGATCTATAGGTATTTTTAAAAGGGCTTTTTATCTGAACTATAAATCATAACACTATAGTTTTGACACTCCCTGGAAACAACACCAAAATGGTGAGCATAAATTATGTCTCAAAAAACAACTATTTATCTTCCATAATTATCAATCCAGTAAGTTCATAAAATTGTGAGTGTCACACATAGTATATGCCTACAGTGCAGGGGAATTAATCCTTTTGTACCTTATTTAGTTTGTTGGGGGATGTTTAAAAATTTTCATTTCATCCGAACTAAGTGCAGAATTCGGAATAAATAAATAAAAAAATTAAAATGCTAAAAATGAAATGTTAGAAATGAAAGTACAAAAAATTAAATACGTGAAAAATAAAACACACATAATAGAAATTAAATAAAGCAATAAATAAATCAACAAATTTAATCTACTAAAAATAAAGAACATAAATGAATCAGGGTAGGACTACTGGAGGGAGTGGGACCAAGCTTCCACAGATAGTCCACCTAACTAGCTACGTAGATATTTCTCAAATAAGAGGATTTGCACTCTTAATAGATTAGACAAGAAATAAAATAAATCATCTTCTGTGTAAAATTAATCATCCTTCTTTCAAGGAAGACATACATTTATACAATGCACAACCTTCCTCTGTTACAATTTTAGGCAAGCCTATTTCGGACTTGCAGTTACAATAGATATGCAATGAATATTACAACCATTCAATTATAATAGTTATGCATTAATTAAAATAGTCATGCACTAATTTTACCCCTTGTAGGATAAATCAAGTGTGTTATTTTTTATCAGAACAAAATTATAATCAGGCTAGCAAAATCTGTTTGCATGGTTACCCATATCAATTGCTAGAAAATTGTTGATCTGATTTGTTTGTGAGCATGAGAAAATAATGCCCAATTTACAAAGTTAACTGGACAATCTCTTAATAATATAAGTGCTTTATTTATTTTAATAATACTACATAATTAAAATATCTCCCCTTTGTCTTCACATGCAACAACCTCCTTAGCCCCTTGGTTAACTGGTCAAAGCTAGCTTGGTCATATTAAGTGTCTTCAATGTATGGTAGTAGGGCTCTTGCTAGGAACCTACTTCAGTAAGGCACCTTCTAGATTAATGTGCCTGCTTGAGTAAGGTTCCTACTTGGCACCACTTGATAAGGTGCCTGCTTGGTGCCTACTTGAATAAGGCGCCTGCTTGGCACCTACTTGAGTAAGGCATCATAGTAAGGCATCATAGTAAGGTGTAAAATTAAGGCACCAGAGTAAGGAACCTATTGAATTGGTCAGAGTAAGGTACCTACTTGAGTAAGACACCTTCTTGAGTAAGGTGCTTGCTTGAGTAATGGGCCTGCTTGAGTAAGGTGCCTACTTGAGTAAGGCACCTGCTTAAAGAGTAAGGAACCTTCCTAAAGAGTAAGACACCTGCCTAAAGAGTAAGGCACTTTCCTGAAGAGTAAGGCACCTTCCCAATATACCTTAGACTCATTGAAGTAGAAGCATGTCAGGTCAATATGGGATGTACATTGGAAAACACCAGATTAGTAGCAAAACTTACATTTATATATAGTTTCCACTAAAAACACCAATCAAGCATAATACTGGATTTTCTATCAACTATATGCATAAGTTAAATAAAAATACATCTCACATGCTAATTAAATAAATAATGATTCCCCTTAACAGTGTATATAAAATAAGAATTTCTGGTGCTCATCAATATGTTTTTGTTTTTTTATGTTTATTATTTCCCTTGAATCTACTATCAACTTTTTAGAAGAATTGGATGTTCAATATATTAAATTAACAACATAGAAGAGAGTATCCATTAGTATCTACCAACACTATCCTCATCCCATGCATAGAAGAGAGTAACATTAGTATCCATATTTTCTACTACTTCCTTAAGCTCCTTGATGTAAATTTGCTAACATTTTGTTGTCTTTCATTTTTATAAAACTCACATTTAGCCTATTTTAAGTGATTCTTGAACTTATTTTTATTTTTATTTGGTTTCTTATCATTTTGAGTTGTCACACTTTCTTTTGTATTCGTTTGATTGATGAAGTATAATATTACACCCTTATATTTGAGGCTAATGATCAAAAAGAGACTTGAACACATCATCAATTGATGGTAGATAAGAATTAGGAAAGTAGATGCAAAGCATATTAAAAACAGCCACCATTATATTATAAGCCTCTAAAGAATTTTTTAAGATACTATTGAGTAGTTCAATATTCCTATCCTTGTCGACAACCTCCTATACTTCCCATGTGACCTTATAAATTCCTCTAGTAGTTTAGATATCATATTACAAAATTTTGAATCGATTTATGTACTCATCAATAGTATCAAAGTCCATCTTCAAAGTAGCAAGCTCTACCTTCAACCTACTTGTCTATGTAGAATCAATGATATCACATGATCCCTAAAATTTACCTAGTTCTTTAGGGTCTATGGTGCTACTAAAATAAGTATCATAGATCTTGTAGACATGAAGAGATATCATACCAAGAACCTCATCCTTATTATCCTTGTAAAATTGCTTCCTTTCTTTAGAATCAATATCCCTAGGTTTCTTATTTACATATTTGAGCAATCCCTTGCTCCAAAGCAAAGTTTAAATATTGAGTTTCTAAGTGGAATAGTTTAGAACATTTAGCAAGGGCACATGCTAATACATAAATTTCTTTCCAAAATAATTTTTTTACATATATTGTTGATTTAGAAACAATAGAAGCAATGGATACCCAAAAATATATGATTTATAATAAAATTTAGGTTTTAAAGGATTTGGTATGCAAAAGTTATGGCCCCTAGAAGTTTGAACTAAAGATAATAATAAGATATTCAAACCTATACAAATTTTAAAAGAAATATTTCCTACAGTAAATTAGAGTCTTCCATGTATAATTTAAATAGTGGATAACGAGGTACAAACTATGTGTTGATTGGACAACATACCAACAAATGAGGTGATCCCACTTGTCAAAATATAAAATATGAGGCTACTAGGTGTTGACTATGTAGACTACTAGGTAATGTACTAGTGAACTGGACTATACCATATGTCATGCTCTAAATAACTCTACAACCTATGAAAAACACCATACCACTTGTGTTAGGATTTGTCGTAAAATATATGTTTCACCATGTCAACTATTGATTGTGCAACTATATGACATTTGGCTTTGATGGATTGGTAGAATGTGATTTACTAAACCCATATATATTCCTACCATGTGATTATCTCCATGCCATGTTTTCCATTAATATTTTGTATCCTACCATGTCAACATCTATACAATCAGCCACATCACCGTCTACCATATCAATAACAAAGTCATCATCTATATGGAATTCCATGTCAACAATAGGTACTATATGAACTACCATATCATATTCTGCATTAGCATCAAGTAGTGTATGAAAGGCCTTATCATAAACTATATGAAATGCCATGTCATCAAGTGTCACATCATTGGATGCCATATCACCATTAGCCAATGAGAATATTGTGACATCAACAAGTGCCACATCATTATGCAATGCCATGTCATCCATTTTTACTACATCATATTTTCTTATGCTGTTACGTGATATGTTGATGTCATAAAAAAAAATTATTGCAATGGGTAGGAAAGGTTCTAACCTTAGACCCCTAAGGATCCATACACTATAGTAAGATCCTCTAGCCACTAGGGTGAAGGAACCATGTAAAATATAAGGCATTAGCCTTAAATAAAAAATTATTCAATTTAGAAAATAACTTGTCTTAACCCTACATGTGTGATGCAAGTGCTCATGATGGTTAAACATGGGTGTGAATCTTATTCATTCCTACCCTTTTACGGAATATTATGTGAAATAGCCCAGATTTAAAAATTTAAATATAAGAATATTGAAGAGAAGTTTGAAAAGTTTTTAATGCATAAAAAGAGGTACCTATATGCAAAATGGAAAAATGTGCTAAACTGGGATCCCTTGGAAATTTTGTAAAGAATAATTTTTTTGATAATTATTTTATACTTGTCATGACTTGTTACATATAAAATGTTTTTCACATGCAACTAATCAATAAATCTTCTCATGCCTATGCAGAAAAAAGTTATTGGACCATTTTAGAAATTTTGTCAAGTGGCTCAGAGGGCTTTGCCATGCATCGAAACCTACCCATGACTTCTTTGGTACCATGGGTCTATCAATAAATGTTCATCCTCTTGTTTTCTTATTTTCTTCTTTTATGGAAGCCAATCATCCTATCTTCTTATCTATGCTACTATTAGACAAAATATTGAAAGAGAAAAAGAAATAGATTTTTTTGAGAAAATCCATAAAATACAAACAAGGTATTAAAAGAACCTCAAAAAATTCTTGAAACTAGGGTATTCATATGGTTATAAATAAAAATTAAATTAAATTATTGAGTTATAATAATAGGTACAAAGAAACTTGTCAAATAATATTTCTCCTGGAGTAAATTTGTTGAATCTAGTGAGATCCTCATGATCCAAGTCTTCCTAGGGTTTTATCAATTTTTTTTTCTAAATTGTCATTAGCCTATAAAAACACATTTTGGCTACTTCAAAAAAATTTCCCCTTGGGATATTCCATAGAAGCTAATAAGATATATATGGTTGTATATGCCAACATTTATGATGATTTGATAGTTACAGGTAAACATATACTTGCAACAACATTTTTTACCAAGCTATATATGGTTGTATAAGGGGTTCACTTCTATAGCATATCAATTTATAACATTTAGTATGAGGTGAAGTAGACTATATATAAGGATAATTTTTATAAACCATTATTTGAATATTCTTAATATATTTTCTCCAATGATATATTATTTCTAGTTATTTTCATTCTACTATTTTTTTCCATTCTTAACATCAATTCCATTAATAAATAGAATATTTCTTGGCATGTTATCTTGGTGTTTTAATTTTACAACATAGGATTTACACTATGATTAGTTAATTTATTCACTATCTAATTTAAATAATTGTAGATATTTTTATATTTGAATTAAATGAATTCATTATCAAATGGAATTAACTCAACTGGTTAGATTCTTAAAATTTAGGCGTGAATATTGTCAAATGATATATACATAATTTTCAATCTGTTGTAAAACAAACACATAAAAACACACATAGACAATACAATTGGCAAGCTATTGCAATACCACTATGTGGTCCTAAAGTAATACAAGTGGGACCCATTTCAATCCCATATAACCCATTATGAAAAGCATTATCATATAAATAAATTTTATATATAAAGAATCTTAAGTAACCTCCATAGATATTATTTGAAGAGGATTATAATTATTTAGTTGACATAGAGTCCCATCATTTGCATTCTCCTATTTAGAAATTGAATATACTTCACACTTCTAAATTTAAAATCTTATATTCAAATTGTTGGTTCAATATTTTTTTGTGTTCCTTTTAATATATTTTTTAGATCTAGTATAATGATCTTTATCATCTAACAACATTGTGGGCCACACTTTGTCATTTTTTAAGACTAAAATATCCTTGGTCTATGACACTTTATTTTTTATCTTATCCTATAAGCCTTGTCTCTTGACATATGTAACATTGAAAAATAATGTTTTTGTAGTTCACTTATTGAATGTACTTTTTTTTATTAAGTTGTAATAACTATAAATTTTGAATCTACTTAACTATTTTTATTTTATAATATCTTCCCATATATTTAGTATCTTGGCATGTGAAACATTGAAAAACAATATTTTTGTAATAGACTTATTGAATATACATGTTTCATTAAGTTGTGACACCACAAATTTTGAAAAAGGTTTTGAAATATCTATGGAACATATTCACAAATAAATACAATATTTTCTTGATAGAATTTGATCCTACTAGGATGAATTCCCCTAGGATATCCCTAATATTTTTTAAAACCTCTATAAATATATATTTTTGCTAGATAATAAGGGGTTGAACTCGACTCCTCCACCCTTGAAAAATTACATCTCTTATTTTGATCTTGAGATTTTAAAAATAGATACACTTCTCATATCAATTGAGATGTTATAGCTAGAAAACTACATCATTTTACATAAAATGTCTAAGTTCTTGATTTTCATTTTCTAGATCTTTTCAAAATTTTGTATGAATACAATTAAAATATAATTTAGCATCTTTCTTGAAATTTTTCTATAGAAGCCTTCACAATACCAAAAATTCACCTCTATTATCTATTCCTTACATCTTAGTAGAGCAATATTTCCCAAATATCGCACTATTATAGTTTGCTTTACCAAATTTGGATTGCTAGTTTCCTTCCCAAAACACAAGTGCAACCACAAAAAATGATAATATATAGTATAAAATGATAACACATTATTGTTACAAAGTAAAGAAGATATTACCAATGGAAAAAATTAAAGTAAATATTAATCATTAATTGATTTAGGCAATCAAAATTTTTTATCAACTTCAACTAGACTTTCTTTGTCACCTTTTGTCCCTTTCCTGGTGCTTTCAACGATGTAAAAGGTTTAAAATGATTGTGGCATGGTGTTTATAGGGGTAGACTACATAAATATCTATGTGGCAGCTTCTGGGGAGGACGGCGCAGAATACTGTGGTGGCCATAAAAATTTGGACAACTTGCCCGGATTCATGGCGGCTACCAATTCCACCATGTAAATTCAAAAAAAAAAAAAAAAAACTAGACTTTCTGCTTCCTCTTACCATGAAAAGGAGAATTTAACTTCACAATCCTCAATAAAAACCCCTCTATTGACTAGCTTATTTGCACATTTGTTTCCTTCCCTTAAAATATATGTAAACTTAATTTCTTCAAACTATTTAGCAAGATCTTGAATTTTTACAATTATCTCTTGTATGTTCCATGGAGCCTTTGCTTTCCTCAAAATTGTATTTATTACTATGAGAGAATTACCTTCCATCCATACTCTATTCCATTTCATTTTTTTACATATTTTTAACCCTTATAAATCCGCCCAAGCTTCAACTTCATTATTTATCTTAAATCCACTATTGAAAGCATAATGAGACAAAATCTCTCCTCTATTATTTCTAATTATTCCTCCTCCTCCTACTGGTCCTAGATTTCCTTTAGAAGCTCCATAAAAATTAAAATTTAACCCACTCCACATCTTGTGGCTTCCACTTTATATTATTTATCTTCTTTTTGCTTCTCTTGTACCCAACATCATAATTCCATTTAATGAATTGACTTCATCTATCAAGGCTCTTTGCTTGCAAATTACGGATTAGGTGAGTTGATAGGGTTGTTTTAGACTCCTCTATGGCTAAACATATCTTAATTTTCATTACCTCTAAATTTATTTCCTTTATTTTAAATATTCTTCTATTCCTTTCCAGCCATATAGTTCAAAGTATTTCATCTTTTAATATATCCCATATTGTATGTAAAGCCTCAAGTTTATAAGTGCTCTATGATTGATTTAACCAATCTTCAATTATGCTATTCATCAACATGTATTTACCAAAAATGTTAAGAATCCATTACCATAGATTCTATACTATTGAGAAATGTCCCAAGAGATGGTATATACTCTCCTCCTTTTTATAGAAAACACATTGAGAGGGGCCATGAAAACCCCTTTCCATAAGGTTATCCCAGGATAAAATTCTTCTATGAGCTACTAGCCAAACAAGCATTTTGATTTTATGAATGCTTGGGCTATCCCAAATATCTCTCAATATTCTAGTGATATTATTATTTCATTGGTTTTGAACATTATATCCACTTGTTGTTGTGTATTCTCCTGAGCTATTCAACTCCTAAATCAATTTATCTTTGGCTCCCCTTAGAATAATCATTGTTTTTATCTTTCTACTCATTTGCATCCCAACATCAATGTATTGTATACTTGTAAAAAAATCTTCTTTCCATTTGTATCTTCCTTCTCGATCCTTGTACAAAATTTTTGAAACCCTATCACCATATTTGTCTTGAAGCAATCTCATCCAAGGTTTCAAAATTGGATCTAAATTTAGTGGTTTTTTATCACACAAAGTATCCATCCAAATAGATTTTTTTCTCCAGTTCCCACCACCCATATTAAACCTTTAATCATAAGATAAATAGATTTTTTAAACCATTCCTAAAAGTAGAACCATTTGGTAGGGAGAATATAATAAATATTAAACTTGGGTCATTGGTATCAACATACTTAGAAGAATTATTTCCCATTGTATTTAACTATATTTATACAATCTCCACATAACATTTCTCCTAAGAGCTAAGTTTACATTTGTAAGAACTCCTAAACCAAGACCTCCTCTATTTTATCATTACACAACTTGCTCCATATAACCAAAGGAAATTTTATTTTATCATGTAAACTGTAAAATAAAAAGGATCGCATAATATAGATTAATTTTTTTCAACTGATTTTAGCATAGAATACAATGACATATAATATGTTGGAATGGCTTGTAAGATTGATTTAATTAACTGCACTCTTCCTACTAATGATAACCATCTACCTTTCCAAGATGGAAGTTTATTTTAAACTTTACTAATAATTGAATTCCATAAATCTATTTTCATTCTCTCCTCTAATAAAGGTATCCCTAGATAAGTTGTTGGTAAATTTACCTCCTCCATTTGAAGCAACCTGTAAATTATTTCTTTGATATTAGCAAGATTTTTAAGGAATTTGATTTATTCCTATTAACTTTTTGCCCTGAAGCTCTTTCGTACTCTTGTAAACATATGAGTAGCGACATTCGAGGGTTTTGTGGAAAATACTAAACACTGACATAAGAGGATTTTTGTAGAAAATATTGAGTAGCAGTGTTAGAGGGCTTATGCAGAAAAAATATGAATAGCAGCATATGAGGGTATTGTGGAAAATTAAGCAGTGGCATAAGAGTATTTTCTTGAAAAAAATTTGAGCAGTAGCCTTAGAGGATTTTTGTGGAAAATATCTAAGAAGTAGCATCCGAGGGTTTTGTGGAAAAAACTAAGAAGCTGTGTAAGAGGATTTTCATGGAAAATTTTGAGCAGTAGCATCAGATGATTTCTATCGAAAACATATAAGTAGCGGTATCCAAGGGTTTTGTGGAAAAAACTAAGTAGCAACATAGGAGGATTTCTATGAAAAATATTTGAGCAGCAACATTAGAGGGTTTCTATGAAAAACATATGAGCAGTGGCATCCAAGGATTTTGTGGAAACAATGGAGCAACAACATAAGAGGATTTTATAGAAAAATTGGGCAGCAATGTAAGAAGATTTTCATGGAAAATTTTTATAAGCAGCACCTTCGGGCTTTGTGGAAAAAACTAAATAGCAGCGTAACAAGGTTTCTATGGAAAAATTTGAGTAGTGGCATCAAAGGTTTTTGTGTAAAAACTAAGAAGTGGCATAAGAGGATTTTTATAGGAAAATTTTGAAATTAGCTAATCTAAATAAAAATATAAGCAGTGATATCAAAGGGTTGTGAGGAAAAAAATGAGCAGTAGCATAAGAGGATATTTGTGGAAAATATTTTAGTAGTAGTATTTAAGGGTTTATGTGTAAAAAACTAAGTAGCAACATCAAAGGGTTTTTTGGAAGGGTTTTGCCAAAAAAAAATTGAGCAGTAGTATCTAAGGGTTTCTATGAAAATATTAACAACGGTGTGATAGGGTTTTATAGGGAAAAAATATACATATTTTATATTGTAGGATAAGAATCATAGTGTGATGGTGAGTGTGAGTTATGGCAATGGTGATGATACACAAAGAGTGATGGTGACAATATAATTAGTGATGTGGTGAGTGCAATCCATGCCTTCCATTATCTGATCCACCATGAGTTGGCTAACAACATGGATGCATTGAATAATAAACCTTTTTTTGGTAGCCCTTTAGATGTTTGAGGTATATTTATGACTTTGGACAATATCAAGGTAATCATGGGCTTTGATGTGTGTATCATGAGCAAACCTGTGATTCCTTATGGAGGTGGGGGTCCCTTAGAGCAAGGTTGAGGGAGAAATTTGACTTCAGTTGTTGACATGTCACAAGATCAAAATGGATCCAAGCATGTTTTATCTTCCCACTCCTTTTTAGCCCTTTTAAAAAATACAGTTCCTTTTGGGCCTCCCCCACACTAGAAGATCGATCTACACCCTTATCAAAGTGCCCTCTAAATTCCATCGAAGATTGTATCCTCCCTCATGGACTAGGATTCTCATTTTCTTATGGGAAAATTTTTAGGGCCTCACCCTGACATAGTCGATCTATAAATTGTCCATTACCCGTTGGTATCCTCAAGGATCCATGGAATTGGTTGCTTTTTCTAGGGATTTTTTATCATCCATCTAAATAACTTCATTAATTCAAGAAAAATCCTATAAGGTGGATCATGGTTCTACGATCGAAGATGAATTTTTATTAGGAAATGGAGTGTGGATTTTAATCCAAAGACATATATTATCAACCTTGCTTCGATCTAGGTTCATATTTTGAATATTCCTCTCCATTTCTAGGATGAGGTCATTTTATGGGGGATTACCTACAACATTGGTGAGTTCATCAATCTTGATACACCTACCAAAGATAAGACCGACATGGTCCATGCCTACATGTGCATAAATGCTAACCTTGATATCTCTATTTCTTATTCCATTGAGATGATTTCATATGAGGTCTCTAGGACTCAAATCATAGAATATGAGAACAAGCGAACCTTTTATTCCAAGTGCTCCAAGCAATGTAACCTTATCTCTAAGTGTTAGATGTCTAATATTTCTAATGTACCTTCCACCAAAAAATCTTCAAGAGAAAGGTTTTGATAGAAAATACATTCCCAAAATCAATCTAAATTTTCCTCTTTTGTGGGATTCAGGTCCACTCCTTATGGTATTGAACCTATTTCAAATAAGGAGATTCCTTCTCTAGGTCCATTAGAAGAGGATTTGAATGATCTGGTCAAAGATTTATTGTTTGTTGCTAAAATTTTATTGGGGGACCCTCTAAATGCTTAATCTTCTATAGGTCAATCTCTCCAAGGTGT
Organism: Wollemia nobilis; assembly: GCA_028583015.1. Taxonomy (NCBI): domain Eukaryota; kingdom Viridiplantae; phylum Streptophyta; class Pinopsida; order Araucariales; family Araucariaceae; genus Wollemia; species Wollemia nobilis. The sequence continues at coordinate 1,119,812 of JAQPPZ010000599.1, forward strand.
TCCTCAAGTCAACATCTCTTCCTCCTTTAAGATATGCCCTCCAACTTATGTTTCTAATCCTTTATGTTCTTTGTCTATTTCCGAGGTTCCTCATTTTTTTGAGAATGCTACTTCTTAAATCCCTCCTCCACAGATCCCTCCTTCCCCTCAAGGCATTCTTGACCCTTCCCCATGTAAAAATATTCCCAACAATTTTTTTTCCTCGAGATTCCCTTTCACCAAAAATAAAAAAAGGATCCATGCTGATGTCGGTTTAGAGAAGAACTGATATTGTCCTTGCTCTCAACTCATAAAAAATAAAGAAAATTTTTGTAGGATATTTCCAACATAACTCAACTCACTTTGAGTCTCTCCTCCAAGCAAAACCTTCTTTCAGATCCACTTGAAAATGATACCCAATCCAAATTCCCCTCTTCACAAGGAAGAGGGAAAATATCTTCTTCTAGAATCTCCAAATGAAGATCCTATTAGGAATTTGAGAGGCCTTAATTGAAATAACAAATAATTTTTGGTTAATTCCATGAGAAAATACCTTAAACTGATAATTTTCCTCTTGAAAGAGATACCCAAAATGCTTCATGCATTTCCAAATAAGGTCTAAATTTCACCCGAAGCAATAGTAGAAAGGGTGACTAGCTTGTTCAAATAAGTCTTGATAGATTCCTAATATACATTAATGACATCCACCACTTTTGAAATTTTATCCTTAATTATCTATCTCGAAGAGGTTTTTATCACAACCTCCTTCTCCTTGATTGTTCATTCTAGGTCTCCCCGTTCAAATTCCCTTTCATATTTGAGGCTATGTGGCTTCAAGATCTGAATCTTAAGGAACTCATTGCAAATTGGTGGTCTTGCATCTAGGTAACTAGCCTCTCATGTCAACAATAAGATCTATTTTATGAAAGAAAAATTCAAGAAGTGGAACAAAGACATTTATGACAATATTTTTTCTTGAAAAAATAATATCCAATATCAGCTCACAAACATTAAGCTTCTTTCCCAACAAGGAGATTTGGACACAAATATTCTTGAGGCTGAAAGGAAGCTTTGTCTGAATACCACAATATTATTAAAAGTGAAGAAGTTTTTTGGAAGTAGAAGTCCAAAGTTACCTGTTTAAAATGGGACTCTAATACTAAATTTTTTCATGCCATCATGATGAGAAACATGGGCTTTAACAAGATCAAGGAACTCACTAGAGCTTATGGGACCATTATTTTAGAAATTATAGATATTATAGATAAGCTAGCGACTTTATTCAAAGATCTTCTTGGATCCAATTTGGAGTGAAATACGTAAACATCAAATACCCTCTTAAACAACATCATCAAATTGGTATCCCAGGAGCATAACAATTTTTTGCTTAAAAATTTTTGTTGAGGAAATCCGTAATGTAGTTTTTTCAATGTAATTTGGGAAGGATCCATGCCCATATCATATTTACCAATTTTATTTTAGAAATATTAGGACATTGTGAGGCATGACATCATTTCAACCATCCAACAAATGCATCAGACAATGAACATTTCTAAATATGTAAAATCCACATTTTTGGCCCTCATACCAAAGTCTAATAATGCCAAATCCTTATCTTATTTTTGTCTAATCAGTATGTGCAATATTTTTTTAAAAAATCCTCACCAAATTTAATACCACAGGATTGAAACATATTTCCCTTTCATCATCAATTCCTATCAAGGTAGTTCTATTCCAGGGAGGCTAATTACTAATATCATAATTACAATCTATGAGCTTATACATTTTGTTTCTAAAAGTGGTAAATCTAGTATTATCCTCAAATTGGACATGAACAAGGCTTTTGATAGAGTATCTTGGAGTTTCCTCTTCTCTATCTTATCCATATTTGGTTTCCATCATGATTGGATCAACCTAGTCAAGGCATGCATCTCAGGAGCCAACTTCTCTATCTTAGTTAATGGCTCTACTGCTAGTTATTTTCAAAGTACAAAAGGTTTGAGATAGGGTGACCCTTTAGCCCCTTTTCTATTTATAATTATGGTGGAATCCCTAGGCAGAAATTTGTAGTCTTCCTATTCTAAAGTAGATTTTTTTGGCATTAAACTTGTGTCATCTCTCATGCCCATATCTCACCAATATTTAGTGTTTGTCACGATTTTGGCCACTCATACCTTTGCTCCCCAAGCCAAAATCATCAAGTCCATTCGTATTTACTTTGAGCCTGCTTCTGGACAAAAAGTCAACTTCTCCAAAAGTAAACTATATTTTTTTAATATGCCCCTTAAATGGAAAACTAGAATAGCTAATATCCTTAGTTGTACCATTTTTTACCTTCTTTCTACCTACCTAGGTTTTTCACTTTTTGTTGGTTTTGCCAAAAAATATCTTTGGTTTCCACTCATTGAGAGAATTCACAAAAAAATTATTAGGATGGAAAGGAGGGTTTGTTAGTCAGGTGGGAAAAACCATCTTAGTCAAATCCACTCTCCAGAGCATCCCTATTTTCTTTTTATCCATATTCTGCATTCTGGTTGAAGTTTGTAATAATATTGAACAACTCCAAAGGAATTTTCTATGGTCAGGCTCAAACACAAATAGAGATTCCATTTGGTTGCATGGGACTAGGTTTACTCTAAGAAAGAATATGGTGGTGTCAGGCTTAGGAAGGTCATACAGATGAACCTAGCCTTCATTGCCAAGAAAGGATGGCAAATCCTTCAAAATGAAAAGTCACAATGGGTTGATATCATCAAGGCTAAATACCTCTATCATCAACCAATGTTTTTGGATGATTCTTCACCTATTCAACATTCTATCGTAGAGAATTTCATCTTGTTTATGAGGGGTATCATAAACAAAGAAATTCATTTGAAACTTGGTGATTACTAGAAGATACACTTTTGGTAGGATAAGTGGTTGGGTAATAGTCCTCTTTCGAACCATCCTGATATGATTTACCTCAAACATATTAGTGACATGTTGTTTGGTACATAGGTGTGTATTTTTATTCATACTATAAGGAAGCACTACAAAATCAATCCTCACGGTAATCTGAATGAAGACCAAAAAATAAATAATATTATTTTTTCTAATATGTTGCATCTTTATGTTATCCGTAGTTGTTCCATTGAAGATAATCTCTTGTAGGAACCTAGTGAAAATATATTTTTCTTTGTCAAAACCACTTATTTCCTTAATGAAAACCCCGGTTAGCCATGGTTCCCTTCTAATATCATTTGGAAGAAGAATCTCATATCTAAATTCTTTTTCTTATTTTGGCTTGTTGTTCAGGACAAAATCATCTCCATTCCAAATCTCTAGATTTGAGGGCTTCCCATTCCTAATTGTTATTAACTTTGCAAAAAGTAGTGCAAATCCACCCAACATATTTTTCTCTCTTGTCCTTTCTCCTTCAAAGTTATTTTCTCCTTATTTTCCTTTGTGTGTATTCATTGGGTTCCTCAATTTTCTCTGAATGACCTCTATTTATAGTGGCCTAATCCCTTTAAAATTTTCCATGTTAAAATATTTTGGACCTTCTATCTCCCCCATTTTCCATGGGAATTTTAGTGTGAATAAAATTCCAGAGCCTTCAATAACTCCATCCATGATTCTAACTATGTTCTCTCCAAATTTATCCATATGATAGATAAAAATCTCTCTATTGTTCAGGGTACTAGGTATCCAAAGTCCCCAAGTGAAGCTCAGTTAGCCAAGTCCCTCCAGCTCCCTTATTGCAATCTTTCCTCTCCATATTCTATGGTTTCTTTATTGATTATCAAGTGGTCACCTCCACATTTGGTATGGATCAAGTATAATTTTAGGGTGTTTCCAAGAGTAACTCGGGTCTGACTGGAGCAGGACGTATCTTTCAAGATCATATAGAGAAGATATTGCTAGCCTTTGTATAAAATATCAGCATCCAAACAAACCATTTTTTTGAAGCTCAAGTCGTCTTCCAAGGTCTATCTCTCCTATCCAGAATAAATTACCCTAACCTTATTGTTGACGGTGACTCTATGAACATTATTAGAAGCATTGTATGCACCCATTCAACATCTTAGAACATATGCAGCTTAATCTCTAAGGTATACTTTTTTCTAAGAACTTCCCTTAATGTCACTGTCCAACATGTCTATAGGGAAGTAAACCAAGCCACTAAATTTCTAGCTAATCTAGGGGTGTATTTGCCTAACCTCATAATTTTGAATAAAATTTCTACTCCCCCCTAGTTTATGGTAATCCCACACTTGTATCTCTTTCATACATTTTCCAAAAATCTAGTTTCCTTCGGTAGCCACATATTCTCCATGTTATAGGAATCCTCATCAGATTAGATAGTATTTTTAGGATACATCATTGGAGGCTTCATCGATTTATGGAATTTTTCTAAGTTCATAGGATATATTTTCAACATACACATCATGTGTGGCTTCAACTTGATAAAATAAATGTTCAAGGTATGTGGAGCTTGTTACTCAACATGAAGAATGTATTTGTGAGCCATATGTGGAGATATTGTATGACACCATATTCAATGAAGACCTCTTATAGATTTTTTGTTGTGTGATGGATGATAAAATAGAGCTATTTGTTGTTTTACCCAAACACATGAGAAATATCTACGTGAGAATGTTGAGGCTTTATATTTTTCCCTTGTGATGCAGGAGCATCCAGTGGTATAAGAGTGATCTTGCATCACTCGAAAAAAAATTATAATTGTTTAATTTTGTAAAACTACTAAAACTAGTAAAACTAGTTTAACTTGTAGGAGATTATTTAAGGTATTAGAGGTCAAATTTGAGGATTTTCGACTAGACAAGAGCCATGGTGCAAATATATAAGGCTCACCCCACTTAGCTCGTCTTGTGCCCTTTCCAAAAATATGTTGTAATAGTCAATAGGGTCAATAAGCGCGAAGTTATGACCTCAGCAAGTTGAACCCAAAATTCAAATTTGAATTTTGATGGTTTTAGGTGGCAAAAAGGGAAAATAGGGTATTTGAGGAATTTTAAAAATTGAAAAAGAGATTTTTCTCTTGTATCCTTATTTTTTGCATGAAAGTAATAAAAATGTTTGATTCTATGACTCGTTCAAAGGAAAAAACACCTATGTATCATTTGTTTGGTGTTGCTTGTGTAACATGATCTTCACCAAGTGGTATCAGAGCTAGAGTTCTAGAGTGTGTAAATAGATCATCAAATGTGAGGTATATTACACCAGGATTTATGGTTAGGGTTTGTGAGAGAAGTGAGCAGAATGCCTCCATAAAAAAACCATGGTGGTGGGAGAAATATAGTGTCAGAAGAAGATTTCAGAGCTTTGTAAAGACAAGTTCAAGCTCTGTAAGAGGAGATGCATAGAGGATTTGAGCCAAGGAGATAAGATGATAGTGAATATGAAGTTGAAGAGGAAGAGGAAGTAGATCATGCACAATCCAGGTTATACAAAGCCATATCTTAGATTTGAAAGAGACCAAATATGGAGTTTTTTACGTATTCTAGAAATCTTGATCAGGAGGAGTTGATTGACTGGATCAATGATTTGGAAGAATACTTTGAGTATGAGGAGATTGAAGATCCTGATAGGGTCAATTTTTCTAAGACCAAGCTAAAGGGTCATGCCAGCATATGGTGGAAGGGAGTGTAGTAGATATAAACAAAATAGGAAAAGAAAAGATAACAAAATGGGAGCAGATTTTGGAGAATTTGAAGAGGTATTTTATTCCAGCTGACTACAAGTTGGATCTGCTAAAGAAAATGCAAGGTTTGAGATAGTCAAGTAAGTTTGTCAAAGAATACACAGAGGAGTTTTATAAAATTTTAATCATAATAGGTCATTTTGAGGCCAACAAGGAGAAGGTAGCCCGTTATATTAATGGGTTAAGAGCAAATATTCAAGAGAAGTTAATTCTGGTCAAGATGACCACCATAGAGGATGCTTACCAGTTTGCCCTGAGGGTTGAAAAGAAGTTGAACATAAGGTTTGATAGCAAGCAAATAGGAAGAGGTCATGGTGGAAGAACTAGTGGAAGAAAAAATGGAGGAAAAAATAAGTATTATAAGAAGAATGAAGAATCCAGCAGTAGCCAGGACCAAAAAGGAGATAATGCTTACTGCCCCTATGATCAGAAAAATGGTTACCAGAGAGGAAGATGAAGGTCTGGATGAGGGTTTGGAAGATGAGGATTTCGTGGAACTTGTTTCCACTATGGATAAGGACATCGAACATACGAGTGTCCACAACACAAAGAGAGGACAAATAGGAGGCCTGAGGGTAATTCCTGAGCTATGGTTTTTGATGAAGATGCTGAATTTGAGCACTCTAAAGAAGCAAAAATAAGAGAAGTGTTGATCACAAGGAGAGCCTTATTGAATGAGGAGAGAGAAAAAAATCAAAGGAAGAGCTTATTTTGCACAAGGTGTAAATGTGCAGGTAATATCTGTAATATTATCATAGACAATGGTAGCACAGATAACCTAGTTTCAGAAGGAATGGTTACCAAATTGTAATTAGAGAGGAAGAGACACCTACATCCATATCAGATTGCATGGTTGTAGAAGGACCATAGGGCTTTGGTTAGTGAGCAATGCTTGGTAAAATTTAATATTTGGAATTACCATGATGAGGTTTGTGTGACATCCTACCTATGGATGCTTGCCATTTACTGTTGGGAAGGTGATGGTAGTTTTATCGTTGTGTAGTGCATGATGGTCATGCCAACACTTACTCCCTGACAAAGAATGGAGTGCACCATAAGATGAAGCCCCTAAAGGAGGTGGATGAAAAGGTATGTAGAAGTGCCAAAATCTATTTACTTGAAGGTAGAAGGTTTTTGGATGGTTTGAAGCATGAGCATATGTGCTATGCATTAATTCTTAGAGTTGGGGAAGAAGAATGCAAAGACGCCCCAGTAGAAGTCTCAGGTCTATTAGAAGAATTTCTAGATATTATATTAGATAATGTGCTTGAGGGTTTGCCACAAGTGAGGAAGATCAGTCACCATATAGATTTGGTACCAGGATCTAGTTTACCCAATAAGGCATCCCACATAATTACTCCTGTAGAAAGTGATGAGCTAAACAGGCAAGTCCAAGAGTTGTTAAAAAAGGGACTAATTTGGGAGAGCCTGAGTCCATGTGTAGTACCTCCAATACTAGCATCAAATAAATATGGAGAGTGGATAATGTGTATAGACTCTTGAGCTATTAACAAGATCACCATAAAATATAGATTCCCATTTCCAAGGATGGATGACATTATGGACTGTTTGAGTGGAGCCAAGTACTTCACAAATATTGACCTGAAGAGTGGGTACCATCAGATTCATGTCAGAGAAGGAGATGAGTGGAAGACATCCTTAAATACTAGAGAGGGTTTGTATGAGTGGTCGGTCATGCCATTTGGGCTAACCAATACACCAAACACATTCATGCGATTGATGAATGAGGTATTAAAGGAGTTTTTAGGAAAATTTGTCATTATCTATTTGGATGACATTTTAATATTTAGCAAGACCCTAGAAGAGCACCTGACGCATATCAGAAGGATTTTTGAGAAGTTGAGGGAGGAGCAGTTGCTGATTAATTTGAAAAATTGTAGTTTTATGAAGGAGTTGGTGTATCTGGGATTTGTGAAGGTCTAAAAATGGACCCAAAAAAGGTGAGGGCTATCATTGAATGGCCTACTCCAAGGAGCATAATCGAGGTAAGATCATTTCATGGTCTAGCAAGTTTTTACAAAAAAATTCATTCGAAAATTTAGTAGTATTTATGCAACCCTAACAAAAAAAATGAGAGGGGATAAGAAAGAATTTAAGTGGACCTTAGGAGCAGATAAGATCTTTGATATTTTGAAGAAGAAGGTCACATAGCAACTTTTTTTGGAACTTCCAGATTTTAGTAAGGTATTTCATGTAGATTGTGATGCTAGTGGTAGTGCCATAGGAGTTGTGTTGAGTCAAGAAGGTAAACCTGTTACCTATTTTAGTGAGAAGCTTAATGATGCTAGAAATAAATATTCTATATATGATCAAGAGTTTTATGCTATAGTTCAAGATCTAAAGAAATTGAGGCATTATTTGTTGCCAAAAGAGTTTGTTCTATATACTAATCATCAAGCCTTACAGTATATTAATAGCCAAGGGAAACTAAATCAGAGGCACTTGAAGTGGGTTGAGTTTCTACAGAGTTATACATTTGTGTTGAAGCACATGAGTGGAAATTCAAATAGAGTTGCAGATGCCTTAAGTGGAAGATAGTATTTATTGACATAAATGAAGGTGGAATTTGTAGGATTTGACGAACTTAAGGGTTTGTATCCTGAAGATCCTAATTTTGTAGAGGTTTGGAGAGCTTGCTTAGAACCTGTTACCTTGGATAGGACTAAGTGGTTGGATTTTATGATCCAAGATGGAATGTTGTTAAGAGGAAACCAATTATGCATTCCAAGGAGTTCAATGAGGGAGAATCTAGTCAAGGAGAAGCATAGTGGAGGGTTGGATGGATACTTTGGTCAAGATAATACCATTGCCCTTGTTAGTGAGAACTACTATTGGCCACAGTTGTAGAAAGATGTGAAGATATTTGTGAAAAGTTATAGAGTATGCCAGATAGCCAAGGGTGTGATACAGAACACTGGATTATATCAGCCATTACCTGTACCAGAGAGACCATGGGAGACCATCAGCATGGATTTTGTTCTTCGTCTACCAAGGACACATAGGGGAAATGACTCCATATTTGTGGTGGTTGATAGGTTTTCAAATATGGCACATTTTATTCCTTGCTAGAAAACTAATGATGCAGTTCATGTTGTAGGTTTATTTTTCAAAGAGGTGGTACGACTTCATGGTCTATCAAAGCGTATAGTTTCTAACAGAGATACCAAGTTTGTTGGGTATTTCTGGAGAACATTGTGGAATAAATTAAAGACATATTTGAACTTCAGTCCTGCATACCACCCATAGGCTAATGGAAAAACAGAGGTGGTGAATAGAAGTTTGATTAATCTACTGAGATGCTTGGTAGGAGATAAGCCCAAGGGATGGGATTTGGTTTTGCCACAAGTGGAATTTACATACAACAATTCTGTCAATAGGAGTACTAACAAATCTCCATTCCAGATAATATATGGGAGCAGTCCAAGAAATGCTTCTGAGTTGAGGAATATTGATACAGGGGAAAAATGTAGTGTTGAGGCTAAGGACTTTGTATAGCATCTGAAGAGCTTGCATGAAGAAGTCAAGAAGCATATTACTAATATGAATACTCAGTACAATAGAAGGGCAGATCAGAAATGATAGTTTAAGGAATTTGAAGTGGGAGATGAAGTTATGGTCCATCTGAGAAAAGAAAGTTTCCATAGTAAAACCTATAACAAGCTAAAAATGAAGAATTTTGGACCATGCATAATCATAGAAAAATGAGATTCAAGCAATGCATATGAAGTGGAATTGCCAAGTGGACTTAACATATCACTTGTTTTTAACATTTTATATTTGGTAGAATACCATGAAGGAGACAATGGTGAGGGACTAGTAGCAGAATTATGGAATATTCCAGCATCTACTCTAGATACAAAAGAGATAGAAGATATCTTGGATACCCGCATTGACAAAAGGACTAGAAATAGGCAGTATGCAAAATATCTGGTTAAGTGGAAGGGTAGACCTGTTGAAGATTCATCTTGGTTGTTGAAGGCTGAGGTTGAACACCTTGGTTTTCTTCCAAAAATAGAGAAGTGAAGGTCACTTCTCAAAATTACCCTGGGTGTCTAATGCAGGAGCATCCAGTGGTGTAAGAGTGATCTTGCATCACCCAAAAAAAAATTGTAATTGTTTAATTTTGTAAAACTAGTTTAACTTGTAGGAGATTTTTGAAGGTCTTAGAGGTCAAATTTGAGGATTTTTGGCTAGACACTAGCCTTGGTGCAAAGATACAAGGTTGTGCCACTTACCTCATCTCGTAGCCTTTTTAAAATCATGTTGTAATAGTCAATCGGGTCAACGAGTGCGAAGTTATGACCTTGGCAAGTTGCTCCCAAAATTCAAATTTGAATTTTGATGATTTTAGATGGGAAAAAGGGAAAAAAAGGTATTTGAGGGAATTTTCAAAATTGTAAAAGGGATTTTTATCTTGTATTCCTATTTTTGGCATGAAGGTAATGAAAAGGTTTGATTCTTTGACTCATTAACAGGAAAAACACCTGTGTATCATTTGTTTGGTGTTGCTTGTGTAACGTGATCTTCACCACCTTGTGAGGGTTTCTATATTTTTTTTTGTCTTTCTTATTGGTTGTTTTGAATAAGGTGCTTCATTTTTGTTTCAAATGGTTGGGAGAATTTTTCCTAAATAGAACTTTTCTATAAAAGGTTATGATATCCTTTCAAAACCCCTCTTACAAATAAAAAAAAAAAAATTATCCTTACCCTTCCAAAAATGGTTGTTTATCGATGTTATTACCAACATTAAGTCCACTTATAAGCCCATATTAGTTAGCCTTATTTAATTTCCTACTCAAATTTTTTTCCATAATAATTAAAAAATAAGGAGATAGGGTGTGTCCTTGTCTAAGGCCTCTCTTGGCTTTAAAAGATTCTTCCACTAACCCATTGACCAACATTGAATAGTAAACTATAGAGACACAAGATTTAATACATCTAACCTATTTTTTCCCAAAAATAAACTTATATAAAACTACAAAAAAATCATATTAAACCTTATCATAGGCTTTACTCATATCAATTTTTAATATCATTGCTTTCTTTTTTCTTGAAGTTATTGAATGTAGAATTTCATCAGCTACTATGATCCCATCCAAAATTTGTCTCCCTTTCACAAATCCTTCTGGCTCTTATAAAATAATTTTGTCTAATAATTGACTTAATATATTAACCATCACTTTGAAAATAATATTATACACCACATTACATAGGTTTATGTATCTAAAAGAATAAAAAAATTAAACATCCTTCCTTTTTGGAATTAGGGTAAGATATGTTGCATTTATTTTATAATGTATGTATTGTTTTCCCCTAGACTGTTCCACTACCACCAATAAAGAATCCTTCACTATATCCCAATTATGTTGGTAAAAAGCTATAGAGATCCCATATAGACTAGGGAATTTATCCTTATTAAAAATAAAAGAGCTAAATAAACTTCTTCTAGAGTAATAGGCTCCATCAAATTTCTATTGTCTTCATTAATTATAACTGAAGGAACATCTTGAAGAAGTTTATCATTAAGAACTTTGATCTCCTCTGAACCTAGAATATTTTGATAAAATAATTTTACCTCTTTTCTAATTTCACTTTGATATTCAATCCAAACCCCTTCTATTGATTTAATTCTACTAATTATGGAAGTTGATCTTTGTACTATAGCCATCCTATGAAAAATTTGTATTTTTATCTCCTTTTAACCATGTCTGTCTTGATTTTAATCTCCAAAATTTCTCTTCCTTATTCAAAATATTATGATATCCACTAAGCAAACCCCTTTCCTCTGAGCTTGGATTATTATCATCACCTTTTTAGAATTTTGAAAGTTTATCTTTTAGTTCATCTTTCTTATAAAAAAATATATCCAAAGGTTTTCTTATTCCATTATTTTAATCTAGAAGTCATAGATTTAATTTGGTTTGGAAGAGCATACAACCCCCCATTACTTAAATAATTTCACGTATGATATATCCTATAAAAAAATTAAGGATGGTCTTCCCACATCTGCTCATATTTATAATATGATATTTTTGAATTCACTTACCACCATTTTAACTCTTATTGGCCAGTGATCTGAACCAATACTTGTTAAGGTATTGATTTTAGTTCAAATATTTTCATATAGCCAATGATATGAGAGAATGCATCTATCTAATATTTTTTTCTATTAGGTTTTGGTGTCTCCTATTGTTGGTCCAGGTATAGTTGTCTTCTTCAAACTCAACTTCCCATAGATTATTATTTTGAATAGAATTTGAGAAATATTTTATACGTTGGGTCAATTTCCTAATTCTCCTAAAATGTTCATATAGCTTGGTTAATGAATTAAAATATCCAATAATCATGAATCAATTTTCTTGGTCCTTAGTTCTCATAAAGGCTTCAATCCCACTCCAAACATCTAATCTACCCGACTGAGTTGTAGGTCCATAGACATTGATAAGGATGAAATGAATATTTATAAAGTAGCAAGTGACTAAATATACTATCCACTGTCTAGTTTTATGAATGGTTACACAAGTGATTCTATAAGTATTCAAACAAGTTAGAATTCTCCCTATCGCTCCTTCAAAATCCATAACATCCCATTTACATCTTTCCCATACTACTTTCATAGTGTTTCAAACTTATTCTTTTGTAATTTTAGTTTATTAGATACAGATAATACTAGGTTTATTACTTAAAAATAGGTCCCTAATACACCCCTACTTTGAGGGGTATTAGCACACCTTATATTCCATGAGATGATAATCATATCTCATTAGGGGATTTTGGCCCCGCTTGCGTATCACCAATATCATTTTGTTGTTTGGTAAAGATAATTTCAAAAAACTTAGTTGTGTTCCTTTCTCTATGTTTGCTCTTGCTTCCCTGGATCTCGTGATATGGAAAAATCCACAAGTAGACATGAAAATATTTGGTGATAAAAAACTGAAGAATTGCATTGACAAAAATGACTATATGCTTTGAATAAGTTCCATAGGATAAGATCATATTTAATTATTTTCATTTAAATATCTTATCCGCTAAAACTACTTGCTAAAAATATTGCATAAAGTAAATGGCCTTATATACGATATTATTTATTAGTCAAAACATGATGAAATATTAATCCCTATCATCCCTCCCCACCATAGAAGCGTTGGGATCCAATTCATAGAAAAGGGAAGGGAAATCATGAACCATATGGCCATGAGAGATCCATTGAGCCTAATGTGGAAGCTATCATCGATAGCCAACAAGGTAGGAAGTGGAATATCCTTGGTGGGTATGTCATGTTCTGGTGTCGAAGAGATGACCATACTCTGATGGAAGTTGAAAATTAGGTACAACATCATTAGGATGATTGATGACTGGTGTGATATCCAAGGCGAACTCACGGTATAGTTAGAGTAATTCCACATTGACAACATCATGGATACCCAATTATGCTAGAAGATCAATACAAAAAGTATTCTTGGACACCTATTGTATGATAGTGTAATTCCCATAATTAAGAGGTTTGATATTTCTATGTGCCTTATTTGGGAACCTGCAATGGTCAAGATACAATCAAACTCTATCTCCAACCTGGAAGGAATGTGGGACATGATGGTGATCCATGGACTACTTCTGCTACTCCTATTTTTTTTCAAAATTTAAACAACCTTTAATTAGAGCTGCTATAAATGCTGAATGAAGGAGTGGGTTTTGTCTTATTCTTTGTGCATGTGGAAAATTATAGGTTATAGAAGGAATAATGATAACTCATATGGACCTAGGGGCTAAAAATATATACAAATTTCAAATGGTTATGACCTGTGGATGAATGGATAACCCAATTGTATGTATGCTCAATATGTGTAAGACTCAAATCCCACTTAGATGAAGATGAATGATATGAAATATGTGAAAAATTTGGACAAGAGTATGTTTGCATACTTTAGTTTAACCATCAGACTAGGGACAAAAAGCAGTGGAAAATTAAGAGACACACCTAAGAGTTTCCACAAAGAATGCTAAAAATGATCAACAAAATGGAAATCATGATCAAACACAAAAATGGTGAGAATACCAAAATAATTCTAGATAATATAAAAGAAAAGCTGGGCTAAGTAGGTAGAAAAACTATTTTTAAAACAAGGAAAAAAATTATCCATCTTACTAAAATGATCAACTATGAAAAAAACATAGTCATGCTAATGGACTTTAATAGGAAAACCACTGATAATATCCATATAAATACTCTCTGAAGGATGAGAGGCAATGAGAAAAAACATACTAAGGTCCAGCTTGTGATTTGCTGACTTAGAGAAACTACAAAGGGCACATCGTCTCAAGTACCTCAAAATATCATGATGCATGTGGGGCCAATAGAATAATCTCTAGAAATGATGGAGTCTTGTGTTTGCTAAAATTTCCACCATAGAGGGTAGAATGGACCTCTTTAAGATGGGATGGTCTATGCTCACGAGGTACACAAAGTTCATCTAGGTGGTAAAGCAAACCCTCCTTAATATTATAGTCCTGAAAGGGGTTAAGTTGGAGGAGGAAGGATGTTGGACAGGCTGATAAAATTGTGCAAAGTCAGGGTCATGAGGATACTTAGAAATCCAAGACTAAAAACCCAAGTGTGAGGTAGTGACAATAGTTAAGACATGGGAGGAAGAAGGATGACTGAGGAAATCAACCACAAAATTTTTACTATCCTTTTTGTATTTAATGACTAGGTGGGATTGCTGAAGGTAAGATCCCATTTGATGTGTCATGCTTATTGGATCTTAGTTTAGGATTGAAGGAACTATAAATGCAAATGGTAAATATGGATAATGGTTTCCTTCACGAGGAGGTAATGATGCTAGTATTTTATGGCTTGGACTAAGGTATAAAGTTCCTTATCATATGTGGAATATTTTTGCTTGGATATGGAAAATGACTTAAAATTATAAGCTATAAGATGACCATTGTGTTTGAGAACAACACCATGGGTAAACTAAGAAATATCAGTTTCAATTTTAAAAGGTTGTTGAAGGTCAAGAATGGCTAAAATAGTGTTAGAACAAAGCTTATATTTTAGAGTTAAAAAAGCATAGGTATGATGAGGAGTTTAATGGAAGACATATTTTACATTAGTAAATAAATACAAGGGAGTAGCAATGGTGGAGTATGCTAGGATAAACATGTAGTAGACGTTTGCTAGGCCAACAAAACTTTGTAATTTGGTGAGATTGGTGGGATTAGGCTAATTAAGGAGGACTTCTACTTTGACAGGATCAACCTGAACACCTTGCTCATTGATGATGAAGCCAAGGTAAGAAATGGAAATTTACCCAAAATAACACTTAAGAAAATTGCCATACAACTGATGTTGTTGGAGAATGGAAAGAACATGCTCAATATTCTCCAAATGTGCCTTTCACGTAGAAGAAAATATAATAATATCATCAAGATATATAATGACATATCTATCCAAGCACTCTTTGAAAACTTCTCTCATTAGCCTCATAAAAGTAGTAGGAGCATTAGTGAGGCCAAAGGGCATAACAAGCCACTCAAACAAACCCATCTTAGTTTTGAAAGTAGTTTTCCATGTATCTTTAGCCTGAATGCGGACCTAATGATATCCACTCTTAATATCAATCTTAGTGAAAAACTTAGCACCCTAAAGTTGGTCTAAGAGATCATCAATGTGGGGGAGTGGATATCTATTTTGATAGTAATTTTGTTGAGGGCCCAAAAATCAATGCAAAAATGCCAAGTACCATCCTTTTTGAGAACAAGAAGAATAGGAGAGGCACAAGGAGAAATGTTGGGTTTGATGAACCCCTTAGCTAACAAGTCCTGAAGTTGTTTCTTAATTTCATCATATTGCAAAAGTGATTTTTTGTAAATGGGTGCATTAGGAAGAGGTGTTGCGGGAATGATATCGATGCTATGATTAATGGCCCACTTAGGAGGTAAAGAAGTGGATTCCTAAAAAGTACATTCATATGTTTGCAATATTTTATCAAGTTTTGTGGGTGTGTGCTAAAGATTACATATATTGTAGGTGAATGAAGATGAGCACAAGTACATGTTCTTGATTTCTAGATTTTTTGGTTTGTCTACAATTAAGCAAGATATTAGTGGTGTGCTTGGTGGATTTAATGAGGTAGTGCTTATTGTTTTTATAGAGTGTGTAAGTATTTTTATAAGAATCATAGTGAGCATACCTATCATATTCATAAGCCTTAACAAGCAATAAACCACAACAATCCATGGGGATCATATCACAAGTGACCTTGTCCTTGAATTACAACCAAAAGCAAATGCAATGATGCATGTGTGTGTAATCTTCGAAGTGGTGTTACTATCCTTCCATCCAAGAGAGTAAGGATGAGGATGTGGTGCACTAGAGATCTTGAGCCTGTCAACAATGGATTTCACTATAAAATTATTTTGTGAGCCATTATCTATGATACAATCAAATACAAAGTCATGAAGCAAGTGGACACACATGATGAGAATATTATCATGGTCTCCTGTGAGGGAATGATGATTCATCAAAGTTACATGATTAAGTTGTCCCCTTAACTCCTCATAAACTTGTCCCTCATCAGTAGTCATTATGGGATGATTACGGGTGCCCTCATTAGGATGTACAAGTAAAGTTATCTTCTTAGACTTTTGTAACTATCAATATTCAAATTTATCATGCCCTTTTTTTTACAATAATCACAAAATTTTTGAGACTTAGCATGAGAATAATAAGAAGAAGCATGAAATGTATGCTTAGAAGTAGGGGAATTATTAGAAGTGGTAATAGAAGAAGGAGAAGGGGGAAAATTAGAAGTTTTTCATGATGCCTATTGATGTGAACGAGACGATTGCGTTGAACCTCCAAAAGAGTAGCAAGGTCCTTTATGTTGTGCAAAGAATTTTTTATCTGCAAGATGTGCATGACTTAAAATAGCATCAAGAGAAGTGCAAGGAATATATTTCAATTCTCTATAAAAGTGTATGAGAAGTCTACTGTTAAACTTAGCAATGAGAGAAGTTGTAGGATTAGATATGTGAAGCAATGCATGTAGATGATTGAATTGATGAACATAATCCTAAATAGATTGATGCTTTCCCTATAAAATGTGGAGCCATTGATTAAGCAAGTCATCATAATAATTGGACGAATAGAAAGTGGCCTTCAGATCTATAACCAAAGCATACCAAGTGGTGATGGGGTTTTGAGTTCTATGGCATTTTATAGTGAGAACCTTAGCCATAATAGATATTTTGAGTTTGGCAAAAGAAAATTAATTATTCAATGTTTGACTAAATGTAAACCAAGTCTCCATATTGAGGATTCAACTATTGATAACATCAGGATCCCGAGAGCCTTCATAAATTTTAAATTCACACTTTGCATGAGAAGTATTAGAGGATGAGTATTGTAGTTTGAGGTCCTTAATAGTTTTAGCCAAAGAAGTGACATGGGCAGTGACTTAAGCCAATTGTTTTTCTAAGGCCATATTTGTAGCCATATGTATTGTTTGAGCAAAGGAGAAAACAAATGGTTGACCAAAATGCAAGGGGTATTGGGACAATTAAAAATACATACCCTTTTGATAAGATGATTTGTGAGACACAATTAGATATATTAAACAATAATAAAAGTAGAAATTACCACTATGAATGGATGAGGTTCAAAACAAGCTTTCCAATGAGTATATATAAGGATATACTCATAAAACGAAATGCTTGATAATATGAAATTTGGTTAAAGGTTGCCCAATAGGAAATTTTGAAAGGAAATAAAATTTGGTAGGTGGAAATAAGTATGCCCCCTTGTAATAAAAAGTCCCCCTTTTAAATGTTCTAAAATTAGAATAGAGGTCATCCGAAAAGGAAGGAAAAAATCTTGAGGAGGTAAGTATTGAATAAGTGAGACCTCTATGAGGGAAGTGCATACCGACAAGGTGGATGGGAAGCTAGACGTGGGAAGGTATGACCGAGGGTGAGTGGTCAAAAATCAGGTCAACACATGAATAGAAGGAGGTATCCAACATAGATAGTGCATAAGCGATAGGATAGATTGTACAAACAATACAAAATAAAGGGGCTAGTTGGTGTGGGATATCAAAAAATACACATTAGGAGGTGATGTTAGGGTGCAGTGGAAAAGACATGATGTGGTAGTTTCAAGAGCCATGAAAAGGGGCTAGTGGACGTGTGACATCAACAAATACATATTAGGAGGTGATGTTAGGGTGTAGTGGAAAATATATGATGTGGTAGTGCAGAGAGCTATGAAAATTAATGATAATCGAGTGGTGGATAGGTGGGCATAATTAGATAAAAAAGAGAATGGTCAGCATGCCCACACCATAGGGTGGATAACCAAAATTTATAGGAACCAATAGGTTCTAGCTGATGTAATAGGAGTGGATCGCCCTATTTAAATTCTGAAAAGGCCCTCAACCCACTACATGTGGGATTAAACATTTTTGTGTCACTCGTGAATAAAAAAACACCGCAATGTTCAAATTGATCTACCATATGTCAGGACCACACTAAAGGGTCGCATTAGGGTTTGGATTTGCATGATTGGATTGGCCAAATATTCAAACTTAGAATTGCATTGTAATTTTTCCTTTAACCATGTTGTGGATGTGTTTGAGCACAGTGTGAAGTTTGTTGTTTGAGTGATCTAGAACTTCAAAAAATAGATCAATAGATCCTCCACTGATGCTCAATCCTCCTCCAAGTCTCTGCTCTACATCACCATAGTAAACTAGCATCGTAAATAGTGATTTTATTCATAGGATTGAGTCAATACAGTCATAGTCGGTATCTGGTGCAACTCAATTGTGATCAACTACAAGCTACCATATTTTTCTACCATGCTGAGAGCTACACGCTTGCCACCACCACATTAAAAGCCTCATGAGTGAATGTAAATATACCTAGGGAGAGATCATGGGATTAGCGGATCTAAGATGGCACGATTGATTTGGTTCTTCGATCAAAAAATACTAAGTGAGATGATGTGATAGATGGACAAAGAAAAATAGGTAGCATATGTGAAAATAATGTGGTTACGATGAGGGAGTTGGTTATGGGTGCTTACCAAAACAAAGTGAACAACTGAGAGGCAACTATGGTGAGGGAAATTCCTTCAACAAAGGTGGTTATCTAGAGCAAAAAATTCTAGGAGCGTTGCTATAGTCAAAAAAATGAATGGTGGTATGAGTAGCCAAAAAAAGTGTCCATAGAATCCAATAGAGATATGATGGCTCGACTAGGAAAAGAGAGGAAATTGTGGTATCGAGCGGAATACAGAAAAAATGAGAGAGGAGGAAGGACTGATCAGCTAAGAAACAAATTAGGCAGACATAGTAATAAAATAGGTAGAAAAAGAATCCAAGATCCACTAGGAGGATAAGTTCCAAACCTAGTGCTTGGCTCTAAATACCAATTGATAGGGAAAACTCCACAAGAAAACACAAAAATATTTGGTGATGAAGAATTAAAGAAATGCATTCCCAAAAATGATTATAAATAGAGATTACAATGCTTGAGATAATTTCCATTGGATAAGATCACATTTATAGATTTTGGTTTAAGTATCTTATCCGCAAAAACTACTTGCTAACAAAAATTAAATAAAGTAAATGACCTTAAATACAATATTATTTATTGGCCAAAACATAACGAAATATTAATCCCTATCATATTGATTGATAATTTGAGTGTTTTCCTCTTTTTTCCTTGCATATATTATGAGTAGGTCTTATTATTCTATTCCTCAATATTCTTTCATATTTTTTTTTCATCATATTTATCCTCCTGGCTATTAAAGAAGATTTTGACTTGTTTTGCTCAATTTTTGGTATTTCCTTATTAATTGCAGAGATATTAACTTGTTTTTTTTGAAAAAGAGGGTAAAAATTTATTAACTTAGAAAAAACATCCAATATACAAAAAAAAAGAAGCTATTCAGACATATTAGCTCTCAATAAAGAAGAGAGAGATTGAAAGCAATCAGAAGAAATTTAAGACCAATTATGAACATCCCAACCATCCTAAGACTCAGAAGCCCATTTATATAACAAATCTGCTACCCCATTCCACTCCTGAGGGAATATGCACAAAATAAATGAACTGCAAGTGAGCAGAGATATTGAGAATTTATCGAGCAATCCAACTCAACCGCAAACTACCATGAAGACTATGCCCAGAATTTAACAAATTTATAACAATCTAAGAATCTGATTCACAAACAATCTGACGCCAACCCAAAGCATACCATTTCTGCAAAGAATATAAAATTACAAGGGCTTCCATGAAGTTATTAGAATGATATCCCTTAAATCAAGAGAAAAAATTGAATAGTACCACTACTGTCCCGCCCCACACCATCAATGCCTACATTACCCGGATTACCCTAGGAAGATCCATCTGTATTAATATTTAGCACTCTCGAAGGAGGTAGATTCCATTTACCAGCCATCCACACCCAATTAATCTTACTCATTTGTCTACAAGAGACATTAGGTCCATGACCCTTAACCAACAAACCTAATATTTTCATGATCTAATGTTTCGCTTGGTCCATGGGAGAAATAATCTGATATTTTACAGACATAGTTCTTGGATCATTCACAAAATTCTCTGCCATATGTGAGAAGTAGTTAATTCCTTCCCTTGGAAAATCTGACGATTCTATTCAAGCCAAATCTACCAAAAAATGCACGAAGGACAAATGATCCACCCAACTTGTAAAAAGAAAGCCATTGCAGGAGGTCGCCCAATACTCCTCCAAAAATCAACTATATATGAAGCATGCAAATAAGGTTGACTCCACACTCCCCACAAATAATCCCTGAGTTGATAAGCAAAGTTGCATTAGAGAAGTAAATGACCAATAGATTCCTCATCCTTCCCACAGTTATAGCATAAATATAGGCTAGCAAAACCATGATTTTGAATATTATCCCAAGTGAGACACCGATTATGAGTAGCCAACCACACATAAAAACTACACTTAGGTCAAATAATATTATTCCAAACTTGCTTCTACCACGGGACCACATCCTCACCAAACTAATGTTGATCCAAAACACAATAACCAAAAACAACTAAAAATATCCCTCTATTATCTCTCCCCCATGCTAGCACATCATACCCATACATATAATAGTAGGTATGAATAGCTAAAATACGATCCAGTTCTACCCTCGCATCCATAGTTTCACCAGAAGGTAAACTAACCATATGATCAAAGGACTAAACAGTTTTGAAATCCACCACCCTCACCCATCGAACATCCAAAAATCATTGAGCAAGATATTGAATATGGGGAAACTCTATAAGGAGAGGATAAAAACCATCCCAAGAATCATGCCAAAAAGAGCCTGATGCCCAGTATAACAAATACAGAAAAACCCCTGCTTAACCAACTATGCACCCTTTTTTAGAGTATTCTAAACAAATGATCCTCAACTAGTCAAGTTGTATCTAGGAATCTCATAACCTTCCACCCCCCTAAGATACTTATGGGAGATAATCCTAGCCCATGTTTGTTCCTAATTACTACACCAATTCCAATACAACTTAGCAACCATAGCAGTCCCATAAATTGAGCTTAGGCAGAGACATAATCCCCCTTCCTACTTCGGTCAACAAATAGTCTTCCAATTAACAAGACTCCATTTTGAGGAATCAAAATTACCAGCCCACAGGAATTTCCTAGAAAGAGAATCCATATCATGAATAAAACTTGTCGTATTAATATGAATAAGGCATCTATACATTGGTAAAACCTAAAAATTTGACTTTAGAAGTAAAACCCGAATAGAAAAAATCAACCATCTATGAGTCCAATGACTAACTCGACTGCGGAATTTATCAAGGATGTTAGTCCAAACCAACCTAGGTAGAGGACCAATAGAAATAGGAATCCCCAAGTACGTAAGGGGAAGAGTCCCAACCTAAAACCTAAGAATATTAATAATTCTATCTTGAATCCTAGGATTCGTATTGAAAAATAAAATAGTGGACTTATGGTCATTAATCTTCTAACCAGAGACAACCAAACACATATCCAGCACGCATCTAAATTTGGTTGCTTCATGAATAGAGGCCACACCCAAGAGAGCATTATCATCAAAAAACTAAATATGATAAATAGTCGGCCTACCAGTCTCCCATTTCCACCCATGAATAAGACTCTGGTGAACCTGATATTTAATCAAATGACCCAAACCTTCAGCCATAATTATAAAAAAGTAGGGAGATAAAGCATCCCCTACCAAAGACCCTAAGAAGCATGAAACAGAGGAGAGGGCTACCCATTAATTAGGATAGAATATGAGGGAGTCGTAATACAACTCATAATCCACTAAATACAGGAAGGATAAAATCTAAAGGCCAAGAGGATTTTGTGAAGAAAAGACCATTTCACCTTGTCATAAGCCTTCACCATATCCAACTTCATAAACATAAATTTATCCTTAGAAGTGCTCATATAATGAATAGCCTTGGAAGCAATAGCCACCCCATCCAAAATATTTCAACCAACCACAAAGCTACCCTTCTCATCATAAAAAACTCTATCCATCCAAGGCTTGAGATGCTCTACAATCAACGTTGTCCTAATTTTATACACCACATTGTAGAGATCAATAGACCGAAATTGATCAATAGAGCTATCCCCATACCTTTTAGGAAGTAGAACAGAAAAAGTGGATTTCAAATATTTCAACAACTGATGGTTATGAATGGACTCGAGAACAACCTTCAAAAGATCAAATTTAATAATTTTCCAAAAGTGTTGAAAGAAATCAACAAGGAAGCCATCAGGCCCCAGAGCTTTCCCAGTCTTCATAAGGAAAACTGCCCTTTCTAGTTCATCATTGGCAATATGTTGAAGAAGATGTGCATTGATCTATTCTGAAATAACAGAAGGAATACAATGCAAAATAATATGATCATCAACATGATCCACACAAGAATCCTTGGAATATAAGGAAGAAAAGAACATAATAGCCTCTCGAGATATATCCTGAGAAACAGACAACTGAATACCTTGAGAAGAAAGAATCAAAGAAATACCATTGCCATGTATTCGAGCCTTAACAGTGTTAAATAAAAAAGATGTATTTCGATATCCTTCTTGTAACCATTCCACTCTGACATTTTGCTTCCAAAAAATTTCTTCCTGAAGATCCCACTCTTGAAGCTCATGCAAAGCTTCATACTCCTCCTACAATTTTTGCTCTGTAAGCCCATGATCTCTAATTTTTCTGGTGATAACAAATTCCCACAACACTGTCTGTTCTAATTTTTGAGTTGAAATTTCACAAATTGGAGCCTTTTAACAAAAGAGTACATAGCAGTACTATGGTAAGGACAAACCTGAATGCACCAGACTTTCATCAAGTCGTATAAAGAGGTATCCCTAAGCCACACTAACTAAAATTTAAAACTTGGATGATGACCCATTCCTTGCCGAGAGATAGTAAGTTTAATAGGCCAATGGTCTGATCCCCTCCAGTCAAGAACCTCCAAATTAATAACCCAAGAATTGCTAACCCAATATGAAGAAGTAAGAAATTTGTCCAACCTCTTAGAGATCAAATTAGAACCACACCACCTATTCATCCAAGTGAACACATCAATTGTTGGCTTAATATCTACAATATTAAGAAGCTAAATATTATCATTAAGGAGCCTAGAGGCAAGCCCCAAAGTACCCACACCTCCCTGCTTCTCATAAATACTAGATATAGCATTAAAATCCCTTACCACAATCCAAGGATAGAATGGAAACAAGGCCTGAACACTTTGAATATGGTTCCAAAGCAACTCCTTCCCATCAAGATCCGAGGGTGCGTAAATGTTAGTTAATAAAACCACTTCTCCAAACTCATGGCAAGAAAATTTCATAGAAAGATATGACTTATTCGAGACCCACCAAAGAGGAGTAAGATTCTATGAATTTCAAAGGTTAAAAATTCCCCAGTACTACCCACAACCCCAACACACTGACAAAGACCTTGAGCCCAGAGTTTATAAGTAATAATAAATAGACCCTCCAAGGATAATTTAAATTCTTAAATAAAAACAACATCTCACTTATGCACCTACATCAAATCTTGAATAGCTTTTTGACAAGGTAAGTTATTCAAACCTCTCACATTCCATGAAATAACAGTAATTTAGAGAGAGGAAAAGTGAGACTCTAGGGGTTTAACAACCCCACTCTCAACCAATGTTTCTCCCTCCACATGAAGTTTATCTGCATCTTTCTTCCTACCCACCTTAACCGACTTTGCAGGGGCCCATTTTTTTAAGTTCTTTTGGAGCAACCCTAGAGAAGGACCAAGATTGGAACCCTTTCCTCTACCAGTATTCAACAAATTAATGAAAAGAGGCTCATCCCCTTTCACTCCATCATATTGCACCTTCGAAACAGGAACAATTGCCAGGGCTATGTATAAAGAAGGATATGTTATGTCCCATTGTCCATTATGGTCCAAAACCTCAGTCACATTTTGAGCATCCATATTCAAATTACCATTAATTCCTTCATCAAGAAATTCCAACTCATCCAAGGCATCAAACTTATTATGTATGCCATCCATTTATCTATAAGTAAAGGTCTTGTTCAACCCTATTTCCTTATTACGAGTCTTAACCAGAAAAAAGCCTTCTTTATCCACCCCACTAACATCCATGGGGCCACTCCCCTGACCAGGTCCAGTATCTTGCGTAACTAACTTCCCACTAGAAGATTCTAGATTTAGATTTTTAGAACCAGATGATTTATTCTCAGGTATTTTAGGACATTTATGTTGAAGATGACCATACTCATGACACAATCGATAATGGAAAGGAAGAGTTTCATAGTCTAATTGTTGAACCCAAGAAAATACCCAACACATATTTACATAGAATCAGACAAAGGCTTAGTTAAATCCAACTCAACACAAATACGGGCACATGAGAATACCTTTTTTTCTAATGTTTTTTGATATTGTCCACCCGGTTTGTCTAAAAACTGTTGGAAAATTACCATTGGTAAAAGGTTAAAAAGAGTATTTTACCTTGGGTAAGTTTATTTACCTTTTACCTTACCTAGATGACAGTTGGACGACAGCATCTTTTGGGCAGCAAGAGAATTTTATTTTAATTTCTTCTCCCTTCCCTTAATTTCTCCTATTCCCCCCTTTTCTCTAGTATGGTTATTTTGTGTTTATTTAAACTTTGTAACCTGATTATAATTGTTAATGCAATATTTACCTTTGTATCGATTGCTCACCTTCCACATTTGGTATCAAAGCCGAGAGCCGAGATTGGCCCGACTCCCAAGGTGTTGGGGCCCACAATTCGAGGTAGCAGCATGTATCCCAAGGTAGCTCGTAGGAGCCAAGATGGCATGGATCTCGAGGAGGCCTGTAGGAGCAGATCGACATGATTCTTGAGGCACTAGAGTAGATCGACACGATTCCTGAGGCACTGGTGGAACTAGATATGACAGGCACAGGCAGACACATGGCTCGAGGTGATTCATTGACGAGGTGGCATGTGGCCTGAGGTAGCACATTGCAGAGGGCAACACATGGCCTAAGGTGATTCATTGATGAGGTGGCACATGGCCCGAGGTGACACGTTGGAGAGGGCAGCATGCGGCTCGATGTGATTCGTTGGAGAGGCCACCTACGTGTGGCCCGAGGTGACCTACGCATGGTATGTGGCAAAAGGATCAAGTAGCTCGTGGACTGACTGCAGGAAATCAAAGCACATACTATGCTTTGCTCTTTTTAAATAGCATCAACATTGCCGCATCGACGATGTGGGACTATTAAGTCCCAAATAAAAGTTTTGCTTCGCACCGAAGCACAAAGCCAAAAATTGCTTCACGTTCGACGCAAATGCATTAAATGGTAGGGATCCAGCTAATTCTCCTGGATCTTCCTGGTAGCACAGTGGCTACCCTTTGCCTTGATGCCCGCGAGGTCGCATGATCAAACCTCGATGGGGTCATTTTCTTTTTTTTTGCTTCGTGCTCGTTGCACCAGCAATAAGGGCAGGGAGCCAGCTAATGCTCTCGGATCTTCCTAGTAGCACAGCAGCTACCCTTTGCCTTGATGTCCATGAGGTTGCACGATTGAAACTCGATGGGGTCAACAATTTTTTTTTTTTTTAATTCTTTAAAAAAAAAAAAAATTTAAGGTAATTTAATTTTTTTTTGATGATTGACATTTCCTAAGAGGAAATAGTTGTAAAATTTTTAAATTTTTTTTTTTGAAAGGTTTTATTTATCATTTGAGTTGATGATTGACATTTCCTAAGAGGAAATAGTTGTAAAAAAAAAATTTACGCTTTAAGAGGTAAATAGTAAAATTTCCTAAGAGGAAATCTTTGTAAAAGAAAATTTCTGGGCAATTTTCTTAAATGATAAGATCGAAAGGATGTTACCAAGCACTTTGTAGTTTGTTACTGAGAACAAACGCTGAAATATTTGATGAGCACGTGAGAACACTAGGCATAAATTTAGTCTTTTCACAGTTGCAAAATGCGGTTATTGCACAACAGAGAAATCCTGATCTAGGATACGAAGCAGATTCAAAAGATAACTCCTTTGGGAGTAGATTTGAACAATCCAACACAGTGGATATTGCTCCACCAGGATCTGAATATACTCATTATTGTAATTTAGTTGAAATCCTACAACATCCTTCTCCTAAAATTATATTGATCAGTGACGATGACGAACAAGTCGCTGACAATTTTGTAATTGCTGAATCACAACAACAAGAGTGAGTTGTTTATGATTGTAAATCAAGCAAGGCTTGATAGTTTGTAAATTCTTTTTGAAATAAGACTATATAAGAAAGGTTTCTTGTTTTAGTAGATAGTAATGGGATCAAATAACAATCTACCAATCCCTAAATTTAGTGGGGATAATTATGAGTACTGGTCCATCAAAATGAGGACATTACTCATAGGAAAAGGACTATGGGATAGTATTGAATACGGTTACACTGCTCCAACAGATTGGACTACTTTGAGTGCAACCGACAAGAAGATCTTCAAAGATGCACAGAAAAATAACTTTTTTGCCTTATACCATCTTCAAGCGGCATTAGATCCAAGTATCTTTCCTAGAATTGCATCTTACTTAACTGCCACAGATGCATGGAATGCCTTGAAAGAAGGATTCCAAGGAAGTGATAAAGTGAAGCAATTCAGGCTTTAGACCTTAAAAAGAGATTTTGAAAATCTCGGAATGAAGGAAAATGAAAGAGTCGGTGACTACCGTGTACGAGTCAAAGCAGTAGTTGATATGATGCAAACTTTAGGTGATGACACAAACATTGAAACAATTGTGAAGAAAGTGTTGAGAACAATTCTTCCTAAGTGGAATCACATTGCCATCATAATTGAAGAATCAAAAGACCTTTCTACTCTTACATTTGATAGTTTTATTGGATCATTAACATCACATGAAGAGAGACTTCAAGGAGCACCTTCAACAAGCTATGGAGGTGATGACAAAGCCTTCACTTCGAACAAAGTTGCAAGATGAGGACAAGGAAGAGGCCAAGGCAGAGGACAACAACAAAGAGGCAAAGGTCAAAGCAACTCCTACAGAGGAGGAAATCAAAACAAAGGTGTAAATCAAAATAGAGGAGCCAATCATAACCAAAGCGGCAATGCAGGCCATGGAAATCAAGGACGAGGAAGTAACAAGACTAAAATAGCTTGTTTCAATTGTGGGAAACAAGGACACTTCACTCGTGACTGCTGGTCAAAGACTTCCAAAGATCACAGCAGTCAATATGGATCATTCTATGGAGAAGAAGAAGGTCCATCAAATATTTTTCTCTCTTATGGACAGTCAGATCAAAATATTAAAGATACATGGATTTTGGATACTGGTTGCTCCAACCACATGAGTGGCAAAGAAAATCTCTTTGCTACATTAGATTCAAATTACAAATCCCATGTTAAGTTAGGGGATACTAAATATTTACAAGTTGAAGGCATTGGAGCTATGGAAGTTCCAACAAAAGAAGGCCTTAAAAAAGTGAATGACATATACTATTTTCCACATCTACAACACAATTTGTTAAGTGTTGGCCAAATGATGGAGAAGCATTACAAATTAGTTTTTGATTAAATAAAATGTACAATCCTTGATAAAACCAATTGTAACAGAGTCATCACAGAAGTACCTATGACAAAGAATAGGTTATTCCCTCTAAAATTTTGTGAGCTAGGGGGAGCTCAACTTGCAAACATTGATATTACAAATCCAAGTGAATTGTGGCACTTGAGATATGGTCACCTCAATTCCGCTAGCTTGAAAATGTTAAAATCACAAGCTATGGTGACAGGACTACCAAAAATTCAAGAACATAAGAAGGTATGCGAAGCATGTGATTTGGGAAAGCACTCCAGAAAGAATTTTCCAAGAGGCCAAGCGTGGAGAGCAAGCTATCCTCTTCAGCTAGTACATTCGGACATCTGTGGTCCAATGCAAAAAAAAAGCCTTGGAAACAATTCTTATTTTCTAACATTCATAGATGATTATTCTCGAATGTGCTGGATCTATTTTCTGAAACACAAAGATGAAGCATTTTATTGCTTCATAGACTTCAAAAATAATGTAGAAAAGCAATGTGACTACTATGTCAAATTTCTTCGCACTGATAGAGGAGGAGAGTACTCCTCAAATGAATTTCTAAATTATTGTAAGCAAAATGGGATAAAAATGCAGTTCACCACTGCCTATACCCCACAGCAGAACGGTGTGGCTGAGAGAAAGAACCGCACCCTTGTTGAAATGGCACGAAAAATGCTTCAGACAAAGCATCTAACATACAACTATTGGGTAGATGCAGTGAGAACTAGTGCATATATTCTAAATAGAAGTCTGAATTCTAGTTTAGATGGTATCACTCCTTATGAAGGATGGTACGGTAAGAAACCAAATGTCAAAAAATTTTGAGTATTTGTTTCTTTAGCTTATGCACACATTCCTGAGGAGAACAGAAAGAAGCTTGATCCCAAGAGTCAAGCATGTATTTTTGTAGGGTATTGTGAATCAACCAAAGGGTATATATTGTACAATCCCAAGACACATAAAATAATTATCTCCATGGATGTAATTTTTGATGAAGGGGGAGAATGGGGTCATAAAAAATTTGTTGATATAGACTCTAATTTGGAAAGTTCCACATTTGTACAACCCAAGAAAAGTAGTGGAAAAAGTTCCCCTCCACAAAGTCCACATCAGGAATCTTCATCAAGTACATCAAGTGGTACACCAAGTCCAAGAGGGACTTCTTTGTTGGCTCCCCCAAACTCTCCGAAATGATTTCATAGATATGTAAGTGCTCCAAGTCCGATGGATATTGATCCAGTTTCTCAAAGGAAAGAGACAAATAAAGGAAATCACATACTACAGAGTCATCCATCTTCTCAAATGTTGGATAGGAATTTCCAACAAAGATACACTAGGAGTCAAGCTAGTGAGATGGACGACATTTTGTCAAGACTTGAAAATCTTCAAATGTCGGGAGATGATGAGTCTCATGAACCAAGGGGTGATGTAGTCAATTATGCTTTGTTGGTGCTGTACATGCCTAGAACCATCTAGCTATGAAAAAGCATGTACTAAAAGTATATGTCAAGATGCCATGGAAGAGGAAATATCCTCAATTAAAAAGAATGATACTTGGGAGCTTGTGAAGCTTCCCAAGGGAAAAAAATGTGTTGGATGTAAATGGGTCTATAAGACCAAATTCAATGCTGATGGAAGCATTGAAAGGCACAATGCAAGATTAGTAGCTAAGGGTTTTACTTAGAAATATGGAATAGATTATGAGGAAACCTTTGCTCCAGTTGCTCGACAAGAAACAATCAGAACTGTTCTTTCCTTGGTTGCCCATAAAGGATGGAACATTCAACACATGGATGTGAAAAGTGTATTTTTAAATGGATACCTGACAAAAGAGGTGTATGTACAACAACCTCAAGGTTTCCAAGAACAAGGAAAAGAGAACCTTGTTTATAAATTGAAAAAAGCACTTTATGGCCTCAAGCAAGCACCACGAGAGTGGTACTCATGAATTGATGACTATTTCAGCAAGTATGGTTTCACAAAAAGCAAGAGTGAACCAAATCTATACTACCTGAAGAATGGAGTAGATATCCTCATAGTTTGTTTATATGTGGATGATCTAATATTTATGGGTAGTAATAATAAAATGAATATGGAGTTCAAAAACTCCATGATGAATCAGTTTGAGATGAAGGATCTTAGATTAATGAGATACTTCCTGGGAATGGAAGTACATCAATCAAGGAATGGGATCTTCATATTTCAACAGAAATATGCTCGTGACATGATTCAAAAATTTGCTATGCAGCAGTGCAAATCAGTTGCAACACCAACAGGACATGGAATCCAGCTAAGCAAAGATGATGGAGCACCAAAAGTTGACATGACCAATTTTAGAAGCATGGTTGGGAGTTTAATGTTTCTCACCAACACTAGGTCAGATATACAATATGATGTTTCTCTAGTATCAAGGTTTATGGCATGCCCATTCGAGCTGCATCTTCAAGAAACCAAACAAATTTTACGATATGTAAAAGGTACATTGGATTTTGGAATCCATTACCACAAGTCTAACTCTGTGAAGTTAATTGGTTATAGTGACAGTGATTGGGGTAGTAATATAGATGACAAAAAATCTACATCAGGGAACTGTTTTAGTCTAGGTTCAGGACTAATAACTTGGAGTTCCAAGAAACAATCTGTTGTAGCATTATCATCTACAAAAGCTGAGTATATAGCCATTACCCATGCTAGTACTCAAATCCTCTGGTTGAGGAAAATCCTTGAAGAGATTGGTGAAAAACAAATTGGTCCAACCAAACTAAATTGTGATAATATTAGTGCCATACAGTTGGCATATAATCCGATCTACCACAAAAGGTCAAATTTTTTTGATATGAAGTATCACTTCATAAGAGATATGGTGGAACAACAGATAGTTGAGCTTCAATACTACAACACTTTGGATAATCTAGCAGACATCTTCACCAAAGGAATGGCTAAATCTCAATTTATAAATTTGAGATACTGTATAGTCAGTCCTCTCAACTTTAAGGGGGAGAATGTTGGAAAATTACCATTGGTAAAAGGTTAAAAAGAATATTTTACCTTGGGTAAGTTTATTTACCTTTTACCTTACCTGGACGGTAGTTGGACGGTAGCATCTTTTGGGCGGAAATAAATTTTTATTTTAATTTCTTCTTCCTTCCCTTAATTTCTCCTATTCCCCCCTTTTCTCTAGTATGCTTATTTTTTGTTTATTTAAACTTTGTAACCTGATTATAATTGCTAATGCAATATTTACCTTTGTATTGATTGCTCACCTTCCATAAAAACAATGCAATCATGTGCAAAATATCCACTCACAAAAACTCCAAAGATAGCCATGGAAGCTGAACCCACACGAGAACCCGAGAAGGAATATCCTCAGTCAGATTAAAACCCATGTACCAAGGTTTAATAAAAAATCCAGTATGGTTGTAAAAGTACAGGCCCCCTTCAAAAGCCCTATTTTGGTCTTCCAAGCAAGAAAACACCTCCAGAAAGAAGTTATTAGCTCCCCTCAAGATTTCCATGTCATCAACCGGGTTCCAAATACTCTTGGCCCACGTTTCAAACAACAAGAAAGGGATGCGAGTACCCAAAAATTTACATATTGAAGCATGATTTTACATATAGTCCACATCCTCTACAATTGACTCAGGATGAATCACAAGAGCATGTCGTTCCCTAGCCCTTTCCAAGCATCCAAAAAATCTCTTTGCATGAAACACTCCTTCCAAAGAAGAACCACCTAGGCCTGAAGAGTTATCATATGCATTATGCAAAATAGAAGAAGAGCTCGAGCCACGAAGGGCTTCCTTAAATGAGATATTATTTTGGTATTGAATACCTCCAAGAAAATCCATGACTATCCCACACTCGAATCAGGAAAATACACTTTCGCGTAGTAACAACCCACCCCAAAAACTGATAAAATACCCACCCATGCAATCAAAAGAAACCACCAAATCAAAAGAAGGAGAAAAATCCCACATGCAGGCACTCGCAGAGGCATGCAAGCCTGTGCGAGGCTCACATGGTTCTCAGCATATCCATCACTCCACAATGTGGTATCCTTGCTACAACCCTCATTCTATGGAGGACCATTCTTCAATCGACAGAGGTATTAACTTCTAAAACTACATTTTCTTTACCAATTATTTTCTCTTGAATGGTGCATGGTACTTCAAGAGAGTCTTCAAAATATAGTGAGACACATTCCTAAGGTTCATCGAGAATGTTCTTCCTTAAATTAGGATCATATTGAATAGATGGTTCATTGTTAACATGTTGTTAATATGGTTCCTTGTTAATTTGTTGTACTATATCATCTAAGTTTTGATCTACTTTTTCTTCATAGGATAAAGCCTCAAAAGAGTTGGTTTTTCTTCCAATATCATTCCTTATTGGTCTCCATTGTTTATTTTATTTTATTTTTCTAGATCTATTTTTTGGAAATTGAAAACCATCTTCATCCATAACCATTTGTAAGTTTCTCTTACGGTTTTGTACAACTAATTCTACTGGGCTCTTCTTAGAGCATGATCTCTCAATATGCCCACCTCATGACATATTCTACATATAAAATATGTGTTTTCATAATCTATAGTTTGGGTCCACATCTTATCCCCATACCTAAGAATGATTGATTCTGGTAAAACTTTCCTTATATCGATCATGACCAATATTCAAGCATAAATAGTAAAAAATGCATCTTTTGTCATATTTGAAATCTCAAGGAATTCTCCTAGAGTGTTGCCTATTGTCTTGAAGGTACATTTTTTCCAAAATTCAATGGGTAACACAAATATCCTAACCCAAACTGGTACTAGGGAGAGATTTACATTTTTTAGGAGAAAATCCTTCATACTAGTGAGTAAGGAAGAGTCCTGTCATAAACCAAGGACCCCATTTTAGGATTATTTCTCTTTCTTACCTAGAAAAACAATGGCTAAGAAGAAACATTTGGGAATAAATTATAGAATCACTCCTAGAGACTTTCAACTCCTATTAATTTATTTTCTCAAGGCTAAAGCCCTTGGACAATACCCATTAAATTTACCAAAAACTACCCTATCTTGGAGCAATGATGATCTCTCTGAGGTGCACTCACTAACCTCTACCACTAGAGATGATTCTAAGGATTTAAATATAAATCAATCTGTGGAAAGGAAACTATTGGAAATATATTGAATATTTTCCATGTTATTCTGGTGGGGCTAATAGTATAAGGTACTAGACACTTTGTACCTATAATCACTAGGGTTCGGGGCTACGTTGGGCCTTGAATAAAGGTTTTTAGGGTTTAAGCTATTTTTATACCCATATAGGCTTTTAGGGTTACTATATTTGAACCCATGCTCTTTTGCCCATGATATTGTAAAAAACATTTACGCATGTGCCTTAGTTTTATATATTGCACTTGCATTATGTTTTGGGATATAGAAGGAGAATATTATTGTATTGGATATGGTCTAGTTAATGCAATAATAAAAAAATACTGTGGTGGTTTTTGCCCGATTGAGGGTTTTGAGGATAAATATTGTGTAATATTTGAATCTTCTATATTATTCTTTGATTTTGTTATTATTGCTTTTCTATTTTAGTTTATCAAGGTTTTTTATTTCTCTTCAGAAACTAAAACTCAAAATCTATTGAAATTTATCTGAATATCCTATAGCAAATATAATATTTGATAAAAACTTTATAATTTTTTCATGCATAATTTCTAATATAAACAAAGGAAAAACACTTAGCTAAAAAATTCTTTGTCTAGATAGAATGTCTTGCCTCACTGAATTCCTAGCCCTTCATTTATCTTCACATCGTTCGAACCCTAGCTGGAAAATATTTACAATTTCATTTTTTGTGACTTGAAAAATCATCACTATCCTTGTTCTGAATGGTTGACTTCACATGGTCCTATATCCCTCAATATTTCTCAATTTTTTGCATATGCCCACTCATTTTAAGGCTATTCAAATTTTGTTCAATCAAGTGGTATGGAGATAGAGGGGTTTTAGTAATATTATTTAAGAGGGAAAATAAACCTCTATAAATCTTATTTATAAGTTTGAATAGCCTATCCCACATTAAAATCCTTTCAATATTTTATTTATCTATTTCTTTCCCATAAACCATGAGCAATGATTCATTATTGTGCCCTTAACTTATAAATTAAAAAATATTAAAATGTTTTTTTTTTAAAAAGAAAAGTCATAGAACAATGTAAACTCGTTCCCATGCTCATTCATTTAACTTTTATATTTATGAAAAAACTATACAATATAAATTGAATTTATACATTAACCATCTACTTTTAAGAATAGTAATATCATCCTCAATCATTTCACTCTTTATAATCACTTTTTTGAACCGTCCAATAGTCAAGGGGTTTTTCATATGTTCCTTCATTATCTCATTCACCAAAAAAATATCACATTCTTCAATTAAAATATTCTTAGTTTCAATAAGAGGTTCCTCAATTTTGAACCTCCCAATAGTTAAGGGGATTTTCATATGTTCCTTCTTCACTATCTCCTTCACCAAAAAAATATCACATTCTTCAATTAAAATATTCTTAGTTCCAATAAGAGGTTTCTCAATTGTTTTTCTTTTATTGATACATCTCCTATACATTAAATTTTACCAAATATTTAGAGAACTCTAAAGGAGAAAGACCAAAAGTGAAGTTCACTCCTTTCTTACACTCACTCCTTGATCATATTATCTTCTTACTCATAGTCATTCCTCACTCAAACAAGATACATACAAGCACTTGCCTATTGATTAGACTATATACCTTCAAAACTTAAGTAACCACATATGACTATCAGCCAATCAATATTATAAATTTTATTTTATTTCAAATAACTATCAAATATTTAATATACCCCAAGGGCTAGGTGGATTGGTAAGTGCTTTTCTGGCCAAGCACTTACCAAGAAGACACCCAGATTCAAACATCGAGGGTATTTTATTTGTAAAGGTAGTAGCTTGATCTAAATCCTTTAAGTGCATGCTAAACTGATGATTATGGTATAGATCTTGAACGATCGGTAGTCCCCTTCACATCAGGTCAAAAATAATAATATGAAATAGGTTTTGTGGGAGCATCCCCTCTAGTTTGAACCTTGTGCTTGAATAGTGTGGTTGTGACCAACTCTCCTATGTAACAAAAAAAAACTATCAAATAATTAGTATAGTTTTTTCTTCCATTATTTTTAAGTTTACAAGGTCCCAAGGGGACAATGCAATGGTTTAGGCTTTGGCTCTTCTTCAGGAGATCCAAAGTTCAAACCATGGTGCGGGTGAGTGTGTGTATGGTTGTGTATTTGGCCTCTATTGATAAGCTCATCTCTCAACCTTATGAGAGGTCACGGTGAGATGAAGATACCCAACCGTGAGCGTCAATCATAAGAGTTTCTCACACTAACCAAATCTAAATAAATGAATAAAATTAAGTCTATGTAAGTTGTTTTATAAATTTATAAATTTTGGATTTTAAAAACATCTATTAACTAAATAATAAAAATTATAGTTTAGTTACATAGTGATGGATCGTACATATTAAAGATAAAATAAAAGAATGCAAACATATTATAACTTGATGGTCAACCGTGAGGAAGTAGTCAATTCCAACCATCAAATGAGATGTAAAGTTAAATTTGGATTCAAAATCATACTCATTCTCATAATTTTAGTTGATTGCATTTATTATTAAAAATAATTATACTAAAACAAAATGATCGTTTGAACGTAAATCAATGTAGCATGCATGATGCTAGAATAATTAGAAAAGGAATTTGAGGAATGATTATTAGACTTTTGGAGTTGAATAGTACTATATTTTATTTATAATGAAAAAATAAAAATTATTCTATTAAAAACCTTTAAAATTATCTGGTTTATTGTTTCAATCTCGAGCTTCTTTGAGGTTCTTCTTACTTGAGTAAAATTTTAATGAGGTAGAGTAGGTGGTTATAGTCAGTAGCTTTCCAAAGGAGATGTTGCTCATTCATCTATATATAAAAAAATTAAAATATTTTTTTTTTTGCACCAAGCCAAATATGGTGGCTCCAATCCCAAGCTATGGATGGTCTCCCTCACGAGAGTGAGGTCCGTAACAATAAGGTGAGGTAAGGGTTACATAAGCAACTCTAAATATTTGAGGTTTCTAATAATAAGGTGAGGTAGGGGTTACAGAGGCAACTCAAAATATTTGAATCCGAGTTTGATAATAAAAAATAAAAGGAAGTTATTGATTTTCTAAACAAATATATTTTTTTGTAAAATAATATATATCTTAAAATTAAATTTAAATTTATTAATTATAATATTTTTTTGTTACATAGGGGAGTTGTTTACAACCACTATTTTTAGTATCAAGGATCTAACCACAAGGACTGCTCCAACAGTATATTCATGTCGTTGTTGTTGACACAGCGTGAGATGGAGACCACCGACCACGGATCTCTCAGGGTTTGTACCATCGTCGGTCTAATGCACACTCAAAAGATTCAGCACAAACTATTACCTTTGCTAAAGCTAACAACTTACCCCGAGGTTGAACTTAAACCTCTTCTTAAAAAGTGTCAAACCTTTACCAATCCACTAACCCTTAAAAACTTTATTAAATAAAATATCACAACAAAAACTTAAAATTATAAATATTTAATATTTTTACCAAAAACTAGATTACCTTTAAACATATGTTAAGAACTATTAACTTTTAAAAACTCTTAACCTTTAAGATAGATTTTATTATATCTACCCATGTCCACCAATAACTATATACATAAAGGGTAGAAAGAGGCAAGGCACGCCTTACCAATAAAAGGAAAGAGTTGGATGCACAATTAACAAACTTTAAATACATTTTTTTTTTTTTTTAAGATGCTGTGCATATTTTAGTTTTACTTCCGTAAGGAAAAAGAAAAGACGGAAGAAATTGTGCTCGTCTCTTCGTTTCAACTTTTTGAAAAAGGGACCATTTTATTCTGTTACACTGGTCCTTACATTCGACTTTTTGAAAAAGGGACCATTTTATTCTGTTACACTGGTCCTTACATTCGAGACGTATGAACTAAAAGATTACAAAAGCGCGAGTTTGAGTTTATTCGATCTCTATATTGTTTGGCATGACAGGCTAAACAATCTATGTATTTTTTTACACGTCTATTCATATATGAATGTATATTTTGTTGTGATTTGAATTTTTTAGAAGAAAAATTAAAATAAGAAAATTTTAAACCAAACTATTAGAAAAACAATAATTTATCATTTAACAGTTAGCTGTTTTTAATTAAAACCTGAATTTGTTGCTTGAATTAAAAAATAAAAATTAAAACAATTTTGTGATATTTGACCCCATGAAAATTCTAGGTACGAAATTCAAGACCAGCCAAAAATAGCCTCCGTGCAACATTTGCGCTTGCTTTGAGTCCATATCAGCCAAAGAGAAACATTTAAAATATTATAAATTAAAAGTTTATATTATTGTACATTAATCACTAAAACAAGTTAACAAAGTTAAGTTAGTTGCACCCATTGTTGTAGGTGAGTTGGAGAGGAGAGGGCAATCCTCAAGGGAGGTCTCTGTTCAAATCTTCACCTTACCAAAAAGTTGAATTGGTATCCAAAATCCAATTGATAATGTTGGTGAGAGCAGGGTCGTGTGGGACCCCTAGTGACTTTGACGGTGTAAAACCCCTGTTCGGGGTCTCTCAAATCTGCGAGGGGTTTTTCGCTTAAAGAAAAAAAGTTAAGTTAGTTGCTGAGAACTTGACTGTTGTGAGGAAAGCAATAAGCCCCTTTATGTCTTTAGAACTGGTATTGAAGAAAAGAATATGGAAAGAAAAAAAATGCTCCTAATGAATAGAACTACACATTTTAGAACATGTTGGCAGCCAATTTGAAATGCCATTGTTGAAGCTTGCTTTGATTGTTATTCTTCTTGAAAATATTTTCTTTCGTCGCAAAACAAACTTCGATGCTTTCTTTCATCGTTAACCTTCCCTCGATTGGATTCTATTAGGTCTCGACAGTGAAATTATTGTGTCATTTTGAAAAATTTCAATAAAATCAGAATACCAATGGCATCTATATATAGATAGATAGCCTAAGCCTTTAGAGAGGAATGTCTTCCTTCAATAGTGATAGTGATTCCCTGAGATTGTGGTTGTGGTTGTTCTTCCCGTCTGTCATATTGTAACGAGTCACGAGCATGGACACAAGAAACCATTGGCCGTCTCCTCACAAACCAGAATTGCCGTTGCAGCTTCCCCCTGACATGGTAATGAGCTGTCTGGTGCTAACAAGTATGACGCTCCAAATGCTGCTAGCTTTTGGCGGTGCTGTAAGGCATAAAATTTCAGTACCAGCATTCAAGTTAATGCTGTGGTTAGCTTATCTTGCAACTGATGTGGTGGCTATATATGCCCTGGGCAGTATGATTCATTCCTTAAAAAGGGGGATATTTTATGCATTATGTGCCCCTCTGTTTCTGGTCCATTTGGGAGGACCAGATACCATCACCGCCTATTCCATACCCGACAACGAGCTCTGCTTCAGACACGCATTGACTATGATTTTGCAGATTTCCGCGGCAGCTTATGTCGTCTATTCATCAGCAGTCGAAGGAGTCGCTGAAGAAGAATGGCGTTTGTTTTATGTTCCAGCTCTTCTTTTCATTGCCGGCTTTGCCAAATACATGGAAAGAATCGTTGCACTCTTTCTGTGCAGCCGCTCCCAAATTGCCTTATATGTTCAACCAGTTTATGAATTTATGAAGCACGAACATGAGATTAGGATGGAGCATGAGGATGAGGAGCATGGGAATAAGAGTTTCAATTACATTGTTCAAGGAGAAACAAATTTTCAAGATAAGTTTGGACGCGAGGGTGACAAGTTTGATTTGTCCAAACAAAATTTGTTAGAAATAGGGACGGTGACAGTTGAAGACGTGTTGAGAAGATACGGAAGCAAAGACTACAAATATGTTCTTTGTGTTTCGCATGCCATGTTTAAAATGTACAGCAGGAGGTTTGCAGGCCTTCGTTTTCACGAAGGGTTTTTGAACAAGATGAGGACGTTCTTTTTCTATGGAGAATTGTCTTTAGAAAATCTTTTCAAAATGGTAGATATGGAGATGAGGTTTATGTACGATCATTTGTTTAGCAAAAGCAGATGCATTTTCACTAAGTGGGGAATAGTAATGCGTCTAGCCAACATGGTTCTCCTAGCAGTGGTTGCCTCCTCTGTATTCATCTGCTTGCAAAAGAATGAGAAATACGGTGATAATCTTCATAAACAATTGATTGTACTCTGCATTGTTATATCTGTGGCGCTAGTCCTGGAGGTTTTTCAAATGTGTAGAATTGTGGCATCCAATTGGACCATGGTGTGGCTGATTGTGAGGACATCCGCAGAAGGGGACGTAATAAGTCCAGACTCATGGATGCAGTTATGCTAGGGGCGGACAAGCTTCGGAAGACGTTCGGAGAGTGTAACTATGGGAAGAACCGTCTACAACAACATTGTGTCATAAGCACTTGCATGTACAGCTCTCCCCTCTTAGGGAAGGTACGTAAGCATTTGCCAAACTTTATTATATTCTGGTGGATCAAAACATCTGTTGCCTGCTCTATGAAATACAAGGATGTGGAAAAAGATTTTCAAGGTTTGTTTTTTATAAAACTAAAAGAGATTTGTAATCCCGAAGATAATAGTGAAGCCTGCCTCCAAAGACTTTGGAAATACCTTGAAGAAGTCATCGATAAAATAGCTTCATTAATAAATGGGATAGATCCGCCAAAGAGAGAGGCGGCCGAAAGCTTGGAACGTGCAATTTGAAGGATCGAATTTTAATTTTTTTCAATCGCCGCCGTAGGCAGACGGTTCGAGCTGCGCAGGGAAAGGGCGGCCAGTCGCCGAAGTCCGACTGCTCCAGGCTGCGCAAGGTGCACCGCCAGCTCCCTGCTTCGGGAGCGAAGTGCGGACGACGCCCACCCCTTGGGCGAAGTCCGTCACTCGCGCGCAGTGCGGACTGCGCAAGCCCGAAGTACGCACTTCGCGCGCAGTGCGGACTGCGCAAGGCAGAAGTGCCGAAGTGCGCACTTCGCGCGCAGTGCGGACTGCGCAAGGCCGAAGTGTGCACTTCGCGCGCAGTGCAAACTGCGCGGGGCAAAGCTGCCGAAGTGCGCACTTCGCCCGAAGTGCGAACTTCGCAGTTTCACTCTGCCGAAGTGCGACAGTCGCAGCGAGGTGCGGACTTCGCACCTTCAGCTGCCGAAGCGCGGCTTTTGCAGCGAGCTGACGAACTTTGCTCGGCGACCAACTTCACACGCCGACAACCGGTAAGCTTCAGACTTGACCAACTCTGGCCATGAACTTCTTCGTCTTTCGCGGCTGCTGCTGGGTTTGCCTGGCTTGGCAAGACCCAAGAGATAGGAGAGAAACGCCGGAACAGAGAACAACAAGGTTAACACCTAAACAACTGCAAACCCTAAATATGCCACAGACAAAAGCAAACTTTATTCATATGAACAACTAGGGTTACAGAATTCCTCAACCGAGGAAGTAACAACATCTGCAGGCTACGCTGCAGGATAAACTGGACAAGGGAAATGTCGAGTCTGCTTGCTCGGACATTTATCGGTGAGCCTCACTGCTCACTGAAACACTCGCCCTTCTTTCTCTGCTCACTTTCACGAACTTCTCTCACACCCGCTCTGCTTCCTTCTTCTACGCTCTCTTCGCACTAGTTTGTCTGAAGAACCGAACCGTCCTTTTATAGCCGCGGGGAGAGGAGGATAAGGGTTATCCTCGACAACTCCGGATAAGGGTTATCCTCGGACCGACCCACATCTAGGGTTTCTGACAAACACCGACTGGGCATTAACACCTGCGGAGATCGGATCGCAGGTGTCAAATCTGTCAGAAGATAAGTGCGACGTCTTGTCACACTTTTGTCGGGATCTCGGATTTGCGGCGGCGCAGTCCGACCGCCCATGCGGGCCCGCCGGTCGCCCAAGGTTCGCGGCGCGATTGGGCACGAGCGTGAAATACGGGTTTATTTTTCTAACACCCTCCTTTAAACCTGATTTCACAAGCACTTTGACCCCCAATTGCTCTTGCAATCTGCTTGAAGTCTTCCTCCTTCAAAGGCTTCGTGAAAATATCTGCTAGCTGCTCCTTGGATCTGCAAAACTGCAGATGAATTTCTCCGGACTTCACCAACTCTCTGATGAAGTGATAACGAATATCAATGTGCTTCGTCCGGCCATGGAACACGGGATCCTTTGACAGTGCAATGGCCGAATTGTTGTCACAGAAAATTGTTGTCGCGCCTTCCGAAGGATTAAACAGTTCGCTCAGAACTCTTCGCAGCCATACTGCCTGGCATGCGGATGTCGTGGCGGCGACATATTCTGCTTCGGCTGTGGACAACGCAACAATGGGTTGCTTCTTGGACGCCCATGAGGCGCCACGATCCGAGATGGAAAGCATACCCGGAGGTGCTCTTTCGATCGTCGATCTTGCTAGCCCGATCCATTGTCCGTGAAGCCCACTAGCTCCAACTGGTCCCGTCTGGCGTAAAATAGGCCATGGTTTCGCGTCCCGCTGACATAGCGCAAGATCCTCTTGCCTGCTTGCCAGTGCGTGTCCTTCGGAGTCTCCATGAAACGGCTGATCAGGCTGACTCCGAACATCAGATCTGGCCGAGTTGCAGTCAAGTACATTAGACTGCCAACTAGCCTCTTGAACAAGGTTGGATCTACAGACCTCCCTGTATCCAACTTGCTCAGCTTCAAACCTGTGGCTACAGGTGTGATGGCAGGTTTGTTGTCCTCCATCTTGAAGCGCTTCGGGACATCCTTCACATACTTGCCACTGAGAAATGAAGATGCCATCTGCTGATTGGTCAACTTCAATGCCGAGAAAATATTTCATCAACCCCATGTCAGTCATTTCAAACTCGGACTTCATGGCTGTTCTAAACTACGCAAATAGGTTGCTGCTATTGCCAGTAAATATCATATCGTCTACGTACAGGCAGACGATGATGAGCTCACCTGCTGCATTTGACTTCATGTACAGGGAGTGCTCATATGGGCATTTATGAAACCCATTCTCCTGAAAATAGCTGTCAATCCGGCTGTACCAAGCTCGGGGCGCCTGCTTCAAACCGTACAGGGCCTTCTTCAGCTTCAGGACTTTGCCTTCTTGCCCTAGTATTTCATAACCGGGCGGCTGGTCTATGTAGACCTCTTCTTCCAACACTCCGTTGAGGAAGGCAGACTTGACATCCATCTGGAACACGCTCCATCCTTTCTGAGCTGCGAGTGCCAGAATCATTACGACTGTGTCAAGTCGGGCTACAGGTGCATACACCTCATGATAGTCAACTCCGACTTACGCTGCAGCCTTTCACCACTAATCTGGCCTTGTGCCTGTCAACCTCTCCTTGGGCATTAAACTTCGTTTTATATACCCACTTGACCCCAATGGTCTTCTTTCGTTGGAAGATCTGTTAGTTGCCATGTCTCATTCTTCTCAATGGCTGCTATCTCCTCATCCATCGCATTCACCCATTTGCGATTCTGACTTGCCTCTTCAAACTCCACTGGATCACATTCAGTAAAGAGAGCAAAATCAGAATAATCTTCATCTAAATGATTACGGGTTACCTCATAGATGTCTTGCAAGCTCCGAGTCTTTGCAGGAGTCCTCAGGTTTTGAATTCTGCTTGCAAGTGGAGGTGACCGGGATGATGAGGGTGTGCTACTGCTGGCACCATTGTTGATGCTTGAAGGCACAGGTGGTTGGACTCTGTCTTCCTCCAAGTCTACAGACTCAACAATTCTTTGGTTCGAGTCGACCGAGTCTTTGACTTCCCGTTCCAGACTTCATCCTCCAAGAACTTCACGTCTCGGTGATGACAAGTTTCTTTGTCACAGGATTGTACAGCCTGTATGCCTTTGCTGGTTCGTTGTACCCTGTGAAGATGCATCTTTCAGCTTTGTCATCTAGCTTCTGCCTTTTCTCATCTGGAACATGTGCATATGCTATGCACCCGAAAACTCGCAAATGAGCCACACTTGGCTTCAACTTGCTCCAGGCTTCCTCTGGAATTTTGTCCCTCACACTCTTGGTGGGACATCGGTTCAGCGAGATAAGCTGCACAACTTACAGCTTCTACCCAGAACTCATGTGGCAAACTCTTTGCCTTCAACATGCTCCGTGCCATCTCCATGATTGTTCTGTTCTTCCTCTCAGCTACGCCATTCTGCTGTGGCGTGTATACGCGATGAAGCGCCTCCGAATTCCATGTTGCTTGCGAAGTTGTGGAATTCGTTGGAGATGTACTCTCCACCTCCATCGATTACGAGAGTCTTCACATAGTAACCGCTCTGTTTCTCAACCGAGCCTTGAACTCCCTAAACCTTGCAAACGCCTCGACTTCAACTTGATTGGATAAATCCAAGTCTTCAGGCTGAAGTCATCAATGAAGGTCGGGAAATACTTATTGTCGGCATATGAGGTGGTCTGCATGGGACCACAGATGTCTGAGTGCACCAGCTCCAAAGGCCGTGATGCATCTCTGTGCTGCTTGCCGACCAGGCAACCTTCACAAACTTGGTTCGGTTGCTCTATAAGGGGTAAACCCTTCACCATCTGCTTCTTGTGCAGCAGATTCGGGCCATTGAAACTCAGGTGACCGAATCTGAGATGCCACAACCCGGGTAGCATCCTTCTCAAGCGCACTCAGAGACAACAAAGATTCATTACGAATCTACGGCGGAAACATCTTGTTTTTCGTCATGGACACGAGATGCAATTTGTCCATGGACCTTGTCTCTGATGGAACAGACTCCATCTTTGAACAGTACAGTGTGCCCCTTACGCACAAGTTGTCCAACACTAAGCAGATTATGCTTCAACCCAGGCACATAATAAACATCT
Source organism: Wollemia nobilis (assembly GCA_028583015.1). Classification (NCBI taxonomy): domain Eukaryota; kingdom Viridiplantae; phylum Streptophyta; class Pinopsida; order Araucariales; family Araucariaceae; genus Wollemia; species Wollemia nobilis. The sequence continues at coordinate 1,163,614 of JAQPPZ010000599.1, forward strand.
TGAATTGTTTTTCTATCACCGTGTCGGGTGCGGATGAGGATCTTTCCTTTCCCCATCACAGGAACTTTGATGTTGTTCCCCATCTTGACTTCGGACTGGACTGTTTCATCCAGTTGTGAGAACATCTCTCTGTTCCCGAGTCATGTGGTTCCTTGCAACCACTTTGTCAAGATACCGAGACGTTTTTCTTGCTCTCCTCTTCAATACTGCAAGTCAGCAACACAATTCCTCCTGCCGCATTTTTGAGGTTCCTTCGAATAATGGGCTTCTCTGCTGATTCTCGTTCGCCATCTTCTTTCTGCACTGTGTGGCATAATGGCCGAACTTGCTGCGATAGTAGCATTGGACCTTTGACATGTCCTTCTTCTGCTGAGAGCCACCTTGCTGATTTCGTCCAGTGCCTCTTCCTCCTTGCTGATGAAAGTTGCAACTTGGCTCAGCGTCCTGAGGGTTTGAGTTCCCTCCTTGCTTGTTCCTTCTCCCACGTCTACTTCTACCTCTTCCTCCTTGAGAACTAGAGGCGTTGTTCTGGGAGTCTTGTCTGTCGTTGTCTCGGGTCGAGACTTGCGCTTTGAAGGCTTGCTCCAAAGAAGGCGAGTTGAGCGGCTCGGCCTCTGTTCATGGGTCTACGGGGAACCCATGAGTTCGTCTGTCGAGAGGGTTGTCAAATCCCTCGACTCTTCGATTGCTATCACAACCGAGTCGAACTTCGCGAGCGGACTTTGAGAATCTTCTCCACGATTCTCTGGCTCTGGACATTTTCTCCATTCAACCGCATCTGGTTGATAATGTCCGTCGTCCGGGTGAAGAAATCGCTCATCGACTCGGACTCGCTCATCTGCAGGTTCTCGAACTCTCTCCTGAGCATCTGCAGCTTCACCAACTTCACTTTGTCGGTGCCCTGATACGAACTCGCCAGGGTTTCCTAGGCCTGCTTGGCCTTGGTGGCTGATGCAATCCACGGGAAGATGGTCTCCTCAACCGCTTGCATGATGTAGAAGAGGGCCTTCTGGTCCTTCTTCTTGTGCTCTTTCAACAGATCCTGTCTGCTTGAGAGAGGGCGGCCAGTGCTGCTGCATCTGCCGGTTCTGGGTAGCCGGTCTCGACCAACTCCCATAGCTCCTGAGATCCGAACAGGATCCTCATCTGGATGCTCCAGTAATCGTAGTTCTTACCGTTAAATCGTGGGATCTGCAACTGCAACGAGTTTCTCTCGGAAGCCATGCTTCTATCTCCGTGTCACGGTACTATCAGCTCTGATACCAATTTGAAGGATCGAATTTTATTTTTTTCAATCGCCGCCGTAGGCAGACGGTTCGAGCTGCGCAGGAAAAGGGCGGCCAGTCACCGAAGTCCGGCTGCTCCGAGCTGCGCAAGGTGCACCGCCGACTCCCGCTCGGGAGCGAACTGCGGACGACGCCCACCCCTTGGGCGAAGTCCGTCACTCGCGCGGCGGGTGCGCAAGCCCGAAGTGCGCACTTTGCGCGAGTGCGGACTACGCAAGGTCGAAGTGCCGAAGTGCGCACTTCGCGCGCAGTGAGAACTGCGCAAGGCCGAAGTGTGCACTTCGCGCGTAGTGCAAACTGCGCGGGGCAAAGCTGCCGAAGTGCGCACTTCGCCCGAAGTGCGAACTTCGCAGTTTCACTCTGCCGAAGTGCGACAGTCGCAGCGAGGTGCGGACTTCGCACCTTCAGCTGCCGAACGCGGCTTTTGTAGCGTGCTATCGAACTTAGCTCGGCGACCAACTTCACATGCCGACAACCGATAAGCTTCAGACTTGACCAACTCTGGCCATGAACTTCTTCGTCTTTCGCGAGGCTGCTGCTGGGTTTGCCTGGCTTGGCAAGACCCAAGAGATAGGAGAGAAACGCCGGAACAGAGAACAAATAGGTTAACACCTAAACAACTGCAAACCCTAAATATGCCACAGACAAAAGCAAACTTTATTCATATGAACAACTAGGGTTACGGAATTCCTCAACCGAGGAAGTAACAACATCTGCGAGCTACGGCTGCGGGATAAAGCTGGACAAGGGAAATGTCGAGTCTGCTTGCTCGGACATTTATCGGTGAGCCTCACTGCTCACTGAAACACTCGCCCTTCTTTCTCTGCTCACTTTCACGAACTTCTCTCACACCCGCTCTGCTTCCTTCTTCTACGCTCTCTTCGCACTAGTTTGTCTGAAGAACCGAACCGTCCTTTTATAGCCGCGGGGAGAGGAGGATAAGGGTTATCCTCTGACAGCTCCGGATAAGGGTTATCCTCGGACCGACCCACATCTAGGGTTTCTGACAAACGCCGACTGGGTATTAACACCTGCGGAGATCGGATCTGCCAGGTGTCAAATCTGTCAGAAGATAAGTGCGACGTCTTGTCACACTTTTGTCGGGATCTCGGATTTGCGGCAGCGCAGTCCGACTTCGCCCATGTCTGGGGCCCAGTCCGGTTTTGCCCAAGGTTCGCAGCGCAGTTGGGCACAGGCGTGAAATCTGGGTTAATATTTCTAACACAATTTTGATCTTGCACGTAGCTACCACAATCTGCACTTCACAAGATGAAGGTTGCTACAATAATATTTCGGATCCTGTCGAACAAGCAAAACTGAAACTGAATGTTCTTTCCAGTGGAATAATGTCTAGATACTGTGCTGATCTGCAAGTCTCCTGCCCGAGTATTCTCCCTGTTCACGAGCACATTGCAATGGTGGAATATAAGGAGGTATGCTCTCAAATTGCTGACCTTTACTCAACATGCCCCTGCCAAAGCCAAGGTGGAAGACCGGGATATGGTGACTTCATTCGACATTTGCAAAGTCACGGAAGCCAAACAGGCTCATCAAATCCAACGGGCGAAAGAGTCTTATCAACGACAACAGGCGAAACAGTCTTATCAACGGCAACCAGGGTAGGAGGCAAGCTACTGAGAATGCCACTGGAAGAACGCTGGGATTTATTAACAGATATGTGGAGTACTCTGGTGTTATCTTTTGCTTTTTACGACAAAGCTGATATACATGGAGAGCGGCTGGCGTTTGGAGGGGAATTTTTGAGTCAGATATGGGTCTTATTGGGTCGCATGGGATGTGGAGAAAATTCAGTTATGAGAGGGAAGTTCGACTCATGGGAACTTGGAAGTCAAATAAGAGAGGGTTCGGTTTGATTAATTGTATTATTAATTGTATTATGTTGATGTTAAGTTAAACAAAGGATATTCATAAATAACAATATTTTAGTATGTAAGTTTAAGAATAATTTTGGTGTATTTATTTAGTAATATTGGTTTTATTTTATAGTTAACTTTATTAATGTATTTATTATATTATAATTTAGTTTTTAATCGGAAATTTTGTAACATTATAAATATTTAATAATGACTAATTTATTATGTGAAAATGTGATATGAGATTGTGGGGTGCTTACAAGTATTTATCTTTGTTTTTATTATTTGGTTCTCTCTTTCTAATTTTATTTATATGCTATTTTTTCTTTTTGCATATGATAGTCATGAATGTATGTTTCAAAATATTTTTGGAAAGTGTTATGATTTTCAACACGAGCCTTCTACAACACTTCTAAAAGCTTTCAAAACCTCTCCAAATAAATCATTGCTTACTATTTACAATCCTAGGCTCTTCATAAGAAGATTTTTTTTCTTCTTCGACTTAAGTTAGCATTTTTGCTATCAAGGAGACCTTATGCCAAGGGTACATTGGTTGTGATTTCCATCAACCAAGAAGGTTTAAAAAGAAAGACTCTCAACAACACTAAAGCGCTCAAGACATCCAAGAACTTTTCAAGACATCAAACATCAATTTGGGATTATGGTAAGAACCTCAAAACCTAGTTAAATTTCTTTTTTTGTCATTCAATTTCTGTTTTACATGTATGTTTGATTGATTGCTCTTTGCTTTATCATTATCAATTAGTCTACATAAAAAACTAGTTGCATGACTAGTTTCATGTGCTTATGTGTGTGCATGACATAAGCCTTACCCCTCTTACTATATACACTACTTATTTCTTATGCTTATCTACATATTTTTGTACTTACTATACATTTCCTACATTTTGTGACATATTGTCTATGCCTACTACATACTTTCTATGCATCTAACCTTTAGGAATATCTATATATCAAAAATATCCTCAATCTCTCACATTATTCCTTTAGGTTTTCACTTATATTTGGTTTGGCCTTATGTTTCCTCTGCCTATGCTATGAATTAACCTCCTTGTCTTGTCCAAATCTAGAGAAAATATCTTGGTGAAACCAACATGAACAACTCCTTATGAAAGGAGATTACTATTGTTCTCTAGGATTCATCACTTAGTTATTTTCTATGGAACTTAACTTAAGTATTCTTACTGCACATTCTCCTTTGATGGTCAATTGATCAATTCTCTATCATTCATGTACAAAATAATCCTAGTCATCCAATCTATGATTTTTCGAATAAGGAACCAAGTTAGGAATAACTATGCCAATCAACATGATGAAAAAAAAAATCCTAATAATATATTAAACTTTAATCTCAAATTTCTCAAGTATGTTATGCACCAAGCAAACTTAAAGTTAAAATTTCCTTATGAAATTTGGCAATGTTTTCTCTATGTTGGCCTAGACCTTTGCATATTAAATCTTGGCAACAATTCTATTAAATACTTGGGTTAAATATATAGTCCTATAGCTATATGAATAACTTACATACCCATGAGTTATTATATTTCTTACATGTTGTACATCTAAAATGCAAATATCATTTTTTGTTTGAATTTCTTAAACAAAGTAGATGATGCCAGATTTTATAGTAGTTTTCAAAAACAAATGTAGTCAAACATTATGCATAATTTCTTAACAAAATAAATATACAAAATGAAAAAGAACACAAAATATAATGAGGTGTTTGTGGATAACAAATGAACTCCACTAAAGAAAATGAAGTTCCCTCCAACCAATACTAAAATGATTAGTGAAAAGATATGTTTGTACGCAACTACATGATACCTTTAGGTCAAGGTTGTGAGACCAACTCTTAAGAAGGTTGTGAGACCAACTCTTAGGAATAAAATATAACAAAAGTACATTTTTCAAGGTTTACATAGGCCCAAAGGGTGAATATAACAAATACAACGGTAAATAGTTGGTCGTGACCTCAAGAGAATCTTAATCACTACATATTCCAACATGCCCCCTTAAGTTGAATAAGGGACACAAAGAGAGACCCTTAACTTATATCCCCCTTAAGGTACACTTTCTATTAGAATAAGTAATTATTGTCTTAATTTCTACTAGGATATACTTACTTGAGTTTCCACTCCTTCACGAGTCAGGTGAACTCTCAGTTATAGTCTGGATCATATTGGGTGAGTAGTTGTAATCCAATGGCTCTCAATGATCAAATTTGTTATTTATACAAAGTTTATCTATGGAATAATCAATCAGTTCTATTTTTTTTCTTCAAATATTGTGATGTTCTGTAGTTCTACTCTTGGGAAATTCTAACATGGTACCAAAGCGGGATAGATTCTACTAGGCATTCTCTCTTGAAGGAAGTTTCACGGACTGGTTCTTAATCTCTTATCTTTTGTTTTATAAAGAAAAGGGATTTTTTTATATATTTTGTAGATTGCTTATTTCAAATCTGCAATTTATTTTTGAGATATTTATTTATGGTAATATCTAAATAGTTTATCTAGTTTTTTTTACCATATTATGCAAATATTCTCCTAATTTTTTTTTCCAAAAAATATATAATTTGCTGCTCTTTCTTTGCAAAATATATATTTTTTAAAATTTTTATTGTCCTCCTCCTTTGCCTATTCTTGCGTTCAAAAATCCTCTTTTTATCTGGACGAACACAACTTCATTTGGCTCAATAGCCATCATTGTGTATCATCCATAGACGAACGCAGCTCTGCGTATCATCCGAAGTGGAGATCGTAATAATAGATATTTCCTTTTGGCGGGCAATAATATTTTTTTTTTAAATAGGGTTTTTAAAACTATTCATGAAATCTTCAACTAAAATAAATCACCGCTTCTAACATCAATAAATTAAATAGAATTTTGGTCCATTAAAAATACCATAGTCTATTTATTTTTTTCAGAAGCGTGGCACTTTGCCAACAATATATTGGTGCGCGGTTGGGTAAACGTCTTCTATAATGGTTGTTTCCCTATTAATTTCCTAATGTTTGAAGATTTTATAAGTTCCCTATTAATTATCTAAAGCTTCTTCCTTTTTTTTGTCCTTCGACGCTCCAGGAAGAACTTCGATTTCTCTTATAAATTCATCTACTCTCTGCTTGGAAATATTAATATTTTATATTGTCTCTGGTATTGATAGATATTTCTTCATTTAGAGCGTTTACTTTGATGAATTTTGGGCCTAACATCTTTTGATTTCATATCAAAGAGCAACGTTTGTGAATTTTTATTCTTCTCTCTTTGTCATATTCAGAATTATCACTATTAATGCCTCCTCTGCATTCGAGCGCAATGTCTCTTTCGTACGTAGTGCTATTTCTAGAATCTTCTACGAACGTGCCTTCTCTGCATAGTAACACGATGTATCTTTAGAGACATCTTGGTGTGTGACTTAATTTGAAAATCTCTTTCGATATCGCACCCTCTTCCTTCTTCAAAGACTTCCCTTCAAAAAGCAGCAAAAGAGGTAAATTTAAATTTTTATATAATTTTTTTTTATTGGCTCCCTTTTATCTAACCTTTTGCAGTGATACGAAAGCCAAACATCTCCTTCATTTTTTGAGCATCGTTGTTGGAAAAAAAGGAAGGAGTTCATTGCGGGAAACACCTTGAAGGAGTTCTTCGAAAGAGCTTTGAATTTTTTTAGTTATATTTGTCAAATTCTTGCTCCTCTACGACACTCAAAATATATATTATATATATATAAAAGTTTTAGCATTGTGTTTCAATATAAGAAAAATTTGATAGAATATATTGTGGTGCATTCACTAATGACATTCGCAGCATTCACCATGATTCAAAGACTCTCTACATAGCGCTCTCTAACATCTTTGGAAAGTTAGTTTCAAGTTTTTTTGTGGTATAAAAACTAAATATTCCTCTATGCAGAAAAAACATAGCCGTTAAGAGCATTTCAATATTCCCTCGTTGCACCTTGGGGTCAATTGTAATGTCTCTCTCTTGCAAAAAGAATGGTCATTCTGCAAACAAATAATGGAAAACATTACAACAACTAGAGGCAGCTATGAAGGATCAAAAGATAGATAGTAAAAAATAGATATGAAAAGACCTAAATTTTCAAAGGAATACCATCAATACTTCATCCAATTATTGGGTCCTAGATTCTGGAACAACTCATCACATGACTACTTCAGATGAGTCATTCTCTTCTATCTCCTCAAATTCAACATGTAGCATAGAAGTTGGTGACTCCTCCTTTATCCTAATCAAAGTAAAGGGTGACATATCCATTGATGGTGGCTCCATCAATAATGTTCTCTATGTTCCAAATATTGCAACAAATCTCCTCTTCCTCTATCATATTTGTACTTCTAGAAAGAAGAAAATTGTTCTCTTATCTCCAATAGGAGTTGAGATAAGAGACTTTCAAAATCCCCACTCTCTTATAGCCAAAGGAGATATTGATCACAACACTCACCTATTTCACTTCAAAGGATTAAAAAATCCAGAAGGGGCCTCCTATTTTGTGTCTCATGGAGATATTGAAAATAAAATTTGGCATGAAATATTTAGTCATCTTAGTTATAACTACCTAAAAGAATTGAACACCCATAAAATGGTAACAGTTGTACCTCAAGTCTCTTATATTGATGGAGTATGTCTTGGATGTGCTCTTGGAAAGCAACATCAAAATCCTTTCCACCCAAGTAGTTCTCTAAAAGCATCATCCCCTCTAGAGTTAATCTATATTGACTTGATGTTTTTCCCATAGCCTTCTTTCAAAGGAGCAAAATATGCTCTAACCTTCATTGATGACTTTTCCAGAATAACTTGGTTCTACTTCCTAAAATACAAAAGTGATGTTCTATCCCACTTCAAAATCTTCAAAGCCTTAGTTGAAAATCAGGCCTCTTGCAACATCAGGGAAATTTTGTAGTAATCAGGCCTCTTGCACAAATAATGGAGGGGAATATTGTAGTAATAAGTTCTAAATATTTCTATCAAGTCATGACATCATTCATTAGCATTTTGTCTCCCATTATCCACAGCAAAATGGCATTGCAAAGAGGAAAAACCAAACATTGAAGGAAATGGCAAACTGTATGCTCCATTCAAGAGATCTTCCAAAAGTTTTTTGGGCATAAGCTATTAACTATGCAAACTATATTCAAAACCACACACCTCATAAAGATCTTGACCATTTAACGCTTGAAGAAACATGGACTAGCTCAAAACTGGATGTCTCCTTCTTCAAAATTTTTGGGTGTACAACTTGGGCACACATCCCAAAGAAGAAAAGGAAGGCTCTAGATAAGAAAAGCAAAAATATCATATTTGTTGGTTATTGTGAGGAAATGAAAGCATACAAGCTCCTTGATCCCATAACTCATGAGGTCTTTTTTCATAGGAATGTCCAATTTGATGAACATTCCCTCAGAAATATCCTCAACCATCATCTTTCTCTATTGAGCCCTATCCTAGAGTAGAACCTAAATATAATGAAGAACCAACTTTAGATATTAATTTAGAGATTTATGATCAAGATGAGAAACCTATAACTCCAACTCAAAGTCTTTCCATTCCTTATACTTCTTCCACTATACCAAAATGGGCCCACACCATTGCTAAAGAAGCTACTACTTACATCCAAAATCTTCCATCATCCAGATTAACCAACTCCATAGGCATTGGTCTTGTTTTTCAATATATTTCCTCTTATATTCAGTCCTTCAAAGAAGAAAATGATATTAAAGAATGGGATGATGCCATGGAAAATGAATTATATTCCTTAATAAAAAATGAAACTTGGGATTTAGTTCCCCTACCTAAAGGAAGGAAATTAGTTTGTTGTAAATGGATTTATAGAACAAAATATGGGCCTAATGGAGAAATTGAAAAACAAAAATCTCACATAGTAGCCAAAGGTTTCTCTCAAATTGAAGGGAATTGATTATGCTGAAACCTTTGCACCAGTTGCCAAAATGGATTCTGTTATACTAGTTCTTTCTCTGACTGCTTCCCAAAAGAGGCATGTCTTTCAAATGGATATAAAAAGTGCTTTGTTACATGGGTATTTAAAGTAATAGATATTCATGGAACAACCTATTGGTTTCATTTAAGACGCCTCTCTTTTTTGTAGGCTAAAGAAGTCTCTCTATAGCCTCAAACAAGCTCCTAGAGCTTGGTATGAAAAAATGGACTCATTCCTTCTTTCCTCAAGTTTTTCTCATTGTGAGTCTGATAATATATTTTACATTTGGAGAGATGAAGGAAAAATAACCATACTTGTTCTATATGTTAATGATCTACTACTCACTGGTAGTGACTTCACTCACATTTAGACTATAAAAGACTCCCTCTCTAAAATTTTTGATATGGCTGATATAAGTCTAGCTCATTATTTCCTTGGAATTCAAATAAATCAAACAGATGCAAGAATTTTATTGTGTCGGTAAAAATACACTCTAGATATTCTTCAAAGGTTTAAAATGATAGATTGCAAACCTTCTCCTACACCTTTTCAGTCTGGAGTCAATCTAATTACTTCCTGCACATCCCCTCTATGTGATGCAAATTTGTACCATCAGCTTGTAGGGAATATGTTATACCTTACTCATACTCGTCCAAATATTTTATATGTTGTTGGATTAATATCAATATTCTCACATCAACCTCATTTCAGTCACTAGCAAGCAGCAAAAAGAATCCTTTGCTACTTGCAAGGAACTACTCACTTTGGGATTTTATATGAGGGAAAATACATGGATATCATTGGCTACACGAATTTTGATTCGACAGGTCCAATAGAAGACAGATGTTCAACTTTTGGCTATGTCTTTTGTCTTGGTTCTTCTCTAATTGCTTGGTTATGCAAAAAAACAAGCAGTGGCCTTATCATCTATAGAGGTAGAATACAGGGTAGCATTTTTAGAAATTCAAGAAGCTCTTTGGCTTCATCATAAATTTAAAATAATTTAATTTTTCCCGTGACAAACCTATTACTATTTGGTGTGAGAATTAGAGCACAATTCATATTGCACATAATCCAATTGAGCATCAGTGTGCCAAGCACATTGAGATACACATGCACTTAATTCAATAGCATATTCATAACATGGACCTATACTTGGACTATACTCCAACTAAAAATAAGATTGCAAACATTTTCACTAAGTCATTTCACCACCTTATTTTATTGAGGTGTATAATCTATAGTATGTTGTATTTTAATGTTAAACTTGTCACAATAACTCATATACTAATTTGAGTAAAATTATCCTCCATAGTCAATCCTTAAACATTTTTTTCTACATCCACCATCATTTTCAATAAGGGCTTAAAACCTCTTAAATGCAATAAATGCTTCATATTTGTGTTTCAATAAATAAATCCAATATTTCCTCAAGAAACCATCAATAAAGGTGATGAAAACATAATGACTTACCCGAATTCTTTATTTACATCAAATCATATATGTTACATACTTAAATGTAACTCATATTGGCATATGATATTATACCACAAGGGGTAAGTAAACAGGGTCACGTGTTAAGTTAGAAATAGGTATGAAGGTGTGTCATATAATTATGAATGCAACTACTTTGGAATCATGTATATAACCATCATAGAATATGTAGTCAAAACTATTGTCATAGAACACTAACATAGAATGCCAATAAATATGGTTGTAAATATTATAGAAAACAATGGATGTAACCCTCATAGGACTATTGAAGATTTGAAATATTTTATTAATGAGGTCCCCCCTCAAAGACGCCATCGATAGTAATATTACTTTTCCCAAATTTTTGTATTTGTTGTTATTCTACATTTTCATATTTCCTTTAGTTAGTGCTTTTGCTATTGCATATTAAATATTAGTGTTGCTTTTATCAATAATACTTGTAATCATAATTAGAATAATCTTTATTACTATATTTTTTTTTATCTTAGTACAACTTAAAACTAATAATTTTAAGGTGAAACATTTTTAGGAGAAGAAGTTTATTGCATGTGGTATTAGAACACTTTCTAGGTGAAGTGAAATTTCACTACACTAGTAAAATCTATCCTGAAGCGGAATTCCAAGCTAGATTGTTGTCTAGTGCTGAATAATATGAGAGGACTTGAATATCCATCAATCTATCAAGTTGGTGATGTTGTAAAGATGCAAAATATGATGACAAGGGAATACCTGCATAAAATGTTGCTAGCAAATTTTAAACTCCTTATGCCACGAAACTACTCTGATCCACTAGACTAAAAATATAATTACTTACAACCTTTATAGTGACATCTAAACCAACTTATACAATTTGTAGGAGTTATAAATCCATTTTGGTGATATCTAAAAGGACTCTACTTTTAGTAGGACTTAATCCAATATAGCAACTATGAAATCATACATCATATAGATGGGTGGGTTCAAAAATCAAGTTTATTTGTAATTATGATTGGATTCATAGTGAAAACCTCATAGGTCATTATTTACTAGTGTAGTTTCCAAAGAAATATTAGTAGGGTATCCCAAGGAATATAATCCAAGAAAAATTAGAGAGAGATAGGAGACTTGAGGTGACTCAACAAGCAATTGACATCATCTAGAAGAGCTTACAATCTACAAAATATAAGCATTCTAGGTGCCTCAAGTTGTTAAACTTCCATAGATCACATAGCCTTCCTGGTTCATAAAGATGTCACCTCAATCATGGCAAAAAAATAAAAAAGGTTTTTTAAACTCAACACTAGCTCATTTTTTTTGCCAGAAGCTTAAGGGAGGAATTTTAGGTAATTCCTGTATGAAGAAAAATATGAAGCATTAGAAATTAAGAAAGGAGTAGGGTGGTAGAAAAAAGGTCACTCAATGGATAATGAAATGCTTCATAAAATAGAAATCAAAACCTTAGCCAATATTCAATATCAAAGGAATCACTCAAAATTTCAATTCTTTCAAATCCTTTACTCTAAAATTTGTGTTAAATATTTTCAGGTTTTAAATTGTTCAAAGTCTACATATTTTCTTTAACACATAAACTATTATCTAAACCAACTTAGTGCTAGTCTAGCTAAGGAAGCAAGCTAAAATATTTGCATGTTAACACAGGTAAGGCACTTCAAGGAACTTCAATAAAGTGGAAAGCTCATAAATAAAAGAATAGGCCTAAGTCTAGATATTTCATAAGCTAGCTAGCCATAATTTTTTTATGACATCAACAAAGCACTTCAAAAAATTTAGTGTAGTGAAAAGCAAAGCAAATCCAAGTAGATTCTAGGCTAGAATATCCTAGCATAAAATATATACAACATTTGGAAGGACAATTAGATCACTTGGCATGTGTCAAATCTAGAAAGTGATGACCACCCTGCTGAAGAGTGACTAAGGATCCTATTATTATAAATAACTTATAGGAAATGTGCAAAACAAGCTAAAAAAAATGATTGGTGCAAGGTCAATCTAAGATCATTCTTGATAAATTTTGGCTAATTATTGTGTTGGGAACCAAGGGACAAAATCTAGTCCCTACATCCTACGAATTATGACCACTCATAGATGCAGTTTTCTTTGGATGTATCAAGTTTCTGTGCCTTGCCTGAGTTGCCAATCCTAAAAAGTTTGGGGAGCATGGAATTTAGCTCCTACAAATGACCTCCAATGTTTTTAACCAAGATTAGTTTCTTGTTCAGGTGTGGTATTTAGCACTTTACTAATTTCCTAATAAATTATACTCTAATGGGTCCTTGTTAGGAAAAGGGTTATGGATAAAGTAGTAAATAATTGAAAGCAAATAAATCTAATTGATCTAGTTATCCTATACTAAGGGTGGTGATGTGCCAAATATCTATAGACTCCTTGTACTATGATAGGTTGAGTGAACATATACATCATTGTAGACATGGTAAATTGACCCACTTGAGTGAGTCATTTTCCCTAGGCCCTCAGAGAGACCCTCCAGAATTACCTAAAGCAATACTAGGTATTTCTTTCTTTTTTTTCCTTATTTTCTTCCTCTTCCAATTAAATCATGGTTACCTCCGATGGGGTGTGATTTTGCCTTGGAAAAATCATGGTCGAACTTGATGGGATGCAATTTCTCCTAATTAGGGTTTTTCCTTAGAAAACTCTAATATTCCAATTTGACATATTTAGACATCATATCTTCTTAGTTTTCCTACACATTCTTCTTTCAAATCCATTATAAAAGGAGGGTTTGAAGTCTTATTTTGAACCAAGTGATCTAATCACACCCAAAAAATTAAATCCAAGCTCTAGTTATTAAGATGTTCTCTTTTGCAAGCAACCTAAACTCATAATTTAATTAGTGCTCATTGTTCAAGTGTGAAATATAGTTTATTGAAGCTCTATTTTCTACTACATTGGATTGTGTGTCGCTACCCTTGGTGGATAAATATTGAATCCCTAAGGAGAGATCTACTACTCGGAGATATTCACCCTTTTGTTTATTTTTTGCTATCTGGTAGGTTGTTTCCATTTGTTCACATTTCCATATTTAGCTAAATTTTTGTTGCATTGACAATTCATGGTTTTTATGTGAAATTATGCTTGTTAATATTGAGGTACGATTTCACTGATCTAAGATTCACATTTTCTATGCTTTTGTAAAATCATGCTTGATATTATCGAGGTACGATTTCATCGATCTGTAAAATCGTGATCTCTTCACAAGGGGCACAATTTTTCACATACCATGTTTGAGGGCAACCTGCTACCCCCAAACCCTATATCTATGTTATATATTGTGTTTAGATCATATCATTGCATTTTGTGCCTTGTTCATCATTCTATTTTATTGTATTTTGTTGTGCTTGTTCATCTTCCAAAAGGTCAACTTTCACTTTTTCTTTTAAAGGTTTCTAAAAGGACCTTGGGGGCTTGACTACTGCACCTCCAAGTATTGACCATATAGTGGCCTAAGAAGGCCCCCTAACATTGATCATATTTTTTGAAGTGTTTCTAAAGCTATTTTATAGGAATTATAGGAGTCTGGATCAAAGGATATTGTTGGATGAAAGACAAAGCTAGGATCAACCGCCAGATAAGATAAGTGTTCTAATATATCTATAGGTTGTTTGTTGTGTGATTTCTATTTTTGTTAAAAACCCTAGATCATAAAATAAAAGGAAATAAATTTATTTAAATTTTTTAGGCATTTAAAAGATAAAAAACATTTAGTGTGCATTTAGGGTTAGCATTGTCTATGCATCTTCCCTTGAACTCTTGCTTGAAGGTTTTATGTTTGGAAATATTCAGATAAAAATTGTTCAAAAAAAGAATTATTTTAGGGTTAACTCATTTTCTTGCACTCTGTATTTTTGCATTGTCCTTTATCTTTCATAGTGTAACTCTAGAAAGACCAAATATAAGTGATCGTCTTAAATTGAGCACATCAACACATTCCACCCTAGACTTAGAGTGAGTCCTTAAAATATTCCTAGTGAACCCTTTCTCCCCTTTTTACATTCAGCTGTAGAGAACAACATACCCCCATGATCACCTTGGCTTCCCAGTGGATCTAGTTGAGAATTGTACATGGTAGGGTAATTTTCCTCCTCTATATTCTTTGGTTAACACAACATAAAAACCTAATTTTCTTTTGAAAACTTTAAATAAGACCATTAATTTACTTGTTTGATTTCAAAACATTAATAACACCTTAAAATCTTCTCTTGTGTATTTTCGTTAGTTTTTCCTCTATCCTTTCGCTTCTTCTAATGGATCCTTTCATTAGAATTCAATGATATCATCTTGAATTTGGTTATGTTCCTTGAAGATGATTAGGTTGATAGAGAGAATCCTAACATGGATTCAAAAGAACAATATAATGTTGAAAGTGAAGCAAAATTTTATCCCTTTGAAGAACCTGATGGTGGGTTCCTTTTTACATTATTTGAGTATATCTAGGATTTTATAAAAATTAATAGAGAAAAAATATTGAAGGGTATGGAGCAGGAGGTTCAGCTCAAAAAATGTGAGACTCCTCCTCCTCCTCTAGTAGATTCTCCTAAGTATGTTCAAATCAACTCCTTATCTGAATCTTTGCATATTGATAATATGAGATACCAACCAACTTGTGCCACTACTATAACCACCAATGTTGAAATGAGTGCATGAGTCCTTCCAACTAGTAGTGTCACTCAAAATTGTATTCAATTTCCTCATCTCAACATTCTTGCTTCTATTCCACAAAATGTTAGTTATCCTCTCTTACAAGGTATCACATATAACAATAGTATCAATGCTTCCAACACAAGCCAAGAACTTGTTCAGTGACCTACTTATACCCCTCCTTTGGTGAATTCAACAATATTGCATAACAATAATCCAGAGGTGCAGAACTTGGAAAATGTGGTAAAACAATTGGTTTTAAAAGTAGAGTTGATTCAGCCTTTAAGTTTCAATTATAGTTATAATAAGATGTTTAATCAACCATTGGATCCCATTGTTACTGCTAGACCTTATCCTAAGCACTTTTCTATGCTGGTTTTACCTATATATAAGGGGACAGAAGATCCAATAGAGTATTTAAGAATATTTAGAACAAAATGCCATGATATCATATATGATGACATATTGTTACTAAAAATATTTCCTAAATGTCTTGGTGGCATGGCATTAGAGTGGTACTATTAGTTACCTAATTATTCCTTGAGGAATTTTGAAGAAACAACATAATTATTTGTTCAATAGTTTGGAACTTATGATGAAAAGAATGTGACATTAAAATATGTTTATGATTTAAATTAAGGTAAATAAGAAAGTTTTTTATAATTTTTGTCTTGTTGAAGTCTATTTGGATGCTTGAGATATACTTTACCTCCTAGAGACATGCTTGAAATATTTATTGAGAATTTACAAGAACATTTATCTTATGCACTAAAGACAACAACTATCACATATTTTGATCAAGCAATTGAATTAGCAAGAAAATTAGAACAAGCTCTCATTAGAAGAGGCCAACTCAAAATAAAAGAAGATAAAAATACCAAGTCACAACATAAAAATAAGCATACAAGAGGTGATGGTGCAATGGATAATTTGCTTGTTAATAATATTATTAACATCCTATAAAATATGATACTTCAAAAATCTCCACAAAGGAATTTCATAAATCTTAGCATGTCTATGGAAGCAGTTTTAAATACTTTTGAAAGCCAACATGATTGAGTTGCCTCCCATAAGGCAACCACATACTACAACTAACTAGTACAAGGCAGGACAACATTGTGCATACCATAGGGTAGAAGGATATTGGACAATTTCTTGTAAAAATTTGAAACATGTGGTACAATATTTGATTGATGCAGGACATATTGATGTAGGGAATTCTTAGTCATCAAATAATCAATATTCTACTCAGTAGACATCGACAACAAATCAGGATATAGGAATATTCAAGGATCCATTACCAAAGCATGGTCAACAGGTAGATAATCAGGTATCCCATTAGAATGCACCTCCCCATGGTAATATGGTTGACATGGTTGGGGTAACTACAAGAAGACAAGCTCAAGCTCAGTTGACTCAGCATTCCTAGCAAGAAAAGAGTTTTGCAGCACAACCTACTTTGGTTTTGATGAATAATAAAAGAAATATTTTAGAGATACGAACCTCGTGTTTGGTATTGAGGCCTCAACCTAAAGTTTCCTTCAATATCCAAAAATAGATAGCTAGTACTCCAACTAATATATCTATCTTAGGGCTCTTACAAACTTCCCCTACCTATTGAGAAGATTTTTTGGAATTTCTAAAGAAACAATCTATTCCTATAGATATTTCCCATAATGTTGCAGTTAATATCGTAGGTTCTCTTGGGATACATCATATCTCATTCGTAGATGATGATAAGCCTTCCTCAAAATTAGAAGGAGATTCTTCCATTTACATTACAATATTTATTGGGGACACTTTTATCAAGTGAATCTTGATTGATAATGGTTCTTCCCTCAATTTGTGCACTTTTCTATTTTTTCAAAAATTTGGGTTAAAGGAGGAAGACTTAAATAAATCTAATATTATCATAAATTCTTTAAACAATGAGACCCAAGAAGCCTATGGTGTTTTATCCCTTCCCCTTAATTTCAAATCCAAGATATTAGATACTTTGTTTCATACGGTATCTTGCCCTACATATTTTAATCCTCTTCTTAGATGTCCTTGGATTCATGCAATGAAGGCCATACCTTCTATCCTTCATCAGTGTTTAAAGTTCAAATTTAAGGAACAAGTTATCACCATTCTGAGTGATCCCCAGCCATTTAAATATTGTTAAATGGTTGAGAAAGCTCAATTTGACTTCAACCTTTGTCCTTCTATTTCGTCAATTGTTTCTCCATGTTTCTCATCTCAAATATTAGAGCAATTCAAAAATTTAAGAATGAGTGAGGAACCTCAAATCAATATTTCATCAAGGGATCATAATAATTAATTTCTTCAATATCCTCTTCTAGATCTTGCCAAGCTACCACATTCACCAAGGACTATGGATTTACTCCATAATATAGGTGATGTTGTACACATTGGCACGTGTAACTTTATCTTCATAGGAACTGCCTTTGAAGAAAATATTTATGGTAACAACCTCTCTATTTTTCATCATTATTTCACTCATTATTACCTTTCCAATGACTACCCAATTTCTAAACAAATCCTATCCAATATGGGATATGTAGGTAAAGTTCTAGGGCCACAACAAAAATGCATTCAAGAACCCTTGTATGTCAAGATCTAGCTTGGGATATGTGGCATAGGTTTAATACCTAACAAAAACCAACCTTTACCATTTGACAATGATGATCATCTTATGAGTTATGTTGAATAATTGGATCATGAAAATGATGAGGATGATGGTATCCTTTATTCTTCTAATATCTTGTTTTGTAATGTGATTAGTTTTGTGTGTTCAAGAGGTAAGCTTTTTATTTCTATGAAGGACACTACTTTGTTGTCATATAGAGACCTTGTGAATTATGGATTGCTCTTCCTTATGTTAAGAATGATGGTTTTGTTTAAGAATGTATTGATTATTGTGCTATGGCTATCAAATAAAAATCTACAAAGGAGCCTCTCCATAATTCTAATCATCGAGATGTCTTACCTTCTAGATATTTATTTGATGAAGTAGTTCATGGTACACCTAATCTCTTTGTCAATATAGGAGGCACATTCAAAACGTGTGTTGACTATCGCTTTGTCTACTTAAATTAACCAACTAAAATTAATCATCAATTAGGCATGCATTTTTACATTTTTATTTCATTGCACCCATCTGATTGCTCATAATTACACTATTACCTATCATATTTTGCATGATTTTCCTAACATTTAATTCAACTTGCATGGTTGATTGACATATTTTGCATGGCTACTTGTTCATTATTACTTGAGCATATAGAATTTTGAGAATTTTGTGACAATGGCATGTGATGATACCTAGTTAGACCATATCTCACATGCATTGCACTTTCACTAGGGATTTGATGCCTAGAAAAACCCTCACCCTAGGTATTATTCCTCTTTTTATTATTATTCTTCTTCGTATTTGTTGCTCTCTCATCCTCCTTGGTATTGAAAGTATTATTCACGCCCATAATTTTCCCTCAGGTCAAGGATGACAACTTCTTGTGGGTGTGTCCCTATCACCTTTTTATGATCTTTTATTTTCTTTTTTTTTTCTTATAAAAGGATATATATCCTCCTACCTTCTTATGGTTGTTCTCTACTTCTTCTAAGCACTTGCACACACTCACAAGTGGTATTTCTTAGCTTTTTATTTCACACATTGCACACATCACACCCCTATCGAGGGTAGCGCTCATTAAATCCTTTCATATACATATATTACACCGACATGGTATGGTATATATCATATAGGGTATCTTTCATTCATCGAGCATGTTCTCCCATCGGGTTATACTATTGACTCAACTAGTCCAACACCCCATTATAGGATAAGATTTATAGCCATTTTAGTAGGTCATGACATACATCCTAGAGGGTAATCACCCCATGGTAGTCACTAGCAAGAAACCACCTATAGTGGGTCATGCTCCAATATTTGATCATTTATCCATATTAGAGAGCACGAAATCCATAATGGGTTTAGATCCATATTTGTGTTTTATTTATGATGTTTGGTCACACTAGTCTACCATGATCTACACTAATTCAAAAACTATTCTTCGATCACCCATTTTCATTCTTGATTGTTGACCTTTGATTCTTCTCATTATTCTTCTCTTATTCTTGTTTTATTCCTTGTGCTTCTTCTTCTATCTCACATCTACCTCATTTTGTATTCATATAGTCCATGCATTGCATAGTTAGTTTCATGCATAAAACATCACAATTATAAAAATTACAAAAGATATAATAATAAATAATATGCATACACACAAAGCACACACAAATAAATGAATCATAACAAAAGTAGATTGATATTACTTGAAAAATGAGAGATACATAGATGTCTTGTCAGTGTACCACACCTTGATTTTGGTACACTCGACCAATACCTAGAGATGCATGCCACAATAAAAAATTTGGCAAGTCATACCAATCCCTAGCCCTAGCTCTGGGAGCTTTTCTTCTCATCCTTACCCATCGTACATGGCCCTGGTGGGGCATATTCATGGATCAAGAGACCATATATTACTAATATTGTGTCATACTCACTGATTGTAGAAATAGAGTAAGTCTCACCCATTATCCCTTTGATACTATCTAGCAGTACATGGTATCATAGAAGGTAGCCTTCTACAAAGACACATCCAACCTCTCTCTTTTCCTCTACAATTCTACTTGTAGTAGGCAAATCCTGTCACTAGCCTTGTTGCTCCCAATAGAAACCATTTCCTCTACTTGACACCTCTGACACTCTATATCAAGACAACTCACCTCCCCCTGAATATTATCAATCTCTATCCAAGTTTCATATCTCTCTATATATGTAGTTCCTAAGGCACTCTATAGCCCCTTTATCCTCTTGGACCTATCCTATCAGAGTAGGTCCATATCCATCTGAAGATTTTTTACCTATGATTATATCACCTCTATCTCCCTCCTCAAATTCTCCTGACCTAAGACCTTTCCTAGGCTAGATGTTGCTAATGTGGAGGTTCTGATATCACCTCTATCTCCCTCTTCAAATTATCCCACTTCTCCACTCGGTAGTATCCCAATAGCTATGGGGGAACTCCAATTTTCCCTACCTCCTTGGTCTCGTAGTGATAATGACCTCCATCACTATCTCAAATCAAACCCATGCCTATCTCCATATTGGGGTTGTCTAGCCCTACTACCACCTCTTTTTTTCTTTGTGAGCAACCTCTTATAAATCTCACTACATAATTAGGCTCATCACCTAGCACCTTTGTATTGGTACTAGAGGGAAGACCCTTTGGGGTATGACTCATTTATACCACCTTCAATATCTGAAGGCTACTCCTACATCATCAACCCTAGGATCCATGTAAGGAGGGTCACATGAATCCACCTCCCACCTAGCTATATTAGGGTCTCTTCTTCCTCTCATTGGATATCGATAAACTCTCATATACTAGTAGTCTCCTAAGTTTGGAATTCCTTGCAAGATCCTAAACTACCATAGGACTCTATAAAATCGATAGAGCTCTGGCTCTCCTCTCTTTGTAGTCATCCACTTGATATTCCTCACTTTGGTTAGCTTATCTTCTTCCTCAACCCATCCTAGGTGTAGATACTAAGGTCACCAAATAACCTAGGTCTCCCTCAGCTCATCTACTACCTGCATTACTAGTGGTATATTCTTGGTGTAGGTCCTTTGGACCCACTCGAGTGATCTAGACCACCTATATGTAGTTGGTCACTATGGTTTGGGTAGTGGTCCTAGTAGTGCATCTGGTATCCACACTATTATGTGCTCCTAGCTCCACACCTAGAGTAATATCATGTAAACTATTCCTATATGTCACTCGTACATGATGTTGTACAACATCTTGTACAAGCAGACCAACACATATGGATCTCATGTGAACCACACTCCCTAGTATAACATGGTTACTACTACACTTGATATCACCTACTAATGTAGCACATCAGAAAGCCCACCACCACCCCGTATAGCATGATCATCAATGGGTCAACTCCATGCTACCCCAGCAGGTCATCTACTACCATCGTTCTCTCTCACACCTAGTGGGTCCATCCTCCTAAAAATAACTTCAATATAGTTATCTACCCTTGCACTCTATAAATAGCTCTTCCCATGATGAGGATGCACAATATTTTCCACCCATCCTCTAGTGTGATAGTCATCTCCCCTATCGATAGCTAGAAGGTCGACAACTTCAAATACCACCTCTTTGTTAGTGTTGCTAGTAGTGCTTTATCCACCTCTGCTCAAGGCATCCTCGTTAGGCGGTCTAGCCTCACCACCTCTGGAGTGTCTCTGTCCTCCCACTCGAGTTCATGAAGCTCCACCTTCAAGGAGCCTAGTCACCACTCATGAATCTCAAGTACGCAAAGCTCCATCCATAACAAAATAAAAATTTAATCAGTATATTTACACATTAAATAATATAATTAAATTAATGCTAGCTTTCTTGCCTCTCTCTTTCCTCATTTTTTCATTTTTCTTTTCTTTTCTTCTTTTCCCTCTCTTCAATGAAATCGTGCCCACATGTATGCACAATTTCATTGGTTTTGCTCCTTTATAGAATCATGCCCCATTTTTTGTAGGCATAATTTTACAAAATCATGTTGAGGTTTTCTTGGGTACAATTTCACCTGCTACTATGAACCAGGATGAAATTATAGTTGGGTCATGAAATACCGCCCGATTTGTATGCAGTAAACCCATTGGATTTAGAAAAAAAATCTAAATTGAAAGCAAAAAATGAAAATTATTTATCAATAAATTGGATTTTTCGATCTTACCTTTGCTCACTCTGTTGTCATGCCAACCTCACCCCTTATGATTTTCAAATGATGCATTGGTAATGCCATATCCAATTTTTATCTAGAGATATTTTTCTCCCTTCTTGCATGGTGAAAATGAAATAGGGTTTTCACCCATTTTCGCTTGTGTACCTATTTTTCTACTTCCTTTTCTTCTTTTTTTATTTATTCATTCTTTTTTTCTTCTAAGTCTGTTGTTTTGAGTTTCATTAGGAATTTGGAATTCCTAATTAAAATCAAAGGGGCACCTTGGCCTAAGATGTATTAATATCCCTAATACCTTTATTTACATGTAAAACAAGAAAGTGTTTAGAATAACACTATTTTTGCACCACCCCTTCTATTCTAAACTAGCTAGCCACTACTTTTCTACTTATTGTATTTTTCTTATAAGAGTCTACATATTTCATTGATGCATTTATTAGACCATAAATACATCAAAGAGGGGGTAAAATGTAGACATAGAAAATTGACCCACTTGAGTGAGTTATTTTCCCTAGGCCCTTAGAGAGACCCTCCAAAATTACCCAAAGCAAGAATAAACCTCTCTTTCCCCTTTTTCCTTCTTTTCCTCCTCTTTTAGTGAAGTCATGATCACCTCCGATGAAGCATGATTTCACCTTGGAGAAATTGTGGTCGACTTTGATAGGGTATGATTTCACCTAATTAGGGTTTTTCCTTAAAAAACCTTAATTTTCCAAGTTGGCATATTTAGACATCAATTCTTCTTAGTTTTTCCACATATTCTTATTTCAAATCCACTCTAAAATAAGGGTTTGAAGTCTTAATTTGAACCAATTGATCTAATCACACCCAATGAATTCAATTTGAGCTCTAGTTCTTGAGATCTTCTCACAAGTTGATAAGTGCTCATTTTTCAAGTGTGAAATATAGTCTATTGAAGCTCTATTTTTTTTTGCATTGGATTGTGTGTCACTACCCTTGGTGGAAAAACATTGAAGCCCTAAGGAGAGATCTACTAGTCAAAGGTCTTCATCCTTCTATCTACATTTTTGCTATTTGGTAGGTCATTTCTATTTGTTTGCATTTGCATATTCAGCTAAATTTATGTTGCTTTGATAATTCATATTTTTTCTATGAAATCATGCTCGTTAATCTCAAGGTGTTATTTTTTCAATATAAGATTCATATTTTCTATGCTTCTATGAAATCATGCTTGGTATTTTTAAGGAACACTTTTATCAGTCTGTAAAATTGTGATTGCTCTATAAGGAGCATGATTTTGCATAAACCATGTTTGGGAGAAACCTACTACCCCAAACCCTAGATATGTGTTATATGTTATATTTAGATCATATAATTGCATTATTTTCGTTGTTCATAATTATGTTCTATTGCATTTTGTTATTCTTGTTCATCTTCCAAAAGTTCAACTTTCGCTATCAAATATTAGCTAAAATGACCTAGGGGGCTTGACTATTGCACCTCCAAATATTGACCATACAACATCCTAAGTAGGTTCCCTAATGCTAATCATATTTTTCAAAGTGTTTGTAAAGCTATTTTTTAGGAATTATAGGAGTCTGGATCAAAGGATATTGTCGGATGAAAGATAAATGTAGGATCAACCATCAGATAAGATAAGTCAACTGATAGATCTATAGGGTATTTGATGCGTGATTTCTATTTTTGTTAAAAACCCTAGATCATAAAATAAAAGGAAAGGAATTTACTTAAAGTTTTTAGGCATTTAAAATATAAAAAGTATTTAGTGTGCATTTAAGGTTAGCATTGTTTGTGCATTTTCCCTTGAAATCTTGCTTGAAGGTTTTCTATTTTGAAATATTAGGATAAAAATTATTCAAAAAAAAAATTGTTCTAGGGTTAGCTCTTATTTTCTTGCACTATGTATTTTTGCATTGTCCTTTATCTTTCATAGCATAAATCTAGAAAGACAAATTATGGGTGATTGTCTTAAACTTAACAAATCAACACATTCCATACCAAACTTGGAGTGAGTCCTTAAACCATTCTTGGTAAATCCTTCCTCCCATTTTTACATTGAGGTGTAGAGAACAACATACCCCCATGGTCATTTCGACTTCCCAATGGATCAAATCGAGAATCATTCATGGTAGGACAATTTTCCTCCTCTATAATCATAGCTGACAATGCACATGAACATGGTATTGTACACCATACATCATACAAAAAACCCAAACAATAACTAGGAAAAAATACTAGAATATTCATAGCTTCTTATATGTAAATACCAAAGCACATACATGCCAAAGAAATAGTCTTAAAAATTAATTAGCCAAAATAATACAAGGCTCTAGTGAGGACATGCTAGAGAAGAGAATAAATGAAAACTCCATACAAGTATAGTTACTCATCTTGGGTATGGCTAGCATTTTTTTTATATGGTGACAAAGAGATAAATATTTATGGGAAAATTTCCCCTTAAAATGTGCATAGGAATTCAAAATTATTTAGTTCAAAATTACTTGAGCTAGTCAAAATCAACAAAAAATGAGCATTGAGGCCTTAGGGATTCATATACATAAATGTCAATGATAGGTTGGATCAATGGTATTTTCATCATGTCATTGATCTACTTCATGTTGGATATCTCCATGATTGTACATCTATAATCCTTCATCACCAATGTCTTAGGTTTGGTGTTTTCCTTAGGTCTGATTGTTGTGTTGTCACTTTAAATTCTCTAGCTATTTCTTGAGGATCTATCTTTAGTTTTGGGATGATATGACTAGAACCATATCATCATCTCTTATCTCATATCTAATCACAATGGGTTGGTAAAAAAAAATTTATGGTAACCAATGCTTGGTTTCCTTTATTCCTTAAATAGGTTCCCTTGGTGAAAATGTTCTTCAATGCACTCCTTAGAGGTTGCAATTGTCACCTTTAGCATTATTTGGAAATATGCCCTTCATAAGAGGTCCATCCCTTATTATTTATCGATATTATAATGATAATAAAAACTACTAGATCCTTGGATTAGGTGAATGCGCCTCTGGGTGTTCTTGTTTTCTTATGTTCTCTATCACTCTATCATCGTGGGTTTTGACGTGGACCTTGCAAGGGCCAAGAAAACTCAAAGCATTTGGAACCTACAAGATGCTAGGATTCTTTTAGTCATTTAATCTCTAGATAACTTTTGAAGGAGAGATGCCTTTCATGTCTACCTTCCCCCTTGGTTACCTCAAGTTGCTCCACTTTCTTCCTCCATGTAATTAGATCCAATCATTTGAGGTCACTAACTGATGATGATTTGTGATCCCACAAAATAAATATGAACACCAGGTGATATATGAGGAATATAGAAAAGTGATACTTCCTACATAATGAAGGGAGAAATCCATGAGCTTTGGATAGGGTCGAGTCTTTATGTAAAGCTCTAAAAAGCATACATCTAGGCTAATTGCAACATGATAAAAAATTTAAAGCTATGAAGCATGTATAACCAAATAAATTGATAAAAAGAAATTTCTCCTTTGTATTAATCAATTTCAAAGCTTGGTTACATATTTTTCCCTCTTATGGATACCAAATTTTGAAGAGTTATACCCAAACTTATTCCAGAATAATAATGCAAAATTAAATGATTTAGAAGAAAATAACAAATCACAAAATACATACACATAGAACACAAGAGATCTATCCTGGCTCACCCAATATGGTATACTCCAACAAAAAAGAGCTACACCTCTTTTTCTATTATTTTTTTTACACCCTTCCCATAATGAGACATTAAAATCAGCATAAAGGAAACTCTTACAACCCTAAACCACAATGTGGTATTAGAATACCGTGGGTACAATACCATGGGCTAAAACCACCCATACCCACTAATCATGGGAATCCCACCAATGCCTCCGAAAATAGCTTCGATAATATCTATGAAAAAATGGGGCCAACTGAAATAAGGGCCTACCGTATAGTACTTCCTCTACAAAGGATGAGACACATCCAATAAATTGATACATGATTACAATCATTTTGAGCCCCAAAATGGGGGTGATGTATTCTACAAGATCTATAGTCCTCCACTAATTTACTTATATGAGGGCTTATTATATGCCTCATTTTATGTCAAGAAGTATGATCTTGATGATGCTCTTGGATACTTGATTGTTATTGTCACCCGCACACAAAGAAACTAGAAAATACATCAATAACACATGATGCCTCTCAATATGAGTCTAGTTTCAATATGAATGCATGAAATAAAGAAAATGCATAAAGATAAGATGAAATGCTTGAAATACTATAAATGAAGCACAAATACTGAATGAAAACAACAAATATATGTAAGATAAAGTGAATTAAATACAAAAACAAAAATATAAAGACTAAATATAGAAAATGCTAAATCAGACCCTAGCCGCTATCAATCAAAGCAATTTGTTCTACTAGCTACTATCAAATTTTGTGGCTAAGCCTAAAAAACACTATTGAAAATAGTGACCGCAAGGTGAAGGATCTTCTCTCTAAATCTCAATATAATATAACTCAATTTTCTACATAATTGATGTTCAAGGATTGCTTGCATCTTGGTGCATGGTTTTACAGTTGAATTTGGCATCAAAATGTATCGATTTGACTCTTGAACATCTAGGTTAATCTCAAGTTAGGGAATCCACCATTTCTAGGCAAACATATGTCATTCTTCAATTGGAAAAGGTCCCACTACACCTAAAATGGATGTTTATTTGCTTCTCAATATAACAAAGCTCCACTATGTGATCAACACATGAATTGAATAGGATTTGCAATCAAAATTTGGGGTCTTTTATAGACACCCAATCCCCTTGCCTTGGCTTCACAAGGAAGCCAAGATCAAGAAGTAGTTACATCTAGGTAGTTGAGAAGATGCATCTAGAAGCTTTGGCCTCCCAACCATTCAAGAATCCATTAGGCATAATAGATTTCACTCAGCTTTGGTAGTGTAAGTTAGTTACAAGGTTAGCCACTATTGATAGGTATGGTTATGGGGAAGTTGAACATATATCACCATTAGTGGTTCGCTCGTAATTACTCTACTTGTCAGTGTCTATGGAGGTAGTCATTGATTTCATCAGTGGCTAGGGCTACACAGGACTAGACTACCCCATATTATTGTTTAAAACCACTTATTAGTCTTGATTAAATTTAAGATCATTCATATGGTCTGCATGGGTGCCCGTATGATTAGTCTCCCAAACATGATGTGTTTTAGGTATCTATAGATACCACTTTTGGGATGCGTTGTAGGAAAACATGATGTTGAGAAAAAATAGACAACCTAAATCCATATTATAGGTTAATTAATATTCATTGATCTGGTCAATATTAGATGCCCAAAAGGGCACATGTCTCAAATTCATTACCTCCGAAAAGTTAGGAACTTGATTAAAGTACAACCTTTCACTTTAGGATTACTTGATCTTGAATATTATTTAGTTCATAAAGGGGCATGTACCTACCTTCATGCTTCAAAAATGACAAGATGTTGTGTAATTAATTTTACTTGATTTAACCCCCAAGAACGGGCATAATTATCTTTGGTAATGATTGTAAGACAAATGCAACTTACATGATTAAGTTTCAAGTGCTTATTTTGATTATAAATTTTGTTATTATGACTACCCCCTCAAGTGATGAGTTGATGATGAAAGGGATAAGTGATGAAAGTTATGAGTCGCTTGACCAAGATTACTGATTTGGAAAGTTCAATATGTTTGCATTTTTTGTAAGGTAGGTCCTATTATAGTTGTGATTTCAACCATTAATAGTAATTGTACATCTCTATCCCATGGAGCAGTACATCCATAATGGCCTTCTTAGAAAATCAAGATGATAACAATTCAATTTAAACATGTGGTGAATCACTATGTTCAATAATCTAATGAAACTTCATAGGAGAAATGAAATGAATACCTCATTGCCATGGAGCAGTCTAGCCTCCATGGTCTTCTTCGGGATTTAAATGAAGACATTTAAATTCAACAATGAGTAATTTGGTTCAAATAGCCTTATGGTAATTTACTCATCCTGTCATATTGTATGGAGCGCAAGTTGCTGCAACCACCAAGTGTATAAAGTAAATAACTAGATACGAGGTATATTTAGAATTTTGTTTTTATTTGATTTTTTTGTAAATTTTATGATTTTATGATGCTTATGTGAAACTTCATAAAAGAAGTGAAATGAACACCTCATTCCCATGGAGCAGTCCAACCACCATGGCCTTCTTTGGGAATGAAGTGCAGATATGTCAATTCCTCTTTGAATAATTTGGTTCAAATGACCTTATGATAATTTACTCATCTTACCATATTGCATGGAGTGCAAGTCACTGCAATCACCAAGTGTAGAGAGTAAATAATTGGATACGAGGCACACTTGAAATTTTTATATATTTGATTTTTTTGTTAATTTTGAAATTTATGATGAGATTTCATAGAAGAAAGGAAATGAATACCTTGTACTCGTGGAGCAGTCTGGCCTCCATGGCCTTCTTTGGGAGTGAAGTGAAGACATTTCAATTCAATGATGAATAATTTGGTTCAAATAGCCTTATGGTAATTTACTCATCCTACCATGTTTCTTGGAGCACAAGTCACTACAACCACCAAGTATAGAGATTAAATAACTAGATATAAGATGTTGAAATTTTGTTGTTATTTGTTTTTTTGTGGATTTTATAATTTGTATGATGCTTATGTGAAACTTCATAAAAGAAGTGAAATGAACGCCTCATTCTTGTGGAGTAGTCTAGCCACCACAGCCTTATTGGGGAGTGAAGAGAAGATATTTCAATTACTCGATGAATACTTTGGTTCAACCTTATGGTAATTTACTCACCTTGCCAGATTGCATGGAGTGCAAGTCCTTGAAGCTACCAAGTGTGTAGAGTAAGTAACTAGATATGAGGCACAGTTGAAATTTTATTTTTATTTAATTTTTTTTGTTAATTTTGAAATTTTTGATGAGATTCCATAGAAGAAATGTGATGAGGCCTAGATAAGCCTCATTTATAGCATGTTTTAAATAGTTAAAACTGCCTAAAACTCTTGTGAATTATCTTATATGCTAGTTAAGTTGATTTAATATGCTCTGTATTAACTGTTTGCATGATTGTAGTGTTAAGGACATTATATTCTGATTTTTAACAGTTCTTGTATAGTTTTATGTTATATTTTCATGCTTAGGTTGACAATAGCATTTCACTAGTCTTATTTTGATAATCATTAAGCATTAGTTTCTCTAAATTTAGCAAATAGTACAAAGACTTATTACTGTGCAGCAAAAAACTGGTTTTTCCATATAAATTCCAGCAAGCTACCAATGAATGGCAAGGCATGGAATTCACATCCAAGGAAGAATGAAGACTATTGCAATCTGATCCTGAGGTTTAATACACATGAGAAATGCAGCTAAAACCATTTTTAGTCAACAAAGTTGGTCATTCTAAAGATCTTCGAAATGAACACAGTGTCTTCGGAATGAACAGATATCTTTGGAATGAGAAAAACATAGTGTCTTCGAAATGAGAATTGCAGTATCTTCGAAATGAGCAGATCTTCAGAATGAGAATTGCAGTATCTTCGGAATGAGCGGATCTTCGGAATGAGAATTGCAGTATCTTCGGAATGAGCCACTTATCTTCGAAATGAAAATAGAATGTACTTTTTGACTTGTTGACTGACTTTTGGTGGTGAAAAAGGGGATAATAAGGTTGAGAAAGTTAAGGGAAAATATATCCCATATAACTTTGCCGTCCTTGCCATCCAAAGCCACCATTTATGGAAGAGATCAAATTGATCCTCTTCTAGGATAAACCCAGGAAATTCTACAAGATATCAGGAACAGCATATTTTCTATTTGTAATTAGATTTTAGGCATCTATAAAAAATAGCTCCCATAAAGGTTGAGCTATTAGGAAGAATATTAGATATTAGAAATATTATATTAGAGATTAGACATATTAGAGATAATAGACCTGTAACAGATTTTAGCATAATTGTAATTATGTTTTTGAAGCAATAAAAGTGCAGTTTCATTCCATTTATTTTGTTATGTCTGAGTGTGATTAAGACTTAGAGAAGAAATTATACCTTCTTCTGGAAAAGGAGGCCGACCACTTTCAAATCTAGGAGAAGGACTAACAGACAAGTTTTCAGTCCTAATTTTGCTGTAGTAGAATAAGTAGTGGAACTTGTCAATTTCAGCATTTTGTGGTATTTGATTTCTGTTTTAGTTTTTATCCATCTATTTCACATTTGTGATGTAATTAGCAATAGATATAATCAGTTTCTTTATTTTTCAGTAATTTTCCAATTCCTTGCAATTTACATTTCCAGCAATTTACAAGTTTTCTATAATTTCCTGCATTCTTGTTTTTGTTGTCAAACATTGCACAGAAGATTGACGACCTTCTGTTTCAGAGTATTGACAAAATTTGATTACTTGTTTTATCTCATAATTGCAAAAGTAAATAGGTTTCTCATTTAGCAACTGTAATTAGGATTTTCCTTCTGCAAATCAATTAAGTCTCAATTTAGCAATTGTAATTAGGACTTTATTTCTGCAGACAGTAATTAGTTTTTCATTCTTGCAAATAGATTAAAGTTAAATTTATGCAATTTAGGGATAGAAGTGACACAAATCCCCCACACAATCAATCCTACCAATAAAGACCTGCTGCTCCTAAATTAGCTACAATGCAACTCTATTTGAATTTTCTATCGTAAATAGCCTTGGATACCACCCCGGATTGATAAGATCTTTGAGATTTAATGATAGTATAATGACTACTCATCATTTTGGTGCCATTTTCGGGGAAAACGGTGTTGTTAGAAGGTGAAAAGTAGTCCAATAATTATTAAATATGCTAAGTTGTGAATTTTAGAGTAAAATCTGAATGTAATGACTGGTATAAGTAATTGTTATTGATAAATTGTATTTTAGTCTATTTAGGAAATAAGCAAGAAACCACAAGAAGAAAAATTTCACAAGAGGTTGAAATTATGTCAAAAATGTCTAAAGTTTTTACTTCCAAAAATGTTGGAATTTTCAAAGAATCCCAATCATCCACTTCCAGCACTGCAAGATCCTTTGAGAAATCATTACAAGAAAGAAAATTAAGTAGTTCAACACTATTTTCTCTTGACAAATCCATACAATCAAGAAAATTTGACAAGATTTACAATTGTTTTTGGGAACCTACAATGGAAGGCTCACAAGAGAATCAAGGTAGAGCCAACAATGTGCTCCACCCTAGTGCAACTAGTGCACCTCCCGTAACTTTTCAAAATCCCATCCAACTAGATCTTAATCAAAATGCTCCCATGAAGGTCATTTCTCCTGCAGTATTACCAAATTTCAAGGGAATTACATCCGAAGATCCTGATATGTTTTTGTTTGAGTTTAAAATTGTATGTCAAGATCATGATTACACTAATGACAATCAAAAGCTCAAACTATTTCCTTCCACTCTTAAAGAGTTAGCTCTACGATGGTTTATCACCTTAGCACCTGACTCAATTAGAACTTGGGATGAGATGGAAAACATATTCTTGGAGAGATACCAAGAATATTGTCAAGTCAAGAATCAAAATGATGAAATTCTTACAATGAAACAAGAGGAAAATGAAATCTTAGAAGATTATATAGACAAATTTTCTTTTATTCATAATAGATGTGGAAGTGTTGAACCTGAAATTTGCAAAGTCATATTCTTAAGGGGACTACAAGATGAATCTAGGGATGCATTGGATATCTTGGGAAGAGGAGATACAAATGCACTTAAATTTGAGAAAATTATTAAACTCTATAAAAATTACTCTCATTCAAGGCATAGAAAACATAGAATTGGTAATGAAAAACATGATTTGAAAGAATGCATAAAAGAGGCTGATGTTTTAGTACATGATAGAAAATTAGATGAAAAAAATGAATCTATTGAATCTTCGGCCATCTATTGTTCGGAATGTAAAAAGCAACACTCTCTTCATGATTGTCCTTTGAACAAAATATTTATACCTGCTACATGTAGCATTTGTCAATTAGGACACCCCACAGATCAGTGTAGTTTATTGCCAGAACTTAAAAGTGTCTTTGAAAAACAGTCTCAACCTATGAAAAAAACCAATTTTGTAGGACAAGGACAAGGGAATAATTTTCATAAATTTCCATATCATAATGCTTCTCAATTTCTTGCACATTGGGGAAATAATCCTTGGTATATGCCATGGTCTGCTTCAGGTCCACTTCAACAATGTTGGAGTCAACCACCATGGGCATACTCCCAAGCATGGTCTCAACATGGATGGATGCAACAACAATGGAATCAACAACATCCACCATGATTGCAGCCAAAATTACAGGGATATCAATGGGTACAACATAAAAATCTGTACAAAGGGCAGCAACATTTTCAAAAACAAAAATCAAATTTGTTGTCTAATTATATCCATAATTTCAATCATGGACAACAACAACAAAAAAAATTGAAACAACCTCTGTTTTCAACTCAACCTGTGGTCAGTCCAAATCATGCTAAACAGGTAACCCCTGTCTCTGTGGTTGAATCAAAAAATACATCCCTAATAAATGTTAGTGACTATGTTAAAACTCAGTTGTGTTCAGGTGAACCATTGCTTGAACCTATTCCACTTATCAGTGTAGAAAGTGAAGTTAAAAATAATGAACATGAAAACAAATCCACACTACAACATCAAGAAGAACAAGATACCTCATCAAATAAAGTATCATATTTTGAACAGTCTAAAATTTCAAAAACAACATCTTCACAATCAGATTTGATAAAGGAATTAGAACATTTAACTGTTACAATCCCTTTACCTCAATTTGTACCAATCATTAATAGGATTGTTCAAGAAATGTGTTTTAGAAAACCAAAAAAAAAGAAGAAAGTATATCCTAAAACCATACAAAAAGGTGGAAAATTAGTTAACTTGCTTTTAGGTAAACTTATTACACCTAAGTATGATTGTACAGAAATCCCATAGTTTCTTAGAACACATAAGGAAAATGAAAAGAATACTTTAGTTTTGGCCTCCATTGGTATAAATAAAAATGTTTCTCCAAGAACCAATTCAAATAAGCCTGGTACAAAACAAACTAAAACATAGCCAAAACAACCTTTGAACAATAATAGTTGGTTGACTAAAAACCAAGGAGCAAATTTGTTTGATATATTGGTGCAACATCCTAATGCTTTACTAACATTTTATGCATCTTTAACAATTGGCATTAAGTTGTTGCAGGTACAAAAAAAAAACAAATTTTGCAGTTGAATGCATTTGATGAACTTTGGTTGGAAGCACTTCACCAAATAGAGTTCACTAAAAAAAATGGAAAATGTGGCATGATGATCACATTAAGAGCAGTAAGGATGAACCAGGGGAGTTTGAGAATGAAGTTGTTCAACTTTCTTTAGTTGATGATGTAAGGAGGATATTAGTGGTGAATGGACATCTTTTACAGTTGTACCATAAACCACTAACAAAGGTGGAATTTGCTAGGTATTTCACATAGTTACATTTGATAGAAGAGACTTCTTCTGATGAAGATTCCAAATGATCATATCTTTGAATCTTAAAAATAAAAATAAAAAAAATTAGAAAAAAATAGAAAACAAAAAGATGAATAATTTTTGGCTGTGAATTTCTTCATGGACATGATTTCAGGGAAGTCATGAATTCCTTCACGGGAACAATCAGAATCAAAACGACAAAAAGAAAAAAAAAAGAGAGAAAAGGAGAGGTTAAAGAAAAAAGAAAAGAAAAAAAAAAAGAGAGAGAAAAATGAATAGCTCAGCAGTGAAAACCTTTTCTAAGGCGCTACTGAGTTGGTATGCATGAAAACCAGTTTTCTGGCATGCATAACCTTAAAATTTTTTATTCACCATTGTACAAATTCACCAGCTGCACTTGTTTTTGAAGTGTTGCAGGAAGCCTCAGTAGAATATCAACAAAAACAAACATCTTTCAAAACTTGCATTAACTTGTTTTAACCAGGTATATATGTTTCTTGCACTTTTATCATTGTAAATATTTGATATATAGTATATGACAATTAACCATTAGTATAAAAGTGTTCATAAGAGTTGGCATAAACAAAACATGCTTGGAGAAAGAGAAAAATGTTGGTTTCTGCTATGTCTTCAGATTGACTGATGTATCTTCAAATAACCGTGGTATCTTTAGAATGAAGGTTTGTCTTTAGAATGAAGGTGTGTCTTCGGAATGAAGGTTTGTCTTCAGAATGAAGGTTTGTATTTAGAATGAAGGTGTGTCTTCAGAATGAAGGTTTGTCTTCGGAATGAAGGTGTGTCTTTGGAATGAAGGTTTGTCTTCAAAATGAAGGTTTGTCTTCAAAATGAAGGTTTGTCTTCGGAATGAAGGTGTGTCTTCAAAATGAAGGTTTATCTTCGGAATGAGGTTATCTTCAAATTAAATGCCCATCTTAGTCTTCAAAATGAAACATAATCTTCGAAATGAATATTTAACAAACATGCCACCACCATTCATTTATAATAACCACTCATGTGGGAAAATTTGCATGTAGAATGGACAAGCTAAAAATAGTAAAGAAAATTTGATGGCAAGGATGTCCAATGATTAATGGCCAGGTTTTTAGAGCACAGAATAAGGAAGTGTGCCATATTTTCTTTCCGAAGACATATTTGCTAATGATTACAAGAAAAAAAAATTATTATTCTTTCTAAAGAAGAACAAGAGCAACCCTGTAGCAACCAAAAATTAGTGACCTAACAAATGTTGTAGATGTTGTTGCAGAAGAAGAAACAACTGCTGCAGAGGTTATTGCAGAAGAAGAAATAGCTGCTATAGAGGCTGTTGTAGAAGAAGAAATAGGAACTACTACAGAGGCTATTGAAAAAAAAAGAAATGCACCCAGCAGCAGCAGCAACAGAACCATCAAACTCACAGACTAAGAAAAGAGGGTCTGAAACTAATAGCAAAAAAAAATAAAATAGAAGAGGGTTCATTTTTCTAAAGATGTTATTTATCTGTCATAATAGAAGAGTGAAGTTCCTAGTGAAGATCTTGAAGCTATCCCTACAGCCCCTATTACCACAAGAAAATAGGGCAAGAAGAGAAAATATACATTAAGGACTAGGAGGTTTGCAAAACTCCAAAAAAAAGGGATAAAAGAACAAATGATTGAAGAGAAGACCATACAGGATAGCCATGATGTCATAGAAGTGCAACAAGCCATTGAGAATTTGGATGTAAGCATATATAATTTCATGGAACCTCCTATACATGAGTAGGGGTCTGAAGTAGAGGATGAAATCATTGTTGAGCAGCAAACTGTAGTTGATTTGTCAGTATTAGGTTCTAAGTCAAATGAAGAAGAGGATTTGGACATCACAAAACAACTGAGAGTAGCCAAGAGTGTTATAAAAATACAAATGAGATGGATTGAGGAAAGAAAAAATGTTATTGAAAAACATGAAAATAAAATTAGAGAATTATAGCAGAAAGTGGAATTCTCAATCCAGAAAAATACCTTTATGCAACATTATTGGGTAGGTCTCAAATTTAGGCCTCCAACCATCATTACTCTGGTTCCATCCTATTTTGAAGAGGATTCCCAACCAGATGATAAGTTTGAAGAATGACTCAGAAACCTTCATGAGAAATTACACAGGCACTAAATTGTTCTATGAAACATGGAATATGAGTATGGACATTTGTGACTCCATAGCCCACTGCAATGCATGAGGGCCTACATTAATATAAGTTGGGGGGGATGATGAGGCCTGGATAAGCCTCATTTATAGCATGTTTTAAATAGTTAAAACTGCCTAAAATTGCCTAAAACTCTTGTGAATTATCTTATATGCTAGTTAAGTTGATTTAATATGCTCTGTATTAACTGTTTGCATGATTGCAATGTTAAGGACATTATATTCTATCTTTTAATAGTTCTTGTATAGTTTTATGTTATATTTTCATGCTTAGGTTGACAGCAGCATTTCACTAGTCTTATTTTGATAATCATTAAGCATTAGTTTCTCTAAATTTAGCAAATAGTACAAAGACTTATTACTGTGCAACAAAAAACTGGTTTTTCCATATAAATTCCAGCAAGCTACCAATGAATGGCAAGGCATGGAATTCACATCCAAGGAAGAATGAAGACTATTGCAATATGATCCTAAGGTCTAATACACCTAAGAAATTTAGCCAAAACCATTTGGAGTCAACATAGTTGGTCATTCTAAAGATCTTCGAAATGAACACAGTGTCTTCGGAATGAACAGATATCTTCGGAATGAGAAAAACACAGTGTCTTCAGAATGATAATTGCAGTATCTTAAAAATGAGCGGATCTTCAGATTGAGCGGATCTTCTAAATGAGAATTGCAGTATCTTCAGAATGAACCACTTATCTTTGGAATGAAAGCAGAATGTACTTTTTGACTTGTTGACTGACTTTTGACAGTGAAAAATGGGATAATAAGGTTGAGAAAGTTAAGGGAAAATATCTCCCATATAAATTTGCCATCCTTGCCATCCAAATCCACCATTTATGGAAGAGATCAAATTGATCCTCTTCTAGGATAAACCCAGGAAATTCTGCAGGATATCAGGAACAACATATTTTCTATTTGTAATTAGATTTTAGGCATCTATAAAAGATAGCTCCTGTATAGGTTGAGCTATTAGGAAGAAGATTAGATATTAGAAATATTAGATTAGAGATTAGACATATTAGAGATAATAGACCTATAACAGATTGCAGATCTGTAACAGATTTTAACAGAATTGTAATTATGTTTCTGAAGCAATAAAAGTGCAGTTTCATTCCATTTATTTTGTTATGTCTGAGTGTGAGTAAGACGTAGAGAAAAAATTATACCTTCTTCTGGAAAAGGAGGCTGGCCACTTTCAAATCTAGGAGAAGGACTAACAAACAGGTTTTTAGTCCTGATTTTGCTGCAACAGAATAAGTAGTGGAACTTGTCAATTTCAGCATTTTGTGGTATTTGATTTCTGTTTTAGTTTTTATCCATCTATTTCACATTTGTGATGTAATTAGCAATAGATATAATCAGTTTCTTTATTTTTCAATAATTTTCCAATTCCCTGCAATTTACATTTCCAACAATTTACAAGTTTTCTATAATTTTCTACATTCTTGTTTTTGTTGTCAAACACTGCACAAAAGATTGATGACCTTTTGTTTCAGAGTATTGACAGAAGTTGATTACTTGTTTTATCTCATCATTGCAAAAGTAAATAGGTTTCTCATTTAGAAACTGTAATTAGGATTTTCCTTCTACAAATAAATTAAGTCTCAATTTAGCAATTGTAATTAGGACTTTATTTCTACAGACATCAATTAGTTTTTCACTCTTGCAAATAGATTAAAGTTAAATTTATGCAATTTAGGGATATAAGTGACACAAACCCCCCACACAATCAATCCTACCAATAAAGACCTGTTGCTCCTAAATGAGCTAAAATGCAACTCTGTTTGAACTTTCTATCATAAATAGCCTTGGACACCACCCTGGATTGATAAGATATTTGAGATTTAATGATGGTATAATGACTACTCATCAAAAGGAAATGAATACCACATTCCTGTGGATCATTCCGACCACCATGGCCTTCTTGGGGAGTGAAGTGAAGATATTTCAATTCAACGATGAATAATTTGGTTCAAATAGCCTTATGGTAATTTACTCATCCTACCGGATTGCATGGAGCACAAGTCACTACAACCGCCAAGTGTAGAGAGTAAATAATTGGATACGAGGTATATTTAAATTTTTTATTTATTTTTATATATGCATTAATGGATGTAATGCCTAAATTATTATGTGATTACGCTAGATGTATGCAATGTGTTGATGACATGCACTAGCTAGATGATAGATATATTCTTAGATGCTATGAGCTAAATGTGTAGGTACACTATTATGTATGCATATATATGGATGCAATGATTTATGTTAAATGAATTAATTGTATGAAGATGATCTAATGCAAATAAACCTGTATGCTTTAATCCTGTAAAATATATAGAATGAATCTAATATTTGTTTAACAAAATAACGGGTGACACCACAAAATGTATGAAAATTGTGAATGAAAATGATAATTTTTATCATAATAATTAATCATTTAGGCACATGTGTGTGAAATGAGATGACGTGATATGTATGGGATTTCCTTATAAGCTTCTACAAATTAAAATATATGCACAAAATAGTTAGTTTCCGTATAAATATCATTGTTGATATCCATCCAGTATCTATCTTATTTCATGAACACCCCTTAATAAACAAAACCTCATAAGGAAAATTGTGATTTATTGATGAGATGATTTGTTGCTATAAGGTATTTTTGAGGTTTTCCATGAGACTCAAACACCCTAATGGATTTATCAAAATTTGTATAATGACTACAAAATACTCCTAAAAGATAAAATATTTTGTTATGAAGACCAAGTTATTCATTATACCCATGTATGCAAATGAATATATTATATGAAACACACAACTACCTCATTGTCAAGTGAGATTTATTCAGCCCATTATTGTAATGAGTATCACCAAATTTTCATCATTATCCTAATTTTGAATGTAGTTGGACTAGACTACTAGGTAATACAGACCACCTAAAGCTAGCTCATTTGTAAATTGCTTAAAACTACCCCATTTCTAGGCAAGATTCATTCATCCCATTGTTGTAATTAGGATCACTCAATGTTTTTCGAGTACTGACCATTCGAGGGATTCAAGCTCTTCATCCCCTTCTTTTATTTTGATTTCTTGGGATACTTGCTCATGCTTGGTGATGAAAATTATTGTTTATTTTGTATTTATTTTTTTCGTGAGCAAGGGATTTTCTTAGTGATGAAAAACATTATTTATTTTGCTTTGATTTGGAAATTTTCTCATTTGTATGAAAGCAAGGGATTTCTTTGGGTAGGGGGAGCTTGTCCTTTTGCCAATGATTAGCATCCTAGACCATGCACATTACAATATGAGCAATTACAAACCTTTTACTTAAGGTTTCTAGGACCACTTTGTAGTGTTTATCCTTGTTCAAAGTAGGATTGTTAATGTTTAAATTATGATAGGATTTTGATATATGTAAGGTACTATCAAAACTAGACCTCATATCCAAAAGAAAATATAGCTTTCTACAAAATCTCAAAAGATAACTAGGTATCGTTGAATGACCAAAAAACCCTAGTATATTCCTTATAACAACTGATGAGGTTGTATTGAAAAACATAATTACTCATAGGGGATGATGGAGGATGATGATTTAAGGATGCATGATTAGCATACAAACATGGTATAATTTGTAGGATTGTAAACACAACCTATACTAATGCAAGTGCAATGAATAAAAATATCTAAATTAAATGCAATTAAATGAATGCATATGATGCAATACAAAATGCAAAAAAAAAATCGTATTTTTGATGTTTGACAATGTTTGTGAATTTTATTGCTTTATGATTTGTTTAGATTTTTATTTTTTAGATTATTTTTGAATTTTTGAATTATGTATGAAACACATTTAGGTGAATAATGTTGAGAGGTTCAATCTCTTCAACACCTTTTAGCGATGTTAGACGATAATTCCTAGGTCCAATATTCTCTAAAATGTTGAATGGAACCAACCAATTGGCCACAAATTTGTCTTGTAGATGGGGTAGGAAGTTTGAGTTATGTTGATTTTATTTAAGTAAAATATCCCCAACCTTAAATTCCCTTGGGCAGACTTTGTTGTTATAAGCTCATTTTAGCCGATCTTGATAAACGCAAAGACGCTCAAGGGCATTTACCTGATGGTCATCAAGAAGCATCAATTGATCTAGGTGATCTTGTTATGTAGTTTCATCATCAATGAAATCTTTTAATGCGATGTGCAATGATGGAATTTCTAATTCCAATGGCATGATGGCCTCAGTACCATAAACTAGTGAGAACAGGTTGCCCCTATGGCTATTTATATACTAGTTTGATAGGCCTATAATGCAAGAGGTAGTTTAAGGTGCCAATCCTTATGATTTTCCTATACCATTTTCTTTAAAATGGTTATCACTATTTTTTTTGAGGCCTTTTCTTACCCATTTGCTTATGGATAATAAGGAGTTGCAAAATTTTACTGAATATTATACTTGGGCATTAAAGCCATTATAGTTTTATTTTTGAATGAAGTTCAATTATCCAAAATTATTTTGGATGGTATCCCAAAATGATATATTATAATATGGAGTATTAACTCCACAATACATGCTCCTATAATTATAGTTAAAGGGATTTTTTCCACCCACTTGGTGAAATACTCAGTGGTCATTATGATAAATATGGGTTGGCTTGACGATGGGGGAGAGATATTACCAATTAGGTCTAAATCCCACTGAGAAAATGACCAATCCAATTGAATGGGTTGTAACACCTATGATGGCAAGTGCATAATATTAGCATGGTGCTTGCATTTGATGCATTTCATGACATACACACATAAATCCTTTTCCATTATGGGCCAATAATATCCCATTCAAAGGATGCACTTAATGATGGACATGCCACTAAAATTACCATTGCATGTACCATCATGAGCTTGTGAAATCACCCAAGCTGATTCTTGGAGCTCAAGGTAACAAATAAGAATTCCATCGTAGCTACGATGACACAAGATATCACCTATCAAGACATATCTGGTAACTTTTTGTTTGAATGCTCTTTTGGCAGCATGCAACAATTCCTGTGGTATTATTCTAAGCTTAAATAAATCATGTAATGGGGCTAACCATTATTGATAAGTAATAGCTTTTACTGAATAAATGGATTATTCCTGTTGTGATTCAAGTTGCACAAATGTATATTAGGATACAATATTATGGAGAATAGTAGTACCATTCTCCACAAGACCCTCCAAGATCAAATACCCCTATGACACCTTCATTAGAAAGTCTCTAGATTTATAGAACCATTCATGGTTTCGTTCTGTAGACACCTAAAATACATCATGTTTAGGAGACTACTCATATGGGCACATCTAAAGACCATATGACTAATCTTGGACCTCTCCAAGAACTAGAAGTGGTCCTAACCACTCATAAGGGATAGTTCTGGCCCATTTAAGCTCAACTACTATCGATCATAGCAGTCACTGCTAACCATTGTTGTGGACAACAAATAGCACTAAAACACAAACTAGCCATAAATGAAGGCCCAAATCATGGATAATTATTGTAATTGCATTATTGTGAGCAATTTTTTGGCATGGATCTCTCAAAGCTCCTCTTGACTACCACTTCAATGCAAATATGTAATTGAGCCTTCCCCTCCAATGACTAGTTACATGTAGATCTGGATCTGGGAGGTCTACATATGCATCCTCCCAAGAAAAATAAAGGATCCTAAATATCATAAATTTTTATTTAGTGGAGCCCTAGCTAACTAAAGAGTGATTCTATACCCCTTTTAGGAGTAGCGAAACACTGTTCTATTGAGTGACAACTACGATCCATACAAGCATTTAGATCAAGATGTTATTCACTACCAAATAGTGTACAAACACATATGTGACCCTTGGACATCAATTTAGATGAGGAATCGAGTGCCCCAACCTCAAATTCTTGAGGTAAAAGCTATAGGTTGTGGCCACTATCTTCGATAGTGGCCTACAATCACAGTTTACCTAAGCAATAGCGGCCATGGTCTAAGGCATTATTTTCTAAGTTTTAGCATAGATATTTCATTTTTTATATTTTATCAATTAATTTT
The DNA here is from genome assembly GCA_028583015.1 of Wollemia nobilis. Taxonomy (NCBI): domain Eukaryota; kingdom Viridiplantae; phylum Streptophyta; class Pinopsida; order Araucariales; family Araucariaceae; genus Wollemia; species Wollemia nobilis. The sequence continues at coordinate 1,205,518 of JAQPPZ010000599.1, forward strand.
AGCATAGATCTATATTTATTAATGTGTTCCCATGATGATTTCTAAGTTATCAACATATTCTTGCTTAGTTTTGCTTCATTATGCTTTTACTATGATTTTATATCATTCTTTGTAGATCTACTAATAAAGCCTCATCCTAAGAGGCCACATATGCTACTGATAATTTGCTAATGTTTCTTGTACGTAGGTTACAGGTTCTAGGACCAAGTCAAAGCATTCAAAGTGTTAGATCCCTCTAGGAAAGCGAAGGAGAAGAAGGCATTAGTAAGCCCTTGTACAAGTTTGTGTACGAATCTGAGAGGCCTACAGAGTGCACCATCCCCTTTGCAAGGGGCCCATATCTGCTTGTAATCATTGTATCAAATGTGGTATCCCTAAGAGGGACCAATCTATAACTAAAGTTTCAAATGAATTAATAAAATAGATATCGTGTTTTGTTAATTCATTGTATTTCACACTTTCATAGTTTTGTGCTTTATATGATGATGCAAGTAGATTAGGTGTACACTTCTTAGGATCATACAGATGGAGACCACAGTGGGACCTCTACCTGGTTTTCTATTTTCAATTGGTTTGCTGATGTTTTATGTATTTTCTATTTGTAGGTATGGCCACTCTATGTGACAATGGCTAGCAGACAGAGGCTAATTTTGAAGACAATGGCTAGTAGTGGCTGCTCTGAGTGACAATGACCAATAGAAAATCAACAGCATAGGCTAGCTTGTGCTTCATCAGATGTGGATTTTAGGTTGGGATAACTCTCTGCTATTTTTTCTTTCTTTGTATGTAATTTTTTTCCAAAATACATTAGGAAAAATATCATTTAATTAGGAAAACATAGAAAAATATTAAAATAAAAATGCATAAAGCTTCTTAGTTTTCTTCTAGTCACTTCTAGGAACAATGAACCTCTGTTTTTAGATCAGCCCTAGTATCTAGAGGTCTAGGTTTTGTTTGTAGAGCTTGCTTACATGGGGCCCAGCTAGAGGCCATTATTTCATAAAGTAGAAATGCATTCTCTAAAATTCATGAAATCACTTAGACATGCATTTTTTAAAAATAAAAATTTTTCTTTTTAGGCATGTAAAAACAAAAAGCATGAGTGCTTCTTGATGCATTCATTTACTTTATGCAAAAGTATAAAAATAACATCCACACACCACAATTCAACGAAACTCTAGTAAGTTGGACGTCATCCCCAACCACTAGTAGAATTCAATGATGGTGGCTTTCATCTCCACCCATTGTCTCAAATCCCATGAACCTTTTTATTGGCCAATACTGATTTCTAATATTCATCATAACCTATGGGATATAGCACGTATTTCTCTTTTGGGAGGTATATCATCGGGTAAACTAGATGAGAACCGAGAGGACCTATGCTCCCTAATTGGCTATGGACTTCATCACCACACCTCTTGGTTGGATAAGGTGACCATGACTTTCATTGTCGGTTGTCGATAGGTAAGCATACAAGTGAAATCCCTTTAACTATTCTAGTATTAAATAAACAAATTTAAAACACGATGATAATAGTCTAAGATATCAACAAATATAAAACACACTAAAAAAAGTTCTTAGGACACACATTTAATCCGTAAAAGAGATAATCATATTGTCTACTTTGTGTGTTTCTTTATTGTTTGGGTAATCAACCTAAGATCCTTGATCTAGGACAAAACCCTAACCCTATTTTTATTTAAAAAAATCTACTTTTTTATTCTGCATCCAATGGATCAAGAATCATGCAAATCAGAGCTATAACAAAAAAGTTATTTTGGTTTTATGATTACTCTATTTCTGAAGCCGAAAATAGGGAAAAATTGCACTAAAATAGTCATAAAATGGGCTAGACAACTCCAAAATTTATGAAATTTATTTTTTTGTCTTAGTTAGCCCCTTGTGCACCTCTCACAAAAATTTTGAGTCCTAACTCTTCATGCTTCAAAATTTTCCAAAAATTCCTAAAAGTGGGCATTTCCCCATGAGCCCCGGTTGGCCAATTATTTCAAAAATACAAAATTTTGACCTAAAAGTCACTTTTTGGATTCATAGCCCATTGTGATCAGCTCATCATGTTGATAATTTTGGTATATAACACCCATGACCCTTTTTGGAAGTCAAATATTTCTTCAGTGTGGGTTTCCTTCAGGGTTTGCCTTATTAGCACCTCATGACAATTATGCATATCCAAAATCAATCATGAGCTAGTAAAGAAAAAAACTTATGGAGATGACCTGAATACCTCTAATATTCTCCTAATAATATCACCATTCTTGCACAACACCTTGGTAGTTGTCGCACCGACTATTCTTCGGAGGATATCATCATTCCTGCACGACGCCCTGATAGTCATAACAAAGCCACTTCATCACATAGGGGATCTACCAATCAAAGTGATAGGGTTTCCACATACATGGTAGGATTTGACATAGTTGAAACACCCTATAGTGATATGGAAAGCCATCAGCCTTATACAACGGATCACCCAGATTGGTTGCCTAGGCCTACCATTAGCCTAAAAGAGCAATTTATCCAAGCTCAATTGGAGGACTTGCACTATGTGGGAGAAGTTTTTTAAATTCCCCATAAAATTTATACTACTTCTACTCATGGAAGTGTGGAACATAGGTCATTACACAAAAACCAAGTCACCCTGATAGACAAGGGCAAAACCATGGTAGGAGCTTCTTCAAGGGGTATCTCCATTAAGACCCCTCGTACGGAGTTACATAGTTGTGGAAATTCGATGGTAGACCAATATAACTATGTACATAGGTTATCTGATGCACTGTGTGTAGAGCAAGAGAGCCTAGAAACCCTTGAACAAAATGAGGTATGACAAAGATGGCGCTAATGAGTGTATGAATAGTGCCTAAGGGATCAACATACCTTAGAACAAAGGGAACATGAAGAACAATCATGCAGGATAATTCTTTAAGAGGTATCCATGCTTGGTACACATAGGCAAAAAATCAACACGATGTGCCCTGCGCATCATCAATAGTTACCTCCTAGGTAGGTAGATAGTCGTTCTCCTAAAAAAGTAGACAAACCCCTTGCTATCAATAATCAACAAGATGATATATCCAAAGATCCCTTACCTAGTCTTGAGGTCAAGGAAGATCAAATAAAGTAGGTGAATGAGGTGTGCATAGCCTCACCTAATGAGGATATTATCAGCATGGTCAATGTCACAATAGGGAAGGAGGAACTCCCTAACCAGTCTGTACCATTACTGAACCAAATCAACACCAATCATACATCACAATCCTCACAACAATTGAATTCCATTACACCATGTGAGGACCCTATAATTACATTTCATAAACAAGAAGTTAAACCAATCCTTGTTAATGAATTTGATCCACCATTACACATTATAGCTAGCATTAATCAAATTTCATACAAGCGAGTTTTGGTTGATACTGGTTCATCCATCAATATCATCACTACCATTGCATTGAGACATCTCAACATTCCACCTTCCCACATTAGAGCATCTACCTTCATTTTGCAAGCCTTTAATGATGTGGAATCTCCCACAGTAGGCACAATAGTCCTCCCCATTGAAGTGGGACAAAAGACCATTCCTATATTGTGCTACATCTTAGAGGGTCCAAGATAGTATAACATACTTCTAGGAAGGCCTTGGATAAGAACCATGGAGTGCATACCATCTGTAATGCATCAGTGCATTAAGTACATTCATGCAAATAAGGTCCATGTAGTTGAGGTTGACACAGACCCCTTTAGGTATTATAAACCAGTGGACCATTTGCAGGAGCCTATTATGTCACCCACACATATGAAAATTAAACCTAGTGATGTTATCCATATTTTGGATGCAATCCCATGGTTTGCTGTGAAGTTGTCTTCACCACCACCATCACTAGGGTTTTCACCCATTACACCTCCATCCTCGATCTCTCCAAGCAATGAGAAATCGACGAAGATAACCACATAGATGCTCATAGCTATCTCGAACATGTCATTAGAGGACTCTCTTACTCCTATCAAAGGGGAAGAACCTATTGTGGTTATGGATAAATAAAATCATGTCATACCATATTCATCCACCACATCAAATGTCACATCTCAGTTGGATGAGATTGAATTCAAAGAACATATAGAGGAAAACACTATGTTTATGCCTATCATTGAGTCCATTGAGGATTTAGGTCGACTGCCTATTGAGTCGCTACCTATTGATCCCATCCTTGATTCTTCACCTGAACATGAGGAAATACAAGTTGCCACAATTGAAATAGAACAACTTCAACAAGTTGAGGAGTCACCCACAACTCATCCAAATTTTGAAGTGCCCTCGCATGAGTTTGTGGGAATGGTTAACATTAAGTCAGAGGACCAAGTGACTCTAAGGTAGATAAAATAAGATATGGTGCAATAAGATGTTGCTTCCACATTGAAGGGGTCAAAACCATTGGTATTAGTCAAATCTGAATCACTTCTCATGGTGCCTCCTCAAGAAAAATAATAGGTGTTTCCCCCACATTAGACTAGGGGTACCAAAGCTAACACAGTTCAACACCACAAAGTAAAATAAAAATATGAACTGAGTCATAAACATAAGCATATGGATACCACCAATGAAGTGGAGCATCATGAAGCATCCACATCATATCAAATGAACATAATGGGTGATATATAGTTACCTGGTGGATCTTTAGCACCCAACCTCATGCCTCCTTCAATCAATAATGATATTCCAAGTGCATCACTAGAAATACACATGAAAGCTTTGTCAGTCTTGGAGCATATGCAAGATCACATTTATAATATTGAGGCACAAATGGAGCAACAAAATGAGGTACTGCAATGTATCTTGATCCAACTTGAGAGATGAGAAGTACAAAAGCAACCCACATCTGAGGTTGAACCACCTCATGTTCAACCACAAGAAAATCCTCAACCAGAGCAAGTGTCAAATCGAACAGCCCAACAACCTAGAAAGTATCCCTCCTTGCCTGAGATTGTTATATAAATTTTAATTTATTATGTGCTGAAAATACCATCACTTTACCTGAGGTTCACCAGTTAAATCCAAATCATCCAAAACCCCAAGGGTATGAGGAAGAGTTACACTGTCTATATCATAGACAAAATGGTCATGATATTCAATCATGTCAAGGTTTCAAAGCCATAGTATACAACATGCTTGAAAAAAAGTAGCTTTAGATTCTCAACCAAAAAGTGACCATATTTAGTAATCCATCCCTTCACCCAAAAATAAAGAGGATCCCCCCTAAGCTAGCAATTGAAATACATAGGACTCAACCTAGTCATCAAACTAAGCCAGTACAAGTGGAGCACCCAAAATAACATCAATGCATTTGGACTCCTTTAAATGAGTCTATGTATAGCATTTTTTAGAAGCTGCCGGAAGCTAATATCATCACCTTACCAAACATCAACCTTCTAGACCCAAATAGAGCTAAACCTAAGGGTTATAGGGAGGACCAAACTATCTCTATCATCGAATAGAGAGCCATGGCATTTGCAATTTTTATGGATTCGAGAATGTGGTTCAAAATCTTATAGATAGTAGGGATTTTTCCATAGATGGTTCATCCATAGTACCTCAGCTTTCCAAAATAGAGGCCACATATTCACATGTGCACCCTATGTCATCCTTCACCTCAGAGTCCCAACAAGCTAGCTCATTGAGTAGTTTCATTTCACATGACTATCGCAACCTTATTTCAAAAGCTTTACGATGCAAATGTATTCACATTACCAGAGGTCAAACAAAAAGCACCTAATCTTGGGTCACCTAGTGAAAGCCTCTATTTTTTCTACCATCGTATATATAGGCATGACATCCACAACTTTTGTTCATTCAATAATATGGTCCAAAACCTACTAGAACGAAATGAGCTCCACATAGATGGTTCGCTCGTTTTACCCCACAAAGACATGGGCACCCTATAGAGGTACATGCCCCAATTAGGAGAGTTGATTTCTTTCACTCTTCCTAAGCAAGCTGATTACATTGTAGTGGACAACATACACAATGGGGGTCTTCAAGGTAGCATACCTTCCCCACCATCCACATCAAGTTCAATGAGGTAAAGTGAGGATTCTAAAGGTATCATACCTTCCTTGCTTTCATTGAGTGGCACACACACTGGGGGTATCTAAGGTAGCGTACCTTCCCCTTAAAGACATAAAAACAAACAAAAATCATAAAACATCCAAAATTTCAAAAACAAATTAAAAAATAATCATAAAATTTCAAACAAATCAGAAAACATCAAAATCAAAAAATCCCAAAGTCATCATAAGCCCTTTGGTAATAAACAAAAAGCTCCAAAGTCATCATAAACCCTTTGGTCAATACACAAAGAGCTCCAAAGGAATCATAAGCTCTTTGGTCAACTCAAAAAGGCTCCAAAGGTATTTAAGCCCTTTGGTCAAAAATAAAACACAAAATCCAAAAATAATTTAAAATCAAAAATTCAAAAATAAATCATAATAAATCAAAAATTCAAAAACATTGCAACACACAAAAATACAAAACATTTACATTATGCATTGTGTTCTGCACATGAACTCATTTAATTACATTATATTTAGGCATCCATCGCAGTTGCATTAGGTTAGGTTGTATTTGCAATATTACAAATGACACCACGTTTGTATTTCAATCATGCATCTATGTATCATCAACATCCATCACCCTTATGAGTAATTGTATTTTTCAACACAACCCCTCGTGTTTCTATAAGCTAGGGTTTTTTGGTCACTCAACCATACCTAGTTATCTTCTCAGATTTTGTAGAAAGTTATCTTTGCTTTTGTAGATGAGTTCTAGTTTTGATAGTACCTAGCATATATCAAAATCCTATCACTAATAAAAACACTAAAATCCTAGTTGGAATAAGGGAAATATGAACACTACAAAGTGGTACTAGGTATCCTAAGAAAAATGTCCTCACCTGCTCATTTTGTGATGTGCATGTTCTAGGATGTTGATCATTGGTAAAAGGACAAGTTCCCCGTACCCAAATAAATCCCTTGATTTCATCAAAACAAGTAAAGATCTTGAAACAAAGCAAAATGAAAAAAGCAAAATAAATAGTGATTATCATCACTACAAAAATACCTTGCTCAAAAGAAATAAAATTAAAAATAAATAGTGATTTTCATCACTAAACATGAGCAAGTATCTCAAATAAATATGAATAAAATAAGGGGTGAAGAGATTGAATCCCTAGAATGGTCAATATTCACAAACCATCAAGTGATCCCTAATATAGCAATGGGTTGAATGAATCCCACCTAGCATTAGGATAGTTCTAAGCAAGTCATAAAAAGAGCTAGATTTAGGTGTCCTGTATCACCTAATGGTCTAATCCAACCGAGTCCAACTTAGGATCATGATGAGCATTTGGTGATCCCCAATACAATAATGGGCTGAATGAATCCCTTTCGGAATTCAGGTAGGCTTATATCTCTTTAATATATTCATTCACACACAGGGATAATGAATATATTTGTCTTCATAACAAAAAAATTATCTTTTAGAAGTCCTATATGGTCATTATACAACTTTTTATTAATCAACTAGGGTGTTTGAGTCTCATGGAAAACCTCAAAAATCCCCTCATAGCAACAAATAATTTCATAAATCAAATCATAAACTTTATTTATAAGGTTTTGTTCATTAAAGGGTGTTCATGAAATAGGATAGATACCGGATAAATATCAGCAATGATACTTAGATGACCACTGACTATTTTGTGCATATCATTTAATTTACATAAGCTTATAAAGAAAGCACATACATATCACATCATCTCATCTCACATCTGGATGCTTAAATGATTAATTCTTATGATAAGAGTTATTATTTACATTCATGATTCTTATACATTCTATGGTGTCACCCACTAGCTTGTAAACACATTTATTTCATTCTTTATGCTTTAAGTGATTAAAGAATACAGGTTAATTTGCATTAGTTCATTCCTCATGTAATTAATGCATCACATTACATACATCATCTATCATATCATAGCACATAGATTAAATGCATCAACAATTGAAATAAATTAAACATACATTTAACACAAAGCATTGCATCCATATATGCATACATCACCATAATGCATATATACATCTATATCATAGCATTCAACAAACACCTATCATCTAGCTAGTGCATTTCATCGGTACATTGCATGCATATATCATAATCAAATAATTATATAGGTATTACATTCATCATTACATCCATAACATAAAATCAAAATCAAAAATATTTTCAAGCATCGACTGAGGCATTATCAATATCATACCTCCCAAAAAAGTTCTAAAGATGCCCTAGTTATTTGGTCAATCCCAAAAGGCTCCAAAGACACCTTAGTTCTTTGGTAAACCCCATAAGTGCACATATTTACTCACCATAAGGAGTTTCATAATGGACATCGATGCATATCTGCCTATCCAAAAATCTCAAAATTGTAAAATTAACAAAAAAAATCAAATAACATCAAAATTTCAAATGCACCTCGTATCTAGTTATTTACCCTATACACTTGGTGGTTGTAGTGACTTGCACTCCATGCAATCCATCAAGATGATTAAATTACCATAAGGTCATTTGAACCAAATTATTCAAAATCAAATAACAACAAAATCTCAAATGCGCCTCATATTCAGTTATTTATTCTATACACTTAGTAGTTGTAGTGACTTGTGATCCATGCAATCAAGCAAGATGAGTAAATTACCATAAGGAAATTTGAACCAAATTATTCAAAATCAAATAACAACAAAATATCAAATACACCTTGTATTCAATTATTTACTTTATACAATTGGTGGTTGCAGCGAATTGCGCTCCATGCATTCCGACAAGATGAGTAAATTACCATAAGGCCAATTGGGGTAAATTAGTCATCGTTGAACTGAAATGCTACACTTCTATCCCAAAGAAGGCCATGGTGGCCAGACTTCTCCATGGTAAAGAGGCATTAATTTCATTCTTCTATGACATTTTTAGAAAATAATCGAATTTAGTGATTCAACACAAGCCTAAAGGCAATTGCTATTATCTTGATTCCCTAAGAAGATCATTGTGGCTGGACTGCTCTATGGGATAGATATGTACAATTACTAAAAATTGTTGAAATCACACCTGAAATGGGACCTACTATATAAAAAATCAAAACTCTTAAAACATTCAAATCAATAATCTTGGTCAAGCGACTCATCACTTTATTCATTGTCCTTCCCTCATCGATTCGTAATTTGAGGGGGTAGTCATAATATTAACAATAATAATAAAAATCAAAAAATGATAAATACCCTATTGCTTGGGGAAAAAGCAAATATGCTAATATAAACCTTTGATGATCTGGCTTTTGGTCCTTTGTGAATGCTAAGCAATGTGACCCAAGACTGTGGTGGACTTCAAACTCTTATGCAAATTTAAGCCTTCTATATAGTTGCAAGCAATGATTCTAGGATACACATATTTTCTCATGACTAGGGCATATAATGTTGATAAAATAAATTATCATCACACACCCTACAATATGGCCCTAGGTGGTCTATTTTTGCTCAGAAATGTGTTTTCCCACAACCTATCCCAAAAAGGGGCATCTATAGACACCTAAAATGTTTCATTTTTAGGAGACTACTCATATGGGAACATCCAAAGACCATATGACTAATCTTGGACCTCTCTAAGAGCTAGAAATTATCCTAACCACTCATAAGGGGTAATTACAGCCCATTCAGGCTTAGTTGCTATCGACTAGAGTGGTCGCAAATCTTGGTCACTGAAGCTCAAAGTGGCCACTGCTAGCCACTGCTATAGATAGTGGCTAGTATTGAAACACAAACTGGTTGTGAATGAGGGTCCAAATCATGGATAGTGATTGCACTTGTATTTTTATGAGTAACTTTTTGGTGTGGATCTTCAAGAGCTCCTCATGACTGCCCCTTCAATGCAAATATGTAACTGAGCCTTCCTCTTCCATTGCCAGTTACATGCAGATCTTGGCTTCTCCAAGAAGCCAAGATCTAGATCTAGGAGGTCTACATATTCATCTTTCCAATAAAAATAAAGGACCCCGAATATCATATTTTTTTGCATAGTGAAGCCCTAGCAAACCAAAGAGTGATTCTTTACCCCTTTGATGAGTAGCAAAGTGTTGTCCGATTGAGCGATGACTACAAGCCATGCAAACATTTATATTAATACGTTATTCATCACCAACCAGTGTACGAACATAGAGATGATCCTTGGACATCAATTTATATGAGGAATTCAGTGCCACAACATCAAATTCTTGAGGTAAAAGCTATAATTTTGTGGTCATTATCTTTGATAGTAGCCTACAGTCATGGCCACCTTGAGCAATAGTGGCCAGGGTTTGAGGCATTATTTTTAAAGTTTTAGCATAGATATTTCATTGTTTTTGTTTTACCAATTAATGTTAGCATAGATCTATCTTTCTTAATGTGTTTCCATGGTGATTTCTGAGTTATCAATATATTCTTGCTTAGTTTTGCTTCATTATGCTTTTACTATGCTTTTATATCATTCTTTGCAGATCTATTAATAAAGCCTCATCTTGAGAGGTTGCATATGCTACTAATCATTTGTTGTTATTTCTTGTATGCAAGTTATAGGTTCCAAGACAAAGTCAAAGGATTCAAAGCATCAGATCCCTCTAGGCAAGCAAAGGAGAAGGCATCACTAAGCCCTTGTACAAGTTCATGTATGAATCCGAGAGGCTTATGAAGAGCACCATACCTCTGTAAGGGGCCCATTTCTTCTTGTAATCCTTATATCAAATACGGTGTCCCTAAGAGGGACCAATCTGTAATTGAAGTTTCAAATGAATTAATAAAAGATATCTCATGTTTTGTTAATTTATTGTCTTTCACACTTTCATGGTTTTGTGCTTCATATGATGATGCAAGTAGATTAGGTGTACACTTCTTAGGATAATACAGATTCTATATGAATCACATGGATTGATTAATGGTTATCTTTAGCCTCATGAAACATCATGGATTGCGAGAGCATCTTCACATGGATGGTATTGAATTTAGTAGATGGATTCTAAGGAATTAAAGATCCTAAAGATACCACCATGTCTGTAAATATGTTTTATGTATGAGGGATTGCCTTGATGTCATACCTTTCTAGTTGGGTTAGGCAAGTGTCCACAAGTTCCTTATATGCTTTTAGGATTGGACACATGCACCGATAGATTTATTTAACTTGATTGATTATGAGAAGAAAGTCACCAAATATATTCAACTTTTTGATCTTCATGGTGCACACAATTTGGAGACCCAATATTAAGGTCTCATATTCAACATTATTATTGGTGCATGGGAAGTTGAGTTTAAAGGACAAGGGAATTTTAGCATCTTGTGGCATAAAAAAAATAATACCTGTACTATCCCCTTGCTCGCACTTCAAACCATCAAAGAATAGATTCATGTCAACTTTGTTATCTGGTTCTTCAAGTTCTGGTGACTCCAACAATATAAATACTGCATCATTCGGTAACTCTATGACAAGAGGCTTGTGATCCTAAAGAGGTACCTCTACCAATTGATCAACTATGACCTATCCTTTGATTGACTTTTGACTGATAAATTCTTGGTTGAATTCTATCAATAGCATGATCCACTTTATAGTATGTGTGTTATGATATATCTCGATCATCATGTACTACAAAGGATTTTGTTTGGATATTACAAATGTATCTAACAAAAAAAAGACTTTATGAACAATTATTATTCTAGTCTAATTGGTTATCTAGGTTGTATGACATGGTAAGATTCAATATTAGCACAAGTAATTGATGGAGCTTCCTTCTTGGTTGCACATTGGATGGTATTCTGGATTTAGCCACTTCATAAGTAGTAAGAGTTTTGAGCCCATTCATTTTTTATTTAGGCTATCGCTCTTATCAAAACTATCTTCTGAGGTAATATTTTCCTGATGTAGTTAATTTTCACTACAACTTTGGTGACTCACAAGGGAACTCTTACTAGCAGGAGTTAAGGAACCTCGAGAAAAATGGCCTTTTCCATTGGGAAAAAAGTCTAAATTTAGAAAATTCTAAGGCTTTTATAGTAGGGAAGGATGTTGTATAAATATTTGGTTAGAGGAAAATTTTCTTGAAACTTTATGGGGACCAAAAAGAGGATATACCTCATTTTATAGGCCTTGCCACTTGGGTGACTCTTAAGGCTCATTCCCCTTTCTACTAATATACTAATGATATATGGATGTAGAAAGAATTTTTCCCTCATGTTTGGACTATGATGGATGTCATCATCCTTCAGGCCTCATTTTACCTAAATATGGTGATTGTTCTTTCAATCAAAATGGCTTTGTTATTAGCCTGAGAGGGCTAGTATACATGCCTTGACATTAACAACCTTGTATTTCATGCATGTGTGATATTAATCATTCTATTTTTAGTCTTAACTTACTTGTGTCCTACAATCACAACATACATGAAAAATAATAATTATTTTTGTTATTATTTATATACAAGGTCCTAGAGAGTCGGTGGTTTGTCCTCTTGTTGGGTGCATATCCCATAGCAATGTGATCAAAGGTATCTTCAATACCAGGGTCTGAGGCTTCAATAACATGATAATTCCTTCTATGGGATAGAGGTATTTCATCTTGTAGTTGGTCCCTTCTAAATTCCTTCTTCAATTTGTGGGTAGCTCCTCCTCATATATTTTCTACGTTGTGCTTTATAGGATGCTTTCAACCTCAACTCCTACCCACTAGGCCTTTTATGCTTGCTTGGATTTTTGATATTCTTTTACATGTGAGTCTAGGCCCATGGAATATAATCTTTGATCAATATTAGGAGGTCAATCACTAGGTTAAGCCCTTCAACAAGTCATCCTACTTTTTTAATTAGCCATTGGACTAATTTTAATGAATCCTCCACTACTTTTTGTAAGGTGGATGAGGTGAGCACTGGATAAATTAGGTAAGTTTCGACTAGTTTATATCCACTTATTAGTTTTGGGTGGAAAGTTTCTACTTTTATTTGTTAAGGAAAATATACTTTTTTTCCCTTTGTTTGACCCTAATCTCTTTTAGGTCCTTTTCAAGTAGGGGTTTTAGTTGCAATCAAGGCCCGAGTTCAGCCATCATTGGTTTAGAAATATTTTTAAGATCCCAAGTTATAACATCGATGTCTACCAAAATATTTGGTGGTTGCATCTCCAAAATGCCTATGATGTTTGGCCCACTTGGTTTGGTTGGCATGTTTCCTTGAGAAAATTTAATAGCCATAGGTCTAGTTACCTTCTTGGATTCCAATTTTGTAACAACCCCAATTGTCATCAATTTTTTTTAATAATTACACATTCATATTTCATGAGGAAAGGATCATAATCATGAACTAAAATAGAATAATTACATTTGGATTATAAGCTACCAAGGCAAATAACATCAAGATATATTAAGACTTTATCAGAGTCACTCTTGAGTAGAAGTTATCAATTTCTATGAAACCCTTATACCACTTGAATATGATAATGCTAACCAAGCATTAGGTTTCTTCCCTCTTAAAATGGAAATCACCCTTAACCACACTATCCACTAAGACAAGTATATAGGTGAAAACCTTGAATATGGAAACACATCATAATGAAATAACCTCAACAATGGTTATTCATAGATCTTAGATCCAACCCAACATCTTCCCGATAGGGTTACTAAGATACAAAATCACTATACGTGATCAATTCATAGAATCCTTGGAACATCATCTTAAGCGTGGTTATATAACATTTTATCTCTTAAGGTATATTTGTCCACCCATTTATTTAGGCATCCTATTTTTTATATGCATGAATCAATTAAATTCATCACAAGAAGCATTATATAGCCATCATGGCAGTACCTACACCTCATGCAGATTCATTTATCAACTCAGAATGTAATAACTATCATGGTTTACAACATAAGTCCAATAGCATCCATGAATATTTATGTAGTAATATTAACCCAAGTAATCCTTAAGGAATATAATCCATTACATTATGATTCTTGAGATTTTAGCACACATGAGATATGCAATTAAGCAATATTTACATTCTATTACCTTCTACTTTTTCCATCCATACAACCATTGAACACATCAAGTGCTAGTTTTTGAAAGGTAAAACTAGCTAACTACATCATTCATAATTAGCCAATATATTCCAAAAAATAATTGACATAATCATATGTCATTAAATCATCAACCTATTAAATTTTGGCATACATTCCTTGCATCATAGTACACATTGACATAATCTGAGAATTGAAAAACTATATCATCAAGCAATTAACCATATTAAATCATTTATATTTTGAAGTAAAAGCATCATGCACAAGAATTAACACATCAAACCACAAATAGAGTGACACAATGATTTATCCTAGGAACCCTCATGGGGAATAAACCCAGCCTCCAAAATATGTACTTTCCTCATTTCATAAAATTAGGATGTCAAATATTACAAATATAGAAGGGCCACTATGGGTCCCTTTTAATCAATTATACATATCAAGGAATACAACCATTCCTTATCAAAGTCATGATGCAATTAGGAATTTTTTCCTAATTCCCTTCTCTAAGTCATCATTATATCATTAAGGTATTTACCATACCAATAAGGTATCCATATGTCCCTTTAAACTCATGATGCAATTAAGGAATCTAAGCCATCCTAAGAATTTTCTTATGTTTATGATAATCATTGGAATCTTATTTTGGAGAAGTATCGATGTTAGAGATAACTATATAAGTTCCCTCAAGAATGAATTCCAATTTAATTCTATGTAATTGACACATAATTGACACAAAGTCAATCTATGAATTAAATTTCCATAACTTTAATTCATTAATAAACCATTCTTTCTAAATTAATAGTTTAAGCTAATAATTTAAATTATCTATCATTTCATGATTGTATCCTGTTGTAACAACTCATGTTAACCACCTTTCTCCTTAATATTTGGTTAGTAAAAGTAAACCCTTAGAGTTTTAGCATGAGTAATATAAATCTCCTAATACCAAAGCTATTTACTTTGATTATATACAAAAAAATATGGGTCTAATTCCCCATTGAATACAAAATATTAATCTATTCAATTGAAACACAATTTCTATCAAATTCACTTCCTAGATTTGATCTAAGATTCATTTAACTACTTTCCAAAACCTATTAATTCTCTTACCAAATGTGAGCTAAATATGCATCAAATATCCTACACAATTTTTGTATTTCAATCCAAGGTGGGATCTCAAATCGATTCATTTCCATAACTGGATCCCAATATGCATTTAGTTATTTCATTCTCTATCATAAAGTTTGCAATAATGCATTTTTATACCATTATCCAATTTTTTCCCAAAATTTGATCCAACATAATCTCTAATTATCTTGCTAATTTGGTTATCAAATCCAATCCAAATATTATTTCTCTTATCTCCAAACAACACCAAATTTACCTCTAATATTTGCTTTAATACTATTCAATTAATATCTCAAAAGAGGGAAACCCCACAAATTCCTATAAATCATCTAACAACAAGGTCCATATCTAAATAATTTACTTTCATAATCCCAATCAACATGAATGCTATTCCTTTGTTTTTCAAGGACATTTAAAAGAGTCCCATACCTCTTCTTGGATGGACACCAAGATCATCCATACTTCTAGTGGATTCCATTCAATAAAAATCTCGTAAATAATCATAGTATGTATTTTACATACAAAACCTATAATTTCACTAAAATCATTACTTCCATTAACATAGAAAATCACTAAGCATGAATAAACAATTCATTCTTCACTAATATTTCCATAACAAGGATTAATTCTTAATCCCATTCATCATTTGTTTGGATAACACCAAACAAAAGGAAGAGTCCCATACCTCTTCCAAAGGAATGGACACCAATCCATCCTTCTCATGACTAGAAGATATTTTTCATACTTCTAGTTAATTAACTTCAGTTACAATTTCCATTATAACATATATAATGAAATACAAATGTAAAATATATATAATTTTACTTTGTTCATTCAATTATTCTCAATTCAAAATCCATAAGATTTCCATGTCTTATAGATCATGACAACAAACTAATATTTACAATATTAAAGAAATTAGATCTATAAAACAGATACAACTTATAATATCTATAACTTCATTTAATATCATTTGATTTCTAAATTTAATAGGGAAACCCAATATCATTTGATAAATTCATTTAAAACTAACATTTACAAAGACAACTTTTAAAGGAAGAATTAGATGTATCTAAAATTCATCCTTCTTATCTAAAATAAGTATCCAATTATATTTGATTTCTATACTTTAGTAAACCAATCAACTCTACTTCAATTAAATCAAAATTGCTATTTACAAATAGGAAGGAAATATTCCTATTCAATTGTAAAGTCGTTATCTATTCTAATTTCATATATAACAAAGTTATTTAGTTATACTACAAATACAATTACATATAAATGAGATAAACTAATATATTCCCACAATATTCAATTCTCACTACATTCCTCATATGTTTTTAACATACTATAGGTCTTGTATCAAAAAGGGCTTGTTTCAAATATTTCTTGAACTTAATATTATACTTTGTTTAAGATAATCAAAGGTGAATTAAATATTCCATTATATCTAAACTATCACCTATACCAATGAAATTTTTCACACTATCTTTGTGAGGTCTTTCTAACATAAGATAGCATAGTCCTACCAACCTATCCAAGGTTTCATTTACATACTATGCAAACAAAGAAATATCTGTAGACCCATCACATATTAGCACCTTACCATACATGTCATAAATTACTTAAGATCTATCATAGACCACAATCAACAAAATGCATTTATAAATTCCATCATTACCCAACAAATGGTAATATCATAATGACTAATCTACTCTTCGTAGGATGATGACACTATGGCTCTAGGGTCGAACAGGCAATAGACTTAATTTGGATAGATATGCAATACATAGGTGAGTGGCATTTAAGCGTGATACTATGGGCGTGATAATTGCGATCTATACAACTATTCCAAAGGTATACATAAGGCCACACCACTACATAAATATGGCTTACAACACAAAATTTGGTTCTATAATCGCTACCCCATCAGGTTTATAATCTATGCGCAATATAAACCAGCTAAAGAGGTGTCAAATATTAATCCATGAGAAGTTAGATGCTGCACTAAAATATATTCAAAGAAGGTAGCCATCCTGAGCCAAACTAATTAGGGATTATGTCCTCACTCAACTATGCACATCTGCCAAAAGAGTTTGTGGTAACAAGGCCTTAGAAGTTCATGAAAATGATGTCTCGATCTGGATGCCAAAACTAGAAATGATGGCATTGTGGCTATACCAACATCTGAAGCTAGGAACATAGACAAAAAATCCCAATGATGTAATACATAGGTGATTGTAAGGGTTATAAATTTATCCCCTTAGACTAATATGGTGACAACTCGATAGCTATAAAGGTTTTGAATCTTAACCAAGTTTACAATAAAATCTTCTCTTCGGATATCATATAAGACAAGTAGAAAACTGATCTGTGTAAGCAAGGAATTAAACATAAAATTATACAATAATATATGTCATGGTTGGTTCATTCTTCAATACTATGATATCATCCATTATCTAAAGGCTTTGGATGGACATGGAGAAGAATACATTCTAGTCATACACCTTGAGGAGAGATAAATTGACTCCCTACTCTTTATTGGAATATCAAAGCAAAGACCAAGGGGAAATTATGTTCTAGAATTTAAAATGGCACAAATCAGTTTATAGCAGTCAATTTCTATAATAGACTACTCAAGTCCCATATACTTTACTCCGAACATGCATTGAAAGAAGGTTAACGAGCTGAAAATAAACTATTCATGCAGCATAGAATCAATTCATATTGAACAAACATTAAAGGAGATTATAGTGGACAAATCCAACCTGGATTTCTCCAGTAGCTGAATACTTCCCTTGTGTTTCCCTCTTCTTTCTCCTCTAGCCTGATATTCTCCTCCCAACTTCACATAGCCCCATTTTTCCTCAATCTCATTGGATGTGAAACATGAGCTTGGAGATAAAAGAATGAAAGCATTTGAATTTTGCTTAGCTCACCCTCTTAATTGGTGAATGAGTTTACGATTGAATATCACGAGCCAATTGAAAAATATATGCAAATGAACTATGAATGATATGAATTATGTAGATGTGATACCATTTTTTCCCCAACGATAGGAAGGGGAGTTAAGAAAAATGTGAAAATGATCCGTCTATTTTTGCCCTAGTAGATGAAGGGTTTTGTGAAAAATGATGAAAAATGTGTCTGTTTTTGCTCCAACATATGAAGGTATTTTTGCCAAGTGTAGATTCCATGATCATGTAAGATGTATCCCATTGTGGTAAAATCAAAACCAAATGTGGTTACCCCAAATTTAGGGTGATTCAATGCGGTTGAAGAATTTTCCTTTCGACATCATTGATATGAAAAGATGAAAATGCAAAAACAACAACAGTCAACTTCGGAGGGTCAACTAATGACTTTCAGATAATTCCTATGATTGAAACCAATAATCCTAGTTAATTTCAGTCACCATGATTATTTTCAAGGAAATATACAATGATAAAATGTTATATTGTTCATGTTTTAAGCCCCACGAACTAGGCCATCAATGATAATTTTTTGAGCAAATTGGTCTTGGCATAGTTTCACTCTAAAAAGGAGGTACCAAAATTGTTTTTGTTTTCAAATAAGGAGATAGTGGATAATGAAAATTTTCAAGTATCCTTATGGTGGTTTACTCATCTTACCAAATTGCATGGACATGCAATCATTGCAATCACCAAGGAGATAGACTAGACCACTAGATATGAGGTTCACTTGAAATTGTATATGAACTTGGAAAATGTTGAATGTAAATGCAATTGTTGATGGATTTGATGGTGATAGAAATATGTGATGATGAGAAATGTATTTATGTATGCAATATAGAGTGATTTTATGGAGGTAAGCTAAATTTTTGAATATATGGATTCAAGTGACTGAGTTTGTTTTTTCCCCAAAATATGAAAGGGTTTATTTGACATGTGTATGATACAATAACTATGAAAAATGCAATGATTGTATTTGTTCTTTACTATAATAGATAAAGGGTTTTTTAAAATAAAATTTTTCTTACGGTGATCTATCCATACTACTAGATTGCATGGATAACTAGTCATTGCAACCACCAGGTTAATAGGATTAACCACTAAATACAAGGTTCACATGGAAAGTACCAAGGAATTTGAAAAACACAATGATGAGTAAAATTAATGATGTTGAATGCAAGGAATGTGGTTGATGTAATGAATGTTTTTACCCTAAAACATAAAAAGGGTTTTTGATAAGGAATGAATGCAAGGCAAAGGGCACAACTTTTGACAAAATAACACAATATTTTGAACCTAGCAATGGATTTGTTCATGATGTGATGTGCAAGTCAAAGGGCATAACCTTTGAAAAAAGGATGCAATATTTTGAACCTAGCAATTGATTTTTTGATTATGTGATGTGCAAGGCAAAGGGTGTAACCTTTTACAAAAGGACACAACCTTTTGAACCTAGAAATTGACTTGTTGATGATGTGATGTGTATGCATGATTGAATTATTTGTTGAATTGGTGGATGAAAGTGTAAAACCTTGAGCACCCCCCAATTTGCATGCTTGTCTTCATGATTGGGGGGAAGGTGTGGTACCTTGAAAACCCCCAAGTTTTGATGTCGTTTGAACTTTCTAGAAATATTTGCATATGTGAGTTATACACACACAGATACACACACACACACACACACACACACACACACACACACACACATATACATGGATTTTACTTTTATTTTATACTTATGTGGATGATTTTGTGTGAATGCATGTGTACATGGATGATGTATGCAAGTGGTAATGTGTTATGGATGATTAATGCAAGTTATGGGATGCAAATGTTCTAATGATCATTCATAGTTTAGAATTTGCTTGGCCATATTTTAACATTGTTGTTTAATCAAGGGTACCAAAATTGGTGCTATGTGGGGTGAAAGACTCATGAAATGACATGGATGTTGACATGGAAGAAGATATGGATGTTGATATGGAAAAATTATTATTTTATAGAAACTCATACATACTAGTGGTATCAAACAAAATCACTAAATATTGCATGCTTACTCTAGGACCAATTGTGTGTGCAGTGAATGCATTTACAGAATCATGAGTTTGTTAATGACTCAAGGCAATCAAGAACCAATGTGTGTGTAAGTGAGTTCATTA
The DNA here is from genome assembly GCA_028583015.1 of Wollemia nobilis. Lineage (NCBI taxonomy): Eukaryota > Viridiplantae > Streptophyta > Pinopsida > Araucariales > Araucariaceae > Wollemia > Wollemia nobilis. The sequence goes on from JAQPPZ010000599.1 coordinate 1,225,920, forward strand.
ACCCATCTTGAGTAAATTGGATGAAACCTGTAATGGAGAAGACCAAAAATCTAGCTTTATTAGTCTCACAATGACACTAAGAGGGGGGGTGAATCAGTGTAGCTCTTTAAATCTTAAATGTTCAACTCTTAAAGCCAAAACAATGAAAACTTAAAACCACATAAAGCAAATATAACAAGAGAGCATCACACAACACAAGATGTATCGAGGTTCACCAGTTTTGGCTACTCCTCAAAAATAGACTGTTTGGACTCCCATCCAAATCCAGCCTTTACAAAGCAACAACTTTACAATCAATTTACCAGCACCAAATGGAAGGAGCACCAACCCCTGATTTACCAGCACCAACTAGAAGGAGCACCAACCCTTGATTTATTTGCATCAAAAGAAAGGAGACTAGAAGGAGCACCAACCCCTGATTTATCTGCACCAACAGAAAGGAGCACCAACCCCTGATTTACCAGCACCAACTAGGAGCAGCAACCCCTGATTCCAAGCACCAACTTGGACTTCAATTCTGAAATTTGAAGATTGAAATATAAATGCCTTCACTTTTAGAAAGACCCTGACTGGTCTATTGCTCACTCAACATTGCTCACAATTCACACAGCACACACCTACGGATCTGCTTACTGCACTTTTACGAACCTCTTACAGCCCTCTTGCTGTTCTTCTTACTGCACTCTTATGGCTCTGCTTAATGCCCTCTTATGACACTCTTCCAACCCTCTTTTTGTAGCACTTTCCCACTTGTTTGAGCAACATGTAATTCTCCACGAAGACCTCCTTTTATAACAAAATCCTGATTCTATTTTTAACTTCCATATTTTCACATGCAGCTTATTAATAGAAAATTCTATATGTAACTTCCTTTATCTCACAGTATTATTTCATGCATCCTATTAATAGTTACGGCTCAAGTTTGGTCTTCGACTGATGACTTTCAGTTTAACCGTCGCTCGATGATTACACTCCGTAACTGGCCTTGTAACTATCGTTCTGACTTCAGTTCACTGTTCTTATTTTAGCTGCATGATTTTTCTCTGTAACTGCCCCTGTAACTATCGTATAACTTCAGTTAACTCTTCTTATTTTAGCTGCATGTTTTTCTTCTACAACGACCCTTGTAACTGCCATAGAAATTTAGTTAACTATCACATATCTTATTTCTACTGGGTTCTATTCTTAGCTCACACCAAAGTGACCTACTGCAAAATCATGACACTTCTACCTATTTGTCCTCTTCTCGGATTTTGCCTGCAAAAACACAACATATCGCAATATCATGACACTTTCGCCTCCTTGCTACTCTTCTTGGCTTCAACCCATGAAAACACAACATGTCGTGATATCGTGACACTTTCGCCTCCTTGCTACTCTTCTTGGCTTCAACCCACGAAAACTCAACATGTCACGAAATCGTGACACTTTCACCTCCATACTCTTCTATTTTCTTGTACCCGCGAAAACTCAACATGTCGCGATATCATGACACTTTCGCCTCCGTACTCTTCTTCTTTACTTTTTTTGCGATATCACGACACTTCTGCCTTCTTACTTTCTCTCTCCTCCTTAAGTCACGAAAATGCGACATGTCATGAAATCACGACACTTTCTCTCCTTTGCTCTTTCTCTTGCCTTCGGTTCGCAAAAACCCGACATGTCACGATATCATGACACTTTTTCTCCTTAGCTCTTTCTCTTGCCTTCAGGTCGTGAAAACCCGACATGTCGCGATATCGTGACACTTTTTCTCCTTAGCTCTTTCTCTTGCCTTTGGGTCGTGAAAACCCGACATGTCGTGATATCGTGACACTTTTTCTCCTTAGCTCTTTCTCTTGCCTTCGGGTCGCAAAAACTCGACATGTCACGATATTGCAACACTTTTTCTCCTGGACTCTCTCTCTTGCAATATGTCATGAAATCATGACACTTTTTCTTTCGGACTCTCTCTCCTGCAACATGTCGCGAAATCGCGACACTTTTTTGTCCGTACAAACTTCCTTGCAATATGTCATGAAATCACAACACTTTTTCGTCCGTCCAATATCTCTTGTAATATGTCATGAAATCGTGACACTTTTTTTTCTGTACAATCTCTCTTGTAATATGTCATGAAATCGTGACACTTTTTCTACTTGCCTTTCTCTCTTCCAACATGTCGCGATATTGCAACAGTTTTTCTTGCTTGCGCTTTCTCTTCGAACATGTCGCAAAATCGTGACAATTTTGCTTGCTTGCGCTTTCTCTCCGAACATGTCATGAAATCATGATAGTTTTTCTTGCTTGCACTTTCTCTTCGAACATGTTGTGAAATCGTGACAGTTTTGCTTGCTTATGCTTTCTCTCCGAACATGTCACAAAATCATGATAGTTTTTCTTGCTTGCGCTTTCTCTCCGAACATGTCATGAAATCACGATAGTTTTGCTTGCTTGCGCTTTCTCTCCGAACATGTCATAATATCGCGATAGTTTTCCTTTCTTGCTCAACATGTCGCGATATCACGACAGTTTTCTTCCTTGTGATTTTCTTTTGATTTTTAGCATATGGGCCTCTTCGATCTTTTGGAAAACCACTGTACATACTTTGAAGAACCTCTTAAATCCTGTCCACTACATCAACCGATCTATCCGATTGTGTTGACAACAATGAAAATACTGTTCCTGCACCTTGCTCAACAATCTCCCCCTTTGGAATTGTTGGCAACACACATGCAATTTCCTATTTCCTATAATTCTTCTCCCCCTTTGACAATAATACCAAAGGGCTGCTGCAGACTCCCCCTGAGTCCATGCACAATATTCTCAGGAACAAATTAATGCAGTTAGAAAAAATTATAAACATGAGAAAAAAGATAATCAAATATATAAATGCTCCCCCTGAGAATGTGGTCCCTCACTCAGATCTATCTTCAACTGTGTTGGCTACTGGATCTCTATCCATTGAGACTCTGTCCTCTGTACCCTATCAATAGACTCACTAAGAACCTGCTCAATAGGCTCACACACAATCTATCCAATATTATAGAATGATAAAGAGAATTGTTAGAGACTCAATATGTTCTATACTTAATGCTCAATCAATATATCAACTAAATCTCATAGAAGCATAAAGAGAATTGTTAGAGACTCAATATATTCTATACTCAAATCCCAATCTCAACTCAAATCAATAATAGTTTATTTTATGGAACTTGAACAACCACATCAATCCAATCACTTGTCTAGGCTCAATCAACTCTACTCAACCAATCACCTCAATGAACATACCTTTATCACAGATCCTAGTCGAAGAATGTATCAACCAACTCTGTGTAAGCATCAAACACTGTACCAAAACTATTTTCCAAAGGCCTTCTCAAAGGCTCAATCAATCATGCTCAAGTAGTACTCAAAATGAACTCAACAATGAATGGCAATCTCAAATCAAATCCACTTCATCAACTTTATCATCGACACTCTCCACAATTTTCTTTGGCCTCTTGACTACCACCTCCTCCATGACTAATGACTTTGCCTCGTGTCCATTGTGCAGCTCAATGTCTCTAGTTTCTAATGGCTACCATGAATGTTTTTATTGCCTGCGTAGGTATTGACAGTGGATCATTACATCTAGCATTGGAACCTCAATCTGCGCACAGTCATCAACTCTCGGTATTCTACTTCTTGCTAGGACATATGTCAGGGCTACTCAATGTCTTAGACGAATGTTCTTCACACGATTCCAGGGAGCATTTCTCCTCGCTACGATCAAGGGATTCCTCGGGAAATATCTCGCATTTCTCAAATAATGCAAGACTTTCTTAGTTGCATAGGCATCTTGTCCTCTTTGACGCTTCACCACCTGGGTGCTATTCTATCAACGTCTCTGCCTTGCATGTGCCACTTGGAATTTTTGACCAACTGGGTGCTAGTGCCGCTGATTGCTTTGACTCTGGCATCTCTTTGATAATGGCTACTTCTTTAGAGAAAATTAATGCTCTCTTATACCAAATGATGTGTTGTATTTTTGGTTAATAAACTCATGCCTTCCCACTCACAACACGAATTCTATTTTGTCTGCAGATTGGGAATATTACAGGCTTCAAAACTAGCACCTACCAGCTTATGCTTCCATGACACGTCGACCTATGCTACATGTTCTATCTCAGATAATGCCTATCAGCTATTGCATCAAAAACCTAGTTGTTCACCATGTTGTTCTGTTGAAGCACATCAGTTTGATACTATCTCCACAAACATCTACATGAACTAAAACACATTTTGACAACTATACGACAACTTCCCGACTACTTTCATTTCATCCTCAGATAACCACACAAATACATAGGAGCATTAAAATAAAACTTTAACATTGCTCCCCCTAAGGATGTGCTACCTGGAGTTGCTTAGTGCAATAGAGGAGTAATCTCCTTCGGTCCAAGGAGACACGATTTCCTCTCTTCTTTCTTTCTCCAATATTTCTTGAACTTGGGCTTGATTTTTTCAACTGCATCCCTATTTTGAACCTTTTTGTGAACTAGAACATTTATCTTGGGTGGTTGTCTCTTGTGCATCCTTGATGGATGATTATTTTCCTTTCTTTGATGCACATGATTTCTTTTGTGTTGCATTATTTGTGTTTGATGAAATCTACTGTCTTGCCTTAGATTAGATACAAAAGTTCTTGGACAAAACCTTGCTATGTGCCCATGACCATTACATTTAAAACATTACACATGGTGTTCAATCAGAATAATAGATGTATTTCTACCAGCATAACTATTTGATCTATTATTCAATCCACAATAAATTTCCTTGTGACCATAATGGTTGCATCTAAAACAATTGCCATTAAAAGCATTATTATGAATAAAGTGAGAGTGATAGAACCTCTTTTGTTGTGGTTGCTTTGCTGTAGATCTTATTTGAGATTTTCTTCCTTTTGAGGATTCAACTTCAAGCTTTTCTTGCTTTGATCCTTTAGCAGTGGATTTCTTCTTCTCTCTAGATTTAGAAGATGAAGGTTGTTCAACTTCACATCCAAGACCAAGCTTACACATGGGGCTTCTTTGTTGCCTTATCATTTTATCTAGCAACTCTATGCTCTTCTCAAATTTGAGATTTGTATTGGCCTCTTCTAGTTGTTTCTTCAAAGAAACAATATCTTCTTCTTGTTTGTAGCAAACAATCTCTTTCTTATTGATTTGTGACCTAAGATTTTTTTCAATCCTTTTGGACTCTTCTTCTTGCATCTTTAGATCATTAATAACTTTGTTAGATTCCTCTTCACGTTTGCTACATACATCGCTTTTATCATCCAGGTGTGACTTCAAGGCTTCTTCTATTTTCTTGGCTTTATGAATTTGTAAGAAGAGATCTTCGATCTTATCCCCATATTCTTCCAACTTCTTGGACAGTCTTCTGTTCTTATTCCTTTCTATATTCAACTCTTCAAGTGCAGCGATCAACTCACCTTCTAGATATACTTCAGCCTCAAGGTTTTCATCACATACTTCAAAATTCACTTCTTCAACCTTTTCTAGTTCAATTTTCTCTTCCACAAGAACTAAAACTGATTGAGATGCCTTATTTGAGGAGGATCTATTCTTCTTACCCATTGCGTACTAATCCAAGATCAACCCTAGCTAATTTAGCCTGATAAGGGAAACTAGCTCTGATACCAATTGTTAGTCTCATAATGACATTGAGAGGGGGGGTGAATTAGTGTAGCTCTTTAAATCTTAAATCTTCAAATCTTAAAGCCAAAACAATGAAAACTTAAAACCACATAAAGCAAATATAACAAGAGAGCATCACACAACACAAGATATACCGAGGTTCACCAGTTTTGGCTACTCCTCAAAAATAGACTATTTGGACTCCCATCCAAATCCAGCCTTTGCAAAGCAACAAATTTACAATCAATTTACCAACACCAATTGGAAGGAGCACCAACCCCTGATTTACCAGCACAAACTAGAAGGAGCACCAACCCCTGATTTATCTGCACCGACCAAAAGGAGCATCAACCCCTGATTTATCAACACCAAATAGAAGGAGCACCAACTCCTGATTTATCTGCACCAATAGAAAGGAGCACCAACCCCTGATTTACCAGCACCAACTAGAAGTAGCACCAACCCCTGATTCCAAGCACCAACTTGGACTTCAATTCTAAAATTTGAAGATTGACATATAAATGCCTTCACTTTTACAAGACCCTGACTGGTCTATTGCTCACTCAACATTGCCCACAATTCACACAACACACACCTACGGCTCTACTTACTACACTTTTACGGACCTCTTACAGCCCTCTTGCTGCGCTTCTTACTGCACTCTTATGGCTCTCACGGCTTTGCTTAATGCCCTCTTATAGAACTCTTCCAACCCTCTTTTTGTAAGACTTTCCCACTTGTTTAAGCAGCATGTAATTCTCCACGCAGACCTCCTTTTATAAAAAAATTCTGATTTTATTTTTAACTTCCATATTTTCACATGCAACTTATTAATAGAAACTTCTATATGTAACTTCCTTTATCTCACAGTATTCCTTCATGCATCCTCTTAATATTTATGGCTCAAGATTGGTCTTCGACTGATGACTTTCAATTTAACCATCGCTCGATGATTACACTCTGTAACTGGCCTTGTAACTGTCGTTCTAACTTCAATTCACTGTTCTTATTTTAGTTGCATGATTTTTATCTATAACTACACCTGTAACTATCGTATAACTTTAGTTAACTCTTCTTATTCTAGCTGCATGTTTTTATTTTGCAATGGCCCCTGTAACTGCCATAGAACTTCAGCTAACTGTCATATATCTTATTTTGGCTAGGTTCTCTTCTTAGCTCACACCAAAGTGACCTATCATGAAATCGTGACACTTCTGCCTCTTTGTCCTCTTCTTGAATTTCTCCCATGAAAACACAACATGTCGTGATATCACGACACTTTCACCTCCTTGCTACTCTTCTTGGCTTCAACCCGTGAAAACACATGTTGCGATATCGCAACACTTTCGCCTCCTTACTACTCTTCTTGGCTTCAACCCTCGAAAAACTCAACATGTCACAAAATCGTGACACTTTCACCTCCGTACTCTTCTGTTTGCTTGTACCCGTGAAAACTCAACATGTCGCGATATCGTGACACTTTCACCTCCGTACTCTTCTTCTTTACTTTTGTCATGATATCGCGACACTTCTACCTTCTTACTTTCTCTCTCCTCCTTAAGTCATGAAAATGTGACATGTCACGAAATCGTGACACTTTCTCTCCTTTGCTCTTTCTCTTGCCTTCGGTTCACGAAAACCCGACATGTCACGATATCGTGACACTTTTTCTCCTTAGCTCTTTCTCTTGCCTTCGGGTCACGAAAACCTGACATGTCACGATATCGTGACACTTTTTCTCCTTAGCTCTTTCTCTTGCCTTTGGGTCGCAAAAACCCAACATGTCGCGATATCGCGACACTTTTTCTCCTTAGCTCTTTCTCTTGCCTTCGGGTCGTGAAAACCCGACATGTCGCGATATCATGACACTTTTTCTCCTGGACTCTCTCTCTTGCAATATGTTGTGAAATCGTGACACTTTTTCTTTCGGACTCTCTCTCCTGCAACATGTCGCGAAATCACGACACTTTTTTGTCCGTACAAACTTCCTTGCAATATGTCACAAAATCGCGACACTTTTTCGTCCGTACAATCTCTCTTGCAATATGTCACAAAATCATGACACTTTTTCATCCGTACAATCTCTCTTGCAATATGTCATGAAATCGTGACACTTTTTCTACTTGCCTTTCTCTCTTCCAACATGTCGCGATATCGCGACAATTTTTCTGCTTGCGCTTTCTCTTCGAACATGTCACGAAATCGTGACAGTTTTGCTTGCTTGCACTTTCTCTTCGAACATGTCACGAAATCACAATAGTTTTGCTTGCTTGCGCTTTCTCTTCGAACATGTCACGAAATCGTGACAGTTTTGCTTGCTTGCGCTTTCTCTCTAAACATGTCGTGAAATCACGACAGTTTTTCTTTCTTCTTTCTCTCTGAATATGTCATGAAATCATGACAATTTTTCTTGCTTGTGCTTTCTCTCCGAATATGTCACGATATCGTGACAGTTTTCCTTTCTTGCTCAACATGTCACGATATCACGACAGTTTTCTTCCTTGTGATTTTCTTTTGATTTTTAGCATATGGGCCACTTTGATCTTTTGAAAAATCACTATACATACTCTGAAGAACCTCTTAACTCCTATCCACTACATCAATCGATCTATCTGACTGTGTTGACAACAATGACAATATTGTTCCTGCACCTTGCTCAACAAGCTTGTCCTTATGTGTGATCATATGTCTCCTTAAAAGAGATGTGTTGCAATGCATGAGCATACTCCACTGCCAGTCAAGTGTTGATATCTTCAGTGGAGGCTGACTCTATAGTCCATTTTGATTTCTTAAATTTTGGGGACGACTACCTAACTGTTTGACTAGAAATGTAGTATGATCCTTACAACCCAATAATTAGTGGTGTATGTTATAAAATATTTAGAGCTTTGGGGAATTATATTCTCAACCTAAGTGTGATGAGAATTGTACCCTATCCTTACTACTTTATCTTTTGAATTTGGAAACATTTATGATAGTGATGAAAACCATTATTTTTGTGGAGTATCTTGCATGATGGAAAAGGTGATGATTACCTTTTTCACTTCAAGATTCAAACCAAGTATGGTGTTATCCCTCTTTGATACAAGATGTTTTTAAGATGTGAAATTATTTTTGGTTCAAGAATTTTTTGGAGTCAATTCCCAAAACTCATGAATTTCTTAGTGAAGATGTGTGATGGTCCTAAAAGGAACTTGACATGTATTTGGATTTTTCTTAAAACACTAGGACTAGATGAGTGACCAAAAACATCTAGGAATTAAGGATGTGTGGTTTTGCAACTGATAATTTGACTTGATGGAATTGTGTGGGTGATGTTGTGAAGGTGATCCTGATTAAGGCAACATGACTTTAATCGACCAATTAATATCTGAAAATAAATGATCCCTAATATGAAATGTGAAATATGGATGGAATGTATGACATGCAAAATGAAATGTGAGATAATCCAATGTTTTTGAATGAAATGTATGCAAATGAAGTGCAATACTTTTGTGTATAAAATATATGCAAATGAAATGCAATGTTTTTGTGTATAATCCATGTATATATACATATATGTAAATCACAGTAAGCATGGAATGCTTTCAAGTGTATGATGTTCAGTTTCTTGGGTTCATATACTCCCCCTAGCCTGGTAAGCTTATGGCCAAAGGGATTAGGTACCTTTGGAGCCTTTTTGAAATTGAAATATGACCAAAGAGATTAAGTACCTTTGGAGCTTTTTGAAAATTGAGATGTGACTAAAGGGATTAAGTACCTTTGGAGTTTTTTGGAAATGAGATGTGACCAAAGGAGTTTTGGCACCTTTGGAGCTTTTTGGAAATGAGATGTGACCAAAGATGTTAGGTGCCTTTAGAGCCTTTTTTTTATGAGGAAGGTGTGACACCTTAAGCATCCTCGATTTGCCTGATGATTGATGATGTGAGTGATTAGGATGATATGATGAAATGGAAGTGAAATTTATGTGAAATACAATGTTGAACATGGAATATGTGAAATGCAATGTTTGTATCAACCCCAGTTGTAACAACTCAATTTTTCTATATATATATTCATATATCTTTCATGAGGTAAGGAACATAATCATGATTTAAGGTAGAACCATTCCAGATGAATTGTAACTTATCAAGGCAGAAAACATCAAGATCTATTGATACTTGATTAGAGTCTCTTTTGAGTAGAAGTTATCAGCTTCTATGAAACCCTTATACCCCACTAGTATGAGAATTATGGCAAAGCGAAAGGTTTCATCCCATATAAAAGGGAAAATCACCCTGGTCCACCAAGACCAGTATATAGGTGAATGCCTTGAATATGGAAATCCATGAACTAACCTTATCAATGGTTATTCATAGATCTTAGATCTGATCCACATCTCTTTTATGAAATCTATAGGATAACAAATCACTATTCGTGATTAAACAATCCATGGAATGTCATATTAAGCATGATTATGTAACTTTAAACCTCTTAAGACTAATTTGTCCATTCTTTCCTTTAGGTATCCAATTTACTATTCATAAGATTCATTTAAATACAGTACATGTATATTATGGGAGTACCCCTCATGCACACTCAACTTATTAGCTGTAGAATATAAGGTTTGTTTTGGTTTTAAATTCTAGACCCAACTTGTCTTCTTGTGGGTTTCATCCCATTCCAAATTCTAATGGGTCCTAATTTAAACCATCATGAGTTTTTATGAGGTTAATATAAATCATGATGTCATTTTATGATAAGAATATGAAAGCACAAGGACACGAAAGCAAAAAGGAAAATGCCAAGTACGATGCGTGTAAAACCAAACTTAACGCTAAAAGCCTATATATTGAAAAATGCATGAAAGGAAAGAACATAAATGAATCGACACGAGATAAAAGCAATATGGAATACAACCCTCTTTATTGATATGCTTTTAAAGTCATGTTACAATACGTCTCCTTCCATTTTATGGGATAGGAGCGTTAAATATGTTTCTTGTCACATCCATGGATAGCCATCCTTCTTTCGCATGCCCACATGTAAGATGGGCAGACCAAAATGTCGCCACCACTTATGTATATGAATTTTGACTCCTTGCTGCTCCTCCAATGTCCATATCCTACATTCAAGGAAACAAAAAATAGTCAGTAGCACCTGTAGATAAAATAAAACATGCAATCCCCATGCCTTCAATTAATGCAAGCAAGATGTAACTAAAACGATAACTAAAATAGGTCCAAATGAACTAAAAATTTTACAGGGGTATCAAAATATCACAAGGAAAACATTGCAAATGGAACAGTCAAAAAATTCACCACATATTTATATTCGCTTCGGGGCAGGACGAATAGACCTGCAACAAAATATCAAAAAGCATTATCCCAAATGGCACATCCGGGAAGCTCCAAATCACCTACAAAGTTATGGGTTAGCTAATTGGGGGTATTTTGGGAATACCCAGAAGGTTAGATTTTCCCAATTTGGCCTCTATCACTAGGAATTTGATAATGCTACCTACATGTTAGTAAAGGCAGGAAATAATAGAAACATGATCAAAAGTGCTAAAAAAGATGTTAAATTTGAATGAAAACCTATCTAAGTAGCATATAATCAAATGCAAAAATAACAGAAAGGGAATATACTATAGATTTATAATCACTCCAAGACGGGGCGGTTAGGACTGCAATAGTGTGAGGGGGGCGCCCGAGGGCAGGACGCCCTCCGTTTGGGGCCTGATTTTGGCACCAATCCACTTGGGATGGGTCCAAAACCTCTTGTGGGGTATTTTTGGAAAATTTTGTGGGATATAGTGGCCAAATTTTGGGTTTTGGTTTCGGATTTATGCTTCCAATAACCACCCTATGACCTCCTCTTCAAAAGATATCAAGGATGTGAAAGGCACAAATCAAAAAGGTGTGTGTGTGGAAATAAAATGACAACACTTCATTGCTCAAAATGCTCCTTCTCTGTATATATTGTGGTGAGAAAACTCACCAATTTATAGACCTGGAGGTCTCTTTGGATGAGCATGCAGAAGTGCCACTTGGCAATAATGCTTCCCAAGGGGGGAGGAGATTCCTCCCTAATTAGGGGCTCCATGACTACCCTTGTAACTGCCTCTAACACTCTAAAATGCTCACTCACCCTCCCATGCAATGAAGGAAGAGTTAAGTTGTAGATCTAAGCTACCATTTGTCAAGATTTGACTTTTTGCCTATCAAACCTGCTATTCGCCCCACCTTGGAGCGAATACTGCTAATCGTCCCTAGGTGGGGCGAGTACCAGTTTGTAATCATCCCTGGGTGGAACGAGTATGGAGCAGAGTGCTTGAAGGTGCCAAATTGACTCCTGACCTTCCAAAACTACTATGTGAGTGGTTAGGACCATTGTTTAACCTTTGGGGGCTGCCCTGGGGGCTGTGTGTGTCAATGCAATCAGTGTTTGTAGTCACATAATCAGATAGGTGTTGTTTTTGTGTCTACAGATTCATTACATCATAACATTAGATTTGAAACAACACTTGAGAGGTCTATTTAAGCAAGAATTACATTCCATTATGATCAGCTTTATAATTCCACACAACCATTGATTACATAGAGTAAAACTAACTAGTTGCATCATTCATAATTATCCAATTTAATCCATAAAGTAAATGGCATAATAGAATAATATTAAATTAGTAACATATTAGAAATTAAGTGTACGTTCTTAGTATCATAATGAACTGCTGAATAAATCATAATCAATGTATCCATTACAGCAATCTATAAACTTGCATAAATTTTAACCATCTCATCCACATATATCATTTTATTTTTGAAAGTAAAAGCAATAGGGACAAGAAATAACACATCAAACCACAAAATAGAGTGACACAATGATTTATCCTGGGAACGGAATAAATCCAAACTCCAAAATATGATATTTTCTCATATTCATAAAGTCAAGATGTTAAATATTACAAGTATATAAGGGTCTCAATGAATCCCTTTTACTCAATATATACAATTCAAGGAATGCTACTGTTCCTATACACATACATGATGCAATTACAGATTTATTTGATCCCTTTATCTAAAACATCATGTTAATATTAAGGTATTTTACATACCAAGGAGGAAACCACCTACTCCTTCATAATTATAGATACATTTAAGGAATCCATTGATTCCTTTCTCTGAATCATCTTAGAATTTATAATATCATGTGTAAGTTTATGATATTCATTGGTTCCATATTTTGGAGATGACTCTTCGACACTAGAGGAAATTTCATAATTTCCCTAAGAATGAATTCCAAATTCATTCTTTCGAGATGATAAATAATTAACCTTTACTTTATAAATTAAATTCCCATACCTCTAATTTATAAAGAATTTATTCTTTCTTTTCATGAATTAAGGTCACCATCCTTAATTCATGTATCATTAAATTAATACCATCAATTCATTATTTGTCATTTATACAAATCAACCATGTTTCTCCATACTTTTCCACTCTACATCCATTTCATATAAATGGAATAAAATAAACACTAACTTCTTATTCAATGTGACTAGAGTTTCCTATATATTCCTTTCACTATCGCATAAATATGACATTTAAGTCATTTGTTAAATACAATTTATTCTGGTCCTTTCAAATTATTTAAGACCATTGGAATTAACCTACTTACCTAAGCTATTCAAGGTGTGTAGATTACTATGGATAGATTTTTATTTAGAACCAATGGTCATATCCCATATAATAAATACATATTTTAAGATCATTTTGGGGATTATATTTATTATTTTACTACTACATATAGACATTCAATAATCCATTGTCTATACCAATGGTTTATACCATAAATTGAATACTACTTTAGTTTTACAAGAACTTTGCTTAGACAACAATGGTCCATCTACGTGACCCTATATTTAGATATTCAAACTTGATTATATTGAAGTCTAGTCAATATAAAATGAAAGACAACTTAGCCATAAATTTGTGTGAAGTAATTACCCTCGAGATAGTTTCCAAAAGACCCTTCCCAATTTTTCCTCGAGTATGAAATACTGTGCAGATATTTAGAAATTTTTTGTGAATATTTACATTGATGCCATGAGACTTTTATCCTCCACATGTCCTACCATGATTTGTACTCCAATAACTCTTACATAGGACAATAAAGGAATGATTTCAATTTATATGTGCGCTCCTTGTGGTGTTATATCTACAGTGGATTACACAGTGACAAAGTTTGATGTTGATATAGGGTAGTTTAATTAAATTTTAATTTTATCGAGGAATATTCATTTTATCAACTTTTGGTAGCTAATTGTATAACATAGTATCATCAAGCCCTTTAGTGCAGACGGTCATTGGTTTAATACCAACATGCACTCCCATAAGAGGTCATAGGGTCGACTTTCATCGGGGGATCTATATATTTTTTATTTTTTGTAAAATATACAATGATAGTAAGAACAGTTTGTATATTCTAACTAAGGTTAAAAGTATTTTCCAAAACTTAAGCTAAGGAGCTTCGGGTACAAGTATAGTAGGTTAGGTAATATTATTTGAAGGTCCCCATAAATCTACCTTTACTCTTGTGCTAATGGGTTTCCAAACACCCTACTTCTTGAATGTTTTAAACATCAAATAAGCTTCCATATCCTTAGTAAAAAGAAAGGTTCCTATACAAAAAGTCAATGATAGACTATACCAAAATTATAACCTAGTAGGAATAAGAGAGATCCAACCTAACTCTCCCAACTTATATTTACTTGGATTACCTTCAAAGACCTCCTCTTAACCTTCCTCTGCTTACTCCTTCTAATCTTCCAAACTTGCTCCTTACTATGACTAGAAAATATTTCAAGCCTTGTAGTTTCTGATCCACCAAGGTGGAGAGCATACTCCCTAGGCCTTCCATATTTCCCCTACCTTCCTTCACAAAATGTCCTTTATTTATAGGACACTTCTCCACTCATAGGCAAAATAGTGACCACATTATAATAATATTAAAAATATACCTTAGATCCATTATGACTCATCATGTCTTGTATAGTATGACCAACAGTAGAAAAAGGGTCCCCTAGAGATAAGGTGAGTGTCCTTATTTTTGTTTTGTGTCCTTTCTCATGGGAATAAATATAAAACTAATACTATTAAGGCATAGAATGGATACAAAGCTAGAACTATTATTGATAAGATAAGAGATATCCCTTTCAATTTCCACCAATATAGGGAAGCCATATGGGTATTTCACAATGGATAGGATAGTTCATATTATATTTAACAATCCTATAGTACTTTTAATTCCCATATCAATTGGGTCCACTAGGTTTTTTACACATAATTTACTATATTATTATAATTTTACAAAATATAATTCCTCAAATTTATCTTTCACAAGACCTCATCATTAGTTTCTAATTAATTATCTTCTCTAAAAGATGGTAGTCTTCATATTCTATCCATGAGAGTACCTAGACCTGCAAAGATGTAAAATATCAGCAGTACCATGTCCTTATAAACAACCTAACATCCATTCTGCATAACAAAAAGTATTGAAAACATCATCAAAACATAATCTCATCACAAATATTATAGTTTTAAACCATCTATTACTGCACAAATATTGAATTTAAAGCACTGTAATAATAGAATTTTCAAAATGGTGTTACAGAGATATTATGAAATTATGCATTTGTACCTTATTAGACATAGAAATTATTGGTAATTTTATCAAAAATCCCACCAAGGAGTATAATAGTATAATTTTTTTAACCCCTAACATGAGTTAACCTGATAAAATTAGTGTTAACAAAGACACATCATAATTTTATAATCTCTATTTTGGATATCCACATATATCCTAATATACATTTTGACAACTTTTTTGCCAATACTAGATAATTCCACCTAGATGTCTCCTAGTTATGTATAATTCCCATACCTTATCCGAGAATGGACACCAATCCATTCTTCAAATTCATTTAGTGTTATTTTAATTAAATAAGTTTACTTTATGAATACAAAAAAAATCTACATTCATAAGCTACTTTGAGTTTCATGATACAATATTTCATTTTTATACTAGGAATATATAATTCAAATGATTTCTAATTACAATTGGCAAAATTCCTTGGTATACTAATACATATAGCTCCTAGAGTAGTGGCTTTAGATATCAAGGTTGTTATTCCTTAGATATTTCACCCGTCGGGTCCATACCTATATTATCAGTTTAAGAATCTATTGGAGAAACTGCTCAAGAAGTAGCTTGGATTCTATTCCAACCAGTTGCTTGAATTGCTCAAGTTGTGTTTACCTTTTTACACTATCCCTCAATAGTTGGTTACGATGGAAGAAGTAACCCATGGCTTATAAGTACATCCATACAAGAAGTCAATAATACAACTTTGTAGATATCCCTTCTGTGGCGTAATTGTGCATTTTCTACTTGCAAGGTTGTCACTACTGTATCTTTCCAGTAATGCATTTTTGTTAACTCTAATAAATACCTCTCCTACTCTGAGATGGTAGCTTCTTTCTTAGTCTCCAACTTAAGCCCTTTTTGTACCTATTTTTCTACTAACTTCAACTGTTGAATCTCTAACAGTCAAATTTACTTCTTCAGTGCCTCCACTTTGTGTTGTGCTTTTCTCATAGGTTCATATTTTCCTATGTTGGATGGTCCAACTCCTATATCCAACCATTGGCATACACATATTTTGGAAGATTCTTCCTTATTTCTCTTCCTATATGAGTGCTCCTCCTCCATAGCCTTAGTTGTTTCTCTACTATTATTTTCCTCACTGGAATATTCCTCTTGGCATTACCACTGTGCGACCCACCAAATATCATAGTTAGGGGTTGTTCCTACATCATCCTCCTTTGCTGTCCATATAGCGTCATTAGGTTCTGAAGATAGCGATTCTATTGGTGGAGGTATCACGGCTATTTGTGTAACAAACCCATTTTGTTACATCCTTTATATCCACAATTTTTTTTAAACATATATAAATTTTCATCTTCTCATCGCAAATACCTAATCCATATCCTAAGATAGGCGTATTCCATATGGATTATATCTTTCAAAGCAATTAGCTTTAAGTTATATAGAGACTTTATTAGAGTCTCTTTAAGTAGAAGTGATCAGCTTCTATGAAATCTTCATACCCCATTTGGTATGATTACGCTGGCCATGCGTACTGGTTTCATACCCTTAAAAGGAGAAATCACCATTTGGTCCACTAAGACTAGGTGAATGCCTTGAATATGAAAAACCACACCAATGGTAAACCATCATAGATGAAATAACCATGCCCACGGTTATTCATAAATCTTAGATCCAATCCAATTCATCTAGAAAGGAGTTCTAAGACCACTATATCACTATTGTGATAAGAATCCTTGGAATGTCCTCTTAAATATGGTTACCTATCTTAAAGCTTCTTCAAGCATGTTGGTACACCCTTTTATTTAGGCAACCTTCTTGTTGCCCACATTACAAATGGATATTACTTGTCCCTTATAGGTGTTTTCCTCCACATGTAACCCTAATCCTTTAGTGTAGAGTGTAGGGTCTATCTTGGTTTGTAAATCAAGGTCATTTTGCCATATTTAGAGCTTTATTCCATATTATGATCTCAAATCAACCATCTTGAGTGCATTTAATCCATGAAGCAAGATTCATTACATATTGTAGACACATAAAACATGTCAGGTTCAGGGAGACTACTCACATGGACACATTCATAGAACATGTGACTAAACCTTGGACCTTCCAAGTGTCAAAAGTGGTTTTCACCACTCATTTGGCGAAGTATTAGCCCATCTAAGCCTGGAAACTATGAACTAGAGTGGTTGGATCCTAGATTTTGTAGCTCATAATGGCCAAACCTTAGCCATTATAGATGAGAGTGGCTAAACCTTAACCGCTACAGATGATAGCGGTTAGACCCTAAAATACAATTTGACATCCAAATAGCCTAATATCAGGTGAAAGTGGCAGTTTGCATGCAATAAATCCGAGAGGGTATAAATTTTCATTCCTCCTCATAGCCAGTCTACATGAGAGACTCAAGTCTAGATTTAGACATCAGTTAACTGGCCTTCAAACATAGAAAAATACAAAACTTCTCATGCTAACATCTAGTGTGCATGTATAATTCAATCCTAGGGTTGGACATTGACTTAGGGATTCAAAAAAATTATGAGTAAACCTAAAAGCACTAGGGGACATTATTTTATAAATCAAGGGAGAGAGAGAGACCATCACATATCAAAATTTTGAACAGGTTGGATCATTGAGGAGAGCTTCTAGAGACTTGGAGAGCTTCCCTTGGAGATCAATTTTGTGGCGAAGCCTTATCACATTTGAGGGAAAATTTGAACATATATGATAATCATCCTAACATTAGTAGCATACTTGATCCCATAGCCTTTTGGTCAATAGCGACATATTTCACCTTAGCAGCCACTGTCCTAGTCAGTGACCCACAACCTAGTCTAGGGTTTAGGTGATAGTTTCTATTATTCTGCTTTCTTCATGTTTTCATGTCATTAGCATAAGCATTATTTTAGTATTTGCATTCATAGTATTAGTTTCATTCCATCAATTTCAATTGAGCATATTTATTGCTAACAACCTCATTCGGGGAGGCAATCTCAAACATCTAAGCGTGTGTTGTTGTTTTATTGGTTTTAGGGCCATAGGTTCATCGAAAAAATATACAACATACAAGAGCAATAAGATCCCTCTAGGAACTAGAACTGGAGATGGAGGCATCTGTAATCCCTCATACAATTTTGTGTGTGTCATCGAGAAGCCTTTGAAATTGCACCACCCCTTTGCAAGGGGACATTTTATTCACTTGTACTTCATTGTATCGAAATGGGTATCCCTCAGAGGGACCGACATGTAACCAAGTTTCAATATAAATAAAAGGATATATCTTTGTTATTTTTATGTTATATGCATTTCATGGTCTTTCATTTCATTTCGGTATAATATTGCAAGTAGAGTAGAGGTGTGTGCTCCTCGGGGTTGCTATAGATGGTGATCACGGTGGGACCCCCACCAAGTTTTTTTCTCTACCACTTTACTGATCCATGTTTTTATGTGTAGGATTAGCCACTCTCATCTACAATGACTAGAAATCAGCTGCTATGGTCTATAGCGGCCAAAAATGAATCGCTCTTGTCTACAACAGCCAGAAATCAGCTACTTATGTTGATAAAAACTAAAAATTCGCCACTCTAATCAATAGTGGCCAGCAAAGAAGTGTAGCAGAGGGCATAATTTCTATCATCTAAGTGGGATTCAAGGTTGGTATCCCTTCCTGGTATTTATCTGATTTTTTTTCTGCATTTGATTTCCATAAACAAGAAGCTTAAACATAGATTAATTAGGGAAAATAAAATAAAAAAGAAATAAAAACTGCATTTTGCATTTCCTAGAATTTATTTTAGATTTCTTCTAGGTGTTGCTAGGAATAGATGACCTTTGCATGTAAGGTTTGCCATTGTGTTTTGGTTTGCTTGGTTGTGGCCCAATCAATGGCTATTATCATCACAAAATAGGAGAGTGCATTAAAATCATATAGACTAGTTATAGATGCATTTGTCTAAAAATGAAATGTTATTTTTTAGGCATTGTAGGAAAGTAGTCATGAATTCTATTTGAAGCATCACTTTATATTTTAAAATCTAAAAAGAATCACACACACTCGCACGTATCATTTTAAACATTAGGGAGTTGGATTTCATCACTAACACCCAATTTAGTCTGGTGATGTTGGAATTCACCTCCTTCCACTGGCTTGCCACCTAGATATCCTATAATGGAGTAAGGCACTTACTTATAGTGGTACTAGTTACTTATGTTCAAACTATCTCCCACTATTGGAACAATTATTGGTTCAGAGTGGAAGAGCTAGGCAAATCCCACACTGGGATTTAAACGGTGTACCCTAGTCTCTTTTTGAGAAAATCATGTTTGGCATGGGTGTTCTTGGTTCCCACTATGTATGATTTCCCTTATTCTAAATTCAATTCAAGAGCAAGAAAGCAAGAGCAGCAACAAATCTAAACACATTGAAACCAATTTCAGGACACATTTAATCCATAAAAGAGATAATAATATTGTTTTATTTGTGTGTTTATTTGTTATTTGGGACCAAAACCTAACCCTAATTTTTAGGGAATTTATTAAAAAAATCTACATTTTTATTTTGCATCCAACAGATCAAGAATTGTGTAAATCAGAGCTATAACAGAAAAGTTATTTTGGTTTTATTTTTACTCTAATTTCAAGGCTGAAAATTGGGAAAAATTACACTAAAAAAGCCATAAAATGGGCTAGACAACTCTGAAAAGTGCCAAATTTCTTTTGTTGTCTTAGTTAGCCCCTAGGGTACCTCTCCTAGAAATTTTGAGTCCTAAATATTCACGGTTCAAAAATTCTTAAAAATTCCTAAAAGTGAGCATTTCCCCACGGGCCCCGGTTGGCCAATTATTTCAAAAATACGAAATTTTGACCCAAAATTCATATTTGGATTTATAGCTCATTTTTATCAGCATGTTTCACTTATTGTTTTGATATATGACACCTGCAACCTTTTTTGGAAGTAAAAAATTTTATAACAAAAATTATGGCCAAGAGACCTCCCATGGTGAGCAAGACCTCCAATCTAGAGAGGGAAACAGGTTCCACACCGACCACATCTCATTACAATGAGAGTTAAAATCAGCCCAATGAGGGGCAATATAGAGGGAAGAGAGTTTCTGACCTTGTTGCGCAATTCTAAATAGGCAAGCCTCGCATGGAGTTGCAGAGTCATAGACCCAACACAACAAACCGATCAAATCAGTCACATGGTTCACATGTAATTCAGAGAGAACAAATACTCCAAGATTAATTGTATGAGTGGGATCAAATTTATTTGATACCGACTTCTAGAACCATAGCCATAGAATATTCTGCATCTGGAAGCTCATGAAGCGTGACTGCTAAACACACCACTCAACTTGGGGATGCTTCAAAGTGACCCCATAAGTCTCATACAGAGTCTGATCATAGAGACACTTAAAAATACACTGAACATGTTACATTATCTAGAAAGAGCAAAGAAAGAGTAGAAACCTCCTCAAGTAATCTACGAATAAAAAGCAGTAGAACAGGATCATATAAGCATGAGTCTTCTATGATAGCACAATTTAACTACATGTGATAGCTAGAGAATGCCTGACGCAAAGAGTGAGATATTGTGGAAGCTCTCACACATGACAAGCAAATAGAAAGGTTGTTGTGCCAACATGAGCAAAATTTAAGAGAGCAAGTTGAGCAGCTAGCTCATGTCAACCAAAAAGAAAATAGAAATGATCATCAAAGAGATCAACACACTAACTCGCCAAGAGAGGGGTACACTAGGCAAGAAGAAAGCCCACAATGAAAATACCACTTAAACCATAAAAAAAATAAACCTGGTGGAGAAAGGGCATACATGGTATATCAGGATCAGACACATCTTGTATCCCTTCTTAGGAGGGAGGAGAATAGAGCAAGACAAGTGGATAGAGGTTTATCTCCATTATCACCGTGAGTGGGTATGCAAGAAAGAGAGCTCTTTGCCTCAAAGGCATTCTAAGAACTCACTTAGAAGATCAAATTATTTGAGAAGCAAGATGCGGTTGGGCACCAACCAACACTAAGTAAGATACAAAACCAACCATTGTGCCCATCAGTTCCTAGCCCTACATATCCTAAGCACTTTGATATGCCTAGGTTTGAAAAATTCAATGGTGAAGAGGATGCACAAGAACATGTGACCAAATTTATCAATGCATGCTTTCATCTAGAAGAGAGTGATGCCCTTATGCTGAGAAATTTCATTATGACATTTTCATGGGCTACCACCTAATGGTTCAACCAGCTTCCCAAGCATAGTATATCCACCTTTGAACAACTAGTGAATGCATTCTTAAAACATTTCTCTTTAGGTGAATCTCTCATACCTGGCCAACCTAAAGCAGTATGATGATGAGCCAGTCATGTATTATGGGGATAGATGGAGAAAAATCATGGCAAAGTTATAATTTTCCATTCCAATTGAAGAGCTAATCTGAATGTTCACAAAAAGCTATACCAAGTGCATCTCGTTACTATTGCAACTACATTTGTATGATATATTCGAAGAAGCCTTGGCTCAAGACAAGCTTATTGAAGATATAAAGATGAAAGAAGGAGATTTAAAGCTCTATAGCGAGAAAGAATGGAACAAGAGCACACAATATCAACCACAGTAGACCGAACCTAGGCACGTCAACCAGATTATGTTAAACATTCCAAAAGTAGCACATAGCCAACAACAAGAGAACTATCAGGCTCAACCTCCTACTGTGCATCACAACTAGTGAAATAGGAATCAGGGCAGGGGTAAATAGAAATAACCCCTTTGCAACTATACACCATTTCCTGAATCCTTGGCATCAATTTTCAACCTTCTTGAGGCTAAGGTTTTAAACTTGCCTAAGGAGCGCATCCTAGATCCTAACTTTCGATATTTTTTTTTTGACCAAAGGGCTTATAGGGGTATAGGGAATATCTCTATTGTGTTTATCATCAAAAAAATGTTCATGATATCCAAGATTGTGTTGCGTTGACGAATATAATGCAGGATATTTTGGATAAAAATGAATTGCAAAACATCAACATATTCAAAAATATTCTCCCCAATCATGGGGCCAGCAACAATCAAGTTGAACACATCAATGAGGTGCACATAGCACCACCTGAAGAGGGTTTTATTGGTATGATCAATAATACAATAAGAAGCAAAATATGCTTTGATCAATGCAACATGCCAAAAAAGTCATCTAAAGTTGGTAATCTATCACCGTCCACACAAAAAATGAGTTCAATGCACTTACAAAAGGAACCTGTGATTGACTTTCATAAGCAGGAGATTCAGACAATATCTCAGGATGAACCTGATCCTCTACTCCAAATAGACCCTAGAGAAGTGATGTGTCAGCCCTACTGACCTTTACTACTTGTGATTTAATTGAATCTATTAATGTTTTAAGCATGCATATTAAATGAAATGCGTAAAAGAAGACAACCAAAATGTAAAGAAATAAATGAATGAAAGCTCTTGTATTGATATTTCCATGGTCCGATTACATATAAATCCCTCTAAGGGATACCCTTCATTTGAGACATGATTTTACACAAGGAGGGCAGCAAATGTATAAAATATTGCCCTCTCATAGGGGTGGCATGCTTATAAAGGCTTCCCAGTGATGCACACAAAAATTTATGAGGGCTTACATATGGCTCCTTCTTCAGGTCTGTTTCCCATAGGGATCCTCTTGCTTTGTATGTTGTAGATGCACCTGTGGCCCTGTAAGCAATGAAACAACAACACACGCTTATATGTCCGAGATTTCCTCCTTGTATTAGGTTGTTAGCAATGAATATACCTAAATAAAATCAAGTCCAAATGAAACAAATTCTATGAATGCAAATGAATAAAGTGATTCTATGCTAATGATATGCAAAATATGAAGAAAATAGAATAATGAAACTAATGTCTTCACCCTAAGCTAGGTTTGGGGGCCACTGTCCAAAACATCGGCCACTAAAGTGAAACCTGTCTTCCTTACTCCAAGTCTATGAATCAAACCTTGTTTCTGATGTTGAAATTGTGATTGATGTAATCATGTTAAACCCTTTATCATCTAGCACTTGATAGCTCCTCCAAGGTGTTGTGATATGCTCTCCTCAATGACCTACTATGCTCAATTTGTGATGACAAAATCAGACCTCCAATGTGAACTCATTCGGATATATCAAAAATTAGTTGCATTTAGATCCTTGGTGCTCTTAGTCTTACACATTTTAAAGTGTGTGAAACCCTAGTTCAATGTTCAAAACCCTAGGATTGAATTCCTCATGCGTAGTGAATGTTAGCATGATAATATTTTGTCTTTTCTATGTTTAAAGACCAGTTAACTGAAGTCTAAATTCAGAATCAAGTCCTCCATTTGAACTGGTCATGAAGGGGAATGAAAAGTTACTCCCACTCACATTTGTTACATGCAGACTGCCACTTCCACCCCTGATTAGGCTTGTTTATCAACAAAATTATTTTTATGGCCTAGCCACTATCATCTGCAATGACTAATATTTGGTCGCTATCGTCTGTAGTGGTCTGGTCGCTCTGAGCTTGAGTGGCTAAGGTCCAGATGCTCTGGTTTACATTGGCTAAGCTTGAATGGGCCTAGAATGCCCCAAATGAATAGTGAGGGCCACTTTTAATACTTGGAAAGTCCAAGGTTTAGTCACATGGCCTACGAATGTGCCTATGCAAGTAGTTCTCCTAAATAACTATTGTGATAAGAATCCTTGGAATGTCCTTTTAATTATGGTTACCTTTCTTAAATCTTTTTCAAGCATGTTGGTACACCCAATTTTTAGACAACATTCTTGTTTCCCACATTACAAATGGACATTACTTATCCTTTACGAGTGTTTTCCTCCACATGTAACCCTAATCCTTTAGTGTAGAGTGTAGGGTCTATCTTGGTTTGTAAATCAAGGTCGTTTTGCCATCTTGAGAGCTTTATTCTATAATATGATCTCAACTCAACCATCTTGAGTGCATTTAATCCATGAAGCAATATTCATTACATCTTATCCTTAGGTTTGAAGTACTATAATAGACTTCTTCTTAAACAAGGTTTGTGTTCCATTCAAGAATGTAATGCATAAATCCAATTATCCCCTTAAGATTTATTTTCTATAACATGAATATAAATGGTGTTGCATATGGAAAGGTGCAACATTCAAAAAATAATTATCCCATAATATTATAGTAAATTAGACAAATGCCTTTGACTTATTAACACATTTAATTAAACATCCATCCTTTACATGAGATTATTATTTGAATAACTCTACTTAACTATATCATTCATCATCATGCAATCTATTCCAAAAGTAAATGATATAATTAAATTACATTAAATTATCAACATATTAGAAATGCATTATAATGCATAAAAGTAAACATTACATCTGGCATATTTTCATTTTTAGTTCATCATAAATGCAACATTCACATGATATCATAAAGTAAACCACAAAATAAGGTGACACAAAGATTTATCCTAGGAAAACCCTGACGGGAAAAAATCCAACCTCCAAAATATTTTCTTCCTCATTTTCATAAACTTAAATGACAAACTTTACAATAATAGCAGGGCATCTACTGGTCCTTCTCTTCAAATATAGGTCAAAGTATACAACAATTCCTTTTTGACCTATTGATGTAATTAAGGAATCACCCAATCCCTTCTTCTATGACATCAATATAAAATTCACAATACCATTAAGGAATCTCTAGTTCCTAAGGCATTTAACATCTTACATTGTTCATGAAAAGTCATTGGATTATATTTTGGAGATATCGTATTTTGAGGGAGCCCTATAAGTTTTCTCAAGAATGAATTTCCAAATTCACTCTTCATAATTGATGTATAATCAATTCCTTGGGTAATGGATTTAAAGTCCCATACCTTTAGATCCATTAATAATAATTTCTTAAGAATGGTTTCCAAATTCACTTTATTTGGGTAAATTTCATTCAGTCCCTTGAATTTGAGATTCCTATTCCATTCACTAAATTTAACAAAGCCATAAAACCTTCTAAATCCATAGTCCAAGGTATTATACTTTCCATTCATTAGTCATTTAACCCCAAGCTTATTCTTCTTGTATTGTACACTAGAGTTTATAAATAATGTTTTCTTTGATTCAACTTATACTTAAAGCATATTTTAATCTCTAGAATTTCATCTCGTAAGGGTAAATCCCTTTTGCCTTAAGTATGGCTTTAGGTCCTACCCTATTCTGAACTATGAACTAATTGTTTGTACTATAATAAACTTATTATCATTTATTAGATAATAAAAGAGCTATTATACTTACAATCTAAAAGGTTCTATTATATTTCATACTAACCAAATTTTTCTATATTATTAACTCATCTACTTTAACCACAAACCATGGTCTTAAAACATGTCCTTTTCATATTTAATAAGGGTATCCCATGGAAGTCCTTCATGTGGTGTATTGTGACATCACCACGATATCCTTTTAGAAAAGTTGGGCATCTAATTTGAATTGTTTCGATTGAGCTTCGAGTAGCATTATCCTTCGACATTCTTCTAACATGATTAAAGGTTAACCTTGATATTGGTCATATATTGTTCCTTTCTACATTTTGAAAAGTGTGGCCTAGATGTTTCCTTGACCATCTATTGATATTGAAAATTAAAGATGGCGCCCTCTAGATCTGGAATTCGAGATACATCGGGTATGAAGGAATGTATTATAGAGTCCTCTGTCCTAAAGTGTCATGAATTAGTACAATGGTGAGAAGTAACAGTAACGTGTTCGAAAGGAGAACACAGTAGGATCAGCAGACGCATGGAGTCTACCTCATAGGTTTTAATTGGAAATCTGACCCAAATAAACTTCGAAATCGAGTATATCTACGGATATAATTGACAGGGATCGGATGTCATTCGTACATCAAATCACACAAAATTTCCTATCGAAGGTAGGTCGATTTATCCTTTGGATAGCAGAATTTCTCAATCAGCGTAGTTTCCAAGTTAATTTATTAATCATAAAAATGGGGGGTCTTATTCAATTTTCCTTAGTCAGTGTGACGCTGTTGTGAAGCATTATTTTCATTACAAAACTCATGCTATAGGATTACAATATTCACTGGTAAACAACCTTGAAAGTGTCTAAAGGGGTACAAGATTTATTAAGGCCTCGATGCGCAGTCGACGACTAAGGCACAAGATTTAATCTACAATCATTTTGAGAATTACGTCACTCGATTGAGGGGACCTCCCGATGATTGGGGCACCCATTTAGGTCTTAATTACACTTCTGCAAAGGACCTGGGGTTACTAACTGTTTACTTATGGCATATGTAGATGAAACCTTATGCTTGCGAGGTGAATCCTCTGACAGCTCGATACCATTCTGACTACTACGAAGAGCATACATGTGTTTCAACCCAGTTTGTACCCATATCACCGAGCACTTACCTCGCATGGAAGAGGCACGAAGTTACATTCCCTGTAACTATAAATTTGGTGACATCCATTCCTTTCTTCTGGTTTACAGGGATGGATGATCAGGAAGCTATAAATCCAGGAGTGGTGTAGTGTATAAGAGCGGATGGATTACTTGATCTTGTCATAACTTGGTTTGGTTTTATCACTAATTCCCTCACTGCTTGTATATTTGTAAAAAAAATGTTTTTTGAGATTCTTTCTTCCGTGCTTCATGAGGGAAAACTATAAGAAGGTAGTGATGCCCATTTTGGACAGTTCTATAAGGGAGGCTTGAGAAGGTTTTTGGAGTCGTGTGCTATGCACTCAAGACTGTGCATTTGGATCGTTTTGCCTATCGACCTCCTATATTCACTATGGTTTGGTACTATAATTCCATAGTAAGAAGTACCTTCTTCTAATTAATTGACCACTTTAACAAAGGTTATGCGGATTCCTACTCTGCTAAGGTCGAGCCGGGTCACCAAATTCTGGTTTGATGGTGGTCTCCCTTAATATGGCCTTCCAAGGCTTATCCCACTGATGGCCCTTATGGCCTATGTATCATTTGGGCACTTTATGCAATAGGTATTTAAGGTATAGTTAATATGATTTTCATATATCAATAAAGTAAGTAAATTTCGTTAGAAATCCTTATAATAAAATCTATAATTAAGAGATATTCTATGCATCACTAAATTAAATATATTTCATTAAAGATCCTTATAAACATTATGTAATCTAAATAAAGGAAGGATAATAAGTATCTTACTCAAAGTGTCCATAATGGTAGGAGTTCCTTGGCCTTTATTTCCTTCTACTCCTTCCTTGCATACTTGACCCCCTTAGCCTCCAAAATCTTGTTAATTCCCTTTCTTTAACTAGAAAAAATCCTTCAACTATAAGGTCTCTCAATCCTTCTAGTTTCTGATCTACCACTAAGGTAGAGAGCATACTCCCTAAGCCTAATATTTACTTCCAAAATTGCCTCATATCTCAACTAAGAGGTCTCTTAGGCCTTCTGGTTTCTGATTCACCCCATGGGTGAAGAGCATACTCCTTAGACCATTAAGAGCTCCTAGATCCTAGATAGTCCATTCTTCAAAAAAATGTCCTCTATTTATAGGGAAATTCTCCCCTCATGGGCCAAATAGTGGCCATATTATAATAATATTAAAATATGTCTTGGCCCTATTATGACTTCATCATGTCCTTCAAGGGTTCTCTAGGGATAAGGTGAGTGACAAAACTCATACTATTGAGGCATAGGGTAGTTACAAGGTTAGAACTATTTTTGATAAGCTAGGAAGTCCTCATAATTCTCACCAATATCAAGTATCCATATGAGTACTTCCAAAACATGTAAGATGACCCATAAGTTATTAAAAATTCCTTAGTTCCTTTTAGTTCTCATCCACCTTGGGTCCACTAAATTTGCATATGATTTATTATATGGTTATAATTTTGTAAAAGATAATACCTTAAATTTATATTTTACTTGACCTCATAAATAGCCCTTAATTAATTAATATTTCTTATCCCTTATAAAATTATTTTATTAAAATTTTTGTAGGATTCTTTAGGGTCTAGGCCCCTTCTATTAAGCATTAATTGGTCCCAAAAACCAATTAATATCCCTTAAATAAGACAGGAGGGTGACGGGTCATGACATACACCCCCTTATATTAAACATAGTCCTATGTGTTTGACATCTATCCTATAGAAACACATTTGTATAGCCAAAATGTAGCATTTATCTTGCTATGTTACAATCAATTTTTTTTTCTTTCATCCAACTTTCCAAACTTGGTGATAAGCTTCAGCTTCTATCCATGAGAGCATCTAGACCTGCAAAATGAAAAATATTAGCAATACCATGTTCTTGTAAACAATATAAAATCCATATTGCATATCAACAAGTATTGAAAGCATCATCAATACACAATATTAATACAAAACTACAATTTTAACTCATTTTAAATTGCACCAACAATTGATCTAGAGAATTGTAGTATTAGAATTTTGTAAAATGATGTTACAAGGATATCATGAAATTATGCATTTGTACCTTACTAGACATAAAAAGTCTTGTTAGTTTTATCAAAAATCCCACCAAGGAGTATCATAGTATAATTTGGTTAACCTTTGGCATGAATTAACTTGATAAAATCAAATGCTAACAAAGATACAACATAATTTTAGAATCTCGATTTAGGATATTTACATTTATCCTAATATGTATTTTAATGCTAGAGCATCCACTTATATGTCTCCTACTTTGTATCATCATAAAATCATGGAGAAGTCTCATACCTTCTCTATAATGGACACCAATCCATTCCTCGTATTCATTTAATCATACAATATTCAATATCCATGCATTCTTTTGTATTACATAATAACTAATTAAATATATCATAAACAATAATATTCATATAGTATTCAAACAAATATATATAATTCAAAATTTTCTGATGTTTATGCCTCATCCTTGGTAGTAATAGACTAATACAAAGTGGTTGTCTAAAGGACCTTAAGGTTGATGCTCCTGGGTCTGTTTTTAATGTGCTGGTACTTACGACTGGATATGGTGGTGAAGCTACTACTCCAACAACTATTTGATCACTGCCTCCCCTTCTCCCATGCTGAGTACCAGTAGCTGGTTGTGGTGGAAGAAGCATATCATGATTTAACAATGCAACTAAACAAGACTATAGAAATACAACATTAAATTCTTTCCTTAGTTGATGAAATTGAATATTTTATGTGAGCATGTTCACCATCGTTATTCCTCTCCATTTATTTCTTTGTAATATATCCGATCTGAGTTGATCCCACTCTGTTATGGTAGCATATCTCTTTGATACCTAAATATTTCCTATTCCCAAGCATCGTTATGAGCATGTTGCACTGGAGTTTTCATCTTTTTTGTATTGATGTGTTTCCTAATTTTCACCATGATTATTACGCCTGCTAAATCTGGCACTACTTGAAATTACCTTCTATTCTTAAAGGTATGTGCAACAATATATAGATAATCAGAAGCAAAAGAATCATAAAGCATATAATAGGATTCATTCCACTTAAAACCAATATCATCTAGGTGACTCTCGCCATAAATATAATCGCATTGAATGTCATGGCATAAAACTTCTCCAATACTCAAATGACCGTTAGGTCTGTCTATATCAATTTTTGTTTACTGATCGTATCCTGACAATCCCCAAGTGAATCATTCATCTTCCATGATGCACCCTTTTCTTTAGCTTGATTGTCCTATCGATGATTTTGTGTTGACTAATCAAGGCACATCACACCTTTTTCAATTTTCAAGATGGCATGTGTCCTCTTATTTTCATGTGAAGTCCTGTCATTGCCTTCTTTCATAATCCCATTAGCTTTTATCGTGCACTCTTATTTTTAGTGCTTTATCCTCTAGTATGCTTTTCCAAATCTAGACAAAATCACTTATTGATATCAAGCATTCTTGAAGAGAAAGATATTCCTTTACCTCCCTTTGATTGGAAACCAATTTAGCCACAATGTTTATTTATGAAGAAGCTCAACATGAATTCTATGAGTATCCTCTATACTTGCCTCGACGGAGAGAAAAATTACATAATTTCTTACAAGTTCAAGCTATCAAATCTCGAGATGCCCTCCTATCTATGGATCAAATTTATTGCAATACTTCTATCCAATATTCTCACTGTGATGTTTGGTTAAGGGAAAATTCCCATAATTACTTAGCATTTGAGAGTCCTTTAAGTTATTTTGAGTGGTTTGACCAATTTTTCAGTTGGCCTAACTAGAATTTCCATGTCTCATTTGGAAATTCCTAGTTGCATCCTATAGGTGATCCTCTAAATATCCCCTTTTAGTTCCTACCATCATGTTATTTGGAGGTAGTGAAGAAATATGTTCCCAAAGGAGAAGTTGCTTTCAGTAGTGGGCTTTACTAGAGCCTTCTTTATCAGAGGTATGTGCAGACTCACTCATTTTGGGATATTGAGAATAGATTTGCTCAGATTCGGTGTCTGAAAGAAATGGATCTTCTATTGCATAGATCTCATGGCACTTCTTGGCCATATTATGCATTTGATATATACTTAGTAATTTTTTATAATGTTCCACCTCCATTTATTTATTCTAAGCATGACAGTTCTCCAAATCAGGATGTTGATAGCTCAGATTCAGATTGGTAATATAATGGTTTTTCATCTATCATTGTTAATATGTCCAGATATTAATTTTGGCATCTTTGAATTCAAAGTACTTCTTAATAAAGTATTATATGTTTTAGTCCACTATTTGATGTTCCATTCTCCTTTAAAAATTAATACCACATGCATGATGAGTTGATGAGTTTCCTAATTTAAATAACATAGTACGCCCCTATGTTTTCGACCACCGTCTAAGTGGTCGGGTGGCATACCTTACTATCAAGTTGGGATACTTGGATTATTGGAGTTGATTGATGAAGTTCTAATACAGGTCTCCCCAAAATTTCATGTCAAGAAATGTATGAAGTTTTGAGTGGAATTTGGGGCGGTTTCCATGCCTAGATGTGTCCTTGCTTCCTTTCGCCATACTTGGGTTTCCATGACTTCCAGAGTTATGGTCCTCCTCTATCATATCAAAGTTTTAGGTTCTGGTGTTGCTAGATGGCTTCTTCTACCATTTCCTACACCTTAACCTTTAATTGAAATCTCCAAAGTGTATTGTAATATTGATAAAAAATCAAATAAAGAAAACATTATTTTACTTTTCTCTTTAAATTTTTAGTAGTTAATTTTCAATGACTAACTTATATTCACTCGTGGTGATAATTTCTAAACTATATTTTAGTCATTTTTGACAAGAGCTTTATCTATTTTTGGCATTTACCATTGGGTTCTCATATATAGAGGATAATACCACATGCATCACTTCATATCTTGTTTTAGTGCTAATATATCGTGAAGCACATCCATTAAATTACAACAAAGAAAGTGGTATTTATAACTGTGATAAAGTTTTAGGTTCATGACTATGTTTGGGTGAAATGTTACTACTTAGAATAGTAATCTGCCAAATTTCGTTGTATTTGGTATGTTCAGTCTCATGGACTAAGGTCAAAATGTAGCAAAAATTAATTAAAGAAAACATTCTTTTAATTATTTCACTAGCTCAAGTTGTTAGACACACTTGAAGATAAAGAGTAGGCAACCAAAATACTTAGATGTCAAGTGATTTCCCAAAAGAGTCTAAGGTACACCGCTTAAAATCCATATAGGAGGGTTCACTTAGCTCTTCCACTTTTGAACGACTGTGGATCTACTCATGGGAGAAAGGATCTCAAACATCAGCAATATTAAGAACTGACTTCATCCTTTCCAAGTGTGCATTGTTTTAAAATTATGGAATTTATACTCTCGAGTTTAGTTTCATGCCCCAAGTCTTTGCTAACCTAGACTTTCACTAGAGCCTATCAGTTAGCCTAGGATCTGATACCAACTGTAACAAACCCATTTCGTTACACCTTTTATATCCATATTTTTTTTAACATATATAAATGTTCATCTTCTCATGGCAAGACCTAATCCATATCCTATGATAGGCGTATTCCATTTAGATTATATCTTTCAAGGAAATTATCTTTAAGAGCTATAGAGACTTGATCAAAGTCTCTTTAAGTAGAAGTGATCAGCTTCTATGAAACCTTCATACCCCACTTGGTATGAGTACGCTGGCCAAGCGTACTAGTTTCATCCCCTTAAAAGGAGAAATCACCATTTGGTCCACCAAGACCAGGTGAATACCTTGAATATGGAAAATCAAACTATGGTAAACCATCATAGATGAAATAACCACACCCATGGTTATTCATAAAACTTAGCTTTGATCCAATTCATCTAGAAAGGAGTTCTAAGACCACTATATCACTATTGTGATAACAATCCTTGGAATTTCCTTTTAATTATGGTTACCTATATTAAAGCTTATTCAAGCATGTTGGTACACCCTTTGTTTAGACAACCTTCTTGTTGCCCACATTACAAATGGACATTAATTATCCTTTACGGGTGTTTTCCTCCACATGCAACACTAATCCTTTAGTGTAGAGTGTAGGGTCTATCTTGGTTTATAAATCAAGGTCATTTTGCCATCTTGAGAGCTTTATTCCACATTATGATCTCAACTCAACCATATTGAGTGCATTTAATCCATGAAGCAAGATTCATTACATCTTATCCTTAGGTTTGAAGTACTATAATAGACTTCTTCTTGACAAGGTTTGGGTTCCATTCAATAATGTAATGCATAAATCCAATTATCCCCTTAAGATTTGGTTTCTATAACATGAATATAAACGGTGTTGCATATGGAAAGGTGCATCATTCATAAATAATTATCCCACAATATTATAGTAAATTAGACAAATGCCTTTGATTCATTAACACATTTAAGTAAACATCCATCATTTACATGAGATTATTATTTGAATAACTCTACTGAACTATATCATTCATCATCATCCAATCTATTCCAAAAGTAAATGATATAATTAAATTACATTAAATTATCAACATATTAGAAATACATTACAATGCATAAAATTAAACATTACATCTGACATATTTTCATTTTTATTTTATTATAAATGCAAAATTCATATTATATCATAAATTAAACCACAAAATAAGGTGACACAAAGATTTATCTTGTGAAAACCCTAACGGAAAAAATCCCAACCTCCAAAATATTTTCTTCCTCATTTTCATAAACTTAAATGATAAACTTTACAATAATAACAGGTTATCTACTGGCCCTTTTCTTCAAATATAAGTCAAAGTATACAACAATTCATTTTTGACCTATTGATGTAATTAAGGAATCACCCAATCCCTTCATCTATGACATCAATATAAAATTCACAATACCATTAAAAAAGTTCCTACGACATTTAACATCTTACATTGTTCATGAAAATTCATTGGATTATATTTTGGAGATATCGTATTTCGAGGGAACCCTATAAGTTCCCTCAAGAATGAATTTCCAAATTCACTCTTCATAATTTATGTATAATCAATTCCTTGGATAATGGATTTAAAGTCCCATGCCTTTAGATCCATTAACAATCATTTCTTAAGAATGATTTCCAAATTCACTCTATTTGAGTAAATTCCATTCAGTCCCTTGAATTTGAGATTCCTACTCAACATTCCATTCACTAAATTTAACAAAGCCATAAAACCTTCTAAATCCATAGTCCAAGGTACACTACTTTCCATTCATTAGTCACTTAACCCCAAACTTATTCTTCCTGTATTGTGCACTAGAGTTTATAAATAATGTTTTCTTTCATTCAACTTATACTTAAACATATTTTAATTTCTATAATTTCATATCGTAAGGGTAAATCCCTTTTGCCTTTAGTATGGCTTTAGGTCCTAGCCTATTCTGAACTATGAACTAATTGTTTCTACTATAATAAAATTATTATCATTTATTAGATAATATAAGAGCTATTACACTGACCACCCAAAAGGTTCTATTAGATTCCATTCTAACCAAATTCTTCTATATTATTAACACATCTATTTTAACCACAAAGCATGGTCTTTATAACATGCCCTCTTTATATTTAATAAGGGTATCCCGCAGAAGTCCTTCACGTGGTGTATCGTGAAATCACCACGATATCCTTTTAGACAAATTGGGAATCTAATTTGAATTGTTTCGATTGAGCTTCGAGTAGCATTATCCTTCGACATTCTTCTAACATGATTAAAGGTTAACCTTGATGTTGGTCATAGATTGTTCCTTTCTATATTTTTAAAACTGTGGCCTAGATGTCTTGACCATCGATTGATATCGAACATGTAAGATGGCGCCCTCTAGATCTAGAATACGAGATACATCGGGTGTGAAGGAAAGCATTACAGAGTCCTTTGTCCTAAAGTGTCATGAATTAGTACAATGGCTAGAAACGATGGTAATGTGTCTGAAAGGAGAACACAGTAGGATCAGCTGACACATGGGGTCTACCTCATAGATTTTCATCGGAAATGTAACCCAACTAAACTCTAGACTCGAGTATATTTATGGATATATTTTTTTAAGCGAAAAATTCGGACCGCCTTAATCTGAGAGACCACGAACAGGGAGTTCTACAGCGTAAAAGTCACTCGAGTATATCTATGGATATAATTAACAAGGATCAGATGTCATTTGTACATCAATTCACACAAAATTTCCTACAGAAGGTAGGTCGATTTATCCTTTGGTTAGCAGAATTTCTTAATCAGCGTATTTCCCAAGTTAATTTATTAATCATAAAAAGGGGGTCTTATTCGATTTCCCTCGGTAAATGTGATGCTATTGTGAAGCATTATTTTCATTATGAAACTCATGCTACAGGATTACAGTATTCACTGGTAAAAAACCTCGAAAGTGTCTAAAGGGATATAATATTTATTAAGGCCTCGATGCGCAGTCGATGACTAAGGCACCAAATTTAATCTACAATCATTTTGAAAATTACGTTACTCGATTGAGGGGACCTCCCGATGACTAAGGCACCCATTTAGATCTTACTTACACTTATGAAAAGGACCCAAGGTTACTAACTATTTACTTATGGGAGATGCAGATGAAACCTGATGCTTGCAAGGTGAATACTCCGACAACTCGATACCGTTCCAAATAATGTGAAGAACATACGGATGTTTTGACCTGTTTTGTACCCATATCACTAAGAACTTACCTCGTATGGAAGAGGCACGAAGTTCAATTCATCGTAAATCCAAATTGAGTGACCTCCATTCCTTTCTTCTGGTTTGCAAGGATAAATGGTCAGGAATCTATAAAGCTGGGAGTGGTGTAGTGTATAAGAGCGGTTGGATTACTCGATCTTGTCATAACGTGGCTTGGGTTTATCCCTAATTACCTCACTGCTTGTAGATTTGTAAAAAAAATGTTTACGAGATTCTTTCTCCCGTGTTTCGTGAGGGTAAATGATAATAAGGCAGTGATGCCATTTTTGGACAGTTTTGTAAGGGAGGCTCGAGAAGGTTGTTGGCGTCGTGCGCTACACACTCAATATTGTGCATTTGGATCGTTCATCCTACCAACCTCCTACATTCACTATGGCTTGGTGCTATAATTCCATAGGAAGAAGTACCTTCTTTTAATTAATCGACCACTTTAACAGTGGTTATGGGGATTCCTACTCTGTTATGGGGATTCCTACTCTGCTAATATTGAGCCGGGTCACCAAATTTTTGTTTTATGGTGGTCTCCCTTAATATGGTCTTCCAAGGCTTGTCCTACTTATGGCCCTTACGGCCTATGTATCATTTGGGCACTTTATGCAATAGGTAGTTATGGTATAGTTTAGAGGATTTCCATATACCACTAAAATAACTAAATTTTGTTAGAAATCCTTATTATAAAATCTATAATAGAGAGATTCCATGCATCACTGAAATAACTATATTTCATTAAAGATCCTTATAAACATTATGTAATCTAAATAAAGGAAGGATAATAAGTATCTTAATTAAAGTGTCCATAATGGTAGGAGTTACTTGGCCTTTATTTTCTTCTACTTCTTCCTTGCATACTTGAACTCCTTAGCCTCCAAAATCTTTCTAATACCCTTTCTTTAACGATAAAAATACTTCAACTAGAAGGTCTCTCAAAACTTATGGTTTCTGATCTACCACTAAGGTAGGGAGCATACTCCCTAAACCTAAGATTTCCTTCCAAAATTGCCTCATTTCTCAACTAAGAGGTCTCTTAGGCCTTCTGGTTTCTGATTCACCCCATGGGTGAAGAGCATACTCCCTAGACCATTAAGAGCTCCTAGATCCTAGATAGCCCATTATTCACAAAAACATCCTCTATTTATAGGGAAATTCTCCCCTCATGTGCCAAATAGTGGCCACATTATAATAATATTAAAAGATGCCTTGGCCATATTATGACTTCATCATGTCCTTCAAGGGTTCTCTAGGGATAAGGTGAGTGACAAAACTCATACTATTGAGGCATAGGATAGTTACAAGGTTAGAACTATTTTTGATAAGCTAGGAAGTCCTTCTCATAATTCTCACCAATATCAGGTATCCACATGAGTACTTCCCAAAAGGTAGGATGACCCATAAGTTATTTAAAAATTCCTTAGTCCCTTTTAGGTCCCATCCACCTTGGGTCCACTAAATCTGCACATGATTTATTATATGGTTATAATTTTGTAAAATATAATTCCTTAAATTTATCTTTTACCAGACCTCATAAATAGCCCTTAATTAATTAATATTTCTTATCCCTTATAAAATTATTTTATTAGAATTTTTGTAGGATTATTTAGGGTCTAGGCCCCTTCTATTAATAATTAATTGGTCCCAAAAACCAATTAATATCCCTTAAATAGGACAGGATGGTGACGAGTCATGACAATTTTCCCCTTTCTCGTATAAACCATGGATGGGTCCAGCATCCGTTGTATAATACTGAACTATCACAATACATGAGTATATTGAAAATACTCGCATTGCATACTTGTACGTCCTATCATCCATCTTGCTCATCTCCCACAAGTGAGTTGTAAGCCATCTTCTACCCAAACTGGTCCCTCTCTCCAAGGTCTCCAAATAACATCATGGGAGTGCAGATTCTCCCAAATATAGTGAAATCGCTCTCTATTGCCTTTAAGTGGTATGTGGTTAGACCATTCCTTTTTCCTTTGTCATCTTAACACATAAGGTATCTCTAGCCCCATAAACTTATGTGCATCATAAGGTAGCCCTTGGTGTCTTGCTACCGGTATGTGCTCCCATACCCAAACTTGTAGCAAAGTGCTATAGTTCAATTTGGTTTCCATCGTTTTTCTTAAGTCAAACAAATATCTATAGGTTTGGGCCAATAATATTGGTGCCCATGCATACACCACTGACTCTTCCACTATATCCTACATGATTCCCAATAAATTCCAAGGAAATCATGCACTTCTTGATTCAAGAAAGATGACACCTAATAATAGCTCCATTATAACCGCATGCTTATGTGTCAGTCTACCCTATACATAGTGAATTTCATGCTCTATACGCCCCTTATCGATGTTCACACTTCTCCATTCTGCTCCGAACACTTTCCATAATATATCCTATTTTTGCTTCATTAGCAACGATTACTGTACGACCTTATATCAGTATTTGGTATATCTTGTATACATCTTCCAACGTAATAGTCATTTCTCTAGTGGGTAACTAAAATATCCCTCTACTGGGATCCCATATTTCTACTAGGGTAGATAGATAACATTTTTCTACATGTATTGGCTCTAGTTGAGTCACTCCTTCAAATATTACTTTTTTCAAACATTGATAGTCGCTCGCATCCAACCTATCCCTGGCATTCTGAAATATCATCATTAAAGGATATCGTACCCTAATAATATTTAATGGTCAATTTTTTTATGTTTTCATAATATTGTCGTTGCCAGTTCTAACATTTTCAGAATCCATAGCTCAAAGAGTATGTACCAACAGATTAGCTAGCATGAATAAGATAATTACAAGACACACTATGATGTCCATCCCCAAGATCATTAGTACTAATAGGATAAAAACTAATACGAGCAATATGATATTCACTACCATGAATAGTGCTTATGTTATTTTTGTATCTAAAACTGGGATTCATTCTACACCATTTTATCCATTCTATGATGTTGGAGTTTTACCTCTATTTCATCTGCTAGATAGTATTTCGAGGTCCATTTTTTTTTGTAGATTCGTAGATCAATCAAACTGAGTTATTGGGTTCTTCTCCAATTCCCAAGGGAGTAATCTACTTTCGATGTGCATAGAATACATCATCATAACCCACGTGTCCTTCCATTAATATTTATCACGTCCAATCATTGACCCTTCGATGACTCCAATGGATGATTTCATACCTTGTTTCTCTGTTGGCAAAACACATCTATCACATGGTACTATTGTTGTAAAGTGCACCCATATGGATTTTATTGTTATATGGTAGAATTACAATTAATTCCATATCATCTTACTTCTATCTTTGGTATTTTGTTTACACCAGTTTCATATATGTGGTTTTTTGCACTTCAAACAACTTT
Organism: Wollemia nobilis; assembly: GCA_028583015.1. Taxonomy (NCBI): domain Eukaryota; kingdom Viridiplantae; phylum Streptophyta; class Pinopsida; order Araucariales; family Araucariaceae; genus Wollemia; species Wollemia nobilis. The sequence continues at coordinate 1,264,820 of JAQPPZ010000599.1, forward strand.
TTCAAAACTACAACATTGTTTTCTTATAAGTTATAATACCACATGCATGGCATAGTGGTCAATTCCCATTTTAAATAGCTTAACACCCATTATTTCTTTCAACCACCACCTGGGTGCAAAATTTTCTGAGGAGTCAAGGTACATAGAAAGGTTGGCAAAGCTACATGTGGCGGTGACACTTGGGATTCTAGGGCTTACTTTGTGGAGTTCCCTAATACTCATGTTAGAGATAAGTCTGGTGATATTTGGGGTACTTACATACTTAGATGCGAGGTTTCACCATCCTTGTTCTCCTCCAACATAACGGAGTTTCAGGTTCTAGTGTTTTTGGGTGACTTCTTATGCCATTGCACCATAACCTCTAATTGGAATATTCCAAAGTGTATTGTAACATTGATCAAAAATAAAAATAAAGAAAATATCATTTTATTTGAACTTCCACTAGCTAGTTTTTGACTAACTTAAATGTTTGAATTTATGTTTGCATATCCTAAGGTTTCACTTCTATTAAATAATATAGTTATTTAAGTTGTCCAAATTGGTTTGACTATCATAGTTCAAGTGAAACCTTAGTAAATATGAACCTTTGACTCATACATACATGAAAATCAGGAGTATGTAAGTCAAAAGATATAGATGCCGAGTAATTTCCCAAAATATTCTAAGGTACACCACTTAAAATCCATGTAGAAGGGTTCTCTTAGCTCTTCCACTTTTGAATGACTATGGATCTACTTGTGGGGGATAGGAACTCAGACATCATAATATCAAGCACTGTCCTTATCCTTACCAAGTGTGCATTGTTTGGAGTTGTGGAATTTATGTTTTGAGTTTTCTTTTATGTTTTGTTTCATGTCCAAATATTTTACTAACCTAGATCTAACTAGAATATAGTAGTTATCTTGGGCAACGATACCAACTGTAACAACCCCAGTTGTCACCACTCAATATATATTGATATATATTTCATGAGGTAAGGAACATAATCATGATTTAAGGTAGAAGCATTCCAGCTGGATTGTAACTTATCAAGGAAAAAAGCATCAAGAGCTATTGAGACTTGATCAGAGTCTCTTTTGAGTAGAAGTTATCAACTTCTACAAATCCCTTATACCCCATTGGTATGAGAATTTTGACCAAGCAAAAATTTTCATCCCATATAAAAGGGAAAATCACCTTGGTCCACCAAGACCAGTATATAGGTGAATGCCTTGAATATGGAAATCCATGAACTAACCTTACCAATGGCTATTCATATATCTTAGATCCAATCCACATCTCTTTGATGGAATCTATAGGATAAAAAATCACTATTCATAATTAAACTCATAGTGTATCGCTCCAAATTTTTTGCATCCCTACCTTCAGGCTATTGGATCCGCGCCCGGAAGGAGGATGGGAAAAGGATGTCACGGTACCTCGGACTGAGAGGACTTTGCGAAGGTCCCGCCTCTCAAGGGAGGTGTATTTTGATGATTTTTCGATGGATGGTGGGTTCACCAGGAAACATTTAACAACAGCTTCCACGCCTAGGTTTTGAAATGTGTTTAAATGTGTTCATTTTTAACCTTAAGCATTCATATCCTAGGTTTGGCCGAATGTATCTAGATTACTCTATATAAAAATGCAAATTCAATGAATATAGAAAATAAATTTAAAGACAGAAAAATAGAGAGATTACAGAATACAAATGAGGAATACCTGATCCGGATGTCTGAAGAAGATTCCGATGTTGAAGCAGTCTGGATCGTCTGAGATTCAACAGAATCGTCTGCAATCAGACAAGATCATCTGAGATCTGATGAATTCATCAGACGAATTTGTCAGAGACCTGCAAAACTGGAAACAGATGCAAAATACAAAAGGTACTACGAGTGCTAACAGAGGGAAATGATATAAAATTGCAGCAATGTTATCAAAGCTGAAACTTAAACACAGAGACAGAAATGAATTATGCTAATTAGATAATAATTAGGATTTAATTATGCACTTAATCGAAATGGGTGAACTCCAAATGCAAAATGACATAAAACACTGAATAGACTATTTAATTTGTAGAATAAAATGATAGAGAAAATGTTGAAAAATGCAAACTTCAGGCACTGATTGCCTTAATACGGACTGCAGTCGAGATCGTCTCGCATCAGTACGAAATCGCCTCGAATTCGACAGGTTCGCCTTCGATATGAACAGGTTCGTCGACGACGATAGGTGCTAGCTCCAACTGAAAAACAGTGATGTACCTATAATAAAATTGGTATGGGACCAGTGCAAATGGAAAATAGGGATGTTTTAACATGAATGGAGTTAACTTGCAGATAATTTTCATCCAGGGGTTGGGAAGGGAAAATCCTAGAGACTAAATAGGCTTAGGGGAGTAGTTAGGAGGTTGGAGATCATCCCAATTTGGGAGATCTCCAACGGGGGGAGGGTCCCAACGGTGCAGACATGCTTCTGCCTAGATTGGAGACCCGTTGGAACAGATTCCAACTTTGCAAAATCAGTTTTGTGACAAGATCGTCTGGACATCGTAGTCCAAACAAAATCGTCAAATCTTGGGCGATATCATCTGATCGACGACGATATCATCAAACGGTAAAAACAACCTTTAAAAATAGCACAGAAAAGGGGGAAACGGATTTCCTGGCAGTTAACGGGCGGTTTGGGAGGTTAAATTTGAATTTTAAAATATTTACTAAGGTGAATGTAATTATTACAATTTCACTGCGCCAATTTTAGGGTGCTACATTTTGCCCCCTCTTTAGCGAATTTTCTGAAGAAAATGTGTTAAAGATGAGTTCTTCTCGATCTACGAGAAAGCAAAAATTATTTCCATTTTTAGGCGACGATTCTTGGTCGAATCGTACGACAGCTTACTATGGTGCCCCCTCCGTGTTTTTACCCAAATCGAACGTTTGAGGTAAAAATACGGAAAAGCAAAAAAAAATATTTTTGAATAAAATTAAGAAAAATAGGGTAAAACCCTAATTCATTTTTACTGTTCATTTTCTGAGTTTTAGAGCTCTGAAGCAAAAATGGTGGAGACGACGCACAGATCGACAGAGGTTCAGCGCGGTCTACGGGTAAGAGTCTAGACTATTCTAGAATGCTCTAATTTAATTTTACATGCTTTTTAGGTAGATTTTAGATGATTTTTTAGCATCGCGGCCTTTTTTGGGCCGTTGACGTCGTCGGGACGAAATCATCTCAATTTCGGCAATTTCGTCTAAGGGCGAAATCGTCGAAAGGGGGACTATTTTGTCAAATTAGGGACCATTTCGAACTACGAAATTGGAGACGATTATGCTCAAATTTGGGACGATATCGTCCAATAGTGGGTGATATCATCAATTGCACAAGATTGAATTTTTAACTTGCATTATTGATTACTTGAATTGTTGATTAATGATTGTTTATTGATGATTGCTTGTTGTTTTGTTGTTTATGTTTGCAGAGAGGATTACTAAAGAGCAGGGAGTGGAAATACGGCAGGTTGAGAGATGACTTGGCTGCTCTCACATAGGCAGAGCGGGATCAACTGACACAGGCCGGCTTACTGCATGTGGCAGAGATGCCACAAGTTTCTACGGACATGGGGCTACTGACGGCCCTAGCAGAGAGGTGGTATCCGGGCTCTTCATGTTTTTGGCTACCTACAGGGGAGATGGCTCCCACTTTGGAGGATGTATGGAGGATTCTAAGAATCCCCATACAAGGATGGCTGATTACACCTGCGGCCAATCAGGGCCGCGCTATGGGACGACTATGCGGTGACCCGAGCTTTGCCCTAGAGAAGGGCAAAGTTAACATCGAGGCACTACGCGAGTGCAGGGTGCCGTGGATGCTCGTAGATGTGATTTGTGATATGCGAGACCACAGGTACAGGTTCTCATGGGGCAGTTTTGTTCTATGTCGGTTGTACAGGATCATATATGGGGTCATGTACAAGGGCAGTCGATGTTTGGTCATGACATCGCTACTACAGGTTTGGTGCTAGGAGCACATTGCGATGCGGAGGCCGATAGGGCTTCATCTGACAGGGGTTGATGGGGAGAGGCCCCCAGTCTTCTACTGGTGGCTTCGAAGAGGGGCACAGCGACGGATCGACCTACCGATGTCCCGGAGGCTACTAGATGACTTAGTCCCAGACAAGATCACCTGGAGGTCGTAGAGGGAGCATCCAGAGTGGCCAGAGGACAGACAGGAGTTAGCTCACGTTAGGCGAGTTTCTTTGGCTGAGGATGGAGAGGGGAGAGGTGGAGCTCCACAGGTATGACCGAGTTTTATGACAGTTTGGTTTACAGTAGGGGATCCCATCCCTCAGAGATTACGAGTTTTCTCAAACTATCCGAGATAACACTACAGTTAGTGGGGCTCCAGACATGCAGTGGTTTTGGAGCTAGGACACAAATGATGCCCCCATCCAGCCAGTGGATGGGGACGACGTAGGAGTAGCCGATGGCTACGATGCCTGGTACGCAAGAATCTACCCTCCTTGGATGACGAGGGCACAGGGTCTGATCCACGCGGTTGTGCGTCAGATAGGGAGGCGATGCCAGGAAATGATGGAGGCAACCCAGGGTCACGGTGGGAGAGAGGCGAGGAGGCCACAGGCACGGGAGCGGCCATGGCAGAGAGAGAGGGAGAGGAGGGAGGTGAGACCCCCATCTCCATAGAGGACACCATTTCTTGATAATGGCAAGGGTGTGGACACAGGAGAGTGTAGCGAAATGGCTACTCTCCGGGCAGAGAGAGATCGTCTGCAGGCTCAGGTGCAGACGCTATAGGATGCGGCTGCACAACATCGGGCTGAGGTGTCACAGCTGCGGGATGAGATTGCATGCATCAGGGCATGGGGCGGAGGGGCGAGCTGCGGGGAGTTGACACGGGCTATCGCCCGGTGACATTTTACCAGACATTATACTTCCAGTTGGTGCCAGAGGCGGACAGACTACCCCTGCCAGCTAACATCGCAGATCCGATCAGGATTGGGTCATCGAGGACCACGTCCCGGTCGAGGACGAGGACTACACAGACTATGATGGGGCCACCTCGTCCACCTCAGGGCGGGGGAAGAGATGAGGCAAAGAGCTCGAGGGGCTCTCGAGGCTAGAGGGCTAGACACTGTATTATATTTGTATTTGTTGATAGAGGATTGAGTATGTCGAGGTTCAGATTGTGGCATACCAATCCAGTTTTGATGATGTACATATATTTGATATTTTTGATCATATGACTTGTGTCTTGTGTATGTTTATGAGGCTTTTAATGTTTGATTGATGTGATGATTGGATGTAATTATGTCTTTGGAGATATAATTTGAATTTCATGCGGTGATATTTTAAATGACATAATCTGATGTAACAAATTGATTTGTTGTAATGAAATGTAAAAATAAAAAGAGACTTCTAACAATAATTTCAAAGGACATTGTCGCTATTATAGACCATTTCATGGAGTCGTTGCTCACTCGGTCGTCAAGCTAGTCCCATTTATAGAAATATTGTTAAAAGGTAAAAGAGTGCTTAAGAAACTATCTTAAGACTTTGGTGCAATGGTGCAAATGATGATGATGATGATGGTTTGTTTTCAAATTTTTATAAAAAATATTTGTGCATGAAATAATATTCAAATGATTTTTTCTAGGCATAAATTCCTAAGTGTGATAAATTTTTTGGATAATTCTTTAGGAATTATACCATCATTGCAAAAGGTTGACATAATGACATGAAATAATGAAAATGTGTTTGCTTTTGAAAAGCATAATTTGTGTAAAATAATGAATTAAGTCATATGGTTTTCATGATTTTTAATAAATTGGGAATAAAATTGTTACAATGGTTTGCACTAGGCATAGAATATGTAGGTATAGACTTATACCATCATCGCGAAAATCCAAAAAATAGTTTTATTGCCTGATTGATTTTTGATGAACAGAAAATATGAAAAGGAGGACTTGCGCTAGGCATAAAAATTCCAATTTTGGTTTTGAAACTATACCATCATCGCGAAAGTCAACCAGATATATATGTTTATGTTTTTGATTGTATATTTTGAAAGAAATTTTTGATTTTTGTATTATATAGTTGTCTTTATGGTAAACAACTGTACTTGATTTATTCCAAACAAGTTGCAAAAATAATATTTCAAATTATTTTGAAGACAAAAGTTAGATTTATAAGGAATCCCATGTGCATATGTGAGTTCATTTTCAATCTTGATTTATCATAATGATACACAAAATCTCTCAAATACAAATGTGTGTGCAATTGCATTGTTCATTTACCGAGTTTTGAGCAAGATAATATGATACAAGTGATTTGAAGAAACCAAATAAGTGTTCATTAACCATGATGTAGATGCATATAACCATACTAGGCTACTATGTAGGTCGGATTATCAAGAGCTAGCTAATCCATAAGCAGACATAGGTCTGTACAAAAGAAGTTTGCTAATGTGACAGACATATCAGCATGCTAGGAGTTACCCAAGGCCAAGCAGGTTGGGCACAAACCACCTGTTATGGGGCTTACCTCACGATTTCGAATAATTGAGAATTCTAGGGATTCAAGCTCATCAACCCTTCTTTTCTTTTCAAAGGGTAGGGAAAGGGATTTTATTGCTTTCTTGCTTTCTTTTGAACTTTGCTTATTTTTCTGTTTGTATTTTTTTTGCTTGATAATGCTTGGAACATTTCTGAAATAGCATTTTCTTTTCTCTTTTTTCTTTCTTGAACTTTTCTTCTCTTTTTTTTTTTTTCTTTTTCTGTGCTAGGGATACTTGCTCGGATTAGCTGTAGAGCAAGGGATTTTTATTTTGGGTAGGGGTGAGCTTGTCCTTTTGCAAATTCTCAAAGATTCTAGACCATGTGCATGATAGGATAGCAGGGAAACTTTTCGCTCAAGAAATCAGTTCTACTATGTAGCAAAACATGGAAATTACAAATATAATCATTTTATTGTGAAAAGATGTGCTTGGTTTAAGTAAATAACAAGATCAATTCTCCATGCTCAAACTTTATTTAAGTGAATTTTGTGAACTTTGATATAAGAGAGATTAGTAATCATGCCAGATAAAATCAAGATATTTATTGTTGTGAGTGTGCAAGTGAGGGATGCCACATAAATGCTAATTTATCAAAAAATAATTTAAAACATATAACTGCGATAATTGTAAGAAAATATATATGAACACTTTTGAGAAAATTTTTGAGGATGTGGACTCTCTCTTTCTTCTTTATTTTATTTGGTTTCAAGCATATAGCTGTTATTATATTTTTATCATTATTTTGATTTTTGGTTTTATTTTTTATTTTGAGCAGAAAAAATTTAACAAGTGCCTTAAATAAATGCAATAGATAGTTTTGAAGATTTTGGATGATTATGAATATTTTTGATGTTTTTGGATTTTTATAAATTTGAATTTTTTTTTGAAAACAAGTTATATACAAGGATGAAAGATGACCAAATTTATGCATAGTAACGTTTAAGATGCAAAATATTCATGGGTTCTTTAAGTTCTTTACCATCTAAGGTAGATAATTTGTATGCTCCTGATTCAAATTTAGCAGTAATAATGTATGGTCCAAGCCAATTGGGCTCGAATTTACCTTTAAGGTCCTTAGTTGCATTTGTATTTTTTTTATTTTCTTTTAAAACAAGGTCACCGATCTCAAAGGAGCGATGACGAACTTTTTTAGCATATGATCTTTTAAGCTTGTTTTGGTAAGCACGGAGATGCTCCAAAGCATTGATGCATTTTTCATCTAGGAGTTCCAGCTGACTAAGTCGCACGATATTCATCTCCTACTTCGGTATCTTGAAGTAGCAGAGCCAATGAAGGAACTTCCAATTCAAATGGAAAAACTGCTTTAGCATCATACACCAAAAAAAATGATGAAGTTCCAGTGGGGGTTCGAACACTAGTTCGATAGGCCCACAAGGCTGGATATAATTGAATGTGCCAGTCATGGCCAATTTTATTGACCAATATTTTGAGAATTTTGATTAAGGTTTTGTTAGATGCTTATGCTTGACCATTACCCTAAGGATAATAGGGAGTGGACCAGCGATGTTGAATCTTATATTTTTGACATAATTTTTTAACATCTTTATTTTTGAAACAAGTTCCATTGTCAGAGATGAGATTGGCAGGGATTCCGAACCTGCAAATGATTTGATTAAAAATAAATTTAGAAACTTGTGTGCCAGTGCAAGAATCTAAAGGCATAGCTTCGACCCACTTCGTGAAATACTCAGTGGCGGTTATGATGAACTTGTGTCCATCAGATGACATAGGATTGATTTTGCCAATAATATCCAAGCCCCATTTAGAAAAGGCCATGGAGATGAAATAGCCTGCAGCTCTTGTGCAGGCGCATGGACAAGGTCAGCATGTTTTTGACACTTGTCACAATGGCGCACATACTCATGTGCATCCATTTCCATGTAGGCCAAAAGTATCCTATCCGAAGGAGCTTTTTAGCAATAACACTACCACTAAAGTGTCCTCCACAAGATCCATCGTGGGCTTCACTAAAGGTTGATTTAGACTCTTCTAAATTTAAACATCTTAATAGGATACCTTCAAAAGATCTCCTATATAAAGTATTGCCAATTATTACGAATCAACTTGCTCGTCGACGTAATAACCGACGCTGGTTTCTATTAGAATTGGTAGGGAAAGTCCCATTTTGAAGAAAATCAAATATGTCTGTATACCAAGGCTCGAGATTTGTTTCATTGATTAGAAACACATCCAAAGGCTCTAAGCATGACTTATTTGAGGCGGGTTCTTGGAGTCGACGAATAATGATAGTGGCATATTCGTCATCTAACTCCAAGGGCAGGAGAGATGCAGCTACGGCCATAGCATCAGCTGCACGGTTGCTAGTTCGAGGAATGGCTTCCAAGGTAACTTGATCAAATAAAGACATTAATTGTAAAACATAGGCCTTATATGGGCGTAGTTTATCATCTCGGGTTTGATAAACTTCATTAATTTGGTTTATAACCAGTTGGGAATCACCAAAAACTAAAATGTGTTTAATTTTTAGCGCTAGGGCAGCTCGTAATCCAAGGATTAGAGCTTCATACTCAGCAGTATTTTTGGTGCAAGAAAATGTCAATTTGAAGGACAGAGGAATAAGATGTTTTTGCGAAGAGATTAAAATAATACCCGCACCAGCCCCACTCATGCATCGGGCTCCATCAAAGTATAAGGACCATTGTTCAGGATGGTCTGCCTCTAATTAAAGGCATTCATCTGGAAACTCGATGATGAGGGGATGGGTAGACTCTAAGGGTGCAGCAGCTAATTGATCTGCTATGATTTGACCCTTAATAGACTTCTGTCCTATGAATGTGAGATCAAACTCACTTAGAGCAAGAACCCACTTGGCTGTGCAACCCAATAAATAAGGTCGACTCATGAGATACCTTAAGGGATCATATTTAGCAATGACATAAGTTTTTTGACTAAGCATATAATGTCATAATTTTTGCGTAGCAAACACGATTGCTAGGCATAGTTTTTCCAACGCTGTGTAGCAGGTTTCATAACTGATGAAGGTTCGGCTAATATAATAATTAGCACGTTCTCGCTTTTCATCATCAAGTTGAGCTAACATAGCCCCTAAGGTAGAATCTGAAGCAGAAATATATAGGAGAAATGGGCAATCGCGTTTAGGTGGTGAGAGCATAGGTGGATTAAGGAGGTATTGTTTGAGAAGTTTAAAATCTTCTCTACATTTTGTATCCCAATTAAAGGGGACTTCCTTCTTAAGGATTTTAAGAAAGGGACCGGTTTTATCTTCCAGCTTATCGATGAAGCGACGGATGGCTTGAATCTTACCTTGTAAACTTCGTAACTCAGATATATTAGTCAGTGTAGGCATATCAGTGATGGCTGCAATCTTGAGAGGTTCGATTTCAATACCACGTAAAGAAACTAAAACCCCTAATAGTTTGTTGGATTTAACTTCGAATATGCATTTTTTTGGATTTAATCGAATGAGATATTCTCGTAATCGATTAAAGACTTTCCTTAAATCATCTAAATGATTATTTTCAATAATAGAGCGAGCTATAATATCATCCACATAATCATGTAGGATATCATGCATCATATCATGAAAAATGTAGGTCATAGCTCGTTGATAAGTTGCACCAACGTTCTTTAAGCCAAATGGCATCACTTTCCAGCAAAAGGTACCCCAGGGGGTAATAAAGGTTGTTTTAGCCTGATCTTCAGGAGCTATCCTGATCTGATTATAGCCGAGAGAATCCATCCATTAAGGACATCATCCCACTTTTGGCAGTGAAGTCAATGATTTGGTCCATGTTTGGAAGAGGAAAGTCATCTTTAGGGCATGCAGTGTTAATATCTCTAAAGTCTGTGCAAACCCTAACTTTGGTAGCTTCTTTCTTTGTGACTAGAACTACTTTGAGATCCATTCAGCATAATCAATAGCTTGTATAAATATAACATTCAGGAGTTTTTCTAACTCCCCTTTGACTAGCAAAGCCACTTTGGGATGCATTTTTCTAAGTTTTTGTTTAACAGGTTTAGCATCCGGATGGACCACTAGATGATGCATGACTACAGAAGGGTCTAGACCTGGCATATCTTCATATGTCCAAGTGAATACATCTTCATACTCTTTAAGGAATGCAATGTATTGTTCTTGTTTTTCTTGGCTTAATTATGATCCAATATTGATTATGTGAGGATTATCCTCAGTTCCAATATTAATTTTAATGACGTTTTCTACTTCCATGTGTAGATCTCTTTCAAAGTTAGGTGGGGCGGGTGAAACACCCAATTCTTGTAATTCTTGTAAGGTTAATTTAGATATTTCATTCTGAGGATCAGTGGTCTCAAGTTGGGCTATAGTTGGTATAGAACCATCAAAATAAAATCCATTGTGTAACATATCTTCAACAGAGACATCATGGAAGATATCTCCTTCCAATTCTTCATCGGGGTCAGCAATCATTTCAGGGTATGCTATGGACAACATGTTGCATGAAAACGATTGATTTTTAATAGGCAAATCAACATGCCTATCCAAATAATCTTGATAGCATATGAGATGATCATCATCCTCAAAAGGAAAGGGTTCACCCTTACTAGGAAATAGGCCCACACCACAGCGGTCAGGCCATGGTTCTACCTCAAAAGGTTCTTTCATGCCATTTTGGGAAGGTCCCAAGCCTTTCCCTTCATATCCCATTTTAAGCATCATAGGTTTAGCTTTAATATAATCATTGGTAAAATAACATCGAGCATATCCCTCATGATGAGTTTTGATATTCCGAGGGATTCTTCCCTAGTCATATCCTTTATAAATAAAGGCACAACTCCCGACTTGGTAAGTACTTCCCATAGGTTGTGGGAGGCCCAAAGCACGAGGAGATTGCGGTAAGTCATTTAAAAGGTTTGAATCTTGCATGAAAGCATTCATTTTTTTTTATATTAAGGTTGTAGATAAATCTGGTAAGAGTTCATCAGAAAGGGCATAAGATGTAGAAGGCTTATTACCTATGTCTTTAGTTGTGGAAGGTATGATAGATGTGTCTATAGGTTTTGAATTTATAGGGATAGAACTTGAAGGATTGGTTGTAGATTTAAAATCTTTTTGAGGTTCTAAAATGATTTTTTTAGAGGGTTGTTGGTCTATATAGGAGGATGAAATTAAAGGAGGGGAAATAGGTGAAGTTATGGGTTTATGTTTCACAGTTTTGGATGAAAAAGAAGAACTAGGATGTGTGGATGACAAAGCAGGGCAAAATTGCACTCCAACGGGTTCTGCCAAAGCACACATATCAAAGGGTCTAGGGTCACCATGGATAGTGACCAACTAATTTTTAAACTCAAATTTAACACATTGGTGTAAAGTTGAGGGGACCGCTCGCATGGCGTTGATCCAAGGGCGACCCAAAAGTATATTGTACGATGCTAGACAATGTACAATAAACACGGTTGTTTCTAGGGTTCTAGGACCAACTTGCAATGGGAGGGTAATAACTCCACACGTTTCTTGTGTTTCGTCATTAAAAGCTTTGATAATCATATCAGTTTTCTTCATTTCATCACTTCTAAAGCCAAATAGTTGGTAGAAGTCAAAGGTGCAAATGTTTAGAGATGAGCCATTATCAATCAAAACTCTTTTGACGGCTACATCTCGAATTAAAGCAGTAATGTATAAGGGATTGTCCTTATGTAAACTGTGTTGTGGGATATCTTTATCTCGGAAGTCAATACAATCAATCTCTCGTGTGATGATAGTATTGGCCATAGCTTCAGGTTGAATGTTTTGAGGTACCATCATTTGGCTCAATGTAAGCATCAACTCATCCCTATGGGTGGGAGAGGATCTTAATAAATCTAAGAGGGAAATTCTGGCCGTAGTATTGGACAATTGCTCATTAATATTGTAAGGGGGTTTAGATGGAACAGTAGGAACATGATTCCCTTTATTAGGATTTTTCAAAATGAATGGATCTGATCCATCGTTCTGATTTGGTTCTTGTTGAGAGTTTTGAGCTTGTTGTCGAGTAACGACTCCAATGGTACCTACAATGTTATAGTGAAGACGTTGAACTGGTCTCGGTTGAGCATTAATGGCTTCTTCATTAGAAAGGAATATATTGGAAGAAGTTCGAGTAGTGACTCTTCTAGGAAATGGTTCTTCTAGAACCATAGCATCTGTGACGGGTTGAATAGGATCTGATTCATTTTTAGAACTATTCGATTGGTTTGAAGTAATGTCTAGTTCACTTTCACTATCTGATTCTATATCACTAGAATCATAAGTTTGAAAATTATGTAAGGGCCTGGTCGTAACCAAGGATAAGGTCGTGTCAAATATTTGAGGATCCTGAATAGGTAATTGTCCGCTAATGGTTCCTACATATCGGGTAGGAGGGGGAACATTATGATGTTTGATTTGATTGGCTACCTCTTTACCATGTCTTGGTAAAGGGTGTTGAAATATGTCTAGAGTTTGATTGGCATTTTGATTTTGATTTTGGGGAATGGTCTTTTGAGTATTATTAGGAGGGTTTTGTTTAGGTTGGAAGGCTTGCACTTCAATTTCATTATTGTCAATCAAATCTTTTATGTTATGTCTTAACCTTTTACAAGCGTTGGTAGAATGTCCAGGTCCTCTATGGAAATCACAGTGCAAGTCAGCTCTATATCCGGGTATAGTTGGATCAGGTTCCCAGATTGCTGGTAATTGGATCAGACCTCTTTCGAGTAATTGAGGTAAAATAGTTGATAAGGGTTGGTTTAATCTAGTGAATTCTCGAGGAGGCTTGTCAGGAGGTTTCAATATGAATTTTTTTGTTGTCTTCGTTGCATTGATATTAGCAACGTTTTTTCTGTCGATGACTCCGTCACCGACAACTTGTTTGTTTTTATATTGTTTTCTGGATGTTTTCTCATCATCCTTCTTCCTAAGTTGGCCTCTCCTAATGAGGGCATCTTCTACTCTTCGAGCTAAATCTATAGCTTGATCGAAGGTAGTTAAAGTAGTAGTCGATAGCTCATAAGATATTTGTTCTTGTAAATTGTTGATGAAAATGTCCAACATTTCCCTATAAGGCAACACAAAGTGCAGTTTTCCTATCAATTGCCTCCATCTAGCTAAGAAATCGGCAAAGCATTCATCCTTGTCTTGTTTTAAATTGTATACGTCTTTAATAGTTACATGCCTCTCGATGTAAGCACTAAATTGATGGACAAATGATTCCGCTATTTCTTCGAAGTTTCTCAAAGAATGAGTGGGCAATTGATAGTACCACTCTAATGCCATTCCACCTAAACTTTTGGGGAACATTTTTAGTAATAGCAATTCGTCATGCGATATGTCGTGACATGCTATCCTAAACATGCGAAGATGCTCTATGGGATCTTCGGTTCCTTTATATATAGGCAGGACGGGAATGGTAAAATGCTTAGGGTATGGTTGAGCTACAACTATGGGGTCCAAAGGTTGACTACAGATCTCTTGATAATTATACGAGGGACGGTAGGGATCTATTTGGTCCATACGTGAAGCCAATTGTTTCACCATGGCTTCCAGATTACTAGTTTGCCCCCCATATTGGTTCGGTAGGGCATTGACATGAGTGTTATGGGCATATGATGGAGGAACATGAAGATTAGATGCCATGTTACTGTTGTGTAAAGTATTGGTAGGAAAAGTATTATGGAGGAATTTTGAAGTTGGATTATGTTGTATTCCGGATTGTTGAAAGTTTATATTTGGCTTTGTTTTAGGTTTTTGTTTACTTGAAGCATATTTCTCAATAGTTTGGCAGAATAAAGTAGTGAAGGAATGTTTCTTTTGTATGGGAGTGATTTTAGGTTGAATAATAGGCTCCTTAGGAGGTTGGGTAACCTGTTGTTTTGACATGTTTTGAGCCATAGTGACCATATCCGTATTGGATGGCCCAGCCTTGTCACTTTCTTGATCAATGAAAGACAAGGGATTAGTGCACATATTGCACATATATTCCATGGTTGCTTGAGTGTTACTGATTTGCCCTTTATCAAGGCGAATTGCCACATTAATTTCATCAATGTTATCCATGAGAAATTTCTTGAAATGCTCTGCATTGTCAAAGGCAATAGTTCCATTTGGAGCTACTCTAGGGGATGAGGATCCATCCTCTTTAACACTTCCTTCTTGTTCCTTATCTTCACCTAAGTCTTCGTCTGATTGACCTAGAGTTTCTCCTTCCGGATTTGAATCTCCAAGAAGGAAATTTGGGTCTTTAGTTGTATCTTGTAACCAATCTTCTCCTTCTCCTAAAGTTTCTTTACCATTCCTAAGTTTAGGCATGGTGCTAAGTTTTGATTTTAGCAAATATATATATATATATATATATATATATATATGCAAAAAATTAAGAGGTATATATTTACTATATACCTACTACAATATTTGAAAATGAAATGTTTAAGTTTTTGCTAAGTTTTTGATTTTTTTAGTTTTTTTAGTTTTTCTTTGTTTTTTTTTTTTTGAAACAATATAATAAAGACAGCAAATAACACAATAAATGCAAGAAATAATACTGAAATAATAATCTAGTTTTCTATAAACAATTTATGAATATCATTAATAGGTTCGAGTTGTTCAGGAGTCATGAAGTGTTCTTCTTCAAATTGAAAGTTTTCTTTTAAAATTTTGATGAAAAGAGCTGTAGAGATACCATGTATTTCAGATTCTGGTTTATAATAATAATTCTCACAACAATATTCGTGATACAACATAGCTCTAGGAATTTTGTTCCATCTTCTTCTAATCATAAGATCAGTTTCTAGGGAATCTACATGAACTAGAAATGGGTGTACCACAGTTGTGTCGCTAAGATATTCCTCGAGAGTTAAAAATTTTGAAGATACAAGAGCTTTCCTATAAGCTAACCATCTATGGCAGGCTCTCTGAAGTTCATGATAAAAAACTAATTGATGAGGATCCAGGATTCTATCTAGGACTAGCCTCTTGATTTGCTTAAGTTGTGTGGACCTAGATGAGATGAGACTAAGTCTTCTATCAAGTTCATTCCACAGGAATTGATTTCTACTTGTTTCAGGCACACTAAGGACAGAATTAACTTCTATAGCTGCCAATTGATTTTCTACGTTTATAGTAACCACTAACCTTTTCTTAGGAGCTACCATCTAAACATGTTTTCAAACTTGATTTTTTTAAAATGCATCTATGTTTTAGTTGTTCTATAGATTTTTTTATTTTTTGTTTTTGCTTTTCAAAATGTTATGATGCATTCACGTCGGGTTCACCAAAATGTATCGCTCCAAATTTTTCGCATACCTACCTTCAGGCTATTGGATCCGCGCTCGGAAGGAGGATGGGAAAAGGATGTCGCGGTACCTCGGACTAAGAGGACTTTACGAAGGTCTCGCCTCTCAAGGGAGGTGTATTTTGATGATTTTTCGACGGATGGTGGATTCACCAGGAAACATTTAACGGCAGCTTCCATGCCTAGGTTTTGGAATGTGTTTAAATGTGTTCGTTTTTAACCTTAAGCATTCATATCCTAGGTTTGGCCAAATGTATCTAGATTACTCTATATGAAAATGCAAGTTCAATGAATACAAAAAATAAATTTAAAGATAGAAAAACAGAGAGATTACAGAATACAAATGAGGAATACTTGATCTGGATGTCTGAAGAATATTCTGATGTTGAAGCAGTCTGGATCGTCTGAGATTCGACATAATCGTCTGCAATCAGACAAGATCATCTGATATCTGATGAATTCGTCAGTCTGGATCATCTGAGATTTGACAGAATCGTCTGCAATCAGACAAGATCATCTGATATCTGATGAATTCGTCAGACGAATTCATCAGAGACCTGCAAAACCGAAAATAGATGCAAAATACAAAAGGTACTACAGTGCTAATAGAGGGAAATGATATAAAATGGCAACAATGTTATCAAACTGAAACTTAAACACAGAGACAGAAATGAATCATGCTAATTAGATAATAATTAGGATTTAATTATGCACTTAATCAAAATGGGTGAACTCCAAATGCAAAATGACATAAAACACTTAATAGACTATTTAATTTGCAGAATAAAATGATAGAGAAAAGGTTGAGAAATGCAAACTTTAGGCACTGATTGCCTTAATAGGGACTGCAGTTGAGATCGTCTCGCATCAGTACGAAATCACCTCGAATTCGATAGGTTCACCTCCAATCTAAACAGGTTCGTCGACGACGATAGGTGCTAGCTCTGGCTAAAAAACAGTGATGTACCTACAATAAAATTGGTATGGGACCAGTGCAAATGGAAAATAGGGATGTTTTAACGTAAATGGAGTTAACTTGCAGATAATTTTCAGCCAGGGGTTGGGAAGGGAAAATCCTAGAGACTAAATAGGCTTAGGGGAGTTGTTAGGAGGTTGGAGATCATCCCAATTTGGGAGATCTCCAACGGGGTGAGGGTCCCAATGGTGCAGACACGCTTCTACCCAGATTGGAGACCCGTTGGAACAGATTCCAACTTTGCAAAATTAGTTTTGCGACAAGATCGTCTGGACATCCTAGTCCAGACGAAATCGTCAAATCTGGGGCGATATCGTCTGATCGGCGACGATATCGTCAAATGGTCAAAACAACCTCTAAAAATGGCACGAAAAAGGAGGAAACGGATTTCCCAACGGTTAACGGGCGGTTTGGGAGGTTAAATTTGAATTTTAAATTATTTACTAAGGTGAATGTAATTATTACAATTTTATTGCGCCAATTTTAGGGTGCTACACATAGAATCCATGGAATGTCATCTTAAGCGTGATTATGTAACTTTAAACCTCTTAAGACTAATTTGTCCATTCTTTCCTTTAGGTATCCAGTTTTATATTCATAATATTCATTTAAAGATAGTACTTGTCCATCATGGGAGTACCCCTCCTCATGCACACTCAACTTCTTAGCTTTAGAATATAAGGTTTGTTTTGGTTTTCAATTCTAGACCCAACTTGTCTTCTTGTGGGTTTCATCCCATTCCAAATTACAATGGGTCCTAATTTAACCCATCATGAGTGTTTATGAGGTGAATATAAATCAATGATGTCCTTTTATGATAAGATTCATTACATCATAACATTATATTTGAAACAATACTTGAGAGGTCTATTTAATTCTATTATGACCAGGTTTATAATTCCACACAACCATTTATTACATAGATTAAAACTAACTAGTTGCATCATTCATAATTATCCAATTTAATCCAGAAATTAAATGGCACAATCACATAATTTAAATCAGCAACATGTTAGAAATTAAGCATACATTCTTAGTATCATAATGAACTGTTGAATAAATCACATTCAATGTATACATTGCATTAATCTATAAACATGCATAACTTTTAACCATATCATCCACATATATCATTTTCTTTTTGAAAGTAAAAGCAATAGGGATAAGAAATAACACATCAAACCATAAAATAGAGTGACACAATTATTTACCTGGGAATCCTCATGGGGAATAAACCCAACCTCCAAAATATGATATTTCCTCATATTCATAAAGACAAGATGTTAAATATTACAAGTATGTAAGGGTCTCAACGGATACCTTTTATCAATATATACAATTCAAGGAATGCTACTATTCTTAGACACATACATGATGCAATTAAGGATTTACTTTATTCCTTTCTCTAAAACATCATGTTAATATTAAGGTATTTTCCATACCAAGGAGGAAACCACCTACTCCTTCATAATTATAGATACATTTAAGGAATTCACTGATTCCTTTATCTGAATAATATTAGGATTTATAACATCGTGTGTGAGTTTATGATATTCATTGGTTCCATATTTTGGATATGACTCTTCGACACTAGAATAAATTGCATAATTTCCCCTAGAATAAATTCCAAATTCATTCTTTTGATATGATAAATAATTAACCTTTGCTTTATAAATTAAAGTCCTATACCTCTAATTTATAAAGCATTCATTCTTTCTTTTCATGAATTAAGGTCTCCATACTTAGTTCATGTATCATTAAATTAATACCATAAATTCATTATTTATCATTTCTACAAATCAACCATGTTTCTCCATACTTTTCCACTCTACATACATCTCATATAAATGGAATAAACTAGACACTAACTTCTTATTCAATGTGACTAGGGTGTCCTATAGATTCCTTTCACCATCACATAAAGATGACTTTTAACTCATTTATTAAATACAAGTTATTCTGGTCCTTTTGAATTATTCAAGACCATTGGAATTAACCTACTTACCTAAGCCATTCAAGGTGCATTGACTACTATGGACAGAGTTTGGTTTAGAACCAACGGTCATATTCCATCTAATAAATACATATTTTAAGATCATTTTGGGGATTATATTTATTATTTTACTACTACATCTCAACAGTCAATAATCCATTGTCTATACCAATGGTTTATACCATAAATTGAATACTCATTTAATTTTCCAAGCACTCTACTAGGATGATAGTGGTCCATCTACGCGATCCTATATTCATAGATTCAAATTTGATTAGATTGAAGTCTGGTAAATATAAAATGAAATACACCTTAGCCATAAATTTGTGTGGAGTAATCACCCCCGAGAGAGTTTCCAAAAGACCCTTCTCAATTTTTCCTCGAGTATGAACTATTGTGTAGATATTTAGCAATTTTTTATGAATATTTACCTCGATGTCATGATACTTTTATCCTCCACATGTCCTACCATGATTTATACTCTAATAAATCTTACACAGGACAAGAAAGGTATGGTTTCAATTTCCATTTGCACTCCTCGCAATGCTATATCTATAGTGGCTTACATAGTAACAAATTTTAATTTTGACATAGGGTATTTTTATCCAATTTTCAATATTATCCATCCCCTATAGATAATTAGGAGAAATAGGGGTTAATTCATTATGATTGGGTAACATTCATTGTGTCTGGTAGATCAATTAAATAAAGTTATCTTGGTCATCCCTTGCGTATGGGTATCCTGACATCTATTTCTTGAAAGTGGTGGTCATATTGAACCTACAGAGTCATATCAATAGAAATAAGGTTGGTCAAAGAGACTGGGAATGGGATTATGCATTTTCCTACCCATTGTACATGATCTCATTGAACTTGCTACCATCCATCTACAACAAAACCATCAAATTGGGCATATTATGGATGTTTCATTAGACACTATGGTTATTATATAATTTACACGACCATCACAATGAATATTTCTGATGAATAAGCTTGATAAATGTGAAAATAGTCCTCCGACTATCAGGTTGTCCCTAGTTATAGATTTGAAGAACACTCATGCCCGCTCTGCAAAATTGTGAAGGGTGAAATTTTTAGGGAGGCATATTCATTTTATCGACTTTAGGTGGCTAATAATATAACATAGTATCTTCAAGCCCTTTAATGTTGATGGTCATTAGTTTAATACAAACATGCACTCTCGTATGATATTGTAGGGTCGACTCTAGTCGAGGGCTCTATATGTGTTTTTTTTTTTAAAAGCTATACTGATAGTAAGAATAGTTTGTATATACCGACTAAGGTTAAAATTATTTTCTAAAACCTAAGCTAAGGAGATTCGAATGCAAGTACAATAGGTTAGGTAATATTATTTGAAGGTTCCCCATAAATATATATTTATTCTTATGCTAATGGGTTTCCAAACACCCTACTTATTGAATGTTTTAAACATCAAATAAGCTTCCACATCCTAAGTAAAAAGAAAGGTTCCTATACAAAAATTTAAAGATAGACTATACCAACAATAAAACCTAGTAGGGACAAGAGAGATCCAACCTGACTCTCCCAACTTATCTTTCCTTGGCTTACCTTCAAATACCTCCTCTTAACCTTCCTCCTTTGCTTACTCCTTCTAATATTCCAAACTTTCTCCTTACTATGACTACGAAATATTTCAAGCCTTCTAGTTTCTTATCCACCAAGGTGGAGAGCATACTCCCTAGGCCTTCCATATTTCCCCTACCTTCCTTCACAAAATATCCTGTATTTATATGACACTTCTCCACTCATGGGCCAAATAGTGACCACATTATAATAATATTAAAAATATGCCTTGGATCCATTATGAATCATCATGTCTTGTATAGTATGACCAAATGTAGAAAAAGGGTCCCCTAGAGATAAGGTGAGTATCCTTATTTTTTGTTTTATGTCCTTTCTCATGGGAATAAATATAAAACTAACACTATTAAGGCATAAAATGGATACAAAGATAGAACTATTGTTGATAAGATAAGATATCTCCCTTTTAATTTCCACCAATATTGGGAATCCATATGGATATTTCCAAATGGATAGGATAGTTCATATTATATTTAATAATCCTATAGTCCTTTTAAGTCCCATCTCAATTGGATCCAGTAGGTTGTTTACACATAATTTACTGTATTATTATAATTTTACAAAATATAATTCCTCAAATTTATCTTTCACAAGACCTCATCATTAGTTTCTAATTAATTATCTTCTCTAAAATATAATTAATATTTTCCTATCCTTCATAAAATTATTTTATTAGAATTTGTGTAGGATTCTTTAGGGTCTATGGCCCTTTTATTATGCATTAATTTATCCCATGATCAATTAATTTTATTCTGATAAGGTTCGAAGGAGACGGGTCGTGATAATATTGAACATGGAATGTGTAACATGGAATGTGTGAAATGCAGTGTTGAACATAGAATGTGAGAAATACAGTGTGTAACATGCAATGTTTAATATAGAATGTGTGAAATGCAGTGTTGAACATGGAATCATGGATGTGAAATACAATGTGTAAAATATAATAATGGAATATGTGAAATGCAGTGTTGAACATGGAATTTTTAATATGGAATATGTGAACATGGAATGTTGAACATGGAATGTGTAAACATGGAATGTAGAATATGGAATATTGAAAATTTTGAACATGGAATGTATCAACATGGAATGTGGAATATGGAATGTTGAATGTGGAATGTTGAATATAGAATGTTAAAAATGGAATGTGGTGTTTTGGTTTAATGCTTTCTATTGATTTCTTGTTAATACCATAAGCAATTAAACCAAAATATAGATTATGCAGTAAAATAAAACATAAAATTAAAATTTCACAAGAAAAATAAACAATCAATGCTAAGTTTGTTTAAAAAATATGTCTTACCTCATTCATTGATAATCTCATTTTAATGTGAATTCATTTTCTTAGATTTTTATTCCATGTGTTTCAATGTGCTAGTTTGAATTAAATAGGTAAATCATATTGCTTGGATGGGGCAACAAGATTCTTGTTGATGATGAAATATAACAAGTTTACTTGAAGATAAGGTGTCTAAGGGTAAATATTGGTGGATGGATATGAAAGCCACCGTAACCAAATATCAAGCAATGGTTGGTGATGAGATCCAACTACTACTATTTAATGTGCAGTGTGAAGTGTGTGATTATTTTTTAAAAAAAATATTTTCTATTATGTACATACAATGTTAGAAATATAACTACTTTCGATAGTCTAAATCATAAGCCACTACCCAGAATACCAATTTTTCCAAAGAATGTAGAGTACACCGCTTAAGACCCACTCTAGATAGTTGGGGGGTTCATCTACTCCTCTGTATGGAATCACCCAAGTACGAGGATAATTTTTGTATCTGAATGATTTTCCTACTTGTACCTACAAAAATAGAAATCCCTAACCCTATAATGTAAACTAATTATGCAATTTTTCAATTCACATGAAATCAAAATGCAATATTTTCAATTTGTGAATATAGCAGAAAACCAAAAACTTCAAATAGAAAGTGTGGATGAATGCAAATGACTAATCTAAAACCTAATATGCAAGCTAGTATGAATATTTTTCCCAGATTAATTAATGATGATCTTTTAGCTTAGAAATATGAAAAAAAAAAATGTAATATTGCTAGAATATGTAAAGAGAAAAGTTTGGGTTTTAATAGTAAACTTACAGAACAACCTACATTTCTACTCCAACTCTCTGTAAAATACCTTTGGGAATTTTTGAAACACATCTGGATATTTTTGGATGGCCCTCGAGCATCTTCGGGCATTCGTGCACCTTTTGCAACTTCTTGGAAGTCATCAAAAACCCTAAATATCAAAAAATGCTCAATTCATGCATTTGAAAATCCTGTATAACAAAACATAAAACAACAAATAAATTAGCAAAGTAAGTAAAAAAATAAACCCTTAGTGGATCCCACCGTGATCGTCATTTTTGAAGACAAAAATGCAACACCAAATAACAAGATATAAATTGAATTCAAAATATAGTATTGCACAATGAATGAATTTATATTAATGGGGGGAGCCTCAAAACTCCATTGTTACAATAAGAATCCTTGAATTTTTTGATACAGATTTTACAATAGATAGGGTTCTCTAAAACCCTAGAAAACAATGTTGGTGGTGTCTCAAAACACGTATCTGCTCCCAACAAAAGTGAGTGGGATTCTAGTTATTCGATGATGGCCACTCTAGCTTAAGTAGTTGTCCAATGCTAGTGTAATGCTACTAGATATGCACACAAGAAAATAGCAAATGAGTTAGTAATAACAATGAGGGCTCCATAGTGTGAGATCCTCAAAAATCAAGACTAAACCCTAGCTATGTAATAACAAAATGTTAATACATGCTAATAACACAATAAAATAAAATAACAATGACTTTGATTTACCTTGCTTGTCTATCATTATCTGATCTAATGAAATCTATTGTAGTGGATTGGTGCGATTATGCCCTAGCATCAATCGGAGGCTAGGGGCACTTTATAAATCTAGTGTAAAACATCCACGGATGCTCGATGGCTATATAAAATACTTGTGGGCACTCATGAATGGTAGAGAGCACACAAAGGTGCTTAGTGGTGGAGTGGAAGCACCAAGAGGTGCTCAAAAATTATAGAAAGTGCTTGAGTGTGTTCGACAGCTAAGGGATAAGTCTATAGAAGTAGATCTAGCTAGGCGAGAGGGGTAACAACATATGTAGATGATATGGTAGGAAATGATGGAAGCTGAGAGAACTCAAATACAAGTATGGAAATCAGGTAGCAAAGGACTCAAGGATTTCTAAGGAAATTTCAAGGATTGATCCATCAAAATGGCTCCTATTAATAATCCAACCTAGGGCATGCTAGGGTTTCAATGACACTAATTGTGTGGCTGAGATAAAAGCATATCAAAGGGTGGATATTAAATCTAGGGTGTGGCATGGATTGATATGGTTGGATGACTAGGATTAAGTAAAATCGGATGGTTGGGATTAATTCATTTATATAAATATATATTTATTAAATATATATAAAATATTAATATTTAAATATATATGAATATATATGAATAATGGGTGAAAATAGTAGTAAAACCAGGATGGAAGACAAGTGGTTATATTTTTGTGTCTAAACTTAATAAATATTTATGTGCTTTACTAGGGATATCAT
Source organism: Wollemia nobilis (assembly GCA_028583015.1). Classification (NCBI taxonomy): domain Eukaryota; kingdom Viridiplantae; phylum Streptophyta; class Pinopsida; order Araucariales; family Araucariaceae; genus Wollemia; species Wollemia nobilis. Next base: position 1,288,843 of record JAQPPZ010000599.1, read on the forward strand.
GTAAAGGAGTAGGTAACTAAAAATATATATATCTATTGGTCCTCCATAACTGAATAGGTGGAATATTAGCCATTTGAACTACTAGAGGTGTTTGGATTACAATAGGAGGTGTGTTAGTAATTCCACTAGGAACAGTAAGAGGTGTTTCAAATAAAATTTCTAATGTAAAAATATCTATGTCAAAAAATTTTGGAGATGAATTAGAAGGATTAGTTCTAAAAAATACCTTTGGATCTGAGAGTTCAGGGTACAACTCTTGAATGGTTCTTCTCATTCACACCAGCACATTCTTCTTCTTCTTTTAATATTTTTGATACTTTTGGATTTGTCTAGTCAGAGTCACCAGCATAATGTGTGCATAAAGAATAAATGTCTAGTTGAGATTGCTCGACTAATAGAAATCTCAATCACTGAGGGTGTATACTTTTTCAAGAATCAAGAAAATCAAGAAACTCAAGAGAATCAAGAAAATAATATAACTGATCGTTCTTGAAAAATGAAAATTGGAAACTACAATCTTAGAAGGGAAACATATTTAAAAATATTTTAAGATAAACTTATATTCTAATTCCTTCTTTAAGCTAACTGTTTCTAATAAATATTTGTCGTTAGGTTCCAAATTGTAATGAAAATTATGCATTCGATCCCTAACAACGGTGCCAAAAAACTTTTGAAGATTTTTCTTGCATCCATAGGATAAGCTGTCACGCTATAGGAAAACCTACTACTCACTCTGGTTGACCTGCCTCTTTAACTTGGGAATAGAGTTATTTAATATTTTCTAGATAGACCAAGTATGGTAAGGATAACCTTGATGTGAGCTTAAAATTTTTAAGTTCATGCTCTTCTAGATTTATGGTTATTAATCAACAATTTTAAAATTTGACTGAGCTAAAACAATGATAGTTCTACTATACCTTGTGCATGATTGGTGCTTTAATCCTTTGGGCTATTGTATCAATATTTAATAAAAATTCAATGAAATTAGAAAGAAAGAGAGATGAAGTAATCAATACAATTATGTTCATTTGAATATCGTAAACCTAATAGTTGACCAATGAGAGAAGCATTCATTATGCGTTCAAATAACGTAACCCATAACAAAGACACACAGAAAGATAACAGGAAAGAAGCCCATAATTGTATTAATATTCGAATGAGATTACATGATGAGTTGTCTTGGAATCATCATTTAACTCTTAGAAATATTAATACAATAGAGATCCTTGTTCGAATATCGTAACAAGGACCTCTCACTCTTCCATTCGAATATCGTACTAGTCGAGTCTCTAGAACTATGGCTCAATAATTTGGAAATATTCTCAACTTCTTGGGAACTTTCCTATAAAAAACCTACACAATAATGGAAGGAATGAGGAGATAGAAAAGAGAAAGAAAACAAATGAGATACAATATAAAAGAATGAGCACTCGAGTATACCTCTTAGTAAAAACATGTTATGTCAAAGCTTGATCTCTATTCTAGTTGTAGGCATCCTTATTATAGTCACAACAAATCTGTAACTACCTAAATCACTTGCATTTGAACCATCCACCTATTGCCATCTCTTGTCTTATCATCAGTTGGGTGTTGTACAGCCTATTTATCTAACTGTATCAAAATATATTAGCAAAATTTGTTTGAAAGTTGGCCTAGTTATCATTTATTTTATCTTTTTATTTTTCTATCGTTGTGCATCCCATGCTATTTTTTGACTCGGATACCTTTTGAATCTTTCTAATTGTCTATTTGCACCAATGGAATCTACTATAAGGATCCATATTTCTTCATTGATCTCACTAATTGTGTGAATCCTGTCTAATGCTCTAATTCCTTTGCTTTTGTCTTCCCTTATGAATGGTTGCCTACTCTAGAAGAACCTAATGATGTCCAAGGAGTATGTGGTCAAATATATGAGTTGGTTAGAGAGCTTATCTTTGTCAACCTCTTTGCAAGAGAATTCTCTGATATATTGGATGATTATCTGATAGAAACCTTCTAGGCTGAGTAATTTTTGGGCATCAACATTAAGGTGCTTTAGCTAGAAAATTGTATATTTTTTTGCTTTTTCTAGCTCTCCTAGGTAGCTATGAGTCTTCCCATCAATGGTGGTTACTTGCATGGACCTAATCTATTTGTACTTGGCCTTGCACCTTTTGTATACTAGGGATATAACCACTATCTTCTCATATAATATTTCAACTCTCATTTTGAGGGTTGCCCTATAGGAGGCCATCGCTCAAATCTCTATTGTTGGTTTTCTCAACTCATCAAAATAATATGAGAACTCTATAAGCATAGTGAGTTGCTTGTGACTATGGCTATGTATTTAAATTGGTTCATGCATAAATATTTATTAATGTCATACCAACTACCATTGTATTATCATTATTCTCGGCTTACAACCTCAATCCCTCATAATCATCAATCGATCATGAATCATCATTATATGTTGATTTGTGTAACTAGCTATTGGATTATATAGGTGTTATATTTTGAGCTATTTGATCGGTATACGTTGCCTTAAGAACCGTTCTTGGGGAGATCCAAGGTTGAGGTCTGTAATTGGCTTGTGTGCTCATAATACCTAAAATGGTTCGGCCATGTCAGTGATATCACCATTGGTTTGAGTTTTAAGTCAAATTTTCTTGTGCGAAGGTCCACGGAGTAGGATCTTGCACTTAAACTATTTTTATAATGAATCAGTCAATTAATGGTTTAATTTAGCTAAAAAAATATGGTCCACTGATTGGATGATCGATCGATTACTTCTTTTCTTTTGTCAGATTTTAACTTATAAAATTCTTTGATTTTTCATGAATAGATATTCAATTATTGGATGCCATTATTCTATCAATATGGATTTGGGTACTTGTACACGTACTACATTTTAAAACTTGAGATATCTTTTTTCAAATATGTCAGCTAATTAAGAATGATTTGGAAACTAGATTTGTAGGGTACTTCCCTGGGAAGTCCTGCACCACTTCCCTGTGGCCCATCCTTGGCCCTGTTCTATATCCCTGGCATTATTATGGGCCATCCTTGGAACTTCCTTTGCCCTTCCTCATTAGCTGGTTGGCATTTCAGATGATCTCCTTGGAGTAGGAGATCACTTTTCCATTTGTCTACCCCTTTTCTTATTGTTTGGTGGGGTTTTCTATTGGTTTCTATGATCTGGGATATCCTTGGGTTTTTTTGGGACATCCTCGGGTTTTGTTCCAATTCCTTAGCTTTCCTTTACCCTCCTCCTTGGCTATATGGTGTTTTATATGGTCTTCTTGGGTTGGGAGATCCCTATTTTTCTTATCTACCCCTTTCCATACCTCTTGGTTGGGTTTTCCTTTTGGTGCCTGTGAACTGGGATGTCCCTAGGATTTTTTGGGTTGTCCCTAGTTTTTCTTGGGTCATCCTTTGGGTTTTCTAAGTTTTTTAGGAACCCTTTTCCATTTTTTCTTGCATGGTCCTATTTGGTGCTATGGATCAGATGTTCTTCTGGTGGAGTCCGTGGTAGCTAAGGTTTTTGGCTTCAGGACAAACTCTTCACAACATATTTTGGCTTGGAAGGGGCCTTGTGCTTATTTCTATGGTGTTGCTCTTTGGGTTTCTAGTTGCAAGTTTGATGGTGGGTTCTCAGCTTTTCATCACTTGGGATAGGCCTCTATGTTGATTACTATTGTGTTCCTATGGTTCATCCTCTTCTGATACCTAAAGCTGCTCATTGGTGGTGTTGGTGGTTTTCCTTGGGCCTCCCCACATTTTCCCTTGGTTCCTTTATCTCCCTTTGCTACTGAGTAGTTTCCTCGCTACAATGGGATTTCATGGCCTCTAGAGTCCCCTGGTTGCTGTTCCACCTGCTGGCCTGGTTGGGATGCTGATCCTTGTTGTTTTTGCCTTCTACTACTTCCCTATTATTCCATAGGTGGGAGTTTCCTTAGTTTCAATTTTGAATTTCAAATTTTGCTTTGGGTGGGATTGCCCTGTTTCTTTCTTTTTGGGGTAGGGTTGCCCTTGATATTTTCTTCCTTGCATGTGCTAGGGTTTTTGCACATGTTTTTTGGTTGTCCTAGATGGGATGGCGTCATCCCAGGCTTCATTGTTAAAATCACAAAACAAAATATTATATTTTATTTTTAATTTTACCTTTAAGGCTTTCCTTTAGCCTTTCCTTAGAGGTTGTCCTTTAGCCTTTTCTGAAATTCTGACATTTTTTTTTCCTCTAGATTTGTAGTTCTTTATTGTGGCCTTCCTCTAGATTTTTAGTATTTTTTCTTACTATAATCAAGTTTTGGGATCCTTGATAAAAACCCATTTTTAATTTAATTTAACCTATAAAAAAATAATTTTTAATTAAGATCTTATGCATGCAAAATTAAATGGTGACATACCTTAATCTTGTTGATTTTACCTTTTATCGGTTGGGTTGATCTCACCCATTCATTTTTTTTGCCCAATGACTTCGAAGATGAGGATGTGTTTGATCGCGGATACTTAATGTCTTTCTTTTCCTATCAAAATATTTTAATGGTAGCACTTTGACCAAATCATCGATTGATTTTTACCATTGTTTGGTCGATAAATGTTTTCCTTCAACTGAACGATAATTTTTCTTTTGTTGAGAAGTCATCTTTTACTTTTTTCTAGTTAAAGAAATTTTGAATTTTGTACTTTTCAGTGGTCTCTTAATTCACTTCGGTTGACAGTATATTTTCATCGAGCAACTTGTTTTATATTTGGTTGGTAGATATTTCAACCGACTATTTACCATGGTCGACTAAAAATTTATTATTTCTTTTGCGATCAATCGATTGACCACCATTTTATTCTTATCATTTAAAAAATTTTAATAGCAATTTTATTTATGGTAGTCGATTCAATATTGTATGTACTGCTTGCTTCAGCTCTTCGACCCGAGTGGTTGACTAAAACCTTTTATCAGTCGACCAAGAAAATTCTTGCGTGTAATAATATTGTCAACTCTTCTTTTATGAGAATCGACCAAAAGAACTTTCAACAATATTTAGGTTTGGCTCATCACTCTTTTTGGTGGGTTGATTGCTTTTACTTCCAGTCAAAGAGTTCTTTAGCTTTTGAAAATTTCTTTTTTTTTGGTAGAAAATTTTTGTTAGTCGGTCAAAGGGTAGATTCTTTCAAAAGGGAAAGGTGTTAAAACCCTTAATTTTTCATGAAATAAAAATAATTAGTTGCTTAGGGGTTGGATATGTTCATAAATATAGAAGCTATTTTATTCAAACTTGAAATCTTTATTATCCTATCACCAAATGTGTACCTTCCTAGGACCTTCAAAATTTTGAAATTATGGGTACATTCATGTTCTATCAATTTTAGCTAAAATAGGCACTTACCTAATTCAATGGTTGTTCCTAGCTATAATTTACATCCAGAATATCCAAAAAACTTCAACTTGCAAAACAACTTACAAAACCCTAGAAAATTTGATTAGCATTTAGGGACTTGCTTAGGCCACTGCATCATTAAGCTTGTAGGCACAACAGTCAATCAATCCCCCTCGGTCCATTTAGCTAAAAATTTAAAAATAAAATTATATTTGACCTTTGGAACAATAAAAAGTAAGATGAAATGAATATGCAATAATGAAATGAGATGAAACGGAATGCAGGTGACAAAAAACTAAAATGCAAACAACAAACTAGGGTTTTGGGAAGCAAAAATTTACCCCCAAGCCCTAATTGACCAAATTCATCCCCTATAATTAGGGGGCACGAATCTATCATGTCAAATTTACACACTGTATGGGCAAGGTGTGAATTTTGTTCAAATGCACTTTTCAGATCCCAAAATGCCAAACAATATGATGCAAAACAGTGAAAATAGAGATAATGACTATAATGCAAGTAAAGAACCTAGTTAGTTGATGGAGGAAGTAAGAAAAAATAATAATATGAAGGAAGCACTATATAATAGTGGAATTATCCAACCATAAAGATTCCTCCTCTTAATCCCCAAGGGCAGCCAACACCATAGCAGAAAAACAATAAAACAACAATCCACAACATAAGAGCACTTGTTAGCAAATCAAGATTAGGGTTCTTAAGAGGATTTCATTCTCTAGATATATATGGGTTTAAATAGGGAATACAATCCCCTATTTATAATAAGGTTTAGAGGGTTAAAGGGCAAGAAAATAAAATTTCACCATGGGTAAGTACTGAGATCAAAACGGGTCGACGAGAGATAGAGTTTTTTAGAGAAATGCCTAGAACGCCAAATTTTTACCTAGTAATTATAGGGCTTGAATTTGGTAAGGCTAGTAAAAAAGACAAAGGAAGAGGAGCAAAGGGTCCCAAATTTTCACTTGGTAAGTTTGGGTGGCTTCCTAAGGATATAAGGAAATATTGAATCATTTTGATGGGTCAATTTTCCATGTCTACATTTTACCCCATCTTTGATGCATTTATGGCCAAATAAATGCATCAAAGAAATATGTACACTTGTATGGGAAAAATGACAAACACTCACAAAAAGGGGTCGCTAGGTTTGGATGGAAGGGTGGTGAAAAAAGGGGTGTCATATTTAAAATCATAAATTTACATGCAAATTAAGGCATTACTTCCATTAATGCCTCTGAGGCTAGGGTTCCCTCTAATGTGATATTCCTAAAAAAACTCAAAAAAAGGCACAGAAAAGGAAGCAAAAATAAGAAAAGAAAAGAAGAGAAAAATAAAAATATAAAAGGAAGAAAGAGGAAGAGAGAATAAAGGGAGGGAAAAGGAAGATAGAGAATAAAATGAAGGAAAATGAGGGAATAAAAGAGGAAAGAGAAGGAAAAGGAGGATCATTACCATGAAAGGAGGAGAAAAGAGCTATAAAGAAGAAAGAAAAGAATGACACTTCCAACTCACCGTGCTACTATAGCGAGAGGTGATGTTGGCAATGCTATAGATCAAGTGAAGGAATGGATTGAAATCCACTTTCTAGAATTAAAGTTTTAGCAAAAATTTGAATTTTTTATATTTTAAGTAATATTTTGCAAAATTCATCGTGGACCATGAATTTGGTCAAAAAATATGAATTTGGTCAAGTGCCCTTGCCAAATTCATGCCCAATAATTCGAGGGTGTGAAAAAATATATATATATTTTTAAATGAATATGATGAAATGTATGAATGTTGTTATGTTGATTATGTAGCTAGATGTACTCGAGAGTAGAGAGGGGTCATCAAGGACACTTAAGGATGCTATGAGAGATCTCATAATGGTAGAGATGGAGATAGTGGAGAACGTGAGATTGGCACAAATACCTCATATTGAGGTTGATAGGGCACTACTAATGGCTTTGGTATAGAGGTGGTATCCAAAATCATCTACATTCCAGTTATCAATGGAGTAGATGATTGTCACACTATAGGATGTGTGGTGTATATTAAGGATATCCATCAAGAGGAGGATGGTTTACATGGTTCAGGTATCAATGATGGCATCATATATGATGTCGAGGGACCCAAAAAATATGATACATAAAAGTGGATTCCATGTTGATGAGATGCCATGTCGATATGGAGATGGCGTACTGATGTCCCTACTATATCATATGGTTGATGGGATGCTAGTGTGCCACACAAGTAGGTGATACCTTCCATGGGCACTGGTGGGAGTACTGGAAAACATGTGAGATCAGAGAGTTAGATTCACATGGGAACCATATGTGTTGGCCTACTTGTAAAAGATGCTACATGACATTATGTATAAGTGGTAGGTAGGGCTGATCTATATGGCATTCCTCTAGGTGAGGTTTTGGGAGCACATAGCGGTTTGGAGACTGAATGCACTACCAAGTATATTGCATAATATCAAGTGGCTAGTAGCATATAGGTGGATCTAACACTATGAGCATGGACATAGGGCCTATGATGATGTCTTACGACTACAGAGGTGGGTGATAGATGAGTTGTAGAAGCACCAGATCATATGACAACCATTGTGTCTACACCTTGGTGGATAGAGGATGTAAAGGATTTATCTTGAGTGAGGACGATCTGGTGGGTCATAATTGAGAAGGATAAACAAGAGGTATATGGATTTTATTGAGTATAGTGCAAGTTCAACATTTTATAGGAGATTCCAAATTTCAAATACTAGTGGTTCAGGAGAGTGATGAGGCACCCACCATGAGGTGGAGGTACTTTTGATGTAGGTACATGGGTAGAGGAAGACCTGGATGATCCATTACATGTGGATATAAGGGTGGACAACATTGGGGTGGCCTTCAAGTACAATAGATGGTACAATAGCATTGTGACCCTAAGGATCTCCTCACTAGTGCCAGTGTATAGATGTCAGGTTATGAGTCGATGAGTGTAGATAGCACTTTGAGAGACCACTCGATGCACCACAATGCAAAAAAAATGGGTATAGTCCCACTGATACCAACCCAAGCATAATTTTAGGTGGATATAGTGATGACCATGAGGGTATGATCACCATATCTAGCTTAGGGGGAGGGAGAAATATAGGATTTTTCTCCATAGTAGCATAGGCAATACCTAACAAGGCTAGAGATCCAAGGGAGCAGGCAAGGGAGTAAAATGGTCTATGGGTTGCAATGGTGGGTATGCAGGTAAATATGGATACCATCTACATAGTGCTAGACTAGGATCAAGAAAATTGAGATATGGTGAGGGTTGAGGTAGGTTGTTGTAGAGGGGAGATGAGCCAGTTGGAGCAATAGAAAAATAAGCCTATGAAAAGGGGATGATTTTCATTACAAGCAATTGATATAGCAAGGGAGGCCACCTACTACTAGCATAGTTGTATAGGATGGGGGATTCATATGATATGGTGGTGTAGAGGAAATCCTACTACCATATGGTATACTTCATTGTCATTCCAATAGATTAGAGGGTTCCTCTACCATTATCTTTATGATCACAGAGTCATGAGCATGATCTAGTTCATGATCTATGAACACGTCTCCTCCACCACCTCTAACAGGTAAAGTAGAAGGGATAGGCTTGTACAACTAGGGTAGGTATTGGGATGACATATCAATTTTGATTGTGGCATGCACCCCTAGGAATGGTCGATTGTGCCAAGCTCGCTATTGTGGCACACTAATTGTATGGCATGCACTTAGTGCTTTTGAGTAATACAACCTACTTCTTTTTTTATGATTTTTATTAATGCATGATGGCCACAAACATTATGAGTACAATGCATTATTATCCTAACTAAATGAAATACATGAATTAATCTAACTAAATGAAATACAATCTAACATGTAATCTAAAATGAATGCAAAATTTAAATGCATGAGTGAGCAAACAAAAAGAAATGAAAGAAAGAACAGAGAATAAGGTAACAAACAACAAAATAAGAGAGAAAGGTAGAAGAAGAAGAAAGCAAAGCTCTAAAATACCAAAAGAAAGAAAATAAAAATAGGAGCAAAACCCATGTAAGGATGTGTGATCACAAATGATCGATATGGAGGCTACCCATCGCATGTAGCCATAAATCTATCCTGCAAGGATGTTATGCTCATAAATATGAAAAAGTGTAGAGTGATACCTACTATGAGTGTAGTGCTTGCTTATGGCTAGAGATGAAGAGATACCTACTAGGATGTGTGATTGCAAATGATTGAGATGGACATTGCCTCTCACATGTGTCCATGAAGCTTATCCTATAAAGGGTGAAAATATGTGATTGATGTTGCTAAAATGAGTACTATTCGATAGATTTTGGTGTGTGCAAAATATGTATTAGCAGAGCAAAGCATGGAAATAGTATTTTGAGTGTGTGCATGTGTTAGAATAATATAGAAGAAATCAAGAAACAAGAAGCAAAATATAGTGTGTGTGTGTGAGTGTGTGCATCCCTAGTGAATTTTCAATATCTAAGAGATGTGCGTAATATAGTCAGTGATTGTATGAATACCATAAATGATATTGATGCAGTATCTACCCTATATTATGAGGACCACTTAACAATAAAAATACCAATAGGTGTAAAAAATATAAGAATGAACACATATTATTTGTTTTGGGGAGGATAAAAATGATTAAAAATTTCAAGGACAAAGGAAATACAATAGAAGAAGAATTATATCCCTTAACTTGGAGAGAAATTGGATGATCACTTTTATACTTTCAATGTTAAGGAATATAAGGGAAGAAAAGAGAATAAAAAGAGATGGAAAATGCAAAGATGAAAATGTGCAGATATGAGTGTTGGGTTGGGGATTCGCTAGGAATAAAAGCCCTAGTATGTGAGCTAAGATCTAACAAGGTTTTATTGCTTGCCATCCTCATAAAGTCCCCAAATAACTATATGATCCAATAGTCATGTAATATGAGCAAGTAGCAATGTAATTATATGACAAGCAAAATGTAGAATAGAATATCAGGAAAACCATGCAAAGTATGGTAGGTAGTCATGCAGTATGAAAAATTAAACCAAATATAATATGAAAACTAAGCTAAATGCAAGGATGCAGGGACATCCTATGGGATGTCCTGATCTACTTCCCTACTCCCCCTCCCCTAGCTCTGTCCCAATCCATTGGCACTTTTTGGATCCTCCTCTTCACTGACTGTGGCTACAGATGAACTCCTTTGGATGGGAGGTCTCTTTTTTTCTTGTCTACCCCTTTCTCATTGATTTCAAGGTATCCTTCCTATAATTCTAGACTATGACATCCCTGGGTCCATCCCAGTGTTTTTTATTTTGTACTTTAAGGATTACTTTTCCCTTATGCTATTTGGAACATCCTTGGATCTATCCCTATGTTTACATTTTGTGCTTCAGGGATTTTTCTCTTATTCTCTTTGGGTTGTCTCAATTTTTTGTAGGTTTTCTTTGTGGTGTGGCTTAGCTCTATCCTAATTCATTAGCAATTATAGGATCCTTATCTCTTGTCTGTCTATGGTTGTAGATGATCTCCTTGGGGTGGGAGGACACTTCTTAATTTTTATACCATTTACATAGCTATTTCAAGGGTTTCCTTCTTGTACCTATGTTATAGGATGTCCCTGGGTCCCTCCGTGGGTTTTATGTGGTGCTTCTAGGATTCCTTTTCCATTTGGTTTCAAACCTAACCCAAATGTATTATAGATTTATTCTTGGATCTAGGTTTAGTGGTTCTCTGATTGCAGTGTGTCTTTATTCATCTATTGCTTCCTCTGGTTCTTCTTGATTCTTCGTATATCTACCAAATATGCTTCATGTGCAAGAGGATTTCATGGCATGTAGAAATCCTCAGTATTACTGCTCCATTTTCTAGGCCCTATGCAGGATGCTATTCTAGTCCTACTTTTTTGCATCCCTAATTACTTCCATAGGTGGGTTGATTCTTCTTGGTCGTTTCTCCACTCCTTCAACCTTATTAGGGAGTTTTTCATTTGGCATTTTTATGCCTTATGTTGGCCTATTATTTTTTGAACTACATCTTGTTACTGCATCCTTCTACTACGTCTCAAGATGTCCTTAGGCAAAAATATTTTTAAAAATTTTATATTCTACATTTTCTACCTTAATTTTGAATATAATTTCTAAATTTTAGTAGTGGGTGGGATGGCCCTGATTCAAAGTTGTTCTGGGTGGGTTTGCCCTATTTTAAATTTCATTGCATGTGTTTTTTGGGAAAGATGGCCCTGATCATCTTCTCCATCCTTTTTTATCATTATGAAAGAATGATTTGGGTGGGATGGCCCTATTTCATATTTCAATTTTAATTTAAAAAAAAAACTTGTCTTGTAAGGCTATCCTTTAGCTTGTGCCTATCCTGAAAGGCAATCCTTTTGTCTTTCCTCTAGATTTTCTATTGTCCTTTCCTAAAGACTTCATGTGGCCTTGTTTAAAAAGTCTTTTGACATGTTATAATAAGGTTTTGGATCCCTTGACAAAAATCCACTTTAAATTTAAATGATAAAAAAAACTAAGCTAAATGCAATATGAAAAATGTAGAGTGTCGATTTATGTATAGTATATATTTAGATGCATTATGTTCATTGGTTCATTAAGTTATTAACCATCTAAATAAGCTAAAAAATAGGCCCCTAAGTAAAAATTGGTCATTATGATAAGGGGACCTAACCAATTGGACTAGAACTTACCTTTAAGATCTAAACAAGCATTGGTGTTCTTCTGGTTTTCCTTGAGGACAAGGTCCCTCACCTCAAAAGAATTGTTGTGAAATATCTTGGAATAAGATAATTTGAGCCTATTCTAATAGGCTTGTAAATTCTTGAATGCATGAATGTGCTTTTCATCTACTAGCTCTAATTGGTACAAATTATTGAAGAGATACTCATCGTCGATAAAGACATCTTGTATCAAGATGCTCAATGCAAGGACCTCTAATTCAAACAAAAAAATACCTTAGTACCATATACCAAGATATATATAGAAGCACCTCTAGGAGTTTACACACTAGTACGATAGGCCCACAAGGCAAAATAAATTTGGATATGCCAATCGTGACTAGTCTTACTAACCAACTTCTTAAGGATATTGATCAAATACTTATTGGATGCTTTAAATTACCCATTAACCTAGGGGTAATACAGAGTTGACCACTTGTACTAAATATTGTACTTAACACAAAGCTTATGGACATCCTTGTTCTTGAAATAAGTATCATTGTCAAAAATAATCACTAAAGGAATCCCAAACCTACAAATAATTTGGTTGAAGATGAACTTGGAGATCTAATTTCAATTCAATGTGGCCAAGGGCATGGCTTTGACCCTTTTAGTGAAGTACTCTATTGATGTTATGATAAAATTATGACCATAATATGATGTTATGTTAATATTCCCTATGATTTCTAATCTCCACATGGAAAATGACCAAGGAGAAGAAATAACCTGAAGGTTTTGAGGAGCATGAAAAAGGTTGCATGACGTTGATACTTGTTATAGCATCAAATATGGTCACATTGATATTTCTCTATGGAAGACCAATAATACCCCATCCAAAGGAGCTTCTTGGTAATGGCATTGTTGTTGAAATGGACTCCACATGAACCTTCACGAGCCTCACTACGATCTATTTGGGCTTCATCGGAGTTAAGGCATCACAAGAGGATGCCTTTAAAATAATGTCAATACAAAGAATTACCAAATATGATGAATTGGTATGCTCTTTTGTGCAAATATTACATTGATTATGATCTAATCCATCAAGAATCAAACCATCCTTATGGAATTTTAAGATGTTAGTATACCATGGCTTATATGGAGAAGATTTTATGGTAAAAAAATCTAACTAAACAAGACTAGAACTAAGCGATGCAAGCTCCTGGAATTACCTAATGATAATCAGTGCTTGATCATCTTACAACTCCAAGGAAAAAAAGGATGTAGTAGTTTCCATGGCATCCACATGGTGGTTGGAGGATATAAGGATAGAATCTATGGTTACTTGATTGAATGTGGATAAAACCTTAGTGACAATCTCCTTGTAAGGTTTTAGCTTATCATCTCAAGTCTAATATACATCATTAATATGATTGACCACAAGTTGAGAATCACCAAATACTGAAATGAAACTAACCTTCAAGGCTAAAGCTACTCTAAGACCAAGTATCAAAGCTTTATACTCTATATTATTGTTCATGCAATAGAAAAAAAACTTGAAGGATAGGGTGATGAGCTATTTTTATGGGGTAACTAGAATGATTCTAGTACCAGTACCCTTCAAGTATTAGGGTCCATAAAAAAAAAGTCCAAGACTATGGTTCTTTGGCTTCTACACTAAGGCACTCATTGATAAAATTCACAATGAAAGGATGGGTAGCTTCTAGGGGAGTGGAGGCTAATTGATCAACAATCATTAACCCTTGATAGCCTTCTAACCTATGAAGGTTAGATCAAACTCACAAAGGGCTAAAACCTAGTTAGCAGCTCAACCTAAAAGGTGTAACTTTGACATAAGTAATGCAAAGAATTAAAATTTACAACCACCAATATCTTATGGATGAGCATGTAGTATATTAGCTTTTGAAATGAAAACACCACAATAAGGCAAAGCTTCTCTAAGAGAGTGTATCGGGTTTCATAGCTCACCAAGGTTTTACTAATATAGTAGATAACTTGCTCCTTATTTTGATCATCATGTTGAGCCAACAAGGATCCCAATGCATGAGTTGTAGATGATATGTAAAGCTTTATATGCTTATCCAGTCTAGGATAAACTAAGACAAGTAAGAAAGTGAGATATCATTTGAGTTCATCAAAATATTTCTAACACTTAAACTCCCACTAGAACACACCATATTTTTTAAGAAGCTTAAGAAAGGGCTTTTTGGTCACAAATCTGCCTAAGTACAAGATTTCATCACTTGTGCACCCTAGACTCGGCCAACATTGAAAATCCGAAATAAAGAGAAGTCTCTCGGGCCAATCTCCAAAGAGGGCTGGCTCCAAAACTAATCTAAACTAGTTTCAAGATAAGGATGCAGGAAAGAAATGGGAAAATGTGGAAAGAAAGGGAAATAACAGAAAGAGATGGAAATATGGCCGAAGTCGATAGTTAATGGGGAAACAACCTCAGATAGCAAATAATCTCAAACCAGATCCTGAAGCTAAGCGGCAATAGATTCTTAGGATGCACATGCAGAAATCGGATCAAGCATTAGCCATAAGTTCGCCTTCAATTATACTTCAAACATTCAGATGAAAATACAGCCAAATTTAGGACAGCAAAATTTAACTTATATTTTAATACTAGACTAAACAAAAGTAAATCACACAGAAAGCAAAACACGAACAACAGTTTGGATCACCGACTCAAAAGACACTAAGAATAGAGCAAAATGCATCTAGGATTTCTGCTTCAATTTATGCAAAAAGGTCTTCCTCCTTTTGCTTGAGATTTTACATTGGTATTTATAGAGGTCTTTCCTCTTTCTTTCGTATTACAGCATTTAATACATGAAACATATTTTGAAGAAACAATCCCCATTAATCTGCCTCGAAGAAATGACAGTCCCTATTTTTATGGATCAAAATAAAAAATTAAACAGAAACAAGGGACCATATTTCTTCATTAAATGACCATTATCGGGGCAAGATGGAAGTTATTAGGAGATCACGAACAAGAGCTTTTAATATTGGAGGCATCTTTAATTTTGGTGGCATCGAAAACTATCTCATGTTATTCCATATTGTGCACATAGGTAAACAACAACATTTAATCTTGGAGACTCTTTGACCATGATCTCAAAATTAGTTGGAGAGCTTTTACTTGATCCTTATCTTCTCCTCACGTTATCCTATGCAATTTTGAAGGAAAAATGTGGACTGAACTGTATCGGGCCTTTGTTATTGCTTCTGTTGTGAAAATGTGACAAGTCGCAAAAATGTGACATGTCGCGATATCGCGACACTTTTACCTTACTGCTTTCTCTTCATGCCACCAGTCGCAAAAATGCGACATGTCACGAAATCACGACGTCTTCTCTTTGTTCAGCTTTGTCTCCATGACATGTCATGAAATCATGACATTCTCCTATTTCTTGGCCTCTTCGCTACTCCTTATCGTGAAAATGAAACATGTCACGAAATCATGACACTTTCCTTCTGCCCTGTACTTCTCAGCTTTCATTTCGTGAAAATGCAACAGGTCACGAAAATGCGACATGTCATGATATCGTGATGTTTTCTTCATTTTGTCCTTTCATCTTCAACAAGTCATGAAATTGTGACATGTTTCTATCTTCTTTTACTTTGCTACTGTTTGGCCACGAAAATTCATCATGTCGTGAAATCGTGACATTTCGTACTATATGGCTACTTCTGCTCTTTCCTATCGCGATATCATGACAAGTTTCATTGGCACTCCCCTTTGCTACTGTATGTCATGATATCGTGATATTTTCCTATCTCATTACTCTTTTGCCACTGCAAGTCGCGAAAACGTGACATGTCGTGATATCACGACAAATTTCAATTTAGTGTTCCCTCACCGCAACAAGTCGCGAAACTCCAACATGTCGCGATATCGTGATAGTTTTACTCCCTTTCTTCCGTTGGCTCTTTTTAACCATGAAATCGTGACAAGTCGCAAAAATGCGACATGTCGCGATATCATGACTTTCTGTACTTAGCTGATTTCTGCCTTTGGACGCCGTGAAACTGCAATAGGTCACGATATCGCGACATCTTACACTTACTTTGCTCTAACACAAAACTTATAGATATTTTTTACATTTTCCCTTTCAAAGTGCTTGGAGGGACAAACAGGGGAGTTAGTATCTCTACAATTTGTGCATTCTCTTGCATGAACAGTAACAACAAAAACAATGGGGCAAAAATGCCAACATTCTTGGCGGCTCGTGGGGTATACAGTTTTGCTGTATGCACGAACCTCAGGCCTTTATCCATTGGGCAAAAAAGTCAAGAAGATGGAGGATCAGAAGAAGTGAGTGCTGGTTGATGTTGGACATCTCTACGGGCTGCTAAAACAAGCTCTTGCGGGCACTCGGTACTCAGAAATAGGATCTTCAATAGAAATTTGTAGAATAGCAAAATTTCCCTTATTTCTTTAGAACTACTACATTTTGCCTAACTCGGTTGAGCTAGGTAATCGCCAGGTGCTATGAAAGGATCTCCATGGCAGTAGTAAAAAGCACCTGAGTTGCAAAAATAGGAATGAATGGAGTGATGACCGACAGATATGCAAGCCATGGAACGAGAATGGGGAATGATGAAATGGTGGAAAATAGAGGAGTAGAAGTGGTAGATACAAAAACTAAAGAGGGTGCTACTATGCTACCATCTGCTAGGATTCTATGAAAATAGATAACAAAATGGAAATGGATGGAATGGAGGAGGTGGTAGGAACTATGGAGAAGTGCTCAAAAGACAAAGAATTAGAAGAAAGGGGAAGTGAAGGAAAGGGAACATCAGAGAGGGGATTAGAAACAACAGCAGTGGCTTGATTATTTGCAGAAGAAGAAGGGGAGGGAGAGGAAGGGAATGACATAAGGAAGTGGAAGAAAGAAGTATAGGGGAAGCCACTAACTGCTGGGAAGGAAAAGAAAAATAAAGATAAATAAACATACCTGCGGGCTCGCGTGCAAAAGGAGCCGAAGTTAACAAATTTTTTTTTTCTTTTTTTTCTTTTTTTTTTTCTTTTTTTTTATGTACAAAGTAACCCTTGAATTTAGCTATGAAATATCAGGAGAGACACATAACCAAACATGGCTCTATGATCTCCTGGATCCCAGATCTTGAACAGACACTCATTAGTCTCCTGATTGATAATCAGCTCGGAGTCACCAAAGATTTGCAACTATCGCGCTCCAAGTTTCTCAGCCGTCTTGAGACCTAGGCATAAAGCCTCATATTCTGTTGTATTATTTGTGTAGCTCTAGGTCAAACGATATAAATAGGATCGTTGAATGCCAGAAGGTAATATTAGAACAGTCCCAGCTCTAGCGCCATTTATGTATCGTGCTCCATCGAGTCTTGACCAACTTGATTAGGAGGCAACTCTACTTCAACCTCTTCAAGATTTGTAATGGAGTAAAAACCAATCTCAGTTTCCATTATGGCATTAAAATTGAGCATTGAAAACTCATCCTCTAAGCAAAGCTCATCCAGGGCCTCATCCATCAAATCAGGATTGTCCAATTCTTCAGTTATCATGTGAACATAATGTGTGGACTTTTCTTCTTCTCCCATATTCTCTATATGAAAAGTAGAAGGCTTATGATTTTAAATACAGACTCTTATTCCTTTGAAAGGAATCTCCAAGTGATAATAATCCAGAGAAAGGTAGCCTCCCAGCTTAGCAGTGAATTCTCTTGACAAACACATACTAAAATAGGGTTCCAAATCAACCACAACTACCTCCTGAATTACTGTAATTTGAGGTATACTATGTAGAGCAATAGGAACATCCTTGATTACACCCACTATTTTCATAGGAGTCTCGTCCAACTGCAAGACACCAGGGCTACTTCCTGTATACTCCATACCCATGACTTCACAAAATGCCTTTGGCATGACAGTTGTCGCAGCACCAGAATCAATCATGCAATTGTGCACTATCCAACCCTCCATCCTGACTGACAAATAAAATGGGGGTGGTCTATTTTTTCCAGTGGTTGAAGAGGTTAGAGTTTGAGACATAACTACCTGGGCTGGAGCCTTCCCCTTACTTTGTGTGGTTTTCAAGGATTCCTGTAAGATATTTACCTATCCAGGTAGCTGCAAGGTATCATACAGACTTACCTTAGCTGGTATCCTTTTGAGTTCTTCGACGATGTTGTACTCCATCAATATCGGCTCTTTCCCTCTGCTAGCAGATTCAAATTTTCTTCTATATTGCTGGGTGGCATCCACTCACTTTTGTTTAGTCAATGATGGATACAGCAACATCTCTCTAGCTTGTTCCTTTGTTTCTACTTGTAGGTGAGATACAAAAGCTTTAGCTTGCAACCTCTCTTTTGCTTGTGGTGGAAGTGGATCCTTCAACAAAATAGGTGGTTGTTATGGAGCTAGAGGATCATGAGTCTTTGCATGTATTTGCTATTTTGTTGCTTGTGTAGGAGGCACTTTCAATGGCTCCATCTTAGTCGGAGCTACCAACATTGGTTTCTTGCCGTTGCGTGTCAATACTGCTATGTGTTCCTCACGAGACTTCACGAAATTAAGATCCACCTCTTGAATCATGTTTACACGGCTCCCGCAAGAACTTTCAAATAATTTTGGTGGACCATGCAAGTGGACTCATCATGTGGATCATTGCATGAAGAACACCAGTAAGAAGGCTCATGTGAAACTTCAGAAGGGCCAGCCTCTTCACTTACCAAGATCGCTGAGTTCCTCTTAGGTACTTTCTCCATAGCCTTGCTAGGAGCAAATTGCTCTCTAGTTACTTTCAAAAAAAATCTTTGTGGCTGATAGTTCCTCTCCGCCTCTCTCCACTCCATAGATGTCACCTTGTTAGTGAGATCTCTCATGGCTAACTGAATTTCTTGCAAAATAGCCAATTAAGGATCTAGGCTTGAGGACACAGGTGGTGCAGGTAGAGGTAATGGAACTAGTGGAGAAGGTGATGTAGGAGTTGGAAGTGGAGAGGTTAACTATGGAATGGGAATCATAGGTACCGAATGTATGGGAGTATTCCATGAAGATGAAGGGTACATGGATGGAGCAGTGTAAGATGTATGGGCTGCACTTGTATGCTGGTATTGTGGGAGCTCAGGAAAAATAGGCATAGTCATTTTCGAAGGCAATTTCCCAACAGCAATCAGATCGTCCTCAGCCTTCTGTGCCTGGGCATATAGTGCAGGAAAGGTTTGAACATCGGACATCCTAATGTTCATACCAATATTTGAATGGAAATCCCTAATAAAGTACAATGCTGCTTGTTCATGAGTAAGGCAAAGACCTTCAGGAACTCTCTGCCAAGTTCGGGCAAACCTAACTGTTGAGTGGTATTTTCACCTAGTTGTGAAAGTACAC
The DNA here is from genome assembly GCA_028583015.1 of Wollemia nobilis. Lineage (NCBI taxonomy): Eukaryota > Viridiplantae > Streptophyta > Pinopsida > Araucariales > Araucariaceae > Wollemia > Wollemia nobilis. Next base: position 1,308,297 of record JAQPPZ010000599.1, read on the forward strand.
TCTCCGTTAGGATTTGGGTTCCCAAATCCCCTCTTGCAAAGAAGTTAAACACACAACTTCTCCAAGGTCTCCGCTATATTAGCATTTCGCGTATATGTATTAATAATCTTAAATAAAGATACTCAATGTAAATGCTTGGAACACCTTAGTGATTGCAAGTAACTGTAAACAAGGGGCAATGTTGGTTTATTTTACCGTGAAGCTTTAGTGATTGTTCACTGAACCAAAATAAAGCAAATGTGAGTTGGCCCTCATGTGACCACGATGTAGCTTCAAATGGAACTTTGTGAAAAGGCCGTAAAACATAACTCCTTCGATGAAATCGGGATTTTCATGAAGGGAATGTCATCATAGGCTTGTGAATGAAACATGAAATAGAGGAAATGAAATTTCAGCCTGCAATGATAAAATTGTTTTTTGGCTTTGAAGTTTTTTATTTTTTATTTTTATTTTTATTTTAATGTCTGTGAAAATAAAAATGCAGAATTTCTGGAATCAATAAAATGCAGAAAGTAATCGAAAACAAATGCAGGAAATTAAAAATAAAGTGCGTTCAGTATGATGCTATCCTGTTTCGACAAAACCGAAGATGCGAGGTTTCCATGCATGCAACCTAACCTACTGGACCTGCCAAAACCAGCACAATCCCCATAGACTAAGTGCTAGCTCCTAGGGTTTAAAATGAATTTCAGATTCGGGCATTCATATGAAGCAACCAAGCACACTTGCATTTAACTTCATCTACAAACTCGAAATCTGAAAAAGAAAAGAAATAGACATTAAATCCGTAGCATGCAAAGATGAATCTCCTTCTTTCTTGCCCACAAGATGCAAATTTCTGAAAAACAACTCTGTATTAAAGATTTGTCATTTACTCTAACAGAGATTTCTAATCTTTCCCAAAAAATAGAACAAGTGGTAGAAAAACCCCAAAGAATCAGGTCCAGAATGGCCTCTCGCCTTTGTCACTGCAACTCTGCTCCAGCAGTTTCCCCCCCTTTGTTTGAGATATATCTTGATATTTATAGAGGTTGCCTCTCTGCAGTGTTTTTAAAATATAAATCCACTTTCTGTCTCTCTGTAATATTTAAAATGTAACGTCCATAAAACAGGTACCGGAGAAGAGGGACCATCCGCCGAAATCTGTCTCTCTGTAGTATTAAAATATAAAGCCCATAAAGCAGGTACTGGAGAAGAGGGACAATCCGCCGAAATCTGCCTTCCTGCAGTATTAAAAACATAAAACGGACTTTCCTGGGACCCACAGCATAAGCACTGGAAAGTGTCGCGATATCGCTACAACTTTGCGCTGACTGTTCCTTTTGTTGCTTTGACCGCGATTTCATGACAAGTCGCGATATCGCGACAACATTCCTTCTTCTTGTCTTTTCTCTTGCTGGTAGCCACGAAAATACAACATGTCACGATATCGTGACATGTTGGCCCTTTCATCTTCTTTGGTTGCACTTGGTCACGAAAACGCGACATGCCGCGAAATCGTGACACTTTCTCCTTGTGTTCGGCTTCCATTTTCATATGCTTTCGTGAAAACGTGACAAGTCACGAAAATGCGACATGTCACGATTTCGCGACATCTTTCTGTCTTCTCCTTTTGTTGCTGCTTCTGTCAGGTCGTTCTCTGCAAAAGAAAAAGCAAAAGTCAGAATTTTAATGTTATCAATTCAAAGTTCATCACATGTCAGTTTGATTTTCTCCTTCCCAGCTCATATTCTTTAAAACATGTCGTGATTTTGGAACACGTCGCGATTTCGTGACGTTTTTGCCAAGCTATGCTTCTAATGGAAACTTGTCACGATTTCGTGACGTTTTCGCCAATTTTCGCTTTCAACAAAATTTGTCATGATTTCATGACGTTTTCATCACTTTTACTCTGTTTAAGCTTATGCATCGCAAAAATGGAACACATCATTTCGTTTCCACCCAAATGAAACTTGTCACGATTTCGCGACATTTTTGCCAATTTTCGCTTTCAACAAAATTTGTCACGATTTCACGACGTTTTCGTCACTTTTACTCTGTTTAAGCTTATGCGTCGCGAAAATGGAACACGTCACGATTTCACGACATTTTCGTCGAGCTCTGCTGCAAATTGGAACTTGTCACGATTTCGCGACGTTTTTCTTCGGCACTTCCTTTTATCACTCGGTCGCGAAAACGCGACATGTCACGATTTCACGACGTTTTCATCGAGTTGTGCTTCTGATTTGAAATTTGGCATGATTTCATGACGTTTCTCTCAAGATTCGCCTTTAGCCAAAATACGTCACGATATCGCGACGTTTTCTATACTTCACTTCTGCAGAGCTCTTCGAATCGTGATTTCATGACATGCGCGATATCGCGACAGTTTCCACAAGTTTTGCCTCTGACCAAAATGTGTCATTTCACGACGTTTCCCTCGGGTTTTGCTTTCGATCTAAACTTGTCGTGATTTTGCACGTTTTTGTTGCTTGATTCTTTTCTTCCTCGGACGTATTTCATGACATGCGCGATATCGCTACATTTTCCACAAGCTTTGCTTTTACTCAAAATACGTCACGATTTCGCGACAATTCTGGCTCCTGTTTTGGTCAACTGCTTTTGACCGCGATATCACAACACGTCACGATTTCGTGACAATTTCCCACTTGGCTTTCTCTCTCCTCTTTGAACAACGATTTCATGACATGCGCGATATCGCGATGGTTTTGCCTTGACTGCTTCCTTTGCTGCCTTCGACCATGATTTCACAACACGTCACGATTTCACGACATTTTCCAGCTTTGCTTTCTCTCTCCTCTTTGAACAGCGATTTCATGACCTGTTTTGCTTACGTGCCTTCTATTGCATTTGGGTCGCGATTTCGTGACGTGTCATGATTTTGCGACATGTTTTGCTTTCGTACCTTCTATTGCATTTGGGTCGTGATTTCGTGACATGTCACGATTTCGCGACATGTTTTGCCTTCGTACCCTCTATTGCATTTTGGGTCACGATCTCGTAGGGAAACATAGAGGAGTAAGTATTTCAACCCATCATGCAAGATTTTGCGTGAGTAGCAACAATAAAAATGATGTGGTAGAATGCCAATAAGACGAACACAACTAAATATCAAAAACAAGAAGGGTGGGTCCCCAATTTTGGGGTACGTTGTGGAACAGCCACAACAAATGGCGACTCTATTGGGAAATGCTCCTGAGCATTTCGGTAAGAACCAAACCTGAAAACCTTCAAAATTTTAACACTAGCGTCAGCACATATCCAAAGAATGAAACTAGACGAGAAATACATGAAGGATTAGAATTACTCAGCATCAGCTCAATGTGTGTGTGTCGTGATTCATTCCTTATCGTTTGAAACTCATTTAGCTTTCCACTGTCAGTTTTACCTGAGTGCATATGCGGGGCTATGAATGATTTGTTCAGATTTTAATGCATGACAAATATGACAACTGTCTAGTACCATGCACAAACATATAAAAACTGTCAAACCCTCTCAGGATCAAATACATGTATACTGAATTAATTTATTAGATCCCAAAGCTGGTCGTGCGCCACTACCATCTTGAACCCATGTGTAAATAATGGCCCCCCCCCCCCCCCCCCCCCCCCCCCCAGGGATGGAGATAACCCCAATTCAGATCTTTGGGGCCCCGTGAAAGAAAAATAGAAGCTTTGGGGAGTCGGATTCTCAACCTAAGCGAGATGAGAATTAAACCCTATCCTTACTACTCCGATTTTGGGCTTTAAACTTTAGGGGAGTGGTAAAAACCACTGTTAAAAAATTATGTTGCATGATGGGATAGACATGAAGTATTCTTTTCGCCTTACCTATTCTTCCAAGTGAGGTTTTGACCATTTTGTTCAAGATCTTCTTTAATATGTGTAGATCGTGCTCGGTTCAAGATAGTTCGGGCCACCAGTTCCCAGCCTTAGGGTCCTTTTAATATTTGTTATATAATGACCCTAAGAGGATTTGACACCTTTTCAATGAATGTGCTCGAAATGTAACTGAGATAATAGAAATGCCTATGCAATGTGGAATGTAATGCGCGATATGGATGGATGCATTGCTTTCTTGAAACGTGGATGGAGCCTACCACCTATTTTGTCATACTTTGTCAAAACAAACTAACAACTTCATGCATCATAAATTTCAAACGATGTTATTTAATGAGTTTGTGATATCTGTGGAGCTCTCTGCAATATAATTCCAATACTTCATATTCTCCTAGTCTTAATCAACATTCATAAGGACATAAGCTGACGACTTGCTTTATTATTATTATTTATTTTTTTTTTTTATGAAGAAAAACCAAAAATGTCCAAAGGACCAACACACAAAACTTAAAACCAAACCTAAAAACAATCCTTGAAAACAAAACTTGAACACACACAAAAAACCAGGAATTATAAACTAATGTACAATATGATACAAATCTCATATGGCTTAAGGGCTAAAATAATGCTTTAGAACCTGCCCATTAAACGGTAACATCAAATCTTTCCCATCCAAGGTTTTGAGTCTGAAAGTATTTTCTCCTAGGATTTCAGAAATTTGATAAGGGCCCAACCACAGACAATCGAACTTTTTGTGTTCCCCTTTTTCCTCATGTTTTTTATCCCATAATAAAACCAAGTCAGAGATCCTAAAGGATTTAATTTTGGCTCTTCTATCAAACCATATTTTGACCACATCTTGATGTTTGCTCATGTGGAGCATGGCCTCATCTCTTTTTTCATCGAGATGCATTAGATGACTCAATCTAGCCTCTATATGATTATCAGTCCCAAGGTATTCTTGTGTGAAACGAAGGGTTTGAAGCTTCAAATTAGCAGGAAAAATTGGATCTTGCCCGTAAACTAGATGATAAGGTGTATTCCCTATTGATTCTTTCTCTCTAGTCCTATCTGCCCAGAGGGAAAATTTTAATTGGTTGTGCCAATCCCGAGGATTCTTTTCCAATAGCTTCTTAATGATGGTTAACAAATTTTTATTTGAAGATTCTGCCAGACCATTGCCTTGGGGGTAATAATTAGATGAAAATTTTAAATTTACCTTATTATCATAAGCCCAATTTGCAAATTGAGTGGAAACAAAAGCCTTACCATTGTCACTTACAATAGAATCGGGCATTCCAAATCTTGTCACGATGTGATCTTCGAGGAACTTTATTACCACATCCGTAGTGGAATGTTTTGTAGGTATTGCTTCTGTCCACTTAGTGCAGTAATCTGTAGCTGTGAGTATGAATTTATGAGACCCTGAAGAATTTGGGTTAATAACCCCAATGAAGTCTAATCCCCATTGCGCGAATGGTCTCATCTCTACTACAGGTTGTAATGGCATAGCGACATTCCTTTCTCTATTTGCAGCCACTTGACAAATATGGCAAGATCGCACGTGTGCATGGGTATCTTTAAAAATGCGAGGCCAATAATATCCTGCTCTTAAGATTTGATGTGTTGTTGCATTTGCCGAACCATGGCCAGTCCCGTATTTACCATGAAACTCTTGCAAAATATTGGGAGCTTCTTCTTGACTTAAGCATCGTAGGTAGATTCCCTCATGATTTTTCTTGTAAAGAACACCAGACCTAATGAGATAATTGGCAGATTTAAGTCTCAGGGCTCTTCTCTGAGTAGGATTAAGATATGATGGACACTTACCGTTTAGCATGAAATACACGATATCAACATACCAATCGTCTTTGGAGATGTGTTCTGCGTTTGAATACTGGCATGTGACTTGGGGATTATTCTCAGGCAATTGTTTTCACCAGTCCTTGTCCACGGACTAGTTTCATGGATTGAATTTCTAGATCAAATTCTTGGATGGTAGCAATCCATTTACCTCTTCTTTCCCCTAGCTCGTTCTGCACAAACATGGCTTTGATAGCAGGGTCAGGCAGGATGGCAAAGACCCTACTACGCACAATGTAGTGTCTGAATTTCTTCACTATTTTGAAAAGCGCATACAGTTGCTTATCGAGGATGGAATACCTCAACTGAGCATCCTTCAAAGGAGCACTTAGAAAAGCTATGGGATTTTTGGTGCTGTCTTCACCCTTCGAGGTCAAGACACTCGCAAAAGAGTGCTCAGATGCGAAAGCATAAATGAAGAAAGGCTTTGAATAAACTGGACTTATAAGGACAGGGGCTCTAGAAATAGCATCTTTGATGCTCTGAAAGGCAACCCTACTTTCTTCACTCCATCTGACATCCACATCCTTTTTGAGCATCATATTCAGTGGTTTAGCCATCTCAGCGAAGCTAGAAATGAATTTCCTCACAAAATTGACTTGCCCGAAGAAGGATCTCAATTCCTTTTTGCTACCTGGGAGGGGCAAGCTTTGGATTGCTTCTATTCTTTCGGGATCGATAGATATACCTTCCTTTGAAATGATATGGCCAAGCAATATTCCTTCTGTCACTCCAAAGATGCATTTTTTTGGATTTAAAGAAATTCCATGCTCTCTACATCTTTGGAGCACCTTCCTCAGATCTTTCACGTGATCTTCTCTTTTCTTTGAAAACACAGGAATGTCATCCACATACACAATGATGCACTTACCTATGAGTCCTTTAAAGGCATAATCCATGGCACGTTGAAATGTTGCGCCTGCGTTTAATAGTCCGAAAGGCATTCTTCTATAGGCAAATGTCCCCCACTTGGTTGTGAAGGCCGTCTTCATTCTATCTTGAGGATGAATAAGGATCTGATTGTATCCCGAATACCCGTCGAGAAAAGACATCATTTTTGACCCGTTGACCATTTGCAGGATTTCATCAATTGACGACAGGGGGTAATTATCCTTTTGTGAGGCTTTGTTGAGATTTCTAAAATCTATGCACAACCTTATTTCTCCATTCTTCTTTCTCACCGGAACAAGATTAGCGACCCACGTTGAGTGCCTAACGGGAAAGATTATCTTTGCGTCCAACAATCGTTTAACCTCTTTCTCTATCAAGGGCTCAAGTAACGGGTTAACAGGTCGTTGTTTCTATCTGAAAGGTTTAGAATCCGGTTTCAGAGGAATGGTGTGCATAATGATGTCTTGATCATACGTCTTCAACTCATTGTAACTCCAAGCAATGCAATCCACGTAGTGTTTTAATGTACGTGTTATATTTTCCCTCTCATCGGCTGTACATGCCTTTGCAATGTATACTTGACGCGGATAGTCTGCACTTCCTATGTTGATTAGGTCACAAGCGTCCTTAGGAGGTGGAACCCTTTTTTCTTTTCTAGGTTTATATCCTACATCAAACATTTTTTCAAATGACACAATGTTCTTGGGTATTCTGTTGGATTGAAATGCAGCTTCCCTTTCTCCTTCTGTTTCTTCTTGTCGTCTTTGATCTTCATCAATCACTTGGTCCTCAAAAACACCTGAATTGGTGACAAATTTAAATACGTCTCTATCATTCTCGAAAACTTGAAAGTTTTTGACGTTATCAGGTATCGATGGGCAAGGGACCAACTCAATGGAAAACTTCTTGCATTTTTTTATGTCAACAGGATTTAGCATGCCCGCAACGAATTGCAAGAGAATCGGTTGTGCGATTTCCTTTCCTAGAAATAAGGGATATATTAAAAGCATTGAACTCTGCAATGAGATCCCTCACCCTAGTTCTATAAAGGCTCAATCTCTTATCGCGGCAAGTGTACTGTCCTTTGACTTGTTTGACCACCAACTCCGAATCTCCCAATACTTTCAAGCACTTAACCTTTCTGCTCAAAGCCAGTTGTAATCCAAAGATAAGAGCTTCATATTCTGCCATGTTGTTAGTGCAAGGGAATTGCAATCTATAGGCAGCCAACGATGGTTTACTTCCTGGACACGTGAGTTCAACTCCAGCTCCTGCCCCTTGTCTTGACTTAGACCCATCGAACTTAAGTAACCACACGAGATTATCCTCTTCAGAGGAGCTATAAGCAAATGTTTCCTTTTGAGGTCCTTCGGTAGCCCTTTCAACCTCGAAAGCATAGGTTCCTAACTCGGGTTCAAAAAATTGAACCTCATTGGGTTTGTTGTATTCTGTGATTATTTCCTTAAGCCTTGGCTCATTTTCCACTCTAATTTGATTAGCAATCCCTCTCCAGGGTAGCCATATGTGTGAGCAATCCATGGAGAAATAACCATTCAGACTCTTCATCCAATCCCTCGCAAGGAGCATTCCATATCGACTTGGGATATTGACAACCAAAATGTCAATCACTTGTTGGACCCTAGGTTCAGAATTGAGTTGGATCTTAACATCGTAAAGGGTCCCTACCACGTTTACCTCGGATCGATCCAGCTGCAAAACCTTGCATTTAGCGGCAACAGGCTTTAGGCCTAGCATTTGGCAAATCTCTGAGGGCATGAGGTTACTTGTGGCCCCTGTATCCACCAAACAATTGTGCAAATTTTTGCCAGCAATCCTCAGAGTTAATAAAAAGGGAGGGACATCTCGTCTTTCCTTTCGTAAGACCATGTGAGTTTCAACTTCCTTTCCTTCCCGCATTTGACCAGGTGAGTCCAAAGCCTTTATCAACGCTTCCTTTTGGCCAGGCAACCTAGCCGCCTCTAAAAGTGACAGGCTAGATTTGGACTTCCTCAAATCTTCCACTATGTCATAAGTTGACTTCTCCGGTTTCAGTATTTTTTGCACGTCCTTAGACGTTTCTATTCCAGGTGGAGGAGGAGGATTATTATCCGCCTTAGTATCAGGAGGAATGATAGAGTTGCTCGGTGGAGTTGAGGATGTATTAGGGGTTTTGAACTTACTCCTCAAATGATATCCATGGTTCCCCTTTCTAAATTCTCTAAAAGCTTGCACTTCTTGTTCCAAGACTTCATCCTCTTCTCCCTCATCCTCACTTTCTTGACGGTATAGAGTTTCCACCACCAGAATGTCATCACCTCCTTGTTGATGTTGGGGTGGGCCCTCATTTGGCACAAGTTCCAGATCATCAACTTGAGCTTGGAGACAATGGGTATACCTGGCAATTTCAGGGCAACCTCTTTCGTTGTGCTCCTTTGTGTTATGCAATCTACACCCCTTTTCCCATGCAAAATCAGAAATATTAAGAATGGAATTAGAATGACTTGGTCCGACAGGGGTATCCACCTGATTAGCAATAGGGGAAGGCACGCCCCCATTGTTTGGTTTAGTATTCCAATGTCGCCCTCTATTGTTGAAATTTTGATTTGGGTGAGGGGCATGGGATTCATACTTCTATTTTTGAACCGACTCATTACTCAATTTGCGAACCATGTTTTTGAGCTCTTCCACCTCTGAATAAATCTCTTTTGGACTCGGTGTGTTATTGCCATCTCCAGCAGGGTTCACTTGACTTACCATTTGAGCTGGATTTTGAGCGATTTGATTTGCGTATGGATTGATACTTTGAATCGAAACTGGACTCGAGAAAGGAACTGTAACCTGAGGATTAACTGGATTAGCTCCTTGCATAGTCTGTTGACCATTTTGCAAGAATGAAGGAATGGGGAGAATGGGTGTGATTGGTTGAATTGGACTGGGTGCGTAAGCGGGTGTTGATGAACATGGTTGCTGATAAATTAAGGCGTTCATGCCTGGCATTTGAGGTGCCATGATTTGATTCATCATAGGAGCCTGACCATATGGACCATATTGTCCTGCCATAGGTATCTGGGGCAACCCATAGCCTTGTGGTGTCAGCTGTTGTTCAATGGTCATAGCTTCGTTATAGGCTAGAGCTAGTGTATTGACTTGAGGATTTCGCCTTGCAAACATTGCCGTCATAGGTTCCAATGCCCCGAAATATATTTGCAAAGCTACTGCAGGATCGATGGCGAAATGCCGAATTGCTCTATTATAGCACTTCTGAAATCTCTGATTGAACGTTCGAATTGGCTCACCTTGAACATGTTTGCATGTAATGAATTGATTGTATATGATTGTGGGATCTAATGGGGACCTAAATTGGTTGACAAAAGCATTCTCCATTTGTGTCCATGATGTAATGGAACCAGTAGGCAAGCAGATATACCATTCGTAGGCCACTGGGTCTAGGCTCATGGGGAAGAGTCTACAAGCCACATCCTCATGTTCAACTTGCAATCTTATTAAAACATCCCTATAGGCCTGAATATGTTCTTCGGTGGTCCTTGGGCCATCCGGTTTGTATTTGGGCAAAAATCTCTCTATATTCTTAGGGATCTCGTGAATATCCCCTGCAATATTCAAAGGAATGTTATGGGCTCCATACCACGGAACTGGTTGCTGTTGGGCCATTTGATTCGAATTTGATGAGGATAACCCTACAAGAACCGTGGAAATGGTACTTGTAATTGGTGCACTAATGGTAGTTGACACCACCGGTGCAAGCCTGCTAGATACACTTGAAACAGAAGGATCTTCTGTAACAAGGATATCTAGTGGGATCACTGTTTGCTTGGCTTTATTCCTCGAATTCCTGTGAGGGAGTGGGAGGCTTTGGAATACGGTTTCCTCAGTTGTTTTGGACCTAGTTGTGATATGATGCGGTGGATCCAGTTTGCAAATGAAACACCCCACCAAATCTGACAAAAATTCTCAATACCTCCAATAAAACCTGCAACACCACGAAAATCCTGCAGTCATAGCCATTAATGAGATTCAAAAACAACTTCAGAAACCATTTGTTAGTCACGTCTGGACGAAGGAAACAATCAAAGAAGAAAAGCAAATTAGTTTTTGATTCACCAGATCGCATATGCGTGAGTGAAGAGCATACTCCTAAGGTTATAGGCTTTCTGATTCACAAGATCGCATTACGCGCAAGTGAAGAGCATAATACCGACAACCAACATATTTCAGAGAAAATAATTCTTGTAACATCAATCGAGAGTTGTATCCAATAAAATCAAAGGAATGTAATTGCATGGAGACAACCTCGTTAGTCCCGACCAAAAGTATATATATATATATATTTAAATAAACTCGAAACACATTATTCCTGCATGGATAATCGAAAAAGAATTAGAACAATGCATTGCATTTTATGTCCTCCTTTTAACACTTACAGGGTTGTATTGTTAAAAGAGAGCTAATTAATAGGGCATGAAATATTCAAGATTTAAATCCCTATAGTATTTAAATCATACTGTAATAAACCAGTTCAGGCCCTCCTTCTAGCGCCAATCTGTTGAGTGGTATTTTCACCCAGTTGTGAAAGTACACTCTCCGTTAGGATTTGGGTTCCCAAATCCCCTCTTGCAAAGAAGTTAAACACACAACTTCTCCAAGGTCTCCGCTATATTAGCATTTCGCGTATATGTATTAATAATCTTAAATAAAGATACTCAATGTAAATGCTTGGAACACCTTAGTGATTGCAAGTAACTGTAAACAAGGGGCAATGTTGGTTTATTTTACCGTGAAGCTTTAGTGATTGTTCATTGAACCAAAATAAAGCAAATGTGAGTTGGCCCTCATATGACCACGATGTAGCTTCAAATGGAACTTTGTGAAAAGGCCGTAAAACATAACTCCTTCGATGAAATCGGGATTTTCATGAAGGGAATGTCATCATAGGCTTGTGAATGAAACATGAAACAGAGGAAATGAAATTTCAGCCTGCAATGATAAAATTGTTTTTTGGCTTTGAAGTTTTTTATTTTTTATTTTTATTTTTATTTTAATGTCTATGAAAATAAAAATGCAGAATTTCTGGAATCAATAAAATGCAGAAAGTAATCGAAAACAAATGCAGGAAATTGGAAAATAAAGTGCGTTCAGTATGATGCTATCCTGTTTCGACAAAACCGAAGATGCGAGGTTTCCATGCATGCAACCTAACCTACTGGACCTGCCAAAACCAACACAATCCCCATAGACTAAGTGCTAGCTCCTAGGGTTTAAAATGAATTTCAGATTCGGGCATTCATATGAAGCAACCAAGCACACTTGCATTTAACTTCATCTACAAACTCGAAATCTGAAAAAGAAAAGAAATAGACATTAAATCCGTAGCATGCAAAGATGAATCTCCTTCTTTCTTGCCCACAAGATGCAAATTTCTGAAAACAACTCTGTATTAAAGATTTGTCATTTACTCTAACAGAGATTTCTAATCTTTCCCAAAAATAGAACAAGTGGGAGAAAAACCCCAAAGAATCAGGTCCAGAATGGCCTCTCGCCTTTGTCACTGCAACTCTGCTCCAGCAGTTTCCCCCCTTTGTTTGAGATATATCTTGATATTTATAGAGGTTGCCTCTCTGCAGTGTTTTTAAAATATAAATCCACTTTCTGTCTCTCTGTAATATTTAAAATGTAACGTCCATAAAACAGGTACCGGAGAAGAGGGACCATCCGCCGAAATCTGTCTCTCTGTAGTATTAAAATATAAAGCCCATAAAGCAGGTACTGGAGAAGAGGGACAATCCATCGAAATCTGCCTTCCTGCAGTATTAAAAACATAAAACAGACTTTCCTGGGACCCACAGCATAAGCACTGGAAAGTGTCACGATATCGCTACAACTTTGCGCTGACTGTTCCTTTTGTTGCTTTGACCGCGATTTCATGACAAGTCGCGATATCGCGACAACATTCCTTCTCTTGTCCTTTCTCTTGCTGGTAGCCACGAAAATACATGTCGCGATATCGTGACATGTTGGCCCTTTCGTCTTCTTTGGCTGCACTTGGTCGCGAAAACGTGACATGCCGCGAAATCGTGACACTTTCTCCTTGTGTTCGGCTTCCATTTTCATATGCTTCCGCGAAAACGCGACAAGTCGTGAAAATGTGACATGTCACGATTTCGCGACATCTTTTTGTCTTCCTGCAAAAGATAAAGGCAAAAGTTAGAATTTTCCTATTATCAATTCAAATCTTAATGTTCATTACATGTCAGCTTGATTTTCTCCTTCCCAGCTCATATTCTTTAAAACATGCCATGATTTTGGAACACGTCGCGATTTCGTGACGTTTTTGCCAAGCTATGCTTCTAATGGAAACTTGTCACGATTTCATGACGTTTTCGCCAATTTTCGCTTTCAACAAAATTTGTCATGATTTCGTGACGTTTTCGTCACTTTTACTCTGTTTAAGCTTATGCGTCACGAAAATGGAACACGTATTTCACGATATAAATAATTTATTCGAAATTTGTCACGATATTTCCACTTTTACCGTTTAAGCTTATGCGTCACGAAAATGGAACACGTCGCGATTTCATGACATTTTCATCGAGCTCTACTGCAAATTGGAACTTGTCACGATTTCATGACGTTTTTCTTCGGCACTTCCTTTTATCATCGGCCGCGAAAACGTGACATGTCATGATTTCGTGATGTTTTCATCGAGTTGTGCTTCTGATTTGAAATTTGGTACGATTTCGTGATGTTTCTCTCAAGATTCGCCTTTAGCCAAAATACGTCACGATATCGTGACGTTTTCTATACTTCACTTCTGCAGAGCTCTTCGAATCACGATTTCATGACATGCGCGATATCGTGACAGTTTCCACAAGTTTTGCCTCTGACCAAAATGTGTCGCGATTTCTGACGTTCCTCGTTTTCTTTCGATCTAAACTTGTCATTTTCAACATTTTTATTCGCTTTTCTTCCTCGCGATTTCATGACATGCGCGATATCGCTACATTTTCCACAAGCTTTGCTTTTACTCAAAATACGTCATGATTTCGTGACAATTTTGGCTCCTGTTTTGGTCAACTGCTTTTGACCGCGATATCACAACACGTCACGATTTCGTGACAATTTCCCACTTGGCTTTCTCTCTCCTCTTTGAACAGTGATTTCATGACATGCGCGATATCGCGACGGTTTTGCCTTGACTGCTTCCTTTGCTGCCTTCGACCGCGATTTCACAACACGTCACGATTTCGTGACATTTTTCGGCTTTGCTTTCTCTCTCCTCTTTGAACAGCGATTTCGTGACCTATTTTGCTTTCGTGCCTTCTATTGCATCTGGGTCGCGATTTCGCGACGCATTTTGCTTCCGTACCTTCCGTTGCGATTTGGGTCGCGATTTCACGACATGTCACGATTTCGTGACATGTCGCGATTTCGTGACATGTCACGATTTCGTGACATGTTTTGCCTCCGTACCCTCTATTGCATTTTGGGTCACGATTTTGTGACACCTTTGAACTTACTCATTTTGGCACAGAAACTCGTAGGGAAACATAGAGGAGTAAGTATTTCAACCCATCATGCAAGATTTTGCGTGAGTAGCAACAATAAAAATGATGTGGTAGAATGCCAATAAGACGAACACAACTAAATATCAAAAATAAGAAGGGTGGGTCCCCAATTTTGGGGTACGTTGTGGAACAGCCACAACACTAACATTGAAATCCACTATCTCCTCTTGAGGATGCCTCTTGATATTATTAAATTGATGCACTAAATAAAATGGGTCTACTTGCTCATTGAACCCCTGGATTAGCATCTCTGCTAATTGATCCCATGAAGTTATGGAGTTGGAAAACAAGGATCTATACTAGCACAACAACTTACCTCAGAGTGACAGGACGAGCAATTTGATCATGACATATTCATCTGTGATATTATGAATTGAATCCAAGGTTTCCACATCTAACACATGCTCGTACATGGTCTTTCCAGTCCCATCGTATGTAGGCAAGGCTTTTATTGCTGCAGTAGGAACTAGATTTTGAAAAGGCAGGTCCAATGCTCCCGAATCGTTCCAAGCAAAGAACTTCCTTGGTGGAGGATGTTGGGCCATTTGGACTGCTGGATCTGGATGTAGCAAGCTCGTAGTAGTGCTGGGAGGAGTCGAAGATGGCACAAATTGAGCCACTTCCTATGAATAAATAGAAAATGATAGGTTCTTCGGACTTACCAATCTTGAGCGCTCCCTCCAGTTCTAAACATCAATCTTGAAGAATTCAACTGGATCTTACGATTCTTTGGCACTTGATCTCATGATCATGAAGCAAAGATACAAAGATTTTCTCCAGCTTCAGGATTGGAGATTTCTAGGTACTATACAATCACCTTCAGCAGAGTCACTAGATGAACTTACAATCTCCGCTTTGAGGTCAAGACAATTCATCAAAATCTTGATTCCTTCGGGTGTCAAAAAATGGGACTTGTGTGTCCCAGCGGGCGTGCCAAAAAATGTTGGTGACAAATCTTCCTAAGTACAATATTTCATCACTTGTGCGCCCTAGACTCAGCAAACATTGAAATGCTGAAAGAAAGAGAAGTCTCCCAAGCCAATCTCCACAGAGGGCTGGCTCCCAAACTAATCTAAACTGGTTTCAAGATAAGGATGCAGGAAAGAAATGGAAAAATGCGAAAAGAAAGGGAAATAACATAAAGAGATATAAATGTGGCTGAAGTCGATAGTTAATGGGGAAACAACCTCAGATAGCAAATAATCTCAAACCATATCCTGAAGCTAAGCGACAATAGATTCTTAGGATGCACATGCAGAAATCGGATCAAGGATTAGCCATAAGTTCGCCTTCAATTATACTTCAAACATTCAGATGAAAATATAGCCAAATTTAGGACAGCGTAATTTAACTTATATTTTAATACTGGACTAAACATAATTAAATCACACAGAAAGCAAAACACGAACAATAGTTTGGATCATTGACTCAAAATACACTAAGAATAGAGCAAAATGCATCTAGGATTTCTGCTTCAATTTCTGCAAAACAGTCTTCCTTCTTTTTCTTGAGATTTTACATTGGTATTTATAGAGGTCTTTCCTATTTCTTTCGTATTACAACATTTAATACATGAAACATATTTAGAAGAAACAATCCCCCTTAATCTACCTCGGAGAAATGACAGTCCCTATTTTTATGGATCAAAATCAAAAATTAAATAGAAACAAGGGACCATATTTCTTCATTAAATGACCATTATCGGGGCAAGCTAGAAGTTGTTAGGAGATCACGAACAAGAGCTTTTAATATTGGAGGCATCTTTAATTTTGGTGGCATCGAAAACTGTCTCATGTTCTTCCATCTTGCGCACATAGGTAAACAACAAAATTTAATCTTGGAGACTCTTTGACCACGATCTCAAAATTAGTTGGAGAGATTTTAGTTGATCCTTATCTTCTCCTCATGTTCTCCTATGCAATTCTGAAGGAAAAATGTGGACTGAACTGTATCGGGCCTTTGTTATTGCTTCTGTCACGAAAATGTGACATGTCGCAATATCGCGACACTTTTACCTTACTGCTTTGTCTTCATGCCACCAGTCACGAAAATGTGACATGTCACAAAATCGTGACGCCTTCTCTTTGTTCAGCTTTGTCTCCATGACATGTCATGAAATCGTGACATTCTCCTCTTTCTTGGCTTCTTCGCTACTCCTTATCGTGAAAATGAAACATATCACAAAATTGTGACACTTTCCTTCTGCCTTGTACTTCTTAGCTTTCATTCCGCGAAAATGCGATAGGTCACGAAAATGCGACATGTCACGATATCGTGACATTTTCTTCATTTTGTCCTTTCATCTTCAACAAGTCACGAAATTGCGACATGTTTCTATCTTCTTCTACTTTGCTGCTGTTTGGCCACGAAAATTTTTCATGTCATGAAATCACGACATTCTGTACTATCTGGCTGCTTCTGCTCTTTCCTGTCATGATATCATGACAAGTTTCATTGGTGCTCCCCTTTGCTTCTGTATGTCACGATATCGCGACATTTTCCTATCTCATTGCTCTGTTGCCATGATATCGTGATATTACGACAACTTTCAATTTAGTGTTCCCTCACCACAACAAGTTGTGAAACTCCAACATGTCGAGATATCACGACAGTTTTACTCCATTGCTTCCATTGGTTGTTTTTAACCATGAAAATGTGACAGGTCGTGAAAATGCGACATGTCGCGATATCACGACTTTTTCTATACTTAGCTGATTTTTGCATTTGGACGTCGTAAAACTGCAACAGGTCGTGATATCGCGACATCTTATGCTTACTTTGCTCTAACACAAAACTTATAGAGATTTTTTACATTTTCCCTTTCAAAGTGCTTGGAGGGACAAATAGAGGAGTTAGTATCTCTACAATTTGTGCATTCTCTTGCATGAACAATAACAACAAAAACAATGTGGCAAAAATGCCAACAGGGCTAAAAATTATTGGATAACTGAGCTATGAACCATGGATACTATGTAAAGCATCATATGCTTATTCAGTCTATGAGGAACTAAGGCAGATGGGAAAGTGATATAGCATTTGAGTTCGTCAAAAGCTTGCTAACACTCAAAATCCCATTGGAATATAACATCTTTCTTAAGAATCTTAATAAAGGGCTAATACTTATCGACTAACTAAGATATGAATTAATAAATAGCTTTAATTCTACCTTACAAGCTACATGACTTGGTTAGGGTGTAGGGAGAAGGTATATCAGTAATAGTTGCAATCTTAGTGAGGTCCACCTCAATACCTCTCCTAGACATGATGAAACCTAACAAGTTATCAGATGTGACTCCAAACACACACTTGGAGGGCTTACGATGAACCTTGAATTATTGAAGCCTTTCAAAAATTTGTCTTATATTGTGAACATGATCCTGTTTATGTATGGAACTATCCAAAAAATCATCCACATAGTCCTATAGAATATCTTGCATCATGTCATGAAAAATATAAGTTATAGCCCTTTTATATGTGGCACCAACATTATTTAAACCAAAAGTCTTAACTTTATAATAGAAGGTACCCCATGATGTGATGAAAGTTATCTTGACATAGTCCTCAAGAGCAACCATGATCTGATTGTATCATGAAAAACCATCCATGAGAGAAATCATACCATATTTGCTGGTGAAATATACGATCATATCTATGTTGGGGAGAGGAAAATCATCCTTGGGATATGCTAAGTTAATGTTCCTAAATTTGGTACATATTTTAATTTTTTGTACCTTCTTAGCCATAGGAACGATTTTGGATATCCAATCAAGATAGTCAATATATTTTGTGAAATCAATATGGAGTTGTTGGAGCTCCTCCTTGACCAAAAGGATGACCTTAGGATGCATCTTGCTAATTTTCTGCTTAACAAGCTTAGCACTAGGCTTCACTGCAAAATGATACATAACAATGGAGGGATCAAGCCCTGGCATGTTGGCATATGATCAAGTAAAAATATCATGAAACTCTTTAAAAAAATTGGTCAATTGATCCTACTCATACATGGTCAAGGCTTTGCCTAACTTAAGGATTTTAGCGCTCTCCTCAAAACCTATGTTAACATCTATGATCTCCTCAATGAGAATATAAGACTCATCCTCATAATAAGACAAGGTAGGGATAACTTCTAGTTACTCAAGGTCCTTGGGTGACATATAACTGAAGTCCTCTTGAGAACTAGAATACTCGACATGCACTACACAAGGGATTGACTCATCAAAGAAGAAATTATTTTGAAGGATATCCTCATGATCCATATCATAAAGAGTATCACCTTTAGCAAACTCCCCTAGGGTCACAACTAACTTAGGATGCACTAAAGTTACCATATTTTAGAATAGAATGTTAGTGGGATAAGGCAATCCCTAATCCTCATCACATTCCAAGCCTTGATGATCTAAATATTTAGTGCAAGTAATAAGATTATTATCATAATCAAAGGGTAAAGCTTGGTTTTTATTAGGGATGTAGCCTAAACCACATATCCTACACCAAAGCTCAACCTCCAAAGGTTATCAAATACCTTTTTGTTGTAGTACCAAATATTTACCTATTTATCGCATGCTAGATATAATTTTTTTGGGAAGTGCGTAATCATTGGATAGGTAACAATGGGAAAAATAATGTTCTATTGGAATAGGGTTGCTACCATGTATCTTTTCTTCGATGGAGACTCCTATGAAGATAAAGGTACACATTCCAATGTGTACGACTTCACCTTTATTATAGGGTAAACCCATAGTCCTCAGTGAAGGTGTTAGCTTGGAAATATCCAAAAGGGGCTCTTGAAGAAACGGATTGACTTGATCCTATGATGAAACTTTGATTAATGGTTTCTCACCCACCTTTAGATTTTTAGTTGCTTGGTGATGTGAGATGAAGAAATTGATGGGCATAAATTAATATTAGATTGAGCTTGCTCAACAATTGTAAAATATTGAAATGGATGAGGGTCACCTACAATGGTGACAAGTTGATCTTTAAATTTGAACTTTAAACATTGATGAAAAGTGGAAGGGACAACCCTCATTGCATGGATCCAAGGGCATCCAAGAAGAAGATTAAAATATGTATGGCAAGACACCACATAGAACAAGGCATCTAAGATCTTAGGTTTTACCCTAAGGAGAATATATATAATGTCATAGGCCTCTTGGGACTCATTTTTGAAATCTTTGATGATGATATCATATTTAGTTAAATCTTCCTTTTTTAATCGAAAATTTTGGAAGAATTGATAAGTGCATAGATTGAGGTAAGAACTATTATATATCAAAATCAACTTGATAAATATTTTTCCAATAAATGTAGTGATGTAGAGGGAATAATCCCCTCACAAGTTTGAGGAAGAAATATCGTCATACAAAAATGTGATATGATATATTCTAAGGGAACCTACAAAATCAAATATAGCACTAGGAAAAACATCTTGAGGAATAAATTATTGTCTTAGAAGCTTCAACAAGGCTTCTCTATGAATAGGATAAGTTTGCAAAAGTTCTAAGAGAGAAATATTAGTTGGGTTACTATCTAACTATTGTTGAATGTCGAAGGAGACTTTATATTGTGGCTTCAACACTAAAGGTGGATTTTCTACTATTGTGCTACTTTTTTGGATATTCTTCAAAACTAAGGGTGGTTTTGAAGGTTGATTGGATGTAGAACTCATCTCCTATAAAGATCATTAGATTTGTTGTGCTTGAGCTTGTTTTCTTGTATTTATTGCTATAATACCAAACATATTATTGTAGGGAGGTGGCACATTATGATATGAAACTTGATTAGCTGCATTTTGTCCATACTTAGGTAGGGAGTCTTGGAAGAGCCCCATGACTTTATTAGTCGTGGGTGATTTTTGAGTATGAGGTTGATTATTTTTTTGATGAATAGGTTGATGACCCTCTATAATAAGGTGACCTTCATTAATTAAGTCTTGAACCACATGTTTCAACCTCCTACATGAATGTATCATATGCTCCTCCACTCTATGATACTCACAATGTTGGCTAGGATTATACCTATTAACCATGGTATTTGGTTACCTTATGGATTGAAAATAAATCATATTAGCTTCTAAAAGCTACTTTAGGACCACGTTAATGGGCGTTTTTAGTCTTGTGAAGTTCCTTTGTGGGGATTTTTGAGGTTGGCTAAGCACCATCTTTTGTAGGGAATTAACAATACTATTAACTTCTCTACTATCCATTATCCCTTCACCAACTACATTCTTGTTCTTATACTGATTTTTCATGTTTCTATATTCTTATTTATTTGGATTAATTTGACCTCTTTAAATAAGGGCTCACTATACTCTTATTGTCATATCTATTGCTTGGTTAAAATATGTTATGGTTGTTGTTTCCAATTCATAAGATATTTGCTCTTATAAATTTCCAATAAATATCTCTAACATTTCTCAAGGAGGTAAAGTATATCTCAACCATCCAACTAAACTCCTCGAATGAGATAATAATTTCGAAAAGCTTTCATCTTTAAATTGTTTCAAAATATAAAAATATTTCATAGTCACATTTTTTTAACATAAGCTCCAAATTGCTAAAAAAATAATTTTGTTGTCTCTTCAAAATTCCTCAAATAATGATGAGGCAATTGATAATACCATTCCAATTCCATATCACTAAGGATATTAGGGAACATATTTAGTAACATCATGTCATCGTATATAATATCATGGTATATTGCCCTAAACATCCTTAAATATTCAATGGGGTCCTTTGTTCCCTTATAAATAGGCAAAACTAGCATTGGAAAATGCATAGGGTAGGGCCTAGAAGTGACAATAGGGTCTAAAGGTTAATTGCACATTTCCTTGTAGTTATAGGTAAAACTTGTAGGTTGAATCATATCCACTTTTGAAACCAATTAATTCACCACACTTGTAAAACTTTGCATATCAAGATTGTTGTTGTGCAATACCCCTATATTCCTTAGGTGATGGGTATAGGTAGGCTATTGAAAAAGAACTTGGCCAATATTGAAGGCATTGACACTGTTATAGTATGGTTTATGATATGTAGTATCTCGATATGAAGAATAACTAACATTTGGTGGAATAGAAGCATAAATGTTGAGATGAGCAGAATGAGGAGGAAATTGAGCATAATTTTGGGATGCACTACCAGTTGGAGGAGCTTGTGGAATTCCCCCAACGTTGGTGGTCATGGTAGTATCATATGTTGATTTATCAAAATAATAAATATAATGTGTAGATTCAAACAAGGGGTTATTATCAACATTCCTATGAGATATGGTAGGAGGAGGAGGCATCCCATCTATTTCAAGTTGGGATTCCTCTTCCATGGCCTTAACCAAAGCCTCCCTATGGTTGTTCATAAAACCACATATATGACCAAATTATGTGAAAGTGAAGCCTCCAATAGGCTCCTCAAAAGGATCAAAGTGGTTACCAATTTCTTCATATTCTTCCTCTTTTGCATCTAGGATGATATTCTCCCTATCAATATGATCATCTTCTTGAAGAATATGATCATATTCTAAAATATTTCACTTAATCCTAAGGTTAGGATCCATTAGGAGAAAGAGAAAGGATAGAGGATAAAAGTAACAAAAGACACAAAAGAAGGCTTTGAAGATGTTTTTAATGTTTTCTACTTCTAAGAAAATAAAATTAGTGGTATTTCTTAAAGTTTTCAAAAATAACAAAAGGAAGAGGCTTCCTATCTTGACCACTAATATGTGTGTTCACATTTGGTTCAACAAATATGTAGAGAGGAAAAACTTCACTACCATGTATAATTATTGACTAGATCCATTGAGAGTCGAGGTGACCGCGGGGGCGTGTTATATTCTCTACACTCAGGGGATTGGGGATAAAGGATTTGTTTAAGGACTCGCTTCAAGTTTTGGGATATAATATTTTATTTTTATATTGAAAAAACACCTATGTTTGGCCTTTATAAAATCTAAACTAAATAAATGAAAGAACAATGCAAGATAAGCAAAAATGCAAGAAGACAAGAAACTAACCCTAGAATTATTCTTGATTTACAATTATGATGAAAACCCTAACTTGAAATAAAATAGATATCTTTTCTTTGAGAAAGATTTTAATATAATTCACAAACAAATTTAACTCTATGGTGCAAACTATATGCTTTTACTCTTTCAAATGCCTACAAATAAAAGATCAAGTATTTTATTTTCTTTTATGATAAAAAGCTAAAACAAGAAAGGATAAAGACACTCATCAAACAACCTAAATATCTACTAGGTAAATTACATGATTCAATGGTTTATCCTAGCATTAAATTATTTCTAGAATATCCAAATAAATTTAACCTATGAAATGGCTTACAAAACCCTATAAAATTTGATTAGCATCCGGGGGCCTTCTTAAGTCACTATATTACTGAAATTGGAGGCACAATAGTCAATCCCCCTTGGTAATTTTAGCTAACCATTCAGAAATAAAATGATATTTGATCTTTGGAAAATAAAATCAAGATGAAATGAACATGCAACCATGAAATGAGATGAAACAAAATGCAGGTGATAGAAATCTAAAATGTAAGCAGTGAACTAAGGTTTGGGAAGTGAAACTTTACCCTAAATTGTAATTGACCAAATTCATACCATATAATTAGGGGGTATGAATCTAGATTTCCAAATTTACACCTTGTATAGGCACGAAACAAATTTGGTTCATATGCACTTTTTGGGTCCCAAAACACCAAAAAATATGATGCAAAACAATAAAAAATAGAGCTAGTGACTAATAATGCAAGTAAAGAACTTGATTAGTTGATGGTGGAAGTAACTATCAATGAGAAGATGAAGGAATTAATCTAGATTTGTGGATTTATCCAACAATAAATACTCCTCCACTTGATCCCCAAGGGTAGCCAACACTATAGCAGAAAAATAGAAAAAAAAAACAATCCATAATAGAAGAGCACTTGTTAGCAAATCAAGATTAGGATTCTCATGAGGATTTCATTCTCTAGATGCAGATGAGGTAAAAGAGGGAATCCAAACCCCTATTTATAAGATTTTTGGAGGGTTAAAATGTGGGAAAATAAAATTTCACCATGGGCAATGGCCAACACCAAAATGGGTTGATCAGGGGTGGGGTTTTTGAGAGAAAAACCCCTAGAATGCCAAATCCATACCCAATAATTATAGGGCATGAATTTGGCAAGACAAATTCACACCCTTTTGGAACAAGAATTAATTTGGTAAGGTTAGGAAAAATGACAAAGGAAAATGGTAAAATAGCCCCAAATTTACACTTGGCAAGTTTGGGTGGCTTCCAAAGGGTCTAAGGAAATATTGACTCATTTTTATGGGTCAATTTTACATGTCTACATGTATCTACATTTACTTCTTGTGAACTTTGATTGACCACCATGTCACTTTTATCTACCTAGAGATTTTACAATTTAGACTACCTTTTTATTGGACTACTAATCTTTGTTGCCTACCTATTTTATAGATCATTGGAACATTTGCCATATGTTTTAAGCTAAGCTATTGATAGATTTTCTTCTTTGACTTCCATATATCTTAAGCTAGGCTATCGATTGATTTTATTCTTTTACTTCCATATGTCTTAAGCTAGGCTATCTATACATTTTCTTCTTTGACATATTCTCCATAATTCCTCAAAAGTAATGTAGGTCATTGATCTCTGATCAAACAATCCATAAAAATATTATTCATCTTTCATCAAAATTCTTCTAAAACTTTGTGGTATATTGTTGTTTCACTTAAAAATATACAAAATATTTCTTCATCAATATTTCATAAGAACCTTTTATAAGCATTGTCCCTAAAAACTTTTATTTTCTATATCCCTCAAAATATCTTAAAAATTCATGTATTGTTGATCTTGAACCTAACTATATATGAAAATTTTGCTTTGACATCTTCCATTAGAGCTTATTAAAATGGTTTAGGCCATCAATCTAAAATCAAACAGTTTATGGAACTTTTCCTTTATATTCTTTGTAGGATATTTTTTTTAATAGCATGGTTCATCAATCATTATGCTCAGATAGTTCATAGAAATTTTGGAGAATCTGATAGCTTTTCAACTTCATAAAATAATACCCACCATTAAATTGAGATGATTTGGTAGTGAGTGAGACCCTTGAATTTATCCAACACTTTTCCTCTAATTTCTATTTTTTAACCTTGCAAGATCTACCTCAAAAAATGACTAAAACAAAGCATATATAAGTTTAGTGAAAATCACTATAGTATTGGAAACTTACAAGGGTATTTTGCTTGCTAAATAATAAATTTAGAATCACCACCTTATCTAGGAGTTTTTAGTCAAATAATGAAGATCAATTGAAAAATACAAAAGAATCATTCATCAGATAATTTATCCAACACACTCTTAATCTCCTCGCACTCATCCTCTAATGGTAGATTAGTCTTCTTGAAGTTCCTATAGCCCATCTAGAGATCTAATTGGTCATCATGGAAGATATTTCTTGTGCAATTCATGACTTCATGAATTTGAACCTTGAACTCTACTAATGGACCAATTAGATGAGCAACATATTCCATAGTGAGAGGCTCTAACCATGTCACAAATGGGGTTATACATTCCTTTTTCTACTTGAACAACTATGAAAAAAATTACTCTGATAGGACATTATTATCGATATTCCATGAAGGGGGAAGGTCATTCTAAAATAATAAGTCAATATGACTTAAAATTTGTAATGGAAAATACCAAGGAAATTATCTGAGCTTTACATTGTTGCACAACCCACTCCTTTTGAAGGAGGCCATTTACCATTTGTGTTGCTATCTCTTTGTCTTGAATTCTAGTAACCATTAGCTCAAAGTGCAATGTTGTGGTTAATTTTTCTCTATATTCTTCATGTTAGAGAACTTTATAGAGGCTTAATTGAGGATTGTTTCAATTTCTTGGCCAACCTAAGAGCTTTAAATGGTGGTTGTGTAAAAAAATTTGAACACCTGGGAGAGCATTATCATAGTTTTAAAAAATTCCTCCTAGTATGCATTGTAAACATCCTTAATAAGGCTCCTAGTCCCTAGTCATTGTTGATCTCTACATGATTTTTGTTTTTGCTCTTCTAATTCTTTTTAAAGATTTTCTCTCTTCTAGATAAGGTGATCTTATTAGATCAAAATCTTACTTGCGAGTATCTTGACCATGCCCTCCTTTGCTTCTAAGAGAGATGATGAAGGTTGTGCTACTAAGCACTATATGAGGTAGTCAATTTGGTCGTGTAGTGATTTTCTCTATTCCTATGATTTTGTTAGGGTAACTTTGATGTTCTTCACCTCATTATCCTTACTCACTAGATTTATACTAATTTATAGGTAGTCATAAGAAATAACCTCTTTGGCCTATTCCATGAACTCTACCTTATCTATGGATCGAGCATTCTTGAAGTTGAATCCCCTTGTAAATATATGATAATATTGGTTCATAATTTCTCCCTTAGGATTTGACACTAATGGGTCCATTTGGATGAAGTATATTATTCCATTTCAAGGAGTGTAATGGCTAACCATTCCCATTGATGCAGGTTTTTGATCTAACTTGACCTACTTCTTCTAGCCATACAATGGTATTTGTTGTTGAATGAGTTGATATCACTATAATATACTATGAGATACCAAAGGTGCTTGCAAGCTCACTTTTATTATAGAGGTAAAATTGAAGGCAATGTCTTAAAGAATAGAAGAGATGGGGGAAGAGGAATTAGGGTTGCAGGAGTGGATGAAAGTGGAGTAATGGAGGTAGGGTGAACTAATGAAGATGCCTCCTAAATAGATGAGGCTACAATAATGGTAGGAGGGCTATAAGATAATGTAGTTATAATGTTAGGAATTAAGGCCAATGGGGATGAAATAATTGAGGAGGTTAGGGACCACTGACTAGTGATAGGTGTGAAGGAAGCAACAAATAGATGGATTTTTATGGTCAAATCCTTAGTCCTCTAGGTATCATCCTTATTTTTTGTCAATGAAGGACTAGTTTCTAGGGCCATATTTTGCTTCTCCTTCTATAGAAATCCTTGGTGCAAAACTTCCTAAAAAATTTCTTCCTATGATGGTGATGTTGGCACTAGAGGTCTTTGAAGAGAAGTGGAATCTAGATATTCTATGCAAGATTCTTTAATATTATTTAATATACACAAAACACTTGGTCACTACTTCTACACTTTTGATCATTTGATTTTTTACATCACTTATTTATTCCTCACTCCACTCCTTTGAGCTTGAGCTCTTGGGACCTAAGTATTCTTGATTATATAATTTTCTAAATGTTTCAACCACACCTAAATCAATGTACGATGTCACTATATCACCAATGTCTTGTTGAATCTTCCATCAAGCAATTATTTTGGCCTCCTTGTACTTATCATCATCCCTTAGGTGTTTCTTTTTATTGGATTTGATTTTGGGCTAAGGGTTTACCTTGAATTTCCTATCATACAAGTCGTCATAAGGTATTCACTCTTATGGTGGCTCAATACTTGTACAAATTAAGCTTAGGATTATGTACAGATATGGGGCCCTTAATACTTGTAAACCATGTGGAAAACCTCCCTTTTGGGTTGTAGTTCTAGTCATACTCTACTATTTGTAGTCCCAACTCCTTCATCTTGTTGTCTCTAAGAGGAGTGATTTTTATTCTCATCAAGGTCATTCTGCTTAGGCTAATAGGAGGCTAATAAAAGCCTATATTTGACCTATCATTCTTGAGTGTTTTGTCAATAAATTTCAATTGCATTAATACCTCCACTACAAAAAAATTTACTTTAGATAAACTTGAGGAGCAGTTATATAGAAAAATTAAACCCATGTAGTCTAAAATTATGGTCTCTTCCACAAAAATTATAATCTCATCACTGCCTTTCTAGCAAGTATAGGTGGTAAGACTATGAGAGGCACTCAGGCTAATATCTGTTTAGAATTGCAATGTACTATGCTAAAATAAATTTAACAATATAATAATATGATGAATTTATATTCAAGGCCCCCAACCAAAAAGAAATAGGCAACTCCAGGCCTTCATTATTTACCCACCTCAAATTTATACACAAAAATTACCCAAGGTTCTAGAAAAAAATAAAGTACAAAAAAAATAAGTACTTGAATATTTGGGTGGCCAAAACCTGGCTCAACCTCAATTTGTTGAAATAAAAGAACACCTTCTTGTTTCTAGATGCCCACTTCATTATGTAAATTATACCCAATTTGGCACAAGGATTACATATGTATCACTCTTTAAGCCAAAGATAAAATACAACAAGCTCAGAGCATCCCTCATACTATTATCAAACATCTTATGGCTCAAAGGGAGCTCTAGTAGTGAGATGCTTTAGATCTTGGATTTTGCATACAAGAAGCTCAACTTCTCATGATCTAAAAAATTCTCAAAAAATTGAGGATCATCCTCCATAGTAATTTTTTTCTCCCCAGGCTGCATGAGCAACATTTATTGAATGATATGTGGGGTGATGTCCACCTTGAGACTCCCATCATAGGAATTGATTTTTTGGATGTTGATGTCAAAACATAGCATGCATGCAAACACAAATTCATAATATTTTTTGCACCCTAGGCACTAAATATTATGCTAGGAGATTCTTCTAACTTCTAGCTCCAAATATTATGGTTTGGGTGGCCTTGTACCTCTATAGTATGCCCTTCCTTAGATTCTTGGTTCTTTTTGAAATATTGGGCTCCATTAATCTTATGACTTGGTCCTTCAATAGCTCGATATTGGAGGTATGAGTTGATACCTCTTGGCAGGGTTATGCATAAGGGGTTAGCCCCAAAATGTATTTATAAAAATTTGGCAAATTAGTTTCAAAATCTAGGCGAATAGTATCGAAACGCATGTAGAAGGTTAACTATTATTAGGGGTAATGTTGGAAATTTAAACTTAAAATGGTCAAATTATTATAAAATTGGGGTGAATCGACCCCCCCCAAAAAAATTGCACCCAAATTTTTTTGGCTAATGGGCCTTGGTCAAGGGTCCCAAATATTAGCCAATTCCAAATTTTGAAAATCCTAATTTTATCCAATTGGCTAAAAATAGCCACTATGAATAACCCTATGGCTCTTGGGCCATAGATTAAGGGGTTGATTCTCTATGAGAGCATGATTTAGTTGTTGTTGAGTGGCTAGAAGTTCTTTTTTTCTCCATGTTTTGTTGGTGCTTTCTTAGAATTCTTCTATTCTTACTTTCTATAGGCTCATTATATAACTATGCTTTTTGGTGCTTTGAGTACTCTTGAGTGCTCAAGTGTTTAGAGATTTAGTAAGGTAAAAAATGAAGGTGAGGCCCCCTTTTATGGATGTTTTCCTTTGAGGCTTGAGCATCCACCTATGTTAATTCATGTGCCATGAATTTATGATCCTTATTTTCATAAGGTAGGTGGGAAATGTCCACCACCTTACATGATTAATTTAAAATATATCCTCCAATCTATGGAGATGCCTCTAGTATATTGCCACATATTTTGAGATTGATTCATTCTCTTCTCATCATTAAAATTGCCTTGCATACCATTTTTTCTTTTTATAAGGTCAACATGGACGATATCATCACAATCAAGGAATTAAACTCATGCATGGAGGAATTAAATTTACATTCTAGTTGTGATTGGAGGGAATATTAACCACTTTATTTTATGGTTTTATGACCTACAAAGTTTATTTTATTTACTAGCTAATCAGAGGGCTAGCACTGTTCTAAGGAACTACCTTTCATTTGAATGTTGTCTATTTATTGGCTTAATTAGATGGTATGCAATAATCCAAGAAAATGTGATTCTTTATCTCTCATTGACAACCCACACCATAAATATATTTGAATTAATCGGGTGGTGCACACCACTCTGACTTAATATTCTTTTGATATCTTTTTGGGTTGCACAAATCCTAGGAGTCAATGGTTAATAGACAAATGTAATTCAATTTAACAAGGATTTTTTATCATCTTGGAGTTCCAAAAAACAATGTGGGTTGTTGATCACTAAGATCATATTGTTCGCATAGTTTTATCTTCCTAACTTCCATTGAAACTCTCTTAAAATAGATATTATCATTGATTGCTAAGATCAAATTATCAACAAATATTTGGTTCGTTGAGTTCCATCAAAGCTTACTTAAAATAACATAATCTATAGATTACTTAGATTGAACTATCTATAAGACTTTACCATATGACCACACCAAAATCCCTCTCAAAATTTTGTAGTTCAATGGATGTCTTGTTTAACCCATATCATATAAGTTTCTCTTCTTTGGAATTGGTGTTGGCCATTATTTTATCATGATCAATTTTTCACATAGAATTGAAGAACATTGTAGCCTTTGTATTCATTATAGATTTTACAAATTTGGATAATACTCATTGATTTAGATCCTTTGATCAAGCCTTCCATATTCGCTTAAATATTGGTCATTTATTGTTGATATCTAACAATTAGAAATTTTTTTATGAACAATATTTATTGGAAGGGTCTTAAATTACCATAGGCCATCAATCACTAAGATCATACAATCCACAGATATTTCACTCACTAATATTTATTAGAAGCATATTGATATAGCATGAGCCATTGATCACTCAAATTGAATGGTCTGTAGAACTTTAGCTCATCAATACCCATTAAAGTCTTCTTAAAATTGCTTGAACCATTGATCTCTAATATTAAGTGGTCCATGAAATATTTTTCTTTTTTTACTTTCCTTGGTCCATCTAAAAATAACATAAATCATTGATTGTTAAAATCGTACAGTCTACAAGATTTTTCTTTATCAAATCCTCCCAAGAATAACATAGGTCATTGATCTCTAAGATATAATGGGTATATAAACCATTTTCCAATATGTTTTTGTCAAATGCATCCTAAAATAGCATGGGTTGTTGATCTTGAAATCGAATAGTCCATAGAATTTAACAACCTAAATGCTCTAACACTTACTTTAAACTTATATAAACCATTTGATTTTCCACATGTCAATGGTAGGACTCTTCCATGGCATGGGCCTTGAATATTTTCAAGGCATCATAGGTCTACAATTGTTTGTTTCTCCTAGGTTCAATTCTCACCACTAGATGAGAAGATATAAATGGTTTGCAATCTTGAAAGTGTTCTTCAACCTTCGATCTTTTGAAATAGAAACTACCTCTAATTGAGGATATGAAATGACTGGTGAGGCATATAAAAAGGATTTAAACTACTTCATACATACTTAGCCTTTTTTATGCTTGAATATTCCATGACTTAGGGACTCCATCAAATTTTTTGGATCATAACCTACTAAGAAAACAAAGGAGAAATACATGACTACAAATACAAACATACATACATACATACATACATACATACATACATAAATACATACATACATATATATATATATATATATATATATATATATATATATATATACATAGATATAGAGAGATATTAAGTGTAGTTATTCAAATAAATCTCATTAACTAAGATTAAAAAAATTCCGCCATCCATTTTAGTAAGCTTGAATTAATTTTTATCCTTATAGGAAAATATGATGTATATACCTTCATATTGTATTGAACTTTGTGTGATAACCTGGTTTGCTTTTGTATTCATCTCATTTTAGCACTAGATCACCAATCCTAAAGCTTTTAGGGGTGGCCTTACTATCAAACAATCTCTTGACTACCATTTAGTGTCTTAGAAGTTGTTCCCTAATTTATTCCCTTACTTATTCAATCTTGAGAATTTTTTCCATTCTTATAGTCATGGCGTTGTTCTCCTAAAGTTCTAGCTAGTGCAATAATTTAAGTGTATTTATTATATAGATACATGCAATTTAGACTCTTTACCATATACTAGAGTATAAGGAGAACATACCAAAGCTTTCTTTGGAGTGATGTTATCTTCCCATGAGGCTCTCCTAAAATTAATATGTCATTGATGTTGATTCTTTGAGTCACTATTTTTTAGGATCCACAATAGGTTCTTGTTTGTGGATTTTGGTAGATCATTGCCTTATGGGTAATAATTTGAGTTCTTTAGATAAATGTCATACTGGAAGGAAAATTGAGTAATATTGAACCCCATGAACATCTCGGCATTATTAGTAATCACTATGTTATGGATTGTAAATGTGGAAAAATACCCTATCACATACGATTCCTGGTTGGATCCACTGGGAGTCGAGGTGACCATGGGGGTGTGTTATATTATCTACACTTGATGGTTGAAGGGGTTGAAGGGTTCACCAATAATGGTTTAAGAAATCAATTTAAGTTTGGGGATGGAATATTTGATGTGTATATTGAACAAGCACCTAAGTTTATCTTTTCTAATATCTAAGCTATGGAAAATGAAAGAGCAATGCAAGATAAATAATAATGCAAGAAAGCAAAGACTAACCCAATATGATTCTCTATTTTCAATGATGACTAAACCCTAACTTGTAATGAAATAGATATTATATTTCTAGAAAGGGTTTTGAGAGAATGAACAAACAAAGTTAACCTAAGATGCAAACTATATGCTATTTTTCTTTCAAATGCCTAGGAATGAAATCAAAATATTTTTCTTTTTATTTATGATATATATATGTAATAGAAATGGATAGAAAGCAACCAAAAAATAGACTAAGAAGTTTATCTAGGGCACTTACTTGATCTGGTGGTTGTCCTTAGATTTTAACTTGCATATAAATGTATCCAACATCTTCACAACCTACAAAATAGCTTCACAAAACCTTAGAAAAATTCATTAGCACGTGGGGGTCTACTTAGGCTACTAGGTGATAGAGCTTGGAGGAACAATAGTCAAACCCCATTTGTCCTTTTAGTTAATCATTTGAAAATAAAAGCGATTGTTGAAATTTTTGGAAATGAACAAAATAAGATGCAATAAAATGAAACAATGTAAAAAATAGAGTGCTAGAACCAATATTATTACCTAAATAGAACATACAAAATTAGACTAAGGATTTGGAAGTGAAACTTTACCCCCAAACCTAATGGGTTTGAAATTGTGCCCCATAAGGGGCAATCACAAATTTGGATCTACCAAAATTATACCTTGTATGGATCGGGTGCAAATTCACAATAGAAGTACAAAATAATATATTAATGTAGAATAAGACACAAAAATGCACAATTCATGATCTAAGAATATTAAAATATAAGAAGAAACCTGGTGGCAGTGAAAAAATAGTAAAAAGGATTAAGACCTTCATAAATTGTACAATCCACCTCAAGGCTCCAACACTTGTCCATCCAGAACAAAAAATCAAAAGTAGAGCAGTAGAAGAACACTAGAAGACACTTAATATTGCTAGGATAATTCATCAAAAATGTTTCGAAATCTTGCAAGCCAGACCTCTTAGCCAAAAATCACTTCTTATGGAAAATCACTTAGGGGAAAAGAGGATCCAAACCCTCTATTCATAAGAGGTTTGGAGAGCAACAAGGTGGAAAATAAAAATGGAAAAACCTAGGGGAGGGTCGACATCTTGAAGGTTGGTCCAAAAATTAGATTTTCTAAGAGAAAATTCTAACTTGCCAAAATTGTGCCCTATACTAGGTGATTGCAATTTCGACAAAACTAGGGAAAAAATCATAAAATACGGGAAGAGAAGCCAAAACCTGTACTTTGACATATTTGAGGGACTTCTTAGGGATTATAGGAAAAATAACTTACTTAGGTGGGTCAATTTTCCATGCCTATATTTTCCCCCCTCTTTGATGCATTTATGGCCTAATAAATGTGTCAAAGAAATATGTAGACACCTATGGGTGAAGAATGATAAACACAAAAATGGGTGGTTGGTTTAGAAAAAAAGGGTGGTGCAAAAATAGTGTCATACTAGACACTTTACAAATTTACATGCAAAAAAAGGTATTAGGGACTTTAATGCCTCTTAGGTTGGGGTGCCCTCTCGAGTTTCAAAAGAAATGTAAAATCCTTAAGGAAATTTAAAAAAGGTATACATAGAAGAAAATAGAGCAAAAAACAAAAAGAAACAAGGAAAAAATACAAAATAGGGGAGAGAAAATAAGGGATATAAGAAGAGGAGAGGGTGAAAATGAACTCATTTTCACCACATGAGAAGAATAAAAGGAGCTCTAGAGAAAAATATAAATGATGCTTCCCACACACTATTCAACCATTGTGAGGGGTAAGACTAGTGCAATAGTGGAGCGAGCATGGGTAAGGACTAAAATCCTTTCTCTAGACTAGGCTAGATTAGGGTTTTTAGTATTTTTAGCATTTTTTATATTTTTAAAATAAATCATCGTTCGTGACCTGACATGAATTCAGGGTTCGACCATGAATTTAGCTAGTTCATGGTGGTGATAGAATTTGTGTCCCAAAAATATAGGGTGTAAATTTATGAATTTACACCCTACAAGAATGAGACACAAATTTGATAGAAGAATGAAGAGGATGAAATTATGCCCAAAGAGAATGGGATGCAATTTCAACAGAGAGAATAAAAAACAAATAAAAAGGTAAAATAGGAAAAAAAAACTAGAATAAGAGAAAAAGAGAGACAAGACAAATGTGCTTGGATGTTGTTAAGTTAATGTTATTTTACTTGCATTTATTATGTGGAACTAATAAAAATTTTATTTTATTTTTTTATTATTTTTTTGGTTGCAACATGACATACTTGAGAGTCGAGAGTGGCAGCTGATCTCCTTGTATGAGGAGCTATAAGAAGTAGAGAGAGAGACCCTAGGGATATTGGTACTACTACATCTAGTAGAGATACCCTAGGCTAAGGCAAATAGAGTACTACTAATAATGTTGGCAAAGAGGTGGTTACAAAGTTATCTACCTTCTAATTACCAACAAGGGATATTATGATCACACTAGAGGATGTGTTGCACATATTGTGCATCCCCATTAGAGGGAGGTTAGTTTATAGAGCATGAGATAAGTAGGCCATGCTTCAAATATTATCAATAAATTGGTCCAATGAAATTCAATAGAGTGGGATCCATGTCGATGAGTTGGTAGGGGCCACAAAGTTGATTCTATAATTACCATACTCTATGGGGTCATGAAATTTTTTTTGGTGTGCCATACTAGTAGGTGACACTTGTCATGGACACTAGTGATAGTAGTGGTAAACATGCGAGACCAATAGGTGTAATTCGCATGGGACCCATATATGTTGGCCTATTTTTATAGGATATTATACAATTTTTGTACATATGATATACAATATTAGTGTATACGACCTTGCTATAGGTGTTATACTGGGATTACATAGCTATCATAAGACTGCATGCACTACTAGGGTCATTTTCCAACCTAAAGCAACAAAAATTATATAGGTGGTACAAAATATTTTATCAGATCTAGAGGACGTATGTTGATATCTTACCACTAGGAATGTGGGTGATAGATGAGCTACAAGACCACATGTTCATATGTTTAACATGGTGTTGAAACCTTGGATAGATAGAAGATATGAAGGATTTATCAAGGGTCAAGAGGTTTAGGTGGATCTCTACAAAGAAGAGGGAGCTAGAGCTCTTTTGATTCAATTGAGTCCAATGATAATTTAGTATCTTTTAAGAGATACTGAACCTAGGATAGTACTAGTATACACAGGTGTGGAGGGACCTATCAAGAGTCAGAGGGTACCTATATGATCCACTCTACATGCACCTAGGAGTTGACAACATCAAGGTGCTCATAAGGTACATGAAATGGTATAGGAGCATTGTAATCCCAAGGATCGCCCCACTAGTGCCAGTGTAGAGACATTAGGTTATGGGTTGACGGGTGTAGCAACACTTTGAGAGGTGACCTAATGCACTACATAGGGATATGGATCTACTCTAAGAGGATAGGTCCAAGATGATAGAGAGGATATGGAGTGCCTTTACCATGGCACTCATAGTGAGATACAATGAGGGTTGAGGTGGACCTCCTTAGATGGATATGATCCCACTAGAATAGGAGTGGAAGTAGGCTCAGGATAAGGGGATTTTTGTCATGACTAATAGCCAATAGGGAAAGGGGATCCACCTACTATAGATAGAGTTGTAGAAGGGAAAGGGAGAGGCTAGAGGTTGTCGTACAAAGGGATACATTCTATAAACCCTATACTTTCAGGTAATTATAACAGAGTAGAGGGTACCTCCACCATCCTCACATCAAAAACAAGGTTAGATATGGTTGATATCATAGAATACTATGTGGTCTATGAAAATACCTCCATCAAGACCATCTTCAATAGGAAAAGTAGATGATATGGGCTCATGGAGCTAGGGCAAGGATCGGGATGACATACCAATTTTGAGTGTGGCATGCATACTTGAGGAGGGTCGAGTGTATCAGGCTCAAATTGTGGCACACCAACTAAACTAATGTGTACTCTCTATTTTTCAAGTAATATCATGTTGTGTTATATAAATATGTTTATTTATGTGTGTTTGTAATTTTTTATGGTATTTTAGTTTTTTATGTTTGATCATGCACGAA
Source organism: Wollemia nobilis (assembly GCA_028583015.1). NCBI lineage: Eukaryota > Viridiplantae > Streptophyta > Pinopsida > Araucariales > Araucariaceae > Wollemia > Wollemia nobilis. Next base: position 1,343,969 of record JAQPPZ010000599.1, read on the forward strand.
TGAGTGGGATGAACTTAACAATGGATGCATTAATGGACTAAACTAATGCAATACATGATTTTATGAATATAATGAATGAATGAAATGTATGAATGGATGAAGGAATGGAATAAAAATGTGATGGAAGAAAGAAAAAAAGAAAAAAATGGCTCAATCCAAAATCACACCCCATAAAAATGGATCGTGAATTCAGCATAGAGCAAATATATGTCCCATATGGATAGGGCATGAATTCAGAAAATAGGAAGGAAGAAAATAAGAAAAATAAAATTAAAATAACAATAATAAGTTCAACCAAAAATGTGCTTGGAATATGTTTTTTTAATTAGTGTAGACTGCAAAATATCAGTATGATCAAATGAACATAGACCAATCAAAAAAGGAAAGAGTGGAGTGGACCCCTATAGGGATGTATGCTCAAAAATGACCAAATGGAGGTTTCCCCTTGCTCATGGCCATGAAGCTATATTGCAGGGGTGTGATACTCAAAAAATGGTCAATTTTGGAGTGATACCCACTATGTTTGTAGTGCTCGTTGATGGCCAAAGACGATGAGATACCCTCTAGGATGTATGCTCATAAATGGTCAAATATAGGCTGCCCCTCATTGATGACCATGAAAATATCTTATATGGTATGAAATATTTATGTTGATTTTCCAAAGCGGGTACTACCCAATAGGGGTGTGGTGTTTGCAAAATATGAAAGATCAAATGAAAAATCCAACAAAACAACATGTGTGTGTATGTGTTAGATGAGAAGAAGATAGAAGAAAAATAAAAACAAGGTGTAAACAATAGTATTTGTGTGTGTCCTTATTGGAATTTATATGGTTAAGAGATGTGCATAAGATAGTCAATAGTTGTATGCACACCATAAATGATATGCATCTAGTATCTACCCTATCCTATGAGGATCCCTTAACAACCGAAAGAGCAATAAGGAAAAGTGTGAGTAAAATCAAAATGATTAGATAGAAGAAATAACATATATCCTTTGTCTTGGGGAAAATAATAAATGATAAAACTTTCAAAGGGCAAAGGACATACAAGAGATGAAGAACTATATCCCTTGAATTGGAGAAATTATAAATGATGAAAAATTTCAAGATCTAGGAATATAAGAACAGAGAAGAAGAAGAAGATAAGACATGAGAAAATGCAATGATGAAAATGCATGAATATGGGCTCTAGGATTGGGTATTTTCTAGCCATAAAAGCCCTAACATGAGTGCAATGCATGTGAGCTAGAATCTAACTAGGTTTCATCACTTGGCATCCTCACAAAGTCATCAAAAATATATATGATCAAGAAATCATGCAAATATAATCCAGTAACAATGCAACTATATGTCAAGAAAAGATGCACAAGAAAACCATGCAAAATATAAGAAAAAATCATGCAGTATGAGAAAACAAACCAAAATATAGGATTAAGAATGAAAATGCAAAATGATTCATAATATCATTTTAGGTGCATTATGTTCATTGGTTATTTTAAATATTTACCATCTAACATTGCCAAACGATAGGCTCCTGAGCCAAACTTGGTTGTTATGACAAAGGGGCCTACCCAATTGGGTTGAAACTTACCTTTAATATCTATGTAAGCATTGGTGTTCTTTTGATTATCTTTTAGGATAAGGTCCCCAATATTAAAATAATGATTGTGAACTCTCTTGGAATAAGTTTCCTAGAGCCTATTGTTATAGGCTCAAATATGATCTAAGGTATGAATGTGCTTTTCATATAATAGCTCCAATTGGTTTGAATGATCTAAATTATAATAATTGCTAATCGAGGCATCTTGCATCAAGATGCACAACGAAGGGATCTCTAGCTCAAATAAAAAGACTACCTCAGTCCTATAGACCAAGATATATGGAAAAGAACCTATAAGAGTTTGCACACTGGTACAATAGTCCTACAAGGAAAGATAAAGTTGGATATGTGAGTCATGATCGGTAGTATTAACCAAATTATTGAAGATCTTAACTAAAGACTTATTGGATACTTTAGCTTGACAATTACCCCAAGGGTAATATGGAGTTGACCACTTGTGCTAAATCTTGTACTTAGCACAAAGCTTATGGACATCCTTATTCTTGAATCCTGAATGAATATCGAATCTATAAAGGATCTAGTTAAAAATAAAATTGGAGACCTGAGATCTAGTCACCGTGTCCAAGGGCATGGATTTGACCCATTTAGTGAAGTACTCTATTGTCATGATGATAAATTTGTGACCATCTGACTATGTTGGGTTAATATTTCCTATGATGTCCAATACCTACATGGAAAAATGCCAAGGAGAAGAAATAACCTAAAGGTTTTGAGAAGGAGCATGAACAAGGTTGTCATGGCATTGACACTTTTTACAACATCGAACATGGTCACATGCATATTTTTGCATGGAAGGCCAATAATATCCCATCTAAAGGAGCTTCATGGTAATGGCATTGCAACATGGCCTCCACATGATCCTTTATGACCTTCACTAAGATCTAGTCAAGATGCATCAAGTTAAGGCATCACAAGAGGATTTCTTAAAAAGAACATCGATATAAAGTATTTACAATTATAAAAAAATTGGTATGCTCTTTTATATAAAATCTTATGTTGATTATGGTCTAAACCATCAGGAATCAAACCATCCTTAAGGAAATTAAATATGTTTTTATACCATGGCTCATATGGGGAATCTTCAATGGTCAAATATCTAATGGAACAAGACTAGAACTAAGTGACATAGGCTCCTGGAGTTGTCTAATGATAATCTATGCTTGATCAATATTCCAACTCCAAGGGAAACAAATATGCAAAATAGCCATGGCATCCACATGGTGGTTGGAGGATATACGGATAGACTCTATGGTTACTTGATCAAACATAGATAAAATATTGGTGATAATATCTTTGTAAGGTTTTATCTTATCATCCTAAGTCTGATAAACATCATTACTCTAATGAACCACAAGTTGAGAGTCATAAAAAACCAAAATAACTCTAAAATTAAAGGTTAAGGCTACTCTAAGACCAAGGATCAAGGCTTTGTACTATATAGTATTATTCATACAAGAGAAATTAAGCTTTAAGGAAAGGGAGATGAGCTATTTTTTTGGGGTAACTAGAATGATTCTAGCACTAGCACCCTTTAAGCATCAAGCTCTATCAAAAAACAAAGTCCATGACTCTAGCTCTTTGGCTTCTAAACTAGGGTATTCATAAATAAACTTTATCACTAAGGGATGGGATAACTCTAAGGTACTGAAGGCTAGATGATCAATAATCACGTAAACTTTGATAGCCTTCTGACCTATAAAGGTCAAGTCAAACTAACTAAGGGCTAAAACCCACTTAGCAACTCAAATTGAAAGGTGGGGTTTCAACAATAAATAGTGCAAATGATAAAACTTCATGAAAACCAATGTCTTATGGATAAGCATGTAGTGTCTTAAATTCTGATAAGAAAACACTACAACAAAGTAAAGCTTATATAAGTGAGTGTATTGAGTTTCATAGCTAACCAAGGTCCTACTGATATAGTAGATGATTTACTCTTTATTTTGATCATCATGTTTAATCAACATGGCTCCCAAAGCGTGAGTTGTGGTTTCTATGTAAAAAATAAAATTCCTATTTTATCTATGGGTAACTAAGACAATAGAGGAAGTGAGATATATTTTGAGTTCATCAAAAGCTTGTTGACAGTCAAAATTAATTGAAACACTACATCTTTCTTAAGGAGTTTAAGAAAGGACTAACACTTATTGGCTAACTAAGCTATGAACCAACAAATAGCTTGAAGCTTACCTTGTAATCTAAGCAACTTGATTAGGTTACAAGGAAGAGGCATGTCAGAGATAGTTTTTATCTTAGTGGGGTCTACTTCTATGCCTCACCTAGTTGCGATGAAACCTAACAACTTCCTAGATGTGACCCCAAACACACATTTGGAAGGCTTAATATGAACTCTATATTGCTGGAGTCATTCAAAATTTTGTCTTAAATATTGAACATGATTATCTTGATGTATGGAATGACCAAGATGGTCATCCACATAGTCATCAACAATATTATGCATCATATCATGAAAAATATAAGACACGACCCTTTGATATGTGGCATCAACATTCTTGAAGCCAAAAGTCATGACTTTATAATAGAAGTCACCCCATTTTTTTGGTATGGTCCTTAGGGGTAACCATGATCTGATTGTATCCTAATAATTCATCCATGAGCAAAAGCATTCCATATTTGGTAGTGAAATCTATGATCAAATCTATGTTTGGGAGAGGAAAATCATCCTTGGGACACACTAAATTAGTGTCCCTAAAGTTGGTATATATTTTGATTGCTTCTACATTTTTAGCCATATAAAAAATGTTGTAGATAAAATCAGAATAGTTGATATCTTTGACAATGTCAAGGATTTTTTGGAGCTCCTCCTTGACTAAAAGGGTGACCTTAGGATGCATCTTCCTAATTTTCTGCTTAAAATGCTTAGAACTAGACTTGAGTACTAAATGATGCATAACAAGGGATAGATCAAGCCCTAGCATGTCAACAAATTACCAAGAAAAAATATCATGATATTCCTTCAACAAATTGGTCAATTTATCCTACTTATCTATGGACAAGGCTTTACCTAACTTAAGGACACTAGGGCTCTCCTTAGAACCTATGTTAACATCTATGGTCTCATCAATGATAATATGATATTCATACTCATAAGGAGGTTGGGTGGGGATATCTACTATTTTCTCAAGGTCCTGAAGAGATATAGGACTGAAATCCCCTTGAGAACTAGAAGACTCGATATGCGCAACATAAGAGACTGACCCATCAAAGAAGAAGTTATTTCAAAGGATATCATCATAATTCATGTCACAAATAGTATCCCCCTTAGCATACTCCTTTGGAATTATAATTAACTCAAGATGCACCAAAGCTACCACATTGCAAAATAGAATATCAATGGGATAAGGTGGTCTCTCATCCTCATCACTCGACTCCAAACCTTGATGATCCAAATATTCAGCATAAGTAATGAGGTGATCATCATCATAAAATGCCGAAAAATGTTTTTTATTGGTTATGTAGCCTATACCACATCTCCTAGGCCAAATATCAACTTTTAAATGCTCTTGAATATATTTAGGTTGTGGCCCCAAACCTTTACCTAAATATCCCATACTAGATAGGATTTTATTGGAAAGTAGATAATCATTGGATAGGTAACAATGGGCAAAAGAGTGCTTTACAGGAAGAGGGTTGCTACCACAAATTTTTTCTTTGAGGGATATACCCATGTAGATAAAGGTACACATGTTGATGTGTACTACTTCACACTTCTTATGAAGCAAACCCATAGTCTAAGGTGAAGGTGGAAGCTTAGCTAAGTCTAGAAGAGGTTATTAAAGAAAAGGATTGACCTGATCTTGCGATAAAATGTTGATTAGTAGTTCCTCACTTACATTTAAATTTTTAAGTTGCTTGGTGGTGTGAGATGAATAAATTGATGGACATAAATTGATATTGGATTGAGCTTCCTCAACCATTGAACAATATTGGAATAGATGAAGGTCACATGGAATGGTGACAAGTTGATTTTTGAATTCAAACTTCACACATTGATGAAGAGTATAAGGGACAACCCTCATCGCATGAATCTAGGTATCCAAGAAGGATATTAAAAGATGTGGGGCAAGGTACTACATAAAACATGGTATCTATGATATTAGGTCCAACCCTAAGGGGGATATAATATTGCATGCCTCGTAGGACTCATTGTTGAAATATTTGATGATGACATTATATTTAATTAAATATTTCCATTTTAATCCAAAATTTTGGAAAAATTGAAAAGTGCACAGATTGAGAGAGGAACCCTTATATATAAAAACTCACTTGATAAATTTTTCCCTAATATATGCAATAATGTAGAGGAAAGAATCCACTCAAAAATTTGAGGAAGGAATATCATCATCAGAAAATGTGATTGATGTATCCCAAGGGAACCTATAACATCAACTATAACACTAGGGGAAATTTCTTGAGGAATAGATTGTTGATTTAGAAGCTTTAACAAGGCTTCCATATGGATATGAGAAGTTTACAAAATCTCTAAGAGGGAAATATTGGTTGGGGTACTAACTAACTATTGTTGAATATCGAAGGAGCCTTTAGGTTGTGGTTTTAACACTAAGGGTGGTTTTTCTACTCTTGTGCTCCTTTTTGGGGTACTATTATAAACTAAAGGTGTTTTAGAAGGTTGATTGGATGTAGAACTCATCTCCTACTAAAATTGTTGAGTTGGGTGAGCTTGAGCTTGTTTCCTTATAGTGGTTGCTATCATACCAATCATATCATTGTATGGCGGTGACACATTATGATATGACACTTGATTAGCTACTTGTTGACCATGCTTAGGAAGGGGATATTGGAAGATCCCCATGTCTTTATTAGTTGAGGGTGCTTGTTGAGTGGGAGGTTGATTGTTTGTTGGAGAATTGTAGTTAGAAGTAGGTTGAGATTCCTGTATAACAAGATGATCTATGTTGAATAAGTCCTAAACCACATGTTTCAATATCTTACATGAATGCATCATGTGCCCCTCCACTCTATGGTATACTCACAATGTTGATTGGGCTTATACCAATAAGTCATGGTATCAGTTTATATTATGGGAGGCAACTCAATCATGTTAGCTTCCAAGAGATACTTTAGGACCACTAAAATAGGTTGGTTGAGTCTCATGAAATTTCTTGGTGGGATTTTTTGAGGTTTGTTAAGTAGCATATTTTGCAAGGTATTAGCAACATTTTTGATAGGTCTCTTATCTACTACCCCATAACCAACTACATGCTTGTCCTTATATTGGTTTTTTGTGTTCCTATCCTCTTCTTTCTTTAGTTTAAGTTTACCACTTCGAATAAGGGCTTTATCTACCCTTCTTGCCAAATCTATTGCTTGTTCAAAAGAGGTAATAGTTGATGTTTCCAATGCATATGATATTTGCTCTTGTAAATTTCCAATAAAAATTTCTAACATGTCTCGAGGAGGTAAGGTATATCTTAACCATCCAACTAAACTTCTCCAATGAGACAAGAATTCAGAGAAACTTTCATCTTTATTCAACTTATAAACATCTTTCATAGTCACATTTTTCTCAACATAAGCTCTAAATTGTTGGACAAAAAACTATGTTGTCTCTTAAAAATTTCTTAAATAATGATGAGGTAGTTGATAATACCATTCCAATGCCATACCACCAAGGCTCTTAGGGAATTTATTTAGTAACAACATGTCATCATTTATAATATCATGGCATAGTGTCCTAAACATCCTTAACTGTTCAATTGGGTCCTTTGTTCCCTTATAAATAGGCAAAACCGATATTGAAAATGCTTAGGATAGGGCCTAGAGGTGACGACAGGGCCTAAGGGATGGTTGCACACTTTCTTATAGTTGTAGGTGAAACTTGGAGGTTGAATCATATCCACTATTGAGACTAATTGTTTCACTGTGCTTGTCAAACTTTACATATCAGGATTGTTGCTATGCAATACCCTTAGGCTCCCTAAGGGAAGACTATGGTTAGGTTGTTTAAAGGGAACTTGTCCAATGTTGTAGATATTAACATTGTTATGGTATGGGTTATGATATGCGGTATCTTGTTGTGGAGGATAACCAACATTTTGTGGAATGAAAGCATGAATGTTGAGATTAGCATAATAAGAAGGAGATTGATCATAATTTTGAGATGCACTACTATTTGGAGGAGCTTATAGAATTCCTCCATCATTGGTGGTTATAGTAATAACATATTTTGGTTTATGAAAATAATTAATATGATATGAATATTTAAACAAAGGATTGTTGTGAATATTTTGAGAAGAACTAGTTTGATTATGAGAAGTCCCAACCTCCTCAAGTTGGGCTTCTTCATCCATAGCCTTATTCAAGGCATCTCTATGAAGCTTGAAGAAATTCCATATATGAAAAAATGATTTAAAGGTAAGGTGTCCATTAGACCCCTTAGTATGATCAAGGTCATTACTAGGTTCTACATGTTCTTTCTCTTCTATATTAGGATTATCCCTATAAATCTGGTCATTTTTTTGATGAATCTCACTAGATTCTAAAATCCTTTACTTACTCCTAAGGTTGGGAGCCATAGGAGAAAGAAAAAGGATAGAGGAGAAAATGAGGATCTAAAAACTAGTAAAAGTCACACAAGATTTTAAAGATGCTTTTAATGTTTTTTTATTCTAAGCAAACAAAATTAATGGTTCTTCTTAAAGTTTTCAAAAATAAAAATAGAAGGAATAATATTATTAATTTGGCCACTAAATACATGCCTTCACATTGGGTTCATCAAAAATTTAAAGGGGGGAAACTACCCTATTGCATACAATTCTCAGTTGGATCTATTGGGATATGAGGTGATTATGGGGGTGTGTTATATTCTCTATACTCAAGGGCTTGGAGGATCTCAGGGTTCACCAAGAATGGTTTAAGGACTCATTTTAATTCCAGGGATGGAATGTTTGATGTGTATATTTATAAAGCACCTATGTTTGGCCATTCTAAGATATAAGCTATGGAAAATGAAAGAGCAATGTAGGACAAACAATAATGTAAGCAAGCAGAGACTAACCGTAGGATGATTATTGATTTTCAATGATGACAAACCCCTAACTTGCAATATAATAGATCTTTCTTTTTCACCAAGGGTTTTGAGAGACAACACAAACAAAGTTAACCTAAGATGCAAACTATATGTTTTTTCTCTTTCAAATGCTTAAGGATGAAATCAAAATATCTTTCATTTTATTTATGATATTAGATATGGAAGATAAATGGATAGAAAGAAACCAAAAAATAGCCTAAGAAGTTTATCTAAGGTACTAAATTGATATTATGGTTGTTATTAGATTTTAACTTGCATCCAAATGTATCCAATAGCTTCACAACCTAAAAAATAACTTCACAAAACCCTAGAAAAAATGATCAATATTTGGGGGTATGCTTAGGTTATTAGGTTATTGAGCTTGGAGATGCATCAATAAATCGCCCTTGGTCCTTTTAGCTAACCATTTGAAAACAAAAGTAATTATTGACCTTTTCAGAAATGAAAAAGACAAGATGCAATAAAATGAAACAGTGTAAAAAATAATATTATGACCTATATAGAACATATAGAAGTAGAATAAGGATTTGGGAGTAAACAATTTCATCTAAACCTAACATATACAAAATCATGCCCTATAAGGGGCAACTACAAATTTGGATCTACTGAAATCATGCCCTGTACGAATGGGGCATGGATTCGTAGTATAAGTGCAAAGTTATCTATTAATGTAGAAGACACAAAAATGCATAATTAATGATCTAGAAATATTAGAATAGAAGAAGAAACCTAGTGGCAACAAAAGAATAGTGAAAAGGATGAAGACCTCCACAAATGGTAGAATCCACTTCAATGCTCCAACACTTGTCCACCAAGAACAATAAATCAGAAGTAGAGCAAAGAAGAACACTAGAAGACACTTAATGTTACTAGGAGAATTCATCAAAAATGCTTGGAAAGCTTACAAGAAAGATCTCTTAGCCAAAAATCACCACTTTTGGTAAATAAATTAGGGGAAAAGAGGATCCAAACCCTTTATTTATAAGAGGTTTGGAGGGCAACAGGGTGAGAAAATTAAAAGGTAAAACCTAGGGAGGGTCAACGTTCTGAATTTTGACCTAAAAAATGGGTTTTATAAGAAAACCCTAACTTGCTAAAATCGTGCCCCATACTAGGCAACCACAATTTTGGAAAAACTAGAGAAAAAGGAAAAAGGAGGATAAGAGAAGCCCAAAATTGTACTTTGACAAGTTTGAGGGACTTCTTAGGGGTTGTAATTACTCACTTAGGTGGGTCAATTTTCCATTTCTACAGGGATGTCATACCTAGTAATGATGTATTTTAGAAGCCCTATGATTACCCTCTTAGTATCCTCCTTTAGTGGGACTACCTTTGCCCACCTGGTGAAATATTTTGTAGTAGTGAGAATCCATTTATAAGCCTCACTTAATGGTGGATTAATCATTCTAATGAAGTCCAATCACCATTGGGATAAAGGTGCATCTATAGCTATGGTATTTAGGGGTATATGTGTGTTATTATTTATTATGGTAAATAACTTGCATTTATAATATATCCTTACCCATTCATGTGCATCTACAAACATCCTTAGCCAATGGTTCCAACTTTCATAATCTTAGTGAAAATTATGTAAGCTGAAAAGTGCCTTTATAAGAATGCTTAATGGAATTTTTGAAGTAGAGGCTATGTTTTCTCCTTATTAACACACCTCAAAATAAATCCATCAAAATTAATTTGGAATAGACCATCCCCTATGAGTGGGTAGTGGATATTTTTCAAGTGGAAAGCTCTCCTTTGAGCCTTGTCTAATCCAGGTGAATATTTACCTATTTGCATATACTTTATTCTATGATCCACCCAATTTGGAACCTTTCCATCTAAATGGATCAAGCACCTATCTATGTTAGCTCCTTCCTTGGAAAAATCTTTAGCCAACCTCTAGAATAATGCTCTTTTTTTTATCAATTTTGTGGGCTTAATATCAATATCACATTCTAGTATCTTGGTAGTCCATATAGCTCTTTTATCATTGATTTCACCACCTATTATATATTCTCAAACACTTGAGTGGATGATAGAGTGGTCTTATTGTTCAATACTAAGTATTTGAATTTATTCAGTCTTCTAATAAAAGCATACACTTATTTTTCAATAAAGTTGTCTTTCTTTTTATAGCCATTCAAAACTTTACTGAAGAAGGTGATTAGGCTCTTATGTTGATATTCATCATTATGTGTAAGCATGACTATAATATTGAGTTCTCCACCATATGCATATATTATGAAGTATTTGGATTCACTAATATTTTTTTCAATTGGTTATATGGGACTGAAATGGGCCCCACCCATATTACATCATTACCACACAATGGTATTACAATGAAGCTTGTATATTATTCATATATCATTTGGAAAGATTCAAACCTTGGTATCCTACTTGAATGTTGAGGAATCTAACCAGTTGAGATAATTGCATTTGATATTCAATGAGTTTACATAGGTTTTTATGAGGAGTCCTTGTCCTCTCATACTATGTAGGATTTGAACCTTGAACTTCTCAAATATATTCCAAAGCCCTTACCAGTACAATAAGTGGATTCACTAACATTGAAGCCTATACAATAGTCTTTTTTATTTTTCAAAGGTCTTTTTCCCTTACTCTATCCATCTAAATGGTTGATTCTTCTTCAACATGTTTATCATTGGCCTAATAATGGTTAAAAAGTCTAGGATAAATATCTTGACAAATTTTATATGGTAAAAGAAGTATTGCAAGTACTTTTTATGCTATGGCAATAAAAGGCTAGCAATAGCCTTGAATCTATAAATATCTATCGAAGTACCATCCTTTTATATAATATGGCCTAATAAATTACCATGAGTAAAATAGAAGACACATTGCTTGGGATCAAGGAAGACTCCAAATTCTTAACACTATTTGAAAACCCTCTCTAAGTTCCCTAAGTGATACTTTTTCTTCTCCAAGAAAATGGTGAGATCACCCAAGTAAATCTATCATTGATCAGGTCTTTGAAGGTAATATCAATAGCTCTTTCAAATGTGTCTCTAGTATTAGATATAATAAATGGCATCCATTGATACGAAAATGTTTAGTTAGTGGTGAAGTCCATTTTGTATTTATCCTTATCTCTCACCTAGATCTAATTGAATATGAAAATCCATCTAGTAGAAAAAAAATATTTTAGAGCCTACAATAGTTTGAAAAATGTGATCCATGAAAGGCAAGGGATAATGATTCTTTAAAGAATATTTATTCATATCCCTAAGTCAATACATAGTCTAATTTCATCATTCTTATTCCTCACATGTACCAAATTAGAGATTCATGTGATATGATTGAAAGGATACCATATTTTTTATTCAATCAACTTTCATAGTTCCTTCCACATAAGTAGCTCAATTTTTGTATTAATCATCCTCTATTTCTATATTACAATCATGGCCTAAGGATTTAGCTCAACTGTGTGTTGATTAATCTCTTTGTTGTACCCCTTCAAATACTCATAATTCCATTTTTTTACTTCTCCATTGTTTTGGTATAGATGGACGAAAGACTCGTTATCCGCTTGGGTAGCCACTTTACCTATTTCCAGTGTTTGTCTTGGGACAACTTCTATTTCTTTGTAATATTCCTTTTTGGTATTAATTCCCTTAATCCCTTTGGATCTATCATTTGGGATGAACAATGAATATAATATAATTAACCCCTTTGGAAACTTATTAGACTTTAATTAAATTATTTGATCTCTATATGTTTATTCAATTTTTGGAGCCAGTAATTTAGTAAATTACCTTGCTTATTGAATAAAATAGACAATGTGCTTGTCACTTTGAAACACATTCCAATGTGTTTTATTATTAGGAATATTTGTTCTGACTATAAGCTTTACATGTTGTTGGTTGTGGACTATATTACTCACTGGGTCAAACTATGATCCAATAACTTCCATACAACTAGCATTAATATTTTGAGTGTTCATAATATTTTGAATTTTATATTTTTAAAGTATTCAATTAGATTCCAGACTCTATTTCTATACTATTTTATTAGTCTACTCTTTTCTAAACACTAGGATCTTACTTGTATTATTATCAAATTACCAAAGACTTCTAGTAGCATACTGCCTCTTTTATTTGCCATTTGGAGGTCAATCACTGAACAAGTGAACAACAATTTGTATGCCTATAATATCTTTTTTCATTTTGGTGAAATGAGGCATACACTAGCTCTAGCTCCTTTTCTATTTTAGCACCATTTAAGTATAGCTTCCATAATCCAATGAAGTCCTATTTTATCCTCATGATTTAAGGGATTGGAAGAGTCACTTCTTAAATTAGGTAGATACCTATGCTTATTTGCTTAATGATATTGTAAGGATCTAAGTTCAACTTGTTAGTTTCCCACAAATCTATTTGGTCATCAAGAATATATTCTTTTGACCTAGATGTTGGACATTTTGAGTCCCTAAGCTAAAAAGTTGTCATTGATGTCAAAAGGACCTATGCAAGTAAGCACTATGATTTTCTCCACAAAGAGCTTCATGAGAAGCAAAGGTTTTGATCAAAAGGGTGCATGGCATTTGGTTCCAAAAAGGAGCTTCAAGGGAAGCTTAGCAAAGGGTTTTTATTTAAAACCATGGATGGCAGATTTGAAATGGGTTTTTCTTAAAACCCAAGTTGTTAAAAATTTATTTAAAACCATGGAAAAAATTTGAAATGGTTTTTCTTAAAACCCAAGTTGCTTTTCGTTTCATCAAAAAAGGTGCCCCGATGATGGAGATATTTAATTTTAAATATTTAGTTTAAATTTTAAATTATTTAAAATTTAAATTTAAATTTTAAAATTAAAAGTTTATCCATCGACGTCATGAGGAAGTGACGTTTCCAAGTGAAGGGAAGGCATATATATATGCCATTAAATTCTTCAATTTAAATCATCCTTGCTCTTGTTGTTAATGCGATTGTTGGAAAGTGAATAGAGCTCGTGCGAAAAAGGTTTTAGTGGTGGAAGCAACGAATAAATTGGATGGTGTGCGAAACCCAAGTCACCTTGGGCAGTGTGGCCTATTGGCAACTCAGGTAGCGCAAAGGCATTTGGTAGCACGAGGTCATGCATTCAATTTTTGGCAAGGTTCATTTTTGCTTTGTGGTGGAAGTGCCAAGGGTGCACGATTTATTTGAGGCACGTGGGCCTATAGCAAATAAAGGGAAGTCATGTCCCTTTTGCATTATGAATGAGTGGGTAGCTCATTTGGCTACCTTAGCCATGGCTAAGGCGCTCACGGTGAGGGCAGGTCAAGGGGTCGAAACCCATTAAGGAGGTATGCAATTTTTTAATTAAAATTTATTTGAATGCTCTAAAGTTTGGAGTGATAAGGGTTAGGAAATATTTTATTTTTGTAAAACTTTGTTGTGTTTAAAAGGTTAAATAATTATTTTGTTGGTGAAAACCATAGATGATTATTTGAGCCTTATGATATTGATTTGAATTTTTGAGAGCATTATTTTAGGAGAAATAAGGGTTTTGAATAAAGTGGAAATTGAATAGTGACTTATTGATTATTATTTTTAGAGGGTTTTTCTATAGAAGGACTTTGGTGGATGTGATTATTGAGTGCGAGTAAAAATATGTAAATTGAGTTATACTTTTTCTTGTGATTATTATTTGAAGTCCACTAACCCTTGTTGAGATTGGAAAAAGAAAGTGTGTTGAGTGTGGCAGATTTAGTGGACAATTCATAAGGCATCAAAAAGGTATGAGTAATATTCTCCATTGATTTTATTTGGGTGGTTGATTTCTGAAAATATCATTGGAGTGAAAAGGATTGATTGTGGTTTCCTATTTGAGAATGGTTGGTTTAATGCTTCAAGGTTTTATGGTTTGAGAGTTGTGATTAAAACCTTGTTTTATAAGCATTGTTGTTGAAGTCATATTTGTTGTGCAAAGAACTTGAACTTGAGTTAGAGAAGAACATGAGTATCATTGTTATGTGAGATTTGTTATTGAATATTGTTGAAGATATTTTGAGTTGGTTGATTCATGCTTGGACTAGGGTTTGTGAGAAAGAGTTGTTCCTTATGGTGATTGGTTGAGTAGAGTTGTTTGAGCCTAGTCAAGTGATTGTGTGAAGTGGTTGTTCAAGTTCCATAAAACAAACTATTCTATATTCTGATTTGAGTTGAGTTGAGAAAAAATTATAAAACAAATTTCTAAAACTCTTAGAAATGAGAATATTGAGTTGAGATGATAAAAAATTAGTCTAACAATTCTCTTTATGCTTCTATGAGATTGAGTTGAGATTTTATTGAGCTGATTTGAGGTAAGTCTTTGAGAAGGCTTGTGGACTGATTTTGAGTAAGCTTTTGTGAAAGCTTGCTATGCAGATTTGAGCAAGTCCTAGAGAGGACTTATTGAGCAGATTTGACAAGTTCTGAGTGAGCTTATTAAGCATATTTGAACAAGTTCTAAGTGAGCTTATTGAGCAGATTTGAGCAAGTTCTGAGTGAGCCTATTGAGAAGATTTGAGCAGGTTATGAGTGAGCCTATTGAGCATATTTGAAGAGGTTCTGAGTGAACCTATTGATAGAGATTTGGAGGTGATAGAGTATAGAGGACAGAGTCTCAGTGGATAGAGATCCAATAGCCAGGACAATTGAAGATAGATCTGAGTGAGGAGTCTTCAAGTGGAGAGAGATCCACAAGTCAATGCAGTAGAGAGACAGAGTCTTCTAGAAGATCACTAGCTAGAGCAGAAGGGGAAAGATTTCTCCTATGGAAGAGATCCATGAACTTGAGATTTAGGGGATCAACATCTCCTTTGGACAGAGGTCCATAAACATTGTAATTGGGAAGGATTCCCAAGAGATTATTTGAGAAATATTTAGAAGAAATATTTTCTATGGAGGTAGCCCACATTGGGTGAACCACATTAAAAATGATGTCTCTCATGTGTGTGATGCTTTGTGTGATGTTTACTACTTTATTAATGTTGATGCTACTATTTGGGGAAAAGTTTTATATTATACTATTCACCCCCCTCTCAGTATAAGCACATGTTCTTCAATTGGTATCAGAGTGGGTCTCTCCGTGAAGAGTCTAACAGCTTGGAAGAAGATCCTTCGATAGCACACATGACCTCAAAAAGTGAAGAAGAAAGTGGGTTTGATATAAAAGAAGAATTATTTGCTGCTCTCAGAAAACTGGAAAGACTTAGAGAGAAAAATTCAAACTTGAAGGAACAAATTCAGGAAGATGAAGAAGCAAGAGTGGAACTTATACAGAACCTTACAAAATTCAAGATTAAGGTAGAAGAAGGAAAGAATATTGAGCAAGATATGACAGATCTATTGAGAGCCAAGGAAACAGAATGTGGAATATTGGAAGCAAAAATTGTTCTCCTAAGAAATAAACTGGAAGGGATCAAGATACTACAAAATACAGAATATGTGAAAGAGGAATCAAGCTTCCAAAAGGTAGAAACTTCAAACAAAGAAAAGCAAGAAAAGGACATCAGAAAGGAAGAGAGCAAAGAGGAACCCTGGATAAGAGTTAATTACAAGAAGAGGATGACTTCTCCACAATATCCAAGATCTCCAAACAGGTTACATAATCTCTTTCATGGTCATTGTTTTTCTTGCAATAAATATGGTCATATAGTTGCACACTGTACTCATCATGCAAGATACAATAGAGATTTCAATTCCTTTGCACCTCTCATGGATAATGATGTTATATGTTACAAATGCAATAATTTTGGGCACAAGGCTAGATGGTGTAAAATGATATTTCTTGAGTTTAGAAAAATAATTCCAACAACTAGGAAGGATGAAAGAAAGAATGATAGGGCCAGATCTATGTTAGTTCAAACAACCCTGCATGCTCAAAATAAAGAAGAACAATGGTATCTGGATAGTGGTTGCTCTAGTCACATGATAGGAGACAAAGACAAATTCATTGTTCTAAAGGAAACAAATAGAGGATCTGTAAGTTTTGGTGATAATGGATCAGCTAGGATTGTTGGGAGAGGTACTCTAAGTCTAGACAATGGAAAAACAAAAATAGAGAATGTTTTGTATGTCAAAGGGTTAAAGCACAATATTATGAGTATAAGTCAACTTTGTGATCAAGGATATATGGTTACCTTCCATCCAGATAGATGTGAGATAATGAAAACTGAAACAGGAAGAATTATTGCAAATGCAAGGACTCCAAACAACTTATACATGCTCAATGAGATCAAAGGAGAAAAGTGTTTTCTATCACAAGAAGATGAGAGTTGGTTATGGCATAGAATATTAGGTCATTTGAATTTTGACAACATAGTCAGCATAAGCAACAAACAGGCAGTCAGAGATTTACCCAAAATAAGGAGACCTCAAAACACAATTTGTGCACCTTGTCAACATGGAAAGCAAACTAGGACAACTTACAAACCAAAAGGCTATATGTCTTCTGAGCCTTTAAGTTTAATACATACTTGATTTGTGTGGTCCTACCAGAACACAAAGTATTCAGGGTGAGAGTTACTTCATGTTGTTTGTAGATGATTATTCCATAATGGTTTGGGTAACTTTCCTAAAAGAGAAGTCAGAAGCCTTCAAAAAATTCAAAGCATTCAAGGAATTGGTTGAAAATGAAATAGGCAAAAGGATTAAGTGTCTAAGATCTGATAGAGGAGGAGAGTTTACTTCAGATGAGTTTGT
Source organism: Wollemia nobilis (assembly GCA_028583015.1). Classification (NCBI taxonomy): domain Eukaryota; kingdom Viridiplantae; phylum Streptophyta; class Pinopsida; order Araucariales; family Araucariaceae; genus Wollemia; species Wollemia nobilis. The sequence continues at coordinate 1,361,347 of JAQPPZ010000599.1, forward strand.
AGAATTTTGTGAACAACATGGAATCAAGAGAGAGTACTCAGCAACAAGAACTCCCCAACAAAATGGAGTAGTTGAAAGGAAGAACAAGACTGTTGAAAACATGGCTAGAGCTATGTTAAATGAATCTAAGTTGTCAGATGGTTTTTGGAAAGAAGCAGTATCCACAATTGTGTACATAATTACTAGGGCTCAATTAAGGGTAAATCATCACAAGACTCCTTATGAGCTTTGGAAAGGAAGACCTGCTACTGTAAAACATTTCAAGATTTTTGGAAGCAAATGTTACATAAGACGGGAAGATCAGAATTTGGGCAAATTTGATCCAAGGTGTGATGAGGGAATTTTTCTTGGATACTCCACTAAAAGCAAAGCTTACAGATGTTACAACAAAAGAACATGCACTATGGTGGAAAGTATGAATGTGACAGTTGATGAAAAGATAGATTCTAGAGAGCCAATTCAGCAAGCAATATATCAAGAAGATGGATGTTGTCAAGAAGAATTTTGTGAGGAATCAGATAATGATGAAGAAGAAACACAAAGGCTTCTTCCTAAGACTCCTTCCAGATATGTACAGAAACATCACCCAAAATATCAGATCATTGGGAATCCAGATGAAAGACAGACAAGGAGAAGAATAATAAAACCATCTCAACAAGCAAATTTTTCTTTACTATCTAAGATTGAGCCAAAAGATTTCTCTCAGGCTAGTGAAGATGAATTTTGGGTTAAAGCAATGAATGAGGAATTAGATCAGATTGAGAAGAGAAAGACTTGGAAACTTGTTCCAAGACCAAAGGACAAAAATGTGATTGGCACAAAATGGGTCTTCAGAAATAAGTTGAATGAAGATGGACAAGTTGTCAGAAATAAAGCAAGGTTAGTTTGCAAAGGTTATGCACAAGTAGAAGGAATTGATTTTGATGAAACCTTTGCTCCAGTTGCATGACTTGAAGCTATAAGGATGTTTTTAGCTTTTTCAAGTTTCAAGAATTTCAAAGTATATCAAATGGATGTTAAGTCAGCTTTTCTAAATGGGATTCTAGAAGAAGAGGTCTACATTGAACAACCAGAGGGATTTATACTATCAGATACTCCAGATCAGGTATGCAGATTGAAAAAGGCATTGTATGGCTTAAAGCAGGCTCCCAGAGCATGGTATTCAAGATTGGATAGGTATCTACAGGAACAGGGATTCAAGAAAGGAATAGCAGACAGTAATTTGTATATCAAAAATGAAGGAAATGATCTTCTGATAGTGGTTGTTTATGTTGATGACATAATTTTTGGGGGAAATAATGACAAGATGTGCAAAGAGTTTGCTAAGAATATGCAGAGTGAATTTGAGATGTCTATGCTTGGTGAATTATCCTTCTTTCTTGGTCTTCAGATTTCACAATCAGAAAAGGGAGTGTTTCTTTCTCAAGCCAAATACATCAAGGAGATGTTAAAGAAATTCAGATTAGAAGATTGCAAACCAGTAAGTACTCCTATGGTCACAGGGTGCAAGTTAAGTAAGGATGATGAATCTCCAGAGGTAGATCAGAGACTATACAGATCCATGATTGGTAGCTTATTGTATGTCACAGCTACAAGACCAGACATAGTATAGTCAGTAGGATTAGTGGCAAGATTTCAAGCAACACCTAAGGAAACACATGTGGCAACAGTAAAAAGAATTTTTAGGTATCTAAAAGGGACTATGGATTTTGGACTTTGGTATCCTAAAAGTGATAGTTTCACACTCACAACATATACAGATGCAGATTGGGCCGACAACATTGATGATAGAAAAAGCACAAGTGGAGGAGCTTTCTTTCTTGGAGAAAGACTAGTATCCTGGTTAAGTAAGAAGCAGGTTTCAGTATCTCTATCTACAATAGAGGTAGAATATATTGTAGCAGTAGCCAATTGTACACAGGTGTTATGGATGAAGAGGACTTTAGAAGACTTCAAGATAAAGCATGATCAACCTATTCCTATACTATGTGATAATACCAGTGCCATATGTATCTCAAAAAATCTAGTAATGCATTCCAGGATGAAGCACATTCCAATTAAGTATCATTTTCTGAGAGAACAAGTGTCAGATAAACAGGTCATATTAGAGTATGTCACTACAAAGGAACAGATAGCAGATATTTTCACTAAGCCACTCTCAAAAGACACTTTTGAGTATCTTCGAGGAAAGTTGGGAGTGAGACTCCCACCCCAGAATTAACCACCTCATGTGGAGGTGGGGGAGGGGCTAAGCTAAGAGGCTCATTCTTAGCCCCGAGCCCCAAAGGTGACCCTTTGCCATTGATGACAAAGGGGGAGAGATTTGTGTATATTGGGGAGAGTTTTTGATATGGGGAGAGATTTGATATTTGAGAGAGCATTGAGCCAGGGGGAGCAAAGTCCCAGGGGAGAAGAAAAGAAGGTCAGATTTCAGTAAAAGGATATGGGTTGCCATCAATGACAAAGGGGGAGATTGTTGGACATTTTGAGTCCCTAAGCTAAAATGTTGTCATTGATGTCAAAAGGATCTATGTAAGTAAGCACTATGATTTTCTCACAAAGAGCTTCATGATAAGCAAAGGTTTTGATCAAAAGGATGCATGGCATTTGGTTCCAAAAAGGAGCTTCAAGGGAAGCTTAGCAAAGGGTTTTTATTTAAAACCATGGATGGCAGATTTGAAATGGGTTTTTCTTAAAACCCAAGTTGGCTTTTCATTTCATCGAAAAAGGTGCCCCGATGATGGAGATATTTAATTTTAAATATTTATTTAAATTTAAATTATTTAAAATTTTAATTTTAATTTTAAAATTAAATTAAAATTTTATCCATCGACGTCATAAGGAAGCGCCAACGTTTCCAAGCGAAGGGAAGGCATATATATATGCCATTAAATTCTTCAATTTAAATCATCCTTGCTCTTATGTTAATGCGATTGTTGGAAAGCGAATAGAGCTCGTGCAAAAAGGTTTTAGTGGTGGAAGCAACGAATAAATCGGATGGAATGCGAAACCCAAGTCACCTTGGGAGAGGGGCTTGGCAACTCAAGCAGTGCAAAGGCATTTGGTAGCACGAGGTCATGCATTCGATTTTGGCAAGGTTCATTTTTGCTTTGTGGTGGAAGCGCCAAGGGCGCACAATTTTTTAGGCATGTGGGCCTGTAGCATATAAAGGGAAGTCGTGTCCCTTTTGCATTATGAACGAGCGGGTAGCTCGTTTGGCTACCTTAGCCATGGCTAAGGCGCTCGTGGTGAGGGCAGGTCAAGGGGTCGAAACCCATTAAGGAGGTATGAGAATTTTTGATTAAAATTTATTTGAATGCTCTAAAGTTTGGAGTGATAAGGGTTAGAAAATATTTTATTTTGTAAAACCTTTGTTGTGTTTAAAAGGTTAAATAATTATTTTGTTGGTGAAAACCATAGATGATTATTTGAGCCTTATGGTATTGATTTGAATTTTTGAGAGCATTATTTTAGGAGAAATAAGGGTTTTGAATAAAGTTGAAATTGAATAGTGACTTATTGATTATTATTTTTAGAGGGTTTTTCTATAGAGGGACTTTGGTGGATGTGATTATTGAGTTGGAGTAAAAAGGTGTAAATTGAGTTATACTTTATTTTGTGATTATTATTTGAAGTCCACTAACCCTTGTTGAGATTGGAAAAAGAAAGTGTGTTGAGTGTGGCAGATTTTGTGGACAACTTCTTGGCATCAAAAAGGTATGGGCAATATTCTCCATTAATTTTATTGGGTGGTTGATTTATAAAAATATCATTGGAGTGAAAAGGATTGATTGTGGTTTCCCTTTTGAGAGTTTTTGGTTGAATGCTTCAAGGATTTCTGGTTTGAGAGTTATGATTAAAACCTTGTTTTATAAGCATTGTTGTTGAAGTCCATTTGTTGTGCAAAGAACTTGAACTTGAGTTAGAAAAGAACATGAGTATCATTGTTATGTGAGATTTGTTGTTGAGTATTGTTGAAGATATTTTGAGTTGGTTGATTCATGCTTGGACTAGGGTTTGTGAGAAAGAGTTGTTCCTTATGGTGATTGGTTGAGTAGAGTTGTTTGAGCCTAGTCAAGTGATTGTGTGAAGTGGTTGTTCAAGTTCCATAAAACAAACTATTCTATATTATGATTTGAGTTGAGTTGAGAAAGAAATTGGATTTGAGTATAGAACATATTGAGTCTCTAACAATTCTCTTTATGCTTCTATGAGATTTGAGTAAAAGATTGAATTGGATTATATAGAACATATTGAGTCTCTAACAATTCTCTTTATGCTTCTATGAGATTGAGTTGAGATTTTATTGAGCTGATTTGAGGTAAGTCTTTGAGAAGGCTTGTGGACTGATTTTGAGTAAGCTTTTGTGAAAGCTTGCTATGCAGATTTGAGCAAGTCCTAGAGAGGACTTATTGAGCATATTTGGACAAGTTCTGAGTGAGCTTGTTGAGCATAATTGAGTGAGCTTATTGAGCATATTTGAGCAGGTTCGAGTGAGCCTATTGAGCATATTTGAGCAGGTTCGAGTGAGCCTATTGAGAAGATTTGAAGAGGTTCTGAGTGAACCTATTGATAGAGCTTTGGAGGTGATAGAGTATAGAGGACAGAGTCTCAGTGGATAGAGATCCAGCAGCCAAGACAATTGAAGATAGATCTGAGTGAGGAGTCTTCAAGTGGAGAGAGATCCACAAGTCAATGCAGTAGAGAGACAGAGTCTTCTAGAAGATCACTAGCCAGAGTAGAAGGGGAAAGAGTTCTCCTATGGAAGAGATCCATGAACTTGAGATTTAGGGGATCAACATCTCCTTTGGATCAGAGGTCCATAAACATTGTAATTGGGAAGGATTCCCAAGAGATTATTTGAGAAATATTTAGAAGAAATATTTTCTGTGGAGGTAGCCCACATTGGGTGAACCACGTTAAAAATGATGTCTCTCATGTGTGTGATGCTTTGTGTGATGTTTACTGCTTTATTAATGTTGATGCTACTATTTGGGGAAAAGTTTTATATTATACTGTTCACCCCCCCTCTCAGTATAAGCACATGTTCTTCACTAGATTGATCTTCTTCCATGATATAGGTTTGCTTAGTGTCCAACTTGATCATAGGTATATGCTCCACATGGTGAATTTGGAGGAGTTTTGATGGAATATTTAGCTTGATACCATATCAAATTTTGAGAAGAATATGTGTCCAATTCAAGGATGTATACCCTCGTATCTTACTAGTGAAGTATCTTGATAGATAAATACCAAAACTAGAAAGGAGATCAATAATTGTTGTCTTGATGAACAATTAGATTTGGGTATGCTTGAAGTGTTTAAGGAAGGTTTTTAACCATCCCAAAGATGTAGATAAGATTTCCATATAGTTGGATTACTCCTTGGTTAATAGGCTCATAGACTAATCCCAATGCATCCACCACCTTTCTAAGCATGACTAATACTTGATTCAAAATATACCAAATAAATGTGAATCAACTTATCATCATAGATAAGGTTAAGTAGAATGGCACTAGCCTAGTTTTGCTTACCTCAAGGTTGAACACTTGAAGTATTACAAGTGCTTTATGCTTACCTGATACCCTTTGTATTATCAGTACTTCTTCCAAGCATTTCTATTGTTCTTACATAGAGGTAACATCCTCAAGAGGCATAGATATAGTAGATTTCTTTAGGTGGTCTACTACATTGAATTATTTCAAAGAGTGAACTCTTTGAGTAATATTGAGTGCTTATTGAGGTTGAGGTATCTCTGTTGTAGACAATTGAATAGTAGGAGCTTGTTTTAGGGCTAATTATTGTTGCCTCAAGGCTTCAAGGGATTTATTTTAGTAGTCATAGGAATATTTTTCATATTATATGTTACATCCATAGGGAAGGTATTATTTCTAGATTATGGTGGCAAAATTTATTCACTAAGATCCATTGGATTAGGCTTTCCTTCTTCTCTAATGCTTTTATCTTGGTTCTTGTCATATAATCTTATTGGACTTATGGCCTAGAACATATGGAATTTTTAGATCCATAAAATATGTAATATACTTCTTGTTCATCCCAAGTTACCAAGATTTATTTAGGAAGGGTGGCATTTGTTCTTGGGAGTAAGCTTTATGATGGGTCTTGAGGAGCTTGAGTTTGTAAATGGGAATCTACTACTAAGCTAGAAGTAGATGGTTGAGAATATATAGCTTCATTTAGTGGTAGCTTGAATGGTCTGCTAATTAGCATTGGTGTAAGCATTAGGAGGATATATGTCCAAGTAGAGCCATGTTTCTTGTCCCTCCACATAGTTATTCTATGTAGATATTATTACCCTAATAGGATTAGGAGGAATATGCTATAATTGTAGTTATACAAGTACAATTTGCTAATTAAAAATTGATGGTTGCCTTGTATTCCTATTAGGATGGAAATTGGGAGGTTGATTACCATTTGGTGAAGGCCTATGGATTTGAAAATTTTGTTGTAAGGATATTTTGGGATTATTCTAGTTTTGAAGCTAGAAATTCTAAGCGTTTTTTATTTTCAAAAGAATATGACCTTGTTAGATATAATTTTGAGCAAATTCCTCATTTCTTCCAAATCAAAAGAGTAAGGATTTGCAATAGGATGCTCAATAATAGGGAGAGAAGTCTAGGTCAATATTGGGTTCATAGTTGGAGTAAGCTAAACTTTTTAGGATGCACAACCAAAGGGGGTTGATACGGAGGTCAAATATTTAGAAAAAATGTCATAGGAGATCTAGGAGCTAGTCTTCCTATCTAGATAAGGCCATTCTAGGCTTGAATGGCTATTCCATAGGCTATTGGTAAAGAATTTACCCCCCTAGACTTGATCATCATAACTATTTTAGGACTTTCAAATAATAAATGAATGTCATGCCTAGGAGGGGAAAGATTTCATTAGGAATTGTATGCCATGTCTTATGGAATCAAGTATTGAATTCATCCATGGCCTTCATAGGTATTTTTTTTAATAGTTTTTAGTTTATTTGAGAGAGATACTTTGTCTTCCTTCTCCTTGGATATCTCAACCATTATATCAATAAGATAGTCTCAATATTTGATCGAGTGTGGAGAAAAGTTTATATACCACTCTTGAGATTTTCTTTGAAAATATACCACTAGAAATCTTAGTGCTATATTTTTCTCTCTGATGTTGTGCACTAAGAATAAGTTGACCATGTGATGTAGGTGCTCTATTAGTGTAGTCTCATCCTCCCTAGTGAAGTCATGTAGGGATTTTAAGGATGAAGTTGGTATTGGGTCCCATGTAGTAGGAAGGAGAGATGGAATAAGAGAACCTCTATCATTCTAGATAGGGTATCTTCTATGGCATTGATTTTGTGGTACAACCATGTTCTAACATAAAGATATTATTCTTATCCTTCTCAGATTTGGATTAAGAGGTGGAAATAACACTTATTGATATACCCTTATAAAGGACCTAGTGGTAGGTATTTCGCTCATAAATTGTTAAGTATTTGGTTCTCAGTGGAGTTGTTAGGTGAATAGTATTTTGCTTGAATAAAAAGATGAAACTAGAGACTTTCACAAAAAAAATAGTTTAATATTTGGTGGCTACTTCTAAGTCTTAATTATCAATGGAGTCACTAGGTGTAATGTCCCAAAATAATTCCAGCATTGTAAATATTGTCTTTTGTGTCTTAAGTGTGTTTGGGCGTCATTGAGAGTATTTCGTCATATTTTGTGGTTAAAATAGGAGTTATAGGGGTTAATAAGTGTGTTTTGACAAGTTTGAATGTTGGTATATGGGTTAGTAGAGTTAATTATGGTATTAGGAGGGTTTTTGTGTCAAAAACAAAGCTATATTATAGGCATTTGACAAAGTGACGTTTCGAAAGTTATTATTATTATTATTTCTTTTATTTCTTTGTTGGGTGGGGTCCAATATAACTTAAGTGACTTTAAGTGATCTCAACATGAGATTATATCATAGCCATTGGATCTTATGAGATTGAGATCTAATCTCAGCCCTCCATGGTTAAATCTAAGGCTGGGACTTAATCTCACTTTAGGGTTTGAGAATAAAAGGGACTTTAGGGTTTCATTTGTGGGCATTGTGAATTTGGAGAATTTGGAATTTGGGAGAGCTTTGCTCTTTTGGGCTCTTGCATTCTGCTTCGAGGAGATTATTGGGGTTCCCTTTGGAGAGATCCATTGGAGGCTTGAAGGGGTAAAACCCTAGGGCTATCTACCCATTGAAGAGGCAAATCCATTCAGGGTTTGCATGTGTGCATCCATTGTTGAGATCAGAGGTTTCAAAGACTATTTTTGGCATCAGATTTGAGAGGGTTTGGAACCCTAGGTGGAGCGCTCAGCCTGGGAAGTGATTCATTGGCCAAATATTGCTCCAGGAAGTGAACGTCCAGCCTTGGAGAGGTTGTTATTGCAGTTTTGGAGGCAGTTTTGTGTTTGACAAGTGCATATCAGATTTGTAAGGGTTTCTTAGTCTATTTATATTACGGCAAATATAAATAAAAAATCAAAATATTTTGTTGTTATTTCTGCTGTATTTTCCAGTTTTCTGCAACTTAGGTTTTGAGCAATATTTTGTTGTAAAATTCTGCAAGTGTTTTGTTTTTCCTGAGTTGGTATATTTCAAGTGGTATCAGAGCTAAAACTCCTGCCAGCCTGAGGGTTTGTTGATGGTCCACCCTTACCAAACCAGAAGCAAGAGTAAATCAGGGTCAAGACAAACAATGGAGAGAGAAGAAGAGCAGATTAGGCCTGAGGATGCTGCAGAAGTTTTTAAGAGAACCCAGAATACTATGTTGCAAGTATTGATGAGAATGGAGAGGTCACTCCAGGATTTATGTTCTAGAGGCCAACAACAACCAGAAAATCGGATTGGAGAGGGAAATGCTCCCTTACAACAGCAGAATAATGAGGGTGTAAGTTCAACCCAGGGAGGAGCTAGGATCATCCCTAGACCAACTAATCCAGTAGGGGAGACATCTAGGACATCCAGAATTTGGAAACCCTCTACTCCCATGTTCGTACAGCCCCAAACTGCTGAAGAAAATGCAGAAATTCCTGATACAGAATTAGCAGAGCGTTGGGCAGCTTATGAGGCCATGCCTCAAGGGTTTAAGACTGCTGTAGACTTTGAGAAATACTTGGAGTTGAAGGGACATAAACAGGGTAGGAAAGCTCAAGGAGGAGGGGACTTGCGGCACAAATTGGGTAAATTACCACTTCCATTTTTTGATGGTAGTGATAAGATTTCTGCAAGAGCTTGGTTACAAAAATTGCAGACATATTTTTCTCTCAAACCCACTATGACAGAAAAAGAGGCTGTCCAATATGCAGCCCTTCATCTTGAAGGTGTTGCATATCAATGGTGGCATCATGGCTTATTCACTCAAGGCCATGGAACCATTGATTCTTTTGAAGTATTTGCAACTAAACTTTTGGATAGGTTTGAGAGGCAAGATGAAAATGAATTTTTCAGTAAATTGGCTACTATTACACAAAAGGGTTCGGTTGCTAGCTATGTTGAGGAGTTTCAGCAAATTTCAGTTATGGTCACTGATATAGCTGAAGATAGGATTATTCACCTCTTCTTGAAGGGTTTAAATGAACCTTTAAGAGGTTTGTCAAAGGCTTTCAAGCCTAAGACTCTAGATGAGGCTGTTTCAACTGCTTTTGACCTTGAAACCTCCACAAACAGCAGTAAACCAAAGTGGGGACAGCCCTCTAAATTTGGACAGCCAATAAACAAAACAAATCAGATTCAGAATAAGGGCTTCCAACCACCTAAAAACCCAAATCAGCAAAGACCAAGGTTAGATGAGGCAACTAGGAAGGAGTTACAGCGGAAAGGTTTATGTTTTTCTTGCAAAAAACAATGGGGACCTGGCCACCAATGTCAAGGTAAGGGGCAGAATTATTTAGTAGAGTTTTATGTGCCAAATGAGGATGAAAATGCACAAGAAATTGAAAAATCAGATTCTGAAAGTGAGTATGAAGATGCAGATTTTGCAGAATTAGAACAACATGAGCAGCCATCTCCTGAATTAGATGAAGAAGAGGGAGTCTTGGCATCTATTACCGGTGAGTCAAAATTTATAACTATGAAGGTGCCAGGAAAGTTGAACAATCATTCTGCTGTGATTTTAATTGATGGAGGAGCTACTCATAATTTCATAAATGATGGTTTTGTGGCTGAAAAGAATCTGAAAACTGAAAATTTTTCTGGTTTTGGTGTTAAGAATGGGAATGGCAAAATTACTAGGTGTGACCAAGTGGTTAGACAGGTAAAAATCTGTTTTGGTAATTATTCAGTGGTGGATGATTTTTATGTATATCCAATGATGGGAGGTATCCCTCATGCTATTTTAGGGGTACAATGGTTATATTCATTGGGAGGTATCTACACCAACTATAAAACCTTGGAAATGAAATTCAGATGTAATGGGAAGGTGATCACTTTGAGGGGCATAAAAGACCAATATCCGCAGCAAATTTCAGCCAACAGTTTGGAAAGAATACTCAAGAAGAAGGACGTTGTATGGGGAGCCACATTTTACATGCTTAAAGGTATGCCTACACCACCCACAGTTGAGGTAAAATTCCATCCTGATATACAATGCATTCTAGATAGACATAGCCCAGTTTTTGGTGATCTACCTAGTGGTCTTCCACCTGATAGAGGTTTTGAGCATGTCATTGAATTAGAACCTGATTCCAAACCTGTCATGATTACACCATATAGGCATCCTAGAGCTTACAAAGATGAGATTGAAAAGACTATTAAGGAGTTGCTTGTCATGGGTCATATTAGGCCTAGTTCTAGTCCTTTTGCTTCTTCTGTTGTACTTGTGAAGAAAAAGGATGGAACCTTACGCATGTGCATAGATTATAGGGCCTTAAACAAGAAGACCATCAAAAATAGGTATCCAATTCCTAGAGTTGATGAGTTGATAGATGAGTTGCATGGGGCTACTTATTTTTCCAAGGTAGATTTAAGATCTGGATACCATCAGATTAAAGTGAGGGATGAGGATGTACACAAGACTGCTTTCAGGTGCCATTTTGGACACTTTGAATTTTTGGTTATGCCTTTTGGTCTCACTAATGCACCCGCCACTTTTCAATCTGCTATGAACCATATTTTCAGGGATCAACTTAGAAAATATGTACTTGTTTTCTTTGATGATATTCTAATTTATAGCAGATCTTGGGAATCACATTTACAGCATTTAGACACAGTTTTGACCATATTGGAGCAGCAGAAATTCTTTGCCAAGATGTCCAAGTGTGAATTTGGACTTTCAGAAATTTTGTACCTTGGGCACATAATCAGTGCCAATGGTGTGCATGTAGATGAGCAGAAAATTTCTGCTATTAAAAACTGGCCCACACCCACCTCTTTGACTGAATTAAGAGGTTTTTTGGGGTTATGCAGCTATTACAGGAGGTTTATCAAGGGATTTTCTCAATTGGCAGCTCCTTTGACTGATTTGACAAGAAAAGGGGCATTTCAGTGGGATAGTACAGCAGAAAATGCATTCCAGAAATTAAAATCAGTTATGATGACATGTCCCATTTTGGCTATTCCTGATTTTTCTCAGCCTTTTGTGATTGAATGTGATGCTTCAGGTTTAGGGATTGGTGCAGTATTGACGCAAAAGGGGAGGCCTATAGCATTTGAGAGTAGAAAACTCAGTCCAGTTGAGAAGACATTTAATATTTATGAGCAGGAAATGCTTGCAGTGATGCATGCATTATCCAAATTTCGGCAATACTTGGTATGCAGCAGATTCATAGTTAAGACTGATCATAACAGTCTTAAACACTTTCTAGGACAGCGTGAATTAAGTGATAGACAGCAGAAATGGGTGACTAAATTGCAGGCTTATGATTTTGAGATTCAATATGTAAAAGGGAAAGCTAATACAGCAGCTGATACACTTTCTAGAAACCCCTCATTTCATGCTATTACTGCTGTACAAGCTGATTGGAAGGCCAAAATTATGGCAGAATATATTAAGGACAGATTTGCTTCAGACATCATTAATGGGGAAGTTGTAGATGAGAGATACAAAATCAGAGATGGGCTGATTTTGTACAAAAACAGAATTTATTTAGTGCCGAAATCAAAAATGAAAGAAAAATTATTGGAAGCCTTACATGATGCTCCTTTGGCAGGCCATCCAGGATTCTACAAGTCATACAAAGTGGTGAAAGAGAGGTTTTCTTGGAAGGGATTGAAAGAAGATGTCTTGAGACATGTTAGGGAGTGTGCTACATGCCAACAAAACAAGCATGAAAACACACATCCTGCTGGTCTACTTCAGCCCTTGCCTATTCCACACCAAAAATGGGAAGGCATTTCCATGGATTTCATCACAGGTTTGCCCAAAACTCAAGGTAAAGATAGCATCTTTGTGGTAGTTGATAGATTGACAAAATATGCTCATTTCTTTGCCATTACAATAACTACATCAGCAACACAACTTGCTGATCTGTTTTTTAAGGAGATTTTCAGGTTGCATGGTTTACCAAAAACCATAGTTCATGATAGGGACAGCAAGTTCATGAGTAACTTTTGGCAGGAATTCTTCAAATTGTGTGGTACACAACTCACTCCTAGCACTAGCTACCACCCACAAACTGATGGGCAAACAGAGATAGTTAATAAATGGGTTGAAGGGTATTTACGGAACTATGTTACAGGGCAGCAGCAGTCTTGGGTAAAATGGCTGTCTCTTGGAGAGTATTGCTATAACAGTTCCTATCATATGTCCATAAAAATGTCACCTTTCATGGCATTGTATGGATATGAGCCTCCTAAGTTTTCTGATTTGCTCTTGGAGGATAGTAGGGTGCCCACCGCTGCTGATTTTGTACAGCAACATCAAGACATCTTGAAATCATTGAGAGAGAACTTACAGCAGGCCCAAAATCAACAGAAGAAGTATGCTGATCAGAACAGGACAGAACGTAGTTTTAATGTGGATGACATGGTTTACTTGAGATTACAACCCTACCGGCAAACCACATTGAAGAAGAGTGGTGCAGAAAAGTTGCAGCCACGTTTTTATGGACCTTACAGGGTGATGAGGAGAGTTGGTGAAGTTGCATATGAGTTGGAATTGCCTCCAAGCAGTAGGATTCACAATGTATTTCATGTATCTTGCTTGAAGAAAGCTTTGGGACAGCATGTTACACCTTCACAAACTTTGCCTCCTATTGATGAAGAAGGTAAGTTAGAGTTAATTCCTGAAAGATTATTGAATATGAGGGAGAAAAGATTGAGGAATAAGGTTCTTTCTGAATACTTGGTGAAGTGGAAGGATTTGCCGGAAGATGATGCTACTTGGGAGGGACCAGAAATTTTGAAGCACCCAGCTTTGATGAATTGCTTGGGGACAAGCAATTCTGGAGGGGCGGACTTGTAATGTCCCAAAATAATTCCAGCATTGTAAATATTGTCTTTTGTGTCTTAAGTGTGTTTGGGCGTCATTGAGAGTATTTCGTCATATTTTGTGGTTAAAATAGGAGTTATAGGGGTTAATAAGTGTGTTTTGACAAGTTTGAATGTTGGTATATGGGTTAGTAGAGTTAATTATGGTATTAGGAGGGTTTTTGTGTAAAAAACAAAGCTATATTATAGGCATTTGACAAAGTGACGTTTCGAAAGTTATTATTATTATTATTTCTTTTATTTCTTTGTTGGGTGGGGTCCAATATAACTTAAGTGACTTTAAGTGATCTCAACATGAGATTATATCATAGCCATTGGATCTTATGAGATTGAGATCTAATCTCAGCCCTCCATGGTTAAATCTAAGGCTGGGACTTAATCTCACTTTAGGGTTTGAGAATAAAAGGGACTTTAGGGTTTCATTTGTGGGCATTGTGAATTTGGAGAATTTGGAATTTGGGAGAGCTTTGCTCTTTTGGGCTCTTGCATTCTGCTGCAGGAGATTATTGGGGTTCCCTTTGGAGAGATCCATTGGAGGCTTGAAGGGGTAAAACCCTAGGGCTATCTACCCATTGAAGAGGCAAATCCATTCAGGGTTTGCATGTGTATATCCATTGTTGAGATGGGAGGTTTCAAAGAATGTTTTTGGCATCAGATTTGAGAGGGTTTGGAACCCTAGGTGGAGCGCTCAGCCTGGGAAGTGATTCATTGGCCAAATATTGCTCCAAGAAGTGAACGTCCAACCTTGGAGAGGTTGTTATTGCAGTTTTGGAGGCAGTTTTGTGTTTGACAAGTGCATATCAGATTTGTAAGGGTTTCTTAGTCTATTTCTGTTGCGGCAAATATAAATAAAAAAATCAAAATATTCTGCTGTTATTTTTGCTGTATTTTCCAGTTTTCTGCAACTTAGGTTTTGAGCAATATTTTGTTGTAAAATTCTGCAAGTGTTTTGTTTTTCCTGAGTTGGTATATTTCATCGAGTGAATATTATTGTGCTTCAATAAGCAATCTGGTTAAAATATTTACAAAAATATAGCTCAGTAAAATTCTTGAGGTGAATCGAATTAGATTAGTCCTATTGAGTATACCATTAAATCATTTTTGACTCTAGATGTCATGGTTATTTGTTTCAGTGGCTAGATGCACCCAAAAATTACACCTTGTGTGAGTGACACAAAGGGAAGTCCTAAGAGCATGAGATATATCTCAAAGGACAATCATCACTATTTTCTATAAATCCATATCCTTGTAATATGTGATATTCAATGCTCACCTACCTAAACTATATTCATTTACCAAAGAAAAAGGGAAGAGAAATGATAGAAAATAAACAAAAAAAATAAAACCTATGCTAAAAAAGGTGATGTGTCAAGATCAAGAGATTGTTTTACATATTGGTAGGATGAATAAACACATGCATCATTTGCTAAAAACTGAGAATGAACATAGTTCTAATATAGAATAACATTTACACAAGGTCACATATATAAAATAGGAAATAATAAGATTAGTCATAGCTTCTCATATATATTTGACACAATTATTCATATATATTTTCCAAAGAAAACAAGACTCAGAGGTTGCATCAAAATGACTCGAGGTTTGAGTCCAAAATAATATACAAAAGAAAATGAAAAGAAATGATTATGATTTCGTGTATTAGGTATAAATAAGGCACTTCTGATACCTTGCAATGCTTAATAATTCAATATTTATAAACAAAATTGGAGAGTCATTCCCTCTAAAATTAGGCAAGAATTAAAGACTTTTTTTGACATTGCTTTGGGGATTTACCTGAATTCAATCTATTGATCTTATCTAAAATTATAAATGTTGAAGAATTTTGAGCCTCTATATATGTAACTACTATCAACATTGATAACTACCCTTCATGGGGATCCCTAGAGACTAGAAACAAATACCTTATTTTAATCAATGCTTAACGCTTGAGGTTGCTCCCTATTGTAGCTCTCATGTCACTACCTTAAATATGCCAACTACTTTCTTTGGATGGTAGCATTCAAGTTGTGCTAATAGGTGGTGTAGCGACCCCGAGATGCACACATCGCTCTTTTTACTCTACTTGCAATGTATTAAAATCCCAAATGAAATGGAAGACAATAAAAAGAATATAACACGAAAATAACAAATATAGATCTCTTTATTTGTATTGAAACCTGGTTACATGGCGGTCCCTCTTATGGATACCCATTTCGATACAATAAGGTTACAAGTAGGTAAAGAGTGCCCCTTTTGAAAATAGGTGGTGCGCTTCCAAAAGCTTCTTGGTTCTGCACACGAAAATGTATGAGGGTTTATAGATGCCTCCTTATCCAGGTCTATTTCCTAGAGGGATCCCTTTTGATCTTGTATTTTTTAGATTTCGTCCGATGAACATGTGGCCCTGTAAGCAATGAAACAACACACGCTTAGATGTCCAAGAATACCTCCCCGAATGAGGTTGTTAGCAATGAATATAACAAATGAAAGCAAATGCAAATTAAAATAATGCTATGAATGATAATGAATGAAATGATGGTATGCTAATGATATGCTAAACAAGATAATTAATATAATGTCTAAAATCCTAAGCTAGGACTACGGGCCACTGTCCAAGACAGCAGCTGCTAAAGCTACTCTCGTCCTATTTTATCCAAAGCTATGGATCAAAGCTTGTATCTGATGTTGAAATAATGGTGGTTGCTATGCTCTCCAATTTATTAGGGCTTCATCGTAAATGTGATCTCCAAGGGAAAATCTCCAAGTCTCGAAAGCTCTCCTCAATGACCTGTCCTAATAAATTTGGGATTACTTAGATTAAATATCGATCTCCGGTGCTCTCAGGATTGCACCTTTTAAAGTGTGAAACCCTAAGTATATGTCCAAGCCCTAGGAATGAATTCCTCATGCGTAGTGATAGTTAGCATGAGAAGATTTTTATCTTTTCTATGTTTAAATACCAGTTAACTAAAGTCTAAATGTAAACTCAAATCTGCCATGTGAACTGGTCGTGAAAGGGAATGCAAAGTTACTCTCGCTCACGTTTATTACATGCAAACTGCCACTTCCACCTATGATTAGGCCTTTTTGTTGATAAAATTGCTTTTATGGTTTAGTCGTTGTCATATGCAGTGACTAATATCTGGTCGATGTCATCTGCAACAGTTAAGGTATGGCTGCTCTGGGTTTGAGCGGCTAAGATTTGATCACTCTAGGCTTGAGCGGCTAGGCTTGCACGGCTTGAAAAGGCCCCAAATAAGTGGTGAGAACCATTATTTATGCTTGGAAAGTCCAAGATTATGTCATATGATCTTATGAATGTGTATATGTGAGTAGCTCCCCTAAGCATGACATATTTTAGGTGTCTATAGATGCCCATTTTTACGACGGATTGTATGGAAAACACAACACTAAGCAAAAACATAGACTGATCTATTTGTAGGGTGTATGGTGATCAATGGTCTGATCAATGTCAAATGGCCCAATCATGAAAGATGGCATGCATCCTTTGAATTATCACCTCAACTTTCGAAGGACTTAGCTCAGTGGCTTGGGCATGTTACATTGCACTTGTTCCTCAAACTCAATCGGGTAGCTTCAGCTGCTACAACAATTTCGACCGATAGGAGAGCTACAATTGAATATGTCATGTCTGCTTATGTTCCTAGCAAACAAGGAAAATTTATGATTGTTGTATGCAATTATTCATAGGATGAACATGATTTTGATGTGATCGAGTTATCTTTTGTTGATTTGATTATGATTATGTTGAAGCTTTGAACTACCTCGTCATACAATGGATTGGTGAATAAATGACAATGAATGAAGCGACAAGTCGCTTGACCAATATGACCAATCTAATTTCTTTCTAGAATTTTTTGCTTTTAATGGGCAATCCCACATCCAAGTGTGATTCCAATTGTTTATGATAATCATCCATCCCTATCTCGAGGAGCGATCCAACTATCAATAGCCTTCTTAGGGAGTTAGGATGAGTGATTCTATTTATGTTCATATTGTATCACTTTGGCTTAATGTTTTTGGTATCATAGGATAATTAGGATGATCCTTTCGCACCTGTGGAGCAGTCCAACCATCTCGGTATTCTTCAATATTGAAGGGTGGCACATCGTAATTTCAAAATGAAATGTTTTTTTCCCAAGTGTCCTTATGGTAACCTACTCATCTCATCAAAGTGCATGGACTATGAATCGTTGCAATCATCGAGTGGATAGAATAAGTAACTAGATATGAGGCCTACTTGAGATTATACTTTTATGTAATTTTTTTTTGTTATTTTGATCATCAAGATGATTTTAATTCATCAAAATGCATTTATTTAATGTTTATTTGTTATCCCCCATGGAAGGAATCTTTTGTTTTCATCTATGGATTAGGACACTATCAGGTCCAACGACCTCTAAGTCTCTACCTATGGTCGATGTCGCCTTGAGCGACCATGAATTTCGGGTCGTTGATGTCAAAAATGACCAAGGCATAATTTGAAAATATAAAAATGCACTTTTAGGGATTTTGACATGTCATTTTCTTTTTTGACAATTCACTTTTCAAAGCTCTGGTGAGACATCGACAATTGCAGTTTTGAAATATACCTGTGTCGAGGATATGGCTCTGCAGGGTGAGGTATCAGCTACTGAAGGAGCATGAGATTCTTGGGTATTCTTTCAAACCCTACCCTCTTTTCCTCTCTTGGGTAAAACTAAACCTCACTAAGTAAATGGTAAATGAAACTCACTAAACCTGTTGGTAATGAACATAATCTGTAGCTACGCTTAGTATAGGTTTTTATGTGGTGGGTTGGCCCCCATTTTTAATGTTTTCATTTTTTTTGGTATTTTATGGCTTAGGGTTCACGGGTTTGCCGTGTCGTATTTTGGTCGCTGTCGCTCAGAGTGGTAAATATTTGGCTATTGTCACTTAGAGTGGCTAGGTTTGAACCCCAACGGTCAAAAATTTGACCATTTGGATTTGGATGATGCTGTCTCCAGCATCCATATTTTGGCTGCTATGGGCGACAACGACTAAATCCCTTAGCTAGTTTTGCAAAGATTTATTATTTTTTGGATTTCTCTGATATAGTTTTTATTTTTTTTGCAATTTTGAACTTATTTTTAGCATGTGTTGCATGCCTAGGTGTATTTATCCCCTCTCTTTGCTTAGAGAGTGTTATATTTTTCATGTTTTATTAGGATCTATGCCTTAGATGCACTGTAGTTATGTTTCATATTTATTTTGCTGGTCCTTACTGCTTGGGCTCGGGACCCAAGGCTCATGAATGACCTATCTTGATAAATTTGAGATTACTTGGATATAATATCAATCTCTGGTGCTCTCAAGCTTGCACCTTTTAAAGTGTGAAACCCTAGGTCTATGTCCAAGCCCTAGAAATGAATTCCTCATACGTAGTGAGAGTTAGCATGAGAAGCTTTTTGTCTTTTCTATGTTTAAATACCAGTTAATTAAATTCTAAATACAAACTCAAGTCTCCCATGTGAACTGGTCATGAAAGGGAATGCAAAGTTACTCTCGCTCACATTTATTGCATACAGACTACCACTTACGCCTATGATTAGGCTTATTTGTCGATAAAATTGCTTTTATGGCTTAGCCGCTGTCGTCTGCAGCAACTAATATCTAACCATTGTCATATACAACGACTAAGGTATAGTCACTCTAGGTTTGAGCGGCTAAGATTTGGTCACTCTAGGCTTGAGTGGCTAGGCTTGGATGGTTTGAAAATGCCCCAAATGAGTGGTGAGAACCACTGTTGATGCTTGGAAAGTCTAATATTATGTCATATGATATTATGAATGTGTCTATGTGAGTAGCTCCCTTAAGAATGACATGTTTAGGTGTCTACAGGTGGCTTGGAGCCCCTCAAAGCCTATCCTTTACTTATCTATCTAGCAAGTTGTGCATCTATAATAAAGTGCCTAGAGGTTACTTGTAAACTCTAATTAGTTGCCACTATCACTTTTTTTGCCTAGAGATTTTCCAAGTTGGACTACCTTTTGATTAGACTATTGATATTTATTGGCTACCTATTTCGTAGAGTGTTGAAGCATTTGTCATGTGTATCAAGTTAGTCTATTAGTATATTTTCTTCATTGAATTTTTCTCCATCACTGATCTTTGATTGTATGGTCCACAAAACTTTTATTCATCATCTTCCATAAAAAATCTTCTAAAACTCTATGATCCATTGATATTTGATTAGACAGTCCACAAAATATTTCTTTGTCAATATTTCATTAGAGCCTCTTGGAAGCATCACCCCTTAAAAAATTTATTTGCCATATCCCCTAAAAAATATCCTAAAACTATATAGGCCATTAATCCTGAATCTAATTGTCCATAAAATATTTGTTTTACCATATTCTATTAGTGTATCTTGAAATGATGTGGGTTATTGATATGTGATCGAATGGTTCAAAGAATTTCTTATTTCTATTCTTTGTCAAATATTTCTTAAAATAATGAAGGTCATTTATCATTATGATTGGATGCTCTATAGAATTGTTGGAGCATCCACCATGATATGGATTCACAGAGATTGAACAATTTTAACAAAATCAACCTAATTAATTTTATTTCAAAGTGGCTATAAATAGCTAGAGTACATATTTAGGATATGGATACTAGGCCTGGACAACTAGAGGCTTGATATTCATCGATAAGCCATGTACAAAATTATAGGCTTAGAATTTATCCATGTGTTTGATTACATGGCTAGCTATAAGGATGGCTACGGATAATCCAAAAAAATATTACAATTAATAATCAAATATGGCCATGCATATTAAAAATGTGGTCTTACATTATATTATGTATTTGGTCCTTATCATTCATTTTTACCATAGAAGCATTAGACTCTGTTAGAGTTAAAGTGCACTATGCCTTCACCTTGACACTTGTTAGTTTCTCTTGACAAGTGTCATGTGTTGAATATAGGCTTATGCCTATATATTGTAACCATTTGTATCAATAAAATTCAATCCCTTCAGTTTAAGTCCAAACATTTGGTATCAGAGCAGGCTTTCCCTACCCTGTGAAAACCCTTAAGGGGGGATTTTCCTCATGGAATGCCTCCTCCTTCCCTCATTTTTTAGTTCCCCCATTTTCCCATTTTTTCATTTTTCCCCATTTTTTTCAAAATAGGGAGTATGCTCTTCATCGTTGATGGATGAATCAGAAACCAGATTTTTGAAAATTAATGGCTGCCCCCATTTTTTTTTTTAGATCCATTGCTGTAGAACAGTTGTTTCCTACAGATGATGGGAATATTCATGATGGGATGCATTTTGTCGTTTGACAGTAAGATGGAATCCACGTTGTGTATCTCTAGAGCCCACATCTGTTTATTGAGTTGCAGCCATAGCAGCATAGGCTTGATGAAGATCAGAAGTTGCTACATATTTGTGCCCTACAAATGCTACCATGTACCCTACAAAGTTTGCCGAGTTGAAGTTGTTGGTATCGAAAGTGTTGTTGTTGTTTAAGACTATTATAAAAAGGCCCATTATGGTTTTTAGCATGCAAGGGGCAGTCAAGACGGAATCATTGCATTTCTCCATTTGTGCAGGGAACCCTTCGAGTATGGTCTTCTACCGCTGCCACACCTTATGTTCACGGACGGGACGACCACATTGAAACCCGTTAAAGAAAAATTCTTGCAAAATTCGTTTACATATGTAGTAAATAATAACAATAATGATAACAATGCCGAGGGATTCCTAGAAGGTTCCAGATACTTAGGGAGGCATGTTAATACTACGGGTATTGCTGAGAGTTTGCAAATTTTGGAGGACCATGCCAGGGTTGTTTTTGGAAACGCTTGCTTCCGTTCTGCTCGACTATGGGGGACTTATGGACCCCCTTGCTAGGGCTTCCTCTGATGATGTGGAGTCTGTTGGTGCTTATGTGGACGATTTGGTAAGAAGACTGATCTCATCCACCTTGGGCCTAAAAATCACGGCCCTCGATGTCCCGGGCGATAGCGCTAACCATGATTCATAGGGCGAGAGCTCCACCTTGGACGAGGATGAACCCATCGCATAATAAAAAAATTTCGAACGTGAAGCCATCCTTCTTTTGCACTAGTGTGTCTGAGCACAGACTGAACACGTTGTTGTCATCGGCCATTGCCTGCAATTCTTGTGTAGAGTTGGAGGGTGCAATTCCTGTGTGAAATTGGACAGTGCATATATTGAGTTGGCATAGAAAGGGTACACAACCCTCACCTTCGATATGAAGGAAGTGGGTAGAACCACAATTTCTCGTGGACTGGTTCGTCTGAGGTCCATGACATCCTTGCTGTCTGTGCTTGGGCTGCTCAAAACATCCCTACACCTCAATTTCTCTTAGTTGGATCTTCGACAGGTGCGCTAATTGCGACGTGGAAAGCTCTGTCGAGCAGCATACAGACCAGTCCATCGAAGATCTCGATGTCGCGAGTCAGATCCGACTGAAGACGGTGATGGAGAGCCCGTCGAGTATTTCTACGCAGATCTGAAATGGCGGGTGGTTCACCAAGCTAACCGAAGTTATGTGATGGTTTCGCCTGCAGATGAAGACATTCAGTTTAGTGGCAGTTGGTGCGTGCAGTGGGGTGAAGACATGCCGTCTTAAATGGGCGACAAGCCCATGAGAAGTGGGCTACACATGCATGATAACATGCATTTCAAATTGACCTCAACTAAAAGATTTTAAATATATTTGTTTTATGGCCCTTAATTATCTTTTATTATTAATTATATATATTTTTGGATTATCCATAGCCATCCTTATAGCTAGCCATGTAATCAGATATATGAAGAATTTATAAGATTATAATTTTGTACATGGATTATCAATGAATATCAGGCCTCCAGTTGCCCAAGATTGGTTTCCATATTCTAAATATATACTCTAGCTATTTATAGCCACTTTGAAATGAAATCAATCAAGTTGATTTTTTAAAATAATTTAGTTTATCTGTGAATCCATATCAGTTTAAAAATATTACAATAAGTAATCAAAGAAAATAAAAGATATCATGCATATCAAAAAGGTGACCTTTCATTACTATTATTATTATTATTGTTGTTTTTGTTGTCGTTGTTCTTGTTGTTGTTATATAATATTATATTTAGTCCTTATCACACTAGTTTCTCAAATTTATAAAATAGTGTGTCATTGATTGAGACAATCCAGTGATGAGTCATGCCCTTGAATTTGTTCAACAATTTTTCCACTTTCTACTATCTTGTTTCCTCCATTGGAGCCACCTTACAAAATTTGACCAAGGCAAAATATTTCTAAGAGTAGTGAAAATCGCTAGAGTACTTATCACGAAAAGTTTCAAGTGTGAAACAAGATGTGCTAGCCTCTTGATCTCATGATTTGAATATAATGGAAGGATTATTATGATAATGGAGTTAAAACAAAGGATTTTTTTCTATCTATGGTAAAAGAAATATCCAAAATATAGTGGAGGTGGTGTTTTTCAAAATAATGAAGAAAAAATTATCCTCACTCAAAATCATATGAAAGTTCAATTAACAATAATGTGAAGGCTATGCCACTTCTTGCGAGAATCAAAATCAAGATTGAAAAGTTATAGAAATATATTTTAATTGAAAGGGACTTATAAGTTATCATTCAAGCTATCAACAAAAATGGATATGGGGATTGAATAAAAAATAACATTATTGTTAATGATTATTGTTGGATTCAAACTCCTGGAAATATAAGCATATCTATAGAGAATGGAATTGGGTGTTAGATAATTTCGTGAATCATGGTATTGATGCTCTTCTTGGTGAAATTCAAATTTTAGGAGGCAATTAACCAAGTGAAATTTTATCTCTTATCAAAAATTATTGTAAGGATATGATTGAGGAAATATAGCATTTTGAGGAATATGAATAATATATTTGATAAGAAAGAAAATGGTGAATATATGATAAAGGACAATTTAGATATTTTTTAATTGACCTCACAACAAATGTAATGCTTTGGTATATTGATGAGAGTGGCCTCTAATAAAAGCCACATCTAGTTTTTAAAAGGATTTGAAGGCAAAGGATTGAAACCAAAAACAAATGCAACTTTTACATCATTAAATCATCTAGACCCCTTTGAAGTTACAAGTGTTGCAAAAATACTCACAAAATTCATCTTCAATTTGAGTGCATTTTTGTATTGAACTCACTTTGAAGTAAATTTATCCCAAGATTAAGTTGGAAACTAGAGGATTAAATCACACCATCTATTATCTCCAATCTTGTTAATAGATTAGTTAATTAATACAAATTAAAAATCTTGGGAGGCTTTAATAAGTGAAAAAGGGTTACACACCTTTTCCACACAATCAAGGGTACTCCTTCATGGCCTTCTTATCCCAGGAGAAGAGAAGCAAGGTGTTTGAAGCATAATTTAGATTTATAGCAATTTGGCTCATTATTAACCTAAGTGTTTTGGAACAAAAATTTGGAATAAATGGCTTTTCGGGAAATTGAAAATTGTTTATGTTGTTTAAGAAGGAAAATATGCTCACCCTATTCTTGAGAAGGATTTACAAGAAAAAATATATCTTGAAGATTATTTCCTAGATTTTGAAAAAATATTTATATGTATGAACCTACAACCTTCAAATATTAATTTTTTTAACTATTTGATATTTCACATAGTTGCAAGAATGAGAAATATGATAATAACCATAATGAAAAATATCAAAAATATCAAACTGTAGCGTGGGTGAGTATGTGAGGAGGTGGGTGTGTGTTCATAAAAAAATTATATATCAAAAATAATAATAATTACTATTATATACAAATTATTTTCAATATTCATTAAATATTAATAAAATCCAAGAAAAATATAAATTAACCTTATTAATTGTTTTTATTGAAATATTTCTAAACTCGTCTAAAAGTAAGTTTGTGCAACTTGAGTGAGTTTAATGGTAGGGAACTTCTAATTGGAGGTTCAATATTTAAATCGAATGGTGATAGAATTGTATATCATAATTTCCTTAAATAAACATATATTAATAAATAACATCCTTTATAAAACTCCTTTTTTATATATCTATGATTTTTTAAATGTTAAACACTACTTTATTTTTTATTTTTTAAATTTAAAATAAAATATTTCATTTTCAAAATTAAAAGCTAAATATAGTTTATCTATGTTTAGTAAGATGCTTCCAATTTTTTGAAGTGTTGAAACATAGTTAATGACCTCAATAAATGTTCGGGGCAGTGAAATTTAAACTAGTGAACATCTCTCACCATCTTCTACCTTGTGCCATGTGACATCTAGCTGATAAGATTGATGCTTTCTGGTTTTCCTTTGGCCTTTGATATTTCACATGTGAGGATTTGTTAAGCAAATATAGAATCTAATGTCTAGAAGCAGTCTCTTCTGTTTCTTAAGTGAATATAGAAACAAATGCCTAGAAGCAGTCTCTTTTGTTTGTTACGTGACATTGGCATTAATACGTATAAGTTTCCTACCAGTGAATCTGCATACAAATATTTACTACAATCTCTAATCTCTGGTATAGTTTTTTTTTTTTTTTTTTGGTAAGTAAGAGAATATTTATGATTAACACCGGGTTTTAACTGGTTGACCCAAAACCATTTTACAAAATAGGGTCCACTGACCAACTGGACAAAGGCCAAGCCCTAAAAGTTTAAACTGACAACAAAAAGGGCCAAGACCTACTCTTCCAACAGAATACAGCCAAACTAAACTATGGAAGCCTAATATTATGGCCATCAGAAAAGAAAGACGCAAAATAGAACTAACAAAGACAAAATCCACTTTGAGCCTTCCAATCTAAAATTTTTCATTATCTATCACCATTGAGACTGCATGAGGAAGATTTTCAGTCCACGTGATCAAATTTGCTGCTACAATGCCTTCATTTGCCAGCCTATCAGCTGCCATGTTTGCTTCCCGGAAGGTATGCAAAATTATGGCCTCAGGTCGATCATGAATTAGAGCCTTTGCTTCGTGGATGTAGTCATCAAATCTCCAAGGAGCTTTCTTAGTGTTCTTTAGAAGATTTATAATAATAAGAGAATCACCTTCCACCAACAGTTTCCCTGGATAATTCTCTGCCACCTTGAGGCTCCTCCAAAGCGCCTCGCTTCAGCCACATTGTTAGTTTGAGCTCCAAGATGTTCAACAAAAGCTACAAGCACCTCACCCTTGTGGTCTCTAAGTAAGCCACCAGCCCGACATCACCGGGTTGCCCCTAGATGCCCCATCAAAATTTAACTTAATCCACCCTAGGGGGGGTGGGGTCCATGTGATCATGGTTCTAGGACAGACTTGAGGATGATTGAGGCCATCCGTGAGAGGTAAGTTTAATGACTGGACTAATGAAGCTTCAAAAGGATTTGGAGGTCTAGATGCTGCAGGCACTAAACAAGCATTCTCATTAGCATATACTAAAATTTTTGACAGGATAGAGGATGACTGAGAAACCTTATCCAAGAAGGCCCGACGATTCCTTTCCAACCATATCTGCCACAAGTAGTGATGAAGGTAGATCTTCCACATATACCTAAGACGCCTATTCAAAAAGGGAGAAGGCCACTGGACAAATAAGTCAAAAATGGACTGAGGATGGACCCAATAAATATGAAACACTTGTAACAGACCTAACAAGATTGAGACAGAAAAATTACAATACAAAACAAATGATCAATACACTCCCACTCAGACATACAAAGATAACACCTATTAACAACAATCACACCTCTTTTTATTAAGTTATCCATGGTGAGGATCTTATTTTGGATGGCCAACCATGCAAAAAACCCAACCTTCGGAACAATGCTTTTGGGCCAAACTTCCAAGTGAGGGAAAGTAGGTTCATCATTATCAATAAGCATCAGATAAGCAGTCTTGACAGAAAATTCCCCATTGTCTGAAGCTTCCCAGATAAGCTGGTCCTCAAGAATGCCAGACGGGAGTAAAGACTGTCTTAATTCATTCTCCAGTAACATAGGTAGTTATGGGAGAATTTTGGTTTTTGGATTAGCATTTGAAGACTAAGAAAGAGGAGAAAACTAGTTCATAGGAGAATTTGGGTTTTTGGATTATTACTTGAAGACTACAATGTGGAGAAAACCAGTTGAATTTTCTCTTATGAGTTTGATGTGCTTTAGACCTATATGAAAGTAAATTTCTTTTGCAAATATGTAATAAATTCGGCCTCGTTTCTAGAGGATTACAGGAAGGTGCAAATCTATTAGAAAGCTGAAATCCGTGCAGGAGTGAACCCTCTTTCAAATCCCCTACGCGCCTTTTACACGCTGAAACTATCGTGGAACATGCTGAAATGATAGTGAAATAAGTAAAGGCATCTGCAACAGATTTCAAAAGTGTTTCGAAACAGAAAACCCATTGGCAACGGCCGTTTTCGTTGTCGATATGTTGCAAGGTGAGAAAGACGCGAAACAGGCCATTGATGTCCTGTTTGTTGCAACAAGTCTCTATTTCAATGAAAAGGCAAAGTATGGTGAGCAGCACAATTTTGTATCGACATGGTGCATGCCACCTTATGAGATTCAACTCATTGGTTTTTAAAATGTTTATACCTACCTTTTTCACTCTGTTTTTGTCACATTTTACGGAGACCGCACAAAAACAGGGGAAAAACGGAGGTCTCTGATGAACCTCATCTTGAAATTTCATCTAATATGGAGTAGAGCTTTGTTTACAATTTTTTACTTCCCATACAAGAAAAGGAGCAGATACAGATGATTTATTCAATGAATTCACACATGTAATCAACAATAGTAGAAAAATTTATTTTAAAAGAATATGACAGTAAATGTAGAAGTATTTATTTATTTATTTTCTCTCTTCCCTCTGTTTCATTGTAGTTTTTCCGTTTTTAGAGTCCAGAGAGTCAAACGTTTGTTACATAAGTTGTGACAATGATTTAATTTAGTGCTTAGAAAACCATGGAAAATTCATGGATGAAGTTAATTGTTGCCCTTCTAAAACCAAAGATGAATATACATGAAATTGTTTTCGCTCTATTCAAGTAACTCAAGCTATAATAAAAATTAAAATAAACCAAGTCAATGATCTTGAATAGAAATAATGAATGAAATATCAACAGTAGTTTTACTTATGCGTGACGTATAATAAACCAACTCAATGATCTTGAATGGAAATAATAAATGAAATATCAACAATCACTTTATTTATGCAGTGATGTCTGTATGAAGTTGAGGTAGCTTAAAGTTCTACCTCATAAATATAGACATACATAGAATGATATGGGCCAATAACATGTATGTACGCTGCCAATCAAATGATAGAACACCTTAAAGTTTTGAAGCCAATACTACTCTTACTTGCTAGTGTTCATGTAAGTTAATAAATGGGTTGAATCTTAACTGAGTCTAAAAGAATTCCTGCTTTCCAGTTCTGGCCGTTACATTCTTTCATGCAAAACTTCACAGAATTTTGACAACTGTAGTCATTTTCGTTTACAGATATTTGGCCTCCGCAAACTTTTATCCAAGAGTTCGGTAAAGCTGTGTAAGAAGCTTTCGGGAGTCGTTTTTTATTGGCATATGACTGTTGAAAAGGTCTTGAGATATATTGCCAGACTTTCGAAGGTTGGGATACTTGGCTATTGGAGACAGGCCTATTCACATCCGACAAATACAGAGCACATATCGTTGCTTTATCTCCCATTTCAATTTCAAATTCCACAGGATTGTTATCCCATCCAGAAGCTCTGTGGAGATTCAGTATGAAATAAACCTTACAGGATCTAGCAGGATACAAATACTTGCAGTTGAATTCACCTCGTACTTCAAACCAGGACACTCCATTTAGTTCAGCTACTTCCCCAAAACTGCAGTCAAAAGTGGAAACAGTCCCATTAGTTTATCTTAATATTGTTATGAACAAGATAAATTGTTGAAAGAAGTCAGCAGCAATCCATTGACTTACTTGAAGCCACTTCGGTTATACCACTGCCAGTACCGCCGTTTATTTCCCATTAAAGTTATAGTTAAAGCTTTTGCAGACAACATAATGTATACATCATTGGTGCGTGGGTCTACTTCGATCTTCTGCATACATAAAAAAAAACACGTCGTCATTACTGCACCTAAACAATCTCTTGAGATTTAAAATTTTTAAAGATATTATAAAAATTTCTGAATGATAATCTCTGAGCTAGCCAAGTCCAACTATAAAATCAGGTAAATAACCCAAAGTGATTGAAAGTACAGATCCCCAAATGCAATACATTATACCCTCGAACACAATTTTTACGGTTGTTTAGTATATTGGTTTTTTATATATAAAAGAGTGTTAATATTTGGTAATGTGGGGTTCAAATTATAGATATTGTTTTTTACAAATAACTCAAGATTTGTGTTGTCATCCTTAACCTAACTTTCATTAAAAGAATTCCGAATAAAAAGTTTAAACCTAAGACTAACATTTATGAAGTTTAACTTAAAAATGCTATCCTTATAAACCTAAAGAGTTTAATAATAAAATATAACGTAGACCAGCTAGTATAAAGGATTCCACCGGAGGTGTCCTCTCCCAGCGATAAACTAGTGACCACACTTGGACTGAGCTTCCCGTGAGTTACTGAAGATACACGTTAAGGTTAGGACCACCATGTCCAGATTTATAGCTGTAGACGTCTCTTCAGGTAACACCACTTTAGGAATAGGCATTCTCTGGGCAGTGGCAGTCACTATTTTGATTTAAAATATCAACAGTTAGATTTTAATTTTAAACTTATTAAATAAATTAAAATTAAATATAATTTTAATTTTTTCAATTAAAATTTATAATTTTAAAATTAAAAAATTTAAATTTTTATTAAAATTGAACCTGTCCGAAACATTGCCCTGAGAGTACCGCTTGGTCCCTGTTCCTTTGATACTCCAATAAGATTTATTTTGTCCGTGATGAATTGTCTTTAAATATTTAAGCATATTATAAAAGGTAAATAAAAATAAAAATAGAATCGCGGTTATTATGAAATCTTTTTAAATAATAATTTGGATGCTTGGTCACATCCCTGCGCTGGTTCACTCAACAAAAACATACTTAACCCGCTTACGATGGCTCAACTCAACAGTGGACTGGAAATCACGTGTTACTTAAACCCAACTAATGCATGAAAGATTCGATAGGTAAAGTGCATTCACAATAATTAAACCAAATAAATTTTGGGAAGGTGTACAAGTGGTGGGCATGTGGCATACTCCATGAAAAATTCGATAGGTAAAGTGCATTTACAACAATGAAACCAAATAAATTTTGCGAAGATTCGAAAAGTAAAGTGCATTTACAACAATGAAACCAAATAAATTTTGCGAAGGTGTACAAGTGGTGGGCATGTGGCATACTCCAATAAAATGAAATGTGTTGGAACCTTCTGAAAAGTGGTTTTGAGTATCACAGCACTTTATATTTAGTTTATTTTCCTTTCTATTTTTTGGGTTATCATATTTATCTTAAATTTAATATTAAAAAGAAATTTAAAAATTTGTATTAGATTTTTATACAATATCCAAAGGGAGATAACAATCACGAGATGCAAAATAATATGAAAGAAATTAAATATGCTAGATGAATGAGATATGCAATAAACATAAATGATATATAAATGAATACAATGTAGCTATGGAGGAAATGTACACTCCATCAATAAATCTACTGGACTACATTGCACCCATCATCAATGTATGGTGATCCACATGGAACTATACTACCGACTAAGATACCTAAGCTACTGTGTCACCGACTCTCCCTTATTCTCTATCTAACAATGAGACCTTCCTTATATAGGCAAAATAGGTTACTTGACCAACACTCTATCTAGATGTACAAGTGACACCTTGCACATTTACAACTTGCACATTGACACTTGTGCATTTATTACATTGCATGAAGTAACTAGATAAATTCCCCCTTAAGTAATCTAATGTCCTAAGTATGTACCTTTGAAGATACATTTACATAACCCAAATGATGGAATATAATCTATTTCTAACACCCCTTGTATTACATTATTTGGGTATTGAAGAGTTTTAGTCTTAAATATGGATCTTCATCTTCTTCTTGAGCTTCATATTCTTCCTCTGCATTCTTTGTAACATGTTCAAGTAAATAGTCAATATTTTTGTAATATGTTACATTTGTTGATAGAGCTTTCACTTCATAATCCTTTGAAGGTTCTTCTAACTCTTCAATTTCTTCTATCCTCTGAACTAGGTGACCTCTCTGATTTATCTTCTGATATTCTAGTTGAGGATAATTTGTTGATTACTAAAATTATTGCTGATGAGGATTCCTTTGGTATTGTTGTGGTCAAAATTGATTCCCATTATTCATTTGATTTCCTTGGTTCCTATTTTTGGAATTGTATCTGAAATAGCTGGTACTATGGCCTTTCTTTCTACATATATGACAATACCATGCTTTTCGTCCTCTTGTTGATGTAGTAAAATTTCCATGTGGATTATCTTTTTATGCCAATGCAATGTTAGTCATCTCATCTTTCAAGGTGTTTCTACTTCATATTCTTGAAGTATATTGACTAGGTCATCAAAAGACGTATCTTTACTTAATATATGTAAATATGTGACCAAATTCTTATAATTTTCTAGAAGTGCTCTCATGGTTACTTGAGTAAGAAGTTCATCCTTGAATATTTCTCCTAAGGTAGACAATTTTCCTTTAATATCTGCTACCTTCCTTAGGAACAATTCTATGCTTTCTCCACTATTCATTTTCAATGAGTGAAGTTAAGTTTGGAGATGAAGAATAGTTACCTTATTCTTTCCTTCAAATATTTTCTCTAGGCTTGTCCATGCATCTCAAGATATTTTAGCTTAATTTATATAAGGTTGAATCTCATCAATGATAGCAAATGTTATTATCATAAGGGCTTTTGAATCATTTTATTCAAAATTTAGGATTTCAGTTTCACTTGTGGTAGGCCTTTGTGTTTTTCCTTTTACAACATCCCAAAGTTTTTCATACACTAAGATTGCTTTCACTTTATTTTTCCAAGAGAAATAATTAGTACCCTTGAGTAGTTGAGATTTTGATAGGAAGAATTTGTTAGATGTCATTTAGATCTTCCTAATATCAAACCTTAGATTTGTAGGCTGCCTTAAATCTCCCTAGTGATTTTGGAATATGATATAGTGCTTTTGTAAAAATAAAGTTCAATTTTATGATTGATTTTGTACATTCAAAAATCAAAATTTCTAACACCTTATTTCTCCTAATTGAACTAAGCACTTTTCCAATTTTGAAGAGGTTTTAATGTTGGAATCCTTTTGTCCCTTTTGAGAAATTTAGAGACAAGAAAAATATAAATTTCTAACTTTAACAATAAGTATTTAATAACCTCTTTTTATAACCCTTAGGTTTTAATTTCTAATTTCCAAAGACCTAGTTTGACGTTGTAACCCTTATCACTCCCAAATTTGGGAATTAGAAAATCAATAATATTTACAAAATATCAAAGAAATTAATCCAAGTTGAATTCCTTATTTATCCTAGGTTGAGATGCAAATATTATTTTAATTTGGCAACTTATCCCTTATAGCTTTTCTTTCATTAAACAAGATTTTATACCTTAGTTTATAACCCTTATATCTCCAAAGTTGAAAGCAGTAATAAAGTGGGATTTCACCCTTACCTTTGTTATGCTAGTCTCCCCACTCTTTAGTGCTCCCTTTGGCTTTATATAACAACAATGATAAGGTTCCCTTGGATTCTAGAATCAATGGAGATGCTCGTCTTTAATGCTAGGATGTATACACTACTGAATTTGAAATATTTGACCTTCAAATACCTGGAGACTTAAATGCTCCTTCTACCTTCCTTCCACATTGTGCTTGACTTTCTTTGATTGTATTTCACTCTCTCTCTACCTTGCTGTGATATTTGGACTTCGAGAAACTCAAGCTTTATGACACATATCATGTCCGTTACATATGTGTGCTCCTTCTTCGTAACTCTTTCTTGTTCAACATTGTTGGTCAATTTGTAATGCCTACTCATTCATGTGGGACTTGAGCAGAATAACAAGCATCACCACATATGCTAGTGCATTGAGAGACGAAGCTTCTAGTAATGTATGCTTGAGTGAGGTTCTTTGAAACATATATTTGAGAATTTAAGAGATGACGTTCTTGTAATGCATGTTCTTTAGAATATTGATGCCAAGTGGCATTCACGCTCTTTGCATGTAGACCTTCACTGTAACACCTTCCAAGGAGATTATTATAACTTCTTAGGTCCTTTAGTCTACCATTCCTTTGATTTTCTATGTTTCTTGAGTAGCAAGCAACCTTGTTTTCTGCAGGTGGATTGATGAGGTGCTATGGAGATTGAATAGAAATTTTGATGCTTCATTTGGTGGACAATTTTCACCAAGTTTTGAATGTAGCTCCTTTGTTATTTATCTTCTATACCTCCAATGTATTAAAACATGTTCATCTTTGTAGTGTAGATGTTTTTTGTTTCTCTTTGGTAGAAGTAGATACCTTTTAGATGTTGTCTATCTTGCATTGTTGTCCATATTATGTTGGTAGGAGTAGACACCTTCTTTTGCAGTGTAGATGTTGTTCGTCCCACGTTGTTATCCATCTCATGTTGCTATCCATATCTCATGTTGTTGTCCCTGTCCATATCACATTGTTGTACATTGGTAGATGTGCACTCTTTTCTCTACGTAGATGTAGCTTTGATGATGGCCTCTTGTGGGATTTTTTTTGCAGGTTCGTCCATCCAAGATGAGCCCTTCAAGTGGCTCCTATTGCTTGGGAAGAAGAGTGCTTTCATTTGGCCTTTCTTGGATGCTTTCCCTATTGATATTGTGCCCTTTGGAGACACATCCAAATTTGCTCTTGGGCTATAAAAAACCATATTAAAAATGGTGCAATGAAATGTACTATAGATTGTACATTAACCTCCTTCTTTTGCACTCTTATTTCAGATCTGAAATTCTGGTTTCATGGCAGATTTTTCTTCCTACAATACAAGGGTTTTGAGGTTGTCTTTTATGAGTAGACACCTTCCCCCTTTTTTCTTGGACACTTTTATAATAAATCCAAGCTTAGATAATAGTAGATAGAAGCTTTTTAGTTTATGCAATTTTCTGCATTTTCTTTTCTTGCATCCAATCTTGTAATGCTTTGGATTTGAGACTCACCAAGTCTCAATCTTGTAGCTTCTATTTCTATTTTTGGTTAGTTGTGTTCTTCTCCAATTTTTGGAGGATTCTAACCTTTTTGGGTGGCTTATTTTTGCCACTATGAGTTGCATATTTTTGTGCTTCAATAGTGTCTTTAGACACTTGATACAAATCAGATTTTGTGCCCTTCAAGAACACAAAAAACTAATTTCTTTTGAGAGTAGTATAATAGTGCAAAATAAATCTAATAGACCTTATTTTTAATGCACTAATAATTTCACCTTATCACTCCAATTAAATCTCAAGATAATGCACTTTAATCAATCTATTGCAACTAATCAAGAATAACCTAAAATGAATCTTTAAAAGTTATTCTGCAAATTCACTACAACTAATATTGTAGGACTTAGTCTTCTTTTCTATTTCCAAAGTAGATGATAGGTAGTTGATAAATATAATTCTGAAATCTAATCAAATCCTAATTAATGTGTAAATGAACCTTAAAAATAACCTTTTCCTATTTGCACTTTTGAAGATTGAAATCTACTTTTCTTTATGCAACTTTAATCTAGATAAGGTGCTCTAATGAATCTGATAAGAAGTCTAATTAATGAGTTAGTTAGCACCAGTAGTTGCATACCTTTTTGTAATCTTTTGTAGCTCATTTTTTTGCTTCTGTAGAGGATGTGGATCTTGGTGTCTAAGATCACCAAGTTGTTACTTTGAGTAGGGTTTTGCAACTCTTTGTAGACTATTTTTGAATAGCTCCTTCTTCACCAAATGATGGTCTCGAACTTTCTTTTACGAGCCTAGTATTTGGTGGCTTGTTCTCCTATTGTAATATTCTTCTTCTATTATAGATTTGGAGAAGTCTCTATCTCTAAAGTAGTGCCTTCTTTCTGTGAGAGGCAATCTTCAAATCTCCTAGATTTGATGAGCTTCTCCTATTTCCAAGTCTTCTTGTCGAATTCTAACTTCAAGAAGGATCTTCCTCTCAATATTTTGAATGTCTTGAGGTCTTTCACTGGATTCTTCTTCTGCAATTTGGCACTCCTTGCCAAATTCTCCTTCTCTTGGGCTTGTTGTTAGATGGCAACAATTGTCCCAAGTCCTTCACTATCAGGGGCTTCTCCTTGGTAGTGGATTTCTCCAGTGAGATCTTCTTTGATGATTTCTTCAGTAAGGCTTTCCTAACCTTTTTCTAGATGCTCGATGAGACCTTCCCAAGGTATTTGATCTTGTAACTTCTACTGGTCTTCACTTGAGACCTCTTCAACCTTCTACTCCTAGAAGTTTTGGTGATGTGATCTGCTCCTGGATCTTTGATTCTGCTACTTCTAGATTCGAGTAGGACTCTCCTAGTCCTTATTCCAAGTCTGGAAGTCCTTCAATGAGATATTCTCCTGATCTCCTTTGCTTTAGGTGTTGAATTGATTCTAAAGAAGATATCCTTCCTAAATTTCTTGTAGGAAGTTTTCCAACTCACTGAATCTTCTTTCCCTGCAACAAAAATGGTTAATACCAAAATCTTAATCTACTTATGAATCAAATTTTCCTTTTGAATTCTTCTTTAGGATCAAGGCTATTGTGGCCTATTTTAGTATCAAGGCTCTTGTGGCCTTTTCAATATCAAGACTTCTGTGGCTTCTACTTCAAGGCTGCTATGGCATTTTTTGTATCAAGGCTTCTATGGCCTTTTTAGTATCACGACTTCATGGATTATGATTTAAGGCTTCTATGGCCTTTTCTTCAAGGCTACTATGGCTTTTTTGCATCAAGGCTTTTATGGCCTATTCTTCAATCTGCAATGGAGATCTTTAGTCTTCTAGCTTCACCACACTTTTTCTTCAAAAGTCTTCTTTCATAGTGTTCTTCTCCTACACAAGGAACTAATCTCTACACTATGAGGGCATTATGACCTTCAGGTAATGAAGTTGGAGTCTCCTATATTTCTATCATAGGAGGAGTACCAATCCTCTGAGAATTAATTATCTGCAACAAAATAAACTTTGGGAAATAATTAGAAAATTCTAGATATCTTGGATCTTCACTAGATGATCTATCAATCTAGTGGATTGAATGATGAGTCCTGGTCTTCACGAGTTTTCCTATAACTCTGTGGAAAGACTCTAGTCAAATGCAATCTCAATATTTTTTGGGACTGAGATATCTTTCAATCCTCACTTGTGACTCTCCCTAATTCTATCACCTAGATTATTCATGAGATATTTTGATAGTGATTGGTCCAATGGCACGTGAGGTTGATAAAATACTCAGGATCAATAATGATGGTGATTTTCTTGTAGACCTATATAGACTAGATCTACTGCATCTTTGATACCACTGTTAGCTTTTGATACAATATCCAAAGGGAGATAACAATCATGAGATGTAGAATAATATGAAAGAAAGTAAATATTTTAAATGACTGAGATATGCAATAAACATAAATGATATATAAATGAATACAATGTAGCTATGGATGAAATGAACACTCCATCAATAAATCTATTGGACTACATTGCACCCATCACCAATGGATGGTGATCCACACAAAATTATCATACCTACTAAGATCCCTAAGCTACTGTGTCACCGAATCTCTCCTTGTTTTTCTATCTAACAATGAGGCCTTCCTTATATAGGTAAAATAGGATACTTGGTCAACACTCTATCTAGCTATACAAGTGACACCTTGCACATTTACAACTTGCACATTGACACTTGTGCATTTATTACATTGCATGAAGTAACTAGATAAATTTCCCCTAAAGTAATCTAATGTCCTAAGTATGTACCTTGGAAGATACATTTACATAACCCAAATGATGGAATATAATCTATTTCTAACACGATCGACATGTTTATGCTTAAAAAAACTCTTAAACTTGTCAATAAAAAAAAAAAACATTTGATCGAAGTGTCTCTCAACTCAGCTTCACTTCTACTATATGCAAAAATAGCAACATGATACTAGGTTATGGGCTATGGGAATTTATTAATTTTTATTGAAGTGTTATGATCTTATTAAAAAAATAAAAATTCATTATTAAAAATATGTAGTATAAAAGCATACCTTAAAATCCTACATTTTTTATTATTTGAAATAAATTATTATTAAATTTCATTTATAATATAAAGACTTGAACACAAACCTTTTGAATGGAAGGCACCGAAACCTAAAATCATGGGCACTTTATAGAATTGATACTGCTTAAAAAAAAATTACCAGAGGTTTCCTTAACAGATAATGCTATCATCACTTCACAAACATTTATTTTTTTCTAAATTTTCTATTTGCTTTCTTGGAGTTGTCTTTGGCTTGTTTCCAGTTTCAAGTGAAGTGAATACGGGTATAATATATGTCTTACTTTTTGACCTATTTTATGCAAGAATATGTGCTTCACATGAAACACTAAATTTCATTTACCATTTTTAAATTTTACTACTTCATTGTCATTTAATCCAACTGCATTTCTTATTATGTCCTCTGTGGTATCTACCCTTACATCTAATGCAGTACTTTATTTTTTCGATTCAAGACCTTATCTTGTAATTATAAATTGTTACTTATAAAATGGCTTGCAAGTATGCGGGGCTTGTTGATGTTGCTAAAACTTTTCTACCATATCACTTATCAATTCTACACAGTGGATTGTTTAAGATCAAGTCACCTCATAGTTAGTGTTTCAACCATAATTTTTGTGTCTTTCAGTTGTGTTTTATTCATTTTATGGTCTTACATATGATTTTTAGTGTGCATAATTTAGTTATAACTTCTATCTGATAATCCTATCCTTGTTGATTTCAAGCATTTAAATATAAAATTATACTTTCAAATGTAGTTTTGGTATTTCTTTAAACTTTTAATAATAATTTAAAAATTGGGTTATTTATACATCATAGTTAATTATCTCTATTATACTAAGTTTTATTATTAATACAAATTTTCAAATTGTCAAACAATATCCTTTAAATCGTTGACTTTTGAGTTTTCTTAGTTGTTTTAACAAATATCCTTTAGATCATTGACTTTTGAGTTTTTTTTATTAGGGTGGAAGAAGGGGATTTGAAAAGAGTCCCAAACCTTTTACAAAAAAGCAACTAATAATCTCAAAATTGAGACATCACAAACAAGACAACCCATAAAAATAAAACATTCCAAAGTGCAACAATCCACAAAGTGAAATGGTCTCCCATGACCAAATCGAATAGGAACCCAAAAGAGCAAAACACCCATAAGCAACTAGATTAAAATACCATAACACCATAGGGGATTTGTTCTTAGACTCAACATGGCCTACATTATCATTTGTTTCCTCCTACCTTAAGAACCTTTTTACTTCCCCCATCCAAGGCTATTACTATTTTAATTACATTGGCAATATCCATATCTATATATTTTTATCTAATTTTCTGATTGGAAGGTATCCCTTGAGATTTAACAATACCCACATCAATTCCTAATTTCTTTTGATTTCTAGTTTTTTACTTTTGGGTATCTTCGGCTAAATTTCCTGGGTTCTTTTTCATTTGATCTACCAACTTTTTCAAAACTTGTTGGTCCTGCTCATCTTCACCTTCCTCAATTTCTAACTAAATATTTGTCTCATATACCTTTTTCAAAATGCCATTACATTCATATCCTAAAGTAGTCTCTTGAAGCATATCAAAGGGATTTGGAGAAAGAATAGTATTCATTTGTGAGGAGGGTAAAGTACCACATACCTTCATCTTATTTGTCATAACTTGACTCTCAAAGGAATAATTATTTTGCATATCAGCTTTACTTACTCCATTTTCAGTTATCTTAGCTTCCAAGATATCTTCCTTTCTGGAATCCTCTAAGGGTGAGGTCTTTAGATTTTTACTCTCAGGATTTTTAGCTTCTAAGATACATTTCTTCCTGGAAACCTCTTCTTCAATTTGCTTTTATTATCAAAATTTATGACCTTGTAAAGGAAGGTTCTAGTTTGGGGATTCCTGAGACAAGTGCCCTAATTTCTTATAAACCCCACATTTAACAAGGGGATTCTCATATTCTAGAGGTTGATTATAAAAACCCAATCTCAAAATCAATCGAATCAAATATGGTAAATTTCCCCTAGATCCACATTAGCACATATCCTAGCATAGACAAGGTAAGATTTGGACTTGGTAGTCAAATCCATAGTAATAAGATGGTCCACTTCCCTAGAAATACCAAAAAAAACCTCTTCATTTTAATAATAAAAGGGAATATTTGGTAATATCACCCAAACTAGAGCCTACAAAAACATTTGGGTATTCGAATTGAAATCAGGTCCTCATCTCCTCAAGAAAAGGCCATGCCTTCCAAAGAACTAGGGATCCCCAATAAAATTCTCTCTAAACCAGAAAAATAATTCAACTTCAACATAAAAAAAACCCTAGGGAGGGCAACAATCTCCATATGATCATTCAACCTCCACTTAGCAAGAGCCCATTTTATAACCACATCTAGGTTAGGTCTAACCCCATAAATCTACCTACCAAGTGATGGGAACCTTTTTCAATGGCCATATTAACCAAGTTATCTAGAATAAAAAGTTGACCATTTTCTAGAAGGAGATCAAACTTGATCTTTGGGGACTTAGGCTTTCCCAGCACAACTTGAGACCAAGATCGTTTCCCTTATATTTTCTTCCAAAAACAACAACATCCTGAAGAATATTTACACTATCTAAATCTACCTCACCATTCTCGACACCATCGAGACCGCACTTTATACCAGTCCCAGTATCACTACCAAACCCGTTTCCATTGGATTTGTAAAAAAATAGTCTCACCTAATTTTTATCCACTACATAGTGCAATAACTCATCATGCACTTTTTTCTCTAGATTACTCAAGTCCTCCATAAATAATTGCATCAATTGCTTCAACATCACTAGTAGCATACCATATGACAATATGTGATCAATGAAAGCCTTAGCATTTTGAACTTGATTACTGGATAGAATGGATGTGACTATGAGTTTGTATTGTTTTATTTTATACTTCTGATTAGTAATGGTTACCGCTAATTGTAGAGTGTTCACAAATTCACTTGTCATTTCCTTAGTCCATCATTTCCATCCTTCATGAAAACCCTTTTTGAGTTTTTTAAGTTGTTTTAATTGGAGTAGATCAATCCCATCAAATAGAGATATGCACCACATATAATGCATTTCCCTCATTGAATTATTGTACTAAGGACATACTTGGTTTTATTTGAAGCCCCTCTGAGAGTTCATCTACTTCCCTATTTAGTTCTCTATAAATATGCCAAAAAATAAAAGCTTCATTTCGATCCACAAATTTTATTTAAGAGGAGATGGGTTTTAGAAGCATGTTTTCCATCCTGGAAACACCAAATGCCCAATTTATTACCACTTGTGAGTCTTTGTAAATTTGGATATTTTAAATTCCTTTTGATTCTTCCAATTGAACGAATAATTTGAGTGTCATAATTCTAATATAATTGTTGGAACCTTATTCCAATCTAGCCTTGAATTTGAAATCATGTGTCAAAAATATATAGTAATCATCCTACTACACAAAATCCAAAGACCGCCTATATAGCATCATAAAAAATACCCCATGCCCTTGTTTTATCAATATTTAGAGGGACGATTTGTTTAATTACCTTTGTTGTTGCTAAAACCTTATAGTTATTGAAACTTTTGATGATTTGTGAGGAGACCTACCAAGTAGGCTTCTCTTGATCCTAAAATATTTGTGTTCCTAGATAACCATACCCCCCATGACACAAATAACAAAACTATAAAACCTTTGTATAGCCTATTTTCAAACCAAAATTCTAAGCACTCTCCTAAAGAATCCTCTTATCATCCTATAAGAAGCTTTAACTACACTATAACCTCCCTCTAAACCTGCCTAGTAAAGGAGTATGCTACTAGTAAATGATCAATTATTTCATTGTCTAACTTAAATAAATGACACCTCTCTAGACCATTTTAACTCCTATTCTATAATACCTCCCATGTTAGAACCTTATTTTATATGGCAAGTCACAAGAGCAATATTATCTTCAATGTGAATTTCTACTTCTAGAGTAACTTCTACAACCATGTTGGATTATCATTTCTACATTTCAATAAATTCTTATACCCAAATTTGGAGGGTACTCCCCCATAGCTTCGTTATTTGTTTAGACCAATTGATCAGTTTCCTCTTGTAGCTTGATATATCCAAATTTAAGTCTCCCCACATATTCTTCCCACTAGTGTGCCTCCTGGTCCTGAAGCCCTAATACTGATACTTCCTTCCATTATTATCTCCAAAATGTATATTATTTTAGGTTAGCTACTTGGGTGATAGTTTGAATGCCCTCAACTCATAGGGTTTGAATCATATTATTTGATATTTTGTGCATACCATCACAACCAATCCAAGGATCAAAGTCTAGTCCTATTCTTAAATCACCCTCTATTTTCTAGACAATCCAATCACCTACAATATAAAAGGCCTAAATCATTGACTTCCAATAGATTAAAATATTATGGGTTTATTTCACTAGGGACCTTATCCACTCCTTGACTGTTAGTAGTTCTAAATACTTTTCCTCTATGATATTATTCCATAAGCCTCCCTTTGATATTATATTCCAAACACACTTGGTTTCCAAAGCCTTGCTAAATAGGAATATGTTCTTAAGTCTTCATTCTCCATTTTACTTAGGCTTGGCTAAGGTTTGTCATTTAACTAGAAGAATACCTTCCCATTTCCTTTTTTCTAACCATAAAAACTTATAGATTAACTATGTAATTTTGTTCAAAACTCCTTTTGGTATATGAGTCAAATATTGTTAGTATACTAATATCACCTTTAGCACAAAATTGACCAAATTGAATTTCCCCCACAAAGAGAGTCATGTTTTGCACCATATATTAATTCTTCCTTCCACCTTATTTATCAATCAATTATAGTATTGTTTAGCCTAGTCATTGGGTTTCAAAAAGAACCCTAGATATTTAAACCCCTCTTGAAGATCAAATTTATTAAAGAGAAAATTTGACCTATTAATATGTTGTGATATTGATCCACATAGTTAAAATATATGCTCGACTTCTATGCTTTAACATGCATGTCTATTACCAAGCTGAAAAGATCTAAATATTGTTTTAACTTATCTATAGCTCTTACTATTCCATTTGTGAAAAGAACATCATCTACAAAAACTAGATGGGTGACTTCCATTGGTCTACCCTCTTAGCTTCTAAAATACACCTACTTAATCCCTTAGCTACCAAAATAAATAATAGTGATGACAAGGTGTACCCTTGTCTTATCCCCTAATAATATTTGAAGAATTGAGAGACTAGCCCATTAACCATATTTGTAAAATAAACAAAACAAATACATCCCATAATCTAGTTTACTATCTACACACAAAACCCAATATGAGTAAAGAATCATTCTTAAATATATCTAGTTTACTCTAGCAAAATCCTTGGAGAGATCCAACTTCATCACCATTGTTGATATTTTCTTTGATTTTATGGTATGAAGACTTCCTTGAGAAGCATAAATTGCTTCACAAGTTTGTCTACCATGAAGGAACTCGAAGTGATCAATAGATATAGAAGCAGCGAAAATTTTTAATTCTTGATGTAATTATTTTTGCTACAATTTTGTACACATAGTTACACAAAGAAATGGGTCTGATATCATCAAAGGAAGAAGGATTGTCCTTTTTCATAATAAAAGTAATTAAGGTAGAGTTTAAGAGTACATTTACCCTTCCTATCTACCTAAAATCCATAACCTTGAGTAGGTCAGACTCCAAAATATCATAGAGCTTGAGAAAGAAATCCATAGTCCAACCGTTAGATTCTAAACTCTCATCTTTTTGACAAGAGGTTTTAACAACTTTGAGCTCCTTCTTTGATACTTCTTGAACCAACTCACCATTGGGTTCCTCATCTATTAATTTAGAAAAAGGAGAAGTTATTATAACTATTTTAGCTATATTGACTTGACCAAAATCCTTGTATAGTTCACCAAAATGCCTTACTCTCATGTCTACTATTCCTTTAAAGGAGGGGATTTTACTTCCATATCAACCTTGTAACTCTCAAATTGTATTTTCTTTTTTTATATGATTTGTGAAGCTATGAACAATTTAGTGTTCTCATTCCCATTTGTAATCTAGAGTGTTATACTTTTGAGCCTCCATTGTGATTCTCTCTCTACCAATAATATTTTTTTTTTTTGTTTCAAAATTTTATGCTTAAGACTTATTTCCTCATTATATTCCTTTTCAAAGTCATATACTAGATAAATTGTAAGATCCTCTTCAATTTCCCTCATTTTTTGTTCATCCATCATTTTCTTTTTATAGGTCCACTAAACCATTGTTGCCTTAACCTTTTTTAGATTTGTTGCAAATTGAATACTAGTAGATTCTCTTAGAATAGGTTCAAACTTCATCCATTCATATTTGATTAGAGTTACAAAGATCCTCTTTTACCAACTCAAAACTAAATTTAAAAGGACAATGTGGTTTTTTCTCCTCTTTTGCTATAAGAAGCATAATGGGGGAGTGACTGAAGCCTTTTTAAGCCTTAAAATACCAAAAAATATCACAAGTTATATCACACAGGTCCCAATATAAAATAGCATAATATATAAAGATCAAATAATAATCAATACTTACAAAATAATATCACATTCTTATTCCTTGAATAGTATTCACAAAAACAAGTTACAAAATATGGAGCATTTTCTCCATGATATAGTTTTACAAAACAACTCTTCATATTCTTGACTATTTCCTTCCATATGACCTTTGAATTCATAACTCACCACTTGCACAAAATACTCTTAGCTTCCTTTCATGACATATCAAATAATGGAATATCATCTAACGTCCCCCTTTATTACATTATTTGATATTTTGTGATGTATATAGTAGATTCTAAAATATTTAAAATTTGTTTTGACCAAGTGCTTTGTTGTAAATATATTTACAATTTGACCTTGAGTAGAAACATGTTCTAATTGAATATGATGATTTTGAAGACAATCCTTGATAAAAAGGTATTGGGCTTCAATATGTTTTGTTATTTCATGAATAATTGGATTTTTTATCAAATCAAGTATTTCTTGATTATCACAATTGATTTGTATAAGAGTTCTTTTGATCCCCATATCTAATAGTATATAATGTAACCATACTGATTTACATACTACATCTTTTGATGATCAATATTCTACTTCTATAG
The DNA here is from genome assembly GCA_028583015.1 of Wollemia nobilis. Taxonomy (NCBI): domain Eukaryota; kingdom Viridiplantae; phylum Streptophyta; class Pinopsida; order Araucariales; family Araucariaceae; genus Wollemia; species Wollemia nobilis. Next base: position 1,405,270 of record JAQPPZ010000599.1, read on the forward strand.
ATGAAAGTGCTACTACATGTTGTTTGTTACTATGCCATGAAATTGGTCTAAACCCAAGATAAAACACATATCCTGATGTAGATTTTTTGTCATCTATAGATCTTGCATAATTAAAATTTGAATATCCTTGCAAAACAGAATTTCCATCATTATTTTTATATGTTAGTCCATTTTTTGTAGTTTTGTTCGCATACTGTAGTATTTTTTTTGTAGCTTTTCAATGACTTTTTCTAGGTTCTTGCATAAATCTTGAAATATAATTCATAGTAAAAACTATATCTAATCTAGTATTTTTCAAATATAGAATATTTTCGATTAGTTGATGATAAGCAATAGTTGAGACAAGAGGTGTCTCATCATATCTAGATAATTATAACCCTTGTTCTATAGGAGTATCTTTGGATTTACATGCTTGCATTATGTATTTCTCAAGCAATGATTTTGCATATTTTGTTTATGTTAGTGATATTATTTTCTTTTTGATGTATTTCTAAACCAAAACTCTAATGAAGAAGCCTTAGATATGTCATCTCAAAATATTTTTCTAGATCCTTTTTAACTTCATTTATTAGATTTTTTGAGCTCCTTATAATTCTACATATACCACAGTATTATAATGTCACTTCCAACCCTTTTTGTATAGAGATTTGGATATTATGGACTTCTTTTAAAGTTATGTTGTAATAAATGATTATTAATATTTATATATCATGCTCTTGGTGCTTGCTTTAAATCATACAAGGATTTTTTCAATTTGCAAAATTTGTGTTCTTGTTATTTAATTACAAATACTTTTGGTTGTGACATATATACTTCTTCTTCAATATCACCATTAAAAAAGCACTTTTTACATTTTTTTTTATGTAGTTTCCATTCATGATATTCAACCAAAGGACAAATTGTTCCAATAGTAATTATTTTACCAAAGCACAAATTGTTCTAATAATAATCATTAAATATATGTTTTCATAATCAATTTCTTATGTTTGAATGTATCCTTTCACAATTAATCAATCTTGAACCATTTGCTTTATATACTATCTTATAGATCCATTCAGAGCTAACTATTTTCTTTCTTAGAGGAAAATCAACTAGATTTCATGTTATATTTTTCATCAATATTTTATATTCTAATTCCATAGATGCTTTCCATTTTGGATAATTTAATGCATTTCAAGTCATTGTAGGTTCAGGATATGCAGAATATGCAGAACACCACCCCTTTTGCATCAATTACTAGAGATTTTCTTCTCTCCAATACGCCCAAGATTTCATAGTGAATGGCTTCCTCGATCGCAGGATGAAAATACAGCACCCAGAAAAACCAGGTGAGGGCAATGGGTGTAGTGTCTCTCCCCGCCAACATAAAGCTAATCACCATGTCCTTCAAGAATAGATCCATGCCTTCGCCCTTATCTTCTAAACAGTTTTGTGGACTCACTGGATTCGAATTATTTGAGAAGGATGCTATGAATCTGCAAAGGAGGTCCTCCCTCGTTGGAAGGCCCCCGTTACTAGATATCTCGCTTCTTCTAGAACGAACCACATACAAGGAAAATTCGTCCACCAAACGAATCGCCTGGCATAAACACCTTTCATAGCCGATGTTAATCAGGCTCTTGATTATCCATAAAAATGGGACAACAAAAAATAATATGCCTGCACTTATATCAGTGACATCGTCAAAGGCTTGGGCAAACCTTGAGGTGGGCATCAAGGGGAGTAGGTAGCATGGATCTATTAGAAACTTTAATCCTGATTTCATGACTCTACCAAACTACGCTCCGAACTTGGACAAAGCCGGACTACACTCGGTAAGCCGGGCATCCCGAAATTTTTTTTTGACATGACGTCGCACGTGCCTTCTAACAGATGTGACATCTGATAGATCCAATCGTCGCATAAGTTAATTCCAGTTCGATGATTGATCAGAAACCCTAGTTTAGGGTTTGTCAAAACCTGTAAGAGGATAACCTCTATCTTCCTCTCCCCATGGCTATATAAGGAAGTTCGGGTCTTCAGACAAGGTGTGGAGAGTGGAGGAATTTTAGAGAAACAGGCAAGAGAAAAGCAATCATTAATAGAGTAGCAGAAGAGATCGTTTCAGTGAGTAGTGTAGCTCATCTGTTTAATGTTCGAGCAGCAGACTCAAAATTTGTTTTCCCTCTCAGTTTACCCTACAGCTTTAGTCTGTAGATGTTAGTATTTCCTCAGTTGATGACTTTTGTAACCCTAATCTTATAAGAATAAAATTTGTTATTTTTTAAGGCATAATTTTTTGTTGTTCTTTGTACAATCGCCTCAAAACAATTTTTACCCCATAGCTCTTGCTAAGCCAAGCAAGCCATCACTGTAGTTGCGCGAGCCTCAAGACAGTAAAGGTCACAAACAAAAATTTTCCTAAGTGTGGAGCTATCTACCCGACTACGCAGTGCAGTCCAACGACGTAATCAGTTTTGAGCGTAGTTGGACAGGCCAACTTAAAGAAGGGCAGTTTTTGGCTAAGTCTTAGCCAGCCGCCTTACTGCGCAGCGCAGTTAGAATTCGTTGACTTTGACCAATGCAATCGGGCGTTGAACACGTCCTACCCAAATTCACATTTTATTCCATGCGTAGTCTGACTGTGCATATTTTTCGTGGCAACCTGATTGCACACATTCTTTTGTGCACAGCCCGACTACACAAGTTTTACTTGTGTACCCTAACTGCATAAAATTTTGGGAATGCAACCCAACTTCGGGAGCGAACATGACTTCGGGTGCGCCGCCCGACTTTGGGCCCCCCCTTTGCCCTGCGCTCCTCGACAGCTACCAAAAAGAAATAAATAAAACTTCAGATTGGTATCAGAGCAACTGATCTCTTGACGCGGAGACCGAAGTAGAATGGCTTCCAGCAGCAACAACTTGCAGTTGCAGATCCCACGCTTCAACATAAAGAACTACGATTACTGGAGAATCCAGATGAAGATTTTGTTTAGATCTCAGGAGCTATGGGAGTTAGTCAAGAACGGCTATCCAAAACTGGTAAATGTAGCAGCACTGGCCACCCTCTCTCAAGAAGATAAATACTTGTTGAAAGAGAACACAAAGAAGGACCATAAGGCCCTCTTCTACATCATGCAAGTGGTCGAGGAGTCCATCTTCCTACAGATCGCATCAGCCACCAAGGTGAAGCAGGCCTGGGAGATTCTGGCCAGCTCATACTAGGGCACCAAAAAGGTAAAGTTGGCGAAGCTAAATATGCTCAGGAGGGAGTTTGAAAATCTGCAGATGAGTGAGTTTGAGTCCATGAGTGATTTCTTCACCTGGACGATGAACATTATCAACCAGATGCGGTTGAACGGAGAAATCATGCAAATCTAGAGAATCATGGAGAAAATTCTTAGAAGCATGTCTGCCAAGTTTGACTCGATTGTGATAGAAATTGAAGAGTTGAGGGATCTGACAACCCTCTCGATAGATGAGCTCATGGGTTCATTGCAGACACATGAATAGAGGCTAAGTCGTTCATCTCAGACCTCTCTTTAGCAAGCATTTAAGGCTTAGGTCTCATTCTGATACAACGCCAGACAAGATTCCCATCATGGTACCTCTAGTTCTGACAAGAGGCAAAGGCAGGCATGGGAAAGGCAACAAGAAAGGACGGTCAAACCCTAGCGAGGGAGAGACCAACTATAATTTCCATCAGCAAGGTGGAAGAGGTAGCTCAAAAAATTAGCAAGCTAGATCTTTTCAGAAGGACATGTCAAAGGTCCAGTGCTATTTCTACAAGAAGTTCAACCATTACATATCACAGTGTAGAAAATAGATGGCCAAGGAGAACTAGAAGTAGGCCCATTACACAGACAAAACCAAAAATGCGGTAGGAAGAAACATGCTATTGACTTGCAACATTGAGGAGGAGTGCCACAAGAATGTCTGGTATTTAGACAGCGGGTGCAACAACCACATGATGGGGAATAAGGATATCTTCTTTCAACTGGATGAAACAGTCCAGTCTGAGGTGAATATGGGAAACAAAAACAAGGTTCCCATGATGAGGAAAGGAAAGATCCTCATCCGCACCAGACACGACAAACGAAAGCAGATCTATGACATCTACTATGTTCCTGGCCTGAAGCACAACCTTTTGAGCGTTGGACAACTCGTGTAGAAGGGACATATGATCCAGTTCAAATATGAAGCTTGCACCATCAGAGACAAGTCATATGGGCAGATTGCTACCGTGTCCATGATGAAGAATAAAATATTTTCATTGCAGATTCAGAACGAATCATTGATGTCTCTGAGTGTAGTTGTGAAAGATGCTACCTGGTTGTGGCATCTCATATTTGGTCACCTAAACTTCAGTGGACTGAATCAAATTGCAAAAGAAGCAGATGGTGAAGGGTTTATCACTAATAGAGTAGTAAAATCAAGTTTTTGAGGGTTGCTTAGTTAGCAAACAATATAGGGATTCGTTCCCTTTCGATCAGTCTTGGAGAGCATCACAGCCACTGGAGTTGGTGCACTCAGACATTTGCGGTCTGATGCAGACCAGTACATTTTCCAGCAACAAATACTTCTTAATGTTCATAGATGACTTCAGCCGGAAGACTTGGATCTATGCCATCAAGCTAAAGTCAGAAGCATTTGCCAAATTCAAGGAGTTCAAGGCTCTAGTGGAGGAATAGAGAGAATATCAGATCAAGACTCTCAGGATAGATGGCAGAGGTGAATACATCTCCAACGAATTCCATAACTACTACAAGCAACATGAAATTTGAAGGCAGTTCACTTCTAGATACACGCCACAACAGAACATCATAGTTGAGAGGAAGAATCGGACCATCATGGAGATGGCATGAAGCATGATGAAGGCGAAGGGATTGTCGCATGAATTTTGGGTAGAAGCTGTAACATGTGCAGTCTACCTGTTGAACAGATGTCCCACCAAAAGCATGAAGGACAAAATCCCTGAAGAGGCCTAGAGCGGTGTGAAGCCAAGTATGGCTCACTTGCGTGTGTTCGGGTGCATTGCATATGCACATGTTCTAGAAGAGAAGTGGCATAAGTTGGATGATAGAATTGAGAAGTGCATTTTCACAGGGTACAGTGAGCAGGTGAAGGCATATAGGCTATACAACCCTGTGACGAAGAAGCTCATCATTAGCCATGATGTGAAGTTTCTTTAAGATGAAGCCTGGAACTGGAAGTTAGAGACTGGCCAGTCAGAGCCAGTAGTAGTAGAGTCTATTAACTTGGAAGAAGGAAGTGTGCAGCCACCTACAACCTCCAGTAGTAGCAACGGTGCCAGCAGTAGCACATCCACTCCATCTCAGTTGCCTCCACGTGCAAGTAGAATCCAGAACCTTGTGACACCAACGAAGACAAGGAGCTTGCAATAAATCTACGAGGCAACCCAAACCCATGTAGATGAAGAGTACTCTGACTTTGCATTATTTACTAAAGTTGATCTAGTAGAGTTTGAAGACGTAAGTCAGAATTAGAAGTGGGTGCAGGCGATGGATGAGGAGATTGGAGCCATTGAAAATAATGATACATGGCAACTGACAGGTATTCTAGTAGGGAAGAAGACCATTGGGGTCAAGTGGGTGTATAAGACAAAGGTCAACACCCAAGGAGACGTTGACAAGCATAAGGTCAAACTGGTGGCAAAGAGATACAAGAATTCAGGTATCGATTACCATGAGGTTTATGTGCCTGTAGCATAACTTGACACAGTCAAGATGATCCTGGCATTGGTAGCCCAACAAGGTTGGAAGATGTACCAGATGGATGTCAAGTCAGCCTTCCTCAACGGAGTGTTGGAGGAAGAGGTCTACATAGACCAGCCACTAGGTTACGAAATTGAAAGCCAGGAGGGCAAAGTCCTGAAGCTAAAGAAGGCCCTGTACGATTTGAAGTAGGCGCCCTAGGCTTGGTACAACCAGATTGACAATTATTTTTAGGAAAATGGGTTTGTAAAATGCCCATATGAGCACACCCTGTACATGAAGACAAATGATGCAAGTGAGCTCATAATCGTCTGCCTGTATGTGGATGATTTAATTTACACTGGCAACAACACAACACTATTTGCCCAGTTTGAAATAGCCATGAAGGAGTTCGAGATGACGGACTAAGGGCTGATGAAGTATTTTCTCGGCATTGAAGTTGACCAATCGGTATATGGCATCTTCATTTCTCATGGCAAGTATGCGAAGGATGTCCTGAAGTGGTTCAAGATGGAGGATAGCAAACCTGCCATCACACTTGTAGCCATGGGTTTGAAGCTGAGCAAGCTAGATTCAGGGAGGAATGTAGATCCAACCCTGTTCAAGAGGCTAGTTGGCAGTCTGATGTATTTGACTGCAACTCGACCAGATTTGATGTTCAAAGTTAGTCTAATCAGCCATTTTATGGAGACTCCGAAGGACATGCACTGGCAAGCAAGCAAGAGGATCTTGCACTATGTCAACGGGACATAGAACAATGGCCTATTTTACACCAGATAGAACTAGTTGGAACTGGTAGGCTTCACAGACAGTGACTAGGCTGGTAGCACCGACGATCGAAAGAGTGTCTAAGAAGCAATCCATTGTTGTGTTATCCACAGCTGAAGTAGAATATGTCACCGCCATGTTAGCCACATGCCAAAAAGTTTGGCTGCAAAGAGTTCTAAGTGAACTGAACTATCCTCTAGAAGGCGTGACAATAATTTTTTGTGATAACAATTCGATAATTGCACTGTCAAAGGATCTCGTGTTCCATGGCCAAATGAAGCACATCGATATTCGTTATCACTTCATTAGAGAGTTGGTGATGTCCGAAGAAATTCAACTGCAATTTTGCAGATCCAAGGAGCAGTTGGCAGATATTTTCATGAAGCCTTTGAAGGAGGAAGACTTCAGCAGATTGCGAGAGCAGCTTGGAGTCAAAGCCCTCATGAAATCAGGCTTAAAGGAGGGTGTTAGAAACTTTAATCCTGATTTCACACCTCTGCCAAACTGTGCTCTGAACTTGGGCGAAGCTGGACTGCGCTTGAGAAGTCGGGCATCTTGACAATTTTTTTTTACTTCACACCGCGCGTACCTTGTAACAGATGTGACATCTAACAGATCCGATTGTCGCATAAGTTAATGCTAGTTCGGTTATTGGTAAGAAACCCTAGTTCTATCCTCTATCCTCTATCCTCTAGAAGGCGTGACAATAATTTTTTGTGATTGTCGCCTTCTATCCTCTAGAAGGCGTGACAATAATTTTTTGTGATAACAATTCGATAATTGCACTGTCAAAGGATCTAGTGTTCCATGGCCAAATGAAGCACATCGATATTCGTTATCACTTCATCAGAGAGCTGGTGAAGTCCAAAGAAATTCAACCGCAATTTTGCGAGATCCAAGGAGCGGTTAGCGAGATATTTTCACGAAGCCTTTGAAGGAGGAAGACTTCAGCGATTGCAAGAGCAGCTTGGAGTCAAAGCCCTCATGAAATCAGGCTTAAAGGAGGGTGTTAGAAACTTTAATCCTGATTTCACACCTCTGCCAAACTGTGCTCTGAACTTGGGCGAAGCTGGACTGTGCTTGAGAAGTCGGGCATCTTGACAATTTTTTTTTACTTCACACCGCGCGTACCTTGTAACAGATGTGACATCTAACAGATCCGATTGTCGCATAAGTTAATGCTAGTTCGGTTATTGGTAAGAAACCCTAGTTTAGGGTCTGTCAAAACCTGTTAGAGGATAACCTCTATCTTCCTCTCCTCGTGGCTATATAAGGCAGTTTGGGTCTTCAGACAAGGTGTGGAGGGTGGAGGAATTTTGGAGAAATAGGCAAGAGAAAAGCAGTCATTCGTAGAGCAACAGATGAGATCGTTTCAGTGAGCAGTGTAGCTCATATGTTTAATGTCCGAGCAACAGACTCGACATTTGTTTTCCCTCTCAGTTTAGCCTACAGCTTTAGTCTGCAAATATTAATATTTCCTCAGTTGAGGACTTTTGTAACCCTCATATTATAAGAATAAAATTTGTTGTTGTTTAAGGCATCTGTAGGGTTTGCGGTTATCTTTGTCTGCATAATTTTTTGTTGTTCTTTGTACAATTGCCTCGGAGCAATTTTCGCCCCACAGCTCTTGCCAAGCCAAGCAAGCCATTGTTGTAGTTGCGCAAGCCTTAGGACAACAAAGGTCGCAAGGAAAAATTTGCCTAAGTGTGGAGTTGTCCACCCGATTGCGTAGCGCAGTCCGACGACGCAATCAGTTTTGAGTGCAGTTGGACGGGTCAACTTAAAGAAGGGCAATTTTTGGCTAAGTCTTAGCCAACCGCCCGACTACGTAGCATAGTCGAACTTTGCTGCCTTTGACCAGCGCAATCGGGGTTGACCACCTCCTACCCGACTTTGCATTTTATTCTGTGTGCAGTCTGACTGTGCACATTTTTCATGCACAACCCGACTGTGCACATTCTTTCGTGCGCAACCCGACTGCGCAAGTTTTACTTGCGCAGCCCGACTACGCAAAAATTCGAGAGCACAACTTGAATTCGGGAGCGTAGCCCGACTTCGGTCCCTCTACTCCCTGCACTCCCCGACAACTGCCAAACAAAAAATAATAATAAAACTTCAAATGATCCATCCGGAACGCAACCTTGTAAATATTATCGAAGGCGGAGCTGTACAAAATGTGCTGCAGATCCATGCGCTCGCCCGTTTGCATGCGTTGGAGAGCATAAGAATGAGGCGGTTCTGAATTTCCCACTGCACCGTCTCCACCATGAAGTTTCGGAGAGATTTGGTGCTGAACTCGTAGTTAGCGGTCGTACGAGGGATGGTATAAATCTCAAGCGAGCGATTAGCGGTTGGTATTACGATGATAGTATAATGTCAAACGATTAGCGGTCGTCATCCTGCTTGATAATAGAAAACCACTCTAAATGTAATAAATTCTATTATGCTAAAAAACCATAAAGACTCGCCCCTCATCGGGTCCCACGAGACATTTCCAAAGCTTTTACAGTCCATTTCCACACAAACTCTGACGTCGCCACCCGAAACTCCCCAACCGAACCTTTAACGTCATTTCCTTCTATCCTGCAACCCTAGAAATCTTGGGTTCGAATCCCTCCAAATTACACACGATTCGACTTGGTCATCTTCCCTATTCCCCGTCGACCCTCCCCCACCTTTTTTTTTAATTTAATTGCGAATTACGCGTTGTAATTTCATTTACTCTTTTTAAACGTAAAATGGGGAATTGCTAACCCAGGAGAAGGAACAACCTTTTCAAAGATATTAAAGATCATATGATATGACTTGAATAATTATACTTTCATATTTAAAGTTCCATAAACTATATTTGGATCTAACGAAATTAAAATCTTTCTTCCTTCACTTAACCCTGATGTAAAGGAGAAGGAACAACCTTCTCAAAAATATTAAAGATAAACATCATATAATATGATTTGAGTAATTGTACTTTCATATTTAAAATTTTATAAACAATATTAAAATCTCGTAATTAAAATCTTTCTTCCGTTACTTAACCCCGGTCTAAAAGGACTTTTGCTGATGTGTTTGCTTGACACGAGTTATTAAAAAAATAAAAATACCCGACTTGTAACTTTTTTTCTTTGCGCGTGGCGTTCGGTTATTGGGTTGGTAAACGGCAAAAGTTAATGTTTGGATGTCAAACGGCGCTCGGGCAGGGCGGGCTACCCAGTGCCATGACCGTTTACTTTCAAGGCGGCCATGAGGGGCCACGTGGCCGGTGCACCCGCAACGGACGGCAGCCAGGGGTTGGTCCGTAATCACCAGGTTTTGTGGGGCCCGCCCGTTCTAGCAGTTTGTTAGCTTTTCAATAAAAAATGACCGCGGTGGTGATCACGCCGGCCCCACCACATGCATTGGAGTGCCCCCACGTCACCTCTCATGATATCCCACGCAATCCTTCCCCGCTTTTGTTTTTTTTAATTTACATGTGGAATCGCCACGACGATCATGTGCCGCTGTCCATCTCTATGGCCTATGGTTGTTACTGTACCCCGTGTTGTTTGGTCTGAAACAGTAATTTGTGCAGGCTACCCTTATAACCGCTTCATGTTGTTGTTATTTAGTGCAATTTGCTCTTAAATAGTATTTTGCGAAGGCCATCTCTATAACCTTTCCTTGTTGTTTTGTGTTGTTTGTTTTGAAAACCATTAAAGAGTATTTTGTGCAGTCCGGCTCTATAATTGTTAGGTCATATTTATGTTAAAACTTTTATTCCGTTTAAAGCATCAGGAAAACAACAAGTATTCAGCCCAATAGTAAAAAGACAAGCATTCGGTTTAACAAACCCAAAATTTGAACCTTTAACCTCCATTCCCTTTTCTCTTACCAAATTTCCTCTCACCAATTAATCTACACTGCCAATTGCAAACTTATAAAAATGATCATTTAATTTTTAATTGATCAACATCTGAAACCTGTTATGCCAGTTGTTAACTTAGAAAAATGATGAATTAATTTTTAGTAAATATTTAAAAATATATTTTAAGGGGAATTTGGCAGGCTAGTTGATAACTTAAAAAAATTATCAATTAATTTTAAATATTTTTGATAAATATTTAAAATTATGTTTTCAAGAGAATAGTTAACATTATTAATATTATTGGTGTTTTTGTTATAAACTTGAGTTTATTGGGTTAGAGGAAGTCAACTAGACTTCAACCCTTCACAACATTGATTTGTTGGCTCAACCCTTGCATAAACTAGATAGCCAACCAATAGCCAACCAATAATCACTCAATCACTATCATCCACCCTATCCCCTTTAGGGTATTTCAAGATTTGAACCTTAAATCTTCTCAAAGAAAAACCAAAACCTTAACTGCAAACTACGGTAGCCAACTAACAATCACTGAATCACTATCATCCAACGTATTTCCTTTTGAATATTTTAATATTTGAACCTTAAACCTTCTAAAAACCAAAACTCTAATCATTTTACTATAAAAATATATTTTTATAAAAAAAAAATCATTCTAACTCTAAAACACATACCTAATAATCTGACATCCAAAATCATAATATACTGGGTGGAAAAGGCTTATCACGTAAAAAATATTATATAGAATTCTGCTTGGAAAAGGCTTATCACGTAAAAAAAATCATATAGAATTCTGCTTTGAATTTTAATTAGCGTTACAGCTAAACTATTAAAATAAACATAAAATCCTACCCGTGTAATGATATTTTAATTCATATTTATCTATTGCGTATAAGAAAGCCAGTTAAAAACAAAATTCAGAGCTCCTCCAAACCCATATGTATATAAATATATATTTTTTAAATATATGAAAATTTGATAAATATTATTGAGTATTGTTATTATAAATTTTAGTTTATTAAGTTAAAAGAAAGGATTTGTTACTCTAATTATGTTAGATAAAATCAATTAAACTATTGGATGCTTATCAACCATAAACTTCTGGATTAAGGTGTTGTCGCTATAAACTCTAACATGCTAGATTAGACAAAGAAACTATAGGATACCGCCATTATAAACCCTAATGCTGCCATTATAAACCCTAACCCTATCTACCTATCATTCTTTAAATAAACATTGACTTCAATTTCTAAGAACCTTAGAAACCAAAATCCTAATAAGTGACTTCAATTTTTAAGAACCTTGAACCTTAAACCTTTCCAAAAAAACAAAATCCTATTACTATTATTTATTTTAGTTACATAGGAGAGTTGGCTACAACAACTATTTTTAGTAACTGGCAGCGCAGGATTCAAACAACACGGACGGCAACCACCAAACCTAATTGTTGACCCGGTGTGAGATGGGGACCGTCGGTGGCTCGGGGTTCTGGTTGTCGGTCTGGCATGCACTCAGAAAATTCAATTCAGAGCAGACTACTTCCTTTGCAAACTGGTACCACCAAGGTTTGAACCAAGTCTCTTCTCAACAAATTTTAAAACTAACACTTACCCATCCACGGCCTTTTGGGCTCCTATTACTGCACTATCTTTATTGCATATAAATACCAGATGTTTTAATTAAAAAAACAACAGCTCTGACGAAAAGCATGTTTATGACTAATCTAAAACTGCAACGTGTCTGAAAATACCTCGCAGCAAAATAAATAAATAATTTTCCATACCATGTTGCCTCCGTTAAATTCAACGAAAACGGGATTGTCGCTCCAAATATACGGTTGCTCATCAGAAGAAGATGGCAAAGGCGGATCTGCTCGTTGAAGAAGTTTTTCGGGGGAACCGAAACTGGGATCACTGTCATCTTGAATTCATTTTCTGCGAAAAACCCAACACACACGTAACGCAAGATGTCAATTTACAGAAGGAATTTCAGTCGCCCTCATTCATTTTATATCTTTGCGGCATCGGTGCAGTCCGTGGGGTCTTTTTTCGTGAGAGCAAGATCTCGAGTTCCATTCAGGAGGCCGTCACAAAATAAACTATATTCCCGTGAGGACCCAGGCAAAAGATTAATTTTGTTTTAATAATATTTTTAAAAAGGAAATTTTAACAAGATAGGTTCAAAGTTATCATATTTAAATAAAATTAATTTTAACATTTTTTTTTTTTTTATGAAAGGTCATTTTAATTATAAAAATAAAATCATTCCAAGGAATCCAGTCTTGTTCTGTTTCTGCAATGGTGGCAATGTCCCGCTTAAAAAGAAATTGGGCATGGGCCCAAGAAACTTGGCCCAACAACTTACCTTGAAGCTTGAAAACAGGGGACCACCAAACATTGAGAATATTAATGGAAATGCCTTTATGTGAATGGACCTCATTCCAAACAATTCAAGGGTTTAATTGTTGCAAGCCTTCCATATGCTTTTGATGACAAAGGAGCTAGGGATTTTAATGAAAACTAGGGCTAGCACCAGAGAGGGCAAATCCATTCTTTCCCAGGCTCGATGGTTGAGGAGAAGCCTAGCCAAGATGCAATGTCTAATAAGAACTTTCCATGCTTCAGGTCCTTTGAGAGCTCGCACAATCCATTTAGCACATAGGGCTAACCCTTAATGCTTACAGTCTAGCAAACCCATACCTCTTGCATTTCGTGGGAGACCAAAAATATCCCAAGCCACTTTGTGAAAGGCCTTCCGTTCAGACCCACTAGACTACAAAAAATCCTGCAATAATTTTTCAAGTCGTTTGTAACAATACTGGGAAAGGACCCAACAAGAAGAGTAATAAACATGCATGGAAGCCAAAACTTTTGAGCAAATTTGAAATTTACCAACAAGAGAAATTCTTAGCATTCCAATATTTTAGATTGCTTTCCACTTTGCTAATGACATAAGACCAAAATTGGGACGGAGAGCCTTGAAAGGTAAAAGGAATGCCCAAAAATTTGAAGACTTCTCTAGGCTGAATCCAACTCCATTGCACATGCTAAAGCCAATGGGGAAGAGGTTGTAGGTATTGCTTGTAACAGGAGGTTTTCCTTCAATGGATATTAAACGTAGAGGCTTTGCAAAAAATATCAAGACAAGACAAATATTCAAAAAGGGATTGCTCATCCTCATTCAGTGTAAGGAAGGAATCATCAACAAAGTGGTCGTTAATGAGTTGACCAACATTCCCAGGAAGGGAAATACCCCGAAGCATCCCAAGAGAAGCACGATGAGCCAAAATATAACCAAAGGCTTCTACTACTAAAATGAATAGTGAGGGGGCCAAAGAACATCCCTGCCTTGCTAACCTATGCAAGCCAATAGTGCCAGTTTAAAACTTGTTGAGAGAAAGCACATCTGATGCATCCTAAAAAAATTATTTTAACAAAGGAAATAAACTAAGGACCAAATCCAAGAGCTTCTAGCATGGAAAGAATGAAAACCCACTCAATTTGATCATAATCCTTTTCAAAGTCAAGCTTAAGGAAGAGGTCTTGTTGACTAGACCTGTGAGCCCAGTCCATCCCTTCCCAAACAATGGAAATATTGTCAAAAATATAAAAATTCTAGATATATATAGTTTGCTCATACCTCACAATAGAGGGAAGTAAGGGTCGAATCTGCAAAGCAAGCTCTTTGGCAATGATATTGTAGTTGAAATTAATCAAAGTTATTGGCCTTCAATTTGTGATAATTTTTGGATCCCTAGACTTTGGATAAACTTGATATTGCCATTATTTATAATAGCACCTAAGGAACTAGTCTGCAAGGCTTCCAAACATGCTTTATGCAAGTCAGGACCAACAAAATCCTAGCAAGTTTTGTAAAATTCATAGGGAAAACCATCAAGCCCTGAGGCCTTAGCATCTACCATTTGAAACAAGGTATCTGCAAGATCCTTATCTGATAAGGGTCATTCAAAATAATTTTGTTGCATTGGGGAGAGGCATGTTGGGATAACCTCTTTGCAACATTGAAGGCTTAATTCTCTTTCAGGGGTGTACAATTGAGCAAAAAAAAAAATGAGAATAATGTTGTGTAAATTCTGCTGCCGAACCCCATTAACCAATAAATCTAGGAATTGAGTGGAGTGACGTGGAGGCTAGAGCCTCTAGAAAAAATCTTTAGAAACATGGTCATCCACTTTTAGCTAATGCAACCTAACTTTAATATGAGCTCCTCTGGCCTCATATACTTTAGCCACTTTGAGCTTGTGCCAAAGCTGAGTGACATGGGCTTGAATGGCGAAGTCAAATGGGGAGGCCTCAAATCAGAAGGAGGCTTGTGCAAGCTTAATACATAAAGTAGTATTAGAGCGATGATGCAGTTGCACCATCTTTTTCCTTAGGATTCTGAGTTGAGTAGTGGTAAAAAAAATGGCATCATTCCACCACTCAATCCATATTGAATCTCCATTGGTTTGGGTACAATGTTCCAGATCTTTTGGATGTGACAAACAATGGTATCATGTTGCAAGAAAGAATTGTTAAGAAAAAATTGAGCATGAGAATGCCATTGATGGGTGGAGGAAACATGAATAGAGAAAATTATGGGGGAATGATCGAACGAGACCATACCAGGAATAGTTTCAACAAAAGGAACTGAAGGGAGTCAAAAAGAAAAGAAAACTTGCACTGGTCTGACAACATAGCCCTGTCCAACCTTTTTAAAACTCTTGCGGGGCCTGACTGAAAATTAGACCATGTGAACCACAAATTCTTGGGAAACTGACCCGTAGAGAAATAAACATTGGGATTGAAGACCCCCAATTTATTTTTCATAAAATACCATGCATGTCGCTCTCCCGAGGCCCACCTATTGGGGATCTGGCCCATTTTATCATAAGGCTTATCTACCATATTGAAATCACCACACATTAGCCAGATCGTGATAGGTAAGGACAAAGCACACCATCTCCACTGGGCACATCTATCTTGGACCTCATTAGAGGTGTAAATATTAATAATTATGAAGGAGATACCACCAAATTCGAACAAAATCCAAACTGTGTGGTGAGAAGGGTCATAACCCTATATGACAAAATTGCTCACCTGTCTATTATTAAGCAAAATGACAACACCTATGCTGTCGTGATTATGGTTGGTAGTATACATCTGACTATCAGCCCATAACATAGAACAAGCAAATTGTAAATTGGAACCTATTACTTTGAATTATTGTAAACACATAAAATCTAGACGACCATAGAGACTGGAACAGGTAGAGAGTTCATCCCAAACCATGTAACGATGAACAGGGTCCATCAACCCATACAAATTCCAAGAGAGAAACAACATTAAAAAGAGTCGATTTGCATACCCCCACTGACCTCAGTTACATTATCCATCAACAGGTGATAGGGGTTATTCCTGAAGGTGTCTACGATAGCAGAGGAGAAAGAAGTTACCACCGCTTGTCCAAATGAGCAAGCTACTCACCTCATAGGGGGCTACGAGACCATCATTCTAAGTTTTGAGATAAACTTTCTTCAATCCCTACCTCATTTGGATAACCCAAGGGAAAAGTGGATGAAATCCCTTCATTGTGGTCTACAGACTCGATGACGAAAGGAGGAGAGTAGACAGGGGTTGACTCCATAATTAGTGGCTGCATGGGAGGTTTAGGTTCTAGGTCCTGAGCATATGTGGCTACTGTGTGCCCTACCTAGGAGGCTTGCCACATTTCCCTTTATTGCATGAAACCTCAATCCACTCGCTATATTTTGATGGAGGATGCGGGGTAGTGGGATATAATACAACACTTGCTACTGGGGTAGACGTCTTGGCCTTAAATTTTTAGTCATCAAGGGGAAATCCTTAATGTGGTGGGAGGTTGATTAGCAATGGTAACATGTATTAGGGAGATTGATATATACCACCCGCTAATGAATATGGGTAGAACCAACTTGAATGTCAATATACTCCTTTAGGTTTTTATCTAGGTCAACCTTGATACACATTCTTCTACTAGGGCGGATTGAAATGAACTGAAAGGGTTCATCGCAGATAAATTCACCAAGGATGGACACCAAACTTTTTAAAAAGGGCCATCATGCAATGGGGAGGTCTGGGAGTTCTACCCAAATAGACACGACTAGGGAAATAGAATTAGAAACCATGAAATCTTGGCTCCACTACTAAAAAATGAGTAATGAACTATTAATGTAACTAGGACCCTTATTGAGGACCTTTTGGGCTTGGTCGAGACTACCAAAATGGAAATAAAAAAACCTTTAGAGATATTTTGGACATGGTCGAATTGAATCCCATATGGATGCCAATACCGATCAATCCAATTTCTAAGGACATGCTCAGGGGGAATTCGACCCAAAAAATAACCTATAAGAGTATTTTTTCAAACCAAGAACATGCCTGATTGAATTCATGTAGAGGAATCACAAAATCGGGTTCAAAATTACCTCGTGGTACACCTTGGGAACAAATTTTTCTGGGTCATTTGTTTACCTCTGAATCCATTCCTCTCGTCACTAGCTTCATATGAAGCTGAGGGAGGAGAAGCCGACATAATAACACCCATAGAGCAAGCACAAAACGAAGGCCAATACAAGTTCCCAAAGAATGGATGAAAACTTCCAAAAAACCTAGGACAATACGTAGACCACAATGAAGTTTATTTCAAACTATCAGCTCTAATATTTTGTTAGGGTAGGGCAATCTTCCAAGGGAGGTCTCTCATTCAAATCTCCACCCTACCAAACGCACATTGGGTACCCAAAATCTAGTTGATTATGTTGGTGCGATCACGACGAGACACGACTCTCAATTTTGGTCATGGTTTCTCAGATCGCAAGGGGTTTTTCGCTAAATGAAAAAAAAAAAACTCTAACGTTTCTTTTTCCTTGAACCACAAATTTGTTAGTGTAATTCAAAGAGTAAATTTTGGTTAAATTTTTAATTTAAAAAAAAAAATGTATTAAAAAAGTTATATTAAAATAATTATGCACAAGTTAACCAGTAATTTCTCTTTTTCACCTTTTCAAAAAAATTCTATAACCCTAAATTCTAATATCCTAAGAACTAACCATTTTTAGCTACAACACTAAAAAAAATTCGAGCCAATAATTTTTAATTTTATTTGTTAAAAATTAATATATAAGAGGTGTAGAAAATCGTAACAAGTTATAGAATCCTTAATAATATATATATATATATATAATATTAAAAAATATGTTGATTATCAATGAAATGATTTAGGAAAAAAACCTTACCTAAAATATTATTAGCAAGAACCTTCATATGAAATAGTTTGTAATTGATATAGAAACATATTAGATAGTCATTCAACGAGGGGAATCATCCCATGCAAATTTTTGGTCTTGAAGCCTTATCCTCTTATCTCTTACTCAAAATTACAACCATTGGCTTGGACATGCCTAACTTATAAAGGTCCAAATATTAAAGACTATATTAATCTGAGCAACAACTCTAGATCATGGACTTTTATTATCAAAACTATTTTGATAAACCTAGCTTTTGGACATGTCCATTTTACCTTAGATCAAACATGTCTTTTCTTTTAATGCCATTATTGCAAATGACTCTTCCATGTATGTTCAAATACTGTAACCAAGTTGTTACCACCTCTTTTTCCACACTTGAGACTTCTCATGATGAGCACCATATTTGTAAACATCATACAAGAGAGACAATAGTAGGTTCTAAACTTAAGCATGATTTTGGGATTTATTTTTGAAATTTTTATTATTTCTTCCAGACCATCAATTCTAACAAATAATGATAGGATCAATTCTCTTGATAATACATAATGCTTTAGCTTTGAAATTATTAATCTAACATTTCATCAATTCTTTCAATGTTGATGGATCTACCCAATATATTTTGATATTTTGTAAGAAGTAACCTCAAATGATGTGAGCAAAGGGATTATGAAGAAGTAACTAGTTTAATGTTTCTAAATATTTCTCACAAAAAACACATCTAAAATCCATGATATCCTCTTCTTTGCAGACTCTCTCCTACAAGAATATTACTTTGAAATACTAACCAAATAAATTTGAAGTCCTTAGGGAGAGCCTCTAGGGAACAAACATTCTTTTGAGAAAAATATTTGGGAGTAGGAAATTTTGATTGCTCTAGATCCACATATCCCAACTTGATTGAGCATCCACTATATTTTTATAAATTCCAAAAGAACTCATCCTTTTTTGTATAAACCAAAAAATAAAAGTCTTTATCTTTTGAAGTTTATTTATAATTTGTTTGAGTTTATTTGCTTCAACCAAGTTACTAAAGAAACCCATGATCTAGAGTTGTTTCTCACATTAATATAATTTTTAACCTTTGGACCTTTAAAATGTAGGCATGCATGAGCTAATGGTTGCCATTTTGAATTAGAAATAAGAGCATAAGGCTTCAACCAAGCATCAAACCAAGAATTTGTATAATTCCCTTCATTGTCTAACCATCTAATATGTTTCTTAATAAATTTCAAACTATTTGATATAACGTTTCATGTTGGTGATACTTTGGGTAAGTTCCTTTCCTAAATATTTACATCAAGATAACCTATATATTTTAGAAGTAAGCTTTTTTCCATTTATTTTTCACCTCTAAATAATCTCCAACCAAGTTTTGACCCTAAGGCCAAACTCATAGGTCTACAATTATGCAAGACTACTCTTCCAATAGTATTTCCTTTGCAAACCTTATCCCACTTACAAAGTGGAAACTCAAAATTTTCCTCATATCCTTTCCAAAGAAAGTATATTTTGGATTTTATGAAATTTCTATGATATACCTACTAGCAATCTTGAAAGAGATGTCATATAAATAGGAATATATTGCAATGTAGTATTTATAAGTTGTAACCTTCCTTCCATGGTTAAGAACTTATCTTTCCAACCTGCCAAGCATACTTTCATCCTATACAAACAAAATATCCAAAGATCCTTTTTATTTCCTTTATGAGACAAAGGAATACCCAAGACCCAAGTACATTGATGGAATTTTTAAAATTTTAAACCCTAAAATATCTACAATTATTCATTGTAAATCTAGGGAAATGTTAATGAAAAATCCTTCTCGAGGATGCTAATGGTTGTTATTAAAATTACATTGCAATACCTGTTAGTATATGGAAAATAATATACAAGATATAGTTACTCTCAATTTTCTCAAGACAAAAAGATAATAAAATATTGAAGAACAAACCTATGATGAAAGATGCATGTTGTGACACTAATGATATTTATAAAAAATAAAATAAGAATTATGATTTAAATCCCATAAAGGCCTATATAAAATTTGTTAAGGAAACAGAAAAATGAGATAATGTTCATGGTATGAGTAGGTGTAAGCATTGTAATAGAGATGGATACAAGGCAAAAAATTATTTGAATCTTCATCGCTATAAAAATTGTGGAGGTAATAATCATTCTCAAATATATTGTTGGTAGAAAATGAATAATAATTTGAATCATGGATGGAAAAGTGTAAAAGGATTATTGATGATAACACTAGATGGACTTCCAAGGCAACTTCAATTTTGGTCAAAGTCATTACTAGTACTAAAGTTAAAGCAAAAATAAAGAATTGAAATCACATGAAGGCAAAAGGTCTTCTGATGCAGGAGCATCCAATGGTGTAAGGGCAATATTGCATCACCAAATATATATATATATATATATATATATATATATATATATATATATATATATACCCATGTGTTTAAAAAAAAAAATATTTAGACATATATGTTTAGACCCATGTTTTTAGACCCATATGTTGGAAATTCAAGTTTCAAGTATATATTCTCCTATGCGGGAAAATAAAAATGAAAATTTCAAATGAATATTTTCTTGGTGGAAAAATGAAAGGCGAGAAAAAGAGTTATGCTTTCCAGAACATTCTTTGGGAAGTTATTAAAAGGGGGAATAGAGATTACCAATGGTAGTTTGGTATCAATCGGCCTTATGGTAGTACATTATAATTACTAATTCTATTTTATTGAAGAAATATTTGATGTGGGGTTTCTGTTGAATTTTTCTATGATTTAATATTAGATGTGGGGTTACTGTTGTTTTTTTTTTTGTGATTTTGAGTATTGTGCGAGTGTTGGGTGGAGTTGCCCTTCATCAAGTGGTATCAGAGTGGGAGTTCTTGAGTGTGTAAATAGATCACCGAATGTGAGGTAGTTTGCACCAGGACCTAGGGTTGAGGGTTGTGAGAAAAGTTACTAGAATGCCTCCACAAAGAAACTGTGGTGGTGGTAGAAATATTGTGGTACCAAAATAGGGTTTTAGATCCCTATAGAGACAAGTTCAATCACTACAAGAGGAGCTGCATAGATGTTTTGAGCAAAGAAAAGAAGATGAAAGTGTAGATTAAGCTAAAGAAGAAGTCCAGTCTAAAGAAGAAGAGGATGTAGTAGATCCTGTGCAAGTCAGATTATTTAAGGCCATATCCAAGATTGGAAAAAGGTCAAATATTGTTGTTTTTACATTTTCTAGGAATCTTAACCAAAAAATTTGATCAATTGGATCAATGATATGGAGGAGTACTTTGAGTATGAGGAGGTGGAAGATCCTGAGAAGGTCAAATTTGGAAAGGACAAACTGAAGGGTCACACTAATATCTGGTGGAAGTAAGTAGAACTAGATAGAAATAGAAGAGAAAAAGAAAGAATAACAAGATGGAATCGAATGGTGGAAAATTTAAGAGACAGTTCATTCTAGTTGACTACGAGTTAGATCTGTTGAAGAAAATATAGGGTTTGAGGAAAATAGGTAAATTTATCAAAAATTTTACAAAAGAGTTCTACAAGATCAATGATCATAAGAGACCATTCTGAGGCCAACAAGGAGAAGGTAGCCCATTATTTAAATGGACTGAAGCCAAGTATTCAAGAGGAGCTAAGTTTAGTTAGAATTATTACCATAGAAGATGCTTATCAGTTTACCCTAAAGGTAGAAGAGAAGCTGAATAGAAGATTTGAAAGTAAGTAGAGAGAAAGAAGTCGTGCTGGAAGGACTGGTGAAGGACCATATGGAGGACAAAATGAAGACCAAAATAATAATGAAGAAGTTAGTAGTAGTTAGAACCAAGAAGGGGATAATGCCTACCACCCCTACGAGCAAAATAATGGTGACCAAAGAGGAAGAGGAAGGTTCGAACGAGGACCTGAAAGAGGAGGATTTTGTGGAACCTATTTTCAATGTGTAGAATAAGGACATCGAGCATATGAATATCCACAACATCAAGGAAGGAAAAATAGGAGAGTTGAAGGCAATGCACGAGTTGCTTATATAGGTGAAGATGTTGAATCTGAGCATTCTGAAGAGGCAGAAAGAGGAGAAATTATTATCACAAGGAGAGCCTTGTTCAATGAGGAGAAAGACCCAGTTTAGAGGAAGAGTTTATTTTGCACAAGGTGCAAATATGAAGGTAAAGTTTGTAATATTATCATTGATAATGGTAGCACTAATAATTTAGTTTCAGAGGAGATGGTTAATAAATTATAGTTGAAGAAAATGAGACATTTGTATCCATATCAAACTACATGGTTGTATAATAACCATAGATATTTGGTCAATGAGCAATGTTTATTGAGGTTCAATATTGGGAATTACCATGCTGAGGTATTGTGTGACATCATGCCTATGGATGCTTTTCATATGCTATTGGGGAGCCTATGGTAATTTGATTGACGTGTAGTACATGATGGACATGCCAACACTTATTTCCTAACAAAGGATGGAGTTCACCACAAGTTGAAGCCTTTAAATAAGGTGGATGAAAAGGTATGTAGTAGTACAATAATTTTTTTAGTTGATGATAGAAAATTTTTGAATGGTATGAAGCATGAACATATGTGCTACGCATTGATTCCTAGAGTTGATGGAGAAAAATGTGAATATATACTAGTAGAATCCTTAGATCTATTGGGAGAATTCCAAGATATTGTATCAGATAATGTACCTGAAGGTTTACCACCAGTGAGGAAGATTAGTCACTAGATGGATTTGATAGCAGGAGCTAGTTTATCAAATAAAATGATTCCTATAGAGAATGAGGAGCTGAATAGACAAGTTGAAGAGCTATTGAAGAAAGGATTAATTTGAGAGAGTTTGAGTCCATGTGCAGTACCTATAGTACATGATTCAATATTTTTGGTGGTTGAAAGGTTTTCTAAGATGACACATTTCATTCCATGATATAAAACTAATGATGCATTTCATAGTGTAGGGTTGTTTTTCAGAGAGGTGGTATGACTACATGGTCTACCAAGGAGTATAATTTCAAACAGAGATATAAAATTTATTGGTTATCTCTGGAGTACCTTATGGGAGAAGCTAAAGACAAATTTGAAGTTTAGTTTTGCACACCATCTGCAGACTAATGGACAAAAGAGGTGGTGAATAGGAGTTTAGACAACCTGCTGAGATGCTTATTAGGAGATAAGCCCAAGGAATGGGATTTTATTTTACCACATGTAGAATTTTCTTACAAAAATTCTATCAATAGGATTACTGGTAAATACCCATTCCAGATTGTATATGGGAGCAGCCCAAGGAATGCTTATGAGTTGAGAAATATGGAAAAAGGAGAAAAGAGTATGGACAAAAGTACAAGAAACAAGCAGTATGAAGAATATCTAGTTAAGCGAAAAGGAAGTTATGTTGAAGATCCATCATGGTTGTCTAAGGCAGAGGTTGACCATATTGGTTTTCCTCCAACACTAGAGAAGTGAAGGTCACTTATCAATTTATCCTGGGTGTATGATGTAGGAGCATCCAATGGTGTAAGGGCAATCTTGTATCATAAAATAAAATAAAAAAATAAAAAAATAATATATATATATATATATATATATATATATATATATATATATATATATATATATATATATATATATATATATATATATGTATGTATGTATGTTTAGACCGATGTGTAAAAAAAAACAAATGTTTAGACCCATATGTTGGTAATTCAAGTTTCAAGTGAATATTTTCCTGGTGGAAAAATGAAAGGTGGGAAAATGTGTTACGCTTTCCAGAACATTCTTTGGGAAGTTATTAAAACAGAGATTAAAGATTACCAATGGTTTTCTGGTATCACAGATCGTGGCTCCAAGTTACAGATCTCTAGTCTTTGTAATAAAATCAACCTTATGGTCATACATTGTAATTACTGATTCTATTTTATTGAAGAAATATTTGATGTGGGGTTTTCGTTGAATTTTTTTGTGATTTAATATTAGATGTGGGGTTACTGTTGAATTGTTTTGTGTGATTTTGAGTACTATGTGAGTTTTGGGTGGAGTAGCCCTTTATCATCTTCATACCAAATAATGTAATACAATGGAGTTGGAGGTATTATATTATTTGGTACCTTGCAATATTAATGCAAGGACCTTGTAAATAATTTAGATTAGGGTGTGTTTAATATTTGAGTCTATAGTAGGTGTCATGTTATTAAGTGTGAGTTATATGTCATGTAAATAAGTGTGGAGTTATGAATGTGAGGCGTCACGTTAGTAAGTGTGAGATATGTGAGTGAAGTGTCATGTTTATAAGTGAGGATTTATTAGTTATAAGCAATCATGAAAGACTTTGTCTTTATGTAAATATGTGAGATTTATTATTTTGTATTGAGAAATATGAAGAGTTGGACTCCCGTGAATATAAGGAGATGAAGATTTTATGCAAGTGTAAAGGTCAAGAGTCATGTGAATATGAAGAGTCTCATGTATGTATATATTGAAGACAAAGCCTTGTAATATGTAATTGAATAAGCATTGCATTTATGCATTGCTTATTGTAAAAGACTTTGGTGACTATATTCATGATTTGCATTAGAATATGGGAAATGATTTAGAAAAGAGTTTGACATATAAACATGTCGATTTGAAGTGAAGAGTGCTAGAATTTTAGGTTGGAGATATGGTTTTGGCACATTTGCGAAAGGAGCAGTTTTCAAAAGGCACTTATAGTATGTTAAACTGAAAGAAGATTAGACCTTGTAGAGTTTGATATATGAAATAGAATTTCTTGAAGGAGTGGAAATATCTCCTATATTCAATGTTGAAGATTTATACCCATATTATGAAAGATCAACTAGCGAGTGAAATAACATAATTTTAGAACTTCCAAAGGTCAATTGGGTACAACAATTTCCAAAGAAGGAACATGATCAAATTGAGGTAATCATAGATTCCATAGTTGCCAAGAGGATGAAACACAAGGAATATCATGAATATTTGGTCAAATGAAAGAATTGATTATTTAAGGACACAACGTAGATGAATAGATATGATATTGCCAAATATAAAATTCAAATTAAATATTTGTAAAATGTTCATGAACCATTTATTTTACCTTACAAATATAATGCAAGATCATCTTGACGATTAACTATTGCAAAAATTAAATAGTTATAAAACTGAAAGGCCAATTATTCATTTGTTATGTAACTGCTTTCAAAAGCTATAAATCAGATAATTTGTCTCAAGAAGAAAGAGGAAAGAAATGAATATGAGATAGGATATCAAATCTCAGTCTTATATTTTTGATGAAAATAAATGAACAACATAGTTCATGATCATGGATACGAAGAAGAAGCATAGTTCGTGATCATGAATATGGAGACTTATTTAAATTAGTTTCACCCACATGGATAAAGAAACCGTACGAATCCCTCTCTGTACGCTCTCCAATCTTCCTCGCCCAGAACCCATGCCTCAAGCATTAAAACATCAATGTCTGCCTCCACACCGTGTTTCTCAACATCAAAACCAAAGCCTTGTGTTTCTTGACTCCAAAACTAAAACCTTTTATTCCCCTCAAAAAGCCTCTAATATTTAGTTTCTTTTGAATATCTCCAAAATAAAAATATTTAATTTTTTTTTAAATATTAAAATGTTTAAATAATTATTGTTAGAGTAAATCACTGTATAAAATATAGAAAAGCAATTATAGTGTTTCAAACTTTAACAGTAGAATTAACAAAATAAGACAAACACACAGTAGAAGAGAATGATTTTAATGTGGTTCACCCAATGTAGGTTACATCCATCGAGAATTTTCAGTCCTTCTTTCTCAATCAAGTAATAGAGGGTTACAACCTACAACAAACATCTCATTGTAATTTCCTCTCTATATTTACAAGGAATCAACACAGTAATTTTCATTGTATACTTTGTTTTTACTCACAACTATATATAAGAAAAAAAAAAAATTTCTTTTCTTAATACATTCCAAGATTAACACTGAGTTCCCAGCACCTAATTTTGGGATAAAAACAAAAAACCTTTCCCTGGCTGTGCTTTTGTAAATCTGGAAAATTTCTCTAGTAGACTAATAGACTGTAAATCTGGAAACTTTCCCTGCACGTCTTGCAGTAAATCCAAAAACTTTCTCTATTTAGCCTCCTCATAATTAGGCTCCGTTCCTAACAATCTCCCACTTGGAGACTAATTCCATTGTGTAGACACCAAAACAACACCCATCCGATTAAGTGACTACAAACACCGATCGCATTGACACACACAGACTTTCAATGCAGCCCTCGGAGGTCAAACGGTGGTCCTAACCACTCACACAACAGTTTAGAAGGTCAAAAAATGGCAGAGCAAAGTTGGTCGCTTTAACAAGCCTTCGTTCAAACAAACCTTAAGCAAAACTTCAAGTTCAAACAAACCTTAAGCAAAACTTCAAGTTCAAACAAACCTTAAGCAAAACTTCAAGAGCAAACAAGCCTTAATCAAAAGGGAACCTTGGCCTTAGATGTCGCGAAATCGCGACGTCGCGATTTCGCGCGTCGCGATATCGCGACACCTAAGGCCCCGAGGGAAGCCTCGGCCTTAGACGTCGCGATATCGCGCGTCGCGATATCGCGACGCCTAAGGCCCCGAGGGAAGCCTCGGCCTTAGACGTCGCGATATCGCGCGTCGCGATATCGCGACCCCAGCCTCGCGATATCACGCACGCGATATCGCGACGTCTAAGGCCCCGAGGGAAGCCTCGGCCTTAGACGTCGCGATATCGCGCGTCGCGATATCGTGACACCTAAGGCCCCAAGGGGGAACCTCGGCCGAAGTGTCACGATATCTCGCGACGTCGCGATATCGCGACACTTTGACATTTTGCGTTTAAAAGCAGACACCTCTCCAATCAAAGGCGGACTTTGGCGTGGCCGCCACATCCAAGGAATGACCGCCACGTGGCACCCCTGCGTGCCCATTTTTAAAGAGACCACGTGGGTCTGTAAAAATGGTGGACTTCACCAACTGCATTAATGAGACAAGCAGTGTTAGCAACAAATCCGATCCGAGGCCATGCCTCATAACTACTGATGTCAGTGCGAGCCATGTCTCATAAATCATCTGACAAGGGTCAAATCTCAGCGACGGACTTAGGGTTTGACATTAATGTTTCAGAGGCAAAATTCCTCTATAAAAACTAGCTCAATGCAATGCAAAGGGAGGAGGTAGCATTTTCGAAACAGCAACGAAGTCGTTGCTTGAACTCGACACTCGACCATCGTAACACATCAATTCGACTACTCAATTTTGGGCCGTCTACATCCGTAGATATGGTCAGAACTATGTTCTAATCCGGATCCCGCTGGATCCACCCATTCATCGTCAAAACTCAATGTATTTTGATTCTATTACGTTATCATGTATTCGCTAGATCTGCCGTACGTTTTTTGTTTTAATCTATTCCTTTATACGTTATAAGTTGATCGAATCTATTATCAAGCTATCGCGGCTTTAATCATGTATCTTGAATGATATCATGCATTATATTTTCGGATGTTTACTTGGGTAGCCCAAGTTATTTTATTCACGTCTTCAATCAATCTTTTCTATTTATTTTAAAAAACTAATCTTTGTTTTAACAAAGTGCTACTAAACATTTTTATGTTTCTTTGATCAAGGAGAAATAGCAGGAGCAAAGATTCATCAACAACTAGCGGCGGCAACATTTTAGCCCGTCTGTTTCAAATGTGGGCATGCGGAAGGAGATCATTGTTCATCTGGTGTAATTGAAAATATGTAACTGAAGAGACATATTGTAACAGAGTTTGAATCATATTAATAAAAAGGGCCGTGCTCCTGCTTTTCCATTGATTATCCGTGTTATGTTATTTCATGCATCTAGCTAGTTCTGTTTTATTTGCATCTCAGTGTTTTTCTCCTCGAAATCTCATGCTTTCAGTGGCGATCACGGTGGGACCGTTCCCAGATTTTTAAATCACAGAAACTAATCCGATTTGTTGTGTTTGCTTAACAGGTACCTTTTTTAAGCCGAAGGTCAGAAACTGACAAATCCGGGCAGAAAGAGGTAACGGTTTTTAACTGTCCATGTCATTTTCTGTGAAATTTCTGTTTATTTTACTTGTTTAATCTTTTACTTTCATTCTTTTTAATTATTAAAGAAAGGTAGAGAAATTTTTTTAAATTTTTCTTGCTTTATTTAATTATTTATTTATG
The DNA here is from genome assembly GCA_028583015.1 of Wollemia nobilis. Classification (NCBI taxonomy): domain Eukaryota; kingdom Viridiplantae; phylum Streptophyta; class Pinopsida; order Araucariales; family Araucariaceae; genus Wollemia; species Wollemia nobilis. Next base: position 1,433,139 of record JAQPPZ010000599.1, read on the forward strand.
TAATTATTTATTTAATAATTAATTTTTTTTAAAAAGAAAGGTAGAGAAATTTTTCATAAATTTTTCTTGCTTTATTTAATAAAAATAAAATAAATAAATAAATAAATATTTTAATTTTTACTTGTTGTTTTCCGGTTTGCATAGTGTTTCATTTTTATTATAATAAAATGAACTCCACACACTGCACGTGGTAAATTTGAACCAAGGAGCTGGTCGTAAAACCCCAGCCCTTGAGCAAGACCAACGGTGGGTTCATCACCACCTTGGCTTAGCTTTGCATCCATTTCCCCGATTGTCACTGTTGTTAGACGTAAATCCTGATGAAAGCTGACCGAGTGTTGCTTGGGGTGATTCCCATGCACGCGAGGATAAGTCTTCTATGGTAGGTGTCATTAACAGGACAATCCCCCTTCCGTACCGCCTATGTTCCACGTACCATCTGCTCTCACGTACCTATAGTTTCCCTCTCGTAAGGGCGGGTATATAGAGAGGTTGGTATATCGGTCCGGCAATGGTATATTGAAGGGGCGACCATTTATGGGAGTCATATGAGCCAACATTATGCATTTAAACATTCTTCAAAAATTGCAAAAACAAAACAAAACATCAAAATGCACTAAACCAGTTTAGGACACACTATCAAATCCTTAAAAGAGATAATCACGATTTTGTGTATGCGTGTGTTCATTTTTGCTTAGTGTAAACAAAAAGACAAATCATCATAAATGAGATAAAAATCTACTTCGCTAAGTAGAGAAGCATCACAATGGTGTACACCCGTAGCCAAGCCCAATCAAGGGCGGACGCTACGGAAGGTGCACAAAGAGAGGGCGTTAGTCGCCTTCGCTTTAGCCCCAAGGATTTGGTCATACCACCTTGGCGGCCGGACACACAAGGCAGTCCCCTCCGTGCCCCAACGGAATGGGACTATAGAAGCACCCCTTCGAGGAGCACTCCTATTCAGCATAGCACTCGGCACACACCCTTCCATGAAGGGTACAGTCATAGGAGAGCTCCCTTAGATGCTCGCTATGAGCAGTCACCGTGCGATGAAGCGCTAGGTCAACATAGGGTTCAACGGGAGGAACCACATCATTACACTATACCTCCTTCACCCCCTCTTGTTGTCAGGACTACAAAGACAAATCCAGAGCACAAGGCTTATCAGGCGGGGCGGGCCAACTCCACCCGCCCCCTTTTTACTTATGAAAGAGAGCACGAGGAAGACCCCTACCTTCCTCGAGAGCAATATACAGTGCTGGAGCAAGACGCCTCCGCAAATGCTAGATATCAAGATCACCTACTGAGGCCAGAGCCTCAGATAAATGCCAATACCTCCAACAGAGGGAGGCGGCCTGTAGAGATCTTGGATCACTACGACCGAGATAGATATCTAGGAGAGACATCTAGGCCTTCGAGACATGAAGTGGTGAGACCAACTATCTTAGAATCTGTCAAACATTTCGCACACCGGATGCAACTCACGCAACTTGAGCTAGAACGACAACGGTTAGAGCAATGGTATCTTCTAAATAAAGAACACCTTCAGCACCAGAAGGAGGAGTTGTTCCAACACACTGTGCAAGAGAAGACTCCAACCCCTCACACACATAAGACAAAACATTTTGAGGGGCACAACCCATGGGGGCGAGATAGGTCATCGCAACCTCATCAAACGCTACCCCCAACGCCTCCTAGACATGAGCAAGAGGCTACTCCTATAACCAATAATGTGTGCCTTCCTCAGGAACCCACTCAGGTTTATGGGCCACCCTTAGAAATTCATCAAGAAGCCTCTAAAGAATCAGAGCAAGAAGAAGAGCGGGATGAACTGCCCTATCAAGGCATGGGGGGTGCCATTTGGCCACCCCTCCATAAGCCCCAAGTTCCTCAACAAGAACCAATCAAAGAGGAGGAGCTCAAATCTCCCGATACATGCAAAGTGCTAGAGCACTTAGAGTCGGTAGAGACCAAGATTTTGGAGCTCCCAAGGCCCAACTTACATGAGGCTCTTTTTGAAGAGGATCAACCTTTAACCGTAGGTCTACCTGAGGATGCAGTCCTCCATGTCTCAGAATCTCCAGAGTATGATGAGCTGTACTCACTGGTCGAAAGTGAGGATGAAACAGAGACAGCCCACAACAATCACATGCGACAGCATCGACATCCCATAAATATCGATGAAGCATGTCAACAGATAAACATAATACTAGGGCATGAGTGGCGCGTTAACTCACCGCAGTGGGACCAAACATTACATCCGACACTCTGGGCACACAAAGATCAACTTCCACCCAGAGATCCCATAGCAACATCAGTGCCGGGGGTAGACTCTGTCCTCCTATCCATGCATAGGGCCGATCCATTCGTGCCCATCCCTCCAGAGCCAGATCCGGAGTGCAAAGACCATCAAGCTGGGGGTACCTCTATCCCTTGAAGAGCCAGAGAGTCAAACCCAAAAAGGCTCCAAGGATTCTTGCAATCGCTTGGTCAAACCCAAAAGGCTCCAAGGATTCTTGCAATCGCTTGGTCAATCCCAAAATGCTCCAAGGATTCTTCAATCCTTGGTCAATCCAAACTCCAAGATTCTTAATCGCTTGGTCAATCCAAAATGCTCCAAGGATTCTTGAATGTTGGTCAATCCCAAAATGCTCCAAGGATTCTTGCAATCGCTTGGTCAATCCCAAAATGCTCCAAGGATTCTTGCAATCGCTTGGTCAATCCAAAAATGCTCCAAGGATTCTTGCAATCGCTTGGTCAATCCCAAAAAGGCTCCAAGGATTCTTGCAATCGCTTGGTCAATCCCAAAATGCTCCAAGGATTCTTGCAATCGCTTGGTCAATCCCAAAAGGCTCCAAGGATTCTTGCAATCGCTTGGTCAATCCCAAAATGCTCCAAGGATTTCCACAATCGCTTGGTCAAAAATCAAGAAAATTCAAAAACAACAAAAATCATCAAAAACAACAAAAATTTGCATCTCATTTCTAGGCATACTCAAATTCATCAATAAGAGAGTTCTTCTCGCACTTCATCTTCATATTCACAAAAATCAATCCATCAAAAATACAAAAATACATAGCTGCATTAAAGCATTGCATCCATACATTGCATATTTGTGGTCGTACAGGTCAAGGGCACCATAGGCTGTAATAAATCCGCTAGTCCATCTTGTTCCACACTGTTCCATTTTACAAAAACAACAAAAACACCATGCATTGCTTTTACCATACTAGAGTCAGTGGTCTTTTAATGTATCAAGGGTTTTTCGTGATTCAGTCATCATTTTGCTCTTTAGCCATGTAATGTATCAAGTCAAACAGATTTTACGAAGGTAGAGTCATACTTGAAATACACCTTGTTACGTAACATCCCAACACAAATTAAAACACATAAAAATTCCCAAGTTGTGTGAACGAAAGATGAAACCTGCACAGTAATCCAGGTCACCATAAGCGAAACGGTTATCTTGCTCATCCCCCCGTGCGAATGGTTCTAGAATGCTGAGAATTGACAAAAGGACAAGCTCTTTCCTATCCACTCACCTCCATATACAATGGTTTTCACCACTACCAAATCCCAATCATAGTTGGTTCCCAAAGTTGTAAGGATTTGTACTACACGTCCTCGCCAAGGATGGGTAGTCATCCCCAAGACCTAAAGGGATCAACACCATTCACAAACAAAATTCCAACAAATCATCATCCTAACACTTTCCATTCACCTTTGGTCTCCAAGTTGTAAGGATTCGTACTATCCGCCCCTAACCAGGATGGGTAGTCATCCCCAAGGCCACAAGGATAAAAACCATTCACAATACTCAAAACACAAAAATCAAATAACAGTGGTCATCGCCACTATTCAAAATCCTTGCTCAAAAAGAATTAATAGAAAATAAACAGTGATTTTCATCACTATATAGACGAGCAACCCTCTAAATCATTCAGCCAACAAACATCCTGAACTTGAATCCTTGGAATTCTCAGCATTCGAAAAACCATCTAGGTGATCCTCATTACAGGTTTGGTTGATAGCCTATCTGGCAATGGTGGTATCCTACCCGCATGACGATATGTCTGTCACATTCACTTTGCGTATGTGCAGACCAATGTTTGCATGTGGATGAGCTAGCTTATGGTATCCTAGATAACACCGCAGATTAATCTAACTAAATACAACAAAGGAGTTAGTGGAGCTAGTTAGGTGATCCTCAGTACGAGTTCGGTTGAAAGCCCATCTGGCACTTGGCGGTATCCCGACAAATACCACATAAATGAACTCAATTGCACACACGAGGGATGTGAAATAACTTGGTCAAAAACAAGTCCGATTCATACCTTGTTCAAAAGTCTTGTAAGATACAGTACAGTCATGGCTAATAAGTTAAAACCGTCTGAGTCTCAGAAAACCTTAGCTACATTTCTAAACCGACTGCGCTACTTTTCATCCTTACACTACCATCAGAAAAGAAAAACCACATGTATACATACAAAGTCATGTATCACAACAATCGCCTCAAAACAAAATAATGGAGTTCTAAACAGTCTATGGTGCCATAGCCACACATCACAAAGTCCATCCATCCATTTCATCTCTGCATATCACATACATTTGCATTCATCACAACATATGCATCCATCAATATAAAGTAGCATGCATCCATCAATATCATTGTGCATACCATAATATCATGACATATACACAAAGAAAGAAAATCAAAACAACAAAAACATCATAAAAATGCAACACAAAAACCATTGCAATAAGCATTGCCGGACACAAGTGCTCTTGCACTTAACCTCTTGGCATAAAAAAAATCGATGTCGGGGCTCAAATTGTCACTCTCCTACTTCCCCAAGAAGGCTACCCCTAGCCGGACCGCTCCACGGGAAGATGGGTTGTTGATGATTTCACCCCATTATGGCATCACCAAAAGGGTTAACACCCACCAAAAATAGGTCCAAATGTCGGGAAACTGCACGTGCTTAAATGGTAAAACATCTAAAGGCACCCTAACCTAAGTCATCTTGGGTCAAGCGACTCGTCGCTTTTCTCACGAAGGTCATTCCCTCATCGATTCGTCGCTTGAGGGGGTAGTCACACTTAGTCACCAATCAACAAGCACACACCCAATCAAGGCAATGACATGCATTCAAAGAATCATTGACAAAGACAATCACGCTCCTGCTTGGGGCAGTAAACAAGCAATCATTAAATTGATCAAACACTTGGCATTCATGAATCATGAACACAAGGTTCCCCTGTGGACAAAAGGTTACGCCCTTTGCCTAATCATGACTGATCAATGTCCAAGCTCAAGTCACACCTCACCAAAATAGGTTAACACTTGAAATCAAATTCCTTAGCTCGTCAGAAGCAAGGATTCAAGAATGCATGCCCTTTCCATACTTGGGGCATCAAAAGTTGGTTAGGTTACCAAGAAACCCTAATCATTAATGCTTTGGCTATCTATTTTTGCTCAGCACTGCGTCACCCGCAACGCTTCCCAAAAAGGGGCATCTGTAGACACCAAAACAGCACCCATCCGATTAAGTGACTACAAACACTGATCGCATTGACACACACAGCTTTCAGGGCAGCCCTCAGAGGTCAAACAGTGGTCCTAACCACTCACACAGCAGTTTAGAAGGTCAAAAAATGGCAGAGCAAAGTTGGTCGCTTTAACAAGCCTTCGTTCAAACAAACCTTAAGCAAAACTTCAAGTTCAAACAAACCTTAAGCAAAACTTCAAGTTCAAACAAACCTTAAGCAAAACTTCAAGAGCAAACAAGCCTTAATCAAAAGGGAACCTTGGCCTTAGATGTCGCGAAATCGCGACGTCGCGATTGCATCGCGATATCGCGACACCTAAGGCCCCGAGGGAAGCCTCGGCCTTAGACGTCGCGATATCGCGCGTCGCGATATCGCGACACCTAAGGCCCCGAGGGAAGCCTCGGCCTTAGACGTCGCGATATCGCGCATCGCGATATCGCGACGTCTAAGGCCCCGAGGGAAGCCTCGGCCTTAGACGTCGCGATATCGCGCGTCGCGATATCGCGACATCTAAGGCCCCGAGGGAAGCCTCGGCCTTAGACGTCGCGATATCGCGCGTCGCGATATCGCGACACCTAAGGCCCCGAGGGGGAACCTCGGCCGAAGTGTCGCGATATCGCGACGTCGCGATATCGCGACACTTCGGCATTTTGCGTTTAAAGGCAGACACCTCTCCAATCAAAGGCGGACTTTGGCGTGGCCACCACATCCAAGGAATGATCGCCACGTGGCACCCCTACGTGCCCATTTTTAAAGAGACCACGTGGGTCTGTAAAAACGGTGGACTTCACCAACTGCATTAATGAGACAAGCAGTGTTAGCAACAAATCCGATCCGAGGCCATGCCTCATAACTACTGATGTCAGTGCGAGCCATGTCTCATAAATCATCTGACAAGGGTCAAATCTCAGCGACGGACTTAGGGTTTGACATTAATGTTTCAGAGGCAAAATTCCTCTATAAAAACTAGCTCAATGCAATGTAAAAGGGACGACGAAGCATTTTCAAAACACAACGAAGTGTTTGTTGAACTCGCTACCCGACTACATCCTTTTGATTCATTTTCGTCTACATCCGTGATATGGAGAATATGAATCTGGATCCCTGGATCCACCCATTCGTCGACAAAACTCAATGTATTTTTATTTCTATTATGTTATAATTTTGGATCTATCGTAGTTTGTTGTTATAATCATACATGCGCGTTTTATTTGTTTTTAAGATCGAATGCATATCAACCTGCGGGTTTTATTATTTTTATTTTATTCTAACTAATATGCAGATTTCAAAGTGTTCTGAGTCTTCCAATCTGCTGTTCTGTTTATTCTAAAAAAAACCGAATGCTTTGTTTTAACAACAGGTGCTACTAAATTCGTTTTTATGTTTCTTTGATCACAGGAGAAACAACAAACATCAAGGATTCATCAGGCACAAGCAACGGCAACACTGGCCCGCCCGTTTCGAATGTGGGCATGCGGAAGAAGATCACTGTGCACTTTTTGTAATGAAAATCAGGCTATTGTAACCGAGTTGGAACCACATGAATAAAAAGGGTTGTGCTCCTACTTTTTGATGTGATTACATCCGTGTTATTTCATGCATCTAGCTAGTTCTGTTTTATTTGCATCTCAGTGTTTTTCTCCTGGAATCTCATGGGTGGTCACAATTAGTCACCAATCAAGAAGCACACACCCAATCAAGGCAATGACATGCATTCAAAGAATCATTGACAAAGACAATCACGCTCCTGCTTGGGGTAGTAAACAAGCAATCATTAAATTGATCAAACACTTGGCATTCGTGAATCATGAACACAAGGTTCCCCTGTGGATAAAAGGTTACGCCCTTTGCCTAATCATGACTGATCAATGTCCAAGCTCAAGTCATACCTCACCAAAATAGGTTAACACTTGAAATCAAACTCCTTAGCTCGTCAGAAGCAAGGATTCAAGAATGCATGCCCTTTCCATACTTGAGGCATCAAAATTTGGTTAGGTTACCAAGAAACCCTAATCATTAGTGCTTTGGTCTTCTATTTTTGCTCAGCACTGCGTCACCCGTAGCACTTCCCAAAAAGGGGCATCTGTAGACACCAAAACAACACCCATCCGATTAAGTGACTACAAACACCGATCACATTGACACACACAGCTTTCAGGGCAGCCCTCAGAGGTCAAACAGTGGTCCTAGCCACTCACACAGCAGTTTAGAAGGTCAGAAAATGGCAGAGCAAAGTTGGTCGCTTTAACAAGCCTTCGTTCAAACAAACCTTAAGCAAAACTTCAAGAGCAAACAAGCCTTCGTTCAAACAAACCTTAAGCAAAACTTCAAGTTCAAACAAACCTTAAGCAAAACTTCAAGAGCAAACAAGCCTTAATCAAAAGGGAACCTTGGCCTTAGATGTCGCGAAATCGCGACGTCGCGATATCGCGACACCTAAGGCCCCGAGGGAAGCCTCGGCCTTAGACATCACGATATCGCGCGTCGCGATATCGCGACGTCTAAGGCCCCGAGGGAAGCCTCGGCCTTAGACGTCACGATATTGCGCGTCGCGATATCGCAACATCTAAGGCCCCGAGGGAAGCCTCGGCCTTAGACGTCGCGATATCGCACGTCGTGATATCACGACACCTAAGGCCCCGAGGGAAGCCTCGGCCTTAGATGTCGTGATATTGCATGTTGCGATATCGCGACACCTAAGGCCCCAAGGGGGAACCACGGCTGAAGTGTCGCGACATCGCGACACTTTGGCATTTTGCGTTTAAAAGCAGACACCTCTCCAATCAAAGGCGGACTTTGACGTGGCCGCCACATCCAAGGCATGGCCGCCACATGGCACCCCTGCATGCCCATTTTTAAAGAGACCACGTGGGTCTGTAAAAATGACGGACTTCACCAACTGCAGTAATGAGACGAGCACCCTCAACAACAAATCCGATCCGAGGCCATGCCTCATAACTACTGATGTCAGTGCGAGCCATGTCTCATAAATCATCTGACAAGGGTCAAGTCTTAGCGGTGGACTTAGGGTTTGATATTAATGTTTCAGAGGAAAAATTCCTCTATAAAAACTAGCTCAATGCAATGTAAGGGAGGACGAAGCATTTTCGAAACACAACGAAGTGCTGTTGAACTCGCTACCCGACTACATCCTTTTGATTCATTTTTTTCTACATCTGTGATATGGAGAATATGAATCTAGATCCCTGGATCCACCCATTCGTTGACAAAACTCAATGTATTTTTATTTCTATTACGTTATAATTTCGGATCTACTGTAGTTTGTTGTTCTAATCATACATGCACGTTTTATTTGTTTTTAAGATCGAATGCATATCAACCTGCAGGTTTTATTATTTTTATTTCATTCTAACTAATATGCATATTTCAAAGTGTTCTGAGTCTTCCAATCTGCTGTTCTGTTTATTCTAAGAAAAACTGAATGCTTTGTTTTAACAACAGGTGCTACTAAATTCGTTTTTATGTTTCTTTGATCGCAGGAGAAACAACAAACATCAAGGATTCATCAGGCACAAGCGGCGGCAACACTGGCCCACCCGTTTTGAATGTGGGCATGCGAAAGAAGATCACTGTGTACTTTTTGTAATGAAAATCAGGCTATTGTAACCAAGTTGGAACCACATGAATAAAAAGGTTTGTGCTCCTACTTTTTGATGTGATACATCCATGTTATTTCATGCATCTAGCTAGTTCTGTTTTATTTGCATCTCAGTGTTTTTCTCCTGGAATCTCATGCTTTCACATTGCACCATACTGCAACCAAGGACTGAAAAATTCTCATCATGGCCTCTTATTCCTTAAGGCCAATTGAAGTTGAGAAAAAGCTCAACTTTTCTCTTGACACCACTTTTGTAAGCATATCAGCAGGATTTTGTGATGTGTGAACTTTCCCTAATTTCAAAGATCCATCTTCCACTATGGATCTAATGAAATGATACCTGAGTTTGATGTGTTTAGTTTTTGAATGGAATGCCAAATTCTTCGCAAGGTGTATAGCACTCTGGCTATCACTCCACAACCTATTATCCTCTTGCTTCTTCCCTAGTTCTTCCATTAGTATTTGCAACCAAACCATCTCTTTGCTTGCTTCTGTAGTAGTAACATATTCAGCTTCAGTGGTTGAAAGGGCAAATACATGTTGGAGTTTAGAAATCCAACTAACTGCTCCTCCTCCTATAGTAAATATGTAGCCAGTAGTGCTCCTTCCACCATCAAGATCACCTGCCATATCAGAATCTACAAAACCTTTCAAGCATATATTAGAGCCTCCAAAATTCAAAGAATAATTTGAAGTTCCTCTCAAGTACCTGAGTATCCATTTTACCGCTTGCCAATGTCCTTTTCTCGGATTACTCATAAATCTACTCACTACTCCCACTGCATGGGCAATGTCTGGTCTTGTACAAACCATTGCATACATCAAGCTTCCAACTGCTGATGCATAGGGAACCTTAACCATATTCTCTTGTTCCTTTTGTGTCTTGGGACACAAATATTTGGTGAGTTTGAAATGCTTTGCCAATGGAGTAGCAATAGACTTTACATTGTTCATGTTGAATCTCTTAAGCAATTTTTCAATGTATTTTGCTTGTGATAGTTTCAGAGTGTGACTCTCCTTGTCTCTTGTTATCCTCATACCAAGGATTTGTTTGGCTTCTCCCAAATCCTTCATGGCAAAGGATTTAGCCAACTTCTTCTTGAGCATATTTATATCTTGCATATTTGTTCCTGCAACTAACATGTCATCCACATACAATAGCAAAATAACATAGTTACCATTTCCAGTTTGCTTAAAATATACACAAGTGATCACTTTGACGTCTTTCAAACCTTTGATTAGCCATGAACTTATCAAATTTTAAATACCACTGTCTAGGAGCTTGTTTTAACCCATACAAGCTCTTTTTTAGTTTACATACCCAATCCTCTTTACCTTTCACCTGAAAGCCTTCTGGTTGGTGCATATAAATATCCTCCTCCAAATCACCATGAAGAAATGTTGTCTTCACATCCAATTGCTCTAAATACAAATTTTCTATAGCTATAAGACTCAAAATAGCTCTAATAGAGGTCATTTTTACAACTGGAGAAAAAATCTCATCAAAATCAATACCTTTTTTTTGAGCGAATCCCTTGACCACTAGTCTTGCTTTGTATCTCTTATGCCCTTCATTCTCCTCTTTAATCTTGTACACCCATTTATTGGTCAAAGCTCTTTTACCTTTGGGTAGCTCAACCAAATCCCAAGTTTGGTTGTGGAATAAAGAGTCCATTTCTTCATTCATTGCAAGCTCCCACTTATTCCTGGTATCCATCTATAATGCTTCCTAAAAACATTCTGGCTCACCAAAGCATAAGTAGACAAAACATAATCAGAGAAACGTTGAGGAATTTTACATATCCTGGTAGATCGTCTAACAACACTTTCTAGAGATTGAGGTGCTTGTTGCTGTTGTTGTACATTTTGATCTTCTACCACTTTTGGAGTTACCTTTTCTATGTGTCCATCAAGGTATATGTATTCAGTAATTTCCTCTTTCTGTTTCTTTCCCTGCAACCGATATTTATACAAGTTTTTTTCATTAAATATGACATCCCTACTTCTAATGACTTTTCGGTTATCATAATCCCATAATCTGTAACCCAAGCCATCAATACCATAACCAATAAAATAGCACTTTTGGGCCTTAGCATCTAACTTATTTATGTTCTCTTTGTCTATATGCATAAAAGCCTCACATCCAAATACCTTAAGGAAAGAATAATTTACTGGTTTACCTATCCAAAGCTCTTTTAAAATTCCTCCATCCAAGGCACTAGACGGTCCTCTATTAATCAGATATACTGTAGTATCAACAACATGAGCCCATAAAATAAATGGTAAGCCTGCATGTATTCTCATGCTCCTAGCACGCTCCATGATGGTTCTATTCATTCTTTCTACAACCCCATTTTATTGAGGTGTTCTTGGAACTACCTTGATTCTTCTAATTCCATTTTTAGAACAAAACACATCAAATTCTCTACTGCAATATTCTCCACCATTATCCGACTTTAGACACTTTAACCTTTTTCCAGTTTCATTTTCAACTAATGCTTTCCAATTCTTGAAGGTATTAAAAACATCACTTTTATTCTTAATGCAATATATCCATGTTTTCCTTGTTGCATCATTAATAAAAAGTACATAGTAAGAGGAACCTCCAAGAGAAGTTACCTGAGTTGGGCCCCAAACATCTGAGTGCACAAGCTCCAATTTCTCTTTCTTCCTTTCCTTGCCATCCTTGAGAAATCTAACTCTCTTTGCTTTACCATAAACACAATCCTCACAGAATTCCAAATCAATCTCTTTTAACTTAGGCAATAACTTTCTTGAATGTAAAATTTCCATACCTTTTCCACTCATATGGCCAAGTCTTTGGTGCCACAAAGATGCACTCTCACCTGTAGAAACTAAATTCATGGAGCAGTGAGAAAAATTAGTAAGTAAATAAAGAGTACCCACCAATTTACCTCTAGCTACTATCAATGAACCTTTAGTAACTTTCCAAGCATTTTCTCTGAATGCAACCGTGTATCCTTCACCATCAAGCTTACTTGCCAATATAATATTTCTCTTTAAATCTGGTATGTGTCTCACCTATTTAAGATCCCATTGACATCCATTTGGGGATTTAATCAAAATATTTCCAATACCCATGATTTTACATGGTTGGTCATTTCCCAACAAAACCTGTCCATAATCTCCAGAAACATAATCTATGAAGTATTCCTTATGTGAGGTATCATGGAATGAAGCACCACTATCAATTACCCAATAATCACTATTTCTATCAAGAGATAAGATTAAAGCATCTTGTAGAATTTGTCCAGTAATATTGGCTTCTGAAGTATTACCATTATTATCATTACCTTCATTTCCATCACCTTTTCTTTGCCAATAGTCCTTCTTGAGATGACCCTTTTTGCCACAGTGCCAACACTGTAGCTTTCCTTTTCCACGTGTTTTGGATCTGCCTTTGGATTTGCCACGATGTGAACTCTTGCCTCTTTCTCTTCCTCTTCCTCTATTCTCAACAGTTAAGGCGGTGCTAGATGATTCTCTTGTGGTTTTTCTTCTCATGTCCTCACTGAGTATCACACCAACCACATCATCAAATTCTAATTTATTTCAACTAGAAGTAGAGTTACTTACCACAATTACCAAACTGTTCCAAATTTTTGAAAGAGAGCATAAGATTAATAAGGCCCTAAGCTCATCATCAAAATCCAATCCTACTGAATGCAATTGATTAGTTACAGTATTAAATTCATTTAAATGATCATTCACAGATCCTCCTTCACTCATTTTCATGTTAAATAACCTTTTCATTAAGAATACCTTATTTGATGCTTATGGTTTCTCATACATCTTGGCCAACTTATCCATGACTCCCTTGGTAGTCTTTTCATCAGAGATGTTGAAGGCTACGGTGGCTCCCAAGCACAGCCTCACAATACCCAATGTCTTTCTATCAAGGAGACTCCACTCCTCATCAGACATAGTTGAAGGTCTCTCTATTCCCCCCTCAAGAGGTAAGTAAAGATCCTTCTGGTACAAGTAATCCTCCATCTGCATCTTCCATAATTGAAAGTTCTAGCCATTGAATTTTTGAACTCTAAACCTCCCTTCTTCCGCCATTGCTCCCACTTGATCCAGAAATTCTTCTTCTGTCAAGTGCACCCAACAAAACAACCGCTCTGATACCACTTGTTAGAGAAAATCACTATATAACATATAGAAAAACAATTATAGTGTTTCAAACTTTAACAGTAGAATTAACAAAAGAAGACAAATACACAGTAGAAAAGACAATGATTTTAACGTGGTTCACCCAATGTGGGTTACATCCATCGAGAATTTTCAGTCCTTCTTTCTCAATCCAAGCAATAGAGGGTTATAACCTACAACAAACATCTGCTGTAATTTCCTCTCTATATTTATAAGGAATCAACATAGTAATTTTCATTGTATACTTTGTTTTTCCATACAACTATATATAAAAAAAAAAAAACAGAAAAAAAATTGCTTTTCTTAATACATTCCAAGATTAACACTGAGTTCCCAGCACCTAATTTTGGAATAAAAACAAAAAAACTTTTCCTGGCTGTCTTGTTGTAAATCCGGAAACTTTCTTTGGTAGACTAACAGACTGAAAATCTGGAAACTTTCCCTATCTGTCCTGCAGTAAATCCAAAAACTTTCTCTGTTTAGCCTCCTCATAATTAAGCTCCATTCCTAACAATTATTTATTTCTAATAATATATTTCCAAAATTTCATTCCCATTAAAATCTTTAATCTGGCCACGATTCAAACCTTGCCCAGCTTAAGCGACTACACCCAAATTTGTTTCGATCGGAATATTCTTCCTCTGTCCTCTGCGTTTCCTTCCACCCAAGCTCCAACCAAAAATAAAGGAGAAAAAAATTAAAAACTAAATTGCTTTCTAGAAGACAAGATTTCACCAAGAGCCTTCGCTTTAAGACAAGAAGAAGACTCGCGCGCTCTCTCTCTTGTAGTCGTCTTGGCAACAGCAACCGCACAAGTCTCGCGTTCGAAACGCGTTTGACCGGTTACGTCGTCGCTAACGCCGGCGGCTTTTCAATAAAAAATGACCACGGTGGTGATCACGCCGGCCCCCAGCACATGCATCGGAGTGCCCCCAGGTCACCTCTGTCATAGATATCCTAGCCATTCCTTCCCCGCTTTTAATCTTTGGTATGCCATTTGTTTTTAATCTTTGTTATACCATTTGTTAACTTAGAAAAATGATCAATTAATTTTTAATAAATACTTTATTTTTTAAAATTATTGATGTTATTATTATAAATTTTAGTTTGTTGTGTTAAAAAGATCATTACAATCACTCAGTCACTATTGATCTTGTCTTTTTCTTTTTTCTAAATAAAAAATTGTTTAAACCTTAAACCTTAAGCAAAAAAAACTAAAACCCTAAACCACCACTGCTATCCTTATAAAAGGATTAAAAAAAAAAATTATAAACAACATTTCATTAATATAACACTAAAACACATACCTAATAGTCTGACATCCAAAATCATAATATACTGGGTGGAAAAGGCTTGTCACAGAAAAATAATCTTTGAATTTTAATGAGCGTTACGGTTAAACTAAAAGATAATTATAAAATCCTAACAGTAAAATGATATTTCAATTCATATTTATCTATCGGATATAAGAAAAACCAAGTTAAAAATAAATTTCAGAGCTCCTCCAAATCCAGTATCCAAATTCTATAAATCTATGTCCAAAATCAAGATAAATATTAACATGCAATAGCCTATTTTAACCGACAAATTATGTTGTTTTAATTTTATTGAATTTTCTTTTTACGCCCGTCACGATGAAGATAATAACTACCCAACTCGTACAACTGAATGCTTATTCAAAACTACCCAGCTCGTACAACGCAATGATTTTTTAAATTTAGTGGGGAAAAAAAAGTTCAGCTTTATTATTTATAAATATATGATATATATATTTTATATTTTTTAATATATAAAAAAATTAGTAAATATTATTGAATGTTGTTATTATAAATTTTAATTAATTTAATTAAACAAAAATTATTAATTGCTGTTATATAAACCTTAACTTAACCAAACCCTCAAAATACACCAACCAAACAAATACTCTCAACTGTTACCTACTATCCCGTGAGGAAACCTCAGCTCTGATTATCGCATATAAATACAAGATCTTTTAAATTAAAAGACAACAGCTCTGATGAAAGGGATGTTTGTGACTACCTAAAACTGCAACCCTTTCTCCATCCCGGTGTTAAAAAATACCGAGAAACAAAATAAATAAACGATTGTCCATACCAGGTTGTCTCCATTAAATTCAATGAAAACGGGATTGTCGCTCCGAATATAGAGTTGTCCATCAAAACAAGATGGCAAAGGCGGATCTGCTCGTTGAACAAGTTCTACCAAGTCAGGGGGAACCGGAACTGGGATCGTTGTCATCTTGAATTCGTTTTCTGCGCAAAACCCAACCCACACATGTAACGCAAGATATCAATTTACAGACAGAATTTCAGTCGCCCTCGTTCACTTAATATCTTTGCGCCATCGGTGCCGTGGGATCTTTTTTCTCCGGACACGTAGGAGCATTCAGGTAAAAGATTTTTTTTCTTTTAAAGAGTTTTTATGGTGCCGTGGGATCTTTTTTCTCCGGACACGTAGGAGCCTTCAGGTAAAAGATTAATTTTCTTTTAAAGAGTTCTTATGGTCTGAATTTTGTTTGGCAGTTAAAAATAATAAAAATAGTGTGGATTTAATTATGTTTTAAAAAAATTATAATGGTTAAATTTATAATAAGTAACATGAGTTTTAATATTTTTTTTCTTTGATATATAGGGGAATTGGTAACCAACTTTCTTTTTTGAATTACTGCTCATATGATCAAATTACATTGTCTCCCGTCATAGCGTAAAATCATGAAGCTACCACTATAACCCCTACCTCACCTAGGTAAATAAAACTAGTTTTAAAATTTTTTGTTTGAATCACAAATTTGTTAGTGTAATTTAAAGAGAAAAGGTTTATTAACTTTTTAATTTTTTTTAAAACAATTTGAAAAAATTATTTATAAGTTGAGGTTAAACTCCTTCCAGCCTTAGCTAACAATTCTTTCTTTAACTTTTCAATAAATTTCTATAACTCTAAAGCTTAAGATCCTAAGAAGTAACTAGTTTTGGCTACAACATTAAAAAAAGGTAAATAAAACTAGTTTTAAAACTTTTTGTTTGAATCACAAATTTGTTAGTGTAATTTAAAGAGAAAAGGTTTATTAACTTTTTAATTTTTTTTAAAACAATTTGAAAAAATTATTTATAAGTTGAGGTTAAACTCCTTCCAGCCTTAGCTAACAATTCTTTCTTTAAATTTTCAATAAATTTCTATAACTCTAAAGCTTAAGATCCTAAGAAGTAACTAGTTTTGGCTACAACATTAAAAACAATATATATATATATATATATATATATATATATATATATATATTGATTATTTTGGTGAACCTTATCCAAAGGATCATTAGCAAAGATATTCATATCAAATAGTTTACAATTGATAAAGAAACATATTAGATATGAGGGAAATCATGTAAATTTTTGGTATGATGCTTGGTTGAAGCCTTATCCTCTTATCTTTTACTTAAAATTACAACCATTGGCTTGGACATGCCTAGCTTATAAAGGTCCAAAGATTAAAAACTATATTAATATGAGCAACAACTCTAGATCATGGATATCTATTATCAAAAATAATTTTGATAAATTCAAATTTTGGGCATTTCCATTTTACCTTAGATCAAACATGTCCTTTATTTTAATGCCATTATTGCAAATGACTCTTCCATGTATGTTCAAATATTGTAACCAAGTTGTTACCACCTCTTTTTCCACACTTGATACTTCTCATGATGACCACCATATTTTTAAATCATACAGGAGAGACAATAGTAGGTTCCAAACTTAAGCATGATTTTGAGATTTATTTTTTAAATTTCTATTATTTCTTTCAAGCAATCAATTCTAAAAATTTAATGATAGGACCAATTCTCTAGATAATATATAATTATTTAGCTTTCAAATGATTAATCTAAAATTTCATCAACTCTTTCAATGTTGATGGATCTACCAAATATATTTTGATATTTTGTAAGAACTAGCCCCAAATAATGTGAGCAAAGAGATGATGAAGAAGTAAATAATTTGATGTTTCTAAATATTTCTCACACAAGGCACATATAAAAGGTCCATGATATCCTCTTCTTTGTAGAGTCTCATACTAGCCAAAGGAATGTTAAGGCCTTAGGGAAAGCCTTTAGTGAGGAAACATTCTTCCAAGAAAAATATTAGGGAGTAAAAAAAGTTTATTGTCTAGATCCACATATCCCAACTTGATTGAGCATCCACCATCTTTCGATAAATTCCATAATAACTCATCCTTTCACGTATAAATTGATAAATAAAGTCTTGAAGCTTCTTTTGAAGTTTATTTTCAATTTGTTTGAGTTTCTTTTCTTCAACCAAGTTACTAAAGAAACCCATGATCTAGAGGTTTTGCTCACATTAATATAATTTTTAACCTTTTGAAATTTAAAAGCTAAAATCTAGGCATGTCTGAGCTAACATTTGCCATTTTGAATTATAGATAAGAGCATAACACTTCAACCAAGCATAAAACCAAAATTTTTATAATTCCCTTTATTATGTCATCATCTTATATGTTTCGTGATCAATTCCAAACTATTGATATGAAGTTCCATGGTGGTGATACTTTGGGTACAATTTCTTTCCTAAATAATTTTATTAAATCAAGATAACCTATATATTTTTATCAACAAGTTCCTATTTCCTTTCTTGATAATAAATCTATTCTCTTATTTTATTTCTTGTGTAGACGGGTGCCTTAGTTTTTAGTACCAAAAAATAAAACTTTCTTTATAGATTGATTAAATTCTTAGAAAAACTTAATCATGCTCCATGACCCTGATATTTCAAAATTGATCAATTTCTTAAAGGTTCAAGATTTAGTAGGAGATTTTTTATCCTGATATCTATACTATAACTACAAGTGATAGTATTGTAATTCAAATTTTTTGTGTTGATGACCTTATAATTATTATTAGTGGATCCCATTTAATTCAATAGGTAAATTTAATTTGTGTTTAGTTTTTGATATGATAGATTTAGGGATCCTTCATTACTATCTAGGTGTATAAATTTAGCATTGTTGACACCATTTTTTAAGATTATTTGCATGTGCAATAGCATGTAGAATATATAGTGGGATGACTTGTTAGAGAATATTATGGCTTGGTAGCTTGTTCATGATGCTTGTGGTAGATTAGCTTTATCGAGAAGGTTGTGGCGATCATTAAATAATGACATGTTTTAATAGTGAAAGTGAATAGGAACAATGAATAGTAATGATGGAGAGTAAAATTAAAAGTATCATAGTCATGGTCAATTGTCTTTGTCCCAATAAGATATAAATAATAAATCTCTAGAAATCCAATATAGTTATAAGTACGTTCGAAAGTATTATGCAATTATAGAAAAAATACTAAAGGAAATCTCTAGAAGCATATGATATTTAGATTATCTCATGTAATTATAAATTATCTTAGGAAAAATCTAAGAAAGATATCTCAAATATCTTGATATTATTGAAAGAGTCCAAAAATGAGATCTCTAGAAAGTGTTGTCATGCATCCATCTAAAGTTCTCCACACGTGTAATTTATAGCTTCCATGAGCCTATAAATAGTAGAGAGACCTCTCATGGAAGGAAAGTCAAGTTAAGTCAACTCAAGCCAATTCAAGTTGAGTTGAGCAAGTGTGAGCTCAAGGAAGTAATATAGAGTCTAGGGTGTGAGTGAGAGCTAACAAGCGAAGCTAGCTAATAAAAAGTGTCTCTTTGTCCAAGGTGTGTCCAATATTGTTAGAGTGAGGATGTGGAGCATGATAATTAGACAAGTTCATAGGAGGTGAAGGCTCAAAAGAAGGGTTGCATTCACTTATAATGTAATTTAGAACATCTATGTACTATTATAATTTATATATAGTACAATATCTTCTATTTGCATTGTTTTTCATGATGTGCTAATGTTTTCTTATGCATGAGAGTTGTATGGCAACATACCATCACCAACGTAAGACTATGTGTCGATTGAAATTGACATAGTAAGAGGAGAGCTCAATGAAGTGTTGTGTGCATATTCTAGTTTAATATTTTTGGTTTCTTTGCCAAGATCATTCCTCTTTAGTGGTGGTGTTGCCCATCCTATGTGGTAAAGTATATTTTATGGGATCCTTACTAATTGTTCCCAATAGTTAATTTTATTTGTATAGATCTTGTTTGTTGTACTTATAGGTGTACTTGTCTAATGAAGTATGGTCAACAAGTATATATTTTGGTGATCTTATAGATAGTTTATAGTTACCCCATTATAGTCTACCCCCTGGCTTGCCTTGTTCTTATTTGTGTTTATACACTAGAGGTATAAGAATAAGGAACTTCTAGGAAAAATATGATAAAGTGGGTATTCATAATACTATGTAGTAGATTCTACTTTTGGTCCATGAGCCCTTGGCTCTTTCACCAAAAAGTGCTAAACTTAGAATTTCAAGGCCATAGTAAAGATGAGAAAAATTTCTATATTTGTTTCCCATTTTAGTCTACCCTATGGTTTATCTTGTTCTTATTTGTGTGTCTACATTAGAGACATAAGAGCAAGGAACTACTAGGCAAAATTTGGTAAATCGAGTATTCCTAATACTTTGTAATAAATTCAAATTCTGGTTCATGAGCTCTTAGCTCTTTTTCCAAGAAGTGAACTTGGAATTTCAAAGCCGTAGTAAATATGGAAACAATTCCTATCTTTTTCACTTAATATTCTGAATTTGTAAAGACCTTTATTCAAGAACATAAGAGAGTATGTATTTGTAACAACCTAACATGGAGGGATTAATGGGTAGAGTTCCTTTTGACATTTATGGATGGTGTTGCTTTTAGATGGTACAACACATAAGATGAACAAATTACGAATTCATGGAATGATATTAGTAAAAATATGATTGAGGAGTACAACCCATGTAATAAATATTTTGACTTCATTATTGAGAAAATTTGTGACTACTATGCATGAGTTTAGGAGATTTAGAAGAAGATGAATGTATAGTTATGAAAGGAGAACTTGCTTAATAACCTCGTAAAAGGAGTGAATATCATGCTTTGTAAGTATTTTATTGTAGATATTAAGGCAACAATTAGGCCAAGTTTCAAGTATGAGCAACCTACCATTATCTATCATGCATATGAGGTTGCAAGTGTGACAAGAGAAAAGTCTAAATGAGGAGACAATTCCACCAACACTATTTGATCCAATATATTTTGGAAAGGTTTCATAACTAGAATCAATAATAACAATAGTAAGTTCGTATTCCTCTACTTCTATAACTAAAGTAGAATATCTAATAAAAAATATGGAACAACTTGTAATGATTTTGTTACAAGGAATAGACATAGGAACTAAACAAGTCAAATCTAGAGATAGGGATGTTAGGAAGAATTTTCCTGAGGTAGTTTGCTATGATTTAAAATAGAATGGGTATTACAAGAAAAATTGCCCTAATAAGGCATCTACTTTAGGGACAAAGAGTAATTAAAAAGGCAAAGGTCCAAGTAATATTCTTGATATTGTTCAAGATAACAAAGAAGTTAATGTTATAGCTATGACACAAGTTCATGATAGGACATCTAATGAAGGAAAGTACGCCAAGAAGAATAAAGAAGAGACCAACAAAAAAAAAGATGAAAATTAGGAGGCCAAGCACCATACTCAATCATGGAGGATTTAAGTAAGACCAGATGGAAAGTATAGACAAGTGGTTGGACAAAAGCGAGTAAAATAGTTGTTTGTAGAGTACCATGATGGTGTGTGTGGACACTTATCTAATAAGCTTACAACAACTAGAGGGATTTCAAATGCAGGATATCATTGGTTAACACTCTTCAAAGGTTGTATCGAGTATTGTAAAACAAGTGATGTGTGTCAAACTTTAAGAATTACAGGAATATAACTATACCATTATGACCTATCTTTGCTCTTGGGTCCTTTGAGAAGTGGGAAATTGATATTGTTGAACCTTGTCCTATAACAATACAAAGGAATAGATACATCATTGTTGGCATATATTATTTGTTTAAGTGGGTTGGAGCTTGACTAGTGAATTACTATACAAAGGAAGGTGTGTGGTTCCACTATGATCAAATTATTAGTAGGTTTGGATGCTCAATGGAGATTATCTTTGATCAAGGTACCTATTTCCTTAATGAAGTGGTGGAAGACTTGGCTCGATTTGCAGTCAATATTAGAAAGGTGACTACATATAAACTAAGTACTAATAGGTAGCTGGAGTGAACTAATCATGTTCTATGTCAAATCTTTACAAAGGATGTGGCTTTTCAAGTTGATACATGGAATAAAAGAGTTCGTGCAACACTATGGGTTTATATGGCCACAATAAAGCCAACCATAGGGTATTCCTTGTTCTAATTGATGTATGATATTAATCTTATTCCTCCCATTGAATATGATGTATTCACTATATGAGAAATGATATGGGATATAAAGAGTGAAAGGAATCCATGAATGACTTGGTAGTACAAATACACCATGAATGACTAGATCACATTGTAAAGAGGATGAAAGAAAAAGAGGATTGGAAAAAATGTTGAAGTGGTCCTCCTTCAAGGTCAATGACTTGGTGATGGTGCATGATGCAAAACCCAAAAAGAGGAAGCATAAAAAGTTTCTATCAACATATATAGGTCCCTATTAGATAGTTGTCATGCATGACAATGGGATGTAGGAGACAACCCCAACATTTAATCTATGCTTGATAATTAGTAGAAAAAGAATGTGGATGTAACGGATTCTTCTATGTATCCAAAAATAAAAATAAAATAAAATACGTATATTGCTTTTACTTTGCTATAAATATTTTCATATATTCCATCTACAATGTAATTAAGAGACCCCGTATGAACAGAAGTTGCATAAAAAGAATCCAAGCACAATGATAAAATTTGGTACATCTAATACACGTTTAAAAAAGAAAAAGTACATGTGCTAGGAAGCCTAGTCCGTGATCATGGATACGAAGACTCACTTTAAATTAGGGACGCCCACATGGATATGGAGACTCACTTTAAATTAGTGGCGCCCACATGGATAAAGAACACCGTACGAATCCGCCTCCGTACGCCTTCCAAGCTTCCCCGCCCAGAACCCAAGACTAAAGCATTAAAACGTTAATGTCCGCTTCCACGCCTTGTTTCTTCACTTCAAAACTAAAGCCTTATTCCCCTCACAAAGCCTCTTAATATTTCAGTTCCTTCCGGAAATCTCCAAAATGATTAAAAGATGCTCCCTACTAATTTCAGGCTGCCCTTCAAAATCCTTAATCTTCCGAACCTCCAAGGGCCAGAATTCAAACCTTTCCCAACTTAAATGCCCGAACGCAAATTTGTTTCGATCGGAATATTCTGCCTCTCTCCTCCGCGTTTCCTTCTTCTACCCGGCTCACTCAAATCGCTCTCAATAGCAGCATCAACCTCCAACCAAAAATAAATAAGAAAAATATAAAAAACTAAATTGTTTTCTAAAAGACAAGATTTTACTTTCAGACAAGAAGAAGACTCGTAGTCGCGCGTTCTCTCTCTCTTGTACTGTACTGGTCGAACCTTGGAAACAAAAGGTCTCCGAACCAAGCAACCGCACAAGTCTCGCGTTCGAAACACGTCGACGACGCCCTTCACCGGTTACGTCACCTCTGTCGTAGATATGCTAGGCAATCCTTCCCCTATTTAAATCTTTGGCAGGCCAGTTGTTAACTTAGAAAAGAGATCAATATTTAAAAATATATTTTTTTTAAACAGAATTTTCTTAATACGTTATTTGCATTCTCTAGACTCGGATTCAACTTCACGACAAACTTTCAATAATAAATGTTACTTTTAAAAATAAATATAACTCTAAAACACATGCCTAATAGTTTGCAATCCAAAAGCATAATATACTGGGTGGAAAAGGCTTGTCACGAAAAAAAAAAAAATCATGTAGAATTCTACTTTGAATTTTAATTAGCCTTACGTCTACACTAAAAAGAATAAATATAAAATCCTACTCGTGTACTGATATTATAATTCATATTTATCTATTGGGTATAAGAAAGCCAATGTTTATTAAACCATGTTAAAAACAAATCTGAGAGCTCCTCCAAAGCTACTATCCAAATTCTTTAAACCTACATCCAAAATCAAGATAAACACTACCATCCAAATTCACCGCAAATGATGGTGTTTTAATTTTACTCAATTTTATTCTTAACTACCCATAGAATTCAACTCAACGGTTATTCAAAAAATAATAATAATTATTAAATGAATTTTAAATTTTTTTCTTAGATATTGCTATTATAAATTTTAGTTTGTTGGTTAGACACAATTAGCATGACCATTAGATGTTGTCAACTATAAAACCTAGTTCCCTGGGTTAGAGGGAGGGACTATTAGGTACTGTCAACTATAAACCCTATCTGGGTTAGACAAAGTCAATGAAACTGACCCTTCGAGGTATTGAAATTCAAAATCAACAAGCAAAAATTATCTATCTACCATCCAACATATCCCCTACTGAGTAAACTATAATTTAAATCTTAAACCTTTGAAAAGAAACCAAACCCTACTACTAGTACTACTATACTATCCTTATGAAGATCTTCTAATTTAAAAAAAAAAAGCTTTCATGAAAAAGAATGTTGGTCTCTAATCTAAAACTGCAACCCTTTCTTCATCCCGGTGTTAAAAAATACGGAAAAGCAACTATAAACCCTAGTTCCCTGGGTTAGAGGGAGGGACCATTAGGTACTGTCAACTATAAACCCTATCTGGGTTAGACAAAGTCAATGAAACTGACCCTTCGAGGTATTGAAATTCAAAATCAACAAGCAAACATTATCTATCTACCATCCAACATATCCCCTATAATTTAAATCTTAAACCTTTGAAAAGAAACCAAAACCCTACTACTAGTACTACTATACTATCCTTATGAAGATCTTCTAATTTAAAAAAAAAAAGCTTTCATGAAAAAGAATGTTGGTCTCTAATATAAAACTGCAACCCTTTCTCCATCCCGGTGTTAAAAAATACGGAGAAGCAAAATAAATAAATGATTGTCCATACCAGGTTGCCGCCGTTAAATTCAATGAAAACGGGATTGTCGCTCCGAATATACAGTTGACCATCAGAAGAAGATGTCAAAGACGGATCTGCTCGTTGAAGAAGTTCTGCTCGGGGAAGAAGTTCTATCAAGTTAGGGGGGACCGGAACTAGGATCGCTGTCATCTTGAATTTGTTTCCTGCACAAAAGCCAACACACACTTAACGCAAGAAATCAATTTACAGGCAGAATTTCAGTCGCGCTCACGCTCATTCACTTTATATCTTTGCGCCATCGCTACAGTCCGTGGGGTCTTTTCTCGTGAAAGGAGCATCTCGAGTTCCAATCCCGAGGGCGACATAAAAATAAAATATATTCCTTACAGACACGTAAGAGGACCCAAGCAAAAGATTATTCTCTTCTTATTAATGAAAAAATGAAATCCTTATTCAATTTTTTTTATAATAATTGATTTCCAGTTGAAAGTTACAATAATGGACCCCATTTCAAAGTTATAATAATTAGGTTGTCTTTTTTGCACAACTTTTTTATCTTAATATAACTAGCTTAATATCTTCTTTCTCTTGGACCACAAATTTTTTTGTGTGGTTCAATAGCGTAGACTCAATAATTTTAAAATTTAAAATTTTATTATTTTTTAAAAAAAATTTAAAAAAATTATATTAATACAAGATTATATATAAGTTATGAATCCTTAACAATAATATTGGTTTACTATTTTTTTTATTTTTCTAAAAAACTTTCATAACTTTAAAACCCAAGATCTTAAGAACTAATCACTTTTAATTACTACATTAAAAAGACATATGTATTGCATTGGAGTCAAATGATTTTTAATTTTATTTGTTAAAAACTAATATGTAAAAAAATATTTTAATAATATTATGAAATATGCTAACAAACTCATAACTTTAAAGCCCAAGATCCTAAGAACTAACCACTTTTGGTTACTACATTAAAAAGACATGCATTGGAGCCAATAATTTTTTAATTTTATTTGTTAAAAATTAATATATAAAAAAAATATTTTAATAATATTAAAAAATACGCTAATTCTCTTGATGTAATGAAATTATTTAGTAAAATAAACTTATCCAAAATATCATTAGCAAGAACCTTCATATAAAATAGTTTGCAATTGATAAAGAAACATATTAGACAATCATTCGATGAGGGGAATCATGTTAATTTTTGGTTTAATGCTTGGTTGAAGCCTTATCCTCTTATCTCTTACTCAAAATGACAACCATTGGCTTGGATATGCCTAGCTTATAAAGGTCCAAATATTAAATACTATATTAATATGATCAACAACTCTAATAATTAAGATGGTGATATTGGTTTTTTCTGCCGGGCGTTTTGGCGGGAATTCCTCTGCACTGTCGACGGCCGTGGCTCTAGGGTTTCAGTTCGGAAACCTCCTTCAGCGTGTTTGGGGTCTGTTGCAGGCCTCTGGACAAGGATCTTTCGGTTTCCTGGGAGGGCCCAATGGGGTCTCTTCCTGGTTCTCGCGAAGGAAAAAATACCTCTTATGCGGAGATTCTTCGAGAGACTCCTGCGTCTTCCTCTGTTGAAGCTCAACGCAGTGCCTCCCATCTGCTAGCCAAGAATGCGGGCAAGGGCTCTCCTGGGCACAAAATAAATGGTTGTCTCCCGCAATCTACATTAAGACCGAAAATTGTCATCGAACCAGAGCTGGTTGAAGACACGATAAACTACCGGACCACGCATGATCCGATTTGCAAGTTCATGGGCATTCGACCCACCCCGCACTTTTTGCATTCCTGGGTGAGACAAAGCGGGAGCCAATCGGTGAGTACTCCTTATGGCCCATTAGCAATGGGTATTTCATTATTAGTTTTTCTTCCCTAATGGATAGAAACAGAGCATTTGAATCAGAGAAGAGGAGCCATGGCCCGACAGGGTTATTTGTCCAACCATGGAGAGCGGGTTTTGATCCTCGCATTGAACCCACGACTGTCCCGGTTTGGATCCGGTCGTACGCGCTCCCGATGGAGTTTTGGGGTGAGCGGATTCTTGAATTGATAGGCAACTCTCTAGGTAGATTTTTGGGAGTTTCTAAGGATACCATTGAAGGAAATACTGCCGTTTATGCAAGAATTTGTGTAGAATTGGATATTAGTCAATCGCTACCAGCTGAGATGGAATTGGAGCTAGCAGGACATTCTTGGGTACAACAGATAGACTATGAAGCCCTACCTTTCCGTTGTAGAGTCTGCCATTTGCATGGCCATTTGGCAAGGTTCTGTCCAAATATCTTGAGCTCCAATGCGGATGCTACATAGGGAATGTCAAATCGCTCCCGAGGAGGTAAGTCCACTTCGGCCAAGGAACCATCTGTCATTCCCACTGGGTCTGAGGGCCAGAATGATGGCTTTGAACAGCAGAAGAGGAGAAGAAACAAAAAGAGAAATGGTAAGGAGCAAGCTCTCCCCAAGCCAACAAATTGGTATGAAATCTTCAAATCTCTTGTGGATCAAGAAGACCAACCTATGGATGGAGCAGATGGGATCCTTGAGGACAATATTATCCCAACTCATGCTCCTCCTTCCTCAACCCCTGTCCTTGAACAGGCTTTTGATTCCTCTGAGTCTTTGCACCATGAAAACCTTGGGACTACGGTTATCCACGCCCGACTCGACCCGCTATCAAAGATGTTTCTATGGGAATTGCAGAAAAGCTCGAGAGAAAGACCAGCTCTTGGAATTTCACAGGTGGAGAAGAGATCGAAAAATAGTAATTCCCAAGGGGTGGGTAGGAAATCCAATAAGGATCTAATTGCAGTGCAAGGGGATAAGCTAATCAATGGAGGACTGGCAAGAACAATTGATTCGTATTGCTCCCAAGGTTTCCAATGATTATACAATCTTGGAATGTGAGGGGTTTAAACAGTAGAACCCATCAATCTATTGTTCAAAGACTTTTAGAAAGAAGTAAAACAGACTTCCTGCTCATTCAGGAAACAAAAATGTCATTAGACCTCATGAGTAAAACTGTTGGCCGAATCTGGAGGGGTGCTTGCCATATGGCAGTGGCTGCTCTTGGTGCCTCGGGAGGGATTGCTACTCTTTGGAATCCTTTGGCATGGATAGCGATGAGATCATATAGCTCTGGAGAGGGGTCCTAACATCTCTTTTCAAGAATATAGTTACAGTTGAACAAGTCTTAATTACAAATTTTTATGGGGTACAGAATACCGAAGGTCAGCGGTCTCAATGGAAAGCTGTTCAAAACATGAGGTCCTCCCGGGAAGATCTTGATTGGATTTTAGCTGGGGATTTCAATGCTAAATTATCCGCTAGAGATCAGGAAGGTGGCATCCCTGTTCTGGATACAGGGGATAGGTCATTTATTGCCCACGTTCAGGCCTTTAACCTTGTTGACATCAAAGGTCCTGGTACAAACTTTACATGGACTAATAAGAGAAGAGAGCAATACAATAGGAGGGTTAAGCTTGACAGGTTTTTGGTCTCGAAGGAAGCTTATGTTATATGGAATATCAAATTCCAGATCTTGGAGGGCCCAGTTTCTGATCACTCTCCCATTTTGCTGGAGGGAGGGACCATGTCAGGAAAGTATTACAAACCTTTTAAATTTGAAAAATTTTGGTTGCAAAAAGAGGACCTACGAAGGAAAATTCCACAGTGGTGGAAAGAAGGCCGTCCCCCTTTTGGAACAGCTATGTTCAAAATTCACAAACAGCTTCTCTATGTTAAGAGTAAACTGAAACAGTGGAAGCAAACTAACAAATCTGATTTCCAGCTCCAACGGGCCCCCTTGCTGGATAGATGGAATGAGGTGCAAAAACAATTCAGAGAAGGAATTATTTCTGAGCATCTTAAATTTGAGGATGACGCCTTACACAAAGCAATTGAGGACATTGATAATCAAGAAGAGATCTCTGGAGACAGAGAGCCAGAAATACTTGGCTATTAGAAGGAGACAGAAATACTAAATTTTTTCATCGTTCTGCCTGTGCTAGAAGGCAATTGAATAACATGGAGCTCCTCCAAGATGAGTTTGGAAATTCTTTTGACACTCTTCCTGACATGCACTCCATTTCTATGGAGTACTTCTCAAACCTCTTCAAGGAAAGTCTGCAGCATGATGTGGAAGCACAAAATGAAGTCATTGACGGAATTCCCTCTATTATTTCTCATGAAGAGAATCAGTCCCTTCTTAAGCCCATAGATCGTGATGAACTCAAGAAGGTAGTCTTCGGGATGTGCACAGGAAAGTCGCCTGGCCCGGACGGTTTCCCTATTGAGTTCTTTCAGGCCTTCTGGGACATCCTGGAGGAGGACGTGTTGGCTGTCATTGAGGAATCCCGAATTAACAAAAGAATGCTCAAGGCTCTAAATCATACCTTTATCTCTTTAATTTCGAAAGGAGAGGGGGGGGCTCTCATTTCTGATTTCAGACCTATTGCTCTATGTAATGTGATCTACAAAATTATTTCTAAACTTATGGCTGAAAGACTAAAACCCCTCCTTCAAAAGTTAATTTCCCCTGAGCAAGGGGGTTTTGTTGAAGGAAGACAGATCTTGGATGGAGTGATCTTGGCTCAAGAGGCTATCCATTCTATGCATAATTCAGGTAACAAAGGAATGTTCATCAAATTGGATATGTCTAAGGCTTATGACAGAGTAGAGTGGGGTTTCTTGGTCAAGATGTTGGCAGCCTTTGGTTTTTCTCAGGACTGGATTGCTTGGGTCATGAGCTGTATCTCTACGCCTTCATACTCTGTTTTAATTAAGGGGCTTCCCTCGCCACCTTTTGGAGCCTCTCCGGGTCTCCGTCAAGGAGATCCCTGCTCTCCTTATCTCTTTCTTATCTTGGCTGAAGGTCTTGGCAGACTCTTCCTGAGAAGAAGACGTCAAGGACAGATTACAAGAATTAAAATCGGAGCCGAAGTTTTGACTCATTTACAGTTTGTGGATGATACGGGCTTGGTGGGAGTTGCCAGTCTCAGAGAAGCAAGAGGAATCAAAGATACTCTTAACGTCTACCTTCGGGCTTCTAATCAAGCCATCAATGATTCAAAATCAAAAGTGGTCTTCTTCAACCTTGATCAAAGGTCGCAAGAGAGAGTTATGGAGATTCTGGGCTTCACTCGGACCTCCCTTCCTGTTGTTTATTTGGGGGTTCCTCTGCACTTTAAAAAACTGACAGCTGATTTCTGGAAGGACCTGCTTGATGGCATCAAAGAGAGAATGAATCATTGGTCCCATAGATGGTTAAGCTATGGGGGCCGATTAACTTTTTTGAAGTCTGTTATTCAGGCTATGCCTATTTACAAATTTTCAATTCAGCCGCCCCTCCCTCAATCCGGAAAGAGTTGGACAAAGCGGCTAGAAGTTTTCTTTGGGAAGGTGCCAATGGAGAGAGGAAATGGGCCTTGGTTGGTTGGGATAAGGTCACCCAACCCAAGGAAAAAGGTGGGTTGGGCTTGAGAAGCTCCAAGTTTAACAATCGGGCCCTGGCTGGGAATTGTACTTGGAGGTGGATTTCTCGACCTTCGTCTCTCTGCGACGAGAATCCTTTCTAGTAAATACTTGGGTACTGTTCCTCCCAATGACTTGGGCCGCTATCCTCCGGAAGGTAATGGTTCTCTTGTGTGGCAGGCGCTCAAGCTTGGTTCTTGCATTATCAAAGATCAATTGTTCTGGAAAGTTGGGAGAGGGGAGAAGGTCCGGTTCTGGACTGACTCTTGGGATCAGCATCCTCCTATTCTTGCAGTGTTTCCCGATCTGCTTCCGCTAAAAATAGCTCTTGAAGACAAAGGCTGGATTCATATTCAGTCCTACTTTACTACCAGCCCTCTGGGGGAATATAAGGTTAAAAAATTTAAGCGGCTGGGTGAATGGCCTATTCCAATCCCCCGGAGCAGGCCCCAACTCTGGAAAAACTTTTGGCTGAAAGGTTTCTATCTGGGAGTGATGAGGAGGATGAGCTTGCTTGGGGCTTTGGGAACCTTGGGGTTTATTCTGTGAAGGAGGGCTATGCTTCGATCCTACCTGAGCCCCCCCACACTCTTTTCCTGTTCATGAATGGAGGAAGATTTGGCATCCCAAGAGCTGGCCGAAAGTGAACTTCTTTGCTTGGCAACTGATGCATAATGGTATTTTGACCTTTGACAACCTTAGAATTAGAGGCATCATTGGTCCTTCCCAGTGCGTCTTATGTTATAGGAATGAGGAAACTGTGAACCATCTTCTGTTTGATTGCTCTTTCACACAGCAGATTTGGCAACGTTGGTTCTCCCACTTTAAACTTCAGGTGCTTGGAGATCTGTCCCGGACCAATTTATGGGAAAGCTGGAAGAGAGGTAGATTTATTTCTAAAGCTCTTCGTACTGGCTGGGAGATCGGTTTCCTTTTTATTTGGTGGCAGGTTTGGTTGGAAAGAAATGCTCGTATTTTTCGTGAAACCTTCTCTTCGGTGGAGGGGATTTGGCAGATCATTTGGAGCAAAGTTGTGGAAACCGTTGCTATCTATGCTGAGAAGGAAAACCAGCCTGCTTCTAGGTCTTTGAGTGGGAGAGGTGCTGATCTGGAGAGACAGGTAAGAAGTGGTTGGAAACCTCCCCCAGAAGGCTGGGTCAAAATCAATACTGATGGAGCTGCTAAAGGTAATCCGGGCAATGCTGGCAGTGGTGTTATTTGCCGTGATCATGCTGTGGGACCGTGCTATATTGGGAATTGCAAGGTCCGGGATATGCCACTAACAATGAAGTCGAGGCCTTTGCTATTAAATCTGCTTCCATCTGGGTCGTCAAGCATGGCCATAGAAAGATAATCATTGAGTCTGATTCTCAAATCTTGGTTGGTGCTCTTGATTGCATGCGGAACTTTGCCTTAAAAGCTTGGAGGCTCCAGATTTTGGTTGCCCAAATTTTAGAGCTTTGGAAAGAAATTGAGGATGTGATTCCTGTTTATGCTAGTAGATCTCTTAATAAAGCGGCCGATTTCCTTGCTAAGTTGGGTGCTGAGAGAGAGGTTGGGATTCATCTGCATAGCAATTTGCCTGTGGAGAATGTCGAGATCAGACAAGGCCTTGATCAATTCCTGAAATAATGTGCAAAAGTTTTTTTGCTAAGGGTCCTTTCTGTCGCGATTTCGCGACATGTTGCCCTGTCGCGGCTGTTGGTTGGTTTCTGTCGCGATATCGCGACAGGTTGAGTCTTTGTAGTCTCCGGCTGGTTTCTGTCGCGATATCGTGACATGTCGCGTTATCGCGGGTCGCGATTCCGCGACATGTTGCGCTATCGCGACATGTCGCGTTATCGCGGGTCGCGATTCCACGACATGTTGCGCTATCGCGACATGTCGCGTTATCGCGTGACGCGATCCCGCGTCTTGTTGCGATATCGCGACATGTCGCGATATCGCGACATGTCACGTTTTCGCGCCTCGCGATTCCTCGACATGTTGCGATATCGCGACAGGTCCCGCCTTCCTGGCGTCTGGGTGGTTAACTGTCACGTTTTCGTGACCTGTTGTGATGATGCTTCTTTGTGCTGGTTTTTGTCGCGATTTCGCGACAGGTTGTGCCCTCCTGGTCTCTGGCGTTTTTCTTGCGCGATTTCGCGGCATGTTTGGCTCCTTTGCGACTGGGTGGTTTTCCGTCGCGATTTCGCGACCTTATTGAGGCTTGTTAGTTGCTTTCTTTTTCTGTCGCGATGTCGCGACGCTTTCTGCGGGTGGCTGTCGGGGGCCTTTCCTGTCGCGATTTCGCGACATGTCGCGATTTCGCGACATGTCGCGTTTTCGCGCCTGTTGGTGCCTTAGTGGCCGTGTTGGGTTTTCCTGTAGCGATTTCGCGACATGTCGCGGTTTCGCGACCTGTTGCTGTTTCGTGCCTTTCGTTCTCTGTGCCTTGCGGTTCTTTGCCTTGCCTTGGTGCGCCTTCCCTGTTGTTTTGCTTGTGGCTCTGGCTCGGGATGTGTTCTCTCCCGCTTGTATCTGGTTCTTGTTTTAATACAAGTTTTTCATTTTTTCAAAAAAAAAAAACAACTCTAATAATTAATTTTGATAAACCTAATTTTTGGATATTTTTATTTTACCTTAGATTGAATGTCTTTTGTTTTAATGTCTTTATTGTAAATGAATCTTCCATGTATGTTCAAATCATGTAACCAAGTTGTCACCATTATGAGCACCATATTTTAAACATTATGCAAGTGAGACAATAGTAGGTTCCAAACTTAATGGTTTTGAGATTTATTTTTAAAATTTCTATCATTTCATTCAAACCATCAATTCTAACAAATAATGGCAAGACCAATTCTTTAGATAATACATAATGCTTTATTTCTAAAATACTTAATCTAAAATTTCATCAAATATTTCAATATTGATGGATCTACCCAATATATTTTGATATTTTGTAAGAAGTAACCCCAAATGATGTGAGCAAAGGGATAATGAAGAAATAAATAGTTTTTTGTTTCTAAATACTTCTCACATAAGGCACATCTAAAAGGTCCACGATATCCTCTTCTTTGTATACTCTCTCCTGTAAGAATCTTACTTTGAAATACCAACCAAAGGAATGATAAGGCCTTAAGAAAATCCTCTAGTAAGCAAACATTCTTCCAAGGAAAATATTTAGGAGTAGAAAATTCCAATTGTTCTAGATCCACATATCCAACTTTATCAAGCATCCACCATATTTCGATAAATTCTAAAATAACTCATCCTTTCATGTATAAATAGACAAATAAAAATATTGAAACATATTTTGAAGTTTATTTACAATTTGTTTGAGTTTCTTTGCTTCAACCAAGTTAGTAATAAAAATCTATGATCTAGAGTTATTGATCACATTAATATAATGTTTAACATTTTGACCTTTAAAATCTATGCATGCTCGAGCTAATGGTTGTCATCAGTGTTATGCATAAGTGTGATTCATCAAAAATTGGCTATATTTAGGATTTTTAAATTTTAAATTTGCTAATTTTGGGACCTTTCACTAGTCCCTTTTGCCCAAAATTTTTGGGGTGGATTTTTTTTGGGGTCAATTCGCCCGACGGTGATAATAATTATCCAATTTTTATTTTAATTCACAAACCACTTTTGCCCAATTCCACAGATAATTCACCTTCAAATTATAAATAATTTTGTTTTTCTTGCCCAATTCACCACATATACTACCTATATAAATATTGAAGTGGGTACCGATAAACATACATCTAAAACACTCTAACTTAAAAAATAGCTCTAAAGCAACAAAAAACTATTGTTGGTTAACATATTTATCGATTGGTTGTAGTGGATTGTTAATCGGAAGACACCAATCGATTCCACAAACTTGATAAGGTTATAGAGAAGGGCTTCTAAACATAAATTGATCTGTTGCAAAGGTGTGTTAATCGGCATATGCATATCAATTACAGAAATCTAAAAAGGTGAATTGAAAACTGATCTATTACAAAGGAGTATCAGTCAGCATACATTGATCGATTGAAGAAACCTAGGTAAATCAATTTTAGAGGACAACCTCTTGATATAAATTGATATGTTACAAAGGATTGTCAATCGACATATATTGATCAGTTGTAGAAACTTGAAAAGGTGAATCAGTTTCAGAGAATATTTTCTTGACATAAAATTATTGATTGTAGAGGAGTGTCAATCGACACAAGTCGATTGGTTGTAGATGAGTGTCAATAGTAATAATCCTATAAGTTGTAGATAGGATGATCACATTCAAAGAATTGTCAATCAATAATTATCGATCGGTTGCAGATATTTTGATAGTGATGATCTATTGTAGAGGATTGCCCCTCAACACATACCAATTTGTTGCATTGGATTATCGATTATCAAAAATTGATCGATTATAGATATTTTGAGTGTGATGATCTATTGTCGAGTATTATCAATCAATCGTGACCCATTGGTTGCAGTAAAATTAAAGTGACTATTACTGACAATAGGTAAATTGAAAGCTTCCAAAAAATAATATGCTTGTTTTGTTTTGGATAATCTCTAGCAATAAATTTGACTTAATGTCTACTTGTTGTTGTAGCCTTGTTACTTATTTTTTAACCTTTGTTATTTTCTTTATAATTGCTAGGTAGATTATTCTTCTTCCATAATTTTACCGTCCAAAGTTTTTTTTCTTCAGTTTCATAGGCAACGTAGATGCACTATCTGCAACTATGGTAGACAAGTATCTGATGAGGCCAAGAATTGCCTCATCCATGAACACTCTTTGATACATTTTAAACTATTTGACTTACCCTTTTTACTATTATTTTATGTTAATTATGGGAAAAATGCATTATATAATGATGTTTGAAAATTCTGGAATGACAAAGTGCATATACTTTGTTTTACTATTTTTACTGCAATTTCACCTATTTTTCAGCTTATTTTTTTTTTTTTGAATTTACATGGTGGAATCGGTAGCCGCCATGAATCCGAGAAGGCTGTCTAGCTTTTATGGCCACCACAGTATTCTGTGATGTCCGCCCTAGAAGCCGCCGCACAGATCTTCGCATAGTCTGCCCCTATAACCACCATACCAAAATCATTTAAAACCTTTTACGCCGCTGAAAGCACCAAGAAAGGGACAAGCATTTAGTCCGGTGAGGCCCGAGATTTGAACCTTGGACCTCTACCCCCCTTATGGGGTTTGGATGAACCAATTAGTCTACACCTTGGACCTCTATTTTTTAGTTAATTAATTAGTAGTATTATAGCAATTCAGACCTTGTTTGAATATCTGATGCTTGGTAATATTGTGTTCCTTTGGTTAAACTAATTCAAATGGAAAAGGGCACCAAGAATTTATCCATTGTAGCTGATTGTGTAGGAAAATAGGCTGTAACTATGACAATTCCAGCCAGCTGTACATATACATCAGGGCTTGGAATTAGTCACTCCAGCACATGCCACCGATGCAGAAGGGTGTGCAAGAGAGAGTAGAAGTCAACACGTTACTCCCTATGTGTTTGGACCATAGATCAACAACAATCGGTCACCTACCTGTTGTTCAAGAGCAGTGCAAGAATAAGCGGCGCAGGAATAGGGAATAGCATAGGAACAACTAAAGGTTGTCAAAAAGCGATAAACCGATGGAGCAAAGTATTGGAAATTTACCAGGAAGTTGTCCCAACTCATATTAATGTGATTTTCTCAAAAAAGGTAGCCCAACAATAATGAATGGATAAAGTTTTGACAAAGTAAATTCCTGTAGTCTAGGAAACAGTTATGTAATCAGTTGTAAATCCCTACAAAGCAGTAACCAAGCATATCAGTATTATATTATAAATAATAAAGCTCCCAGATGGTCGAGCATATAGAGACATATAGATAGATAGGTAATAGAAGATCAAAATTAACATAGAGTGAAGTTTTCTTGTAGAAGAATAGTCTGCAGGTTTTTCTTGCATTACTGTAATGCAGTTTCAGATTCAATAAAAAGGTGTAATCTTCAGTTTTCAATTGGCATGTTGAGGTTGATGATCCAGATTCTCTTAGCATAACTTCTCACCTTCTTCTGGTTCTGGAAGCAAGGGCCACTTGCAAGCTAGAGGAAGGTAGTTTTTGATAGAATTTCTTGCTAATTTCTTGCTACAGCAGGTTAGTAGAATTCTGCTAGTTTTCATTTCTTTAGTAGTTTTCAACACAGTTTTCAGAAGTTGACAATATTTTTTGCATTTACAATAATTTCCAGATATTTTGTCATTTTGCAATTGTTGATTTAATTTTGCATTTCATAGCAATTTCCAGATATCTTGTCATTTTGCACTTTGGCAGTTTTTGTTGATTCAGTATTGTAGTAGTTGAAATTCTATTTTGACATTCTCCAGTTGATTTATTTTCATGCAAGAGTGTGTGTGTTTTAAATTCTGCACTTTACTTTTCTGTCACTTCAATTTAGCAACATTTCATTTTTTGTCATTTTCAGATTCTGCAAATTCATTTCGTGCAATTTTATTTTTGCAAAAGTGAATAGGAGTTAATTTCAATTCTTAGGAGTTAGAGGTCACAACAAAACCCCCAAATGCTAACTGATATACCAATAAAACCTGTTCTTGGATAAACTGAACCTGCAACTGTAACACATCCTATCGTATATAGCCTCTAGACACCGCCCTGGATTGACACACATAATGATTAAATGATGAATGATCAACGACCCTCATCATTTTTGGCACCATTGCCGGGGAACAAATGGTGTTGTTAGGAAAAGTGACATGGGTCAAAAATTGTGTTACAATTTTTGAAATATTGTATTTCAGTTTATTTACTGAATAGACATGAATGCATAGGCCAAGAGACGAAAGAGGGAGGTTTATCAGAACTAGTTCTGAACCACGAAGGCGTTCTTCATGATCAGATGAAGAATTGTTAGAGAAATAATACCTTCTTCACCAACTGAAGCTTTGGACATATTAGAACAAGAACTTTTGGTAGCACTTTCTGCTAAACATTCCCTTAAGACTTAACCATCCACATCAAAATCAAAGAAAATAACTATGGCAGTAGTAGCAGCACCACTAGGTGCGTATGCTGATGATCCTCCTAGGACTTTTGAATATCCCATCCGGTTGGATCCAGCTCTAGATGCTCCCATGAAAACTATTTCTCCATCCATATTGCCAATTTTTAGGGGAACTGTTTTAGAAGATACTGATAAGTTTTTGTTTGAATTCAAAGTGTTATGTCAGACTTATGACTACATAAATGATAATAAAAAATTGAAATTGTTTCCTTCTACGCTTAAGGATGCTGCTCTCTGATTGCTTATGAGTAATCTTGAACCTAATTCAATCCATACTTGGGATGACATAGAGACTGCATTCTTACATAAATATCAGGATTACTGTCGAGTACGAAATAGGAAAGATGAGTTGTTTCAGATCAATCAAGAAGAAGATGAGAGTTTAGAGGATTACCTTGATCACTTTGCCTTTGTACAAAAGATATGTGGTCTTGTAGAACCTGATTTCTTAAAGCCTATCTTCTTAAGAGGATTGTAGGATGAATCTAAGAAAGTGTTAGATTTAATGGGAAAAGGAGACATAGATCAACTTGACCTTGAAGATATTGTAGAGTTATGTAGAAACTATTCCCGCACTCATCATCGAAGAAAGAAAAGAAATTCTAGAAATAATGACATAAAGGAGTTTATGGAGGAAATGGCTAATTAAAAAACTAATATCCTTGTTCAAATCAATTCTGCATTAGGTGAGAGAAACACAAAACCCAATTCTACACCACCTTTGGCAATTTATTGCCCGATATGCAGGCATAAGCATGCCTTACATGATTGCACTTTAATCAAAACTTCTATTTGTGGAATTTGTTCCAATGAACGTTCAACAGATAGATGTCATTTGTTGCCTCATCTAAAATCTATCTTAGGCACCCAAACAGAAGAACTTAATGCTATTGGGCAGAGATCCGATGGTGGCTATACACAATATCCCAATGCTCCTCAGTTTCTAAATTTGGGATAATATCCTTGGAATATGAACATGCCATGGGGACATGCAGAAGTCCTTGCACAACCTTGGAACCAACCTTGGACAACTCCTCCAGATTGGTCACATCCTGGATGGATGAACCCACCTTGGAATGCAACTCATCCACAGTGGACATAGCAAGGACAAAGATGGGGACAGCAATATCCACCATATCAAGGATAGAAAAGGTATCAAGGGCAAGCTCAAAACTTTCTGCCAGCTCCTAATCCAAATTTTCAAGGAAGAACACAACATCAACAAATGCAACCAATAAAACAACCTCCACTCCCAACTCAGCCTATGACTAACCTAAATAATACTAGACAAATAGCCCCTATTTATGAGGCTGAGTCTGACGACTCTGCTGCAGTTCATGTACTTGACTGTAGTAACATACAACTGCGTTTAGGGAAGGTTTTACCTAAACCTGTTCCACCCATAATTGAAGAAATAAGTGAGAAACAAGAACCTCCAGATCAGGAGATAGTGCAACAAAAACAAAAATAATAAGTAACCAAAAAAATGTAGGAATCTTCTCTAGTAGCATTACCATACTCTGAAAGGTTTGATCATATTGATACTGCCCCTGAATCAGAATTAGTGACAGAACTTAAAAATATGTCAATTTCTCTCCCTTTGTTGCAGGCAATAAGGGATGTGCCTTCACTCAAAAAGACTATTTAGGAGTTATGTATCAAGAAACCTGGTAAAAAGAAGGCCTTTCCTAAAACCGTTCAGGTAGAAGGAAAATTAGTTGATTTATTGTTCGAGAAACTAGTTCATCCAAAATATAGTGATCCTGATAGTCCAATAGTTACAATTACTATTGGATTAATGCAAATTCCTAATGTGCTAATTGATCTTGGAGCTGCAATTAATGTTATGACTAAGGACACAATGCAAAAATTATAGCTTAAGAATCTCAGTCCTACCACCATAATTTTAGAAATGGTAGATAGGTCAATTACTAAACCTGAAGGGATCCTAGAAGATGTAGCCATTGAAGTCTCTTCTTGACTTCTTAGTGTTGTAGCCTAGAAAATCAGTCAATGTATACCCTATCATTCTAGGACGACCTTGGTTGGCTACTGTAGCTGCTTTTATAGACTACAGGTCAGGGGAAATGACCATTTCTAATGGTGTTGACCTAAAGAAAATTTATTTGTATCCACCAGCTCAATCTTCAACTAAATTTTTTGGACAAATTTGGTATCCTGAATCTAATGAAGAACAAGAAACCATTGCCACTTTGGCTACAATTGTAGTAAAAGAACATATTGAGGAAATCACTACACCTGAGAGAGAAATATTTGAGAATGAAACTGTCCTAACTGAAACATTACAATCGAAAGGACTAACTGATGATCAAACTCTTGTTCATCAGTTGTTGTGGCAAGATGAGGAATAAAATTTAGAACCTCTATCATCCCTGCCTAATCAAAAAAGATCATTCAATATACCACATTGATGGCATCATCATTTCCTTAATACCTTCAAATGTCCCCTAATTCCACCAGGTATCATTTCTGAGACAGATTCTAGAGTATTTCATACTCTACAGCCACATCATTGTCCATTAAATGCATTAATTAGTAACTATGAAGCAGCTAGTTCTATCTATATAGGGATCAAACAAATTGAAATCTATCCAGGTAAATTTTTGAACATTAATAGTTGGCTAACTGAGGACTAAGAAACCAAATTATTTGTAGTCTTACAAAGACATGTTCAAGATTTTGCATTGAACTATAAAGACATGACAGGTATTCATCCTGAGGTATGTACACATAGGATATACATAGAAAACATAAAACCAGTACGACAACCTTAGAGACGCTTGAATCCTGCTCTAAAGGAAATTGTGAAAGAGAAAATTGAAAAACTCTTAGATGTTGGATTCATTTATCCAATTTCAGAAAGTAAATGGGTTTCACCACTGGTCATTGTTCCAAAGAAAAATGGTAAAATGAGAGTATGTGTGGATTATAGGGAGTTAAATAAGGCCACACATAAGGATCATTTCCCATTACCATTCATAGACCAAGTATTGGATACCCTTGCTGGAAAGAATTTTTTTTGTTTTCTTGATGGTTTCAACGGGTATAACCAGATACAAGTTGCACCAGAAGGTCAGGAAAAGTCTACCTTTACATGTCCTTGGGGAACCTTTGCTTACAGGGTTTTACCCTTTGGTTTATGTAATGCTCCAGTAACATTTCAAAGAGCTGTTTTAGCAATTTTTTTTTATTTAACCAATTTATATGGATGATTTCACGGTGTTTGGAAATAGTTTTGAATATGCATTAGAACAGCTTGAAAAAGTGCTAATTCGCTGTGAAACATACCACCTCTCTCTAAATCCTGAGAAATGCTTCTTAATGATGGAGGAAGGAATTGTTCTTGGACATCATATCTCTTCTTATGGAATCAATGTTGATCCTAAGAAGGTTGAAATCATCAAAAACCTCCCTCCTCCACAAACTCAAACTGATGTACGCAGTTTCTTAGGGCACATTAGTTTTTATCGTAGATTCATTGCTAACTTCAGTACCATAGTAAATCCTATGTTTGCTTTACTCATGAAGGATTCTGAATTTGTTTGGTCTTCTGAATGTCAAACTTCGTTTGAAGATTTAAAGGAAAAGTTAACCACTGCACCTGTATTAAGAGGTCCTAATTGGGAGTTACCTTTTCATATTCAAAATGATGCTTCCAATACTGCTATTGGAGTTGTGTTAGGACAGATTGAAAATGGGGAACATTATGCTATTTATTATATCAGTAAAAACTTGATAGGAGCTGAGAAAAACTACACTACCAATGAAAAAGAATTATTGGCTGTAATTTATGCTATTAACAAATTCTAACACTATATCATTGGGTACCAAGTATTCATCCATACGGATCATACTGCAATCAAATATTTTATGAATAAACCATTGGTTAGTGCATGAATTATTCGTTGGTTGATTCTGTTGCAGGAATTTGATGTTACCATAGTAAAAATCCTGGGAAATCTAA
The DNA here is from genome assembly GCA_028583015.1 of Wollemia nobilis. NCBI lineage: Eukaryota > Viridiplantae > Streptophyta > Pinopsida > Araucariales > Araucariaceae > Wollemia > Wollemia nobilis. The sequence continues at coordinate 1,474,058 of JAQPPZ010000599.1, forward strand.
TGTAGTTGCAAATTTCTTGTCAAGAATACCAAATGTAGATACAGGGGAAGTTGTGGAAGATACCTTTCCAGATGAAAAGTTGTTTGCTATCTCTGTACAATCTCCATGGTTTGCAGACATAGCTAATTACTTAGCTACAGGGAAGATTCCTCTTCACTTTACCCCCAAACAAAAGAAATAGTTAATCAAGCAAAGTTCTTCTTTCCAATGGATAGAGGGCTTACTGCTTAAGTGCAATCCTTATCATGTTTTACGTAGGTGCATCCACCAAGATGAAGTATATGATATCCTACGGGCATGCCATGAGGAACCATCAAGAGGGCATTATTTAGTCAAAAGCACTATTCATAAAATCTTGGGAACCAAATATTATTGGCCATCTTTGCATAAATATGTAAAGAGGTACATTCGACATTGTGATGCCTGCCAGAGAATGGGAAAACCTACCTTTACTAATGAAATGCCATTACAACCTCAAATAGGAACATAACCATTTGAAATATGGGGTTTAGATTTTGTAGGACCCATTAATCCTCCTTCCCAAGGCAAAGTACATATCTTGGTATGTACTGATTATGTTACTAAATGGGTAGAAGCTCGTGTCTTTAAACATGCTAGAGAAGAAAAAGTTGTTGATTTTTTGTATTCATAGATTGTTTTGCGTTTTGGAGCCCCACAATCCATCACCACAGATCACGGACCCAAATTTACTTCCAAAATTATTGAAGCCTTCACTCACCTTTATCAAGTCAAACACAGAAAATCCTCACTTTATCATCCACAATCTAATGGCCAAGTTGAAGTGACCAATAGGGAATTAGAACGAATTCTAACCAAAACCGTAGCAGTCCATAAAAGAAATTGGCTGGACAAATTATGAGAAGCTATTTGGGCTTATAATACCACTTGGAAATCTACCACTGGATTTATGCCCTATGAATTGGTCTATGGAAAAAAACCACTTTTGCCTATTGATTTTGAATTACTAACTCTTCGAACTGCTTTGGAAGTAGGTATTGATCTGTCACAGGCACAAGAAGATCATATTCTGCAACTTGATGCATTGGATGAACTGTTCATGGATGCACTACATCATACGGAGATAATCCAAGCATAGCAGAATATGTGGCATGATAGTCACATAAAGCAGCAAAAATTTCAGCAAGGTGACTGGACCTTGTTGTTTGATTCATAATACAAGGATTTCCCTGGAAAGTTGCAGACCAGATGGCTTGGACCTTACAAAATTGAGGAAGTGTTTGACAATGGAGTTATTCGTCTTACACCTATTGATGACTCACAATGCAAGTTGGTGGTGAATGGACATCGTCTTCATATGTACCACAAACCATACAACAGGGCAAAATTTCTCAAGCAAGTGGAAAGTTTGGATGTACACATTTGGGAAGAAAACACTTCTTCCATACCAAATTTAGCAGATTGACACAAGATTTAAAAAAAAAAAACAAATAAAACAAAAACAAATAAAACAAAAACAAATAAGAAATTTAGGAAGTGAAAACCTCTTTGAGGCACTCCTGAGTTGGGTTTACATGAAAACCAGTTGTCCGACATGTTTACCTAGTTGGTTTCACTATCATTGTTTGGTCTTATTTCATGACCGTTGTTTCGTCTATTTTCAGATTGCACCTACCTTAGTTTAAAGATTGATTAGCTGGAAATCTCAGCAGAAGCACCACAAAATGTAGATTAAATGGTTATAACAGGTATGTGTCTTTTTCATTCTTCGAATAATGTAAATCATTAGTATATAGTGTATATATCCTTGATTAGTATAAAAATCATATAAAAAGGGGGAATCAAAAATGCAAAGTCCTTGTCAGTAATGCCTCTGCCTAATTCTGCTCTAGAATGAAAAAATAGAAGTGCACTGGAATAGGGAAGCACAGGAATAACCTATTATATTCCAAAGCATAGGAATAATCCATAAAGCATAGGAATAAACTGTTTATATCCTAGAGCGTAGGAATGATTTAACAAGTGCAGGAATAAATTGTTTATATTCCAGAGCGCAGGAATGATTGATTAAGCGTAGGAATAAATCACTAAGCGCAGGAATGAAATTATGTGTAAAAACTATTTATGACATGTGGCCTGCAGTGAGTTAATTGGTTTAGAAGGAAAAATACAGGTCACTGACTCACTGTTGCATGTGACAGCTGGCATCCATAACAAAAATGAGCAAAATTACGGGTGGTAACTTCACATGCGCTGCCACGTCATTATGCTGCAAGTTTCGAAGCAGTTCCTATGCTGCTATTATTCCTGCTACGACGATTGAAACCCTAAACCAGATGCACGCTCGTACTATCCACCAATTTATAGAAACTACAAAATAGAAGGCAGGAAATTACACCATGGGGGAAAATAAAATTAGAGCTAAACCTAAAAATATTAGCTACCTGGAAAGTGACCCTGCATCTTTGTAAATATTCACTGATGGAGGATTTCTGCTGTTCCTGCAAAAATTTGATGGCTATTCCGAGGGCTTGGCGGCAGAATTCGCACACACCTTTCGCAACAATCGAGTGCACATTAACGGGATGACTATCCAAGTAACTCCCGAAATACTTAGCCAAGTCACTAAATTACCTCTTCAAGGTTTGCAAATTGTAAAAACTGGGAGAAAATTTTTGAATGACCTAGTTAATCAGTTTAAGGAAGAAGGGGATGGAGAAATTGAGTTCTTAATGCATAGAAATGTTTGTAAGGGGGTATAAAGACCTAGTTTACCAGTCCCTTGGAACGAATTTGCAATGTGGGTTATGAGGTACATCACTTGTGACGGCCAATTTCTTGTTGTATCTGGCCCACACCTTCATATCCTCAACCATCTGTGCCATGGCGTAGTTAAACCAAAATGTAGGGTTAATGTGCCCTTATATCTTTATAAGGAGTTAAAGGCTATGGCCATAAAATACCAAGCAGGGAAGGGAAGCCCTAAGCATCATGGGCTCATCAAACTGATTTTCCAGTATCACTTTAGGGGCAACCCTAGAAATTTTGATCGCTTCTTTGCCCCTTGGGCAGAAAAAAATGACTCTAATCCTACAACAGAGGAAGAGGAAGTAGAGGAAGAATAAGCAGAGGAAGAATCTGCAAGAAAACCTAGTCCAGAACCCTCTAAAATTATAATTTCTCCTTCTCCAGATGGTACCCCATCTTCATGAACTCAGAAATAGCAAGCGTCCACATCTGGTTCTCAGTCAAAAAGAAAAAGGGTAACATTTGCAGATACGATACAATCTAGTATAGAAATTGGAAGTGCAAGTGAACATGCACCTGCTTCGAAATCTACTCCTGAAATAATAGCAACATCTGTAGTTGCTCCAGAAAATCCAAAACCTACACCTGCTAAGAAGTATCCAGGGTCTATAGGGTTAAGAAGGTCTGCTAGACTTCAGAAAACTAAAACCCTACTAGAAGAACTAATAGATATCATAGACCCAAATGAAGGCAAAATCAGAATAGAAGATGCACAGGAACCAAATGTCGAAATAGAAATGATAGACACAGGGATACAGACAATGGAACTGGATACAACTATGGATGAAAATTCAATACGCCTTGTATGTCCTTTAGTTGATTATACTGACTCTGATTCTGATGAGCAGTTAAAATTTGATTCTGAACCAGTTAAGGATGATGTGCATGTTTTAATGCATACTGATTCTGAGCAATATTATGAGTCTAATTCTAAAGAGGAAATCGATATCCACACTCAATTGCATGCTACAAAGAGTGTTATTAAAACCCAGACCCATTGGATTGAGCAAGCTGAAGAGACCATAAAAAAAAAGGATCAACAAATTGATCTACTTCAGCAAAAAATTCAACATTTGTAGAACCAGTTGTCTCAACTGGAATATCAATCTACAGAGTTACCAGAAGCATCACCTGATGAATGGTCCCAAATTCTATTAGATTTAGTTGAACATTCTGAGCCAAACATAGCACCTGCATAGAGATCACCTGACAGAGAGGAAGCAGGAATGGCAATATCTGATGATGAGAGTCCATAAAGAATTCTATTGACAAATGATACTACACTTCAGTAGGAAACACAGACACCTTCTGTAGAAGAACAAGAGGCTACAACATAATATCAGGTATCCACACTCTCTCCTCTCATTGCTATTACAACAAAATAAGGAACACAAACAGATTTTCCTGTTGTAATACCAACTGTGGAAGTTGGTGTACAAGTGAATATAGTGGCACAAATGCAACCTATTGTAATACCCCTAGACATAGTGCCTTTACCTAGGTACAATGAAGACTTGGCATATTGGATGACTCAGTGTCACCAATTAGAGGGCAAGGTTGCCACTTTAAACTCTGAAGCATCCAAAGTAGCAGAGAAGGAAACAAAGGTGAATAGGTTAAAAACATAGGTGCAAGATGTATGTCAGATCGCGGAATATGCAATACGATCTGGAAGACCACCCAGGTTTTATAGCCTCCTACTCAAGGAGAGATACCTTTGTTGGCAAATCATGAGACTTGCTTCTAAGCTGCCTCATCAGTTGAACACTCCTGAAGAATTCATAGAGGCATTTATGCAGAGTCCAGTAGAGCAACAAAATTTTTTATGTGAGTTATTTTTGCATAATTTATTTTTGCCAACAGAAAGTATGTTTCTGCCTCACATTTATACAGGTGACTTACAACTTAGAGCCTTCATGTCCACTCTGCAAAATTAGGTTTACTGGGACACAGAAAATAAGCTCACTAAGGAATTGGAATCACAAGTTGTTTTACTTATTAGACCTACTCCCCTAAATCACAGGGATTGTACAAATGTTCATTATACCTTCATGAGGGATATCAGAATGAAACAACTCTATCTAGGGAACCTTCAGAAATGTATATTCTAGTTTCAGAATTTTTGTGTAGATTTCTTTGAATTAGCTTTGACAGCCTGTAAAAATAGATGGGGTGAGTTATCTATCTGTCTACAAAAAAGAGAGCCAATTTATCCCACTAATTTACTATGGTCAAGGAGAAGGGCAGAAGGCATTGTCCAAATGATATCAGAAATCAAGGAGCTTTGGATAGGTTTGAGATATAGGATGCCCATAATTATTACTCCTATCCCCTACTTATTTGATACTGACCCACAGCCTGATATGCACTTCCAACAGTGGTACAGTACATCAAAGCAGTCAGTGGATTCGATAAAATTGGTGGCACATTACTCAAATTTCATGAAAGATGTCTAGACCTGGATCTGTGTGCCGCTGTCACTATACAAAATGCATGAGGGCTTGCATTACCATAAGTTGGGGGGAATTATGAGGCCAGGAATTGCCTCATCCATGAACACTCTTTGATACATTTTGAACTATTTGACTTACCCTTTTTACTATGATTTTATGATAATTATGAGAAAAATGCATTATATAATGATGTTTGCAAATTCTGGAATGATAAAGTGCATATACTCTGTTTTACTATTTTTACTACAATTTCACCTATTTTTCAGTTAATTAATCAGTAGTATTATAGCAATTCAAACCTTGTTTGAATATATGATGCTTGGTAATATTGTGTTCCTTTGGTTAAACTAATTCAAATGGAAAAGGGCACCAAGAATTTGTCCACTATAGCTGACTGTGCAGGAAAATAGGTTGTAACTGTGACAGTTCCATCCAGTTGTACATATACAATAGGGCTTGGAATTAGTCACTTCAGCACATTCCACCAATGCAGAAGGATGTGCAAGAGAGAGTAGAAGTCAACACGTTACTCCCTACACGTTTGGACCACAGATAAGTAACAATCGGTCACCTACCTATTGTTCCAGAGTAGTGCAGGAATAAGCGACGCAGGAATAGGGAATAGCGCATGAACAAATGAAGGTGGTCAAAAAGTGATAAACCGATGGAGGAAAGTATTGGAAATTGACCAGGAGGTTGTCCTAACTCATCTTACCATGATTTCCTCAACAAAGGCAGCCCAGCAATAATGAATGGATAAAGTTTTGACAAAGTAAATTCCTGTAGTCTAGGAAACAATTATGTAATCAGTTGTAAATCCCTACAAAGCAGTAACCAAGCATATCAGTATTATATTATAAATAATAAAGCTCCCATATGGTCGAGCATATATAGACATATAGATAGATAGGCAATAGAATACATAAATTAGCATAGAGTGAAGTTTTCTTGTAGTAGAAAAGTAATCTACAGGTTTTTCCTGCATTACTGTAATGTAGTTTTAGATTGAATAAAAAGGTGCAATCTTCAGTTTTCAATTGGCATGTTGAGGTTGATGATTAACAGCTAGATTATCCTAGCATAACTTCTCACCTTCTTCTGGTTCTAGAAGTAAGGGCCACTTGCAGGCCAAAGGAAGGCAGTTTCTGACAGAATTTCTTGCTGATTTCTTGCTACAGCAGGTTAGCAGAATTCTACCAGTTTTTCATTTCTTTAGTAGTTTTCAACATAGTTTTCAGTATTTGACAACTTTTTTTGCATTTACAGTAATTTCTAGATATTTTTTCATTTTGCAATTGTTGATTTAATTTTGCATTTCACAACAATTTCCAGATATCTTGTCATTTTGCACTTTGGCAGTTTTTGCTGATTCAGTATTGCAGTAGTTGAAATTCTATTTTGACATTCTCCAGTTGATTTACTTTCATGCAAGAGTGTGTGTGTTTTAAATTCTGCACTTTAATTTTCTATCACTTCAATTTAGCAACATTTCATTTTCTGTCATTTTTAGATTCTGCAAATTCATTTCCTGCAATTTTATTTTTGCAAAAGTAAATAGGAGTTAATTTCAATTATTAGGAGTTACAGGTCACAACAAAACCCCCAAATGCTAACTGATCTACCAATAAAACCTGCTCTTGGATAAACTAAACCTGCAACTATAACACCTCCTATCATATACAGCCTCTGGACATCGCCCTGGATTGACACACATAATGATTAAATGATGAATGATCAACGACCCTCATCAGTATCCATGTTATCTTGTTGTGTGTGAGGAGCATTTTTGTTGTTAGAGACTGTTTTATATATATTAGAGTATGTTTTATTAGCATTGTTTTGATTTATTGCTATTATTTAAGCACACAAGTAGAGGTCATTCTAGAGGGCAGTGTAGGTTCATCTAAAGACTCATAAATTATTTATGGAATTATAGTTTAGCTATGGTTACTTAGAAATACGAATTATTATTAAGGAAAGTATGTGATTTTTTCAATTTTATATTCATTTCCTAACATCTAAAGGTTATTTCTTTATAGGTACAATGTTACCTACATAAGATGGAAAGAATGGACATCAATCTTCTGGTAAAAAGATAATTTGAAATATTTTACACAAATATCAAAATGTAGTGAGGCTTCCACATATGCACAACATGAAGGTACAAACACCTTTTACCATAAAATAATTACTTTTTCTATCTATTATTCTTAAATATAAAACCTTTCTTTATTAATCAATAAATAATTTTCTACTTATTTATCGATTTTTAAAAGCTTTGTAAAACTGTATTCTATTAGTTCTTTAAAATAGTGCTTTTTACATCCAAATATTGAATATAGTAAATATTTTCAACCTTGATATACATTCACTTGAAGATATTTCAATGGGTAAGATAGGTACCACATGATAATTTTCCTAATAATGACATTAAAAAAACACTTCATGATATGCCTAATATAGATGCATCAACCAAAAAAGAAAATGACAGTACAATTAAAATGCAAATCTCTAGGGAATATTCAAGTCAAAAATCTAAATGTTAAAAGACAAGTGAATGGACTATTGGAAGGGGTTTTAAAAATGAATAGGTATAGTTATACCCCTTTATTGAGTGATATGAGATAGAAAAAATGTGTAGATGCATTATTTGTAGTTGGAAAATGGGAAAGGATAATTTGTTGCAAAATAAAAAGATAATAGAAAAACACTATGGAAAATTTTATATTAAAGAAATACAAAGTTATGGAACAATTAAGAAATATCATAGGTGGAAGGATGCATTAAAATGTGTGCATTTTAGATATGCACTTGAATATGAAAAGGTAATGAAACATCAACAAACTCTTGTTGATAAGGGTGGAATAATCCAGGTCTAATTTCAAAAAATTAATAACATCGTATTACCCTCAAAATATTTATAGTTTGTTTTTGTATACAATATTCTAAAAAAAAATTGATCCATGTTTGATTTTACTGATTATAATAAACTATTTCAACAAGATGATGTATAGAACCTTACCAGTTTCCATTGGTTAGATCAAAGTGGTTAGGAAATTATAAAATCTCTATCACTAGTTGAGAAGGAGGACATGAGAGAGAATGTAAAACAAACCAAATTTATTTCACTTTTCATTGATGAGGTAAAGACTTTTGAAAACACATATTGGATTTGCATATATGTTTACACATTCTAAAATAATTTGAGATAACCTCATTTACTAGCACTACATAAGATGATGGAAAATTGTAATACGAAAAATATTTACAATGTTGTTGTAACTAGTTTAAAGAATATTTCTAGAATGGATGAAAAATAAATTACCACAAAGTTAATTTATGTTGGAGCAGATGGTGCAGCTACAATGCAAGGACAAAGGAATGGTCTTTGTGTTAGAGTTTAGGCATCAATTGCTCCATATTTGATTCACATTCATTGCATGACTCATCGAATGAATCTTGCATACAAAATTGTGAGCACATGTAGCCAGAGTGGAAGATATCATCCATGAAATACACTCTTACTTTTCATGCAGTCCAAAAAGGTTTTTAGAGTTTCAATAGTTTTCTCTAGGTAAAATTGAAAGCAAAAATTGTTAAAAGATGTGGACACTAGGTGGATTTCATTGTTTCTTTATATAATTTTTTTTTTTCATATGACTGACTTGGAAACTCTTCTCACATTATGTGGTATTCCTCCATTGTTGCAAGAAATGAATTCTTTAATTAAAATTTCATGAGAAAGAGCAATTTATATTATTGATTACATCAGGATGAGAAAACAAATATGTATGCTTATTGATAATATTTACTTATTCGAAGAAAATTTTAAGGATCCTTTGTTTGATAGTTGGAATACATTAGTTCAAGTCAATGATCCTAACAACTTTTTAAAGTTCAAAATCAATGATAATATTTGTATTGCTATCCATGGAAATATAATTCCTTTATATCATTATGAAAAGTGATTAGATACACTTATAGATTATTTCGAACAAGTCCCATAACACATTGTAGATTCAATGAGGTTTTGGATAGTACTAAGAATAAATTGAAAAGAATTGCACAAATATTAACAAGATAAATAAGAGATCATTTTCATAGATATGAGTTGTTTGAGGCCATGGCTATTGTTAATAAAATATATGGGCACTCTTATGACACATTTATCTAAATGTGTGGAAGTAAATGACATTCAAATGAATGGTATTCTAAAAAAAATAATTGTAAGACAACATCAACCAATTTTGGAATAACAATGGTTAATAAAATTACACATTTCAAAAACCTACATGAGACTGGTTCCATCATGTATTTATGGAAAAAATTGTATCCAAGTAGTGTCTTACAAGAAACAATGAGTGAATACTTTATTTTATAGGAATTATGTGAGACAATAATTTCAGATTTTTTGAAGACAAAAGAGTTTTCAGTGCACTATATTTTGTTAAATCTAAAGTTCATAATAGGTTGGACAAAAATTTGGAATTTTTTTTAGAATGTATGCATCATCGTATGAGTTGGATATGTTTCCCTATGATAGAACTTTGACATATTGGAAGTCCTTAGAGGACAAAAGAGATGTCACTAATATTATTGATAATGAGGATAATGAGTCATCTTGTAGTGATGAGATTATGAAAATGTAGAATTCACAAAGGATTCCTAATTCTTTTGGAGAAGTTGATAAGACTCTATTTCAGCTTCTAGTAACGCAAAATTTTAATGAGTTGAAAAAGTTCATATAATCAATGATTTTACAATTTTGATATTATTTGAAAATTTTCAATGATTTAAAAAAAATCATATAATCAATGCTTTTTCGTATTTGATATCATTTGTAAAATTACAGTGATTTAAATAAATTCTATAATCAATGATTTCCTGCATTTGCTTTTTAATGTTATTGACTGTCTATGTTGACAAAATTTTATGATTTATGCTTTAGCTTTGAGTAAACTAAAAATTTTAAAACCATGCATGCATACATAATTAGTAAATATTTCTTTTAGAAATTGTTGTATGTAGTCTAGAATAGTAGAAAATACAATGCAAATAGCATAAATCTTGAGTTACGAAAAAAATAATACAATAGGAAATGAGAATAGCATGAAATCCAAGTTATGTAAACAACACAAGACAACTATCATTATTATATCATAGCTTTGTTATTGAATTAACTATCTATATTGACAAAATTTTATGATTTATAGTTTAACTTTGAATAAACTAAAAATTTTCAAACCATGCATGTATGTATCATTAGTAAATATTTCATTTAAAAAGTGTTGCATGTACTTTAGAAAGAAAAATGTAAATATCATATTACTCTAGATATGGAAATATAAAACCAATATAGTATAATACACAAGACAATACTCATTTTTATATCATAACAAGATTGAATTTGAATAAAATGAAAATTTAAACCCATGCATAAATATGTCCTTCATAAAATCAAGCATAACTGAAACAACATAATACTCAAGTGATGAAAATAACACATAAATATAAATATAAATAGTATATTACTCAAGTAAAAATAACAAATGTCTTATTTCAAATGAAAACATATCAATAAATTGTCTTTTTGATAAAATCAAATTTTTAAAAGCATTAACATAACTAGGTTGTCATTTTCATTCCTTAGATGGGGGGCTAGAGGCAATTTTAGCTTCTTTTCCATTTTCACTACTTCCATATTTTGCAGTTTAAGGGGTCCTCCCTCAGGCTAGTTATTAGTCCTCTCCATTGCTCCAGAGCTGACAAATATGATATCTACAGTTTTCAAGCCTTCGAGCAAGGTGTTTTCCTCTTTTCTAGCATATTCGAATATTGGTGCAAGTTTTTTATCCTTCTCCTTAAGTAGAATATTAGGATCCAATCTATTTCAGATAATGATATTCCTAAAAGGGTTGTTTTGGTGAACTATTTCTTGAGCTCTTTTTCATTGCCATAGAAGCCATTAAGAAATCCTTTACCATCTAGAGATAGTCTTTCCTCAGATTATCAAACTTTACCTATAAAAGAAAAAATAAGAAGTAGTCAGTAGACATTTACATTTTATAAAAAAAAGTAGAACACATTAGTCTAACCTTAGCCTTCTTTGCAGCTATAGCAACAACAACCATTTTCTTATCACATGCCCATTCATTAAAATAATATTAGGCTTCAACATTTAAGTTCTCCAATCTGTTCAACATAATGCCTAAAATTTCATCATTGGAATATGTTGTAACCTTCACCATATTCAATTTAGCTTGATGTAGTAGAGCTTCAAGATTTTCTAGTTTATTTTCAAATAAAGAAAAATAGTTTTCTCTTTTTGAATTTTTTTTGAATCCGACATTTATTTTCTTTATCAAAACTTTGGCCCGATACTCCCATTGTTTCATTTATTTTACATTTGGAATTAAAGAATATTTAATGGTTGCTTGAACATTGTTAGAAACTAATTCATTTTTAAAAAAAATACTTTTTCATCCTTTGGTAGAGGCTAAGCCTAAGGGGTGTTAGTTTCCTTAAGAGGAGATTGACTTGAACATTCTGCTCCTGCTTCATTTTGAATATCTAGAAGTAGATATGTTACTTGAAAAATAATGGGTATGTTGCCTTGTAATAAGAAATCCTAATCAAGTGGAGGATTATCTAACCCAACACCAAAAGCTTCCTATACACCTGTAAAATTACCAAAAGATATATTTTCAAATCTTGAAAATTGCTTGAATGTTGTTCCCTATGGCCTAGATGGAAGAAAATGTTTTCCACCCTAGAATTGTTGTTGACCTCACATTTGAAGTTGGCATGGTGGAGGAGGGGACGACAATGACTATTGTCTTCCTTGAAAAAATTGTTGTTGAGCAACTTAAAAAATTAAAATAAAATTTGGTTACAAAATTTTTGATGGTAGACTATAAAATTTACTATCAATTTATAAAACTTACTAGATGAATATGAGACCTCTTGCACATCCAAAACTACAAATGGAATGTGGGTGCATTGTACATCTAAAAACACATAAAAATTATTAGAAAACATAGTAAAATTTGGTAACAAATTTTGTGAAGGCAAAATGTAAAACTTACTTTTTGAAGATGAGACCTCTTGCACAACTACACCAATTGATAGTGGACATGTAGGTGGAGTTTGTCGAGGATTAGGAGAATTATATCTTATGTGTTTTCTAAATATTCTTCTTAGTGGTGACATTGTTTCCTCTGTAGGTGTTTTAGAGTCTCTTGATTCCTCTAATTCAAAATTTCGTCAATTGGGTACAACAATTGTCACAGAAGGAACATGATAAAATTGAGGTGATCATATATTCCAAAGTTTCCAAGAGGATGATAGGAAAATAATATCATGAATATATGGTCAAATGATAAAATTGAGTATTTGAGGATGCAACATGGATGAATGCATATGAGATTTCCAAATATGGAGTTCAAATTGAAAATTTGTAGAATATTCATGAACCAATTCTTTTACCTGGCGAGTATGATGTAGGAGTATCTTGATGACCAACCGTTGTAGAAGTTGAATCATTATGAAACTGAAAGGCTGATTTTTCATTTGTTATACAATTACTTTCAAAAACTATAAATTGGGTGACTTGTCTTAGGAATAAAGAGGAGATAAAGGAATATAAAAACTTAGCCTTGTATTTTTGATGAAATAAATGAACAACATTTTGCTAATAAATCCATGAGTTTTTATTGTTTTTGAATTTTAAATGATTATTTTGTTGCCCATTTGTATTGATTTTAAATGTGTGCAAGTTATAGGGAAGCACTAAACATAGGAGAATGATCGAAGAGAACTGAGGCATAGGAGGTTTGAGAAAGTGAAATATTGCAGGTATAGGAGGGTACCACTATAACTTGCTAAAAATTAGAAAATAACAAAACATGAAATTTAGATTTCAAGTCGAAACCATCATTCATAGAAGGGAAAAGTAAATTGCTCATTGTGTATGATTGATTAGTCATACAATTCATTGTCATGCAATTGAATGATGGAATAGACTATGCATTTGAACAATAGAATAAATTGTGCATTTGAACGATGCATGTTGCACATTTGAACGATGATCATACAAAGAAAAATTATGACTACAATAAAAACTTGAGCATCATACGAAAAGGAAACTAACATCATACAATTCAAAATATTTGTATTATACAACCAAGAAAATTAACATCATAAGGTTGAGAAGATTTGTGTTATACAACTAAGAAATTTAACATCATACAAGAGAGGAAATTCTGATGTGTGTTGCTATTGCATCATTAGTCATATCAAGCTATATAACCTATTTAATACCATTGAAATTTGAACTTTGGTGTGAGCTACGTCACCCATATCTCAACCATTGAACTATGATCCCATTGAATTTAAATAACATAGTTTTTCTTCATAACTTTCTTCATAACTTTGTAATTATATCGTTAAGAATTGAATAAAACTCAAATCAAGAACCTAGACTTATTTGCATGTGTGTGGTTTACTGGAAATGATGCCACTTGCATTAATTATGTCAACAAGAATTGAATAAAACTCAAATCAAGAACTTAATAGACTTATCGGTATAGTAAGGGTACCACTTGCATTCTGGGTGAGATCCGAATTTAAACCCCACAACACATGTATATAAAAAAAAAATGATAGACCTATTTTCTCCCTCAAACTTTTTAAGGGTTAAAGAAAATTGTGTCATTGATTTTTTAAATTAGTAAGTCTATTAACATATATTATTCGCAACCAAAAAAGATATAAGATTTGTGCAAAACAAAAAACAAGTTGGTGCACTTAAAGAAGAATGTATGGAAAATAAAGGGTATGAAGAGCTTCAATTAGGGTGAATATTGGAGCTCTGGCTGAATTTCATGGATCCTCTCTGTTGCAGGCCCTTCAGTTGTAAAAACATTTATATTTTAAAGATGTCATATTTAATTTGGCACTTATTTTTCTATCAATATATTTGTATTTCGTTGTGTGTCTATGTAACAGGTATTTTAGAACGTCTTGAAAATACGTATAGGGCTTTTACTTTGCTATAAATATTTTCAGTATATTCTATCTACGCTGTAATTAAGAGACCCCATATGAACAGAAGCTGCATAATAAGAATCCAACCACAATGATAAAATTTGGTACACCTAGCACAGGTTTTATTTACATACATGTGCTAGGAAGCCTGGTTCAAGATCATGGATAAGGAGACTCACTTTAAATTAAAGTGACGCCCTGAATAAAGAACACATTACGAATCCCCCTCCGTACGCCCTCCAAGCTTTCCCGCCCACAACCCATGCCTAATAAGCATTAAAACGTTAATGTCCGCCTCCACGCCTTGTTTCTTGTTTCTCGACTTCCAAACCAAAGCCTTGTGTTTCTCGACTCCAAAACTCCAACCTTCATCTTGTTCCCTCACAAGACCTTTAATATTTCATTTTCTTCCGGAAATCTCTGCAAATTTCACGCTGCCCTTCAAAATCCTTTATGTCCGGAACTTCAAGGGCCAGAATTCAAACCTTGCCCAACTTAAACGACCGCACCCAAATTTGTTTCGATCGGAATATTCTTCCTCTGCCCTCTGCGTTTCATTCTTCTACGCGCCTCGCTGAAATCGCTCTCAATCGCAGCATCAACCTCCAACCAAAAATAAATAAGAAAAAAATAAAAAACTAAATTGCTTTTTAGAAGACAAGATTTTACCAAGATCCTTCACTTTCATTCACTTTCAGACAAGAATAAGACTCCTCTCCTCCTCTACTCGTCGCGCGCGCTCTCTCTCTTGTACTGGTCGAACCTTGGGAACAAAATGTCTCCCAACCAAAGCAACCGCACAAGTCTCAAGTCTCGCGTTCGAAACGCGTCGAGGACGCCCTTCGCCGGTTACGTCACCTTTGTCATGATATCCAAAGCAATCTTCCCCGATTTTAATCTCTGGCATGTCAGTTGTTAACTTAGAAAAAAGATCAATATTTAAAATATATTTTTTTAAACAAAAATTTCTTAATACGTTATTTGCATTATCAAGACTCGGCTTCAACTTCACGACAAACTTTATATAGTAAATATTACTTTTAAAAGTAAATAAATACACATGCCTAATAAGGCTTGTCACGGAAAAAAATCATATACAGGTAAACTAAAAAGAATAAATGTAAAATCCTACCCGTGTAATGATATTTTAATTCATACTTATTTATTGGGTATAAGAAAGCCAATGTTTATTAAGCCAAGTTAAAAACAAATCTCAAAGCTCCTCTAAAGCTACTATCCAATTTCTTTAAACCTACATCCAAAATCAAGATAAACACTACTATCCAAATTTACCGCAAATGATGCTGTTTTAATTTTACTTAATTTTATTCTTCTGTCCTTCACGAGGAAGATAATAACTACCCATACAAACCAATAACTACCCATACAACCCAATGCTTATTCAAAAATAATAGTAATCATTACACTATTAAAAAGAAAGAGTGTCTGGTCCCTGTATTATTATTTTTTTAACCAGAGTGCAGAGATGGTATATGGAAGCCGTCGGGTTCTTAAGATTAATATTCATGGGTCTTCAAAAGGTAATTTTAGAAATGTTGGTATTGATGGAGTGGGGTGTGGTATGTTTCTTTTTCTCATGTTTTAAAGGAAGGCATATCAATAATTTTATGGAAGCTGGCCTCACTGTTCGTGATCAGATTCTCAAATTATCATTAATTTATTGAATACTTGCAATCTTACCAATGTTAATTGGAGGTTGGTAGGGGTGATTAAGCATATTCTTCGTTTTTGTTGTCATATAGAGTTCATCGCTTTTACTCATATTTCAAAGGAATGAATGGTTTTGCACTGTTTGGGCCTTTGAATTTCAAGAAGTTTGAAGTGTTAAGGAGTGGCCTCAGCTTCCTCTTCCTGTGCTCTCAAACTATTACAGTTTATAGAAAGCCGATATGCCTAGATGCAACAGTTGTTTTGTTGTAATATAATTGTTGACTTTTTTTTCTAATTTGAATAAAAAATTTACCCCTGTTTTTATTAAAAAATAAAAAATAAATAAATAGTTTTTTATATTATTGGGTGTTGCTATTATAAATTTTGGTTTGTTAGGTCACACAAAATTAACAGCACCATCAACTATAAACCCTAGTTGACTGGATTAGACTAAGGGACCATAGGATGCTGTCAACTATAAACCCTTTTTGAGTTAGACAAAGTCAATGAAATCCTAACCCTTCAAAGAATTAAAATTCAAAGCCAACAGGCAAACATTATCTGCCTACCATTCAACCTGAGTACCACCCAATATATCCCCTTCTTAGTAAACTATAATTTAAACCTTAAACCCCTTAAAAAGAAACCAAAACCCTACTACTATATTATTATTATAATTACAAATCTTTTAGTTTAAAAAACAACAGCTTTCATGAAAAGGATGTTTGTCTCTAATCTAAAACTGCAACCTTTTCCTCATCCCGGTGTTAAAAAATACGGAGAAGCAAAATAAATAAATGATTTTCCATACCATGTTGCCTCAGTTAAATTCAATGAAAACGGGTTTGTCGCTCCGAATATACAGTTGACCATCAGAAGAATATGGCAAAGGCGGATCTGCTCGTTGAAGAAGTTCTACCAAGTTAGGGGGATCGGAACTGGGATAGCTGTCATCTTGAATTTGTTTTCTGCACAAAATCCAACACACACTTAACAATTTACAGGCAGAATTTCAGTCGCCCTCATTCACTTTATCGCTACAGTCCGTTGTGTCTTTTTTCGTGAGAGCAGCATCTCGAGTTCCATTCCCGAGGGCGACACAAAAATAAAATATTTAAAGACACGTAAGAGGATCCAAAAGATTATACTAATCTTATTAATTAAAAAGAATAAAATCCTTCTTATTTAAATAATGAAATCCTTCTTACTTAAAGTTAGAATAATTGTACCTCATTTCAAAGTTAAAATATGACCGCATTTCAAAGTTATAATATCTTATTTTAATATCTTATTTAATATCTTATGACCAACCTTTTTATCCTAACAAAACTAGTTTAATATCTTATTTTTTTTTCTTGGATCACTTTTTTTGGTGTGATTTAAACATCATAGTCCTATTATAATTTAAAAATAATAATAATAAAATAATATTTATTTATTTATTAACATGGTAGAATTAGTAGCCGCCATGAATGCGGCAGGTTGTCCAATTTTTATAGTTGTCACAGTGTTTTGCGTTGTCCGCCCCAAAAGCCGCCACTCAGATCTTTGTGTCAGGGAAGGACAAAAAAATAATACTAAAACAAAATTATTTATAAGTTATAAGACTCTCCAAACCTTTGTTAACAAGAATATTGGTTTCCTTTTTTTAACTTTTCAACAAACTTTCATAACTTTAAAGCCTATGATCCTAAGAACTAACCACTTTTGATAATTGGAGTCAATATTTTTTAATTTTATTTGTTAAAAATTAATATATAAAAAATATTTTAATAATATTTAAAAATATGCCAACAAAATTTCATAACTTTAAAGCGCAATATTCTAAGAAATAACCACTTTTGATTACTACATCAAAATGACATCTCCATTAAAGTCAATACTTTTTAATTTTATTTGTTAAAAATTAATATATAAAAAATATTTTTCATTACTACATCAAAAGGACATTTCCATTAAAGCCAATAATTTTTAATTTTATTTGTTAAAAATTAATATATAATTTTTTTTTGATAATATTAAGAAATATGTTGATTCTCTTGATAAAATGAAATTATTTAGGAAAATAACCTTACCCAAAGGATTATTAGTAAGGACCTTCATATAAATGAGTTAGCAATTGATAAAGAAACATATTAGATAGTTGAGGGGAATCATGGAAATTTTTGATCTAATGCTTGGTTGAAGCCTTATCCTCTTATCTCTTAATCAAAATGACAACCATTGGATTGAACATGCCTAGTTTATAAAGTTCCAAATATTAAAGATTATATTAATATGACCAACAACTCTAATAATGAATTTTTATTATCAAATTTAATTTTGATAAACCTAATTTTTGAATATTTCTATTATAGATTGAATATGTCTTTTGTTTTAATGTAATTATTGTAAATGACTCTTCCATGTATGTTCAAATCATGTAACCAAGTTGTCATCATAATGAGAACCATATTTGTAAATATTATGCAAGAGAGAAAATAGTAGGTTCCAAGAATGATTTTGTAATACATAATGCTTTAGCTTTGAAATAATTAATCTAACATTTCATATCTCTTTCAATGTTTATGGATCTACCCAATATATTTTGATATTTGGTAAGAAGCAAAAGGATAATGAAGAAGTAAATAGTTTGATGTTTCTACATATTTCTCACATTATACACATTAAAAGGTCTATGATATCATCTTATTTGTAGACTCTCTCCTACAAGAATTTACTTTGAAATACAAACCAAAGGAATGTTAAGGCCTTAAAGAAGAGCTTCTAGTGAGAAAACATTCTTCCAAGAAAAATATTTGGGGGTAGAAAATCCCAATTTCTCTAGATCCACATATTCCAACTTTATCAAGCATCCACCATATTTCGATAAATTCCAAAATAACTCATCCTTTCATGTATAAATAGACAAATAAAAATCTTCTAGTCTTCTATATTTTTTTATCTTTTTGTAGGTTTTTATGATTTTTTTGTGTGGTTTTGTTATAGAATACTATCTATATAAGCAAAAAGGAATCAAACAACAAACAATAATGCAAGTGTTCAATTTGGCTTGAATATACAAAGCAAGATTCTTACAAGATAGAGTTTATTAAAAGATAATATCATGGACCTTTTAAGTGTTCCTTTTGTGACAAGGATCTAGAAATATCATACCATTTACTTTTTTTTTGTCCATTCTTGTATAATTTGTGGCTAATTTTTTAAAAATATGAATATATATTGGGTATCTCCATCGACATTCAAAGAGTTGATGAAATATTGAATTGATTATTTTAAAGCTAAAATATTATATATTTTGTGGAGGATTGGTCCTACTATTATTTGTTAGAATTTATGAATTGAAAGGAATAATAGAATTCTTAAAAATAAATCTCAAATTCATGCTTAAGTTTAGAATTGTATTATTATTTCTTCTGTTGCAAAACATTTATAATTGAGTTAAGGGTAATCAATTATAATTGAGTTAACATAAAGGATTTGTTTCCATCAATGGTAAAATAGAACTACCCAAAGATTGGGTTTATCAAAATTAATTTTTATGGTGCTTCTCAAGGAAATAGGAAAAGCTAGTGGAGGTGGTATTTTTCAAAATAATGAAGATATTCTCCTAACTCAAAATCATATGGAACTTGAACTAACAACTATGTAAAGGCTAGGACACTTCTTACATGAATTAAAATAACGATTGAAAAAAGATAGAAATATATTTCAATTGAAAGGGGCTCATTAGTTATCATTCATACTATCAACAAAAATGGATATGAGGATTGAATAAAAAATAACAATGTTGTTGATGTTCATCATTTATTGTTAGAGGAGAACTCTCGGAAATATAAGCATATTTATAGAGAAAAAAATTGGGTGGTATATAATTTATCCAATCATGGTATTGATCTTTTTCTTAGTGGAATTCAAATTTTAGAAGGTAATTAGTTAAGTGAAATTTATCTCTTATTGAAAATAATTGAGGAAACATAACAATTTCAGGAAGATGAAGAATATATTTGATAGAAAAGAAAATGAAGAATATATTTGATAAATGAAAAGTTAAATATTGTTTAGTTGTCCTCACAAAAAATATAATGCTTTGGTATTTTGATGAGAGTGGCCTCTAATAAGACCCATATCTAGTTTTTTATAAAGGAGGTGCAGGAAAAGGATCAACACCAAAGACAAGTGTATATTTTACATCATTAAGTCATCTAGATCCCTTTGAAGTTACAATTGTATAAAAAAATCTCATGAAATCCATACTCAAATTTGGTTGCATTTCCTTCTTAAATTCAACTTAAATTAATTTTGTCCTAATCTTAAGTTAAAACCAAGAGGATTAAATCACACCATGTTTTATCTCTAATATTGTGAATAGATTAGTTAGTTTATACAAATTAAATATCTCGAGAGGCTTCAATAAGTGAAAAACGATTACACACATTTACCATAAAATCAAGGATATTCCATCACGGCCTTCTTTTCATAGGAGAAGAAAAGTAGGTTTTTGAGGCATAATTTAGACTTATAGCAATTTGGCTCATTGTTAGCTTGGCTAAGTATTTTGAAATAAAAAATTGTAATACAATAAATTTTAGGGAAATTGAAACTAATCATGTTGTTTAAGAAGGAAGATGTGCTCACCCTTATGCTAGGAAGGTTTTGTAAGGAACAATAAACTTAAAAATTATTCTTAGATTTCGAAAAAAAATTATATGTATGAGCCTACAACCTTCAAATCTTAATTTATATAACTATTTGATATTTTACATAGTTCAAATAATGAGAAATATGACAATAACCATAATTTAATGGAAAATATTGAAACAATTATTATTACAATAATCATATACAATTTATTTTTAATATCCATTATAATAATTATTTTTTAGCTAGATAAAAAAGGGTTATACTCGGATCCCCACCCTTGACAAATTATGACTTTCTTATTTAGATCTTGAGATATTACAAATAGATACACATTTCATCTCAATTGAGATGCTATAGCTATAAATCTACATCATTTTACATAAAATATTTGAATTCTTGATTTTCATTTTTTGGATCTTTTCAAATTTTTGTATGAATACAACTATTCTAAAATTCAATGTCATTTTTTATATTTTTCTATAGCACCCTTCAAAATACCAAAAATTCACACCTACTATTGATGCATTGAATCTTAGTACAGTAATATTTCCAAAACATTGCACTATCATAGTCCACTTTATCAAATCTAAATTACTTATTTCCTTCCTGAAACACAAGTGCAACCACAAAATTTATAATAAATAGTTTATATTAAAACATGTTAATCTAATAAAATAAATCAAATATTACCAATGGAAGACATTAAAATAAATCTTAATCATTATTTGATTCATATAGTCAATATTTTCTTGTCAACTTCAGCTAAACTCACTACTTCCTCTAACCATGGAAAAGAGAATTTAACACCATTATCATGATTCAAAACCCCTCTATTGGCTATCCTATCTACATATTTGTTTCCTTAAATTACTGTATGTGTAAACTTGATTTCTTCAAACTCTTTAGCAAGATTTTCAATTTAAGACTAATAATCTCTTGTACGTTTTATGGAGCCTTTGCTTTCCTCAAAATTATATTTATTACTATGAGAGAATCACCTTCCATCCATACTCTATTTAATTTATTTGTTTACATATTTTAAACCCTTATAAAGCCGCCCAAGCTTCAACTTCATTATTAGTCTTAAACCCACTATTGAAAGCATAATGAGACAAAATATCTCCTCTATTATTTCTAGTTATTCATTTTCCTCCTCCTGGTCTTTGATTTCCTTTATATGCTCCATCAAAATTCAATTTAACCAACTACACATCTAGTGGTTTCCACTTTATATTCTTTGCCTTCTTTTTGCTTCTCTTGTGCCCAACATCATAATTTCATTTAATGACTTGACTTCATTTATCAAGGCTCTTTTCTTCTATATTAGAGACTAGATGAGTGGATAGGATTGTTTTAGACTCATGTATGGTTGAGCATATCTTCCTTTTCATTACCTCTAAACTACTTTCTTTTCCTTTAAATATTCTTCTATTCCTTTCTAGCCATATAGTCTAAAGTATTGTATCTTTTGATATATCCCATATTTTCTATAAAGCCTCACTTTTATAAGTTCTATACCATTGATTTAACCATTCTTCAATTCTACTATTCATCACCATGCATTTACCAAATATATTAAGAATCCATTATCATAATTTTCATACTATTGAGAAATGTCCCAACAGATGGTCTATACTTTCCTCATTTTTACAAATTCTTCTATGACCTACTAGTCAAAAAAATATTTTTACTTTAGGAATGCTTGGGCTATCACAAATATCTCTCCATATTCTAGTGATATTACTATTTTGTTAGTACTTTACATTATATCAACTTCTTGTTGTGTATTCTCCTGAGCTATTAAACTCCAAAATCAATTTATCCTTGGCTCCCCTTGAAATAATCACAATTGTTATATTTCTACTCAATTGCCTCCTAGCATAAATATCTTGTATACTTATAAAATATTATTCTTTCCATTTGTATCTTCCTTCCCGATCCTTGTATAAAATGTTTGAAACCCTATCACCATATTTGTCTTGAAGCAATCTCATTGAAGGTTTCAAAATTGGATCTAAATTGACAGGTTTTTTATCACACCAAGTATCCATCCAAATAGATTTTTTTTTCCAGTTCCCACCACCCATATTAAACCTTTAATCATTAGATAAAATATAATTTTTTAAACCATTCCAAAGAGAAGAACCATTTGGTAGAGAGAATGCAGTAAATATTAAACTTGGATCATTAGACTCAACATATTTACTTAGAAGAATTTTTGCCCATTGTCTTTGACTCTCTTTATATAATCTTTAGATTCCCCCCCTAAGAGCTAATTTTGTATATGTAAGATCTCTTAAACCAATACCCCTCTAGTTTTATCATCACACACCTTGCTGTATTTCACCAAATGAAATTTCATTTTATCATCTAAACCTAACCATAAAAAGATTGCATGATATAGATTAATTTTTTTTAAACTAATTTTGGTATAGCATACAATGGCATACAATATGTTGGAATGGTTTGTAATATTAACTTAATTAACTATACTCTTCTTGCTAACGATAACCATCTACCTTTCCAAGTTGGAAGTTTTTTTTGAACTTTACCAATAATTAGATTCTATATTTCTATCCTCATTCTTCCCTCAAATAAAGACATCCCTAGATAATTTGTTGGTAAATTTACCTCCTCAATTTGAAGTAACCTATAAAATCTTGCTTTGATGTTAGCTAGAGTGTTAAGGAAGTAAAATTTGGATTTTGTCCTATTAACTTTTTGCCCTAATGCTCTTTCATATTCCTTTAAAAGGTTGTTCAAAGCTATGGCCTTATTTATCCTTGCCATTGCAAAATATTTGTATCATATAGAACTATTTATGGATGATGTTGTTGATGGTAGAATTAACCTTAAGTCCACTTATAAGCCCATATTTGTTAGCCTTATTTAAGTTCCTACTCAAAACCACTGTCATAATAATGAAAAATAAGGAGATAGAGGATCTCTTTATCTAAGGCCTCTCTTGGATTTAAAATATTTTGTTACCAACCCATTGACCAAAACCGAATAAAAAAAAATGTAAAGACACTAGCTTTAATCCATCTAACCCATTTCTTTCCAAATCTAAACTTTTCTAAAAATGCAAAAAGAAAATCCTATTTAACCCTAGCATAGGATTTACTCATATATGTTTTAATATCATTGCTTTCTCTTTTCTTGAAAATGATGAATCTATAACTTCATGAGCTACTATGATCCCATCCATAATTTGTCTTCTTTTCACAAATTCTTGCTTTTTTGAAATATTTTTTTCTAATAATGGAGTTAATCGATTTGCCATCACTTTGAAGATAATATTATATGCCATATTACATAGGCTTATGCGTCCAAAGGAATCAAACAATTCAATATATATTTTTTGGAATTAAGGTATGATATGTTGCATTTATTTTATAAGGTGTGTATTGTTTTACCCTATTTCACTTCCACACTTTCACCAATAAATAATCCTTCATTATAACCCAATTATGTTGGTAAAAAATTGTAGAGAGCCCATATGGACCTAGGGATTTATCCTTATTAAAAGAGAAAAGAGCTAAATGAACTTATTCAAGAGTAATAGGCTCTAAAAATTTCCTATTGTCTTCATTCATTATAAATAGAAGGTACATCTTGAAGAAGTTTATCATTAAGAACTTCAGTATTTTCTAATCCTAGAATTTTTATTTTTGGACTAGTAATTGAAAATCAAGGAGGAGAAAACTTGTTCATACAAGAAATTTGGTTTTTGGATTATTATTTGAAGACTACAAAGGAGGAGAAAACTAGTTGAGTATGTTCATATGAGTTTGATGTGCTTTAGACCTATATGAAAGCAATTTATTTTAAAAATGTGTTATAAATTCTACCTCGTTTCTAACATATTACAAGAAGGTGCAGATCTACTAGAAATCTGAAATTCATGTAGGAGTGAATCCTCCTTCGAGTCCTCTAGGCACCTTTTACATGCTAAATATAGCTTGAAACATGTTGAAGTGATTGTGAAATAATTAAAGGCATCTACAGTATATTTGAAAAGTTTTTCAAAATAGGAAATACAATTGCAATAGATTTTTTGTTGTCAATGCATTGCAAGACCACAAAAATGTGAAACAAGCCATCGATGTCCTATTTGTTGCAACAAGAATACTTTAGGTACCCACTAACTGGTCATTATAATGGAAAGGCAAAGTATGGTGAACATCATAATTTTGTGTGTCCATAGTGCATGCCTCCTTATAAGATTCAACTCATGGCTACACCTCCCTTTTTCACCCCGTTTTTATCGCATCTTAGGTAAAACAAAAATAATGGGAAAAATGGAGGCTTGTGATCAACCTCATCTTCAAATTTCATCTAATATGCAGTAGATATGTTTTACAATTTTTTACTTCCCCTATACGAAAAGGAGCAGTTGTAGCTGATTTCTTCAATGAATTCACACATGTAATTAACATCAATAGAAAAAATTATCTTAAAAGGATATGACATGAAATAATAGTAAATGTAGAAGTATTAATTTATTTATTTTCTCTTTCCTCCTCTATTTCATTGTATTTTCTCTACATTTAGAGTCCATAGAGTAAAAATTTTGTTATATAAGTTTTGACTATTAGGATTCAATTATTTTTACCAATAATTATGAGAAATAAATCACATATGATTTTCAAAAGAAAAAATTAATCAAAATAATAAAAAAAATATCACACGACAAGAGAACACAATATGTAACCTGGTTCACCTAGTGTGGGCTATATCCATAGAGAATATTTCAATCCTTCTATTATATGCCAAGTACCAAAGGGATCCACCTACAGCCAACCATTATAATATTCCTCAATAGTTACACCAAGAGTCCTCATTTACATCAGTCTCTTTCAATTGCACTTATACGTAATGATCCAATTACAACAAATTCTATCTTGAAATTAATACCAAGGATAGATCCACCAATTATACCACATTCTATTCCTAACTAGAGTGATGAATTCTATATTGGAATTAGTAACAAGGATAGATCCATCAATTATACCACATTATATTCCTAAATGGAGTTACGAATTCTATCTTGGAATTAACACCAAGGATAGATCCACAATTTATACCACATTCTATTCCTAATTGGAGTGTCAAATTCTATCTTTAGGCTTCATTCTTATCAATAACCCATTTGGAGACTAAATCCATTGTAACACCTTATAACATTGTACTAAAACATTCTCATCTTTGATCTTACTCCTTAAGACCAATAAAAGTAGAGAAAAAGATCAACTTCTCAGTTGTTACAACCTTAGTAAGCATATTAGTAGGATCTGTGATGTATGAATCTTACCTAACTTCAAAGAACCATATGAATTCCTTGCTTGCCTTCGTAATAGTACATATTCTAATTTTGTGGTTGAAAGAGCAACTACCTATTGTATTTTAGAAATCCAAATAACTGTTGTTCCACCTATGGTAAATATATACCCCATTGTGCTTCTTCCACAATATAAGTCACTTGCCATATCTGAATCCACATTACGTTGCAAACAAATATCATAACCTCCAAAAATCAAACAATAAGTAGAAGTACCTTTTAAATACCTAAATATCTATTTTATTGCTTTTCAATATCCTTTGTATGAATTATTCATGAATCTACTTACCACTCCCACTTCTTGAGCTATATATGGTCTTTGTGCATACCATAGCATACATTAAAATCCCAACTATGAAAGCATAAGTAACCTTGGCCATGTGCTCTTGTTCCTTCAATGTTTTGGGATACAAATATTTGGTGAGTTTAAAATACTTTGCTAAAGGTGTGGTGACTAGTTTTAAATCTTCCATGTTAAACATCTTTAACACCTTTTAAATATAATCTTCTTGAGATAACTTTAGCATGTGTTTCTTCCTATCTCAAGTAATACTCATTCCAAGAATCTATTTGGCTGCACCTAGATCCTTCATGAAATTTTTTTTTACCAATTTCCTTTTTCAGTTCATTAATGTCTAGCATATTAGAACTTGCTACCAACATATCATCAACATATCATAAAAGAATGAGGTAATTTCCTTTTTTTATTTTTTTGAAATACACATAATGGTCATATTGACATCTCATAAACTCTTGATCAGCCATAAACTTGTAAAATTTTAAGTACCATTATATAGGAGCTTATTTAAGGCCATACAAACTCTTTTTCAATTTGCACACATGATATTTCTTACCTTTGAATTCATATCCCTCCATTTGGTGCTTATAGATATCTTCTTCTAAGTCACCATGAAGAAAAGCAGTCTTAACATCTAATTGTTCCAAATGTAAGTTTTCTACAACCACTAAACTTAATATAGTATGAATGGAAGTCATATTCACAACCAGATAAAATATCTCTTTGAAATCTATATATTTTTATGTGCAAATCCTTTGACCACAAGCCTTTCCTTATACCATTTTTGGCATTCTACTTCCTCCTTCACTCTATAAACCCACTTATTGTGTAAAGATTTCTTTCTAGTAGAAAGCTCAACCAAATCCCAAGTTTGGTTGTGAATAAGTGAATTTATTTCCTCATTCATAGCAAGCTCCCACTTCTTGCTAGTTTCCACCAACATTGCTTCCTCAAAACATTCTGGCTCACCAAAATTAGTATACAAAACATAATCAAAGAAACATTGAGGAATTCTACTTGTCCTGATAGATATTCTAACAACACTTGTAGGATATTGAGGTTCTTGTTGTTGCTGTTTTTGAACATTTTAATTTTCTGCCACCTTTGGAGTTATATTTTCTTTGTGATCATCAAGCTTTATGTATTTAGTGTTTGCCTTTCATTAAATATGACATTGCTACTCCTGATGATTTTTTGGTTAACATTATCCCATAGCCTATATCACAATACCATTAATACCATATCCAATGAAATAGCATTTCTAAGACTTAACATCTAATTTTTTACTATTTTCTTTGTCAATGTGCATAAAATCCTCACACCCAAATATCTTAAGAAAAAATAATTGATAGTTTTACTTGTCCATGCCTCTTTCAAAATCCCACCATTCAAAGTAGTAGTTGGTCCCCTCTTGATTAAATACACAACAATATCAACAATATTAGCCCATAAATATAAAGGTAAATTGGCATACAACCTTAAGCACCTAGCACACTCCATTATTGTCCTTTTCATTCTCTCTAAAAATCCATTCTCTTGAGGTGTCGTTTGAGTCACTTTTATTCTGCTGATTTCATTGAGTGAACAATAATTATCAAAATTATTGTTGCAATACTCTCCACCATTGTCTAATTTAAGATATTTTACCTTGTTACCTGTCTCATTTTCCATTAAGGATTTTCATTTTTGAAAGGTGTCAAAAACATCATATTTATTCCTTATATAGTAAACCCATGTTTTCTTTGTAGCATCATCTATGAAAGTTACATAGTAATTGGAACCACCAAGAGAATTTACTTGAGATAGGTCTCAAACATCCGTGTGCACAAGCTCCAAATTTTCTTTTTTCTTCTCCTTTCCAATCTTGAGGAATCTCACCTTCTTCTACTTTCCATAGATATAGTATTCAAAAAATCCCAAGCCATCTTGTTTCAGTTTTGGTAGTAACTTCCTTGAGTGTAGAATTTTCATACCTTTCTCACTCATATGACCCAATATGTTGTGCCATAATGCTACATATTATCATGTAGAAACTAAGTCCATAGTGAAATTAGATGTATTAATAAGAAAATACAAAGTACTAACCATCTTACCTTTAGCTAAAACCATTGAACCTTTAGTCACTTTCCAAGAGTGATCACCAAATGTAGTAGTGTAACCCTTACTATCAAATTTGCTTACCAAAATGAGGTTTCTCTTCAAATCCAAAATTTTCCCAACTTCATTAAGCATCCATTGACTCCATTAGGCAATTTCATCTTGATCTTTCCCATGCCCACAATTTTGCAAGGATTATCATCACGTAACAAGACCTAACCAAAATATCCCTAGACATATTCTATAAAATAATCATTGTGATAAGTGGTATGGAAATAAGAACCATAATCAATAAACCAATAATCATTATTTTTATCAAGAGATAAAATTAATGTATCTTGTGAAATCTCACCAGCAATATTAGCTTATTTATTATTACCTATGTTCTCATCATCTTATTTTACTTTCTTTTTTTGATTCCAACAGTCCTTATTGAGGTGGCCTTTCTTCCCATAATACCAATACTCTACTTTTACTTTCCCTTTCGATTTGTATCTTCCTCTTGATTTACCTTGATTTGGACTCTTTCCTCTTTTCGTCTATCTTCCTCTGTTCTCAATAGTTAGAGTCATTCATGATAATGATAATCCACTCAAGGATTTTATCATCATATCCTCACTTACAATGATACCTACAACATCATCAAATATAAACTTGTTAGAACTTGAAGAAAAACTGCTCAC
Source organism: Wollemia nobilis (assembly GCA_028583015.1). Taxonomy (NCBI): domain Eukaryota; kingdom Viridiplantae; phylum Streptophyta; class Pinopsida; order Araucariales; family Araucariaceae; genus Wollemia; species Wollemia nobilis. The sequence continues at coordinate 1,503,077 of JAQPPZ010000599.1, forward strand.
GATCATTACCAAGCTATTCCAGTTCTCTAGCAATGAGCACAAAATCAACAAGGTCATGAATTCATCATAAAAATCTAAACCTACTTAACTCAACTAATTAATAATAGTATTAAATGTATTCAAGTGATCCTGAATAGATTCTCCTTTGATCATTTGCATATTAAATAACTTTTTCATGAGAAAAACTTTATTAGAAGTAGAGGGTTTTTCATACAACCTGGCCAGTGCATCCATGACATCTTTTGTAGTCTTCTCTTTGGATATATTGAAGGTAATCATGCTTTGTAAGCACAACCTCACCATTATCAATGCCTTTATGTCCAAGAGAGCCCACTCATCATCAAACGTTGTAGTTGGTTTTTTTGTCTCACCTTCTAGAGGTAGATAGAGGTCCTTCTAATAGAGAAAATCTTCTATTTGCATTTTTTAGAGTTGGAAATTTTGGTCATTAAATTTTTCCACCCTGAACTTCAAATCTTTTGCCATTGCTCCTACTCAATCTAGAAACCCTTATGTCAAGTACCTAACAAAAAAAATGTTTCTTTGATACCAATTGTTAGGATTCAATTATTCTTACCACTAATTATGAGCAATAAATCACATATAATTTTTACAATTAAAACTTAATCAAAATAGTAAAACAATCTCACACAACAAGAGTACACAAGATGTAACGAGGTTGACCCAGTGTGGGTTACATCCATGAAGAATATTTTAATCCTTTTATTATATTCCAATCACTAAATGGATCCATCTACAACCAACTACTGTAATATTCCTCAATGGTCACACCAAGAATCCTCATTTAAATGAGTCTCTCTCAATTGCACTTATACCTAACAATCCAATTACAACAAGTTCTATCTTGGAATTAACACCAAGGATAGATCCACCAATTATATCACATTCTATTCCTAATTGGAGTGACAAATTCTATCTTGGAATTAAGACCAAAGATAGATCCATCAATTATGCCACGTTTTATTTCCTCAAAGTGAAGAATTCTATTTTGAAATTAACACCAAAAATAGATCCATCAATTATACCACATTCTATTTCTAACTGGAATGACAAATTCTATCTTGGAATTAATACCAAGAATAGATTATACCACATTCTATTCCTAACTGAAATGACGAATTCTATCTTTAGACTCCATTCTTATCCGTAACAATGATTTATTTTAGTGCTTAGAAAAACAATACGATACATCCATGTAAAACAAGTGAAAATTCATGGATGAAATTAATGGTTGCCCTTTTAAACCCAAATATGAATATACATAAAATTGTTTGAACAACTTAAAGTTTTGAAATTCTATATAACTACTCTTACTTGCTATTGTTGATGTAAGTTAATAAATGGGTTGAATCTTAACCGAGTCTAAAAGAAGTCCGCCCTTCTAATACGGGCGGTCGCCGTCACATTGTTTCATGCAAAACGTCACAGTATTTTGACAACTATAGTCATTTTTGTTCACAGAAATTTGGCCTGCGTAAACTTCTATCCAATAGTTCGGGTAAAACTCTGTAAGAAGATTTTGGGAGTTGTTCTTCCCTGAGATATGGTTGTTGTAATGAATTGGAAAAGTAAGAAAAACGTGGGATATAATGAGGGAGTCCTGAAGGTTGGGATTCTCGGCTACTGCAAACAGGCCTATTCAAATCTGACATATACATAGCATACTTCTTTCTTTTAGCTGGCATTTCAGTTTAAAATTTCACTGGTTTGTAATCCCATCCATAAGCTCCCTCGAGTTTCAGTATGAAATAAACTTGATAGGATCTAGCAGGACACAAACCCTTGCAGTTGAATTGACCTCTTCGCACTTCAAACCAGCTAGTTCAGCTACTTCCAGGAAGCTGCGGTCAAAAGTCGAAACGGTCTCATTAGTTTATCTTAATATTCTTATTAGCAAGATAAATTGTTGAAAGAACTCAGCAGCAATCCCTGGAGTTACTGAGAGTCAATGCGGGAAATCCAGTGCCAGTACCACCTATTCTCGATCTCAATTATATTTAAAGCTTTTGCCAACAACATAATGTATATAACATTGGTGTTTGGGTCTACCCCGAACTTCTGCGTACATTAAAATTTACGTAGTTATTACTGCATCGAAACAATCTCTTAAGATTTAAAACTAAAAATATAAGCAAAAATATGAATGATAATCTCTGAACTAGCCAAGGTCCAACTATAAAATAGGCAAGTAACCCAAAGTAATTGAAAGTAAATATCCCCACATGCAATACATTATACCGCGGTTTCGAGGGAATGAGGAACACCACACAATATTTTTTATGTTTTCTTTGGTATATTCTGATAACCTTTATGGTTTGATACCTAGAAATGCTATTATAACCTTTTCCCTCTCATCAATAGAGTGGAGTGTAATAATAAATGCAACGTAGACCAACTATTGTAAAGGATTTCAACAGAGGTGTCCTATCCCAGCGATAAATTAATGACCAAACTTGGATTTATGAGCTTCCAGTCAGTTACTGAAGATACAGGTTAAGGATAGGACCACCATCTCCAGATTTATAGCTGTAGACTTCTTTTCAGATACACAACTTTAGTGTCAAACATCAACTAACAGTATTTGGATTAGGAGTAGACTATTCTCCAGAGTAAATGGCATGCTCAAAGTTAATTTAATTTAAAATATCAATTATTTTAATTTTAATATTTAAATAAAATAAAATTATTGATAATGGTAATTTTTTAAGATTTGGTTAGTATAAGAATTTTTTTGACTGTCTTACTTTTAAGGTTGGGTATTTTCAAATAAAGGAGAGTTGAGCTTATCACTAGAAAATTTAAAACACAGTCTAACACACACCACCGTTTAAACTTTAGACTTCTCCAAAAAAAACAAAACCCCAAACCATTATGCTGTCCTTAGACTAAATTTATTTAATAAGTATTGATAACTGTAATTTTAATATAATCAAAATCTATTTTAAATTAACAAATTTTAATCTCTATTAAAATTGAACCTGCCCGAAACATTGCCCTGTGAGTACCGTTTTCTTCCTGTTTAGCAAATTCCTTTGGTACTCCAATAAGAGTTATTTTGTACGTGATAAATTGTGTTTAAATGATTAAATATAATATAAAATAAAAGTAAATAAAAATAAAGACAGAAATTCGCGGTTACAGTTATTTACACAGTAACAATCGTATTATTTTTTTTTAAAGATAATAATAATAATTTGGCTGCTTGGTTACATCCCTACGCTGGTTCACTCAATAATATACCTAACCGGCTTACACAGGCTCAAATCAACATTGGACTGGAAATGACGTGTTACTTTAAGCCAGCTAATGCATGAAAGATTCCATAGGCAAAGTGCAATAATGAAACCAAAGAAATTTTTGGAAGGCGCACAAGTGGAGGGCATGCGTTGAACTGTTTGAACAGTGGTTTCCACTAAGAAAATGATAGTCTTTTCAAATAATCCAATCTATGTGGACCGGAATATCTTTTTTGGCCCATAATCTCATCCACTTAGACAGAGGTCTCATGCGAGGCCAAAGCTTTGGAAGGTGTTGTGCATGGGATGTAGTGGAATAGAAATGCAGGTCTTTACAGGAAAGAATGTGAATTTCGAATGAAATTCAAAGTATCTTGAAATAGGTAACAAGGTAGGAAAATATGAGTGGGTGTCAAAGACGGGAGGTCAAGGTTTGAGTATCATAGCACGTTAAATTTAGTTTATTTTCCTTTCTATTTTTGATTTATCAAGTTTATCTCAATTTTTATATTAAAAAAATAAAACAAACTGGCCATGTTTATGCTTAGATAAAACTCTAGAAACTCCTCAACCAATTAAAAAAAAAGCATTTGATCATGTAATTATAAGTTGCTACTTCCAAAATGGCTTGCAGGTACGTGGGGCTTGTTGATGCTACCAAATATTTTCTACCATGCCACTTACCACTTCTACACGATGGACTGTTTACGATAAAAAAAAACACCTCATATTTAGTGTTTCAACCGTAAATTTTGTGTCTTTCAGTTATGTTTTATGCGTTTCATGGTCTTACATCTGACTTTTACTGTGGAAAATTTTGTTTTAATTTCTACTTTTATGGTCTTACATCGGAACACTTTTTACTTCTGCTTGTAGCCTTATGTAAATCTTTGATCTTCCCTAAGATGTAACTGTCTCCCACGTATGAAGAAGTAAAGACATATCCAACATCAACATGTGTATTTTGTTAATGTGACTGTGAGGTGCAATAACAAAAGGGATGGCTTACTCATATGTGCATTATAAAATTTAGCTTTCATTGGCAGACGAGATGAGAATCATGGAGATGACGGTCGTTGTTCTATCATTCAATTGTATAAAATTTATAAATAAATATTATATTTTTAGTAAAATTGTAAGGTTAAAGAAATGCATATTTTTTGATTGATAATAGAAGTGTTTTAAAATGGTCTTCAAACTTATTACAAGTAGGGTTTTAAAATGTATCCTCAAACCTTAGATCTAGTAATAAGATATCAAGAAAGACTGAGCTAGATTCTATGAATCAAACCCGAAAAACCAATGAAACAACCTCCTAGCAAATAAACCAAAGATTTTTATCAAGCAAATACAAGAGATTGTCCCATGGTCAAATCATTGTGTGCTGTGAATCTAAAGCAAAGAAGAAAAATAGCAGAATAATGAAAATGCTACCGTTAAAAATAAATTTACAAATAAAAACTGACCAAACCGAAGCATTTGCCACCCAAAAAGAAAGGACAACAGAGGAATCCTATCATAACAATAAACAAATCTATCCAAAAAAGCACATAATAGGAGAACCCCTCATGAGAATTGTCAGTTTAAGAAAAAAATACTAGAAATACCGATCAACAAAATCCACATCACAATAAACAAATATATCCAACAAAGCACATAATAGGAGAACCCCTCATGAGAATAGTCGGTTTAAGAAAACAACACTAGAAATACCGACCAACAAAATCCATAACATAAAAACCATCCAGGAGATTTGCACAAGAAATTCCATGAAACCCACAAATCCCATTGGATTCGACCAAAAAAGTTTCAAGAACAACTGGTCTAAGGTATAATAAAAAGGAGATAGAAACATTCTGCATCACACCTGAGAGGGAGAAGGGAGAGATCCCAAAAAAATAAGCCTTAGAACCTTGGGATGAAACACACCACCACTACTATAACTAGAGAAAGAGATATCTACAGACTTTGAAAGCTAGGAAACCCACCAAAGACATGGATCCAAAATACGAAAGTCACTGCAGCATAACAACCCACTTTCACTCCAATTAGTTTGGGTTGGTATTTGATCCTATCTCCTTGGAACAGGTAAATATAGTAAGAAATTACTGAACCTAGAAGAAAGTGGTACAAATCAACCATTAACCCACTACTGGTAGATAACCCTAGCAATAGAGACATCCAAGCATCATTCAAATAAAGCAACCAAGCCATTAGAGCCGAAGCTAGTCAAGGGAACACCATAGGATTTTTGTAGTCAAACACCATACCAAGCTCACCCCAATAGGTTTGTATTGGTAGATTGCCCTTTCCTCTCCTTAGATAGCTAGAAAAAAAGTATAAAACTATTGCACAATCCAACCAAGTCCTCAAAACTAGTAAACAACCCAAGAACCATAGCCACCCAACACACCCACCAAACAGAGTGAGAACCAACCAAGGTATTAACAACCAAATTTTTCTACTACATTATAACGGTTCAGGATCACCCCAACAAGACCCCTAGTAAGAAAAACACCCTGGTCATGAACCACAATAGAGAAACTAAGCATGCCTAACAGCCAGATCTAGAAAGGGAGAAAGGAGACCTTCTGTTCAAAGGGTTTCAAAGCATAAAAGATAGAGCAGGAGTGGAAACCTTGCAAAGGAAGCACTCAACAAGGAAACCCTTACGGGCCCTCTCTACCATGGTAAGAAATTTATATTTTAATTAGTAAATATATATTGAATAATTTCATGCTAATGAGTTTAACTTTAGAGACAAAGTTTTGGTAAATATTATGGAGAGATCAAAAGAAGATTTAGGTAAAACTATTAATTCAAAAATATATAGTTTTTTTTTATGTAATGAAATTATTTAGGAACAAAAACCTTACCCAAAGGATTATTAAAATGACATTTATGTTAGTTAGCTTGTAACCAATAAGAAAACATGTTATATAGTTAGTCAATGAGGGACATTATATAATTTTTTTGGTTTGATGCTTGGGTGAAGCCTTATCCTATTTTCTTTTATTCAAAATGATGCATTGGTTGGACATGTCTAGCCTGTAGAGGTCCAAAGGTCAAACACTATGTTAATATAAGCATCAACTCTAGATCATGGATTTCTATTAGTAACCTAATTAAAGAAGAAGAACTTGAAAAAAATGGATATGAAGTTCAAAATATGATTAAGAGTTTTATTTTCTAAATTATAGATGAAAATTTGATTTGGAATCTATCAAAACATGGTGGATACTCAATCAAGTTGGAATACAAGGATTTATAGCAGTCAAAATTTCCTATTCCAAATTTTTTTTCTTATAAAAATGTTTCTAGTAAAGTAATATTATTGCATGGGAGAGTATAAAAAAGAGGATAATATGAACCTTTCCTATGTGCCTTGTGTGAGAAGGATCTAGAAACATCAAACCATTTGCTTCTTTATTATCTCTTTACTCTCAACATTTGGGATTACGTTTAAAAAAATATGAAAATACATTGAGTAACTATATTAATATCAAAAGAGTTGATGAAATGTTGGATTAATTACTTTAAACCTAAAGCATTATGTATTATGTGTATCATTGGCCTTGCTATTATTTTTGGGGATTTATGGATTGAAAGGAATAACATAATTTTTAAAAGTAAATATCAAAATCATGCCTAAGTGTGGAACCATATTATTCATTCTATTGTAAAAGTTTACATATATTATTCTCATCATGGTGAGTCTTAGATAATGAGGTGGTAACAACTTGTTAAAGAATTTTAACATACATATAAGAGACATTTGCAACAATGGCAATGCCATTAAAACAATGGATCTACTTTGATCAAATTAATTTTTATGGTACTTTTAAAAAAATTAGGAAAAGTTGGTGGAGGTGGTGCTTTGCAAAATAATGAAGAAATAATTCTCTTTGCTTGCTTAGAATCACATGAAACTTCAACTAAAAACTATTCAAAGGCTAGGGCACTTCTTGCAAGGATTAAAAATGTAATACAAAAAGGATGAAAATATATTTCAATTGAGGAGGATTAATAAATTATCATTAATGATATCTACAAAAATGGATGTGAGGATTGGATTAAAAAATAATATTATTGTTGATTTTCATCATCTACTATCATTTATTAATGGAGGTAGTCTTGTGGAAATGTAAACATATTTATATAGAATGAAATTAGGTCACAAATAATTTAGCCAATTGTAGTGTTGACCTTCATATTGGTTAAATTCAAATTTTAGAAGGTATATAGCCATCTAATATTTTATCTCTTAATCAAAATGATATCAAGGATTTTATTTCTAAAACATAGCACTTCGAGGAATAAAAAAATAAGTGAAAATTTTTTATGATAAAAGGCATGATGATTATGATTTTTCTTTCTTGATTTGGATAGTGTGATAAATCCCTATGACCGATGCATAGGGCTGAGCAGTATCCTCCCAACCATGACCTCTCGTAAAGCTGAGAGCTACACTCATCAAAAAGGAATTTAACACACACCCACCTCCTCACACACTCACATTATGGTTTTGGTTATGATTTATTTGACATAATATTAAATGTAATATTTTGATATTTTGATGGGAGTGGCCCCAATAGAAACCACATAAGTTATTTTAAAAAATTAAGGAGTGAAACAAGAAAATATTTCAAGAAGAAAGTAGGGACATCCACTATGTCTGGCTAAAGACCATAGAAAATGTGAGAGAGACTGTGAAGTATTTATTAACTCACCCACACAATTCAAATCAACTATGGTAACACATGATGGATCGATTAAAGAGAAAAAATGGATAGCCCAACACAAATGAAAGAAAGGGACTAGTCAAATGATGGATAGAACTCAACAATGATAGCCTCCTCCAAAGAATTTCATAAAACTTAATACTGATGAAGCATATAGAGAAATATTAGAAGATCTAGTATAGTAGGGATAGGTATATTGGAGTATGGTACTCCAATTTTTACTTTTGAGAAAAAATAGGAATTCTATCCAATAACTTAGTTGAAGGGAAAGGTATTTTGAGAGGTTTGCAGGAGGTTCTAAAGGTAGGATGGAGAAAGGTAATTGTTGAGTCAGAATCTCAAGTTATGAAGGTAAATTGGAAAATATAAAAGATTATAGATAAGATTAGTTTAATCATAAACAATTTTCAAGAGGTTGTTTCAATCATGTGCCTAGATAACATAACAAAGTGGTAGATGTTATGGCAAGCTGGGTTCTTGATAGAGAATTTAAGTGCTATGATTATCTTCCTAGGTGGTGGCCTAAATAAATTAGGACTGATCTTCTCCTTGTCCAGTATCTTGATGGCAATGAAGGAAGCTATGTTCAAAATGATAAGCAGTGCAAAGCCTTTTTCATGATAGGATCCCAAACTTCAAAAATTATAAAAATAAAAATTCTTCAATACTATTCATGATAGAGGATGTTAGAGGGTTTTGTCTCAACGATTAAGGCTTCAATGGTAGGATGGATGGCAACTCCCTTTTTCGTGTGACATTTTAGATCCCTACTATGTTTATGATTTTTTTTTAATCTTTTATTTTTTGGTGCATTTCTTCATTACTATCCTTGATAGAGATTGTCACAGGGGTTTTGTCTAAATAGTCAATAGCTCCAATGACTTAGTTTGTTTTGGGTTTTTTGTGTTTATTAGTGTTTTTTAATTTATTGTTGTTATTTTTGTATGTTTATAATTTTTTTTGTGCGTTTTTGTATCTTTTGTGTTTTGGTGTATGTGTATTTTCTGTGTTTTTTTGTTGTTTGTTATTTTTTTTCTTTTTTGCTTTGAGTTTCTATTGTTTTTGTTTTTCATAATTTTTTTTGTTATGTCTTCGTATTCTTCTATTGTTTTTGTTATGTTTATGTTTTATTATGTTATTTTTGTCTTTTTCTATATGTTTTCCATGTTGTGTTGTTGTTTATGTTTTTTGTTTTTGTTGTTGTTTTTTTGCTATCTTTTGTTGTTGTTGTGTGTGTTTTTTGTTTGTTTGAGTTTGTGTGTTTATCTGTTCTTGTTTTTGTTGTTGTAGGTATGCTCCTTGAGTGTGTTGAAGGTGATAGGTCAGGTGCAAGCCCCAGATGGTTTTGGCAGAAGAGATACTTCTGTCTCTTTGAATCTTCTGGAAAGTCGCATCCTTTTTCCATTAAAAAAAACAATTAGTAAACATATGACTGAAAATACATACAATATTGCCTTTAAATATTTAAATATAATATAAAAGGTAATAAAAATAGAGACATTCACGGTTACAGTTATTTACATAGTAGCAATATTGTGTTTTTTTAAAGATAATAATAGTAATAATAATAATTTGCCTGCTTGGTTACATCCCTGCGGTGGTTCACTAAAACAAACATACTTAACCGGCTTACGAAGACTCAAATCAACAGTGGACTGGAAATGACGTGTTACTTTAACCAAAGATTCCATAGGCAAAGTGCAATAATGAAACCAAAGAAATTTTAGGAAGGCGCACAAGTGGTGGGAATGTTTTGAACTGTTTGAACAGTGGTTTCCACTAAGAAAATGAAATTTGTTGAACTGTTTGAACAGTGGTTTCCACTAAGAAAATGAAATTTGTTGAACTGTTTGAACAGTGGTTTCCACTAAAAAAATGATAGTCTTTTCCAACAATCCAATCTATGTGGACCGGAATATCTTTGTTCGCCCATAATCTCATCCACTAAGTGAGGGGTCTCATGGGAGGCCACAGCCTTGTTGTGCATGAGATGTACTGGAATAGAAATGCAGGTCTTTAGAGGAAAGAATGCAAATTTTAAATGAAATTCAAAGCATCATGAAAATATGAGTGGCTGTCCAACACGGGAGGTGAAGGTTTTAAGTATCACAGCACGCTATATTTAGTTTATTTTTCTTTCTATTTTTTGGTTTATAAGTTTATCTCAATTTTTATATTAAAAAAAAACAAACTGGACATGTTTATGCTTAGATAAAACTCTAGAAACTTGTCAACCAATTCAAAAAAAGCATTTGATCATGTAATTATAAGTTGTTACTTCTAAAATGGCTTGCAGGTACGTGGGGCTTGTTGATGCTGCCAAATATTTTCTACCATGCCACTTATCACTTCTACACGATGGACTGTTTACGATAAAAAGACCTCATATTTAGTGTTTCAACCGTAAATTTTGTCTTTCAGTTATGTTTTATGCGTTTTATGGTCTTACATCTGACTTTTACTGTGGATAATTTAGTTTTGATTTCTACTCTTGTGGTCTTACATCGGAACACTTTTTACTTCTGCTTGTGGCCTTGATGTAAATCTTTGATCTTCCCTAAGATGTGACTGTCTCCCACGTATGAATAAGTAAAGACATATCCAACACCAACATGTGTATTTTGTTAATGTGAGTGTGAGGTGCAATAATAAAGGTGATGGCTTACTCATATGTGCATTATAAAATTTAGCTTTCGTTGGGACGAGATGAGAATCATGATGGTCGTTGTTCTATCATTCAATTGTATAAATAAATATTATAAAAGTAGTAAAATTGTAAGGTCAAACAAATTTATATTTTTTTATTGATAATAGAAGTATTTTAAAAGGGTTTTCAAACTTATTAAAAGTAAGGTTTTGAAAGGCATCCTCAAACATTAGATCTAGCAATAAGATATGAAGAAATATTGAGCTGGATTCCATGAATCAAACCCAAAAAACCAATGAAACAACCTCTTAGTAAATAAACCACAGATTTTTATCAAGAAAATACAAGATATTGTCCCATGGTCAAACCATCGTGTGCTCTGAATCTAAAGCAAAGAAGACAAACAACAGAATAATGAAAATGCTATGGTTAAAAATAAATTTAAAAATAATAAATTGACCAAACTAAAGCATTTTCCACCTAAAAAGAAAGGAGAACAAAGGAATCCTATCATCACAATCAACAAATCTATCCAAAAAAGCACATAATAGGAGAACCCCTCATAAGAATAGTCAGTTTAAGAAAAAACACTAGAAATACTGATCAACAAAATCCACATCACAATCAACAAATCTATCCAACAAAGCACATAATAGGAGAACCCGTGATGAGAATAGTCAATTTAAGAAAACAACACTAGAAATACTGACCAACAAAATACATAACATAAAAACCATCCAGGAGATTTGCACAAGAAATTTCATGAAACCCACAAATCCCGTTGGAGCCAACCAAAAAAGTTTCAAGAACAACCAATCTAAGGTATAAGAAAAAGGAGATAGAAACATTACGCATCACACCTGATAGGGAGAAGGGCAAGATCCAAAAAAAATAAGCCTTAGAACCTTGGGATCAAACACACCACCACTACTATAACTGGATAAAGAGATCCTTGTAGACTTTCGAGGCTAGGAAACCCACCAAAGACATGGATCCAAAATACGAAAGTCACTGCAGCATAACAATCCACTTTCACCCCAACTATTTTGGGTTGGTATTTGATCCTATCTCCTTGGAACAGTCAAATATAGCAAGAAATTACCAAACCTAGAATAAAGTAGTAGAAATCAACCATGAAACCACTACTGGTAGAGAAACCTAGAAATAGAGCCATCCAAGAATCATCTAAATAGAGCAACCAAGCCATTAGAGCCAAAGCTAGCCAAGGGAACCCCACAACATTTTTGCAGTCAAATACCATACCAAGCTCACCCAAACAGGTTTGGGTTGGTAGATTGCCCTTTCCTCTCCTTAGATAGCTAGAAAAAACATAAAACTATCGAACCCAGAAGAAATATTGCACAATCCAACAAAGTCATCGAAACTAGCAAACAACCCAAGAAACATAGCCACCCAACACACCCACCAACTAGAGCGAGAACCAACCAAGGGATCAACAACCAAAATTTTCTACTGCATTATAACGGTTTAGGATCACCCCAACAAGACCCCTAGTAAGCAAAACACCCTAGTCACAAACCACAATAGAGAAACTAAACATGCCTAACAAAAAAATATATAAAGGGAGAAAGGAGACCTTTTGCTCAAGGGGTTTTAGAGTGTCGAAGCTAGAGCAGGAGTGAAACCCTCACAAAGGAAGCGCTCACGAAAGAAACCCTCACAGGCCCTCTCTACCATGGTAAGGAATTTATATTTTAATTAGTAAATATATATTTAATAATACCATGCTAATGATTTTAATTTTAGATACAAAGTTTTGGTAAATATTATGGAGAGATCAAAGGAAGAATTAAGCAGAAAATATTAATTCAAAAATATATAGTTTTTTTATGTAATGAAATTATTTAGGAACAAAAACCTTACCCAAAGCATTATTAAAATGACCTTTATGTTAGTTAGTTTGTAACCAATAAGAAAACATGTTATATAGTTAGTCAATGAGGGACATTATATAAATTTTTTGGTTTGATTTTTGGTTGAAGCCTTATCCTATTTTCTATAATTCAAAATGATCCATTGGTTGGACATGTCTAGCTTCAACTCTAGATCATGGATTTCTATTAGCAACCTAATTAAAGAAGAAGAACTAAAAAAAAAAGGATATGAAGTTCAAAATATCATTAAGAGTTTTATTTTCTAAATTTTATATGAAAAGTTGATTTGGAATCTATCAAAACATGGTGGATACTCAATCAAATTGGGATATGAGGATTTATAGTAGTCAAAATTTCCTATTTCCAAAAAAAAATCTTATAAGAATGTTTCTAGTAAAGTAAGATTCTTGCATGGGAGAGTATAAAAAAGAGGATAATATGAACCTTTCCTATGTGCCTTGTGTGAGAAGGATCTAGAAACATCAGACCATTTACTTATTTATTATCTCTTTGCTCTCACCATTTGGGATTACTTTTTAAAAATATGAAAATACATTGAGTAACTATATCAATATTAAAAGAGTTGATGAAATTTTGGATTAATTACTTTAAACCTAAAGCATTATGTATATGTGTAGGATTGGCATTGTTATTATTTTTTGGGATTTATGGATTGAAAGGAATAACATAATTTTTAAAAGTAAATATCAAAATCATGCCTAAGTGTGGAACCATATTAATCCTTCTCTTGTAAAATTTTACATATATTATGCTCATCATGGGAAGTCTTAGATAATGAGGTGGTAACAACTTGTTAAGGAATTTGAACATACATAGAAGATACATTTGCAACAATGGCAATGCCATTAAAACAATGGATCTACTTTGATTCAGGATAAAATCAAAATATCTAAAAATTGAGTTTATCAAAATTAATTTTGATGGTACTTTTAAAAAAAATTAGGAAAATTTGGTGGATGTGGTGCTTTGCAAAATAATGAAGGAATAATTATCTTTTCTTGCTTAGAATCACATGAAACTTCAACTAACAACTATTCAAAGGCTAGGGTACTTCTTGCAAGGATTAAAAATGTAATACAAAAAGGATGAAAATATATTTCAATTGAGGAGGATTTATAAATTATCATTAATGATATCTACAAAAATGGATGTGAGTATTGGATTAAAAAATAATATTATTTTTTATTTTCATCTACTATCATTTATTAGTGGAGGTAGTCTTGTGGAAATGTAAACATATTTATATAGAAGGAGATCAAGTCACAAATAATTTAGCCAATGCTAGTGTTGACCTTGATCTTGGTTAAATTAAAGTTTTAGAAGGTATCTAGCCAACTAAGATTTTATCTCTTAATCAAAATGATGTCAAGGATTTGATTTCTAAAACATAGCACTTCAAGGAATAAAAAAAGAAGTGAAAAATATTTATGATAAAAGGCATGATGATTATGATTTTTCTTTCTTGATTTGGATAGTGTGATAAATCCTTATGACCGATGCATAGGTCTAAGAAGTATCCTCCCAACCATGATCCCTCATAAATTTAAGATCTACACTCATCAAAAAGGAATTTAACACACACCCACCCCCTCACACACTCGCTCACATTATGGTTTTGGTTATGATTTATTTTATCTAACATTAAATGTAATATTTTGATATTTTGATGGGAGTGGCCCCAATAGAACCCACAAAAGTTATTTAAAAAAATTAAGGAGTGAAACAAGTGAATATTTCAAAAATAAATTAGGGACATCCACTATGTCTGGCTAAAGACCATAGAAAATGTGAGAGAGACTATGTAGTATTTATTAACTCACCCACACAATTCAAATCAACTATGGGAACAAATGATGGATAGATTAAAGAAAAAAAATGGATAGCCCAACACAAAAGAAAGAAAGGGACTCGTCAAATTATGGATAGAACTCAACAATGATAGCCACCTCCAAATAATTTCATAAAAAATAATACTGATGAAGCATATAGAGAAACATTAGAAGAGCTAGTATAGGAGGGATAGGCAGATTGGAGGATGGTACTCCAATTTTTACTTTTGAAAAAAAATAGGAATTCTATCCAATAACTTAGTTGAAGGGAAAGGTATTTTGAGAGGTTTGCAGGAGGTTCTAAAGGCAGGATTAAGAAGGGTAATTGTTGAGTCAGACTCTCAAGTTACAATTAATTATCTAAAATGAACTTGAGGGTATCAGAAGGTAAATTGGAAAATCTAAAAGATTATAGATAAGATTAGCTTAATCATAAAAAAATTTCAAGAGGTTGTTTCAATCATGTGCCTAGAGAACATAACAAAGTGGTAGATGTTATGGCAAACTGGGTTCTTGATAGAGAATTTAACTGCTATGATTATCCTCCTAGGTGGTGGCCTATATAAATTAGGACTGATCTTCTCCTTGTTCAATATCTTGATGGTAATGAAGGAAGCTATGTTCAACATGATAAGCAGTGCAAAGATTTTTTCATGATAGGATCCCCAAATTCAAAAATTATAAAAAACAAAATTCTTCAATACTATTCATGATAGAGGATGTTAGAGGGTTTTGTCTCAACAATTAAGGCTTCAATGGTAGGATAGATGGATGACAACTCCCTTTTTGGTGTGACATTTTAGATCCCTACTATGGTTATAATTTTTTTTTAATCTTTTATCTTTTGGTGCATTTCTTCATTACTGTCCTTGATAGAGATTGTCATGGAGTTTTTTCTAAATAGTCAATAGCTCCAATGACTTGTTTTGTTTTGGCTGTTTTTGTGTTTGTTAGTGTTTTTTAAATTATTGTTGTTATTTTTGTATGTTTGTAATTTTTTTTGTATTTTTGTATCTTTTGTGTTTTGGTGTATGTGTGTTTTCTGTGTTTTTTGTTGTTTGTTATTTTTTCTTTTTTGCTTTGAGTTCTTATTGTTTTTGTTTTTCATATTTTTTTTTTGTTTTGTCTTTGTATTGTTCTATTGTTTTTGTTATGTTTATGTTATATTATGTTATTTTTGTGTTTTTTTATGTGTTTTTCATGTTTTGTTGTTGTTTTTTGGTTATCTATTGTTGTTGTTTTATGTGTTTTTTTTTTGTTTGAGTTTGTGTGTTTGTGTGTTCTTGTTTTTTTTTTTGTAGGTATGCTCCTTGAGTGTGTTGAAGGTGATAGGCCAGGTGCAAACCCCCGGTGGTTTTGGCAGAAGAGATACCTCTGCCTCCTTGGGTCTTCCCGAAAGTGGCATCTCTTCTGGAATGTTTTCCAAAAAAATTAGTAAACATATGACTAAAAATACATACAATTAAGTTTACTAAATTTTATTTGTTAAAAATTAATATATATAAAAAATATTTTAAAAAAATATCTTAAAATTATTAAAATTATATTTTTTTGAAGTATGAGAATTTTATATTTTAATTAGTAAATAGATTCAAAAGAATAAATGAAAGGCAATATGTATGTAAGTATAGCATAATATCAAGTTACAATCTTACTGAAGTGTTAATGGCTTTGGCCTCTCTTTAATAGGTCTAAGGTTCAAACCCCAATCATTATGACGGGACAAAGACGCCCCATAAAAACCTATGTAAAATCATTGAAAAAATATAGTATAAGATCAAGTTCAATCAAAATATATGATATAATTTTTTTTATTAAAAGTATATATACATTTGATTTAATTAAATTATTTTTTAGAAAGTGGTACTATATCATATAAAAAGAATAATAAGGTTATACTATTTTTTTTTAAAAGTGGATGGTATGAAAATTAAAAGTATATATACATTTTTTATTTTATTAAGTTTTTTTTTTTATAACTAGAAAGTGACATTATATCATATAAAAAAGAATAATAAGGTTATACTATTTTTTCAAAACAGTGGATGGCATGAAAGCATATCTTGAAAATTTAATGTCGGAGGTTCAACCCGAAAACATATAGGGTTTTGGAATTCACAATTCAACTCAATTGAAAACAACAGAAAACTCAATAAGATTCATGAAAAAATAAAATATTAAGTCCCTGAGATACTGGACCAATAAGAGTCATGGAACAATAAGAGGTAGAGGAGAATTGCTAGGATATTGGGATGTGAGATTGTCTCCCTCTTTTTGGTTTATCTAGGAATGCCATTGTTTAAATGTGGTATTAAATCATCTTTTTGGGAGTGATTCATGGAAATATTTTAAAGAAATTTGGTGGTTGGAAAAGGGCTCTATTGAGCCAAGAAGGTAAAATTATTATGGTTAAGTCTACTCTCTAGATCATACTATACTTCCTCCATCTCTTTAGGCTTCAAGGAAATATTATTTAAAAAAATAAACAAATACAATGGTATTTTCTCTAGTCTAATTTTTATGAGAAGAAGAAATTCCTACTGGTTTCTTGGGATCAAGTGTGCAACACAAAAGAGATGGGTGGCCTGGGTTTAAGAAGGATGAAAATGTTGAACAGAGCACTAATAGCTAAATAGAGCTGGAGATTGGTTCAAAAGGATAATGTCAATTGGGTTAGAATCTTGTTAGCCAAATATTTAGGCAACAATGGTAATTTTCTCATGGATCCCACTCCTTCCCTTGGCTCAAATTTTTGGTGAAGTATCATTAAAAGTCACTTTGATATCTTAAAATGGGGAATATGGCTATTAGGATATGGGTAGAGAATTGAATTTTAGAAAGATACATGGGCAACTGATAAGTCATTAGATTCGTATTCAAACCTATGTCTGGCGGAACCAATTACAAATCAATCTTTCAGATTGAAGGTATACAATTTTATTGGTTCTATTAATGATGGAAAATGTAGGAAACACTTTTGTTTATCATGGGGTTTCACAAGATGAAGAAATTACCTTTAAATCCCTAATGTACATCTTGAAGTGGATTGTTATTCTTAGTCAGGATAAGCCAGATAGGTTTGTGTGGGGTGTTGAGAAGGACGATTGCTTTTATGTAAAGTTAGTCTATCATATTTTAGATGTATCCTTTAACCCTTGATTTCTTGGTCAACTGTTTGGCTAAAGTACCTTAATCCCAAAGTAAATGTTTTCTTTTGGTTGGTGGTCCAAGGTAAGTGTCTCATGCTAGATAATTTGTAAAAAAGGGGCTTGGTCTTCTTGAATAAATGCTACCTATGTGGTAGTGCGAAAAAAGTCCCCTATTCATATATTGACTGACTATTATTTTTCTTGGTCTATCATCTCCTAGTTCCTAAGATCTATTGGTATGGATTGGGTATTTCATAAGGTGTAATCTGATTTGGTCATCCAATGGTGTTCTCCCTTTTTGTCTCTACATCTTTGTAGTTTTTGGTCTTTTGGTTTACCTCATGTTTGGTGGTGTATTTGGAAGGAGGGGAATGCTCAAGATTTTAAAAATATTTCCCACCCTAATGAATTTGTTTCCCTTCATACTATAGCTACCACTGTTAAAAATGTGGAGATTCTCTGATTAGAAAATGTTACTCTCGTAAGGGAGCTTGTTGTGGAGTCGATCCTTGGTTTTATAACTTACCCTCCCAAACCTCACCCAAAAGTATTTATCAAACCTAAAAATATTTGAAAACCTCCTCCTCATAGTTGGTTGAAGATTAATTTTTATGGATCCTCCAAAGGGAATTCGAGAGCATATGATGCTAGGGGATTGATTAGATACTCAAATGGAAGGATCTTGTTGATCTTCATTGAAGACCTGGATTGTCAGACCAATCACTTTGTAATGGTACAATATTTATTCCTAGGTTAAGTGGTGGTACAATAGTTATGATTGCATGCCACTAATATGGCCTCATTTATGATATTAAATGATCAAAATCCCTAATCCTTTAAGGATTACATTCATAGTTCTTTGCATGTTGCTTAGGTTGACACTTTCCTTGAATAGATATAATACATTATTAATAACCTTAAGGATAATATTTCTTAGGATTAAAATCATATAAAGAAGTAGCAATATTTGCATTTCTTAGAGAGACTCTTTGATTTTGGAGATATGTTTTTCTTAAGATTTCAACAATACATGCAAATTTATCTCAAGACCAAGATAAACCAAAATTTAGTACCTACATTTTGTTGGCCATATAAGGTGATTCATTAGATTTAGGATATGGCATACTCGTTAAATTTTTCTCCTACATCTAAAATTCACCATTTTATTAGTATTTTATATCTTAAATAAGTACTAGATCAAAAGGTATAGTCCTAAACAAAGCTAATAATTTAGTAGTAGGATCTACTTGGTAACCAATGATATTATCTAGAACTTTTTAACTTTGAGAAAGATATTTTCTAAAGGTATATGCCATAATGACGTTAATATAACCATGTTAGAATGAGTTGGACCTTAAAAATTAGGGTTAGGGTTCTTTTTTACTTTAGAATTATATATAAAAAAAATATATGGTAATTTTATTATCATTGTAATTATTTTAATCACCTTTTGTGTGCATATGAGACTTCACCTCTTTAAGTGAAATTTATTTATTTTAATGATTTGTATGTGGATCTATAACATTATTGTTGTACTTACTATTGTTGATTTTTCTACTATAGTTTTGTTGCAAAATTACTACTTTAAGTAGTTTATTATAAATAGTGATTACAATGATTTGAGATCATGTCTCTTGGGATGTAGGAACCATAGACTTGTTGATAAAGCTAGCATAACATACTACCCTTATGACTTAGAAGAGTTCCACCACTAGGCAAATGGGTGGTATTTTACAATCCCAAACAAATCTATTACCTAAAAGGAAAGTACTAGAGTAGACATTATGAATAACCTAAGAATAATAACGTACTCCAATATTAGTAGTCATCGTAGCCTACTATGTTATCAAGAGGAGATGTGTTAGGTCTCTTTGAATACCTTTATATCATCTTAAAAAGGTTAAAGAATCCAATCAAAAGGAAAGTGTTATGGGAAATGAATGCACAAAATTTTCCCTATAAATAATAATGTATCCATTCATAATTAGTGTAGCCATAATTTTTAACAAGTACAAGAACAATGATAATTATTAGAGAAGTTGTTAGGTACCATGATTGAAAAAATAATGTAATGTAAGGATATTTGAACCCATGCCTCCCTAAAATCATGGTAATCAAAATATCTACGTTGACCATAGGATAAGAGCAATCTATTGAGATCCACATGAGTCACTCTCCTTGAATCCATGAGTTGATGATGCCAACAAGAAAATATCAAAGAGTAAGGAATAAGATTGAAACCATAATAACTAAAATAGAAATGAAGAGCAACAATAAAGTAGCCATAAAATCAAGATACTTTAAAAGGGACATGATGCTAGGATATTCATGAAGGGCAATGAAGTATAATTTATTAATTTGAAACAACACTTTACCTCCTTCACTGAACAAAAAATAGAGAATTATGAATTTTAAAAATTTAGATTTCCTCCTAGTATTTGGAAATACATAGTGAATTTTGCATTAAAAATGAATTCTATGAAGGATGATCTAAGTGTTCTAAAGTAAGAAATCCATGATTTGTATGCCATTGACGATAAATTATGTACTATAATTAGTAGTTTTATTTAATGGTTTAAAGAATTATAATATTCAAAAAATAATCCTTCACATGACTTTGGTACCTTAATAGATTTCATAATGTTTTGTCAAAACTAATTAAAACATATATTACTTAAATCTCATAATAAAGCATAATAAATTTTAAAAATAAATAATGATATGACAATATTATTGAAGGATTCCCTTAGGTACCAATGTATGTTATAATCATAAAGATCATATATGGATACAATGGATTTGTTCAAGAGATATATAAGTACCTCAATAGATTATATTTTTGATCCAAAAATCAATATTTTGAGCAAAGAAATATCAAGAAAGAGTACAATATAGCAAAATAAAGTATGATAAACTATATCACAAAAATATATAAGCAAAACAACATAATAAATTTATTGCTTATAAAATAAAGTACAATGCAAGAAATCTCTAGGAAGAGACATGAGTTATAGCTTTGCATCCATTACTTATTATTTTCATAGTCAAGGTTTGCATATTTTCTTATACAATAATTAGTTTTTTGGAAATCCACCATATTAAATATTGAAGGTCACGCATATGGAAATGTGGTGGTTTACCTTTCATGAGTTAGAAGGTCACCCATATGGAAATGTAGTGATTCACCTTCCATGAGTTACAAAGTTAATATTAAACAAAAATTATATATATATATATATATATATATATATATATATATATATATATATATATATATATATATATATATATATATATATATATATATATATATATATATATATATATATATATATTACTTGTCAATTTGTATTTTGTTTACTACTAATGTGTCAACATGGCTAAATACTAAGTTTGGCTATGAAAATCTAAAAATATAATTTTATTGTTTTTAGAAAATACTTTTGAGGCTCTTTAGAGTGTTTTTTCCCATAATGTCACTAGCAATTTTGTTTGTAATATAATTTCTTTTTAAAATTTGTGTTCTCCATTTAATCTTTCCAATGTTTTGGAATAAATCAAAATGGATTCATGAGCACAAAGTTATGCCCCTAATAGTGTGGTTAGGACAAAAGAATAGATTTTTGGTCATAAATCCATCCCCCAAAAGGTCACATTCCTGGATCAATTGTCCACCCTTGAAAATCAATGGTCTCCATTGCATCAACTTTTGACATTAAACATAGATTTTTTTTTTTTTTTTTGTGAGCCATTCTCCTTGTTGACCAAGTTTTCCTTCCTTAATCACTCAATTCATATGAATGGACTAAATTCTGGTTCTCTTAGTCCAATTGTTTTGTTACTTCATAAGTATCCAAAAAAAGTGGATGATAGGGATTGAGAAATTCAACATCGAAGATTGGATGCAAACTAAGATAAGATAGAATATTCAATTCAAAGTCATAAGTAATGGATGCAATGTTACAAGCTCAAATATTTTCTTAGATATTGCTTGCATTGTACTCTATTTTTTAAGTAATAAAATCATTATGATGTCTTGCTTATATAATTTTATGTTTTTATATGTTAAGCTCTATTTTTTATAAATTAAATTCATTATTGATCTTTCTTAATTCAAAATTTTTATTTTTAGATCAAATTTAAGTATGTAACCATTTATAAACATACATTAATATTTAGGATATAGTAAAGTTAACCATAAAATGTTAACTATGGGCCTACAGGATAATTCATTAAACACGATCTCATACTACACAATATTGGCCTTGGAGAATGTTAAACATTACAAATTTAATAATTAAAGCTTCCAAAAATGAATTTCATTTTATTACTACCAATATTTTCCTCACAATAATATTCTATTTTTTAAATTTATCAAATATATAAAATAAAAACTCTAAAGGTAAGACTCACTCCTTGCTTGATTATGTAATGTCTATCCAACTTCTTTCTTTTGTTCATTGTCTTGGTGTGAATATCTTCCATAAATTATTATTTAGGAAGAACTATTTGCAACCATAGAAGCTAGAAAAAAGTGTTCGATATGTTGGGACCCTTGTTGGAGACTTTTTCCATACTTGTTTCCTTATTGAGATGATCAAAATAAGATATATTTGACAATAATTTTTATGGCTAGTTCTTTTCTTGACTTGTGTAATGATCTCACTCAATAGTGCATGTTGGTTCTATTGATTCCAAAGACCATGAATGAATAAATGGGCACAAAAGGAGTTCATATTCAATTGATGAAGGTTCATAAGCTATAAGAAGCATCCTTCAAGTTTTTAAGACATGCAACAAAATGTTCTAGAGGGTAATAATACTTTTAATCCTTAAAATTATTAGTATTATGCCACCATCAGTTCTTATCTACTCCATTCAATGGAAAAACATGTCTTGAGTATTCCATTCAAAATCACATTAATTAGGTGATGTAAAATTATATAACATGACCCATGAAGCAAATGGTAGGATTAATATTATGGGTGATAGTATAGAGAGAATGCATCATAGTGTAGATTCCTTGTAATATTAATTGAGTAGGCTCTCCAATATGATAGAAATATAAAACTGAAGCATAAGGCTCCTAAAACAAAGCATTTTGTTATCATTAAATTTTAGTAGGTAGCTAGTCCATAAGCTTAGCAAGATAACAACTAGTAATTGATGATAAGGTAACTACACAATTCTTTGGAATGAATAATCCAAAGTATGTTGATAATGAGATGGATTTCGATAATTATTTAGACATATTGACTATAGGTGTTGCTCATATCCTAGAATATAATGCCAACATTTTTGTATCAAGACTATTATGTTGATAATGAGATGGATTTAGATAATTATTTAGACATATTGGCTATAAGTGTTGCTCATATCCTAGAATATAATCCCAACATTTTTGTATCAAGGCTTAATACATTGGTTTTTCTAGAGAGAATCCAAGAATATGAGTCTCCACGATAGAATATTTTTTACATTTTACATAGGATTTCTAAATTTATGAAGGTAATTGTTGTCACTTACCAACATGATACTCATTCCTTCCATTATATTTTATGGAAATTGAGATATAAAGTATGTAATATCCTTTGTACAAAATTATAATTCTTCTTGCCTACATATTTATTTTAGATTTAATGGTGGTCATTTTGGCATTCAAATATGATATCAAGGAAGATACCTAGTCAAACGTTTATATGTAGAATTCTTATTCCCTCCATTATGTAGAAATACTACCTAGAACAATAGAAAACAAGCTCAAGATTTTATATTCCATCCTTGGTGAGACTTCATTACCCATAATCCTTATTTTTATACACACAATGATGATTTTTCTCAAGGAATTTTCTATTTTAGATGTAAATCAAAACATGCATGAGATTAATCATACAATAAAAATATAGTATTCCATATGAAAGTGGAGGAAAATTATCTAGAAAAATAGGCCATTCCTAAACTTTCATAAATTAAGGATGCAAGTAAAAACAATGATATCAAGTAGGAGGAAAACTTTTGCATATCAATATTTACACTCATGAAGGTACAAAACCATCAAACCATCAAGATACAAGGTTATATAAAAACTTAATAGGTTGGAAATTTGATTGATTATGGTAGAACTAATAATTTAAATAATCAAGATGCTATAAACATTTGGTATTGTATGTTAAAATATTGGATAGATTAAATTGATTGATTACATGTGGAGGTAATGTTTCTTGTGTCAAACAAGTTTATAATGTTAAGATAAAATGGGTAGGTATACTTGGATATAGATTCTATATGTGATAAAAGTAGAAAGTGCATCTACTATCCTAAGTGTTCAATGGTTGTCCCAACTAGTTGATGTCACTTTGAATTTATAGAAACTATAGGCTCAATTGATGGACAATGTGAAGCTCATTAAACTCTAAAGTTTATAATTTCAGCCTTACAATAGAAAATATTTTATAGAAGGGTAACAAGGGTACATTAATATGGATTTTTGTATATGATTCAAGGTAGTTGAAAAATACTCACTCTTTTTCTCTTTGGGATACAATCACTCATCAACAAATATGCCAAAATATTTGATGAACTCAAAGGCCTTCCTTCCAAGTACATGAATATTCATTTCACTCATTGATTATGATCATGCATCCATAAAATATATACCATACTATTGTCATCAAAATTTAAAAATAAAAAAATGAGTAGCTGATTTGGAAGATGGTGCAATAAAACTAGTATGACCCGATACCAACACTTATACTTCATCTATTATCATGGTTAAGAATAAGGATGAATCATGATGGATGTGTCAATATTTTTATTATTTCAAAAATATTACCATGAAATATAAGTTTCCTATTCTAATAAATGAATTGTACGATGCATAATTTCTATCAAGATAGATTCATGATCAAAGTTTATCAACTTTATGTTTGTGAAGAAGATATTGCTAAAATTTATTTTCAATCCCATGATGGTTATTATAAGTTTTTTATGGTGTTGTTAAATCTTACTAAAACCTATCCACCTTTCAAAGATTAATGAATTCTATATTATTTATAATATTTGATCTGCATTAATTCTTGGAAAAACCATTTTTTGGATTTTTATCTAGGACTCAAACTATTAAAGCATAAGAAGTTATTCATTAAGAGGTCTAAATTTTCTTTTAGTATTACTAAGGCATAATATCTTGATCATAGTGTATCTAGGGAAGGTGTAAAAATCAAAATCAAGAAGTTTTAGATAGTACAATATTTGATAGTTTCTAAATATCTTAAAGTCTTCATGGATTCTTACATATCAAAGGTTATCATAGAAAAATTATCAAAAATTATGAGAAATTGCATAACATGCACCAAGAAATATGCTTTTTGTATTAACAAAAGTGGCTATAACATCCTTCAATGCCTAAAAAAATGTTATGTGCTCCACTTCAATTTTAGTTAACCTTGATTTTAGTAAACCTTTCGTGATAGAATGTGATGCTTCTAGAATATGTTTAATATTGTATTAATGCAATATGGTAACCCATTGGTTTATAAAAGTAAACCAATTTATCTAAAGCATGGGTGAATATACTTATGAAAAATAGATATTGGCCATCCTTCATGTAGTTGACAAACAAAAGCCTTATTTTTTAAGTAGATATTTTTTAAATAAAATTGAACATTTTAGTCACAAGTACTTTTTGGATCAGTGTTTGTCTTGTATTAAGAAGAAAAAGTGTTTGATAAAACTCCTATGATATGATTTCCAAATTGAATCTAAAAATGGAAGTAAAATTTGGGTATAGATGTTCTTTTTCATAAATAAAAAGTTTCAACAGTGGTCTATGAGATATGAAATTTTAGAATTTAGACTTATCATCTTATTCAAATTTTTAAAGTAGGTATAAAATGTGGCAATCTGTTCTCTTGTTTTGAAAACAAAATTGAAATAAAGGTCAATGTTTCTTGATCAAATCCTTGAAGGTCAAGGAAAAATTACTTGAGGAGGCACATGTGTCTCCTTTAGCTAGTTATTTTAGTTTTTTTAAAACCTACCCATAGATGAAGTAATCATTTTATTGCAATGGAATGAAAGGTAAATACTAATATAAAATAGTTTGTTATAGAATGAAAAGTATTTTCAAAATTCACAATATTTTCTAGGAATAAATAAAAGCAATCCATCCATTCAAATATCATACAAAAGGATTATCTATCTTGGAGCTCCTTACCAAAATGAATCTAGAGCTCTTTTAGCAAGGATTATCAACAACATCAACATTGAAGGTAACTCCCTAAATACGATCACCTACCTAAAATGGACCCAAATTTTGGCATGGTGCATCTTCAACCTCATTGGAGAGTCCAAAATACACCTCTGTAGCTTTAGTAATTTCACCATCCAACACGTGTATAGATAAGGCAACAAATTTGTTTATGTTATGGCAAACCTGGGCCTATGAAAAGAGTCTCTTCATTTTTGGTATGATAATTTTCCTCAAAATCTCCATGCTCAAGATGATAGACAAGATGTATCCTTCCTCTAGAGTTTTCTTCCTTCCCTATTGTCTCCTTAGTCAAAGTGAACCTATAAAACACATCACAAGATCTTTCACCTTTTAGCTTGCATGTGATATTGAGATGATTCCATGCGCTAAATGTTGTCATTTTACAAACCCGAATTCACATAGAAATGAAAAATTTGTGTCAATATCTAGTCCTACATGACGCTACCACTTTTATTGGGACCAAAGAAATCATAGAAGAGAGTGTCTAAATTTTATATTTAGCATTATGTGGCACTTCATCAATCATTTAGACCTAAGAATTTGTAGTAATCAACACCTCAAGTCAATATTTGGTCTTGTGTGGCACTATCATCTGGACTACTCCTGTGTGTTACTACCACATGCTCTTGAGCTCAACCAATTTCACTAATGATTGTTTCTATGGTATATTACCCCATGATAACACCCTCTTTTAGAACACCTCCATACCTAATTATTCCTGAAGTAATAAGAGGTTCAATGTTTTCACATTCTTGAGTATCTCCTCCTTAATTATTAGATTACATTTCAAATTTAACTATATTTTTATTGGCTATAAGGCACCCAAATATAACTCAATACATGTGATAAGGCTATCTTCGTATGATGTGATCCATCAATATATCTGGAGTGTTGGGATCTCTAGATATGGTGGTATACATATTTGGTGAGCTTTAGTTCATTTGACTTCTTGGACATATTTTAATCTCAACTGGTGGAGTAGTGGCATCCAAAAAAAATATATTTGTAACATAATTCTAAATGTGGTCTTCTTTGAACTTCTTCATTGTGGCAATGATGCTTCTCAAGTCAAAGTCCTTGGAAATGAATGCAATAATTAAAGAGATCTTGAAAAATCATGGGTTTATGCCATTCATTCACAAATTCAATGGGAATGATCCTAAAATATCCCTTGAATTCACCAAGTCCTAGGATAACCATAGTGTCACACTATGTGGGCTTAATTTCAAGGTCATTGTTCATTTACTATCAAAGGCGATAGATCTCCCCAATTATGAGGACATAGTTCACTATGACAAGCATTCGTTGGTGGCTGAGCTCAACTATTTCATAGAAAAGGATAAAAAATTTGCCAAGGAGAAATATGATATTAGTAGAGATAATATCCCTGTTAACACTCAGATAGAAGAAAGAATTTAGTTGGGAAAAGGAAAATTCTTATTGTTATTTATTAAGACAAATAAGACCCTAGAGATTCTCCAACAAAGCTCAAGAAAAAAAAATTGAAGGGGCCCCTATTTGGTCTCACTCCCTGATGGTTGGTGACTCCTCGAGAGGGCCCTCAATTCACACCCAATAGAGAGTTAACCCTGATTCCATTAGAAATATGGAGCAAATGGTGCAAACCACATCCAAAGTATCTTTGATTGCCTGAAATCTTCTCTAGTGAGATAAAAAGTGATATTTACCATCAAAAAATAGAAGGAAAGTGACAATCAATTTTTTTTTGGTGAGCCTAGTATGAACAATATCAAACTATAGACACCAAAACAGCACCAATCCGATTATGTGACTGCAAACACTGATCGCATTGACACACACAGCCCCAAGGGCAGCCCCCAGAGGTCAAACAGTGGTCCTAACCACTCTCACAGCGGTTTTGGAAGGTCAAAAATCAATTTGGCACCTTCGGGAACTTTGCTCAATATCCGTTCCACCCGAGGGACGAATTCAAATTGGGATTCGCTCCTCCCGGGGACGAATTCATAATTCGCTCCGGGGTGGGGCGAATTGCGGGTTTGACGGGCAAAAAGTCAAATCTTGACAAATGGCAGCTCGGATCCGCCACTTAACGCCTCCTTCATTTCATGGGAGCATGGGTGAGCATTTTCGAGCGTTAGAGGCTGTTACGAGGGCGAGTCATGAAGCCCCTAATCGGGGAGGAATCTTCCCTCCCCTGGAAGGGCATGGCTGCCAAGTGGCGCCCCTGCATGCTCATCCCCAAGAGACCTCCAGGTCTATAAATTGGTGGGTTTTCCCACCCCAAAAGAGAGGAAGACAGAGCAATTGTGAGCAACGAAGTGCTGCCATTTTATTTCCCCATACACCCTTGTGCGATTTGTACCCTTCACATCCTTGATCTCTTTTAGAGAGGAGGTCATTGGGTGACTAGTGGAAGGGCGAATCTTGAGCCCAAAACCCGACATTTGACCACAGTATACCACCCAATTTTTTGACAACACCTTGTAAGGGATTTTGGACCCATCCCAAGTGGATTGGTGCCGAAATCAGGCCCCAAACGGTGGGCGGCCCGTCCGGGCGCCCTGCTCTACTGTAGGCCTAATCGTCCCTTTTAGGAGCGATTGGGGATCTATAGCAGATTTTTCTTTCTATCATTTTCATCTTTTGCATTCAATTCTATGATGCTTAGATAGGTTGTCATTTAAATTTCGTCTCATTTTGAACAATTTTGATCATGTTTCTATATTCGTTCGCTTTTACTAACTTGCAGGTAGCATCATCAGATTCCCATTGATGGAGGTCAAATTGGGAAAATCCGACCATCTGGGTCT
This sequence comes from Wollemia nobilis, assembly GCA_028583015.1. NCBI lineage: Eukaryota > Viridiplantae > Streptophyta > Pinopsida > Araucariales > Araucariaceae > Wollemia > Wollemia nobilis. Next base: position 1,531,681 of record JAQPPZ010000599.1, read on the forward strand.
TCCCAAAATGCCCCCAATTAGCTAACCCCAAGTTTGTAGGTCTTTTGGAGCTCTCTAGGCTGGACATTTGGGACAACACCTTTTCGACGTTTTGTTGCAGGTGAATTCGTCCCGCCCTGGAGCGAATTCAAATCGGTGAGGAATTTCCTGACTATTCTTTTTGCGAGTGCCCTCCTGGTGATGTCCTGATGCCCCTATCAAATTTTTAGAGCATTTGGATTCATTTTAGTCTTAGTTTAATTCATTTTTCTCATCTATTTATCGCAGGCTTGGGGATTGCATGTTTTGTTTTATCCGTAGGTGCTATTGATTATCTTTTGTTTCTTTGAACGCAGGACCGGAACATCGGAGGAGCATCCAGGAATCAAAATTCGTAGACACAAGCGGTGGTGACATTTTGGTCCGCCCATCTTACATGTGGGCACGCGGAAGAAGGAAGGCTATCCATGGATGTAACCAAGAGATGAATTTAACGCTCCTCGCCCCTGAAAAGGGAGGATGCGAATTGTAACCGAGTTGTGGAATACATCAATAAAAGAGAAGGGCTGTTATTTCATTTGGGTTTCAATTCATGCTTTCTCCATTTCATGCATTTTTAATTCGTAGGATTTAGCGTTAAGTTTAGCTTCATTTTTTGCATCGTGCTTGGAGTCTTTCCTTTCTTGTTTTCGTATCCTCGTGCTTTCAGTGGCGATCACGGTGGGACTCTGTCCTCTACCTTTTTGGATCAGAAATCTGATCAAAATTTGCCTTGCTTGCAGGTATCTTTTTTTTTGGAATGCGGGACTGTTGTTCGTTCCAGTCTGTGGCGAACACAGAACTGTAATTCGTCTCACCCAGGGACGAATTGGAATGCGCCCCACCCTGGGATGAATATAGTCCTGTAATTCATTCCACCCCGGGATGAATTCCAGTCTATGAAGTTTTTGGGCAGAAACTCAGGACCGACAGATGCGGACAGAGAAGAGGTAAGGATTCTGCATTTTTTTTTGTCATCTTCTGTTCAATGTTTCTATTTTGGATTATTTGTTTGCTTAGGGAAAGTTTTCCTTTTGTCATTTGCTTGTTTCCTTTTGCAAAATAAAAGGAACCCCACACACCACGTGGCAAATTAAAAACCAAGGCGCTGGTCGTAAAACCCCAACCCTTGATCAAGACCAACGGTGGATTTCATCACCACCTTGGCTTGATTTTTGCATCCATTACCCCGATCGCAACTGTTGCTAGACGTAAATCCTGATGAAAGCTGACCGAGTGTAGCTGGGGTGATTCCCAGTGCACGAGGATAAGTCTTCTATGGTAGGTGTCATAAATAGGGTGATTCCCCTTTCGTACCGCCTACGTTCCACGTACCATCTGCTCTCACGTACCTATAGTTTCCCTCACGTAAGGGCGGGTATATAGAGAGGTTGGTATATCGGCCCGGCAATGGTATATCGAAGGGGCGACCAATTTTGGGAGTCATAAGAGCCCTCATTTTGCATTTAAACGTTCTTTAAAAAACCTTCAAAAACCAAAAAAAAAAAATCAAAACACACTAAACCAAGTTTAGGACACACTCTCAATATTTAAACGAGATAATCACTGTTTGTGTATGTGTGTGCTCCTTTTTTGTTTAGTGTAGCATAAAAAATCATAAAAGAGATAAAAACCTACATAGCTTGTAGAGAGTCACCACCATGGTGTACACACGTAGCCAAGCCCAATCAAGGGTGGAAGCTACGAAAAGTGTACAAGGGGGCACAAGTCGCCTCCGCTACAGCACCAAGGACTTGGTCATACCGCCTTGGTGGCCCGACCCACAAGAGAGTCCGCATCAGTCCATGTCAATATGGAACTATAGGGACACCCCTTTGAGGGACACGCCCATTCATCATAGCCCCTTTCAGGAGGAGTCCTTACACGTGGCGCTCAACATAGATAAGAAGGCTCCCTTAGAAGCTCGATATGAGTGGCCACCGTGCAATGAAGTGCTAGAGTGGCATAGTGTCCATGAGGAGAGGCCACATGATTATGGCATCCCTCCTTTGCCCCCCATCACTGTTAGAACCAATAGACAAAATCCAGAGTGCAAGGCTCTTCAAACCGGGTGAGCTAACTCTGCCTGCCCCTTTCACACATATGAAAGGGAGCATGAGGAAGATGATTACATTCCTCAAGAGCAAGATACAGCATGGGGGCCATGCGCCTCCGCACCAGCTAGATACCATGATCACCCACTGAGGCCAGAGCCTCAGGTAAATGCCGCCAACCTCGACAGAGGGAAGTGACCTATTGAGATCTCGGATCATCACGATCGAGGTAAGTGCATAGGAGAGGCATCTAGGCCTCCTAGGCTCAAGATGGTGGAGCAAATCGACCTAGCAGTCGCCAGACATGCCGCCCACCAAGCGTAGATCATGCGGCTTGAGCAAGATCAACAACAGCTAGAACATTTATATCGCCTTAGCAAAGAGTGCATTAGGCGCCAAATAGATGAGCTGCTACATAACTCGGTGCCTGAGAGGGTTCCAACCCCGTGCACCCAAAGAGCGGAACCATATGAGAGGCACAATCCCTTGGTGCGAGATAGGTCCCCATGACCTTACCAAGTGCTGCCTCTGAGACCTCCTAGACCTGAAGGGAGGCCACTCCCTGGAACAACGATGGGTACCCTCCATGGGGACCCACCTTGGGTCATAGGTCTCGCCCAGAGACTCCTCAAGCAGCTTACGAGGAGTATGAGCAAGAAGATGAGTGGGCCGAAATGCCCTACCTAGGCGGAGGAGTTGCCATCCGGCCACCCCTTCAGAGGCCTCAAGTCTCCCACAACCCACAATGGGAGCAAACCAAAGAGGAAGAGATTAAATCCTTAGATGCATATAAAGCGCTGCTAGAGCGTCTGGAGTCTATGGAAACCAAAACTTTTGGGCCCCAAAAGCCCACTTTATGCCAGCTCCGTAGTCATCCTGTGCATCCGTCAGTGCCAGCACCTCCTTACCCTGAACACTTTAAGCTGCCTCAGTTGGCAACCTTTAGAGGTGAGGAAGATGCTCAAGAGCATGTGACAAGGTTCTTGAGCCAATGCTTTGGCATTCAGGACAATGATGCTTTGTTATTGAGAACATTTATAACCACATTCGCAGGCCCTGCCTCGGATTGGTTTACTCAGCTACCAAAGCACAACATTAACAATTTAGATCAGTTAGTGGATGCGTTCCTCGAATGCTTCACCTTCAATACCAAGAAGAAGGCGTCACTAAGTGACTTAGCCAGCCTCAGGCAGTATGAGGAGGAGACCATGGCGGCCTACGGGAATCGGTGGAGGACTTTGCTTTCAAAGCTGCCCTACCTCCCTCCTATGTCCGACCTCACTCAGATGTTCTCCAAAAGTTGTTTGAGATCGATCTCTATGCTATTGCAGCTGCAGCAATATGCCACCTTAGAAGAAGCTCTGGCACAAGCCAGGATTATTGAAGAGATCAAAATACAGGATGGCGAGATAGCCAAACCTAAGAAAAAAGAGTGGACTAAAAACACTAAAACCGGGACCACGCAACAAAAACCCGCTACGGTTAACCAAGTTGCAATCAACGTCCCTAAGCCTGTGCAAGCAACTCAGCCTCAAAAGGCTAATTATCAGGCAGTGCCTCCTAACAACTATGACAGAGAAAATCAGAGGCAAGAACAGGGTCAGCAGCGTCGCCCTAGGCGACAATTCACACCCTACACAGAGTCCAGGGACTCCTTGTTTGACCGCTTGTTGGCGGCAAACCTGATCAACCTGCCAGAGATTCAGACTATAGATCCCAATGCACCCAAGCCTAAGGGGTATAGAGAGGACTTGTACTGCAGGTTCCATAGGCGGCAGGGACATGACCTAAATGCCTGTTGGAAATTTAAGGGCTTGGTGCAAGACCTGATTGATAACAAGACACTGGCGGTGGATAATCCCGTCGCACCAAGTAATCAACAAATGGAGGTCTTCAAAGACCCCTTGCCTGCTCATGCTCCGCAGGCAAAGACCCTACAAGTTAACGAGGTCACATAGAACTGCCCCATGCAGGGGTATGTAGGGATGATAAGTATAGTGACTCGGAACAGGAGGTATCCGAGCATGAATACTCCTACGGCAGCTGCAGGAGAGGTGCCAACAATGTCCCAACCACAACAGCACCTTGCACAACCTCCTCCGCCTAGACCAGTGGCCACACTTCGGACCAAACTCACTCAGAGTTTGAGGACCACATCGGCTAGGCTCTCCATATACGAGCTTATACAACAATCTATACCCCATCGGGAAGCTCTAATGGAGATTTTGAAAGCCATCGAGTTGCAGCCCCATGAGACAAATTCTTTCAACAACTTCGTGGGGCATGTCAAGCGATGCACTGAGCCGGTCATCACATTTCGAGAAGACGAATTGAGATCAGTGACTGATGACATGGCGGATCCACCCCTGCACGTTATCGCATGGGTCAACGGGATCCCATACAAGAGGGTGTTGATAGACAACGGCTCGTCCAATAATATCATCACAACTATGGCCTTAAAGCATCCGAAGTTGCCCGCATCTCACATCACAGCTTCCACCTACACTCTGCGAGCATTCAATGATGCAATCTGCTCGACAGTTGGCACAATAGTCCTACCAATCCAAGTGGGACAAAAGACCATACCTACATTGTGCCACATATTGGAGGGTGAGATGGCCTACAACATCTTGCTGGGCTGGCCATGGATCAGGGGACATGAAGTGTGTCCCTTCGATAGCTCACCAATGTTTAAAGTATACATTTGAAGGGGAGGTGCATGTAGTCCCGACGGACTTAGAACCCTTCAAGTATTGTAATGCGGTGCAGCTGATGCCGCAATCGACCCTGCCATCGACGCATTTGGATTTCCAGTTAAATCCATCTAAACAGGGTCCGATTCCGTAGGCATCCCCATTAGCAAGTTCTTCAAAACCCTAGCTGGGTTCATCTTCATCGTCTGGTCCTCCACCAACGACACCATCTATGGGGACCAAACAGAAGGACAAAGGGAAGAAACCCCTGGAAGAGGCAAAACCTTTGGAAGAGACAATGCCATCAGTATCAACTATCTCTATGGAGGAAATGCCTAGCCGAATGGAAGTCGAGGCTCCTAGTCCACCCGACATGGAGTGGACTCAAGGAGAACTTCCATTCCCTCCCCCTCAACCGCCAACGATCAACGTTGAAATGGCCAATACGGGCCTGGGGGAGTATCTGGTGTGGAATATTGTAGCAACACCCGCACTAGAGTCCATGCGGGACATGGGGAGACCTCGCCTTCCCATTGGCACTATTGTTCCCCTAGGCTACCCGTCGAACCGAAAAAATTTTGTGTATGGGGGCCTTGATCATGGCGTTGCACCATGCACGCAAGAGGACGAGGATGAAGAGCCTTTTGCTGAAAATGTCAATTATTTGTCTAACCCGAGACTTTGCTCTGAGATACCTTGGCCAATGCAATTGGCACGGATATGGGTTAGGTAGATATGAGCAGGGGATACGTGTTCTTTGCCAACCAAGATACCAAATGTCGTATGACAAGTCGGGAGTAGGGTTCAACCACCCCCTACCCTTGGACATCTTGGTAGAGAACATGCAAGGCCTAGGGATAGGCAACAAGGGGGGATTGGCATCAGATCCATATGCCAACCCTAATACCATATATACGTTGAGGGATTATCTCCCATTAACAGCAATCAACCTTGTTGGCCATAGCAATCCCTTCCCTTCGCTCGAGAGAGGAGAGAGCTCGAGAGCTCATTTTCAGGGAGGGTCTAGACAATGGCAAGAAGGGTCCTCAGAAGATGAATTGGAATATGAGGTAGCACCATGGGACCCCTTCGAATCAGATAGCAATCACTCACAGGTGATCCCCATGGATGATTATCAAGAAAACCTCTTGACAATGTTCCCCTTAGATGCTCCCATCGAGCAAGTGCCACTCCAAGGAAATCAAGTCCCCCGCGAGAGAGCGGAACAACCTCAATGGGGCCAGATCAATTTGCTTGAGCAAGGCGAGCCTTCAATGCCGCAAGCAGTCAGAGCCAACGAAGGCCTTTGGATCTTCGATAGTGATTATGAAGATGAAACTGAGATGGCATATCTTAATCACATGCGGCAAATGCGGTGACCATACCCCTTGGAGATTAACGACATGTTCGAACAATTAAACATAAGGCTTGGGCATGAGTGGTACGTAGACCCAGCATGGTGGGACCAAGTGTTGGATCCGCTACTCTGGGCATACGAAGCATACCTTCCGCCCAGAGACCCTATAGTGCCATCAGTGTCGAGGGCAGACCCTATCTTCTTATCCACACATAGGGCCGATCCATTCATGCCCGTCCCTCTAGAGCCAGATCCAGAGCATAGAGAGCATCTAGGATGTCCGAGCACCCACACCCATGGTAATGGAGACCAAAATCATTTCATCAACATGATCTCCATTGACTTAACCACCCCCATCCACAATCCGGCCGATCCAACACAGTCATTGTCTCTAGACATAGATGCCATAGACTGGGATCGCGTCAATTCCCCTCCATCCCCATCCGAGTACTGGCCTTTCGATGAAATGCTTCATTTTACCCCTAGGCCAACTCAGGATATCTTCCATGCTGAAGAGGAGCCCGAGGTTCCTAACGATGATCTTAACTCAGCAAATGATATCCACTTGATCCCAACTCCACATCAGTTGGAGGACGGATCCCACATGTCAGTCGAGGAGACGACTGACGTAGACATCGGCTCAGACCCAATGAATCCATAGATTATCAAGTTGGGGGTAAGTTTATCCCCTGAAGAGCGAGCCGACTACATTGCCCTTCTCAAAGAGAAGAAGGAGGTTTTTGCATGGTCATACAAAGACATGTCGGGACTAGACCCGTAGCTAGTCACGCATAATCTAACGCTTGATCCGACAGTCAAGCCAGTTAAGCAAAAACTATGCAAGATGCACCCAACAGTGGCCTTAATGGTCAAAGATGAATTGCAAAAGTTGTTGGATGCATAGTTTGTCATCTGCATGGATTATCCACCATGGCTGTCCAACATGGTGCCCGTCAAGAAGCTCGATGGGAGGATTCGCATATGCACTGATTTTTGAGATCTAAACAAAGCGAGTCCTAAGGATGATTTTCCCTTGCCGAGCATCGATGCATTGGTAGATGCTACAATGGGTCACGAAATGCTTTCCCTCATGGATGGTTTCTCGGGATACAATCAGATTTGTATCAATCCCGAGGACCAGCTAAAAATGGCGTTCACAATGCCTTGGGGAACATTTTGTTATAAGGTCATGCCTTTTGGCCTTAAAAATGCTAGCGCCACCTACCAACGTGCCATGACATACATCTTCCATGACTACATGCACAAGACTTTGGAAGATTACATGGATGATTTGTTGGCCAAATCTCTTTTGCACCCAGATCATCTCGATGACTTAAGCAAGATCCTCGATCGCCTCATGGAGCATAGAGTCAGACTGAATCCCAAGAAGTGCATTTTTGGCATCACATCTGGAAAACTCTTGGGTTTCATAGTCTCAAAATGAGGTATCGAGGTGGACCCAAACAAAGTCAAGGCAATCCTTGAAATGCTTCCCCCAACTACCATCAAGCAGCTCAGAAGCCTGCAAGGAAAGGTCACGTCGATCAAGCGCTTCATAGCACAGCTATCTGACAAGTGCCGACCAATGAACAAGTTGTTGCACAAGGGGGTAGCATTTCACTGGGATGACGAGTGCCAGTCAACCTTTGATGACATTAAACAATACTTGGCTTCGCCACCAGTATTGGCACCACCTAGACCAGGAGTGTCATTCTACTTATACATCTCAGCCTACGAGGTGGCACTGGGAGCCATGTTAGCCCGGAAGAATGAACTTCATAGAGAACAGGCTACTTACTATCTTAGCCGCACCCTGGTCAGCTATGAACTTAACTATGCATACGTTGAAAAACTCTGCTTGGCAGTGGTGTTTGCTACTAAAAAGCTATGCCATTACATGCTGAGCAACAAGACGTATGTTGTGTCTAAGGAGAATCCATTATGGTACATGATGAGTCATACTTATCATAGTAGTCGCATGACGAAATGGATCATGTTGTTGATGGAATTTGACATAGAGTTTATCGGACAGAAATCCATAAAAGGTCAGGTCATAGCCGATCAACTAGCAGAGGCTCCTCTCGAAGACGATCAGCCTCTGGTCATAGAACTACCCGATGATGGGGTCTTCCATGTCTCAGAATCACCAGATTCTGACGAGCCTGAGTCACAAGCTGACATAACCCTATTTTTTGATGGTTCTAAATGTGAGCAAGGTGGTGGCATGGGAATAGTATTCTTCACACCGCAGGGCGCTCCAATGCCCCTGTCATTTAAATTAAATTTCCCATGCACCAACAACAATGCAGAGTATGAAGCCTTGCTCATAGGTCTTCAGACAACAATCACCATGAACATTAAATGATTGAACATCTTTGGTGATTCGTTGTTAATCGTCAACCAAGTCAAAGGGGTATTCCAATGCAAATGCCCAGTTCTGTAGGCCTACAAAGCCCTAGTGGACAAATTCTTGGCAAAGCTTGAATGGTACGACATCGAGGCACTCCCTCGATCATCGAATCATTTTGCAGACACTATGGCCTCCTTGGGGTCCTTAATCCCGCAAGACATTTCTGGTGAAATGACAACCATTCAAGTCAAAACATTATCGCAATCAGTGATGGAGCGAGCAAGCTCTGATTTAACGCCAGGAATCCACTTGATCCAGATTGAGCCATCCATGGATAGGTTCTCTCGAATCCATGATCATTTGAATCATGCCAACTGGGGGTCCTTGTTCTCCCCTACTCCCATTAATAGCAATACAACGCTATTCTTGCAAGTTCTTTCCCGCTCAGCTTTTGCTAGGGATAAACTTCAAGAGGGATTGGCCATTCAGACTATCAAGGCTTTCGATCAGCAGGATTGGTATACACCCATCAGGGACTACCTCAAGTTAGGTAACCTCCCACTTGGATTGACACATGCCGCACAATGATCATTCAAACAGAAAGCGGCAAAGCATGTCTTGTTAGGAGACATTTTGTACCATCGGAGCTACGAAGGGATTCTCCTCCATTGCTTGGACCAGCAAGAGTCCGCTTGGGCAATCACCCAAGCACACGATGGTACATGCGGTGGCCACTTCAGCGGTATGGCCATCGCAAAGCGCATTCTTCGCATGGGCTATTATTGGCCATCTTTAGAGCGAGATTGTTGCGCATATGTCAGGAAGTGCGTGAAGTGTCAACATCATGCCAATTTGACACACGTACCTTCCTAGGCCTTGCAGTCGATCCAGTCGGCTTGGCCATTTTTGCAAAGGGGCTTAGATCTCATCGAAAAGATCTCCCCTGCATCGTCCGGCCATCACACGTTTATCATAACGGCCATAGAGTACTTCACCAAGTGGGTGGAAGCAGTTTCCTAACCTCTACGACTGGACCCCGCATTGTGGAGTTCATTTTGCATAACATCATATGTCATTTTGGTATTCCATCCAAGATAATCTCGGATAATGGGACGTCATTCAAGAACAAAGATGTGCATGCTTTGACCACAAAGTACAAAATTCAGCATAGTTTTTTGACACCCTATTATCCGCAGGCAAATGGGCAAGCAGAGGCGTCAAACAAAATGCTAGTTGCCATCCTTAAAAAGATAGTCATAGATAATCATAAGGATTGGCACATTCAGATCCCACTTGCCCTGTGGGCCTATCGCACTAGCATTCGGACACCCACTAGGGCAACTCCATTTTCGCTGGTGTATGGCTCCGAGGCAGTCATGCCTCTCGAGTTGGAAATTCCTTCCCTGCGCATATCAATGCACGAGTTCATCGATGATGACACTACACGGCAGGCCCGGTTAGACCAGCTTACGTTGCTTGATGAACGACGTGTTAATGCTCTCGAGCATTTACGTATCTATCAAGAGCGACTTAAGAGAGCATACAACATGAAAGTTCACCTGAGGGACTTTCAGGTTGGTGACTTGGTCTTGAAAGAGAACCAGCAGAACTCTAATTTGCCGCCCCAATTAAGGGACAAGTTCATGGCAAACTGGTTAGGTCCTTATGTCATTGACAATAAAATAGGACCTGGAACATACCGGCTAGCCTCTCTTGACGGAATCAAGGAACTAGAACCCTTGAACATCAGTCATTTGTGGCCCTTCCATATTTAAACGAGCCATAGCCCAACCCCAAATGCTCCAAGGATTCCCATAATCGCTTGGTCAATCCCAAAATGCTCCAAGGATTCCCACAATCGCTTGGTCAATCCCAAAATGCTCCAAGGATTTCCAACAATCGCTTGGTCAATCCCACAAGTTAATGTCCACATCCAAACCAGTTATTGTCAATCCCAAAATGCTCCAAGGATTTCCACAATCGCTTGGTCAATCCCAAAATGCTCCAAGGATTCCCACAATCGCTTGGTCAATCCCAAAATGCTCCAAGGATTCCTACAATCGCTTGGTCAAAAATAAGAAAATTCAAAAACAACAAAATCATCAAAAATAACAAAAAAATTGCATCTCATTTCCATGCATACTCAAAATCATCACAACAATACAAAACTCCGTTGCATCTCATCCTCATACTCACAAAAATAAGCAAATCCAAAAAAAAAAAAAACAACAAAACAACAAAATCATCAAAAAATAACAAAAATTTGCATCTCATTCCCATGCATACGCAAAATCATCATAACAACATAGAGCTCCTTTTTTTCATCTCACCTTCATATTCACAAAAATCAATCCCTCAAAAATACAAAAATATATAGCTGCATTCAACATCAAACCCATACATTGCATATTTGTGGTCATAAAGGTCGAAGCACCATAGACTGTCATTACTTGGCAAAACCATCATTTTCTACATTTTTACACTTTATCAATAGCTCATCGCCTATAACCGCCATTCACGATATTCTCCCACATCATAGTCAGTTATTTTGTATCGAGAGTTTTCGTCATTCAGTCGTCATTAGCTTTCTAGCCACATACTGTACCAAGTCAGACAAATTTTACGCAGGTAGAATTCTACTTGGATCACACCTCGTTACGTAGCATCCCAACACAAGTTAAAACATATAACAAAATTCCCAAGTTGTGTGAATGAAAGATGAACCCTGCAAAGCAATCCAGGTCACCATAAGCGAAATGGTTATCTTGCTCATCCCCCTGTGCGAATGACCCCAAGAATGTTGAGAGTTGGCAAAAGGACAAGCATCCTCCCTACCCAATTCCCCAAGAATCCCAAGTTCTCAAAAAGTTGCAAACATCATAAAAATTTGCAAACCATCAAAACTCCAAAATTTGACATCACAACCATAGTGCATACATCAAAAAGCACATACAATAGTGATTATCACCACTCACTATTCAAAATCCCTTGCTCAAAAAAAAAAAAAAACACAAAAATATACAAAAATAAATAGTGATTTTTATCACTACAAAAGAGCAAGTATCCCAATACAATTGAAGAAAAGAAGGGAGTCGAACTTGAATCCCTGGAACTCTCAGCATTCCGACAGGTCATGAGGCAAACCTCAGTACCGGTTTGGTTGATAGCCTATCGGTCACTGGTGGTAAACCTCCCGCATGACGATATATCTGTCACATTAACTTGTGTGCAGATCAATGTTTGCATGTGGATGAGCTAGCTTATGGTATCCTACGATAGCACCGTAGATTAATCTGACTAAACACAACAAAGGAGTTAGTGGAGCTAATCAGGTGATCCTCAGTACAGGTTTGGTTGATAGCCTATCTGGCACTGGCGGTATCCTGACCTAACACCACATAAATGAACCCAATTGCACACACAAGGATGTGAAATAACTTGGTCCAAAACAAGTCCGATTCATACCTTGTTCAAAAAGTCTTGTGAGATAAAGTACAGTCATGGCTAGGTAGTTAAAACATCTGAGTCTCAGAAAACCTTAACTACATTCAAAACCAACTTACTATATTTTATTCTCGCCATACCAAAAAAAAAAAAAAAAAACATGTATACATACAAAGCTATTCACCGCAGCAATCGCCTAGGACAAAAAGCCATAAAGTTCTAAACAGTCTATGGTCCGACCACCAAAAATCACAAATTCAATTCATCCATTCCATTTGCATATCATATAACTTAAAAACATGCACATTTTTAGCACAACATATGCATTCATCACTATAACTTAACATGCATACATCCATATTCATCAATCATCATGCATAAAATCAAATCATCACATGCGCATAAACAAAATAAAGTCATCTGTATATATCATCAAAAATGCCCGTAGGCTACAAAGAACTGGTCATCTGACCCCGCAACCAAAATCCAAAATCTCAAAACCCCCAAGCCTAAGGCGTCGGCCACCATGATCACGTAGGATCGGTGCGACGGGAACTACCCCCCATGGTGTGGGTCCTATGGGACCCCTCAGTGGCTGCTATGCTAGCCCCCGCATCATGCCTACTACCACCTCCCTCATCCAATCACCTACGATGAGATGATGTTGACTGCTCAGTACCACTGTCCCTCATCCGACGTGAAGAGCCACCTCCAGGAGGCTCAGGTAACCGCCCACCGAGGCGGATAATCTCTCCCTCCATATCCATCCGATGTCGAGACCAATCTGTCTCCCGTCGAGACCAATCTACCTCCCGTCGCAACCACTCTGCTTCCAGTCATGCTGTGCCAACTACATCCGTAGGAGATCCCTCTCCTATGTAGCATTGGTGTCCCCATCCCCCGATGGTGTGCAGCGAATGCGCTCTCCCACTCCGCCAACTGAGCCCGCAGGAGATCCCTCTCCTGCAAAGCTTCCCCTAACTCCTCATCTCGCCTCCACAGTAGCTCCACCAACCATGCATTCTCAGTGTAACCCTGACTCCATGTCCTCTAAATCTCCCTGATGCATAGGCACCTCTAGAATAGTAGCCTACTCTGGCTCCCACTACTCCGGGACGTCCTGCATCTCCGGCTGATCCGGAGCCCCAAAATCCATGCCCGAGTCATCCACCTCCACCATGTCCGCCTCCTCTAGCAGAGCTCCCCAACCCTCACCTGGTGCCTCTGAACCATCATCCCTGGCTGCTACCGCCTCTGCACCTCCCAGTGGTCCCTCTCCCCACCATCACCATAGTATCCACCACTGATCATACTCTAGCATAGTCTCGACGTCATCCACATCCAGGACGTCGATCACCATGTCCGAATCCTCACCCAATGGCACGATGACCGACCGATCCAGAGTCCTCTCATCCCCCAATGTCGATAGACCACGGGCTCACCAAGAAACCCCTAGTGCACCCCAAACTATCATGTCACCCGACTATACGAGAAGAACTCCTACTCGGTCCCATGTCACCCGATCAGCCACCGCTCCCTGCATACTCGTTGGAGCCACTCTCCAGCCTTCGACCAGTGCCCTACGACACCTGCCCACCATCGACTCTATCCCTACTCCCTAGACCATCACCACAGAGCCGCATAACCGATATCCTTATCCACCATCTCCACCGCATCATCCATGATAACCCCGCAGGTCTCTCCACCGCTATGTGCTGCCAACCCCAACTCTGCAACAGATAGCTACAGTTGATCCCCTTTCGCCTCCGATAGCGGACCTCATATAGCTCCCCATAGAGCTATGCCAGTAGCATCTATCCCCATCTCATGATCAAAGGCTCCTACATCGAACACTCCACCAGCCGATAGACCACATCCAACAGGTTCCACGGGAACCTCGCACCTGACGAGTCAGGTAGCAACATGTTGGAAATGAGGCCCATAAGCAATGCATGCCTCACTCCCAACACCCCCCTCTCAAACCACCATCGAACCAGAATCCCGCCCATCTGGAAGTCAACCTCTGCCATCTCCACTGGACCATCCACCCCCAACTCCTCCCCATGCCCGAAGCAGTGGGTCAGCACCATTGTCCGCTGATCCCGCGACGTCGTCCTGATCGGCAGTCCGTCTATTGGAATCCTAAGAATCCGATAGACATCCTCCAAAGTGACTGTCATCTCCCCTATTGGGAGATGGAAAGTATTAGTCCGAGGATCCCACAAGTTGATCAGGGCCATCAGGTAGGCCCGATCCCCAATCACTGGCTCCAGTCGAGCCACCTGCTTGAGCCCGAGGGCGTCAAGCCACTCCCAGTCAGCCACAACTAGCGCCTCCCGTGCTTCAGCAAACACAGTCGGCACGTGATACCGGCTCTTCACAACCTACAATAGACAACAAAATAAGCACACTAGAATCATGAAAAATAGTGTACAACAACAATAGTTAATTTGTCAACCTAGGGTTTATACTCTTAATTTGATAAATTAAAACAAAAAAAAAAAAAATCAAACATAACAAAATTTAATACAAGAAAATAATAAAGAGGGAGTTCACTTACTGGTCTCGCTTCGGCTCCACCGCTCGATCCGGTTCGTGCACTCATGGTGGCAAAAAAATTTGGCAATGCTTCGCTTCGCAAAATTGACCTCCTCCTCCTCAGAGCTCCAAATCGCCAGAAAAACAAGTGCAAATGAGCCCAAACCCTAGTTTTGGCCTTTAAATAGGCTTTTTGAGCCTGTAATCATTCCTCCCTAGGATGAGCACTCTGGTTAGCACTCGTCCCACCCTGGAACGAATGCTCAATAGGAATTCGTCCCACCCGAAACGAATCCAGAGCAAACATTTCACAAAACAACAAAAATTGCACAAAAATGCACCAAAAATACTAATAAACTTGCCCGATGAGAGTGCTTTTGCACTTGACATTACGGGCATGCAAAATAGATGTCGGGGTCACAAATCCTCACTATCCTACTCCCTAAGAAGGCTACCATAGCCGGACCGCTCCACGGGAAGACGGATCTTCGAGAATTTCATCCCCAAACGGCATCGCCAAAAGGGTCAAAACCCAACCAAAAATAGCAATAACATTGCCGAACGAAGGCGCCTTCACGCCTGACATTATTGGCATCCAAAATAGACGTCGGGGTTATAAATTGTCACCATCCTACTCCCTAAGAAGGCCACCATGGCCGGACCGCTCCACGGGAAGACGAATTTTTGACAATTTCAGCTCCAAAAGGCATCACCAAAAGGGTTAACACCCACCAAAAATAGGTCTAAATGTCGGAAAACTGCACACACATTCAAAGATCAAACATCTGAAGGCACCCTTACCTAAGTCATCTTGGGTCAAGTGACTCGTCACTTTTCTCATGTTGGTCATTCCCTCATCGATTCGTCGCTTGAGGGGGTAGTCACACTTAGTCACCAATCAACAAATACACACCCAATCATGGAAATGGCATGCATTCGAAGAATCATTGGCAAAGACAAATCACGCTCCTGCTTGGGGAAGTAAACAAGCAATAATCACAAGCTGATCAATCACTTGGCATTCATGAATCATGAACTCAAGGTTCTCACAGACAAAAGGTTGCGCCCTTTGCCTATTCATGACTGATCAATGTCCAAGTTCAAGTCACACCTCACCGAAAAAGGTTAACACTTGAATTGAGTTCCTTCAGCTCGTCAGAAGCAAGGATTCAAGAATGCATGCCCTCTTCATACTTGGGGCATCAAAAGTTGGTTAGGTTACCAAGAAACCCTAATCATTAGTGCTTTGGTTATCTATATTTTTGCTCGGCATTGTGCCTTGCACAACGCATCCCAAAAAGGGGCATCTGTAGACACCAAAATAACACCAATCCGATTATGTGACTGCAAAAACTGATCGCATTGACACACACAGCCCCAAGGGCAGCCCCCAGAGGTCAAACAGTGGTCCTAACCACTCTCACAGTAGTTTTGGAAGGTCAAAAATCAATTTGGCACCTTCAAGCACTTTGCTCAATATCCGTTCCACCCAGGGACGAATTCAAATTGGGATTCGCTCCTCTCAAGGACGAATTCATAATTCGCTTCGGGGTGGGGCGAATTGCAGGTTTGACGGGAAAAAAGTCAAATCTTGACAAATGGCAGCTCGGATCCGCCACTTAACGCCTCCTTCATTTCATGGGAGCATGGGTGAGCATTTTCGAGCGTTAGAGGCTGTTACAGGGGCAGTCATGAAGCCCCTAATCAGGGAGGAATCTTCCCTCCCCTGGAAGGGCATGGCTGCCAAGTGGCGCCCCTGCATGCTCATCCCCAAGAGACCTCCAGGTCTATAAATTGGTGGGTTTTCCCACCCCAAAAGAGAGGAAGACAGAGCAATTGTGAGCAACGAAGTGCTGCCATTTTATTTCCCCATACACCCTAGTGCGATTTGTACCCTTCACATCCTTGATCTCTTTTAGAGAGGAGGTCATTGGGTGACTAGTGGAAGGGCGAATATTGAGCCCAAAACCCGACATTTGACCACAGTATACCACCCAATTTTTCGACAACACCTTGTAAGGGATTTTGGACCCATCCCAAGTGGATTGGTGCCGAAATCAGGCCCCAAACGGTGGGCGGCCCGTCCGGGCGCCCTGCTCTACTGCAGGCCTAATCGTCCCTTTTAGGAGCGATTGGGAATCTATAGCAGATTTTGCTTTCTATCATTTTCATCTTTTGCATTCAATTCTATGATGCTTAGATAGGTTGTCATTTAAATTTCGTCTCATTTTGAACAATTTTGATCATGTTTCTATATTTGTTCGCTTTTACTAACTTGCAGGTAGCATCATCATATTCCCATTGATGGAGGTCAAATTGGGAAAATCCGACCATCTGGGTCTTCCCAAAATGCCCCCAATTAGCTAACCCCAAGTTTGCAGGTCTTTTGGAGCTCTCTAGGCCGGACATTTGGGACAATACCTTTTCGGCGTTTTGTTGCAGGTGAATTCGTCCCGCCCGGAGCGAATTCAAATCGGTGAGGAATTTCCTGACTGTTATTTTTGTAGTGCCCTCCTGGTGATGTCCTGATGCCCCTGTCAAATTTTTAGAGCATTTGGATTCATTTTAGTCATAGTTTAATTCATTTTTCTCATCCATTTATCGTAGGCTTGGGGATTGCATGTTTTGTTTTATCCGCAGGTGCTATTGATTATCTTTTGTTTCTTTGAACGCAGGACCGGAACATCGGAGGAGCATCCAGGAATCAACATTCGTAGACACAAGCGGCGGTGACGTTTTGGTCCGCCCATCTTACATGTGGGCACGCGGAAGAAGGAAGGCTATCCATGGATGTAACCAAGAGATGAATTTAACGCTCCTCGCCCCTGAAAAGGGAGGATGCGAATTGTAACCGAGTTGTGAAATACATCAATAAAAGAGAAGGGCTGTTATTTCATTTGGGTTTCAATTCATGCTTTCTCCATTTCATGCATTTTTAATTCGTAGGATTTAGCGTTGAGTTTAGCTTCATTTTTTGCATCGTGCTTGGAGTCTTTCCTTTCTTGTTTTCGTATCCTCGTGCTTTCACAAACGTAATTCTTCTAAGATGTCTAATTGTTCTGGTATTTTCGGCCATCCTTTTTGACCATTTTCTTGGTATCCTAGTTCTTCATCTCTTATTTTTCATGGATCTATGTTTGAATTACTCTATTTTTCTAGCATCCATTGGAGTCAATATCTAGGTCTCTCTGCATTGTTTTCTTTGGCTTTCTTCATGTGTTATAATTTTAGGATTGTTCCATTTGAGACCATTTACCTTTTGGATTTTTATTGGTAATATGTAAAAGGTTTGGGGTCCCTTTCAAAACCCTCTCTTTCAACTAATAAAAAAAAAATATCATACAAAAGGTAAAAAAAAATATGAAAGAGAGGAAGATATAGTCGGCACCATAGGATAAATAAAATAAGGTGTGGTGGAAGGCATATACACTAATACCAAAATCCCAAATACATAAATTATTTTAACCTTAAGCTAACATAACAAGAAATATTTCAAGTTTAATTACAAGTTTATAAAGTAGGTTTAACAATTACAAGATTAATCACAACCCGTAGGCCTTACATAATAAAATATTATAATAAATTTAATGCATTGGAAAATGAATATCTTTAGATGTATCCAATATTACATTGTACAATTTTGTCCTTGGGCATGAAATATATATCACTTTCAACCAATGTGCCAATGCCATAAGGACAAAATATTCAAGGTTACAAGGTTGCAACAAACACTCTAAGTTCTAGAATGGTAGCGGGATCATATCCTTATGGATTTAATTGAAGGAATTTCTAAATTTTGAATGTAAAAGAATGAAATTTATGGTAATGAATCACATATCCAATTATAAGTACTATTATTCTTGGTAATATTTATTTATAACAATAAAGTGGATAAGCCATTCTTGTACGATGATTTTAAATTACATGGTGTGCTATTTGAGTCAATTTTGTATGACCATGACCTTATCTTCATAAGTGATGTTTGGAAGTATTTGTTTATACCCAATGGCACCCTCCTTCACATAAGCTCTTCCTATCATCTGATGCAGGAGCATCCGGAGACAGTAAAGCAATCTTGCATCTTACAAATTTCTTTTCTAAGTCATTTGCACTTTGTTCGATTTATTTCAGTATTGAGGAAGGTTTTTGTGGAGAAGTTTTCGGTTTGAGGAAGTTTTAAGGCAAAAGGGAGAGGGGTCGCGAAATCGCGACCCCAGAAGCTGCTTTGTACCTTTGGCGGGTTCCGTCGTGATATCGCGACGTCGCGATATCGCGCACGACCGTTTTGAGAAGCAGAGGAAGGGATCGTGATATCGCGACGTCGCGATATCGCGACCGTTTTACAAAGCAAAGGGAAGGAGCTTCGGACGTCGCGATATCGCGACGTCGCGTTATCGCGATGTCGCGATATCGCGACGTCGCGTTATCGCGGCGGCCTATGAAGAAAGGCAGAGAAGTTAGAGTTCTGTCGCGATATCGCGACCTGTCTGATATCGCGGCCAGTTAAGGACCGACACGTGGCCGGTCTTCCGACGGCTGCGAAAGTTGAAGGGAGATAGAGAACCAGACCAAGGGTGAATAGCGATCGGTCGGGCAAGGCCAAGCCGAACACGTGGCAGTTGTGAAGGACACGTGGGTCAAGTGTGTTGCAACAAGGGGGAAGCTTGGATGGTTGTACACGCAGCCGACCACGTGTACGCAAACTAATCTGAGGGTCACGTAAACTGTTAAGGAAGGTGTCGACCGCGTTCCTTTTCCTTCTCGACATTTTTGGCATTGAAGCATTTACAGGCGATGGTTTAATGGAAGAGACCACAGTGCAAAGGACGGTCAGAATAATGCGGCCGGTGCAGGGAGGCCATCAATGCCGGTACCATGATAGAGCGGGCAGATCGACATTTAAGACTGAAATTTCAAAAATCCAGGAAGGGGGAAATTTGAATTTGAAATTTTTGTTAGGTGGAGGCATTGAATGCCTGGAGGATCGAGGCCTCGTTAAAAACTCGGGGAAAATCTTTGTAGGGGGATGGTGAGTTCGGGATTGGGGAAAAAGAAGTGTGCCTGGACATTGTAACAGAGACTGTATTTTTTTGAAATTTCTGCAATTTAATGAGAAGCTGTTCGTTGTAATCTCGAGCTTGCCATCAAGTGGTATCAGAGCGGGAGCTCCTGAGCGTGTAACAGATCGCCGGAGAGAGGCAGTTACACCAGGATCCGTGGGAGGAATTTAAAAAAAAAAATTATAATGCCTCCACGAAGGAACCGAGGCGGAGGAGGAGATGTGGTGCCGGCCGAAGACTTTCGGGCCTTGCAGAGGCAAGTTCAAGCCGCAAGCAGAGTTACGCAGAAGGCACGAACCCGGAGGGGATGAGGAAAGTGAGGACGAAGTCGAAGAGGAAGACCAATCCGAGGAGGAGGAAGAAGGCTATGGATCCTGCTCAAGCCCGGTTGTACAAGGCCATCTCTCGGATTGGAAAGCAACCTAAAATGGAGGTTTCCACGTACTCGGGAAACCTGAATCCTGAAGAAGTAATTGATTGGATAAATGATTTAGAGGAGTATTTCGAGTACGAGGAGGTTGAGGACCCTAATCGGGTCAGATTTGCTAAGACCAAGTTGAAGGGTCATGCCGGCATTTGGTGGAGGGGAATACAGTTGGAGAGGAACAGAAGAGGGAAGGAGAGAATAACAAGATGGGATAGAATGGTGGAGAAGCTGAAAAGACAGTTCATCCCGGCGGACTACGAGTTGGATCTACTAAGAAAGATGCGAGCTTGAGACAGGACAAACAAAAGCTGTCCAAGAGTACACCGAAGAATTTTACAAAATTTCCATTAGAACTGGGCATTTAGAGGCGAACAAAGAGAAGGTAGCCCGTTATATCAATGGGTTGAGACTCGGCATCCAAGAAGAGCTGAGCCTAGTTCGGGTAAGCACCATTGAGGATGCTTACCAATTTGCCTTAAAGGTGGAAGAAAAGCTGAATAGGCGGTTTGAAGGCAAGCAAAGAGGAAGGGGCCGTGGTGGAAGAACTGGTGGGAGAGCCAGTGGGGAAAAGTACAAGGATCTAAAAAATACTGGTGAAGCCAGTAGTAACCGAGACCAAAAGGAGGAGGATGCTCATCAGCCCCGAGACCATAACAGCTACCCAAGGGGACGGGGTGGATCTGGACGGGGATTTGGAAGGGGAGTATTTCGTGGAACATGTTTCCACTGTGGTGAAGAAGGGCATCGTGCATTTGAGTGTCCACAACACCGAGAAAGAACGAACAAGAGCCCTGAGGGTCCGGCCAGAGCTGCTGTGGCAGAGGAGGATGCTGAGTCTGAGCATTCCGAAGAAGCAGAGAGAGGAGAAACAATGATTGTAAGAAGAGTCCTGTTGAATGAGGAGAAGGACACAGACCAGAGAAAAAGTTTATTCCGCACCAGGTGTAAATGTGCGGGCAAGGTTTGCAATATCATTATTGATAATGGTAGCACGGATAACCTAGTTTCTGAGGAAATGGTTACAAAGCTACAGTTAGAAAGGAAGAAGCACCCACACCCATACCGGGTCGCATGGTTACAGAAAGACCACAGAGCTTTGGTCAATGAGCAGTGTTCCGTTAAATTCAACATTGGAAATTATTGTGATGAGGTCCTGTGTGACATCCTGCCCATGGATGCTTGCCACATGTTGCTGGGGAGGCCCTGGCAGTTTGACCGGAGTGCAGTGCATGATGGCCGTGCCAACACCTACTCATTGACAAAGAATGGTGTACGCCATAAACTAAAGCCCTTGAAGGATGCGGATGAAAAGGTATGTAACCATTCCAGAGTCTGTTTAGTTGAGGGGAGAAAGTTCCTAAACGGGTTGAAGCATGAACATTTATGTTATGCAATAATCCCTAGAGTTAGGGGGAAGGAATGCCAGGATACCCCAGCAGAAGTCCAAAATCTGCTGGAGGAATTTCCAGATATTGTGTCAGACAATGTGCCTGAGGGTTTACCCCCAGTAAGAAAAATTAGCCATCATATAGACTTAGTACCGGGATCAAGCTTGCCAAATAAAGCTGCACACAGGATGACGCCTGTAGAGACTGAGGAGTTAAATAGACAGGTCCAGGAATTGTTAGAAAAGGGATTGATTCGGGAAAGTTTGAGTCCATGCGCAGTACCTGCAGTGCTGGCACCAAAGAAGGATGGGGAATGGAGGATGTGTACAGATTCACGGGCCATCAACAAAATCACTATTAAGTACAGATTCCCGTTGCCAAGAATGGATGATATCATGGACTGTTTAAGTGGAGCTGAATACTTCACAAAGATTGACCTGAAAAGTGGCTATCATCAGATCCGTATCCGAGAGGGAGATGAATGGAAGACAACCTTCAAGACAAGAGAAGGCTTGTATGAGTGGTTGGTCATGCCATTTGGGCTGTCCAATGCACCAAGTACTTTCATGCGGCTGATGAATGAAGTACTGAAGGAATTCCTGGGAAAGTTTGTAATTGTTTATTTAGATGATATCTTGATATTCAGCAGGACCCTGGAGGAACACCTGATGCACATCAGGAAAGTTTTTGAGAAGCTGCGGGAAGAGCAGTTGTTAATAAATCTGAAAAAGTGTAATTTTGTCAAGAAGGAGTTAGTATACCTGGGGTTTGTAATCTCAGCAGAAGGCCTAAAAATGGACCCAGAGAAGGTAAGAGCCATCATTGAATGGCCTACCCCAAGAAGCACAACAGAAGTAAGATCCTTTCATGGTTTGGCCAGCTTTTACAGGAAGTTCATAAAGAACTTCAGCAGCATCTGTGCACCTCTCACGGAAACAATGAGGGGGGATAAAAAGGAGTTCAAGTGGACATCAGGGGCTGAAAGGAGCTTTGATGCATTAAAGAGAAAAGTTACAGAACAACCTGTTTTGGCACTTCCAGACTTTAACAAGGTATTTCAGGTGGATTGTGATGCCAGTGGCGGTGCAATAGGGGATATCTTGAGTCAAGGGGGCAAACCGGTTGCTTATTTCAGTGAGAAGCTAAATGACGCTCGGAAAAAGTATTCAGTTTATGACCAAGAATTTTATGCTATAGTTCAGGCTCTAAAAAAGTGGAGACACTATTTATTGCCAAAGGAGTTTGTTCTATTTACTGACCATCAGGCTTTGCAATACATTAACGATCGGACAAAAGCTGAATCAAAGGCACATGAAATGGGTGGAGTTCCTCCAAAGTTATACCTTTGTCTTGAAGCACGAAGTGGGAAGTCAAACAAGGTTGCGAGATGCCTTGAGCAGAAGGCGGACTTTACTGATTAAACTGACAGTGGAAGTAGTGGGTTTTGAAGAACTAAAGGGTTTGTACCCTACAGATCCGGATTTTGCAGAAGCTTGGAAGGCTTGCTCAACACCTGTTACGGTGGACCGGACAAAGTGGTTGGATTTCTTGATCCAAGATGGAATGTTGTTCAAGGGAAGCAAATTATGCATTCCAAGGAGCTCTATGCGGGAGAACTTGATCAAGGAAAAGCACAGCGGAGGATTGGCTGGACACTTTGGTAGGGATAAGACTATTGCCCTAGTGGATGAAAATTATTACTGGCCACAACTTCAGCAGGATGTGAGGAAGTTTGTGCAAGGATGCAGAATATGTCAGATGGCAAAGGGGATAAGGCAAAACACAGGATTATACCAGCCATTACCTGTACCTGAGAGGCCATGGGAGGACATAAGCATGGATTTTATTCTTGGCTTGCCGAGAACACAGAGGGGAAATGACTCAGTATTTGTGGTGGTTGACCGATTCTCCAAAATGGCACATTTTATTCCCTGCTAGAAGACAAGTGATGCAGTTCACATTGTTGGGTTGTTCTTCAAGGAAGTGGTACGACTTCACGGTCTACCAAGAAGCATAATTTTTGACAGAGATACCAAGTTTGTTGGGTATTTCTGGAGGACTCTGTGGAAGAAGTTGAAGACAGACCTGAAATTCAGTTCAACATACCACCCACAGACTGACGGACAGACAGAGGTGGTGAACAGAAGCCTAGGTAATTTATTGAGATGTTTGATAGCAGATCAGCCCAAGGGATGGGATTTAGTCTTACCACAGGCTGAATTTGCTTATAACAGTTCAGTTAATAAGAGCACCAACAAATCCCCATTCCAGATAATCTACGGGAACAGCCCGAGGAATGTGTCTGAACTGAGGAAGTTGGACAGAAGAGAAAAGTGTAGTGCCGAGGCAGAAGAATTCGTAGAACATATGAAAAGTCTGCATGAGGAAGTGAGAAAACAAATTATAAAAATGAATAGTCAATATAAGGCAAGGGCAGACCAAAAGCGGCGGTTCAAGGAGTTCAAAGTAGGAGATGAGGTTATGGTGCATCTCAGGAAGGAGAGATTTCCTGCCAAGACTTATAATAAATTGAAGATGAAAAAGTTTGGGCCATGCAAAATACTGGGAAAGCGGGAGTCAGGAAATGCGTATGAAGTGGAATTGCCGAGTTGGCTTGATATTTCACCTATTTTTAATATTTCAGATTTAGTGGAATATCATGAGGGAGAAGGTACAGAAATGCAAAGTCCAGAATTATGGCAAATTCCAGCAGCTACTCCAAGCACAGATGAGGCCGAGGAAGTATTAGATACCCGTGAAGGCAGGAGCACCAGAAATAGACAGTATTCTGAATACTTGGTCAAGTGGAAGGGCAGGCCTGTTGAAGATGCAACTTGGCTATCGAAAGTGGAGGTTGACCGCCTGGGTCTTTCCCCAACAAAACCGAAGTGAGGATCACTTCTAATCTACCCCGGGTGTCTGATGCAGGAGCATCCGGAGACAGTAAAGCAATCTTGCATCTTACAAATTTCTTTTCTAAGTCATTTGCACTTTGTTCGATTTATTTCAGTATTGAGGAAGGTTTTTGTGGAGAAGTTTTCGGTTTGAGGAAGTTTTAAGGCAAAAGGGAGAGGGGTCACGAAATCGTGACCCCAGAAGCTGCTTTGTACCTTTGGCGGGTTTCGTCGCGATATCGCGACGTCGCGATATCGCGACCGTTTTGAGAAGCAGAGGAAGGGAGCGTAAGTCGTCGCGATATCGCGACGTCGCGATATCGCGACCGTTTTACAAAGCAAAGGGAAGGAGCTTCGGACGTCGCGATATCGCGACGTCGCGTTATCGCGACGGCCTATGAAGAAAGGCAGAGAAGTTAGAGTTCTGTCGCGATATCGCGACAGGTCACGATATCGCGGCCAGTTAAGGACCGACACGTGGCCGGTCTTCCGACGGCTGTGAAAGTTGAAGGGAGATAGAGAACCAGACCAAGGGTGAATAGCGATCGGTCGGGCAAGGCCAAGCCGAACACGTGGCAGTTGTGAAGGACACGTGGGTCAAGTGTGTTGCAACAAGGGGGAAGCTTGGATGGTTGTACACGCAGCCGACCACGTGTACGCAAACTAATCTGAGGGTCACGTAAACTGTTAAGGAAGGTGTCGACCGCGTTCCTTTTCCTTCTCGACATTTCTGGCATTGAAGCATTTACAGGCGATGGTTTAATGGAAGAGACCACAGTGCAAAGGACGGTCAGAATAATGCGGCCGGTGCAGGGAGGCCATCAATGCCGGTACCATGATAGAGCGGGCAGATCGACATTTAAGACTGAAATTTCAAAAATCCAGGAAGGGGGAAATTTGAATTTGAAATTTTTGTTAGGTGGAGGCATTGAATGCCTGGAGGATCGAGGCCTCGTTAAAAACTCGGGGAAAATCTTTGTAGGGGGATGGTGAGTTCGGGATTGGGGAAGAAGAAGTGTGCCTGGACATTGTAACAGAGACTGTATTTTTTTATTTTACTGCAATTTAATGAGAAGTTGTTCGTTGTAATCTCGAGCTTGCCATCATCATCCTTAGACAATTTGGCAAAATAATATTTTGAAAAAATGTTTGGGAATATATTTAATATGCTTTGTTCAAAATAGGCAATGTTATAGGTTTAAGTGGTTTCCCTTGGTAGAATAGGGCCATAACACTTATTATTCTCTTTCCATTAGGATTTTTTTATTTGAGTCATTCTATGGTCAAAATCCTCCATATTTCACATATTATATTCTTAGTTATTCTTATGTTGCTTAGGTCGATACTTTGATTTGATATGGGTAATTTATTTTCTAGGCCCTTAAGGACAATATTTGTCAAGCTCATAATCATATGAAGTAACAAAAATATTTGCATCACTCAAATTGACATATTGAGGTTGGAGATCTGGGTTTCTTAAGGATTTAACCATGAAAACAATTTTCTATTAAGACCATATGAACCAAAATATCACACCCAAATTTTATGGCACATATGAGGTGGTTTATTGGAATGCAAATATGGTATACTAGATGGAGCTTACTACTACATCCAAAATCCACCCTATTTTCATGTGTCTTGTCTTAAATAAGTACTAGGTAAAAATATGTAGTCTCATATGGAGCTTCCAAAACCAAATGAAGAAGCTCATATTGAATTGTAGCCTAATATGCTATTGCAGTATTAAGTACACAAATTGAAAAAGAAACAAGTGAAAGATCTAGTCATTAAGTGGAAACATATTCTACTAAAATATGCAAGTTGAAAACCAATGAATATTCCCAAAAAACATCAAATTTGAGAACAAATATTACTAAAAGAGGATACCACATAAAAACCTTGGTATGACCATATTATCTATCCTTATTTGATTGGATTGTTCTTATAGGCTAGGATGATTCTACCCTTTCTTTAGAAATTTGTGTGTGGAGGGGAGTTCATGCGGATATATGAAGAGATATATGGTAGTTTAACCATCATTATAATAATGATTCTTCTCTAAACTTTGGTGCATATTTGAGAGATTACCCTATGTAAGTGGCTTATGAAAACTCATTCTATCTAAGTGACTAGAATTTTCTTCAGTGATTTAGATATTGATTTGTTCAAATTTTATTAAGTTTACAATAATTAATTATTCTATTTTATTTATGTTATGAAATTATATAAATATAAAGTTATTTTATCCCAAGATTTTTAAGTACTAATAATAATTTTTTAAAAATAAATTTCTCACATAATTTTCTACTTTTAATACCTATATAGATAAATGTATTAAAATTAAGCCTTAACCGCTCAATATAAAACAATATATTTATTTTATTTTTCTTTATTTAAAAACTTAAGTTTTTTCTATGAAGTAAATCCTAAGAAATTAGTGACTATACCACCTCTAGGAGTTGTGTTTTAAATTCAAATAGCATAACCCATCAAAACTTCTAAATCCAGCATATCTTGTCTTAGAATATTCTCTTAAAAATTACTATATTTACTCCTATATTATGAGGGTGATACTTATCACGTTATTAAGATTTGGAAGCCCATTTATAATGATACCTTGTCTAGTGACTTTTCTAGTGAACAGCTAATAATATTTGATATTACATTGACTCGTAGAACTTTAGTTTAAAAACATGTCTTCACATAATATCCTCAATTAAACTTTAAAATTATAAATATTGCAATATTTTAAGATTAAATTATAAACTAGCAACAATATTTATAGGAGAGCTTACGTGTTATTTGAAGATAAGTCTGACCAGTTCAATCCTATATACTTCATAGTTGTACATAATCTATTTCTTCCATACTTCAAATGAAAAAATCTCTCCTATACTACAAGCTAAAATATTAATACAATTAATCTATTATTTGGTTTTTTCTACAAAAGAATATTATTAAATAAATTATACAAATGTAAAAAACTATCCAATTTAAATGCTTTCCATACATAAAATTTTAGGTGGTGTCATTTGATCAAAACTTAATTTTTTTATACAAATTGAAAAGTACACCAAGAGAACAAATGTTGATCATCACTATTGGTCAGTATGTAGGATCCAATTGTCATTATAGAGGAAAAGTTTTGGGAATGTTGGTATTAATTGTGATACAAGTGTTGAATATAAATAGAACTCTTAAATCTAATATTTTCTCTATTGTTACACATTCATTTTCTTTAGATGACTCTCTCATATTTTCCATGATGAATAAGCCCTCATTTATTTGTGATCTAGCTTCACCTTGGCCTTAAAACGTTTCAATAGTCATATGTGAGGTATAAAATTTTAGAATTGAGACTTATCATCTTATTCATATTTTTAAAGTAGGTACAACATTAATTTGACAAGATTCTATGAAATAAGGGTCAAAATTTCTTCATCAAATCCTTCAAGGTAAAGGATAAATTATTTTAGGAGGCATATTGTGTCCTTTAGCTATTTATTTTGGACTTATAAAAACCTTCCCAGAGGTGAAGTAATCATTTTCTTGGAATTGAATGAAATCTAATATAAAATGCTTTGTTATAGAATGTAAACCATTGCCAAAATTCATAATATTTTCTATAAATAAATAGAAACAATCCATCTACTCAAATATTATACAGAAGGTATAAAAAGGATGAAAGAGATAAAAATATAGTGGGCACCCATAGGCACCATAAATAATCACTATATTATCCATAGATAAGAATTACAACACTTTGATAAATAAAATGAGTGGTGGAGGGTATCTACACTAATACCAAAACCTCAAATACATAAATGATATTAACCTTAAGCCAACATAACCAGAAATGCTCTAAGTTTAATTACAAGTTTGTAAAGTCGATTTAACCATAACAATATTAACCACAACCCATAGGCCTTACATAAAAAATATTATAATAATTTCAATTAATTGTACAATGAATGCCTTTAGACCTATCAAATATTAAATTGTACAATATCATCCTTCGACATGAATGAGATATCACTTTCAACCAATGTGCCAATTCCATAAGGATAAAATAATTAAGGTTTCAAGGTTGTTGCAACCACTCTTAAATTCTAGAATGATAGTGTGATCATATCCCTATGGATTTCATTTAAGGAATTCCTAAATTTTAAATTTTAAGTGTAAAAGAATAAATTTTGTGATGGTGAATCACATATCCAATTTTAAATACTTTTATTAATTTTTAAAATTTATTTATAAAAATAAAGTGGACAAGGCATTCTTGTACGATGTGTTTAAATTACATGGTGTGATGTTTGAGCTATTTTATATGACCATGATCCCATATTCATAAGTTATGGCTAGAAGAAGTTATTTATACCCAATGCCAGCCTCCTTAATATGATCTCTTCCTATCATCCTTAGACAAATTGGAAAACCACAATTGTGAATGAATGTTTGGGTATATATTTAATATGATTTGTCTAAAATAGATAATATTATAGGTTTAAGTGGCTTTTCTTGGTAGAATGGGGACATAACACTTATTATATTTCCACTAAGATGTTTTTATTTGAGGCATTATATGGTCAAAATCCCCCATATTTCACATATTACCTTCCTAGTTGTTCTCATGTTGCTTAGGGAGATATCTTCCTCTGATAGGAGTAATTTGTTTTCTAGGCCCCTAAGGACAATATTTGTCTAGGTTAAAATCATATAAAGTAATAAAAATGTTTGCATCACTCAAATTAGCATTCTAAGGTTGGAGATATGGGTTTCTTAAGGCTTTAACCATGCAATCAATTTTCTCTTAAGACCAATATGAACTAAAATCTCACACCCAAATATTATGGTAGATATGAGATGATTTATTAGAATGAAAATATGGTATACTAGTTGGAGCTTACTACTACATCCAAAATCCACCCTATTTTCATGTGCCTTGTCTTAAATAAGTACTAGGTAAAAATATGTATTCTCAAATGGAGCTTCCAAAACCAAATGATGAATCTCGTATTGAATTGTAGCCTAATGTGCTATTGCAGTATTCAATACACAATTTTGAGAAAGCAACAAGTGTAGGAGATAGTCATAAAATGGAAATATCTACTAAAGCATGTAACTTGAAAACTAATGAATATTCACCAGAAATTTTCTAATTTAAGGACAAAGATTGCTAAAGGCAGAGGCCATATAACAACCTTGGTATGACCATGTTAGTTATCCTTATTTTTTTGGCTTTGTTCTATAGGTTAGAATGACTCTACCCTTGAGTATTAGGGTTGGGAGTTATTACTTCAGAAGGCTGTGTGTGTGGGTGGGTGGATATATGAAGAGAAATATGGTAGTTTAACCATCATTTTAGTATTATTTCTTCTATCACCTTCAGTGCATATTTGAGATATTGCCCTCTCTATGTGGATTATGAAAAATCATTCTAAGTGGCTAGAATTTGCATCACTGAGTTAGATATGGATTTGTTCAAATCATATTAGGTCTAAAATTATTAATTCTTCTATTTTATTTATGTTATGAAATTATATAAATTATTATAGTTATCATTATATTTATAAAGTTATTTTAATCCAAGACTATTAAGTACTAACCATAAATTTTGTAAAATAAAATGTTCATATATTTTTCTACCTTTAATACCTACATAGTTAAATGTATTAAAATTAATCCTTAACTCCTCAATATAAAATAACATATTTATTTAATTTTTATTTATTTAAATATTCAAGTTTTGTCTATGCATTAAATTTTAATAAATTAGTTACTATACCACCTCAAGGAGTTGTGTTTAAAATTTGAATAGAAAAAATAAATTTTAGTGGTAACCTATCAAAACTTCCAAAGCCATCATGATTTGTATTAGAAGATTATCTCCAAAATTACTATCGTTACTCCTATCTTGTGAGGTTGATACTTATCACGATATTAAGATTTGGAAGCCCATTTAAAATGGTGCCTTGATTAGTAACGTTTCTAGTGAACACCTAATAATATTTATTATCATATTGACCTGTAGAACTTTAGCTTTAAACTATGTCTTCACATAATATCCTCAATTAAGCTTTAAAAATTTTAAAATATCAAAATATTTTAAGATTAAATTATCAACTAGCAACAATATTTTTATAAATTACGTGTTTGTTGAAGGTAATTCTAAAAAATTCAATCCTATATACTTCATAGTTGTACACAATTACATTACATTCACTACTATAGTACAAGCTAAAATTTTAAGGCAATTTATTTATTGTTTAGTTTGTTCTATTGAAGCGTATTTATAAATAAATTATATGAATGTACAAAATTATACTCTTTACATGCTTTCCACTCAATATGTTTTTACAATTTGAAAAGTACAATGAGAGAACACATGTTCATCATTACTATGGGTCAGTATGTAGGATCCAATTATCATTGAAGGGGAAAAGTTTCAAGAAGATTGGTCTCAATTGTGATACAAGGGTAAGTTGCAAGCTTACTACAGTCGTAAGGGCTTTGACCTCTCTTTGAGAGGTCTAACGTTCAAACCCCATGCAGTATGAGGGGATTGGTACCCCTCATAAAAACTTGTGTAAACTCATTGAAATCAAATGGTATTAGCTCAACTGGTTAGATTCATCAACATTCAAGGGAGGAGGCCTAGGTTTAAATATTTCCAAGCGATATATGGATAACATCCAAGCTTTGTTGTAATACCACTATATAGTGATGGTGTAATATGGGCGGGGCTCGTTTCAATCCCATATAACCAATTGTAAAAACAAAAAACAAAAATGGTGATACAAGGGTTGAATGCAAATAGAACTCTTAAATCTAATATTTGTTTGATTTTTACACATTCAATTTATTTATGACTCTCTCATCTTGTTCATTATGAATAAGCTTTCATTTACGTAGGATCTAGCTTCAACTTGGCCTTAACATGATCTAACATTGTCAGGCCTCTAGTATGGACAATTTAGAAAATTTTATTCTTGTTGAAGATGTTGAACTATTGGAATGAATCCACTAGTGACTTCTTCATGTTATTTAAGCTAATCCTAAAAATGTCCTTCAAAATATGGAAATATCTGCCACTTTGAGGTTGTCATCAATGATGTCTTTGACTATTAAGCATAATAGTTTGGGTGGTCCATAGAAGTTATAAAAAGGGTTTCATCATCTCTAGAAGAAATATTGCTTTAACGGTCATGGCAGTTGCAATGTTGTCAAGGAGGGCTTACTTGACCAAACTATTAAGGGAGTAGCCAAGGGCCTAGGGAAGGTGACAATCATGATCTCACTATAGACAACAATAATTCTTGCTTTGAATTTGTTTTTGGTCAAGTCCTTTATAACTAGGACGACAATACACAAGGTGGAGATTATTACACATTCACGTAGACTTTTACTTGAGCTTGGTCTTGTGCCCATTGTTGGTTTTGTAGAAGTACTGATTTGCATAATTACTTTGCTTGATCATGTTCAGAGTGGTAATATTAATGGCATGCGTAGAGGTATGTCCATTAGCACTATAAACCTTTCTAAATGTTTCCACCTCTTACATGGTGATGTTGACCTTCCCAACAAGTATATTGATATTAATTTGAATGAAGGCCTAAATGATTTCGAGGTGTCACTTTCAACAGGTTGGGCATAGGATAAATGGAGCCTTGTCAGCCTCTATGAGCACATAGGACATTCCCAACTATACCATATATCTACAGGATGGAGAAAAGGGGAATGGAACCTGGGTCGGCCTCTACCAGCACCCAGGGCATTTACCATTGCACCACAACAAGCAGATAAACACATAATAGTATTACAATAACATACTATTAAACTTTTTTTTATCTAGTTTCTATTATCTCTTAATATTTGAATGGGTTTCTTTTTTAAAAATTGGGAAATATAATTAGTTGAAGTAATATCATTTGGCAAATATTTATATTTATTATAATCAAGTATAAAATTTATCAATGAAACTTAAAATATTGTTAATAAAAATATCTTAAAATATTAAATAAAAGTGTTTTATTCAATTTAAAGAGGGTGAGGTTGTGTTTAAGGAGAAGGTGTGAGGAGCAACCAAATGCTATCATTATAATGAAGAGCTAGATAACATGGAAGGAAATTAATTTATTAAAATACCAACTAAAAGTGTGATGTTCTAATTGGAAGTGTGATGTTTTAATTTGCTAAGATCATAAAAACTCTTACAAATAATCACAATACACTCACAACATTAATATCGCATAAAATAACTCTTTATTGATAATCAAAATTTCACAATATAAAATTTATTTGATTGATTGAAAAGATTACTCAGTTTATTCAGATAATACAACATAAAGCTTTGTCTCCTATATAACTTTACATAGAAAATCTTCAATACTTTTAACCTTAGTTATCAAATTTGTTGAATTTTTGAGATAAAATTCGAAATTCGACGAATTTTAAACTTGGTGAATAAATTCACTGAACAATCGTTAAATTCAGAATGAAAAAAAATTGGCGGCAAATAGATTTGATATTTATGAATTCTCATGCGGTCATATTCAATTTATAATTGGCGCAGGATAAGTCATTTTATTTATTTATTCTGAGTCGACCTGTTAGTTTTTAAAACATAGGTTTTAAAATTATTTGAGTCATTCTATGGTCAAAGTCCTCCATCTTTCACATATTATATTCTTAGTTATTATTATGTTGCTTAGGTAGATACTTTCCTTTTATGGGGGAAATTTATCTTCTACGCCCCTAAGGACAATCTTTTTCAAGCTCATAATCATATCAAGTAACAAAAATATTTGCATCACTCAAATTGACATTTTGAGGTTGGAGGTATGGGTTTCTTAAGGCTTTAACCATGAAAACAATTTTCTCTTAATACCATATGATCCAAAATCTCACACCCAAATTTTATGGCACATATAAGGTGATTTATCGGAATGCAAATATGGTATACTAGGTGGAGCTTACTGCTACATCCAAAATCCACCCTATTTTCATTGTATTGTCTTAAATAAGTACTAGGTAAAAAGATGTAGTCTCATATGGAGCTTCTAAAACCAAATTAAGAAGCTCGTATTGAATTGTAGCCTAATATTCTATTGCAGTATTAAGTACACAATTTGAGAAAGCAATGAGTGTAAGATATAGTCATTAAGTGGAAGAATCTTCTACTAAAATATGCAACTTGAAAACCAATGAATATTCACAAAAAATATCAAATTTGAGAACAAATATTACTAAAATAGGAGACTACATAACAACCTTGGTATGCCCATCTTATCTATTCTTATTTTTGTGGATTTTTCTTATAGGTTAGGATGATTCTACCCTTGAGCATTAGGGTTAGGATTTGTTGCTTTAGAATTATGTGTGTGGAGGGGGGTGCGTGTGGATATATGAAGAGATATATGGTAGTTTAACCATCATTATAGTAATGATTCTTCTCTCACCTTTGGTGCATATTTGAGACATTATCTTCTCTAAGTGGCTTATGAAAACTCATTCTATCTAAGTGGCTAGAATTTGCTTCAGTGATTTATATATGGATTTGTTCAAATTTTATTAAGTTTACAATAATTAATTATTCTATTTTATTTATGTTATGAAATTATATAAATATAAAGTTATTTTATCCCAATATTTTTAAGTACTAATCATAATTTTTGTAAAATTATTTTCTCACGTAATTTTCTACTTTTAATACCTATATAGATAAATGTATTAAAATTAACCCTTAACCCCTCTATATAAAACAATATATTTATTTTCTTTTTCTTTATTTAAAAACTTAAGTTTTTTCTACAAAGTAAATCCTAAGAAATTAGTGACTATACCACCTCTAGGAGTTGTGTTTTAAATTTAGATAGCATAAATGAATTTTAGTAGTAACCCATCAAAACTTCTAAAGCCATCATGTCTTGTATTAGAATATTCTCTTCAAAATTACTATATTTACTCCTATCTTATGAGGGTGATACTTATCACGTTATTAATATTTGGAAGCCCATTTATAATGATACCTTGTCTAGTGAATTTTCTAGTGAACATCTAATAATATTTGATATTACATTGACTCGCAGAAATTTAGCTTAAAAACATGTCTTCACATAATATCCTCAATTAAACTTTAAAATTAGAAATATTGCAATATTTTAAGATTAAATTATTAACTAGCAACAATATTTTTAGGAGAGCTTACGTTTGCTTTGAAGATAAGTCCAGCCAGTTCAATCCTATATACTTCATAGTTGTACATAATCTATTTCTTCCATACTTTAAATAATAAAATCACTCCTATACTACAAGCTAAAATATTAATACAATTAATCTATTATTTGGTTTGTTCTATAGAAGCATATTTTTAAATAAATTATATGAATGTAAAAACTACCCCTTTACATGTTTTCCATACATAAAATTTTAGATGGTGTCATTTGATGAAAACTTAATGTTTTTATACAATTTGAAAAGTACACCAAGAGAACAAATGTTGATCATCACTATTGGTCAGTATGTAGGATCCAATTGTCATTGAAGAGGAAAAATTTTCGGAAGGTTTGTATTAATTGTGATACAAGTGTTGAATTCAAATATAACACTTTTTTTTTTTAAATAATTTGAAAAAACTTGTATTAAAACAAATATCATTTACAAGTTGGGATGAGACTTTTCCCACCCTTAGCCAAAGAGAACACATGTTTATAACAATAAAATAAGATTTGCATTGGAACCAAATCTCTTAAACTATATTTCTACAATGATTGTTCACCTGTTTACAACTATAAAATAAGATCTACATTGAAGCACAAATATCCTAAATAGTATTCTAGAATGGTTATCCAAATTGGATAAGCACTGGATTTGCTCACCAACCTGCCTAATCATCTCATCCTCAATAGCCATGTCATTGTGCCACTGAACCCCTACCTCCTTCTCAGTACCCATCTTAGCCAGGAAGTATACCACTTTATTTAGATCTCTACTCACATAAATTGGAATCACATCATCTAATTCCCTCAATAATTCCTTAATTTGAGTGATAAGAATCCTCAACCTCCATGTTATCAAAGTAAAGTTCCTCATGCAATCTAGAGATCCAACCATTATTTGAGAATTTGATTCTAGGATTATCCTCTTGTGACCTTGTTTTACTACCCAAATAGAAGCAGATTTGATAGCTAAGGCTTCTGCTTCATTGTTTGTAGCTCTTCCCAAGAATTGCAGTTCCCAATAGATCATTGTTCCAACATGATTTTGAAAAACCACTCCAATTCCAGCTCTACCCGAATTGCCTTTTGCAACTCCATCAGTATTAATTTTAATCTAACCTTATAGGGGTGGTTTCCAACTAGCTCTTTCTTGCCCCTCTTGCACTTCAATTTCCTTCTCCATTGCCCCAATAACAACTTGAGTTTCCTCTTTAGCATAGACTACCACAGTTTCTATGAATTTGCTCCAAATGACCTGCCAAACTCCATCTAAAGAAGAAAAATTTTCTCTAAAAATTCTGGTATTTATCTCCAACCACACTTGCCACCAAATGAATTTTAATCCAAGATCCCAAAAAATACAAAGATATTTGTATTTAAATCTACCCCTCTTCCATTTTTCCCAAATATTAATCCGATTCCAATCACCATTAACTTGAATTTTATAATATAAAAACCATCTCTCCCAGATCTGGCGCGTGAATGGGCACTCAAACATCAAGTGATCAATTTTTTCCTCACTCTTGTAGCATAAAACACATTGATATGGACCAATGATTCCCCTACATATGATATTATCAAAAGTAATAATTCCATTATGCATGAACTACCAGGCAAAAAACTTTACTTTCGGCCAACCCTTGGACTACCAAATATTTCTCCAATCCTCAACCTGATATGTATGAGGAGGAGGCTCTGGAAGGATATTATAATATCCATCCTTCAATGTATATACACCAAGGCTCTCATAGCCCCAAGCTAATTCATCCTCCTCATATCTACCTATGAGAAATCATTTTGCCAAGATTTTAGTCATGATGGGTGTCAAATCGGGAGGGATTAAAATTGGCCACTCATCCAACTTCTTAAATTGCTTAAACTTATAATCCCCTAGCTGAATAGTGTTGAAATAACTTTCAATTTGGACCCACCCCTAGTTTCTATGGTTGTTTTTATTGGTTGCAATTCTAGAAATTCAACAATGATAGGTGGGTATTGATCCCATGAATCTATCCAAAATCGTGCCTTCTCCCCTCTCCCCACTTTCCAAAATAATCCATATTTTACTACCCGAGATCCTAACTTGAGAGCCTACCACACTAAGGATCCATTACCATCCAAAGGGAAATGACCCACCTCATTTGGATTTACCTGTCCCAAATATTTACTAGTTAAGATTCTATTGAATAAAGAAGTTGGTTGGGAAATCCACCTCCAGTAAAGCTTTCCAGCCAAAGCTTTATTATTTAACTTTGATATTCTCAGTCCCAAACCTCCTTTTACCTTTGGATGGCTTACTTTATCCCAACCTACTAAGGCCCATTTCCTCTCTCCTTTTACTCCTTCCCATAAAAAATTTCTAGCCATCTTGTCCAAATATTTCCATATGGTATGTGGGGCAGCAAGGATAGAAAATTTATAAATTGGCATGGCTTGAATGACTGACTATAAAAATTTAATCTACCCCCATAGCTTAACCATTTGTGAGACCAATGATTAATTATGTCCTTGATATAGTCAAAAATATTCCTCCATATATCTATTTTTAGTTTTTTAAAATGTAAAGGGACCCCCAAGTATACCATTGGGAGATAAGTCCTTGTGAATCCTAAGATCTCTAAAAAAATTTCCTGAAGCCTTTTATCAATATTGAAAAAGACCACTTTGGATTTTTTATCATTGATGACTTGGTTTTTAGCCCTAAGGTAGACATTAAGTGTATCTCTAATCATTCTTGCTTCCCTGAAGCTGGCCACTCCCACCAATCCTATGTCATCCAAAAACTATAGGTGATTTAAAACTTCCTCACCCACCTTGATACATGTTATAAAACCTTTGTTGTCTTCTCCTCAAGATGATTCTACCAAATACTTCAGCCAATATGATAAAAATATAGGGAGAGCAAGGATCTCCTTGAAGAAGGCCTCGAGTAGCTCCAAACGGTTGTGAGGGAAGACCCATGATTAACACTGAGTATGTCAGAGTAGAAACACAACTCATGACCCATTCTATCCAATCCTGAGAGAATCCAAAGGCTACCATCATATTTGACAAGAAGCTCCACTCCACCCTATCATAAACCTTTAACATATATAATTTTATGAACATTCCTCTATTACCAGATGTTTGCATTGAATAGATTTACTCTTGAGCTATAACCACACCATCCAAGATATTTCTACCCTCTACAAAACCCCCTTGCTTTGAGGAGATAATGCTATGTAGAAGAGGTTTTAGCCGCTCAGCCATTACCTTTGTGATTATTTTATATATGACATTGCATAAGGCAATAGGTCTATAATATGAAATATGTACCCCCTCCTCCCCTTTTGGAATTAAGGTAATGAAATTATGATTTAATTCTTTAAGCATTATTTTACTACCTTTGGACTCCTCTATAAAAATCATTACATCCTCCTCCAAGTTATCCTAGAAGGCCTGAAAAAACTCAATTGGAAAGCCATCTAGACCTGGTGTTTTTTCGATGCTCATTCCAAAGACTACATTCTTCAGTTCCTCTCTATCAATGGGTTTAAGTAGGGCATGATTTTCTTCTTCAGAGATAACAGAGGGTATGACAACAATAACTTATTTTTGAGCCTCTTCATATTGCACCATACTTTCCTTAAATAGTTTAGAAAAATAATCCATTGAATGGAAATGCATACCTGGAATTGTATCAAAGGAGTGTATGTTCTCATATTGAAGAGCTTCCATGTTGTTCATCTGTCTCCTAGCACAAGCAGTTCGATGGAAAAATTTGGTATTTTTATCACCTTCTAATAACCAAGTGGTTCTTGCTCTCTATTTCCAGTAGGTATCCTCTTAGTTGTCAATGTCCTCAATCGCTTTACACAATGCATCATCCTCTTATTTGAGTTGCTCTGTAATTGTTCCTTCCCTAAAGTGTTTTTGAACCTCATCCCATATGGTCACCAATGGAGCTCTTTGGACCTGGAAGTCTATCTTGTTAGCTCGCATCCATTGTTTCAGTTGATTTTGACATAATGAAGTTGTTTATGGAATCTAAACATTGTTGTACCATATGATGGGCGACCTTCTTCCCACCACTGTGGAATTTTCTTTCGAAGTTCCTCTTTTTGTAACCAAAATTTTTCAAATTTAAATGGTTTGTGATGCTACATTGTCTTGATCCCTCCTTCCAACAAAATGGGAAAGTGATATGAAATTGGACCCTCCAAAATCTAAAATTTTATATTCCATTTTACAAATGCCTCCTTTGAAACCAAAAAATGGTCTAACTTCACCTTCCTACTATGTGGCTCCCTCCTCTTATTATTCCAAGTATAGTTGGTTCTAGGGCATTTAATATCCACCAAGTGTAATGTCTAGACTTGGGAAATCATAAGTCGATCCCCTAGGTCCAAAATTGGGGTTCCCCCTTCCTGATCTCTAGAGGATAATTTAGCATTAAAATCCCCAATAATAATCCAGTCTAAATCTTCCCTTGAGACTCTCATGTTATGCACAACTTTCCATTGATGCATCTGACCATCTAGGTTTTGAGCCCCATAAAAATTTATGATTAAAACATGTTTAGCTATGACATTATTTCTAAAATGTGATGTGAGAACACCCCTCCAAGATATATGTTCTATTGCAGTCCATTCAAGAGAGTTACAAAGAGTAACTATCCCCCTGGAGGCCCCTTGGGCAGCCACATACATATGACCAACAACCCTCCAAATTTTGTTATCTATTTTACACATAAAATCCAATGACATTTTTGTCTCCTAGATAAGCAAAAATTGATTTTACCTTTTTCTAAGAGTGTTCGAACAGCAGATTGATGGGTTCTACTGTTTAAACCCCTAGCATTTCATGATTGTATAATCATTGGTTACCTTGAGAGCAGTAAAAATATATTGGTCTCATTGATCCTCTAGTTATCAATTTGTCTCCTTGAACTGCAATCAATTCCTTATTTAATTTTCTACCCACTCCTTGAGAGATGCTATTTTTTATCTCTTTTCCACCTGATTTATCCCTAGAGTTGGCCTTTCTTTTTTATTTTCTGCTATGACCATGCTGACATCCTTAATTATTGGTTGCTCTTGGTTATGCACTATCAATGCCCCTGCACTCTCTAACTGCGGTAACTCATTGTACTCAATTACCTGCTCTATAATGGGGGGAGATGAAAGAGGAGCTTGAACATGGTTGTTATTATTTTTATTATTCCCATCCACTCCTTCCATAAATTTTTCTTCTTCTTGGTCCATTAGTGTCTTAAATATCTCATACCTATTGGAGGGCTTGAGTTGGGTTTGCTCTTTACCATCTTTTTTCTTTTGCCTTATCCTTATTTTGGGTTGTTCAAAACTATCTTCTTCTGCTTCTTTACCCTAAGAAATATTGGTTGGTTGTTTGTTGATTTTTGACTTACCCTTCTTAAGAAGATTTGACATTCCTATAGGAGCCTCCATTTTTATGTTCATATTATTTGGGCAAGATTGGGCCAAATACCCATATTTGTGGTAAAATCTACATCTGAAGGACAATACCTCATAATACAGTTGTTGAATACAATATAGTCCTATAAGTTCATGTTCCACCTCTTCTAGTAGAGGTTGGCTAAGATCCTTTTTCAAACATAATATTTCATAAACAGTTGTGTTTCCTTCTATTGTGTCTTTGGAAACACCCAAATTTCTTCCAAGGAAATTACCGATAATTTCCAATACCTACTCACTCCAAAACTCCATTGGAAGTGCATACAAATAGATCCATACCGGGACAACAGTGGGTTCAATTCGAGGATCAAATCCCACTCTCCAGGGTTGAACAAATAATACTATTGGACCATGATTCCTCTTTTCTGATTCGAAAGCCCTATTTCTATCGATAAGTGAAGAAAAACTAACAATAAAATATCCATTGCTAATAAACCACAAAGAATACTCACCAAGAGGCTCCCAATTTTTCTGGACCCAAGAATGCAAAAAATTTAGGGTAGGGCAAATACCCATGAATTTACAGATCAAATCATGATTGGCTCTATATAAAACTATTTCTTCGACCATCCTTTGCTCAATGACAATATTTGACCTTGATTCTGATTGTGGCAAGCATCCATTAACTCGTTGAGATGTTGATCTATTTCCAACAGTCGTAAAGAGAATTTTTAATGCAGTTTTTTGTGCTTCTTCAGTATTTGATGGAGATTTATCCTTTAATAACAAAAGAACTATGTCTCTCTATAAGAGTATCTGGAGGTGTCACCATTGGGCCCTCCTAGAGCAGTAATCTTGTCTTCAAATCCAAAGTAACTAGAAATTTCTTCGGCTACCCAACTGATGCCCTAGTTTTCTCTTCTAGGGCTCTTCATCAATAAATCATTTTCAATATAGATCACAAATAGAACTCTTAAATATAATATTTTATCTATTGTTACACATTCATTTTCTTTAGATGACTCTCTCATCTTGTCCATGATGAATAAGACCTCATTTACTTGGTATCTAGCTTCACTTTGGCCTTAAAAAGTTTCAATAGTCATCTGTGAGGTACAAAATTTTGAAATTGAGACTTATCATCTTATTCATATTATTAAAGTAGGTACAACATTAGTTTTACAAGATTCTATGAAAAAAGGGTCAAAATTTCTTGATCAAATCCTTCAAGGTAAAGGATAAATTCTTTTAGGAGGCGCAGTATCTCCTTTAGTTGTTTATTTTGGACTTATCAAAACCTACCTAGAGGTGAAGTAATATTTTTATTGTAATTGAATGAAATCTAACATAAAATGCTTTGTTATAGAATGTAAACCATTGCCAAAATTCATAATATTTTCTAGAAATAAATAGAAGCAATCCATCCACTCAAATATCATACAGAAGGTATAAAAAAGGATGACAAAGATAAAAATATAGTGGGCACCCATAGGCACCATAAATAATCACTATATTATCCATAGATAAGAATCACATCACTTTGATAAATAAAATAATTGGTGGAGGGTATCTACAATAATACCAAAACCTCAAATACATAAATTATATTAACCTTAGCCGACATAACCATAAATGCTTTAAGTTTAATTACAAGTTTGTAAAGTGGGTTTAACCATAACAAGATTAACCACAACCCATAGGCCTTACATACAAAATATTATAATAATTTCAATTAATTGTAGAATGAATGCCTTTAGACCTATCAAATATTACATTGTACAATATCATCCTTCGACATGAATTAGATATCACTTTCAACCAATGTGCCAATTCCATAAGGATAAAACAATTAAGGTTTCAAGGTTGTTGCAACCACTCTTAAATTCTAGAATGATAGTGTGATCATATCCCTATGGATTTCATTTAAGAAATTCCTAAATTTTAAATTTTAAGTGTAAAAGAATAAACTTTGTGATGGTGAATCACATATCCAATTTTAAATACTTTTATTAATTTTTAAAATTTATTTATAAAAATAAAGTGGACAAGGCATTCTTGTACGATGTGTTTAAATTACATGGTGTGATGTTTGAGCTATTTTATATGACCATGATCCCATATTCATAAGTTATGGCTAGAAGAAGTTATTTATACCCAATGCCAGCATCCTTAATATGATCTCTTCCTATCATCCTTAGACAAATTGGAAAACCACAATTGTGAACGAATGTTTGGGTATATATTTAATATGATTTGTCTAAAATAGATAATATTATAGGTTTAAGTGGCTTTTCTTGGTAGAATGAGGACATAAGACTTATTATATTTCCACTAAGATGTTTTTATTTGAGGCATTATATGGTCAAAATCCCCCATATTTCACATATTACCTTCCTAGTTGTTCTCATGTTGCTTAGGGAGATATCTTCCTCTGATAGGGGTAATTTGTTTTCTAGGCCCCTAAGGACAATATTTGTCTAGGTTAAAATCATATAAAGTAATAAAAATGTTTGCATCACTCAAATTAACATTCTAAGGTTGGAGATATGGGTTTCTTAAGGCTTTAACCATGCAATCAATTTTCTCTTAAGACCAATATGAACTAAAATCTCACACCCAAATATTATGGTAGATATGAGATGATTTATTAGAATGAAAATATGGTATACTAGTTGGATCTTACTACTACATCCAAAATCCACCCTATTTTCATGTGCCTTGTCTTAAATAAGTACTAGGTAAAAATATGTATTCTCAAATGGAGCTTCCAAAACCAAATGATGAATCTCGTATTGAATTGTAGCCTAATGTGCTATTGCAGTATTCAATACACAAATTTGAGAAAGCAACAAGTGTAGGAGTTAGTCATGAAGTGGAAATATCTAATAAAGCATGTAACTTGAAAACCAATGAATATTCACCAGAAAATTTCTAATTTAAGGACAAAGATTGCTAAAGGTGGAGGCCATATAACAACCTTGGTATGACCATGTTAGTTATCCTTTTTTTTTTGGCTTTGTTCTATAGGTTAGGATGACTCTACCCTTGAGTATTAGGGTTGGGAGTTATTACTTCAGAAGGTTTTGTGTGTGGGTGGGTGGATATATGAAGAGAAATATGGTAGTTTAACCATCATTTTAGTATTA
This sequence comes from Wollemia nobilis, assembly GCA_028583015.1. NCBI lineage: Eukaryota > Viridiplantae > Streptophyta > Pinopsida > Araucariales > Araucariaceae > Wollemia > Wollemia nobilis. Next base: position 1,574,681 of record JAQPPZ010000599.1, read on the forward strand.
TTTCTTCTATCACCTTCAGTGCATATTTGAGATATTGCCCTCTCTATGTGGATTATGAAAAATCATTCTAAGTGGCTAGAATTTGCATCACTGAGTTAGATATGGATTTGTTCAAATCATATTAGGTCTAAAATTATTAATTCTTCTATTTTATTTATGTTATGAAATTATATAAATTACTATAGTTATCATTATATTTATAAAGTTATTTTAATCCAAGACTATTAAGTACTAATCATAAATTTTGTAAAATAAAATGTTCATATATTTTTCTACCTTTAATACCTACATAGTTAAATGTATTAAAATTAATCCTTAACTCCTCAATATAAAATAACATATTTATTTAATTTTTATTTATTTAAAGATTCAAGTTTTGTCTATGCATTAAATCTTAATAAATTAGTTACTATACCACCTCAAGGAGTTGTGTTTAAAATTTGAATAGAAAAAATAAATTTTAGTGGTAACGGTAACCTATCAAAACTTCCAAAGCCATCATGATTTGTATTAGAAGATTATCTTCAAAATTACTATCATTACTCCTATCTTGTGAGGTTGATACTTATCACGATATTAAGATTTGGAAGCCCATTTAAAATGGTGCCTTGATTAGTGACGTTTCTAGTGAACACCTAATAATATTTATTATCACATTGACCTGTAGAACTTTAGCTTTAAACTATGTCTTCACATAATATCCTCAATTAAGCTTTAAAAGTTTTAAAATATCAAAATATTTTAAGATTAAATTATCAACTAGCAACAATATTTTTATAATTACGTGTTTGTTGAAGGTAAGTCTAAACAATTCAATCCTATATACTTCATAGTTGTACACAATTACATTACATTCACTACTATAGTACAAGCTAAAATTTTAAGGCAATTTATTTATTGTTTAGTTTGTTCTATTGAAGCGTATTTATAAATAAATTATATGAATGTACAAAATTATACTCTTTACATGCTTTCCACTCAATATGTTTTTACAATTTGAAAAGTACAATGAGAGAACACATGTTCATCATTACTATGGGTCAGTATGTAGGATCCAATTATCATTGAAGGGGAATAGTTTCAAGAAGATTGGTCTCAATTGTGATACAAGGGTAAGTTGCAAGCTTACTGTAGTGGTAAGGGCTTTGACCTCTCTTTGAGAGGTCTAAGTTTCAAACCCCATGCAGTATGAGGGGATTGGTACCCCTCATAAAAACTTGTGTAAACTCATTGAAATCAAATGGTATTAGCTCAACTGGTTAGATTCATCAACATTCAAGGCAGGAGGCCTAGGTTTAAATATTTCCAAGCGATACATGGATAACATCCAAGCTTTGTTGTAATACCACTATATAGTTATGGTGTAATATGGGCGGGGCTCGTTTCAATCCCATATAACCAATTGTAAAACAAAAAATAAAAATGGTGATACAAGGGTTGAATGCAAATAGAACTCTTAAATCTAATCTTTGTTCGATTTTCAATTTATTTAGATGACTCTCTCATCTTGTTCATTATAAATAAGCTTTCATTTACTTAGGATCTAGCTTCAGCTTGGCCTTAACATGATCTAAAATTGTCAAGCCTCTAGTATGGACAATTTAGAAAAGTTAATTCTTGTTGAAGATGTTGAACTATTGGAATGACTCCACTAGTGACTTCTTGATGTTATTTAAGCTAATCCTAAACATGTCCTTCAAAATATGGAAATCTCCACACTTTGAGGTGGTCATAAATTATGTATTTGACTATTAAGCATAATAGTTTGGGTGGTCCATAGAAGTTAGAAAAAGGGTTTCACCATCTCTAGAAGAAATATTGCTTCAACGGTCATGGCATTTGCAATGTTGTCAAGGAGGGCTTACTTGACCAAACTATTAAGGGAGTAGCCAAGGGCTTAGGGAAGGTGACAATCATGATATCACTATAGACAACAATAATTCTTGCTTTGAAATTTGTTGTTGTCCAATTCCTTTATAACTATGATGACAATGCACAAGGTGGAGATTCTTACACGTTCACGTAAACTTTTACTTGAGCTTGGTCTTGTGCCCTTTGTTGGTTTTGTAGAAGTACTGATTTGCATAAGTACTTTGCTTGATCATGTTAAGGGTGGTAATATTAATGGCATGCGTATAGGCATGTCCATTAGCACTATAAGCCTTTCTAAATGTTTCCACCTCTTAAATGGTGATGTTGACTTTCCCAACAAGCATATTGATATTAATTTGAATGAAGGACTAAATGATTTTGTGGGTTTTTCTTCAATACAAAAAGCAACAAGTTAATAAAAAGTAATTATAAATGTAACATTGAGGAAACATGTGCAAGAATGATGGTGGTAATGCATGCTTCTTTTATATTTTACATATATTTGTTAGAAATCATATCTTTTAAAAAATAATTCACATAAAACAAAAATTTCAAATAAAATCATTCAGATTAAACGTGGCAATAATATAAAACTTTTACATATTTTTTTTTGGTAAGTTGGAATTAATATTACAAGCGAGTTTTGAAAGGATCCCAAAAACCTTCTTACAATAGGTCAAAAGACCAAACCGAGGGTTAAAACCCCAAAGACACATCCCACCCAGTGGGAGACTCATTACAAGGATGAAGATAAAAACCCGTCTAGCGGGAAACATCCGAAGACCACCACAAAGGAAAACCTGCCCAACGGGAAAAACCGGTAGTCAAAAAGGGAAAATCCCGCCCAGCGGGGACCCTAGCAAATTTAAAAACCTTCCCAGCAGGGAAAACAACAGAAAAAATAACAATCCCGCCTCATGGGGAAAAAACCGCACAATCTAGAAATCCTGCCACGTGGGGAAAACAAGCATGTTTAGGAATCCCGCCAAGCAGGAAAGGCACACAAAACCTAAACCAGCATGTTTGAGAAATCCCGCCTAGCGAGAAAACCAGCAAAATTGGAAGAACCCACCTACAGGAAAACCACCAAACCAACCCTAAACCGGGTGTGAAGGGTCCCGCCCAACGGGGAAAAAGCTAGTAGCAAGGGAAGGTCTCGCCCCGCGAGAAACCCAACAGCAACAGGAAATCCTGCCTTGCAGGAAAAAAACAACAGCATGCCCAGAATCTTGCCTTCAGAGAAACCAGCAAGAGAAGGCGAACCCGCCCAACGGGAAAAACCAGCAGTACGCCCAAGACCTGCAGACAAACCCACGACCCCCCATCGGGGAAAACCAGCACGCCTTGAACCTGCAGAAAATCCCGCAAACTCGTGGATCCCGCCCAACGAGAAAACCAACAACATGCCCAGAAGAACACAACCCCTGCCTAATAGGAATACCGATCTGGGATGCAAGCTGCAGAGGAGAGACAGGGAAGCTGTCCCGTGAGCATCCATGACTGAGAAGGATTTTGACGGGTAGAAAAAATAGCGGAAGCCATTGCATTGTAAGATCTTGAGCCCCCATCCCAAGATCAAACCCTGCAAGGAAACAAGCCATTAAAACCACCATCAAGTAAACTTCTAGCCCCACCATTGTCTGTCAGGGAATGGATCCAAGGAGAGATGTAGCTGCATGTATGGGCACCCCCCCAGGACCCAAACAACAGACTACAGAAAGATCCCTAAGATCCATCCATAAGAACAAACAAACCCCGGATCTACAAGGAGATCCCGAATACAAGGGTTTCCTGGGGCGACTGGGAAAACCATCTACGAGAAAAGGCGCCCCCCGAAGCCAAAAGAACGCAGATGAAGATCCCGAGCAACAACCAGAAAACCAGAGCCAACCCTCTTCCAATAGCCCCGAAAGCACGCTGGAAACCCGCCGAACCAGGAAACTCAGGGCAAGAAACCACCAAACCCTCCTTGCAGACCAGCAACCCCGTCAAGAGGAAAACCTGAGAAAATAGGGGAACCTAAAAACTAGGCCTGAGAGCAGACCCGAGAGGGGGGCAGGGAAATGGAGAAGTGGGACTGGTCAGTCCAAGGGAACCTGGAGCTGGAGCCATCCCTCCCTTGCCCCCCCTCTCCAACTTTTACATATTTTAAATTCATAACAAAAACTTATATAAAATAAAAATATAATTAATATAATTTCAATAAAAATTACTTCATTTAAATTTAATTTGACCAAAATGTAAATGTGGTAGACAAAAGTGGCATATCAAACACAAGCTTCTCAATATATACCACTCCATAAATGTGGGGGATTTGTTCCCTTTTGAAAAAGAAAACGTCCGTGGAAGCAAAGGATGTGTTCCCTGTTGAAAAAGAAAACTTCAGTGGCAGCAATCTTATAATTCTCGTTTTTTCCAGAGGAGTAGGAAACATTATCGAATAAAGCGATCTTTAATACTTGTCCTTGCAAGACTATGATGTGAAATAGTCCAATTCATCATACCTAAAATTTTAATAATTCCCTTACTTTGTTGTAACCCCAAGAAAAAAAAGGCATAGTCCAAAGCCATTCATTATGGAATAAAGTGATTTTGATATTAATTTTGTGCTTTCTTTACAAAATTCTATTACTTTGTTGCAATCCCAAGAAAAAAAAAAGGTTAACCAACAATAACACATTTGATGTATCGGACTTACATTATCTTTAATGGCCTGAGATAGAAAAAGTGCTTTGTTGAATTAAAGTTGTTGTGAAGCGGGAATATTGACAAGGGTCCAACGATGCCAGCACTAACGATGTCCTTTCTGAATTGAAAGTGTCTTGGCATCTGTTGGATGAGCTTTCTTGCTTTATTCTCATTCGACTTGAATTTTGGTTTAAACTGTGGCGTTAAGAGTTTAACAATAATAATTTTATTTTAAATTTTAGTTTTCACTTATTGAGCTGATAGTATTTATGAAAATTACACATTACAAATACATGATAGTATTACAATGACATACTATTAATTTTTTTTTTTTTCTTTTTGGGTTTAGTTTTTATTATTTCTTAACATTTTAATGGGTTTCTTTTTAAAAAATTGAAAAATATAATTAGTTGAAGTAATATCATTTGATTAATATTTATAGTTCATTATAATCAGTATAAAATTTATTAATGAAACTTAAAATATTGTTAATGAAAATATTTTAAAATCTTAAATAAAAGTGTTTTATTCAATTTAAGGAGGGTGGGGTTGTGTTTAAGGAGAAGGTGTGAGGAGCAACCAAACCTTATCTTTTTTCATTTTAAATCTTTGAGGAAACTCAAAAAACATGTTATCAGTATAATGAAGAGCTAGATAGCATGGAAGGAAATTAATTTATTAAAATCCTAACTAAAAGTAAGGATGTTCTAATTGGAAGTGCGATTCTTTAATTTGTTAAGATCATAAAAACTCTTACAAATAATCACAATACAGTCACAACATCAATATTGCACAAAATAACTCTTTATTGATAATCAAAATCTCACAATATAAACTTTATTTGATTGATTGAAAAGATTACTTGGTTCATTCTGATAACACAACATAGAGTTTTGTCTCCAATATAACTTTACATATAAAATCTTCAATACTCCTAACATTCTCGTCAAACTCCCATGAGATGCAACATTTCATATAAATTTTTGAAGAAGTTTATCTAGCCTCATCATCAATATTTTCTTCCATCTATCATTATAATTTTTCTCTTTGCACCAACAATATTCTTGAGGATGATTATTTCTTCCACAAAATTTATAGGGATAAATATTTCAACATTTTTCTTCTTCATGTCCAAATCTATTGCAATGATTACATTTATTTATATTATTTCCATTCATTGCACATGTTTTTGAAATATATTTTTTATCCTTCTTTTGATGTAGATCATTAGAGTTGTAACATGCCTTTTCCATTAATGATTTATTTTTCAAATTTTTTCTTTTTCCCTTAGTATATTTCAAAATAACCATAGCCCTAGGTTCAAACTATGGCGTGGGTGAGTGGGTGAGTGTGTGAGTGTGTGAGGGGGTGGTTGTGTGTTCATAAAAAAAATAAAAATAAAAAATAACCAAAGGTCTATATGCATGGTTATTAGCATTCTTGGGAAGATAATGTAAACAATGTTGAAGTATTAAAGACATTTTGTCTTTAGTGTTCTTATAAATTAGTTGTGGAGATTTCGTTGATTCTAATGATTCAAATTCAATGATGTTTTTCAAATTATCTCTTGATGTATTTCCTTTAACTACACTTCTCTTTGATGAAGCATATTAAAAAAATGTTTTTCCTTGCTTTTTAACCATCATGTAATACTTTTATATTTCAAAACAAACTTCTTCATCAAATCAATCAACTTTAATTTTTTAAATTTAATTTTCACTTTTCTCTTCTTATAACTCCAAAATTTTAATTTCAAATTCTTCTGTCTTCTTTAATCACTCAAATTTTCAAATCTAAAATGTCTTCTTCAATTTTATATTTTGTGGAAAACGCCCCAAATGGGATGCCACTTTTGGAAATGTCCTAAGGAGGTAGGGGTATCTATTTTACCAAAAATACCCAGGGCTGACACCTAGCCTTGCCCCTTCGAAACACTCAAATAGCATGCATAAAACAACAAAAACATAAACAAATACAAGAACACAAACAAACACAAAAAATAATAATATATAAAAATAAAAAACTCTTCATCCTCACCATTCAATTATCGGAGAGACTGCAACACGAGAAACTCAATATGCATCAGGAGCATTGCTTATTTCCTGTATACCAGGGAATATGGGGACATCTTGAAATTTTATCGGCCCATAAAGCAAAGTCTATAAGTAGATGCTAGCTCCTCTTGTTGCCTTCTTATGTTATCTTCAAGATCTTAAGTAAGTTCTTATTTGTGGACTCCACTAAATCATTGCCCTACGGGTAATAATTAGACGAAGTTTTTAGGTGAATACCATACTTACTCATGAATGCATAGATTTTAGCACTTGTGAAATGGGTGCCATTGTCAGTTACAATTGCATCTAGTATCTTATAAAATGTTATCAGCCCTTCCAGAAAGGAGATGACCACATCTTGGTTAGCCTGCTTGGTGGGCACTACTTCTGCCCATTGGGTAAAATAATTTGTAGCCATCAGGATGTACTTATGCCCCATAGATGAATTGGGATCTATCACCCCAATGAATTCTAAGTCCCACTACTAAAATAGAGCTTCGACTTGAATTGGGTGCAAGGGAAGAGAAGCATTCCTGGTGTAGTCGATATATCTTTGGTATTTGTCACACTTCTATCCAACCTCGAAGGTATCAAAAAAAATGGTAGGCTAAAAGTAGCCTTATTTTATAATATTTAAGGTCATAGGCCTTCTAGTGAAATGGCTCCCAAACATTCCAGAATGGAACTCGTCCAATATTTTCTATTTTTCTATCCCCTTGACACATCTCAAGAGGATTCCATTTATATTTTGATGAAACAAACCACTTGATAACAACACATATCTACAGGCTTGGAGCCTCAATATTCTCCTCTACGAAACATTGATGTTAGAATGGTATCGTCCAGTATTGAAGTATTCCACCAAGTATTTTATCCAATATCTATCGAGAATAGATCAATTTGTGAGATTGATATCCTACACTGGATCATCCCACTAGAAATTTTTCACCTCGGATGTGGCACTCCTAGCGAGTTCTTGGCATAAGGCTTGACCACATACTAGTTTAGTGGTCTGGACCTCTATATCGAACTCTTAGATCTTGGAGATCCATCTTGCCCTCTTATTTTCAATCTTGTATTGGATGATAAAGTTTTTAATGTTAGGGTGCACCATGTATGCTATCATCTTGCTCTAGGAGACAAAATGATGAAACTTATTTAGTGACCACATCACCTCATGTACTTGCTTCTCAATGAATTTGTACTTTTCCTCATGCGGATGGATGACTTAGCTAAGGAATGTTATCAAGTGCTCATCCTTGTCCTTATTTTTCTAAGTAAGGACATCTTCATAGCTCTTCGATTATTTAATGATGTAAAGGATAAATCCTTGGATTAGTCGAGGTTCACTGGAATGAGAGCCTGGGTGATTCTCTTTTTTATCTCTTTGAATGCTTTCTTCCTATCCTCGATCCATTGGAACTCAATTTCCTTCTTGAGGAGTTCGATCATCGGATTTACTACCTGGGCGAAGTCAGACATGAACTTTTTGACAAAATTAATTTGCCCAAAGAAGGATTGGAGGTCCTTATTATTTTCTGGTAGAGGTATCTTGAGGAGTGATTCCACCCTAGAAGGATCAACAACTAATCCCTTATCTGATATCACATGAACTAGGATCTTGCCTTCCTTTACTACAAAAATAGACTTTTGTACGTTTATAGATATTTTGAATTCTTGGCACTTCTCAAATACCTATCACAAATGTAGACCATGTTCCTCCATTTTCTGAGAGAAAATAGTCATTGCATCTAGATAAATCATAATTATGTGATTGAGTAACTCACCAAAGTCTAAGTCCATCACTCTTTGGAAGGTTCCTCTGATTTTTGGAAAGTTGAGCACTTTGGTTGTCATTGATGTCAAAGTTGCATGGTCATTGATGTCAAAGGTTAATGTGCTATGAAAGCAAGGCAAGGTTCTCTCCAAAGCACTTGGGACCATGGGTTCTAAGTTAATGGATAAGAGGTTTGAAGGAGGCTTGAAAGCCCAAGTTTAAGACTATGTGCAAGAGAGCAAGTGAAAAAGGATAATATTATAATATCTTGGCCATCAGGGCCTTTCAAAGAGGAGATTGGATAATGCATTGGCCAAAGAGTTTATCAAGGAGCTAAGTATATTATTTAACACTAAGGTTAAATAATATAATTAATTAATATTTAAACCTAAGGTTAAATATTAATAAAAATAATAATTAAATTTGAAGCACCAATTTTGAATTGCAAGTGAGCCGACGTCAAATGTAAAAAGGCATGTGTATTTATAGGCTAAAGTTTAGCCTAAGCCAAAGTGGTGTTCGAATTAATTTTTCCCCCGAATTATTTCCTTGCTCGATTTTCATTTAGATGCGGTGGAGGAAAAAGATACAGTTTCATGATTTTTGGAGCAGTGCATGTTGGTCAAAGTTTGGAAGGGGTTTGTCCCCACCCGAAGTGAGGTGGTAGCCGAGCTGGCAAGCTTGGCTTGCACAGTGCATGGAGGGTAGAAGGAGTCGCATTCGATTCACGTGGAGGCCCTTTTCTTTTGCATGGTTGGATTTTATTGTTAGCATCGATGGTGGAGAATATCAAGGAGCTCGTGCTCCTTTGGTTCACGTGGGCAGCTAGCCCACACGGTGATTGCCCTTGTGTTAGGGCACGATGGCCAATGAGGTCGTGGGTTCGAGCAACGACAACAATGCTTTGAGGAGGATTAATTTTTGTTAAGGTATGTATTATATCTTGGTTTGGGAGTCATAAGGGTTGATTAAATATTTTTTATGTGCCTAGCTAGGGAGTCATAAGGGTTTTGTCATTATTTTTGATGTGCTTGGCTAGGGAGTTATAAGGGTTAGATAATATTTTTGTGTGAAATGGTTAGGGAGCTATAAGGATTAGTAGGGTATTTTGAATATTATTTTTCAAGGGTTGAAAAGTGAAAATTCAAATTGTTGAGAGAATTTTGTTGAGATTTAATGTATTGTCCTTGAGAACAAAAGAAGAGTCCTAGAACATTATTTTTAGAATTTATTGAGCACCTTATTGAGGGAAAATTCATGTGGATATTTTAGAGATAGAATATTGCTATCTAACCTTGAAGTGGCACAAAAGGAATTGGTTGTTGGTGAGACAGGTTTTGAAGATATATCTCCATCAAAGCAAAAAGGTATGAGTACATCAGTATTTTTTTAAAGTGTTGTTGTTGAAGTGAATTTTTTTGAACATAAGGTGGAGAGAAAAGGATTGTTTGATAAGCATTGTTGGAAATACTTGAGTTAGGTTTTGAAATCCATATTGTGCATCCTTGTTGAAAGAAAGTGGAAACACTTGTGTTAGGGTTTGTGAGCAAGTTGTGCTTCATTGGTTGAATGATTTTGTGAAACATCTTATACATTGGTTTGGTTTGATTTGAAAGAGATTTTGCAAGTGATAAAGATTTATTGGTTTAGTACATAATTTGTGAGTGTGAAACATATTGAGATTTTGATAGAGCATATCATTCTCTATATGTTCCAGAGGTTAAACAAATTTTGAGTAGAATATATTTTGTTTGAAGAAAGCATTTATAAAAAATATATAAGTTATGTTTGTATGCAAAGTTGGAAATATTTGGTACAGTTTTTTGAGAAGTATTGAGGGTAGATTTGAGCAAGTCTTTTGAGAAGGCTTGAAGGCATATTTGAGCAAGTATTTTGAGAATGCTTGAAGGTATATTTGAGAAAGTATTTTGAGAAGGCTTGAAGGTAGATTTGAGGAAGTCTTGTGAATACTTGAGATAGATTTGAGAGCAAGTTTAATTGTTGATTTGATCAAGATTTGTGTTAAGGCTTGGGGATATATTTGAGATATATTTTGGTGTAGATTCATGAGTAGACTTAGAGAATATTTATGCTAGACTTAAGATAGATTTTAGTGTATATTTGAGATAGAGTTAGAGAAGATTTATGCTAGACTTGGGATAGAGTTTGGTGTAGATTTGAGATAGAGTTGAGAGCAAGCTTTGGAGGTGATAGAGTAAAGAGGACAATAGTCTCTAGTGGATAGAGATCCATTAGCCAGTGTAGTGGGGATAGAGGTATCCTATGGAGAGAGATCCACAAGCCAGAGTAGTGGGGGTAGAAGTCTTCTAGAAGATCACCAACCAGAGCAGAGGGGAAAGAGTTCTCCTATGGAGAGAGATCCACAAAACCAAAATAGAGTGGAGTGGTGTCCATAGAAGGGGAAAGAGATTTCTCCTATGGAGTGTGATCTATGAACCAGATAGGAAGATAGAGTTCTTCTATGGAGAGAGATCCATGAACTAGTTGAGGAGATAGATTTCTCCTGGATCAAGTTCCATGAACCAGAGAAAAGGGGAAAGAGTTCTCTTATGGAGAGAGATCCACAAATCAGAGCATAGGGGATTGGTGTCTCCTTTGGACAAAGGTCCATAAACATTGTAATAGGGAATTGATTCCCAAGATATTTATTGAGAAAATTTAGTGGAAATATTTTCTCTGTGGAGTAGCCCACATTGGGTGAACCACATAAAATTTATGTCTCTCTTGTGTGTGATGATTTGTGCATTACTTTGATTACTGCTATTGATATTGCCATTGATAATATTGGATAATATTATTTGGGAAAGAAAAGTAAAATTTGATCTTATATTGTTCACCCCCTCTTAGTATAAGCTTGTGTTCTTCAATTGGTATCAGAGTAGGTTCCTTCGAAAGAGTCTAACAACTTGAAGGAAGAAGTTACAAGAACACAAATGGCATCTCAGAATGGATCTTCATCAAATAAGGTACCATTGTTTGATGGGAACAATTATGCTTTTTGGAGCATAAGAATGAGGACTTACTTGATGTCACAAGGATATGAGACATGGCAAGCAGTTGAGGATGGGTTCACACCTACAACTAATCCTCCCATAGATAAATATGGTAAGCTCTTACATGTGAATAATGCCAAGGCTATGCATGCAATCTTGAGTGGATTACGTGAAGCAGAATTTGTGAAAGTTATGCATTGCAAATCAGCAAAAGAGATTTGGGAAAAATTGAAGCAAACCTATGAGGGAAATAAAAAGGTCAAGTTGGCAAAACTTCAAAACCACAAGAAAAGGTTTGAAGATTTGAATATGGAAGAAGAGGAAGACATTGCTACATACTTACTTCATGTGGATGAGATTGTTAATACCATGCGTGGACTTGGATTTGAAGTTGAAGAATCCAATGTTGCTCAGAAAGTTTTGAGGTCACTTCCTACAAGGTATGATGGAAAAGTTTCAGCTATAGAAGAGATGAAAGATATTGAGCAGTTGACTATGGATGAGTTACATGGAATTCTCATAGCTTATGAGATGAGAATAGTAAAGGATCCTAACTCCAAGAAAGAGGTAGCCTTCAAAGCATCAAAGAAGACAAAGGATAAGAAACCAGAATCAAGTGGTGAGTCAAGCAGTGATGAAGAAGCTAACTATGGTAGAAGAAACAAGGACTCAAGAAAGCACAAAGGTATGAAAATAGTGAAATGTTTCAATTATGGAAATTTTGGTCACTATGCATCTAATTGTCCAGAATCTAGAAGCAGTAGTAGTGAAGAGAAACAAGATCATAAGAAAAAGGAAGGAGGAAAATCCAAGTATGAAAAGAAAAATAGGTATGGTCAAAACAAGCATGAAAATAAGTTCTTTCAAAGGCACAAGAAGAGTTTCTATGTTGATAAGGGAAGCAAGGCTTCAAGTGACAGTGATGGAAGATCCTTAGATAGTGAAGAAGAAGAAATTCTATTTTTGGCAATAGAAGAGGAAGAAAATGCTTCTATTAAAGGTAAAGTTGAAAAGTATGAAGATGCTCTTGAAGACCAAGAAGTAGAAAAATATTCAAAAAATGAAGAGGAAGGCACAGTAGATCTAGAAGTAGAACTTATTGCTGCTCTTAAAGAATTGAAAAAGGTTAGAAAGTAGAATTCAAAATTTAGGGCTCAAGTTCAAGAATGTGATGAAGAAAAAGAAAAGCTTATACAAGACCTGACAAACTCAATAGCTAAGACAAGGAGATTTAAAGAAAAGTTAGAGGTAAAAGTCTTAGAATGTGAAATATTAGAACATGAGGTAATCTCACTAAGGATGGAAGTGAAAGTGTCTAAGGACAAGCTACACAGGTTTGGGAAAAGTTCAAAGACTTTGGATAAGATTATCAATGCACAAAGATCTTCATCTATCAAAATAGGACTTGGTTTTGAAGAAGGACAAGGGAAACAAGAAGAAGGGTCAAGCTCAAGCTCAAAAGAGGAAGAAGTTTCAAAGGAAGAGAGTGAAGGAGAAAGTGAGACTTATGTGAATAGAAGCTTCACTAAGAAAGGAAACAATGCACAAACAAGGTACAAGGATCATCACAAAGAAGAAAGGACTAAGAGACCAATGGGTTCAAGGCAAGATTTCTTCAAAGGATGTTGCTTTTCATGTAACAAGTTTGGTCACAAGGCTATGCATTGCAAGACTCATGAAAAGAAGGAATATGGTTTTACTAAGAGGAACTTCAAAGATGGACATCTCTTTCAAGGGTATTGCTACTCTTGTAATCGATTTGGTCACAAAGCAATCCAATGCAGGGTTCATGACAAAAAGAGTATGGCTTCACCAAGAGGAACTTCAAGATATTTGTACCTTCTATGAACTACAACATTAAGTGTTACAAGTGCAATAATCTAGGGCATAAGGCCAAGTGGTGTAGAACAGAGTTTCCAGAGCTTCCAGAGACAAGCAAGAATAGGGACACTCAAAAGGATCAAAAGGGTATGTTGAGAAAGAAGGTTGACAAAGAAAAAGAGCATTGTATGCTGGGAGTAGAAATACTCCCACCCCAAAATTAATCACCTCAAGGAGAGGAGGTGGGGAGGGGGCTGAGCTAAGAGTCTTATCTTTAGCCCCAAAGGAGTCCCTTTGCCATTGATGTCAAAGGGGGAGATATTTGAGTAAGGGGGAGAGCATTCAGTCAGGGGGAGCAGTTTCTCAGGGGGAGAAGATTTGGAAAAGGAAGGGAAAAAGGAACTTTTAGAAAAGGGTTGCCATCAATGACAAAGGGGGAGATTGTTGGAAAGTTGAGCACTTTGGTTGTCATTGATGTCAAAGTTGCATGGTCATTGATGTCAAAGGTTAATGTGCTATGAAAGCAAGGCAAGGTTCTCTCCAAAGCACTTGGGACCATGGGTTCTAAGTTAATGGATAAGAGGTTTGAAGGAGGCTTGAAGACCCAAGTTTAAGACTATGTGCAAGAGAGCAAGTGAAAAAGGATAATATTATAATATTTTAATATTATAATATCTTGGCCATCAGGGCCTTTCAAAGAGGATATTGGATAATGCATTGGCCAAAGAGTTTATCAAGGAGCTAAGTATATTATTTAACACTAAGGTTAAATAATATAATTAATTAATAATTAATTAATATTTAAACCTAAGGTTAAATATTAATAAAAATAATAATTAAATTTGAAGCACCAAATTCGAATTGCAAGTGAGCCGACGTCAAATGTAAAAAGGCATGTGTATTTATAGGCTAAATTTTAGCCTAAGCTAAAGTGAGTGTTCAAATTAATTTATCCCTCAAATTATTTCCTTGCTCGATTTTTGTTCGAACGTGGTGGAGGAAAAAGATAATAGCTTTCATGATTTTTGGAGCAGTGCATTGGTCAAATTTTGGAAGGGGTTTGTCCCCACCCGAAGTGAGGTGGTAGCCGAGCTAGCAAGCTTAGCTTGCATAGTGCATGGAGGGAAGAAGGAGTAGTGTTTGATTCATGCGAAGGCCCTTTTCTTTTGCATGGTCAGATTTTGTTGTTAGCATCGACGGTGGAGAATATCAAGGAGCTCATGCTCCTTTTGGTTCATGTGGGTAGCTAGCCCATGCGGTGATTGCCCTTGTGTTAGGGTGCAATGGCCAATGAGGTCATAGGTTTGAGCAGCGATGATAACGCTTTGAGGAGGATTAATTTTTGTTAAGGTATGTATTATATCTTTGGTTTGGGAGTCATAAGGGTTGATTAAATATTTTTGATGTGCCTAGCTAGGGAGTCATAAGGGTTTTGTCATTATTTTTTATGTGCTTGGCTAGGGAGTTATAAGGGTTAGATAATATTTTTGTGTGAAATGGTTAGGGAGCTATAAGGATTAGTAGGGTATTTTGAATATTATTTTTCAAGGGTTGAAAAGTGAAAATTCAAATTGTTGAGAGAATTTTGTTGAGATTTTAATGCATTGTATTTGAGAAAAAGAAGAGTCCTAGAACATTATTTTTAGAATTCATTGAGCACCTTATTGAGGGAAAATTCATGTGGATATTTTAGAGATAGAATATTGCTATCTAACCTTGAAGTGGCACAAAAGGAATTGGTTGTTGGTAAGACAGGTTTTGAAGACATATCTCCATCAAAGCAAAAAGGTATGAGCACATCAATCTTTGTTTAAAGTGTTTTGTTGAAGTGAATATTTTTGAACATAAGGTGGAGAGAAAAGGATTGTTTGATAAGCATTGTTGGAAATACTTGAGTTAGGTTCTGAAATCCATATTGTGCATCCTTGTTGAAAGAAAGTGGAAACACCTGTGTTAGGGTTTGTGAGAAAGTTGTGCTTCATTGGTTGAATGATTTTGTGAAACATCTTATACATTGGTTTGGTTTGATTTGAAAGAGATTTTGCAAGTGATAGAGATTGATTGGTTGAGTACATAATTTGTGAGTGTGAAACATATTGAGGTTTTGATAGAGCATATCATTCTCTATATGTTCCAGAGGTTAAACGAATTCTGAGTAGAATATATCTGTTTGAAGAAAGCATTTCTGAAAAAGATATAAGTTGTGTTTGTATGCAAAGTTAGAAATATTTGGTACAGTTTTTGTGAGCAGTATTGAGGGTAGATTTGAGCAAGTCTTTTGAGAAGGCTTGAAGGTAGATTTGAGCAAGTCTTTTGAGAAGGCTTGAAGGCAGATTTGAGCAAGTATTTTGAGAAGGATTGAAGGTATATTTGAGGAAGTCTTGTGAAGACTTGAGATAGATTTGAGAGCAGGTTTAGTTGCTGATTTGATCAAGCTTTGTGTTAAGGATTGGGGATATATTTGAGATAGAGTTTGATGCATATTCATGAACATATTTGGATCAAATTAGTGCTAGACTTGAGATAGATTTTGGTGTATATTTGAGATAGAGTTAGAGCAGATTTGTGCTAGAATTGGGATAGAGTTTGGTGCAGATTGAGATAGAGTTGAGAGCAAGCTTTGGAGGTGATAGAGTAAAGAGGACAGTAGTCTCCAGTGGATAGAGATCCATTAGCCAGTGCAGTGGGGATAGAGGTCTCCTATGGAGAGAGATCCACAAGCCAGAGTAATGGGGGCAGAAGTCTTCTAGAAGATCACCAACCAGAGTAGAGGGGAAAGAGTTCTCCTATGGAGAGAGATCCACAAAACCAAAATAGAGTGGAGTGGTGTCCATAGAACCAGAGCAAGGGGAAAGAGTTCTCCTATGGAGTGTGATCCATGAACCAGCTGGGAAGATAGAGTTCTTCTATGGAGAGAGATCCACGAACCAGTTGAGGAGATAGAGTTCTCCTGGATCAAGTTCCACAAACCAGAGAAAAGGGGAAAGAGTTCTCCTATGGAGAGAGATCCACAAATCAGAGCATAGGGGATTGGTGTCTCCTTTGGATAGAGGTCCATAAACATTGTAATAGGGAATTGATTCCCAAGATATTTATTGAGAAAATTTAGTGGAAATATTTTCTCCGTGGAGTAGCCCACATTGGGTGAACCACGTAAAATTTGTGTCTCTCTTGTGTGTGATGATTTGTGCATTGCTTTGATTATTGCTATTGATATTGCCATTGATAATATTGGATAATATTGTTTGGGAAAGAAAAGTAAAAGTTGATCTTATACTGTTCACCCCCCTCTCAGTATAAGCTTGTGTTCTTCACAAATATTTGAGAGGCCAAATGACATTCACTGGTAGGTAAAAGTGCCCCGCTTGGTGGTGAAAGTGATCTTGTACTAATTTTAATCCTTTACCCATATTTTATTATACCTAGAGTAGCCATCCATTAGAGAAAATATTTATTCTCCCACTGCTATATGAAGAATTTGGTCAATTTGGGGTAGCAGGTAGTGGTCCATCAGTGATGCTTGGTTAAGGTTTTAGAATTCAACACATAGGAGGATGTCCCCATTATTTTTTTAGACTAGGACTAGGTTTACCACCCAAGAAGAGTACTTTATGGAATAGATAATATTTGCCTCCAACATATTTAGGAGTTTGACCTTCATCATTATTTCTATTTTTGAGTTGATCTGTCTCTACTTCTACTTGAAAGGTTTGACCACTTCCTGCAGTTCAATAGTGTGTTGTAATACACTCTTATCATACCCTTTTAGGTCATAGTAGCTCCAAGTGACTATATCTAGGTATTTTTTACAAAGGGTTTTGATTTACTCAATTTCCAACAACGTGCAATCAGTTCCCACCTTGATATATTTCTCAGATTCTAGCTCTAGCTCCTCGTATTTTCTTGCATCCACCTTAATTTTTTGAGTGATGAACATATCATCCTGATCAAACAAACTTTCAAGGATGATTAAACACTTCAGGATGTGGTTTTTATTTAGCTGAATCAACCCCTCATATTATTCTTTGTTAAGGGTTCTATATTCAATATTGTCTGCTTTGTCAATCAAAAAATTAATGATCTGCTCATCACTATCAAATACCTACCAATGAATATTTTTTTTAGCACCAAAGGCCTATAGATTACCATAACTGCCATCGGTTTTTGCGTTATGTTCTCGGTAGGAGAGCATCTGGCTCCAATAGATGCTAAGACATCGGTATGCTTATTTTACTCTCACAAAATAGACTAAATTTTAGATTTGAGGACTCAAGTAGGTCCCATACCTTATTACGGTATGCTTTCATATAATTTTGCTTTGCAACACACTTACTAGTTACTTGGTTACAGATCAACTCTAAGTATTTAAAGATCTACAATTGTTTTATTCCAAGTTTTTTTGCCTTTTGTAACTACAAACATAGGGTTTTATACTCAATAGCATTATTTGTACAGCTCCATGCGAGTCTATACGAGTACATTTTCTGGTTTCTCAAAGAAGAGACAAGGAAAAATCCCTCTCTAATGCCATTCTTGCATCGAGCACCGTCTAAGAAGAGTTTCCATATTTGATCAACCATGGGTTCTTGATCACTTGGTACCTTAGCCTTTTTTAGCTTGGTAATTGAGTAACACCCTATGTCAAATTCGATCATGGTATTAAAGTCACAAATAGAAAACTCATATTCTAAGAAAATCTCATCAAGAGCCTCTTCCATCAGCTCCACTTTATCTTCTTCCTCTACTTCCTCTATCATATTGATCGAGTCTAATTTTTTTTTACATCCTGGATCCTTTCAATGTGTAAGGTAGAGGGCTTTTCATTAAAAATTTTAATCCTCCTTCCTCTGAAGGGGATTTCTAGGTGTGAATAGTCCAGATACAAATAGCCTACAAGATTTGCAGTGAATTCCCTTGATAGGCACATGCTAAAATAGGGCTCTAAATGTACTACCATAACTTCTCGAATTATAGTGATCTGTGGTATCTTGTGCAACCCGATCAAGATATCCTTGATGACCCCCACTATTTTGACTAGAGTCTCATCCAGTTGAAGCACTCCAGGACAACTCCTAGTGTACTCCATATTCATAATATCATAGACAACCTTGGGAATCACAATAGTAGCAGCACCATAATAGACCATGCAGTAATGCACGACCCACCCCTCCATCTTGAGGGACAGATAAAATGATAGTGACCTATTATTTTCAGTGATAGAGGTTGTCAATGTTAGTGTCAAGATGGTCTAAGTTTGATTTCCCTTGTATTTCGTAGAATTTAGTGATTCCTACAGTAGGTCCACTTTATTGGGTATTTAGAGCACGTCGAAGAGTATTACCTTAGCTGGAGTTTTATTTAACTCTTCAATGATGTTTTACACCCCTATACTAGAGTCATCCCATTCCTTAGAAGTATTATACTAGGTTAGGTATTGTTGCATCACTTCTACTCTCTAGCGTGAGGTCAACAAGGGGTATCTAAGCTTTTCTCTTGCCTGGTATCTCACATAAATTTGGGGTTGAGAGGGTGAAACCTGCAAATGAGGAATCCTTCCTTTTTCTCTTGGAGGTAAGAAATATTTTAATAGGGTAGAATCCCCAAGTTTTGATAGTGGGGTCGACTCCTTTTCTAGTGGTAGTTCTTTTCTCTTGATGGCTTGGAACTGGAAGGCACCTTCAATGGTTCCATTTGAATTGGATCAACTTTGATGGGCTTCTTACCCATACTCATGAGGATGGAGACATGATCGATAAGGGAAATCATAAAATTATGATCAGTTTCCCTTATCATATTTACCTACCCACCAGGATTGCTATCTGCAAGGTTATATACATAGTTTATATGAGCCATGCAAGTCTCTTTATCATGAGATTCATTGCAGGTGGAGCACCAATAAGCTATGTCATATGAACCAACTTCTTCATTTTCTAGCATCATCACATTTATTTTAGGAGCCCTACTAGTATAAGTAGTCTACTCTCTAGTAATCGAAGGAGGATGAGCAACTATCCTTGGCTGGAAGCTTTGCTAATTTTACCTCTTCATTAAGATGGCTATCTCATTTGCCATCGTCTTCATTGATGCTCGCAAGTCCTGCAATTCTCTAGCCTATTTTGCATTTATAAATACCTAAGGTATAGGTAATGGCAATGGCACCAATGGTGTGGGTAATGCAGGATATGGGATATGAGTTGGGATCTAAGGAATAATGGGTGCTTGAAACTATAGAATAGATACCACTTTATTTTAAGGGTTGGGATTCCATGATTGATTGGGTTACATCAAGGGTGTAGGTATAGATTAAGAATATGCACTAGGATACATATTCTGAGTAATGTTTAGATAAATTAACATAGTCAGCTTCAGAGGTAACTTTGGTTAGCCTTAGTCTTCTGCGCCTGCTCATACATGGCAAGGAACATATTGACATTAGAATATTGAATGTTTATGCTTATATCAAAATGGAAAGCTTTCAAGTATTATAACACCACTTGCTTCAAAGTGGACTAAAGGTAAATAGTGACTCTCTTCAAATTTTGAGAAAACCTGATGTTAAAATATGCTACCTCCTCCTAGGGATGCCTCTATATGGTGCTAAACCAATGTAACTAGGAGAAAGGGTCAACCTGTTCTTTGAAACCCCTTATCAATTATTCTATCAGTTGGTACCATATAGTGATGGTTTTGGATGGTAGTGACTAGTACCATTAGAGGATTTTACCTTAGAGTGAGAGCACTAATAGCCTCACCATGATATCTTCTTTAGTGATGTGGTGAATGGTTTCCAGTGCAACGACATATTGGATGTGCTCATAAGCCATATTTCCTATACCATTGTACAAGGATAGTGCCTTCAAAAATATGGGTGGCACTTGGTTATGAGCCTACAAAACTAGAAGTCTTGAATGATTCCATGTGGGAAACTTCCTGGGTGGAGGCTACTCCATATGGACTAGAGTATTTTTCTGGATCAAAATATTTGGAACATTCGATTGAGGGGACAAGCTAGTCATAGTTCTGGAAGAACTTGTAGTCTATGAAACTCTAACAACTACTTATTAGGGTTATTGACCTAATTTTATAGAGGAGGGGACCACTCTAGGATGTTCTCCCAAAACTTTGATGTTGATATCGAAGAACTCAATTGCTTCCTCCAAATTTTTAGCCTTTTAGCCTTCTATCCTATGTACATGAAGGTGTGGGCTTTTAAAATAGATTCAATATTTGAAGGCTTCTAAGTTCATATGAGTCACTATATGTTCAGATTTGATAGTAATAATATGAACATCAACTCTTAATATTGCTTTTGTTGTCAAAAATTTGTGTCTCATCAAGCGTGCCAGAAATTATTGGTCAATAATCCACCTTAGGTATGGAATGTTTTATCCATACACCCTAGACTTGGATAAAATTTAATGGCCCAAAGGAATATATGCCTCTCATGCTAATCTCCTGAGATGGGTTGGTTCCCTTACTATTTTAACTTGGGGTTTGAGATTAAGGAATAGAAAAGAGATTATAAATAACTGAAAGGGATGGGAAATATGGACTCAAGCCAAGTAGAATAGGGGTGATGGACAAGCAATATGATAACTTAATTGCATGTTGAATCAATAGAATTCAACACAAAAAACTAATAGAAATTAAAACCAGGCATATAACATGTACAATCTCAAAAATTATTCCAACTTTCACCCTCTATCGGGAGTCAAATATAGACATAGAATTATAACCCATAAATAAATCAAATAATTTAATAGAAATACAATATAGAAGATATACACATAAATAGAAGTCCTGAATTAGAGAAAAATAGTCTTTGTATTGATAGCAGAATTCAAGTTACAACAAGTCTCTAGAAAAATGTCCATCATATTACATTAGAATTGTCAAATTTTATAGAGAATTTTATTGCTTGAAACATAAATGCACACCCACAAAACATCATGGTGGTAGGAAATATAGGATTTGAGAAATAAGCACTCATCAAACAACAATGAGGCATGACCTGAAACTGTTGACTCACTAAAATGTATTTGGACCTCTTCAATGTGCTGACAGGTTGTAGTTGGTGGTGCCATCTTCTCACTTGTTGGAACCACCTTAATGAAATATAGGATTCTAAAATCCAATAACATCAAGTCTAGAAGCTTCTCAGGTCGACTGCATTTGAATGGATAAGGATGCACCTTAATTCACTGATGAGAAGAATTTATGAGAAGTTTTGGCTGAAGTAGGGAGAGTTAGATAGAAATATATGTGCTAGATGCAAGCTACACCTATGTTTTGCTATTTCTTGGATTGAAATTGGCTTGCACACCAAAATTGTAGTTAAATAGCTTAGCTATCAAAGGAGCAGTGCTGACACTAAAAAGTCAAATGTGATTGCATCCTTGGCAGGTTTGAATTTGATTCATGCTTGAAAACTGTAGCAAAATTCCTTGTTGTATTGGAAGAGGTACCAGAGTTGAAAGGTCAAATATACTTACACTTTGGAAGACTCTAAAAATACCTTGCACAAGAAAACTAAAGCAAAAATGCCTTGGAACCTTGGGAGGTGTTATGATGTTGAAAATTCAAATGTTATTGTGCCCTTGGTAGGTCTGAATTTTATTTGTGCTCAAAACTTAGATTGAAACAACTTGATCCACACTTAGCATTTTTTCATGTTTGATGGGCTACACATTGTAAAAGTCAAAGTTTGTTTCTCTCCCTTTTTTTCTTGAAATTACTTTGTACTTGGAAGACTAGGTGAGACGCCTTGCTGCATTTGAAGGGGTGTGAGAGTTGAAAGGTCAAAGGTACTAGCACTCCCACTTAGCTCAAAACTACCTTGCCCCTAAAAAAAAAAGTGAAAGGTCTAAGTGCACTGGGAGTAGTGCTAGAGTGGAAAATTCAAAGGCCCAAGAGCTCCCACTTACTCCAAAAATGCTTTGCGCTCCAAAAGTGCAATGAAATGACTTAGAGTCACACAATATTTTTACTTGAAAATATTGTTGGTTTGTGCCATTGAAAATTCAAAGGACTTTGCTCTCCTCCTTGGGCCCAAAAATGCCTTGCACTTAGCCATAGGTATCAAACATAACTAGGCCCCACACTTGCGTTTAATCATATTTTTACTAAATGTTGGAACAATGTGAAAGCACTTTCACCTAGTTTTAGCCCCTAAAAGGTTTTGCACTTGCTAGGTAGGGCGAAAAGGCATTGTGCTCTCCTGATAGGGTGAAAACACCTTGGCCCACTTAGCACTTTATTTCTAAAATTATAGCTGCACCTAATCAAGGTTCGAAATTACCTTGCACTCTTATTTAGGGGTGAAATATCTTGGGTGCACTTATGCTTCCTTATCCAAAGATGGATTGCATTGCTCTCTACCCTAGAATGGGCCTACACTCTGCATTTGCCCCAAAACTAACTTACACCTGGATACCTGGCATAAAACTACCATCGCCTTCGTCGATAAAAAGACCTTATCTGATGAATGAATAGAAGAAAAACTACAGCCACCAAAACATAAGAAACAAGGAATACATTTTAAAAAAATAATAGAGCTCCAAGGAAGAAGAGATTATTGAAGATCCAAATTTTAGAAGGGAGAACAATGTGGTAGGAATGTCAACAAGTCACCAGGTGAATATTCTTGTGCTTCAACAAGCAAGCTGATTAAAATATTCACCAAAATATAGCTCAATCAAATTCTTGAGGTGAAACGAATTAGATTGGTCCCATGGAGCATACCATTAAATTATTATTGACTCTAGATGTTGTTGTTATTTGTTACAAAGGCCATATACACTCAACACTTGTGCCTTGTGTAGAGTGACACAAATAGAAACCCTAAGAGCATGCGACATAGCTCAAAGGACAACATTCAAGATTTTTTATAAATTCATATCCTTATAAGATACCACCTTCAATGTCACCCACCTAAAATATCTTCATCTACCAAAGGAAAAGGGAAGAGAAATGATAGAAAATAAAAAAAATAAAATAATATTTGCTATTGAAAGCGATGTGCCAAGATCAAGATATTAGTTTGCATATTAGTGAGATGAATAACAGATTCATCATTTTCTAAAAGGTAATAATGAAAATGGTTCTTATCTAGCATAACATTCACACAAGTTGATATACATTAAAAATACGATAGAATGAGATTATTTATAACTTCTCATATATATTTGACACAATGATTCATATACATTTGTCAAAGATAATGAGGCTTGGATGCTACAAAAAAATGACACAAGGTTTGAGTCCAAACTGATATACAAAAGAATATGAAAATAAATGATAATGAGTCCAGGTATTAGCTATGAATAAATCACTTCCAATGTCGTACAATGCCTAATAATTCACTATTTATAGATAAAATTGAAGTCTTTCCCTCTAAAATTATGCAAGAATTAAAGACTTTGTTTTTACATAGCTTTAGAGCTCTACCTAAATTGTATTTTTTGATATTATCTAGGTCTCTAGATATAGAATTATCAATGTTAAAGACTTCTAGGTCTCTAAATGTGTAACTACTATCATCATTGCCAACTACCCTTCATGGGGATCCCTAGAAACTAGGCATAAATGCCTTCTTTCAATCAATGCTTTAGACTCAAGGCTACTCCCTATTATAGTTCCCATGTCACTACCTTAAATATGCCAACCATTTCCTCTTTATGGTAGCATCCAAGTTATGCTAGTAGATGGCCTAGAGCCCCTCAATGGCTATACTTTACTTATCTATCTAGTAGGGTGTGCATATGTAATTAAGTGCTTGGATGCTACTTGTAAACTCTAATTAGCTTCCACTATCACTTTTCCCTACCTAGATATTTTCTAAGTTAGACTACATTTTTATTGGACTATTAATTGGCTACTTCTTTCATAGAGCATTGGAGTATTTTCCATGTGTCTTAAGCTACAATATAAACAAATTTTCTTCTTTGATTTCTTCTCCATCATTCCTCCGTAGCAACATGGGTCATTGATTTCTGATCACATGGTCCACAAAACATTTATTCATCATATTCTATCAAAAATATTCTAAAACTCTATGATCCATTGATCTTTCATTAGATGGTCCACAAAACATTTCTTTACCAATATTTCATCGAAGCCTCTTTGAAGCATAACCCCTTAGAACTTTTCTCTGTCATTTTTCCTCAAAAATATCTTGAAAATTTGTGTCATTAATACTAAATCTAACTATCCATAAAACTTTTGTTTCACCGTCTTCCATTATTATTTCTTGAAATGTTTTGGATCATTGAGATGTGATAAAATGATTCACAAAATTTCTCCTTTCCATTCTTGTTTAATTTTTTCTAAAAAAACATAGGTCATCGATCATTACCATGGTATGGTCTATGGAACTTTTGGAGCATATTCTAGATTTTTAATTTCATAAAACAATGCTCATTTTTTATTGATATGATCCAATGGCAAGTGATACCCTTAAATTTTTTCAAAATTGATAGGAACCTGGTTCCTAGAAGCCTGGATCAATGAAAAACAAATGGAATTTGCAAAAATAATAAAAAATATATTGAATCACTTTTGTATTTGAATTATTGTTTCACTCTAGGTAAACATACCAATGGATTTATAAATATCTTCTTATAATCCAAAGGATGACTATTGACACCCTCGTGAATGAATATAAATATCTATCCTAGAGTTGGAGGTAAAAAGACACAATGGCCCATAATCATAATAAGTGATTTAATATGGATTAATTGTTAGGATTAGGATCCTAACATGCCACCATCCTTAAAAAGAGATTTATCTTTAAATTTCAAAGTGAGAAGCTTCATCTCTTGTTTTCCAAGTAGTATTTTCTTATGTTCTTGCACCATTTTAATGTAATTGTTTCGTAAGTAGGGATATTGTGAAGGTTGAAGTGTTGGGTGAAGATAGGTAGGAATAATAGAGGGATGAGAACAATGATAGAGGGGTAACCCTTTTTGTTCTTTCTTGGTGGCTTGGAGAGAAAATAAGTGGGCAACCATTTCCTTACCTCATCTGTAAATAATTTTCTCCATTCGATGAGAGCTTACTAGTGGATAAGGGACTAATTTTAATCCTTTAAGAGTATATGTTTGATTATTTATTTTAAATTTTTTCCATAATTTCTTAAAGTACCATTAGATTGTCTTGAGTGTTTGTAACCATTGCATTCCTAAGATAATATCACATCCTCCTAAAGGAATTGCATACATGTCATGTTTCATGATGTAATCGCCTAAGTTGACCTTAATATTTTGGCATTTCCCTATACAGGTGATCCATCCCCCATTACCAATCATGATTTCAAAATTATTACAAGGATGTATAAAGCAATTAGCTTGTTTTACCACACATGGATCGATAAAATTATGGGTACTTCCAAATTCAATAAGCACAATAAGGTTTTGTCGTTTAAAGGATCCTAGGACTTTCATAGTTTAGGGAGAAGAATTACTGGTGAGGGTATTGAAAGAAATTTCTAGTGGATCTTGAGTTCTATCATTGGGTGTATATGTCACTACTTCCATATCGATCTCATCTTCATCATTGTTTGATCGATAAGGAATAGCTACATCCAAAATATATAATTGGGGTGTAATACATTTATGATTGGATATAAATTTCTCATCACACTAAAAACAAAGGCCTTTTTCTCTTCGTTATTTCATTTTCTCAGGACTGATACGTTTAATTGGTAGGATCCAGTTAAGTTTTGTGGTGTTGTAAGTATTTTGTGATTCTACCTTAGATGGATTTCCCAATCGATGTTGGTTATTGAATTTTTCTTCCACCATTTGAGCTAGTGCAATAGTCGGCATCATATCAGTGGGATTGATAATTTGTACTTATAATCGAATGTCTTCATTTAAGCCACTTATAAAACAACTTTGGAAGAATGAGGTATTTACACTTGATGTAATATTTGCCAATTTTTCAAAATTTTCTTGCTATTCTTACACTATAGTGGTTTGGAAAAGTTTGGTAAGGGAACCCATGAAATCTTCAAATTTAGTAAGGCCAAATTGTACCATTAGTGTTTTTGTAAATTCTATCCATGTAGGAGTGCCATCCATATTTTCGTACCATGGGTACTATTGGGTGGTGGTACTTTCAATGTGGAAGGATGCAATGCAAACCTTATGTGCCTCAAGGACCTGGTAGAGGGAGAAGTATTGGTTAGCCTGATAGATTCAATTAGTGGGGTTGCCTCCAAATTTTAGAAAATCTAATTTAGTAATTCTAGGTAGGATGGACATTTGTGGGCACCCAAGTAGTTCTTGGTATGTTGGTCCCCCAGTAGATTTTCCAGCTTGGATTAGTGCCATATTTTATTGTACCATATTTATGGAGTGGTTATAGGCATCAATTTTTAAATCCATTTCTTGTATTTTATTTTCATATTCCACCTTTGGTATAGTATTGTTTGTAATTTTTTCCTTCCATTGGCGGAACTCCTCCTTTGTTATAGTCTTATTTGTAAGCTCTTCCTTCCACTCATGAACCTCCTACATGAAATGTTTGAGAGGGTCTTATGATTGTGATCTCATGCCATCGCCCATTGTAGTCTAATTTATAAGATGTAAGTTCACTTAGGTGTACAAAATGAGGTTTTCTTGAAAATTTTACAAAAAAAATTGCAAATATTATGCAATTTTAGCAAACATTTTATGTAATTTGACAATTTTTTTTTGCCAAAAAATTGGTTTGTCAACTATTGGACCTTAACGGTCACTATTTGAATTTGAATTTTGAATTTTTGATGGGAAGAAATGGTTAGAAGGTGAATTTTTATGGGTGAAGGCCAAGCTAGGGTGAAGTCTATGTCAACAAGTGACGAGCAGTCTAGGTTGGATTCGACATCAGTGAGAAGTAAGCAGTTAGTATCGATAAGGTAGGTGGTGATTAGAAGTGGTAAGGTGGCATGGACATTATGAAGGTGCAAGTTACAAGGAGATCATGCAAGCAAATTGTAGTGGTCAGTATTTGCATGAAAGGTCCAAAAGGTAGCGTGATCAAAGTCATGTAAATCTATGCATGAGAAAATATTTTTAAACACCTCTTCATTAATTCTTTAACGAATGTGGGATTTATTTTCAATGCCTTTTTAAACCTTTGTCCCCTCTCTATCTCCGACATCAGATAATTTCTTTTTCTGATCAAAATAAATTAAAGGACGTTAGTTTAAATTAAATAATTTTAAATCTTGTCACCATTTATTTTATTTCTCACCTAAAAACATCATAGAGCTAAGATTTGATTGATGTTTTGTGAAGTTTTTCAAAATTTTGAATCTAGGTTGCCTACAAAGGATTTAACAGTGATATATGGGTATATTTTTTAAAACATTTATTGATCTCTTCACCTAAAATAAGTAAAAAATATTTGTTTTTCTTCATTTGGCTATTGGAATTTTTCAAATGCACTAGAGACCATTACTTTCTGTTATAGCTATGAAATGGTGGCTAATCTACTTATGTACTGTTGGGCAACAATATACTATGATAGATTAAGTATAGATAAGACTAATTGGTGATGTCGGGTAGATATGGAATGGAGTATGAGTAGGATTGAAATTTGGGAAAAAAAATGAATTTTAACAGTGCAAGATTACAAAGGCTTTGACACCATATGGTAGGAATCTGATTCCTAGCAACATGGATCAATGAAAAAAAAATGGAATGGAATTGCAAAAGAAATAAAAAATGTATTGAATAACTTTTGTATTTGAATCATTGTTTCACTAGAGATAAACCTACCAATGGATTTATAAATATATTCTTATAATTTTATGGATGCCTAATGACACCCTCATGAATGAATATAAATATCTATCCTAAAGTTGTGAGGTGAAAATACACAATGATCCATAGTCAAAATAAGTGATTTTATACGAATTAATGTTTAGGATTAGGATCCTAACAAACACTTTTCCTCCACTTTCTACTATCTTTCCTCCATTGGAGCCGCCTTACAAAATTTAACTAAAGTAAATTATGTCTAAGAGTAATTAAAATCACTAGAGTACTCATCATGAAAAGTTTCAAGAGTGGAACAAGAGGTGCTAGCCTCTTGGTTTCACGATTTGAATATACATGGAAGGATTATCTATGATAATGGAGTTAATATAAAAGATTTATTTCTATCTATGGTAAAATAGAAATATCCAAAATTTGGGTTTATCAGAATTAATTTTGATGATGCTTCAAAAGGAAATAAGAAAAGCTAGTGGAGGTGGTATTTTCAAAATAATGAAGATAAAATTCTCCTAACTCAAAATCACATGATACTTTAATTAACAAGTATTTGAAGGGTAGGGAACTTCTTACAAGAATCAAAATCACGATTAAAAAATGATATAAATATAGTTTAATTTAGAGGGACTTCATGTTATCATTCATGCTATAAAAAAAAAAGGATATAGGGATTGAATAAAAATTTATATTATTATTATTGATGCTCATCACTTATTGTTGGATGTAAACTCTTGGAAATATAAGCATATCTATAGAGAATGAAATTATGTGGTAGATAATTTAGTGAATCATGGTATTTATCTTCTTCTTGGTTAATTTCAAATTTTAGAAGGCAATTAACCAAGTGAAATTTTATCTCTTATTGAAAATTATTGTAAGGATATGATTGAGGAAACATAGCATTTTGAGGAAGATTAATAATATATTTTATAGGAAAGGAAATGAACAATATATTTGATAAAGGAAAAGGTAGATATTTTTTAGTTGGCATCACAAAAAATGTAATGCTTTAGTATTTCGATGGGAGTGACCTCCAATAAAACCCACATCTAGTTTTTTTTAAATGAGGTGCAGGCAAAGGATTGACACCAAAATCAAGTGCAATGTTTATATCATTAAGTCATATATACCCCTTTGAAGTTACAATTATAGCAAAATCACTCATGAAATTCATATTCAAAATAGGGTGCATTTTCTTCTTGAACTTACTTTGAAGTAATTTATCCCGAGATTAAGTTGAAACCTAGAGGATTAAATCATGCCATTTGTTATCATCAATCTTATGAATAGATTAGTTAATTTATACAATTTTTATCTCTAAAGGTTTTAATAAGTGAAAAAGGGTTACACACCTTTTCCACACAATCAAGGGTACTTCATCATGGCCTTCTTATCCCAAGAGAATGGAAGCAAGTTTTTTGAGGCATAATTTAGATTTATAGCAATTTAGCTCATTATTAGCCCAACTATGTGTTTTGGAACAACATTTTGGAACAAAATTTTGAAATAAAATGGCTTTTAGGGAAATCGAAAACTTTTCATGTTGTTTAAGATGGAAAATATGCTCACCCTATTCTTGGGAAGGCTTTGCAAGGAAAAATAAACTTGAATATTATTTTTTAGATTTGGAAAAAAATATATATGAGCCTACTATGGAAGGTTCATATATATTATTTATGATCCTACAATCTTCAAATCCTTTTTCTTAACTATTTGATAATTCGCATAGTTGCAAGAATGAGAAATATGACAATATAAAACATCAAAATAATAATAATAATAATAATTATTATTATTATATACAAATTATTTTTAATATTCATTAAATAATTATAAATAATAATAAAAATATTAATAAAATCCAATAAAAATATAAATTAACCTTAATTGTTTTTATTGAAATATTTCTAAACTCATTTACAAGTAATTTTGTACAACTTGAGTGGGTTTAATGGTACAAAACTTTGAATTGGAGGTTCAAAATTTAAACCCAATGTAGATAGAATTGTATATCCTAGTTTGGTTGGATAAAAATATATTGAGTAAATAAAATACTTTATCCCTAAGGGCTAGGTGGATTTTTAAGATGTTGGGCACTTACCAAGAGGAGACCTAAGTTCAAACCTCGGGGGTATGCCCAATTCAAAAAAGGTAGTAGTCTAACCTGAGTCCTTTCAGTGTGTGCCAGCTAGATGATGGTGGTACCAACCCTGAGATACTGGGGGGTCTCCCTCCCTCACTTTGGGTCATGTTTATTGAGGTGATGTAAGGGTTATAGTCGTAGCCCCATGATTTAAAGGTAATGACTTGACCTTGTGACCAGTTGTTCAAGAAGGAAAGGTAGTTGCTAATTACTCTATGTATCCAAAAAAAATAACATTCGTTATAAATGTTGTCTTATATAACCTATGATTTCTTAAACATTAAAAATTCCATTACCTTTAAAATATAAAATAAAATATTTTATTTTCAAAATTAAAAATCATGTTAATTATTATTAAAAAATTATATAACATAGCTTTTTTTAACATGGTGGAATCGGTAGCCACCATGATGATCCAGGTGCATTTTCCATATCGTAAGTTGCTACATAGTACTCTGCGTAATCCATCCCTATAACCACCATACAACATTCATTTTAAACATTTTATGTCACTAAAAGCACTATATAATATAGTTGTTCTATATGTTTTGGTTGGATAAATATATATTGAGTAAATAACATCTTTTAAAATCCCCTCTATGATTTCTTAGATGTTAAATACTACTATATGTTTTTAAATTTTAAAACAAAATATTTCATTTTCAAAATTAAAAGCCACATCAATTATTATTTAAAAAATATAATATAGTTGATCTATGTTTGGGTAAGATGCTTCCAATTTGTTGAAGTGTTAAAACAAACATAGTTAATAACCTCATTAAATTTTTGGGCTAGTGAAATTTAAACTAGTGAACATCTTTCACCATATTTTACTTTCTTTCATCATAAACTTCTACCATATTCATGTGACATATAGTTATTAATATTGATGCTTTCATATTATATTAATATTTTTGCTTTTATATTGACTAAATTATTGTACTAAGGATGTACTTGGTTCAATTTTAAGAGCCTCATTTAATAGTTTATTTTCTTCCCTATTCAGTTCTCTATAACTATGTCAAAAATTAAAAGCTTCACATCAATCCAAAACATTTTTTATTTGAGAGTATATGGGTTTTAGGATCATTTTTTCCATCCTAAAAACACCAAATATACAATTTACTATCACTTATAAATCTTAGTAAATTTAGATCTTTTGAATTTATTTTGAGTCTGCCAACTAAACCAATAATTTGAGTTCCATAGTTTCAATATAATTGTTGGAACCTTATTCCAATATATCCTTGAATTTAAAATAATGAGTCAAAAATGTATAGTAATCCTTGCACTCCATAAACTCTAGGGACCCCTGATCTAGCCCCATGCACCTAATTTATCAATCTTTGAAGGGATGATTTTTCTAATTACCTTTTTTATTGCCAAAACCTTATAGTTATTAAAATTTTCAATTATTTGGGAGGACACCTATCAAGTAGGATTATTTTTATCCTAAAATATTATTGCATTCCTAGATAACCATACTCCCCATGACATAAGCAACAAAACTATATAACCCATTTTCAAACCAAGATTCTAAGCACTCTCCTAAGGAATCTTCTTTTCATCCTATAAGAAACTTTAATTGTGCTCTAACCTCCCTCCAAACCTACCTCGTAAAGGAGTAACCTACTAGTAAATTATCAACTATTTCATTGTATGACTTACATAAATGGCATCTTCCTAGACCATTTCAATTCATCTTTTGTAATACCTCCCATTTCAGGACCTTCTTTTTCATGGCAAGTCACAAGAACAATCTTATCTTCAATAGGGATTTCTACTTCTAGAGTGACTTCCACCACCATGTTGGATCATCATTTCTAACTTCCAA
The DNA here is from genome assembly GCA_028583015.1 of Wollemia nobilis. Taxonomy (NCBI): domain Eukaryota; kingdom Viridiplantae; phylum Streptophyta; class Pinopsida; order Araucariales; family Araucariaceae; genus Wollemia; species Wollemia nobilis. Next base: position 1,606,643 of record JAQPPZ010000599.1, read on the forward strand.
TAGAATATTATATCTCAAATTTGGAGTGTACTCCCCCATAGCTCCATTCTTTGTCCAAACCAATTGATTAGTTTCCTCTCGCAAATTGATATATCCAACTTTAATTCTTCCCACATATTCTTGCCACTAGTGTGACTCATGGTCCTGAACACTGCTAGTTCCTTCCATCCCTGTATCTAATTTGTAGATGATTTTGGACCAACTGCTTGGGCCAAATTTTGAATCCCCTTAACTCTTAGGTTTTGAATTACATTATTTGGAATTTTTTGCTTACAATCACAACAAATCCAAGGGTCTGAACCTAGTCTTATCCTTGAACCATCCCTTATTTTCTAGGTAAGCCAATCACTTACAATATAAAAGGCTTGAATCATTGCCTTCAAAGTGATTGAAATATTATGGGTTCATTTCACTAGGGTCCTTATCCACTCCTCAACTATGAGTGGCTCTAAATATTTTTATTTTATGATCTTATTTCGTAATTCTTCCTTTGATATTATCTTTCAAACACACTTGGTTGTCAAAGCCTTGCTAAATAGGAAGATGTTCTTAAGTCTCCATCCTCCATTTGCCTTGGGCTTGGCTAAGGTTTGCCATTTAAATAAAATAATGCCTTCTATTTCCCTTTTCTCTAACCATAAAAACTTGTAGCTGAATTATGTAATTTTATCCAAAACTTCATTTAGTATATGAGCTAAAGATTTTCAATACCAATATCACCTCTAGCATAGACTTGACCAAAGCCAATATTCCTCCCCAAAGAGAGCCATTTTTTGCACTATATATTAATTCTTCCCTCCACCTTCTTTATCAACTAGTTCTAGTCTTTTTTAGTATAGTCATTAGGTTTAAAAAACAACCCTAGATATTTAAACCCTCTTGAATATAAAATTTGTTAAAGGGGAAAAGTTGACCTATTAATATGGTTTGATCCTGATACATATGGTTAAAATATATGCTTCAATTCTATAAATTAATATGCATACCTATTTCCAAATAGAAATGATCTAAATATTCTTAAAACTTCTATTTATCTCTTATTGTTCCATCTATGAAAAGGATAAAATCATCAACAAAACATAGATGGGTGACTTCCACTATTCTACCTATTCTAATTTCCTTTACTGCTCCTACCATATTGGATTCTAAAATACACCTACTTAATCCCTCAACTACCAAAATAAATAATAGTGGTGACAAGGGGCAACCTTGTCTTATCCCTCGAGAAGCTTTAAAGACTTGATATGCTGATCCATTAACGAAAATTGTAAAAGAAACAAAACAAAGACATCCCATAATCTAGTTCACCATATGCACACAAAACCTAGTATGAACAAGGATCATTCTTAAATATAACTAGTTTACTCTATCAAAAGCCTTGCAGAGATCCAACTTCATCATCATTGTTGATATTTTCTTTGATTTTATGGTATGAAAACTTTCTTGGGCAACATCAATTGCTTTATGAGTTTGTCTACCATGCAGGAACTTGAAATACCCAATAGATATATAAGCAAATAAAAACCTATCAGTTCTTTATGTAAGTGTTTATGCTATGATTTTGTACACATAGTTACACAAAAAAGGGTTTGACATTATCAAAGGAATAAGGATTATACTTTTTTTGGAATAAAATAAATGAAGGTAGATTTGAATATTGTATTTACCCTTCCTATCTACCTAGACTCCTCTACAAACATGAGTAGGTAAGACTCCCAAAGATCATAGATATCAAGAAATAAGTCCATATTCCCAAAAGTTAAGTCTCGAACTCTCATATTTTTGGAAGGATGTTAAAACAACTTTGAGCTCCTCCTTTGATACTTATTGAACCAAATCACTATTGGATTCATTTATAATGTTGAGAAAGAGAGAAATTATTCTGACTATTTTACCTATATTCACTTGACCAAGATCCTTGTATAATTGACCAAAATGCCTTACTCCCATGTCTGCTATTCATTTAAATAAGGAGACTTTACTTCCATATCAACCTTGTTGCTCCCAAATTGTATTTTGTTGTTTTCTATGATATGTCAAGCTATTAAAACATTTAGTGTTCTTATCCCGAATTACAATTGAGAGTGCTATAATGTTGAGCCTCCATTGCACTTCTATCTCTACCAAAAATATTATCTTATCATATTTCAAAATTTTACACTTAAGTCTTATTTCCTCATCCCATTCTTTTTCAAAGTCATCTACCAGATACACTGCAAGCTCCTCCTCAATCTCCCTCAATGTTTGCTCATCCATCAGTTTCTTTTTATAGGTCCACTAAACTACTATTGCCTTAACCCTTTTTAGATTTATCACAAATTGAATACTAGCAAATTCTCTTAGACTAGGATCAAATTTCACCCATTCCTATTTGACTAGAGTTACAAATATGACCTCTTTTACCAACTCAAAACTGAATTTAAAAGTACAATGTGGTTTTTTCTCCACTTTTTCAATAAGAAGCATGACGAGGGAGTGGTTAGAGTCTCCTTTGACTTCAACCCAAGACTTCAGTCGACAAGTGTCATTTACCAAACTATTAGCTAATAAGAATCTATCTAGTCTCTTAGAAATTCTAACAACCCCCATATCCTCATGTTTTTCCAAGTTGGGATAAACTTTATAGGCACCAATTCAACCATCCCATTGGATTTAAACTATTGTATGAAGTAATCATCTAATAGATCAATTCTAGTAGCAGTACCTCATAATTCACTTCTAGAAATATTTGAGTTTAAATCACCTTATAAAATTAAATTATCAACTTCTAGAAACATTTTATCCATAATCTTATCCAAATACTTGAAGAACACAAGCTTCTACTGAGAGGGGGGGTGAACAGTATAAGACCTCTTTTTGCTTTCTCTATTTAAATTCAACTTCGCAAAGCAATGAACCAATAGCAATATCAAAGCCATGCATAAAGCAACACGCAATGAGACACCAATTTTAACGTGGTTCACCCAACATGGGCTACATCGACAAAAAATTTCTCTAAAAATCTTTCTCAAAGTTCTTTAGGAATCCTTCCCAATTACAATGTTTATGAGCCTCAGCCCAAAGGAGAAACCTTTCCCTACTCAAGTATTTATGAGCCTCTGCCCAAAGTAGAATCCTTCCCCTCCTCATGAATTTATGAGCCTCCTGCCCAAAGGAGAATCCTTCCCCTCCTCACGAATTTATGAGCCTCCTACCCAAATGATAATCCTTCCCCTCCTCACGAATTTATGATCCTCCTGCCCAAAGGAGAATCCTTCCCCTTAGCTCTGGAAATGATACTTCAGAAGATCACCTGCCTCTTATTTCGCTAGCATGTGGAACTCCTTTCCATAGAAAACCTCTTGTCCTCAATGCTCAGCCTCAAGATACCTATGTCCTCACTGATCACCTCCACAAAAACTCATCAACTTGTACTAAACACAGTCAGTCAGTCCAGCACAAGTATTCCTCACTCTGTCAGATCTGTCCCAAGCTCAACTCATAAATCTTGAACAAATCAATATCTGCTACACACAAGCATTCTCAAAGACTTGTAAAAACTGTCCTCAGGTTCTTCTCAAAGAACCACTTCAACTCTGTCCTCAAGTCCTTTGCTAGGACCTATCCAAATCAGCTCACAAGTCCTCCCTAGAACTTGTCCAAATCAGCTCACAAGTCCTCACTAGAACCTGTCCAAATCATCTCACAAGTCCTCACTAGAACTTGTCCAAATCAGCTCACAAGTCCTCACTAGAACCTATCCAAATCAGCAAGCTCACCAAGAAAAACTTGCTCAGCATGAACCCAAAAATAGAATTGTTAGAGACCCAATGTGATTCATCAACCTCATAGAAGCATAAAGAGAATTGTTAGAGACTCAATATGTTCTATACTTAACTCTAAATCTCAATCTCAAATATCATAGAAACATAAAGAGAATTGTTAGAGACTCAATATGTTCTATACTTAACTCCCAATCTCAATCTCAACTCAATCTCAATCTCAAAATAATAAGATAGATGTAGTTTGCTTTTCTCAAGAACATGAAATACAACCCAACAATTGCCAACCATGCAATATCTCATATAACATTGATACTCATGTTCTTACCACAACCAATATATTTTCTCAACCAATTAGGGCTTTAACAACAATGCTTATAGACAAGGTTTAACCAACATCATTCAACTCAACATTAACCTTGAAGCATTCAACCGATCACTACATGAAAAGGAAACTAGTAGACATCCTTTTCCCTCCAAAGATATTTGAACAAAACAACCACCAACATAAATCACCAATGCAAATAATAACTTGCTCAAATCAATCTCAATGGAGTAAGCCCAAATCATGTATCAAGTAAAGCATTAACTTGATCAAAACAACCTCTATGGAAGCAACTCAACCATCAATCTCAAAATAGCCAACTAAGGGTTTCACCAACTCAAAGCAAGTAGCAAGACTTACTAACATAAACCTTAGTGCAAAAATGCTTCCTCTTCCTCAACCAGAATTATGCATTCACCCAAAAACTCATCAATGATTTTAATGCATAAACAATCTTCAATATCTATAAAATGGGATTTACACCAACAAGGATACCTAGTAGACAACCTTTTCACTCCAAACTCAATTTCAGAAAATACACCATCAACAATATACATGGAAGAAGTTGCCCATGCCTTTGTTTCAAGAAGAAGAGAATAGTTCTTCAACCTGTTACCAACACCATCCTCAACTTTGCCACCAAGTTAGGGTTAGATCATAAAAGTAACCACAAAAATATTTATTCCATAAAACACCTTATGACTCCAATTCTTAGAAGTCAACTACCAAAAATATAAAGCATACAAACAATATATCCTTTTACACCTTATTTCTCCAAATTAATTAAACCATGCTCAAGGAATAATAGCTTCTAAGCAAATATCACTCAATAATCAAGCCAAAAATATCAACCACACACTATCAACCTTATATCTCCAAAGAAGAATTTAACCTCAAAAATAATTTAAAATAAATCTGCCCAACCACTTCTTCTTTAACAAAATGCAGATTTTATTTAAAAAACCTTACCAAAAAAAATACTTCCAAAAATCGTGGCTCAACAATGCCTCCGAAAAAAAATTGGAGTGCAAAAACTCTTCTCACACTCCATGGCGGGAGATGAATGCTTGATCTCCCTTCAAGTGACTTCACAGAACAGTCGTTGCCACTAGGCCAACGACACTAGCTTGAAGGCTAGCAAGAGTCTCCTTCTCCTTAACCCTTTGGCGACGGATAAACGTGGCAAAAAAATGATAGCCGTAGCTTTTACTTCCCAACCTTTGCGCAATTCGAATTTCTTTTTCACACCTTTGCTTTTGACTATAGGTTATGGCTTATATAGCCAAACTTCCATGCTATGCACGACGTCGACAGGAGGATAATTCAAACTTTTTGAATTAATATTATTTTGGTGCCTTCGAAACAACTTTAGGGTTTATGAAACCCTTTTGATTATTTTAAAAAATAATCAAAGGTCTTTTAGACCTTAGACCTTAGGTGGAGAACCCATTAAATTATTAAAATAATTTAATCACTAAATCAAATAAATAATTAATTAAAAAAATCTTTAAAATGTTTTATTAATTAAGTTATTTAATTAATAAGTGTCTCCAGCCTTTGCATTAAGCTGAGAGTGGTTTTGAGAAAAACCCTTAATGCATCCACCTGGTTTTAATAAAAACCCTTAAACTTGCCATGGTTTTGATAAAAACCTTTTCATCTGCCACATGGAATCTCTTCGAAATCTTTTAGAAAAGATTCTTTGGAATATTCAACCTTTGAAGACAATAAATCCTCTTGACATTAATGCCAGTTCCTTTTGACATCAATGACAACTCATAGACAAGAAGCTAGGATCTCAAACCCAAAATTGCCAACAATACTGCATCTTGTCTTTATAGGGGTCATAAATGCTCACTACTATCACTATTTACTTGAGCTCCACTGAAACAAATTCAATCCCTACTTCTAAGTAAAGCAATGCAAATTTGGTTAATATAAAATGACTTACCTTCTACCTTGTGGCCACTCCTCCCGAGGCCCCTACAACATCAAGGACCAAAAAATCCCACCCTTTAATAAATTTACTAAGATATTCCAGAGCTTTCATATCTAACCCTTTTGTCTCTTGAATTAGTAGAATATTTGGATTATGATTTTCTACTAGCCTACACAGAGTATGTTTTTTTTCGAGTTGCTCATCCGCTAGATACTAAAGAAGAGAATTTTCATTGATTAACTACATTCGGTATCATCCTTGCTCTAAGGATCTCCTTTAAGGATGATTTTTTGTCTTTTTGAACTTCATGGAAGGCTTTATTCTTATCGAATGAAGTAAAATATCTTCTACCCCTCCCACCAGTAATACCTCTTGCCCCGACATATTTATTGAGGCCTCGCCCAACTCCTTATTCCCTTAGTATTGTTTTTTATTTTAGGGATCGTATGGGATACCTATGAGTTTATAAGGACACAAAACCTTCTTGACCATAGGAAAAAAAATATGGGAAAGCGAATTTAAAGTGGTTTACTTGTGAAGCATTACTTAAAAACTTACCAAAATTTCAACCATGTTCTATCTCTACTACCTCCAAGGAAGAAGAATTTGAGGGTCCTCCTTGCCCCTCAACTCCATCCTTACCTTCTTCTAAGGGATACTTTGTTTTATAGACTGGTAAGTATGACCATTGGTCAACTGAAGGAATAAAACAAGAATTACCTATAATCTCATATGAGAAATAAGATTTGGTAATAATTTCTCTTTGAAAGCTTGTATCTAGGTTCAAGAGCATGACATGAAACTTTTTATCTAATATTCATAGCCATACTTCAACCTAATATGATTATAAATCCATCATTGTATCTAACACAAAAAAAATTGTCTCCACCTGCATCTTCTATTCTTGACCCTAATTCATCTAGCTTGTGTTTCTTATGTATTGATTCATTAATATAAACAGTCTATGAGTCATACGCCTAAAAGGAAAATTGTATTTTATTGTCACCTTAAATACCCCTCTCTACATTATGATGTCAAACCTTCCTAATGTAGTCCCTCATAATATGCCCATAATTATGAGAACACACACATCTAAAATATGTACTAATGTAGTTTAAGGTTTGAACATGCATCCCTTTTTTGTACTTCAACACAATTTTCCCCACAAATCCATATCTCAAATCGACATCAATAAATATTCTAGAAACTATCCTCAAATATGAGGACTGATACCTCTCATCCACCTCCAAGGAAGAACCAATGTAGTTGCCTATGGCTTGGAAAATATTTCTACACCAAAATTCTAGTGGCAACCTTGATAACTTTACCCATATAGGGTGAGCAAGTATACGTGTGGTCTTAGGGTCAAAACAAGGGTTCTAGAATTTGAGAATTAACAAAGTTGAGCCCCAAAACCATTTCTTCAATAAATATTTTCCAAATCTTTTTTAGTCCTTAACTGAAACTACAACCACCCTCTTGCCAAAAGTGAAAAACTAGGTGCATACCCTAGGACTTCCATCCTTTCCCTAGCCATCTAGTTTGCAAATATTTTTTTAAAAATTGCATGCCCATAGAACCTCCCAATAAATATTTTATTTGAGAGTTCAATGACCTTCCATTTTCACATCTTCTCCTAGGACTAATTTTTCTCTATTACTCTTCCTTCTAATGCACTCAATTTCCTTTTTATGTGCTTCCAAGGAAGTATTCTTTGGGTTTTTCCAAATTATTTTGTTGTCCCTCGCAACCCTCAATTGGAGAGTTGTGGCCTATTTCAATATTTCTCTAAAGAGGACATATCCTAGCCACCACTCCTATCCAAGAGTTGCACATCCTCCTATGAAATTATCATTGACTCAAGTCCATTCTTAAACTATTTTAAAGGTGGATTTCCTCTTGCATACTTCCTTCTACTATCAAATATAAAGACCCCCTAATAAATATCTATCAAATAGTCCATTGCTTCTTCTTTGGCACCTTGTTCTAAAAAAATCATAAACCTTCCTTCCCTCTCATCATCCTACATTCTCCTTAGGGCCTCAAGGTTGGGGGATCCTCCATTAAAATTTGCATTGAAAACCATGGCATTGATAGAGAAATCTCAACTATCATTACCACCCTCTACTTAACTCACCATAGTGGTTGTTTTTTTAGGAAAACGCTCTAAATATTTATCATCTTGGACCCTATATTTATAACCCTAGGTTTAAGATGTATGTCGTGCGATGTGTCTCCATCCCTAGTGGCGACAACCCTATTTTATCTTATCAAATTCCTCCTCTCCCACTACTCTCTTCCACACCAAAATCACCAATGAACCCCCAAAATATCTTCTTCAAACCTTGTATTGAGTTGTTATATGTTGCTAGTGATACAATCTAGAACCAAGGTCTATGTGGTGGATCTGATAGGTTTAAAAATAGTTTTAGTAGTGACCTATCCTTCGTCTTGTACTCCTTGTATCCCCTTGATCCCTTCTTAATTACTTAATTTGAAACCCTTAGCAAGCCTTTGTTTGTGCTTTAGGGCCTATGAATTCCCATGTTGTTCTCCATTCGTATTTCCACAAAACCCTAATTTTCATAGACTATTGCCTAACCGAATGACAATATCTATGATGTTTTAACAAATTATAAATTTCTTCTTTTTTAATGATTGCATGAAGGTTATTATGAAAAAAATAGACCTCAAAAACAACTCCAAAGATAAATTTTACAAATGTATCAAAATGGGAGTGGGGTGTTAGCTTTCAAATAGGTTCACATATGTTTGTTAGAAAATAATATCAAAGGTATACAAAAGATTTAAAAAGTATATCATAGAATCAACTTTTATCAAAAAAATAAATCATTGGATAAAGAGAAAAAAAATACATATAAAGACATCCATAGCTTTCCACAAACCAAAACTTTTTTAGTATCTCTACAACACCTGGATTTGTTTCCTAGAGAAAAATAAAATTAAACATTTAAAAACATTAGATCAATATGGTAATGGAGATAAAGGAGGCTCATATATGTCTCCAAATCACCACAAAGGAAGACTCTGCATACATTATGAAGTTGATTTAGCATATGACTGAGTTTTAATGCTTGACTTCCATGTGAATCATGACCCAATAATAACTTGAATCCACCCTCTTCAATGCTTCCTCTTCTAAGGCCCTATAGTATTCCTTTTATAAATATCTTCTATAGAATCTAGAAACCCAAATATACCCCTTGCAAATCCTAACATAGTGAGATAAAAACCTAACCCTAACTCCAATTTGTCCTTCAATCATAATATAATGAATTTGATAATTTATTGCCATGTGAAATACCCAAAGGTCATAGATTTTTTTTCTAGCAATAGGAGAAAAGTGGTGGGTTTGTCATGTTTTTATAAAATTGTTCAATGTTTTTGATGAAGTGAGGATGATATATTGAGAATATTTTTGTGTAGAAGCCCTACAAGAAGATTATTTTTAGGATGTTTTTGCTCAAGGTGATGCTCAAACAGTGATGAGGTTAGGGTTTGGAGAAAAATCCAAAAAAATATTATAGTAATATGGTATTGGAGATAAATGAGACCCATGTATATTTCCAAATCACCACAAAGGAAAACTCTTTCTACAATTTGAAGTTGATACAACAAATGGCCAAGTTTGAACACTTGACCTCCATGTTTGTTGCAACCCAATAAAACTTTGAATCCACCCTCTTCAATGATTCCCACTTCCAAGGCCCTACAATCTTCCTCAACCATGAAATCCTAACTTGAATAGTCTATTACCTATCCAAATAACCATATCTAAGAAGTTATTGAATCCTCCAAATACAAAAGCTATAGATCCCACTTCTACCCTTGATGTTGCACCTACATGCTTACCAGTTTAAAACTCCACCCACTGACCTACTATCACCTTAAATATGCAACCAGATAGCCCCTAAAGTGGGTGTTTTAATCTTGTAAATTCAATAAAAGGTCATCCCAATCCCACCATAACAATATTTGAAGTTTTCTTTTTGAACCCAACATCTCGCTTTCGGTTTCAAGCCTTATTTTGAATGTCATGCCATATGTTTTAACTAATTTTTTTTTTAAATAAGTGGTTTTTTTAAGAAGTAATATTTTGAAAGAGTTACTCTTTGCTTTTTACATCAACTTAGTCATATCAAAGTATATAGTTTATTTTTTGTCATAAAATTTTGAACTTTGGTGTGAGCTACATCACCTATATGTGTCAAACATTGAACATTGAACTATGACCTATAAAGTTGAACACATCATGATTGAATTAAAATGTCAATATATAAGTTACAATAGGTGTAGAATATCCTTGAATAAGTGGATATCGCTAACCAATACGAACCCTAATTATTATCATATGCTAACAATGAAAAACTATATGCTAATAACTAATATCCTAGTAACCTATTAATAACCCAAGAAATAATGGAATAATATGCTAAAATACACTAACATCCTCCCCTTATGCAATTATTTTGCAATACAAAGGGAGTTGTGAAACAACTCAAATTTGACATGTGCAAGTGCCTTAGTGAATATATCCACAATTTGAGCATTGGTGGGAACATAATGAAGTTGAATTATGTGCCTTGGAACTTCATCTCGAATGAAATGAAATTGTGTGTCAATGTTTTTGGTTTGTTCATGATGCACTGGATTCTTAACAAGGTTCAAAACACCCTGGTTATCACAAAAATAGTGAATTGGAGATTTGGATGGATGACCCATACTTGTCAATATGTGATGCAACCATATCGTCTCACACATTTCTTCTTGTGTGGTGTGATACTCTACCTCTATAGATGAAATAACAACCACATGTTGCTTCTTGTTGTGCTAAGAAATAGGATCATATCCAAGATAAAAATATATCCTGAAGTTGACTTTTGATCACCATATGATCTAGCATAGTCGGAGTCAGTGTATTCTTGCAAGAAGAATTTATCATTATTCATACTCAATAGTACCATGAACATAGTGAAGAACATGTTTTGGTACTTTCTAGTCAGTGTTCTTAGGCTTCTGCATGAACCTCAAAAGATAGTTGACAACAAACATGATATATGGCCTAGTATTTTTTAGATATATGAGACTTTGGACCAACTATCGATAGAGAGTACCATCTACCTGAGGTGAATCATCATACCGCAATAACTAAAGCTCTGATTCCATAAAAGTTGTCATTGGATTGCAATCAATCATGCGATACTTTTTTAACAATGTCTTGGCATACTTTTTTTGTGATACCTTGATGTGGTGCTTCTTATGGTTCACTTCCAAACCAAGACAATAGTGGATAAGTCTGAGATCTATCATCTCAAAATATTTGTACAAGTCACTTTTGATGATAGTTATTAAAGTTTCTAAGTTATATGTGATAATCAGATCATCCACATAGAGCACAAGTAACACTATTTTAGAACCTTGTTTCTTGAAATAGAGGTTTGCATATAATGGGCTTCTATTAAATCCATGGTGCAGTAGGTTATTACCCATCTTAATATACCAAGCTTGAGGATCTTGTTTCAAACTGTACAAGGAGTTGACTAATTTGTACACTTTTTTCTTTTGGTCTTCCACTTCAAATCCTTTAGGTTGTGTCATATAGACTTCCTCTTATAGATACCCATTCAATAAGGCACTCTTGACATCCATATGATGTACTTTCCACCCGTATTGTGTTTCCATAACACAAAGAACTCGAATGATAATCATCCAAGCAGTAGGTGCAAAATTTTCTACATAGTCGATGCCTTCCTTTTGCGTATAGACCTTTGCAACAAGATGTCCTTATTCTTATCAATTGTACCATATGCCTTGTACTTTACTTTTTACACCCATTTGCAGCCAATGGGATTCTTTCCATGTGGTATATCAACAAACTTCCAAGTCATATTTGTCTTCAGAGACATGTACTCTACATCCATAACAACCTTCCATTGTGGCTCACTAAGAGCATATTGTACTATGGTTGGTTCATGCTCATCAAGTGAAGTCATAAAAAATCCATCATCATCCACTTCCATATCCTCTATGTCTCTCTTTAGATCTACTAAAATCTCCTCAAAATATTGATAAAGATCATCAACCTTAGTAGTATCAGTTTCTGCTCTATCCTATCAAATCATATTGTGAGTACAAGGTCTATTCAAAGTCAGATCCGATGGTGTGGATATCTTTGAGTATTTTATAGTACTTTTATGCCACTTAGGAATATTTTTTTGTGGTGAAAAATAATAATAAGGTCCTCCCAACTGTGGTGAAGAAGGAGACTTCTCTATTTTAGATTTCACAAAATCTAGGTATACATAAAATATGTTTTATGATGTGAAAGCCTCATAAAAAATAATATCTCTACTGATATGAATTTTTTTTTTCAAAGGATCAATCAATAGATAACCCTTAGATTGCTCATCATAACCAAGAAGAACACATTTCAAGGTCTTATTATCTAGCTTCTTCCTTTTCTCTTTTGGTATGTGCATAAAAGCCTTACATCCAAAAATAAGTAGATGAGAGATGGAGGGTTTCTGACCACTCCATGCTTTCTATGGAGTTATTCCCTTTAGGGACTTTTTGGATCCCCTATTCAGTAGGTACATTGCTATGATGACAAATTTTACCCAAAATTGTTGATCTAGATGGGCTCTTGTGAGCATACAATGAACCATTTCCATGATGCAACGTTTCCTCCATTCATAAATCCATTTTTTTGAGTATAAGAAGTAGTGAGTTATCTCTTGATCTTGTGTGTATTCAAATATGCGGAAAATTCTTGTTAGTTAATGGAGCCAAATTGATAACAATAAATTAATTACCATTAAATATTGTTGGCAGGATTCCAAGGCCATTATTGTTGGTGGAGTTCCAAGGCCAATAAATATTGATGGGAAATATTCAACAATAGGAACATGAACGGGGTTCCAAGAGGCATCATTAAATATTTAATTACCATTAAATATTTAATTGCCAGTAAATTTTTAAAATAAAAACTATTGTAATAATTCTATATATTTTGAGTATCTTGTTTATAGAAAATATATAGGATTATATATCTCTTGTAGAGAGACAAGGAAGATTGGTGTAGATATTGATGCAAGGGTGTTTGCATGTTGACTTACTGTTAAAGTAATTGTGTGGAGATGCTAGTGTTTTGAAGAGGAATTTGCAATTGGTTGTGTTGCAAGATTACTCCCTTCAGATATTGTATTGGTGTTAATAATACAAGGACTGATTGTTTCTTCGTGGACATAGGGTACACTGCATGAACCACGTAAATCATGTATCTCATTTGTGTGATTGAATTTTTTTGTACTTCTTAACTAAAGTTTAATTTTTTCATTGTCGTTGTTATAATTTGTTTTCTTCCATAGACTGTGTATTGTTTGTACATGGTGAATTCCTAACAACTAGTATCAGAGTGATATTTTTGGAAAAGGGCATTCACAGGAGAGTTTTCTATTCAAGTTGGAGAAATGGGAGAAAATTCAAAGTTTATACTGGAGAAGCTTACTGAAAAAAAATTGGTATATCGAAAACCAAAGTGGAGGATTATTTGTATCAAAAGGATGATCTGTATTTGGCTCTAAAAGGGAAGATCGATGGTCAATCTGACTTGATGCATGATGCAGAATAGGATATGATAGATAGGAGGGCACTGGGAGTGATCCAGTTGAGCCTGGTTGATTCTGTTGCATACAAAATCATGAAGAAAAAGACCACAAAAGCAGCCATGGATACACTAGCTAAGTTGTATGAAAAACCCTCAGCTTAAAATATATATTTTTTGATTAGAAAGTTATTTACTATGAAGTTGCAAGAGGGTGGATCTATCCAATAATAACTTAATGAGTTTTATGTTATTATGGGTTCTTTAAAATCTATAGGACTTGATTTTGATGATGAGGTTATGTATTTAGGGTTTCTTTGTTCTCTACCATACTCATGGGGTAGCATTGTAATGGAAGTGAGTAATTTTATGCCTGGATCTAGAAATTTGGTGTTTGATGATGTGGTTAGCACAATCCTCAATGAGGATATAAGAAGAAAAACCTCTAGGTAGGCTTCATCATATGGATTAGCACTATTTATAGAAAGTAGAGGCAGAAACAAAGAAAGAGGAAAAGGCCAAGCTAGATGGAAAATCTAGAATAGAGGAAAATGGAAGCATAGATCTAAAAGCAAAGATAAAAGCAACATTTATTGTTGGCATTGTGGGAAGAGTGGACACTTAAATAGGGATTGCAAAGATAGAAAGAATAATGACGAAAATAATGGGAATGATGCTCAAGAGGTAAATATTGTAGGTACAATTTATCAGGATGCCCTGATTCTTGCAGCAAATTGTACGAGTGAGTATTGGGTTATGTACTCTGGAGCTTCTTAACATGTCACTTCTCATAGGGAGTACTTTGTTGATATACGCCAGGTAATTATGGAGAGGTTTTTTTGGGCAATAACTGTCCATGTGATATTGTGGGTATTGTCATGATGAATGTAAAGTTGCCAAACTAAAATATTTGGGTGCTTAACAATGTTAGGCACATTCTTGATCTGAAGAGGAACCTGGTTTCAGCCAGTGCACTTGATTTGGAGGGATGCAACACTACTTTTGGAAATCGACAATGGAGAGTGACAAAGGGTTCAATGGTTATTACAAAAGGTGAGTTGATTGGAACTTTGTATTTATTGTAGAACTCATCTTATTGTACATTGAACTATGCTACTCAGGATGATGCGAAAGCATGTCATTTGTGATTGGGTCATATGAGTGAGAAAGGGATGAAAATCCTTCACTCTATAAAATTGTTTCCAAAACTCAAGGAGGTTGATTTGGGTTTCTATGAAGTTTATGTATATAGAAAACAAAAAAGGGTAAGATTTCTTAAGGTTGGTCCAGGAAGAAAGAAAGAGAAATTAGAGTTAGTTCACTCGGATGTGTGGGGTCCCTCACCGGTACTTTCTCTTTAGTTCTACTCTTATTATGTTACCTTCATTGACGATTTCAATAAGAAGACATGGATCTACACAATCAATCATAAGTTTGATGTTTTTGACACTTTTTGGAAGTGGAGAGCATTAGTGGAGGTTGAGGTAGATAAGAAAGTAAAGTATCTTAAATCTGATAATGGTGGTCAATATTGCAACAAGGAGTTTGAGGACTATTGTGCAAAGGAAGGAATTAGGAGAATCAAGACTAATCCTAGGATACCATAGGATAATGGAGTATCAGAGAGGATGAACTGAACTATAATGGAGCATGTCAGAGCCATGAGATTGCATGCAGGGTTGCCATTGTTTTGTTAGGCTAGTGGAGTTGATACAACAATTTATTTTATAAATAGAGGACCTTGTACTACATTGGATGGAGGTATTCCAGAGAAGACTTGGAAAGCTAAGCCTATAAACTACTCTTTCCTTAGAGTATTTGGTTGTGAGGATTTTGCCCACATAGATAAAGAAAATAGGATTAAGCTTGATGCAAAGTCTAGAAAATGATATTTTCTTGGTTATGATAAGGATGATATGGGATATAGGCTATGGGATAAAATTGGCCAAAAAGTTATTAGGAGTAGAGATGTGATTTTCAACGAGGATAGGTTGTACAAGGATAGGCACATACAGGTTGAAGATGATGCACCTGAGTTTTTTGACTTGGATGCAATCCTAGAGCATGGTGTAAAAAGACAACCTCTTGTTCATATTGATGAACATGGTGCTCATGTTGAAGAGCATGGTGATAAAATGAATGAGAAACCTGAGAACTAAACACCTCAAACACCCCCACCACCACTAATATCGAAAGTTTGGATATCTACAATGGGTAAGAAGAGCACCAAATAAGTATTCTCCTTCTTTGCATTACATTCTATACACTGATGCAGGTGAGCCCAAATGTTTTCATGAGGCTTTGCAATTGGAAACTAGGAGCAAGTGGGAACATGCTATGAAGGATGAGATAGACTCATTGACTCAAAACCAAACTTGGGATTTGGTTGAGCTTCCCAAGGGCAAAAGGATATTGCATTGGGTGTACAGAGTGAAGAACAAAGTTGATGGTAGTAAGAGATACAAAGCAAGACTTGTTGTGAAAATATTTGCAGAGAGAAAAGGTATTGACTATAATGAAATTTTCTCACCTATAGTAAAAATGACTTCAATTTGGACTATTTTGAGTATAGTTGTAGTAGAAGATCTTCATATTTAACAGTTAGATGTGAAGACAACATTCCTTCATGGAGATATGGAGGAGGATATCTACATGCACCAACCGAAGGGGTTTGAGATCAAAGGCAAGAAGAGCCTTGTGTGTAAACTAAAAAAGAGCTTATACAGTTTGAAGTAAGCTCTAAGGCAATGGTATCTCAAGTTTGATAGTTTCATGATTGAGCATGATTTTACTAGGATCCATAGTGACCATTGTGTTTATTTTCGGTCTATAGAAAATGGTAACTTCCTTATTATATTATTGTATGTTGATGATATGCTTGTGGTAGGATCCAATATGCAGGATATTAATAAATTGGAAAGGGAGTTGACAAGTAAATTTACCATGAAGGATTTGGGAGAAGCCAAACAAATCCTTGGCATGAGAATCACTAGAGACAGGAAGGAGAAAACACTGAAGTTGTCTCAGGAGGATTATGTAGAAAATATTATTATGAGGTTTAGTATGCATGATGCAAAACCGGTAGCCCAACCTATTGCAAAGCACTTTAAGCTCTCAAAGAAGCTATGTCCCAAGACAAAGGAGGAGGAAGAGTACATGAGGAAGGTACCCTATGCTTTAGCAATTAGGAGTTTGATGTATGCTATGGTATGTACAATACTTGACATTGCCCAAGTAGTGGGAGTTGTGAGCCAATATATGAGTAATCCAGGTAAAACTCACTGGCAAGTAGTGAAATGGATACTCAGGTATTTGAAAGGGACTTCAAAATTCTATTTAAATTTGGAAGGTTCCAAAGTTGAGTTATAGGGCTATGTGGATTCAGATATGGCAAGTGATTTGGATGGTGGAAGGAGAACTACTAGGTATGTATTCACAGTTGGAGGTACATAGGTGATTTGGATATCTAAGCCACAATGTGTTGTAGATATTTCTACTATGGAGGCTAAGTATGTGGTCGTCACATAAGGTGCCAAAGAGTTCATATGGCTTCAGAGGTTGATTGAGGAGTTCGGTCAGGAGCAAGGAGATGGGACACTTTGGACTGATAGCCAAAGTGCCATTCATTTAGCTAAGAACTCTACTTTTAACTCACAGATAAAGCACATTCAGTTGAGGTATCACTTCATTTGATCAACAATGGATGATGGTTTTGTATAATTGGGTAAGATTCACACTTCCCATAATTTTGCTAATATGCTTATTAAAATTGTAACCAGGGAGAAGTTGATATTTTTCTCTACTTCCGTTGGCCTTAAGGAGTAAGGTCATGTTATGAGAAACTTTCATTCCTAGGATACAGGGATGTTGCATCAATCTTGTCTCCAAGTGGGAGATTGTTAGGTAATGGAGCCAAATTGATAACAAAAAATTAATTACCATTAAATATTTTTGGCAGGGTTCCAAGGCCAATATTGTTGGTGGAGTTCCAAGGACATTAAATATTGATGGGCAATGTTCAACAATAGGAACATGAATGGGGTTCCAAGAGGCAGCATTAAATATTTAATTACCATTAAATATTTAATTTACAGTAAATATTTAAAAGAAAAACTATTGTAATAATTCTATATATTTTGAGTATCTTTTTTATGAGAAATATATAGGATTATGTATCTGTTGTAGAGATACAAGGAAGCTTGGTTTAGAGATTGATGCAAGGGTGTTCACATGTTGAATTAATGTTAAAGTAATTGTGTGGAGATGGTGTTTTGAAGAGGAATTTACAATTGGTTGTGTTGCAGGATTACTCCCTTCAGATATTGTATTGGTATTAATAATACAAGGACCGATTGTTTCTCTATGGACGTAGGGTACACTACCCAAACCGCGTAAATATTGTATCTCACTTATGTGATTGTTTTTTTTGCACTACTTAACTAAAGTTTAAACTATTTTTCATTGCCACTGTTATAATTTGTTTTTCTTCCATAGACTATGTATTGTCTATACATGGTGAATTCCTAACAATCTCTTAGAGGTGAAATTCTCCCTCGATATGAGCAAAGGGTCTTGATAGAATTTCCTGACTCCTAAATAGATTTCTTGAATTGTTGGAAGTAATTGAAAACTTATGATTTTAGATGAAGAAATAAAATCCACATATTCCATGAGTAGTCATCTACAAACAATTGAAATTACTTCTTCCCCCCACAACTATTTTGTGTGAAAGGACCGAACAGATCGGTGTTAATTAACTCCAAATATTTCTTTGCTCATGAAGAGCTCTTTTCAAATGGTACTCTATGTTGTTTTCTTGCTAATCAATCAGAGCACATTGGAAATGTAGAGGAAAGAGAGGGAAGACCATTTACCATTTACTTAGTTCAAGTAAATATCTAGAACTTTGATGCCCATATCTCTTGTACCAAAGTGAAGTTACCTCCTTTGTAGATACTTTCATGGAAACATAAAGGGTTGAGATAGCATCTAATGTAAATAAGGCATGCTTGTATGAAGCTATTGTGATGTGTTTACCCCTATTGGTGATAAAGCAATGCTTCTATCCATCCTCAACATGAAAATCAACAACCACATTCTTGTCCAAAATTTGTGTGACTAACAAATTTTTTTTTGCCAATCATGGAACATATAGGACTCTATCAATATAACATTTGCCATTTGGAAGGTTGACTGAAATTGTACCCTCATCATAAACCTTGTAGGTTTTGTCATTAGAAATAGTGACGGGTTTTCCTTCCTTGGCTTCATATGTCTCAAACCATGACTTTTCACCAATCATGTGCTTATTGGCACCAGAATCAATATACCACATAGGATCCTTTTATTTGGAGGTTGTGTTAGTCATGAGCACCTTGTGTGCCCACTCAAAATTAGAGTTAGATTCTTCAACAACAATATTCATCTTGGGTTGCTTGTTTTTGTTCTGGGATTTTTTATGGCCCTTGTTCTTAGGTTGTTTGTTTTTGTGCCAACACCTATTTGTGTTATGGATATCCTTATCACAAATTTTGCAATATCTCTTCGGTTGTTGAGGTTGTTTTCCCTTGGAATCCTTGGAAGAATTTCCTCCATTATAAAAATTACCCTTATTATTCTTAGAAACCTTCTTGTTGGAATAGAGGGCTATATTAAAAGCTACATCTCTTTGAATTTGGTGATCCTCCTCTTTTTGAAGCATATTGACCAACTCAACAGAGGTAACTTTTCCTTGTGACACTTGAAGAGAAGTTATCAACATTTTGTATGAATCAAGTAAAGCTCTCATAACTACTGAATTAAGGAGCTTTTCATCTATAGTCTCTCCTAGATAATTAAATTTTGACTTCAACTAAACCACTTTGCAAAGAAATTGTTCAAATGTCTCTCAATGTTTCATACTCAAATTGTGAATTTGAGATTGAAGGTGAAGAATGGTGGACTCATTCTTACCCTCATAGATTGTAGTAAGGGCATCCCATATCTCTTTACCATGTTTTGTGTTAGCTATGTGGGGTTGAAATTAATTTAACATAGTAATCAATATGAGCACTCTTCCCTTACTATCTTTCATGTCAAATACAATCTGATCTACAGCTGGTGATGTTGAGCCAATAGGTAGAGAAGGTCTTGTTGTCGTTCCAAAAACAACATCCCACAAATATTCTATTTTTAGAATAGCCTTCATCTTTGTTTTCCATGGTGTGTAATTGGAACCTTTCAGTAACTGAGAATCTATTAGGTACTTATGGATTACAACCATAATGAAGGTTCCTTATAACACCAAATGGTCCCCCTTTCTTTATACCTTTACCAGGTCTTTATATCGAACCTTTTGAGATACCCGCCCTTACGTGAGGGAGATTATAGGTACATGAGATCAGAATGATAAGTGGAACATAGATGGTACTAAAATAAAATCATTTTGTTTATGACACCTACCATAGAAGGTTTTTCCTCATGGATGGGGCGTAACTTCCCCTAAACACTTTGAAAAGCACTTCGTCAGGATTTACGTCTAACAACAATAATGATTATGGTAGTGAATGGAGTGAAAAATAACAAAATGGTAAACTTATATCTCCCCAATTATTTATAGATAATAATCTCAGAAATCATTTTTGTAGCTATGTTAGGTGATAGATAGAGTAGTCCAAAGCACGACAACATTACCTGTAAGTGTGGGCTAAAGATACCATGTATATCGAACACTGTGGTGCAAATAAATTTGCATGGATGGGTTCAATTTTTGGGGACTTAATTGTGCTTGATTTTACTTAATTTTGTAGTGCAAAAATAGAAACGGAAATGTAAATGCAACATACAACAAAAAGTGCCCACAAAAAGTAAATTTTAGGTGTTGGTTTCCAGCAAAAATGCACCTATTTACGATGCCAAATTGTTGTTCAAACTTTGTAAAAATTCACTACCTATTCTCCCCTTTCATCATTTTTGAATAATTTTGCAGTAAATGGACATGAAAAAAATATGCCTCCCCCTTTTTTGTTGCAAAAATAGGATGAAAAAATTTATTGTGCTTCAAAGGTATTTGAAATTTGAAAGATAAATATTTTAATGATTCAAAACAATATTTTTAATTAAATAGCAGTTGTCTTAATTAATATTTTTCAAAAAATAATTAAGAAAACATATAAATTTAATTATAAAAATAAAAATTATGAAATATTAAAAAAAACTTTCAAACTTGCAACCAAAAAATTAAAAAAAATGTATACCTTTGGGAATGCCAATGGGTTTTGAACCCATGACTTGGCGTTCGACTGTGACTCATCTACTAGCCACCAACCACCCTGGCTACCACTATCGATGGTAGAGAAGGGGATTAACCCTTATTTGAATGCAATGTGGCTTGTTGCTTTCAATGAGCGGTGTGGCCTCTACTAGGTGGTGCACTCTTCTCTAGGCATGGTTGCCTCCCTCTACACTTGTATTGGCCCTTTGCACTATTATTCCTTCTACATGATCCATCAAGATATTTGGTGCATCACGGAGATATCTAAAGAAAAACAATTCTCTAGATTATACACCATATCAATGTCCTACAATTTTTGGTATGTTCTCGATCTCCGTCTGCAAAAACTGCTTCAGAATCTAAAATATTGATCGATGATCAAACTCTACTTAGGCTACAGGAATATCCTAGATAGTCTTCTACTATGTGCTGACAGAGTCTCCGTCGGTGTAATGGGCTAGAAAAATCCACCACCACACAATCTGGAAAGCAATCTGCAACTTGTCTATAGAGTCTTTGTGAGCATGAATGACAATCATCAAATAAAAAATAATCCTGTAAGAAATTTTTAAGCATTAATGGCCATCATCGTCGAATCACATGCAGTAATTCACAACTCCTCCTTGTAGGGTCGATGAGGTAGTAAATTTTTTTTGCCTACTTTAGTCCCACATTTGGGACACCTTGGGAACAAAAATGATGTAAATATAATGATACAATAATCTTAATGTCCACCCAATGATGGATGCTACCTCCTCTATGTATTTTATCACCCACTACTTGTCGGTCTGATCAGCCTATTGTGTCTACCTTATCATCCGAGTTCATCAACGACAGTCAAGTCTGTCATGTCCAGGTGTCCAGTCAGCCTCTAGTTAGGGACCCTCGCTTATGTAGAGTCTGCATCAGGTATTTGAGTCATAACTTCTTGAGCAGTGGTTCATCTACTATGTTAGATCTATTCGATTTGTTATCCACATCATAGATCTATTTGATTTGTTGTCCACATCACATATCTGTTTGATTTGTTTTCTCTATGTCCACTGCGTAGGTCTTCGCCCATCATCATCTTAGTCTATGCTTCATATCCATTTTTAGATCCAGGAATTCTATGACTTTATCCTACATGTTAGGTCCTTTTCAGGTGCCCAAGGAATCATGGTTGGGTCGACCTGGTCAATATTTTCAAGTAATGACACAAAGGATGTCGAGCTTCAACAAGCATAACTTTGATACCATGTAAAGCTGAACATATCATGATTGAATTAAAATACCAATATATAAGTTACAATAGGTGTAGAATAGCCCTGAAGAAGTGGATCTCGCTAACCAATACGAGCCCTAATTATCATCAGATGCTAACAATAAAAAACTATATGCTAACAACTAATATTCTAGTAACCTATTAATAACCCATGAAATAATGGAATAATATGCTAAAATACGCTAACATGACCACATTAGTTTTAAATATAATAATTTATCTTCATAGCTTTCTACTTATTATATCATCAAGAATTCGATAAAACTCAAATCAAGATCACTAAACTTGATAGATATATTTCCCTCCAAACCTTTTAAGGGTACAAAAAGTTTATCATTGATTTTTTTTATATAAGTTAAAATTTCATTAAAATGGGTTTTGAAAGGGCCCCAAAACCTTAATACAATAATCCATAAGACCACAAGCAAGGCCATAGGAAAGGCCATCATAGATTCCAGAGGAAACACTTGAGGAAAATCCTAAGGAAAGGCTTAAGGAAAAACATCAAGAAATCCAACAGGAAGGATATCAGGAAATCTATGAAAAAAATGTGTCCAAAGCAGGAAAAAAGTCCATCCTACTCAACCATGAAATTGAGCTGCCCACTAATCAGGAAAAGGAAGAAGCAGAAAAACTTAAAACTTTAACACTCTCGCCTAAACATAAAATTGAATCACCCAAAAGTAAGAAAAATAAAATACCCTCCTAAGAAGAGAAATACAAAAAATTACAGTCCCATGCAGGGAAAAACTATAAAATGACAAAGGAATGCCATAAAACTAGACCTGTAGAAAAAAACCCACTCTGAATAGTAGGATGGACCAGATCCCAAGGAAGTCCCAGGCTAGAATCACATGAAAGAACCCCACCAAAAGGTATGGAAAGGGGCAGACAAATGGATCAATGACCTCCCACACCAAGGAGATCATCTACAACACAAACCAGCCAAGAAGGAAGGGCAAGGGAAGTGCCAAAAAATTGGGATAACATAGGTCTCAAAAACTAGAACAGAAAGTAGGGATATCCATAGGCCATGAAATCCCCTTGCAGTGATCTTCTTGTTGTGGTGCAGTGGTAAATGCCCTGGGTGTTGGTAGAGGCCGACCCAGGTTCCATTCCCCTTGTCTCCATCCTGCAGATATATGGTATAGTTAGGAATGTTCTATGTGCTGGTAGAGGCCGACAAGGCTCCATTCCTCCTATGCCCAACCTGTTGAAAGTGGCACCTCGAAAGGGGTGTTTTCCACTATAAATTAGTTTTTTTTATTAGGCAGTTAGTTTGGATGGGTTCTACCATTCTTATTTGGAATATTTGTAATGAAAGGAACAACCGAATTTTTAATCAAGATAGGAAGGATATTCACTATATTTGGCAAAATACTATAGCCAACCTAGTTGAATCAGTCCATCAACTCCTTAATCACCCCCAAAACTCCCACCAAAGATGGGATCACGTGATGCAAAGATTGAAGATTAAACCTTCTAAGGGAAACCAACTTAAAGGGAATGTGAGTATTAGTAAGATGGATAGGACTCGAAATTGGCAACCTCCTCCTAAGGATTTTGGAAAAGTCAATAATTTGGGTATTCTTTCCAATAACCTTGCTGAGGGGTATGGTGTCCTTAGAGGCCTTCAGGAGGCTACTAAGGTTGGATGGGAAAAGGTGTTAGTTGAGTCTGACTCTCAACTTATGATTAATCTCTTGAAGACTCCTTCTAAGAATCATAAGGTGGATTGGAGAATAAAAAGAATTATTGAGAAGATTTAGTTAATCCAAATGGGATTTTTGAAAGTTGATTACAATCATGTGGTCAGAAATCAAAACAAGAGTGTTGATGCTTTAGCTAATTGGGCTTTGGACAAAGGTGATCTTACTTGTTATGGCCACCCTCCTATATGGTGGGCTTCTCAAATTAGGGAAGCTCTTCGTTCTATCATTTCTTTGGATGGCTCCAGTTCTAAAGGTACCTAGTTTCTTCTTGTTTTTTTTTTGTTTCTCTTTGGTTCAATCAGTTTTTTTAGTTCCCTAGCTCATTATATTCTTTAGTTTGTTTCCTCTGTTGATTCTTGCATTAATAGTCTTCTGGTCTAGATAGGTCATTGTTTTGTTCATTTTTTTTTCTTTTGTCTTTGTTTTTTTGTTTAGTTTTTTAAGGTGGGTGGGTTATTTTGTTTTTTTTTGTTTTTGTTTTCTTTGTGTTGTTTTTTGTTGTTCTTGTGTTTTTGTTGTTTTGTTTTTTTTAATGTTTTTTGTTATTGTTCTTGTGTTTTTTTCGTTCTTGTTCTTGTGTTTCTCTTTGTTTGTGTAATTTCATTTTTTTATGTGTGAGTGTTTTCTATGTTTTTTGTTTTTTTTTATTGTCTGTTGTTGGTTGTTTTTATTTTTATTTTATTTATTTTATTTTTTAGGTTTTGGTTGTGTTTATTTTTCATGTTTTTTTGGGTTGTCTTTGTAGTGTTCTGTTGTTTTTGTCTTGTTTGTGTTTTGTTATGTGGTTCTTGTGTTTTTATATATGGTTTGTGTTATGGTTTCTTTTATCTTATTGTGCGTGTTTGGTTGTGCTTTTGGTTTTGACACACTCAAGGAGCATGTTTTTTATTTTATTTTATTATTTTTGTTGTTATTTACTTTTTTTAATTTGGTTTTGTGTGTTTGTTTGCTCCTTGAGTATGTCAAAGGTGGTAGTCCAGGTCCGAGTCCTGGGTGTTTTTGGCGGAATGGATACCCCTGCCTCCTTGGGTCTTACCCGAAAGTGGCATCCATTTTGGGATGTTTTCCACACAAAAAAAAAAAAAATCCCCTTGCAGTGAGGAAACTATGAAAATGCCAAAAAAAGTAGAAGAATAAATATATGTAGAATATCTAACCATGGGAAAGATATGGATAAGTTCCTAGGACACACAAAATTAAGGAGCCATAGGGTGAACCAGTTGTAGAAGTTAAGCACATGTCTTTCCAAACCAAAAATATGTAGTAAGAAACCCCAAATAATCTTTAGCATCACCAATGAATAAATTTAGGGAACCATGTGAGAAAGTCCAACATGATCACAGTAGAAAGAAAAGTAGAGGCCCATACCAAAGCCACAAAAAATACTAAGAGTCCATCGAGCCCACGTCCATCACAAAGGGGAAGATTGTTGGAAAGTTGAGCACTTTGGTTGTCATTGATGTCAAAGTTGGATGGTCATTGTTTTCAAAGGTTAATGTGTTATGAATGCAACGAAAGGTTCTCTCCAAAGCACTTGGGACCATGGATTCTAAGTTAATGGATAGGAGGCTTGAAAACCTAATTTTAAGACTATGTGCAAGAGAGCAAGTGAAAAAGGATAATATTATAATATCTTGGCCATCAGGGCCTTTCAAAGAGGATATTTGATAATGCATTACCCAAATAGTTTATAAAGGAGCTAATTATATTATTTAACACTAAGGTTATATAATATAATTAATTAATATATATTTTAAAATTTACATGGTGGAATCAGTAGCTACCATGAATTCGGGTAGGTTGTTTGGCATTTATGGCCACCATAGTATTTTAGGTTCTTCACCCTGGAAACCACCACATAGATCTCCGCGTAGTCCACACCTATAACCACCATGGCATGATTGTTTTAAACCTTTTATGCCACTGAAAGCACCAATAAAGGTACAAGCATTCGGTTTGGCGATAATATTGAATTTACATGGTGGAAGTAGTAGCTACCATGAATTCAGGTAGGTTGTCTAGATTTTATGGCTGCCATAGTATTATGTGTTATCCGTCCCAGAAGTCACCACATAAATATTCATGTAATCCACCCCTATAACCACCATGCCACAATCATTTAAAAACTTTTATGTTGCTAAAAGCACTAGGAAAGGAATAAGTGTTCAGTATGATGAGGCCTGATATTTGAACCTTGGATCTCTACCCCCTTATGGGGTTTGGTTGAACTAATTGGTCTACACCTCATACATAATTAATTAATATTTAAACCTAAGGTTAAGTATTAATAAAAATAATAATTATATTTGAAGCACCAAATTCAAATTGCAAGTGAGCCAATGTCAAATGTAAAAAAGCATGTGTATTTATAGGCTAAATTTTAGCCTAAGCCAAAGTGTGTTCGAATTAATTTATCCCTAAAATTATTTCCTTACTGGATTTTTGTTCGAACGTGGTGGAAGAAAAATATAATAGCTTTCATGATTTCCAAAGCAACGTTTTGGTCAAATTTTGGAATGGTTTTGTCCCCATCCGAAGTGAGGTGGTATCCGAGTTGACAAGCTTGGCTTGCGTAGTGCATGGAGGGAAAAAAAGTGGTGTTTGATTCATGCGAAGGACATTTTATTTTGCATGATTAGATTATGTTGTTAGCACTGACGGTGGAGAATATCAAGAAGCTCGTGCTCCTTTGGTTCATTTGGATATCTAGCCCATGTAGTGATTGCCCTTGTGTTAGGGTGCAATGGCCAATGAGATCATAGGTTCGAGCAGCGATGGTAGCGCTTTGAGAAGGATTAATTTTTGTTAAGGTATGCATTATATCTTCTGCTTCAGAGTCATAAGAGTTGATTAAATATTTTTTTGATGTGCCTAGCTAGGGAGTCATAAGGGTGTTGTCATTATTTTTTATATGCTTGGGTAAGGAGTTATAAAAGTTAGATAATATTTTTTTATGAAATGGTTAGGGAGCTATAAGGATTAGTAGGGTATTTTGAATATTATTTTTCAAGGGTTGAAAAGTGAAAATTCAAATTGTTGAGAGAATTTTGTTGAGATTTAATGCATTGTATTTGAGAACAAAAGAAGAGTCCTAGAACATTATTTTTAGAATTCTTTGAGCACCTTATTGAGAGAAAATTCATGTGGATATTTTAGAGATAGAATATTTCTATCTAACCTTCAAGTGGCAAAAAAAAAATAGGTTGTTGGTGAGACAAGTTTTGAAGACATATCTCCATCAAAGCAAAGAGGTATGGGCACATCAGTCTTTGTTTAAAGTATTTTTTTAAATGAATATTTTTGAACATAAGTTGGAGAGAAAAAGATTGTTTGATAAGCATTGTTGGAAATACTTGAGTTAGGTTCTAAAATTAATATTGTGCATACTTATTGAAATAAAGTGGAAACACTTGTGTTAGGGTTTGTGAGCAAGTTGTGCTTCATTTGTTGAATGATTTTGTGAAACATCTTATACATTGGTTTGGTTTGATTTGAAAGAGATTTTGTAAGTGATAGAGATTGATTGCTTGAGTACATAATTTGTGAGTGTGAAACATATTGAGGTTTTTATAGAGAATATCATTCTCTATATGTTCCATATATTAAATGAATTCTAAGTAGAATATATTTTATTTTAAGAAAGCATTTCTAAAAAATATATAAGTTGTGTCTGTATGCAAAGTTGGAAATATTTGGTACAGTTTTTGTGAGAAGTATTGATGGTAAATTTGGGCAAGTCTTTTGAAGAAGCTTAAATGTGGATTTGAGCAAGTCTTTTGAGAAGGCTTGAAGGCAGATTTGAGCATGTCTTTTGAGAAGGATTGAAGGCAGATTTTAGGAAGTCTTGTGAAGACTTGAGATAGTTTTGAGAGCAGGTTTATTTTCTGATTTGATCAAGCTTTGTGTTATAGATTGGGGATATATTTGAGATGGAGTTTGATGCATATTCATGAACATATTTGGATCAAATTAGTGCTAGAATTGAGATATATTTTGGTGCAAATTTGAGATAGAGTTAGAGCAGATTTGTGCTACACTTGGGATAGATTTTAGTGCAAATTGAGACAGAGTTAAGAGTAAGCTTTGGAGGTGACAAAGGAATGAGGACAATAGTCTCCAATGGATAGATATCCATTAGCCAGTGCAGTGGGGACATAGATCTCCTATGGAGAGAGATCCATAAGCCAAATAAGTGGGGGTAGAATTCTTATATAATATCACCAACTAGAGTAGAGAGAAAAGAGTTCTCCTATGGAGAAATATACACAAAACCAAAATAGTGTGGAGTGGTGTCCATATAACTAGAGTAAGGGGAAAGAGTTTTCCTATGGAGTGTGATCCATAAAATAGCTGGAAAGATAGATTTCTTCTATAGAGAGAGATCCACAAACCAGTTGAGGAGATAGAGTTCTCCTGGATTAAGTTCCACAAACGAGAGAAAAGGAGAAAGAGTTATCCTATGGAAAAATATTAAGAAAACAGATCATAGGGTATTGGTGTCTCCTTTGGATAGAGGTCCATTACATTAAAATGGAGAATTGATTCCCAAGATATTTATTGAGAAAATTTAGTGGAAATATTTTCTCCATGGGCTAGCCCACATTGGGTGAACCACATAAAATTTGTGCCTCTCTTGTGTGTGATGATTTACGTATTGCTTTTATTATTGCTATTGATATTACCATTGATAATATTGGATAATATTATTTAGGAAAGAAAATATAAAGTTGGTCGTATACTATTCACCCCCCTCTCAGTAGAATCTTGTATTCTTCACAAATATTTGAGAGGCCAAAAGACATTCACTGGTAGGTAAAATTTCCCCGCTTGGTGGTGAAAGTGATCTTGTACTGATCTTCATCCTTTACCCATATTTTATTATACCTAGAGCAACCATCCATTAGAGAAAATATCTATTCTCCCACTACTATATGAAGGATTTGGTCGATTTGGGGTAGTAGGTAGTGGTCCATAAGTGATGCTTGGTTATACCCTTTACCCATATTTTATTATACCTAGAGTGCTTGATGGAATAGATAATATTTACCTCCAAAATATTTAGGAGTTTGGCCTTCATCAGTATTTCTATTTTTGAGTTGATCGGTCTCTACTTCTACTTGAAAGTTTTGACCACTTCCTGCAGTTCAATAGTGTGTTGTAGGACACCCTTATCATACCCTTTTAGGTCATAGTATCTCCAAGTGACTATATCTAGGTATTTTTTACAAAGGGTTCTGATTTACTCAATTTCCAACAACGTGCAATCAATTCCCACATTGATATATTTCTCAGATTCTAGCTCTAGCTCCTCGTATTTTCTTGCATCCACCTTGATTTTGTGAGTGACGAACATATCATCCTGATCAAACAAACTTTCAAGGATGATTAAACACTTCAGGATGTGGTTTTTATTTAGCTGAATCAACCCCTCATATTATTCTTTGTTGACGGTTCTATATTCAATATTGTCTACTTCGTCAATCAAAAAATTGATTATCTGCTCATCACTATTAAATACCTACCAATGAATATTTTTTTTAGCACCAAAGGCCTATATATTACCATAACTGTCATCGGTTTTTGCATTGTGTTCTCGGTAGGAGAGCATATGGCTCCAATAGACGCTAAGACATCGGTATGCTTATTTTACTCTCACAAAATAAACTAAATTTTTAGATTTGAGAAGGACTCAAGTAGGTCCCATACCTTATTATGGTATGCTTTCATATAGTGTTTCTTTGCAACACACTTACTAGTTACTTGGTTACAGATCAACTCTAAGTATTTAAAGATCTACAATTGTTTTATTCCAAGTTTTTTTACCTTTTGTAACCACAAACATAGGGTTTTATACTCAATAGCATTATTTGTACAACTCCATGCGAGTCTGTACGAGTACATTTTCTAGTTTCTCAAAGAAGAGACAAGGAAAAATCCCTCTCCAATACCATTCTTGCATCGAGCACCGTCTAAGAAGAGCTTCCATAGTTGATCAACCATGGGTTCTTGATCACTTGGTACCTTAGCCTTTTCGAGCTTTGTAATTGAGTAACACCCTATGTCAAATTCGATCATGGTATTAAAGTCATGCATAGAAAACTCATATTCTAAGAAAATCTCATCTAGAGCCTCTTCCATCAGCTCCACTTTATCTTCTTCCTCTAATTCCTTGATCATATTGACCGAGTCTAATTTTTTTTTACATCCTGGATCCTTTAAATGTGTAAGTTATAGGTATTTTCATTAGAAATATTAATCCCCCTTCCTCTGAATGGGATTTCTAGGTGCAAATAGTCCAAAGACAAATAGCCTACAAGATTTGCAGTGAATTCCCTTAATAGGAACATGTTAAAATAGGGCTCTAAATGTACTACCATAACTTCTTGAATTATAGTGATCTTTGGTATCTTGTGCAACACGATCAAGATATCCTTGATGACCCCCACTATTTTGACTAGAGTCTCATCCAGTTGAAGCACTCCAGGACTACTCCTAGTGTACTCCATATCCATAAGATCATAGACAACCTTGGGCATCACAATAGTAGCAGCACCTTAATCGACCATGCAGTAATGCATGACCCACCCCTCCATCCTGAGGGACAAATAAAATGATAGTGACCTATTATTTTTCAGTGATAGAGGTAGTCAATGTTTGTGTCAAGATCTAAGTTTTATTTCCCTTGTATTTGGTAGAATTTAGTGATTCTTGCAGTAGGTCCACTTGATTGGGTATTTAGAGCACGTCGAAGAGGCTTACCTTAGCTGGAGTTTTCTTTAACTCTTCAATGATGTTTTACACCCCTATACTAGATTCATCCCCTTCCTTAGAAGTATTATACTAGGCTAGGTATTGTTGCATCACTTCTACTCTCTAGTGTGAGGTCAGCAAGGGGTATCTAAGATTTTCTCTTGCCTAGTCCCTCACATCAGTTTGGGGTTGAGAGGGTGAAACTTGCAAATGAGGAATCCTTCATTTTTCTCTTGGAGGTAAGAAATATTTTAATAAGGTAGAATCTCCAAGTTTTGATAGTGGGATCGACTCATTTTCTAGTGGTAGTTCTTTTCGCTTGATGGCTTGGAACTGGAAGGCACCTTCAATGGTTCCATTTGAATTGGATCAACTTTGATGGGCTTATTACCCATCATCATGAGGATGGAGACATGATCGATAAGGTAAATCATAAAATTATGATCATTTTCCCTTATCATATTTACCTACCCACCAGGATTACTATCTACAAGGTTATATACATAGTTTAGATGAGCCATGCAATTCTCTTTATCATGAGATTCATTGCAGGTGGAGCACCAATAAGCTATGTCATATGAACCAACTTCTTCATTTTATAGCATCATCGCATTTATTTTAGGAGCCCTACTAGTATAAGTAGTCTACTCCCTAGTAATCGAAGGAGGATGAGCAAATATCCTTGGCTGGAAGCTTTGCTAATTTTACCTCTTCATTAAGATGGCTATCTCATTTGCCATCATCTTCATTGATGCTCACAATCCTACAATTCTCTAGCCTATTTTGCATTTATAAATACCTAAGGTATAGGTAATGGCAATGGCACCAATGGTGCGGGTAATGCAGGATATGGGATACAAGCTAGGATCTAAGGAATAATGGGTGCTTGAAACTATAGAATAGATACCAATTTATTTTAAGGGTTTGGATTCCATGATTGATTGGGTTACATCAAGGGTGTAGGTATAGATTAAGAATATGCACTAGGATACATATTCTGAGGAAAGTTTATATTAATTAACATAGTCAGATTTAGAGGTAACTTTGGTTAGCCTTAGTCTTCTACGCTTGCTCATACAAAGCAGGGAACGTATTGAAATTAGCATATTGAATGCTTATGCTTATATCAAAATGGAAAGCTCTCAAGTAGTATAACACCACTTGCTTCAAATTGGACTAAAGGTCGATAGTGACTCTCTTCCAATTTTGAGAAAACCTGACGTTAAAATATGCTACCTCCTCCTAGGGATGCCTCTAGAT
This sequence comes from Wollemia nobilis, assembly GCA_028583015.1. Classification (NCBI taxonomy): domain Eukaryota; kingdom Viridiplantae; phylum Streptophyta; class Pinopsida; order Araucariales; family Araucariaceae; genus Wollemia; species Wollemia nobilis. Next base: position 1,638,530 of record JAQPPZ010000599.1, read on the forward strand.
GGTGCTAAACCAGTGCAACTAGGAGAAAGGGTCAACCTATTCTTTGAAACCCCTTATCAATTATTCTATCAGTTGGTCCCATTTAGTGATGGATTCGGATGGTAGTGACTAGTACCATTAGAGGAGTTTACCTTAGAGTGAGAGCACTAGTAGCGTCACCATGATATCTTCTTTAGTGAAGTGGTGAATGGTTTCCAGTGCAATGACATATTGGATGTGCTCATAAGCCATATTTCCTATACCATCATACATGGATAGAGCCTTCAAAAATATGGGTGGCACTTGGTTATGATCCTACAAAACTAGAAGTCTTGAATGATTCCATGTGGGAAACTTCCTGGGTGGAGGCTACTCCATATGGACTAGAGTATTTTGCTGGATCAAAACATTTGGAACGTTCGATTGAGGGGGCAAGTTAGTCATAGTTCTAGAAGAAATTGTAGTCTATGAAACACTAATAACTACTTATTAGGGTTCTTGAACTAATGTTATAGAGGAGGGGACCACTCTAGGATGTTCTCCCAAAACTTCGATGTTGAGATCGAAGAACTCAATTGCTTCCTCTAAATTTTTAGCCTTCTATCCTATGTACATGAAGGTGTGGGCTTTTAAAATAGCTTCAAGATTTGAAGGCTTCTAAGTTCATATGAGTCACTATATGTTCGGATTTGATAGTAATAATATGAACATCAACTCTTAATATTGCTTTTGTTGTCAAAAATTTGCATCCCATCAAGCGTGCCAAAAATTATTGGTCAATAATCCACCTTAGGTATGGAATGTTTTATCCATACACCCTAGACTTGGATAAAATTGAATGGCCAAAAGGAATATATGCCTCTCATGCTAATCTCCAGAGATGGGTTGGTTCCCTTACTATTCTAACTTGGGGCTTGAGATTAAGGAATAGAAAAGAGATTATAAATAACTGAAAGGGATGGGAAATATGGCCTCAAGCCAAGTAGAATAGGGGTGATGGACAAGCAATACGATAACTTAATTTCATGTTGAATCAATAGAATTCAACACAAAAAACTAATAGAAATTAAAACCAGGCATCTAACATGTACAATCTCAAAAATTATTCCAACTTTCACCCTCTATCGGGAGTCAAATATTGACATAGAATTATAACCCATAAATAAAACAAATAATTTAATAGAAATACAATATAGAAGATATACACATAAATAGAAGTCCTGAATTAGAGAAAAATAGTCTTTGTATTGATAGCAGAATTCAAGTTACAAAAAGTCTCTAGAAAAATTTCCATCATATTACATTAGAATTGTCAGATTTTATAGAGAATTTCATTGCTTGAAACACAAATGCAGACCCACAAAACATCGTGGTTGTAGGAAATATAGGATTTGAGAAATAAGCACTCATCATACAAAAATGAGGCATGACCTAAAACTATTGACTCACTAAAATGTATTTGGACCTCTTCAATGTGCTGACAGGTTGTAGCTGGTGGTGCCATCTTCTCGCTTGTTGGAACCACCTTAATGAAATATAGGATTCTAAAATCCAATAACATCAAGTCTAGAAGCTTCTCAGGCCAACTGCATTTTTATTGTGCCCTTGGTAGGTCTGAATTTTATTTGCGCTCAAAACATAGATTGAAACAACTTGATCCACACTTAGCTTTTTTTCATGTTTGATGGGTTGCACATTGGAAAATTCAAAGTTTGTTTCTCTCCCTTTTTTTCTTGAAATTACTTTATACTTGGAAGACTAGGTGAGACGCCTTGCTGCATTGGAAGGGGTGTGAGAGTTGAAAGGTCAAAGGTACTAGCACTCCCACTTAGCTCAAAACTACCTTGCCCCTAAAAAAAAAAGTGAAAGGTCTAAGTGCACTGGGAGTAGTGCTAGAGTGGAAAAGTCAAAGGCCTAAGCACTCCCACTTACTCCAAAAATGCTTTGTGCTCCAAAAGTGCAACGAAATGACTTAGATTCACACAATATTTTTACTTGAAAATATTGTTGGGTTGTGCCATTGAAAAGTCAAAGGACTTTGCTCTCCTCCTTGGTCCTAAAAATGCCTTGCACTTAGCCATAGGTATAAAAAAAAACTAGGCCCCACACTTGCGTTTAATCATATTTTTACTAAATTTTGGAACAATTTGAAAGCACTTTCACCTAGTTTTATCCCCTAAAAGGCTTTGCACTCGCTAGGCAGTGTGAAAAGGCATTGCACTCTCCTGATAGGGTGAAAACACCTTTGCCCACTTAGCACTTTCTTTCTAAAATTATAGCTGCACCTAATCAAGGTTTGAAATTACCTTGCACTCTTATTTAGGGGTGAAATATCTTGGGTGCACTTATGCTTCCTTCTCCAGAGATGGATTGCATTGCTCTCTACCCTGGAATGGGCCTACACTTTGCATTTGCCCCAAAACTAACTTACACTTGGATACCTGGCATAAAACTACCCTCGCCTTCATCGATAAAAAGACCTTATCTGATGAGTTAATAGAAGAAAAACTACAACCACAAAAACAAAAGAAACAAGGAATACATTTTAAAAAAAAAATAGAGCTCCAAGGAATAAGATATTACTGAAGATCCAAATTTTAGAAGGGATAACAATGTGGTAGGAATGCCAACAAGTCACCAAGTGAATATTCTTGTGCTTCAAAAAGCAAGCTAATTAAAATATTCACCAAAATATAGCTCAATCAAATTCTTGAGGTGAAACAAATTAGATTGATCCCATGGAGCATACCATTAATCCTCCTTCATCTAAAGGGGATTTCTAGGTGTGAATAGTCCTGATACAAATAGCCTACAATATTTGCAGTGAATTCCCTTGATAGGCACATGCTAAAATAGGGCTCTAAATGTACTACCATAACTTCTTGAATTATAGTGATATGTGGTATCTTGTGCAACCCGATCATGATATCCTTTATGACCCCCACTATTTTGACTAGAGTCTCATCTAGTTGAAGCACTCCAGGAAAACTCCTAGTGTACTCCATATTCATAATATCATAGACAACCTTGGGAATCACAATAGTAGCAGCACAATAATAGACCATACAGTAATGCATGACCCACCCCTCCATCCTGAGGGACAGAGAAAATGATAGTGACCTATTATTTTCAATGATAGAGGCTGTCAATGTTTGTGTCAAGATGGTCTAAGTTTGATTTCCCTTGTATTTGGTAGAATTTAGTGATTCCTACAGTAGGTCCACTTGATTGGGTATTTAGAGCACATCGAAGAGGATTACCTTAGCTAGAGTTTTCTTTAACTCTTCAATGATGTTTTACACCCCTATACTAGATTCATCCCATTCCTTAGAAGTATTATACTAGGTTAGGTATTGTTGCATCACTTCTACTCTCTAGTGTGAGGTCAACAAGGGGTATCTAAGCTTTTCTCTTGCCTGGTATCTCACATAAATTTGGGGTTGAGAGGGTGAAACCTGCAAATGAGGAATCCTTCATTTTTCTCTTGGAGGTAAGAAATATTTTAATAGGGTAGAATCCCCAAGTTTTGATAGTGGGATCGACTCCTTTTCTAGTGGTAGTTCTTTTCTCTTGATGGCTTGGAATTGGAAGGCACCTTCAATGGTTCCATTTGAATTGGATCAACTTTGATGGGCTTCTTACCCATACTCATGAGGATGGAGACATGATCGATAAGGGAAATCATAAAATTATGATCAGTTTCCCTTATCATATTTACCTACCCACCAGGATTGCTATCTGCAAGGTTATATACATAGTTTAGATGAGACATGCAAGTCTCTTTATCGTGAGAGTCATTGCAAGTGGAGCACCAATAAGCTATGTCATATGAACCAACTTCTTAATTTTCTAGCATCATCGCATTTATTTTAGGAGCCCTACTAGTATAAGTAGTCTACTCCCTAGTAATCAAAGGAGGATGAGCAAATATCCTTGGCTGGAAGCTTTGCTAGTTTTACCTCTTCATTAAGATGGCTATCTCATTTGCCATCATCTTCATTGATGCTCGCAAGTCTTGCAATTCTCTAGACTATTTTGCATTTATAAATACCTAAGGTATAGGTAATGGCAATGGCACCAATGGTGTGGGTAATGCAGGATATGGGATACGAGCTGGGATCTAAGGAATAATGGGTGCTTGAAACTATAGAATAGATACCACTTTATTTTAAGGGTTGGGATTCCATGATTGATTGGGTTACATCAAGGGTGTAGGTATAGATTAAGAATATGCACTAGGATACATATTCTGAGGAAATTTTAGATAAATTAACATAGTCAGCTTTAGAGGTAACTTTGGTTAGCCTTAGTCTTCTGCACCTGCTCATACATGGCAAGGAACATATTTACATTAGCATATTGAATGCTTATGCTTATATCAAAATAGAAAGCTTTCAAGTATTAATACACCACTTGCTTCAAAGTGGACTAAAGGTCGATAGTGACTCTCTTCAAATTTTGAGAAAACCTGATGTTAAAATATGCTACCTCCTCCTAGGGATGCCTCTAGATGGTGCTAAACCAATGCAACTAGGAGAAAGGGTCAACCTGTTCTTTGAAACCCCTTATCAATTATTCTATCAGTTGGTCCCATGTAGTGATGGTTTTGGATGGTAGTGACCAGTACCATTAGAGGATTTTACCTTAGAGTGAGAGCACTAATAGCCTCACCATGATATCTTCTTTAGTGATGTGGTGAATGGTTTCCAGTGCAACGACATATTGGATGTGCTCATAAGCCATATTTCCTATACCATCGTACAAGGATAGTGCCTTCAAAACTACGAGTGGCACTTGGTTATGAGCCTACAAAACTAGAAGTCTTGAATGATTCCATGTGGGAAACTTCTTGGGTGGAGGCTACTCCATATGGACTAGAGTATTTTGCTGGATCAAAATATTTGGAACGTTCGATTGAGGGGGCAAGCTAGTCGTAGTTATGGAATAAATTGTAGTCTATGACACTCTAACAACTACTTATTAGGGTTCTTGACCTAATTTTATAGAGGATGGGACCACTCTAGGATGTTCTCCCAAAATTTTGATGTTGAGATCGAAGAACTCAATTGCTTCCTCTAAATTTTTAGCCTTCTATCCTATGTACATGAAGGTGTGGGCTTTTAAAATAGCTTCAATATTTGAAGTCTTCTAAGTTCATATGAGTCACTATATGTTCGGATTTGATAGAATAATATGAACATCAACTCTTAATATTGCTTTTGTTGTCAAAAATTTGCGTCTCATCAAGCGTGCCAGAAATTGTTGGTCAATAATCCACCTTAGGTATGGAATTTTTTATCCATACACCCTAGAATTTGATAAAATTGAATGGCCGAAAGGAATATATGCCTCTCATGCTAATCTCCAGAGATGGGTTGGTTCCCTTACTATTTTAACTTGGGGTTTGAGATTAAGGAATAGAAAAGAGATTATAAATAACTGAAAGGGATGGGAAATATGGACTCAAGCCAAGTAGAATAGGGGTGATTGAAAAGCAATACGATAACTTAATTGCATGTTGAATCAATAGAATTCAACACAAAAAACTAATAGAAATTAAAACCAGGCATATAACATGTACAATCTCAAAAATTATTCCAACTTTCACCCTCTATCGGGAGTCAAATATAGACATAGAATTATAACCCATAAATAAATCAAATAATTTAATAGAAATACAATATAGAAGATATACACATAAATAGAAGTCCTGAATTAGAGAAAAATAGTCTTTGTATTGATAGCAGAATTCAAGTTACAACAAGTCTCTAGAAAAATGTCCATCATATTACATTAGAATTGTCAAATTTTATAGAGAATTTCATTGCTTGAAACATAAATGCAGACCCACAAAACATCATGGTGGTAGAAAATATAGGATTTGAGAAATAAGCACTCATCATACAACAATGAGGCATGACCTGAAACTGTTGACTCACTAAAATGTATTTGGACCTCTTCAATGTGCTGATAGGTTGTAGCTAGTGGTGCCATCTTCTCGCTTGTTGGAACCACATTAATGAAATATAGGATTCTAAAATCCAAGAACATCAAGTCTAGAAGCTTCTCAGATCGAATGCATTTAAATGGATAAGGATGCACCTTGTTTCACTGATGAGAAGCATTTATGAGTAGTTCTGGCTGAAGTAGGGAGAGTTAGATAGAAATATATGTGCTAGATGCAAGCTCCACCTATGTTTTACTATTTCCTGGCTTGAAATTGGCTTGCACACCAAAATTGTAGTTAAATAGCTTAGCTATCCTAGGAGCAGTGCTGGCACTGAAAAGTCAAATGTGATTGCATCCTTAGCAGGTCTGAATTTGATTCATGCTCGAAAACTGTAGCAAAATTCCTTGTTGTATTGGAAGAGGTACCAGAGTTGAAAGGTCAAAGACACTTACACTTTGGAAGACTCTAAAAATACCTTGCACAAGAAAACTAAAGAAAAAATGCCTTGGAACCTTGGGAGGTGTTATGATGTTGAAAATTCAAATGTTATTGTGCCCTTGGTAGGTCTGAATTTTATTTGCGCTCAAAACTTAGATTGAAACAACTTGATCCACACTTAGCAATTTTTCATGTTTGATGGGCTACACATTATAAAAGTCAAAGTTTGTTTCTCTCCCTTTTTTTCTTGAAATTACTTTGTACTTGGAAGACTAGGTGAGACACCTTGTTGCATTTGAAGGGGTGCGAGAGTTGAAATGTCAAAGGTACTAGCACTCCCACTTAGCTCAAAACTACCTTGCCCCTAAAAAAAAAAAGTGAAAGGTCTAAGTGCACTGGGAGTAGTACTAGAGTGGAAAATTCAAAGGCCCAAGCGCTCCCACTTACTCCAAAAATGCTTTGCGCTCCAAAAGTGGAAAGAAATGACTTAGAGTCACACAATATTTTTACTTGAAAATATTGTTGGTTTGTGCCATTGAAAATTCAAATGACTTTGCTCTCCTCCTTGGGCCCAAAAATGCCTTGCACTTAGCCATAGGTATCAAACATAACTAGGCCCCACACTTGCGTTTAATCATATTTTTACTAAATGTTGGAACAATGTGAAAGCACTTTCACCTAGTTTTAGCCCATAAAAGGTTTTGCACTCGCTAGGTAGGGCGAAAAGGCATTGTGCTCTCCTGATAGGGTGAAAACACCTTGGCCCACTAAGCACTTTATTTCTAAAATTATAGCTGCACCTAATCAATGTTCGAAATTACCTTGCACTCTTATTTAGGGGTGAAATAGCTTGGGTGCACTTATGCTTCCTTATCCAAAGATGGATTGCATTGCTCTCTACCCTAGAATGGGCCTACACTCTGCCTTTGCCCCAAAACTAACTTACACCTGGATACCTGACATAAAAATACCATCGCCTTCGTCGATAAAAAGACCTTATCTGATGAGTGAATAGAAGAAAAACTGCAGCCACCAAAACATAAGAAACAAGGAATACATTTTAAAAAAATAATAGAGCTCCAAGGAAGAAGAGATTACTAAAGATCCAAATTTTAGAAGGGAGAACAATGTGGCAGGAATGCCAACAAGTCACCAGGTGAATATTCTTGTGCTTCAACAAGCAAGCTGATTAAAATATTCACCAAAATATAGCTGAATCAAATTATTGAGGTGAAACGAATTAGATTGGTCCCATGGAGCATACCATTAAATTATTATTGACTCTAGATGTTGTTGTTATTTGTTACAAAGGCCATATACACTCAACACTTGTGCCTTGTGTAGAGTGACACAAATAGAAACCCTAAGAGAATGCGACATAGCTCAAAGGACAACATTCAAGATTTTTTATAAATTCATATCCTTATAAGATACCACCTTCAATGTCACCCACCTAAAATATCTTCATCTACCAAAGGAAAAGGGAAGAAAAATGATAGAAAATAAAAAAATAAAATAATCTTTGCTATTGAAAGCGATGTGCCAAGATCAAGTTATTAGTTTGCATATTAGTGAGATGAATAACACATTCATCATTTTCTAAAAGCTAATAATGAACATGGTTATTATCTAGCATAACACTCACACAAGTTGATATACATTAAAAATACGATAGAATGAGATTATTTATAACTTCTCATATATATTTGACACAATGATTCATATACGTTTATCAAAGATAATGAGTCTTGGATGCTACAACAAAATGACACAATCTTTGAGTCCAAACTGATATACAAAAGAATATGAAAATAAATGATAATGATTCCAGGCATTAGCTATGAATAAATCACTTCCAATGTCGTACAATGCCTAATAATTCACTATTTATAGATAAAATTGAAGTCTTTCCCTCTAAAATTATGCAAGAATTAAAGAATTTGTTTTTACATATCTTTAGATATTTACCTAAAATGTATTTTTTGATATTATCTAGGTCTCTAGATATATAATTATCAATTTTAAAGACTTCTAGGTCTCTAAATGTGTAACTACTATCATCATTGCCAACTACCCTTCATGGGGATCCCTAGAAACTAGGCATAAATACCTTCTTTCAATCAATGCTTTAGACTCAAGGCTAATCCCTATTACAGATCCCATGTCACTACCCTAAATATGCCAACAATTTCCTCTTTATTGTAGAATCCAAGTTATGCTAGTAGATGGCCTAGAGCCCCTAAATGGCTATACTTTACTTATCTATCTAGTAGGGTGTGCATATGTAATTAAGTGCTTGGATGCTACTTGTAAACTCTAATTAGCTGCCACTATCACTTTTCCCTACCTAGATATTTTCCAATTTAGACTACCTTTTTATTGGACTATTAATATTTATTGGCTACCTCTTTCATAGAGCATTGGAGTATTTTCCATGTGTCTTAAGCTACACTATAAACAAAGTTTCTTCTTTGATTTCTTCTCCATCATTCCTTCGAAGCAACATGGGTCGTTGATCTCTGATCGCATGGTCCACAAAACATTTATTCATCATATTCCATCAAAAATATTCTAAAACTCTATGATCCATTGATCTTTCATTAGATGGTCCAAAAAATATTTCTTTACCAATCTTTCATCGAAGCCTCTTTGAAGCATAACCCCTTAGAACTTTTCTCTGTAATTTTTCCTCAAAAATATCTTGAAAATTTGTGTCATTAATACTAAATCTAACTATCCATAAAAATTTTGTGTCACTGTATTCCATTATTATTTCTTGAAATGGTTTGCATCATTGAGATGTGATAAAATGATTCACAAAATTTCTCCTTTCCATTCTTGTTGAATTTTTTCTAAAACAACATAGGTCATCGATCATTACCATGGTATGGTCTATGGAACTTTTGGAGCATATTCTAGATTTTTAATTTCATAAAACAATGCTCATTTTTTATTGAGATGATCCATTGGCAAGTGATACCCTTAAATTTTTTCAACACTGATAGGAAACTAGTTCCTAGAAGCCTGGATCAATGAAAAAAAAATGGAATTTGCAAAAATAATAAAAAATATATTAAATAACTTTTGTATTTGAATTATTGTTTCACTATAGGTAAACCTAACAATGGATTTATAAATATCTTCTTATAATTCAAAGGATGACTGTTGATACCTTCATGAATGAATATAAATATCTATCCTAGAGTTGGAGGTAAAAAGACACAATGGCCCATAATCATAATAAGTGATTTAATATGGATTAATGGTTAGGATTAGGATCCTAACATTCCACCCTCCTTAAAAAGAGCCTTATCTTTAAATTTCAAAGTGATAAGCTTCATCTATTGTTTTCCAAGTAGTATTTTCTTATGTTCTTGCACCATTTTAATGTAATTGTTTCGTAAGTATGGATATTGTGAAGGTTGAAGTGTTGGTGGAATATAGGTAGGAATAATAGGGGGATGAGAACAATGATAGAGGGGTAACCCTTTTTGTGCTTTCTTGGTGGCTTGGATAGAAAATAAGTGGGCAACCATTTCCTTACCTCCTTTGTAAGTAATTTTCTCCATTCGATGAGAGCTTACTAGTGGAGAAGGGCCTAATTTTAATCCTTTAAGAGTATATGTTTGATTATTTATTTTAAATTTTATCCATAATTTTTCAAAGTACCATTATATTTTCTTGAGTGTTTGTAACCATTGCATTCCTAAGACAATATCACATCCTCCTAAAGGAATTGCATACATGTCATGTTTCATGATGTAATCGCCCAAGTTGAGCTTAATATTTTGGCATTTCCCTGTACATCCATCCCCCATTACCAATCATGATTTCAAAATTATTACAAGGATGTATAAAGCAATTAGCTTGTTTTACCACACATGGATCGATAAAATTATGGGTACTTCTGAATTCAATAAGCAGAATAAGGTTTTTTTGTTTAAAGGATCCTAGGACTTTCATAGTTGAGGGAGAAGAATTACTAGTGAGGGTATTGAAAGAAATTTCTAGTGTATCTTGAGTGCTATCATTGGGTGTATATGCCACTACTTCCATATCGATCTCATCTTCATCATTGTTTGATCGACAAAGAATAGCTACATCCAAAATATATAATTGGGGTGTAATACATTTATGATTGGATATAAATTTCTCATCACACTAAAAACAAAGGCCTTTTTGTCTTTGTTCTTTCATTTTCTCAGGACTGATACATTTAATTGGTAGGATCTAGTTAAGTTTTGCGGTGTTGTAAGAATTTTGTGATTCTGCTTTAGATGGATTTCACAATCGATGTTGGTTATTGAATTTCTCTTCCACCATTTGGGCTAGTGCAATAGTCTGCATCATATCAGTGGGATTGATAATTTGTACTTATAATCGAATGTCTTCATTTAAGCCACTGACAAAAAAACTTTGGAAGAATGAGGTATTTACACTTGATGTAATATTTGCCAATTTTTCAAAATTTTCTTGCTATTCTTACACTATAGTGGTTTGGCAAATTTTGGTAAGGGAACCCATGAAATCTTCAAATTTAGTAGGGCCAAATTGTACCATTAGTGTTTTTGTAAATTCTATCCATGTAGGAGTGCCATCCATATTTTCGTACCATGGGTACTATTGGGTGGTGGTACTTTCAATGTGGAAGGATGCAATGAAAACCTTATGTGCCTCAAGGACCTAGTAGAGGGAGAAGTATTGGTCAGCCTGATAGATCCAATTAGTGGGGTTGCCTCCAAATTTTAGAAAATCTAGTTTAGTAATTCTAGGTAGGATGGACGTTTGTGGGCACCCAAGTATTTCTTGGTATGTTGGTCCCCCAGTAGATTGGCCAGCTTGGATTAGTGCCATATTTTATTGTACCATATTTATGGAGTGGTTATAGGCATCAATTTTTAAATCCATTTCTTGTATTTTATTTTCATATTCCATATTTGGTATAGTATTGTTTGTAATTTTGTCCTTCCATTGACGAAACTCCTCCTTTGTTATAGTCTTATTTGTATGCTCTTACTTCCACTCATGAACCTCCTACATGAAATATTTGAGAGGGTCTTATGATTGTGATATCATGCCATCCCCCATTGTAGTCTGGTTTATAAGATGTAAGTTCACTTAGGTGAACGAAATGAGGTTTTCTTGAAAAATTTACAAAAAAAATTGCAAATATTATGCAATTTTAGTAAACATTTTATGTAATTTGACAATTTTGTTTTGCCAAAAAAAATGGTTTTTCAACTATTGGACCTTAAAGGTCACTATTTGACATTGAATTTTGAATTTTCGATGGGAAGAAATGGTTAGAAGGTGAATTTTTATGGGTGAAGTCCAAGCTAGGGTGAAGTCTATGTCAACAAGCGACGAGCAGTCTAGGTTGGAGTCGACATCAATGAGCAGTAAGCAGTTGGTATCGATAAGGTAGGTGGTGATCAAAAGTGGTAAGGTGGCATGGACATTACGAGGGTGCAAGTTACAAGGAGATCGTGCAAGCAAATTGTAGTGGTCAAGATTTTCATGAGAGGTCCAAAAGGGAGCGTGATCAAAGTCATGTAAATCTATGCATGAGAAAACCTTTTTAAACACCTCTTCATTATTCTTTAACGAATGTGGGATTTATTTTCAATGCCTTTTGAAACCTTTGTCCCCTCTCTATCTCCGACGTCAGACAATTTCTTTCGGTGATGAAAATAAATTAAAGGACGTTAGTTTAAATTAAATAATTTTAAATCTTGTCACCATTTATTTTATTTCTCACCTAAAAACGTCACAGAGCTAAGATTTGATTGATGTTTTGTTAAGTTTTTCAAATTTTTGAATCTAGGTTGCCTACAAAGGATTTAACAGTGATCTATGGGTATGTTTTTTAAAACATTTATTGATCTCTTCACCTAAAATAAGGTAAAAAAAAAAAAATTCTTCATTTGGCTATTGGAAGTTTTCAGATGCACTAGAGACCATTACTTTCCATTATAGCTATGAAATGGTGGCTAATCTACTTATGTAATGTTGGGCAACAATATACTATGATAGATTAAGTATAGATAAGACTAATTGGTGATGTCAGGTAGATATGGAATGGAGTATGAGTAGGATTGAAATTTGGGAAAATAAATGAATTTTAACAGTGTAGGATTACAAAGGCTCTGATACCATATGGTAGGAATCTGGTTCCTAGCAACATGGATCAATGAAAAACAAATGGAATGGAATTGCAAAAAAAATAAAAAATGTATTGAATTACTTTTGTATTTGAATCATTGTTTCACTGGAGGTAAACCTACCAATGGATTTATAAATATCTTCTTATAATTTTATGGATGCCTAATGACACCCTCATGAATGAATATAAATATCTATCCTAAAGTTGTGATGTGAAAATACACAATGATCCATAGTCAAAATAAGTGATTCTATACGGATTAATGTTTAGGATTAGGATCCTAACAAACACTTTTCCTCCACTTTCTACTATATTTCCTCCACTGGAGCCACCTTACAAAATTTAACTAAGGTAAATTATGTCTAAGAGTAGTGAAAATCACTAGAGTACTCATCATGAAAAGTTTCAAGAGTGGGACAAGAGGTGCTAGCCTCTTGGTTTCACAATTTGAATATACATGGAAGGATTATCTATTATAATGGAGTTAACATAAAGGATTTATTTCTATCTATGGTAAAATAGAAATATCCAAAATTTGGGTTTATCATAATTAATTTTGATGATGCTTCAAAAGGAAATAAGAAAATCTAGTGGAGGTGGTATTTTCAAAATAATAAAGAAAAAAAATTCCTAACTCAAAATCATATGACACTTCAATTAACAAGTATTTGAAGGGTAGGGCACTTCTTACAAGAATCAAAATCATGATTAAAAAATGATATAAATATAGTTTAATTGAGAGGGACTTCATGTTATCATTCATGCTATCAACAAAAAAGGATATAGGGATTGAATAAAAATTTATATTATTATTATTGATGCTCATCACTTATTGTTGGATGTAAACTCTTGGAAATATAAGCATATCTATATAGAATGAAATTAGGTGATAGATAATTTAGTGAATCATGGTATTGTTCTTCTTCTTGGTTAATTTCAAATTTTAGAATGCAATTAACCAAGTGAAATTTTATCTCTTATTGAAAATTATTGTAAGGAGATGATTGAGGAAACATAGCATTTTGAGGAAGATTAATAATATATTTGATAGGAAAGGAAATGAAGAATATATTTGATAAAGGAAAAGTTATATATTGTTTAGTTGGCATCACAAAAAATGTAATGCTTTAGTATTTCTATGGGAGTGACCTCCAATAAAACCCACATCTAGTTTTTTTTAAATGAGATGCAGGCAAAGGATTGACACCAAAATCAAGTGCAATGTTTATATCATTAAGTCATCTAGACCCCTTTGAAGTTACAATTATAGCAAAATCACTCATGAAATTCATATTCAAAATAGGGTGCATTTTCTTCTTGAACTTACTTTGAAGTAATTTATGCCAAGATTAAGTTGAAACCTAGAGGATTAAATCACACCATTTTTTATTATCAATATTATGAATAGATTAGTTAATTTATACAATTTTTATCTCTAAAGGTTTTAATGAGTGAAAAAGGGTTACACACCTTTTCCACACAATCAAAGGTACTTCATCATGGCCTTCTTGTCCCAAGAGAATGAAAGCAAGGTTTTTGAGGCATAATTTATATTTATAGCAATTTAGCTCATTATTAGCCCAACTATGTGTTTTGGAACAACATTTTGGAATAAAATGGCTTTTAGGGAAATCAAAAACTTTTCATGTTGTTTAAGAAGGAAAATATGCTCACCCTATTCTTGGGAAGGCTTTGCAAGGAAAAATAAACTTGAATATTATATTTTATATTTGGAAAAAAATATATATGAGCCTACTATGGAAGGCTCATATATATTATTTATGAGCCTACAATCTTCAAATCCTTTTTTTTAACTATTTGATAATTCGCATAGTTGCAAGAATGAGAAATATGACAATATAAAACATCAAAATAATAATAATAATAATAATAATAATAATAATAATAATTATTATTATTATTATTATTATTATTATTATTATTATTATTATTCTTATTATTATTATTATTATTATATATGCAAATTATTTTTAATATTCATTAAATAATTATAAATAATAATAAAAATATTAATAAAATCCAATAAAAATATAAATTAACCTTAATTGTTTTTATTGAAATATTTCTAAACTCATTTACAAGTAATTTTGTACAACTTGAGTGGGTTTAATGGTACAAAACTTTGAATTGGAGGTTCAAAATTTAAACCCAATGTAGATAGAATTGTATATCCTAGTTTGGTTGGATAAAAATATATTGAGTAAATAACATCCTTTATCCCTAAGGGCTAGGTGGATTTGTAAGACGTTGGGCACTTACCAAGAGGAGACCTAGGTTCAAACCTCAGGGGTATGCCCAATTCATAAAAGGTAGTAGTCTAACTTGAGTCCTTTGAGTGTGTGCCAGCTAGATGATGGTGGTACCAACCCTAAGATACTGGGGGGTCTCCCTCCCTCACTTTGGGTCATGTTTATTGAGGTGATGTAAGGGTTATAGTCGTAGCCCCATGATTTAAAGGTAATGACTTGACCTTGTGACCATTTGTTCAAGAAGGAAAGGTAGTTGCTAATTACTCTATGTATCCAAAAAAAAATAACATTCGTTATAAAGGTTGTCTTATATAACCTATGATTTATTAAACATTAAAAATTCCATTACCTTTAAAATCTAAAATAAAATATTTTATTTTCAAAATTAAAAATCACGTTAATTATTATTAAAAAATTATATAACATAGCTTTTTTTAACATGGTGGAATCGGTAGCCACCATGATGATCCAGGTGCATTTTCCATATCGTAAGTTGCTACATAGTACTCTGCGCAGTCCATCCCTATAACCACCATACACCATTCATTTTAAACATTTTATGTCACTAAAAGCACTATATAATATAGTTGTTCTATATGTTTTGGTTGGATAAATATATATTGAGTAAATAACATCTTTTAAAATCCCCTCTATGATTTCTTAGATGTTAAATACTACTATATGTTTTTAAATTTTAAAACAAAATATTTCATTTTCAAAATTAAAAGCCACATAAATTATTATTTAAAAAATATAATATAGTTGATCTATATTTGGGTAAGATGCTTCCAATTTTTTGAAGTGTTAAAACAAACATAGTTAATAACCTCATTAAATGTTTGGGCTAGTGAAATTTAAACTAGTGAACATCTTTCACCATATTTTACTTTCTTTCATCATAAACTTCTACCATATTCATGTGACATATAGTTATTAATATTGATGCTTTCATATTATATTAAGATTTTTGCTTTTATATTGACTAAATTATTGTACTAAGGATGTACTTGGTTCAATTTTAAGAGCCTCCTTTAATAGTTTATTTTCTTCCCTATTCAGTTCTCTATAACTATGTCAAAAATTAAAAGCTTCAAGTCAATCCAAAACTTTTTTATTTGAGAGTATATGGGTTTTAGGATCATGTTTTCCATCCTAAAAACACCAAATATACAATTTACTATCACTTATGAATCTTAGTAAATTTAAATCTTTTGAATTTATTTTGAGTCTGCCAACTAAACCATTAATTTGAGTTCCATAGTTTCAATATAATTGTTGGAACCTTCTTCCAATCTATCCTTGAATTTAAAATAATGAGTCAAAAATGTATAGTAATACTTACACTCCATAAACTCTAGGGACCCCTGATCTAGCCCCATGCACCTAATTTATCTATATTTGAAGGGATGATTTTTCTAATTACCTTTTTTATTGCCAAAACTTTATAGTTATTAAAATTTTCAATTATTTGGGAGGACACCTGTCAAGTAGGCTTATTTTTATCCTAAAATATTCTTACATTCCTAGATAACCATAATCCCCATGACACAAGCAACAAAACTATATAACCCCTTTTCAAACCAAGATTCTAAGAACTATCCTAAGTAATCTTCTTTTCATCCTATAAGAAACTTTAATTGTGCTATAACCTCCCTCCAAACCTACCTCGTAAAGGAGTAACCTACTAGTAAATTATCAACTATTTCATTGTATGACTTACATAAATGGCATCTTCCTAGACCATTTCAATTCATCTTTTGCAATACCTCCCATGTCAGGACCTTCTTTTTCATGGAAATTCACAAGAACAATCTTATCTTCAATAGGGATTTCTACTTCTAGAGTGACTTCCACCACCATGTTGGATCATCATTTCTAACTTCCAATAGAATCTTATATCCCAAATTTGGAGTGTACTCCCCCATAGCTCCATTATTTGTCCAAATCAATTTATTAGTTTCCTCTCGCAACTTGATATATCCAACTTTAATTCTTCCCACATATTCTTCCCACTAGTGTGCCTCATGGTCCTAAAGCCCTAACACTGTTGTTCCTTCCATCCCTGTATCCAATTTGTAGATGATTTTGGACCAACTACTTGGGCCAAATTTCGAATCCCCTCAACTCTTAGGTTCTGAATTACATTATTTGGAAGTTTTTTCTTACAATCACAACAAATCCAAGGGTCTGAACCTAGTCTTATCCTTGAACCATCCCTTATTTTCTAGGTAAGCCAATCACTTACAATATAAAAGGCTTGAATCATTGCCTTCAAAGTGATTGAAATATTATGGGTTCATTTCACTAGGGTCCTTATCCACTCCTCAACTATGAGTGGCTCTAAATATTTTTCTTTTATGATCTTATTTCGTAATTCTTCCTTTGATATTATCTTTCAAACACACTTGGTTGTCAAAGACTTGCTAAATAGGAAGATGTTCTTAAGTCTCCATCCTCCATTTTCCTTGGGCTTGGCTAAGGTTTGCCATTTAAATAAAAGAATGCCTTCTATTTCCCTTTTCTCTAACCATAAAAACTTGTAGCCGAATTATGTAATTTTATCCAAAAATCCATTTAGTATATGAGCTAAATATTGTCAATACCAATATCACCTCTAGCATAGACTTGACCAAAGCCAGTATTCCTCCCCAAAGAGAGCCATTTTTTGCACTATATGTTAATTCTTCCTTCCACCTTATTTATCAACTAGTTCTAGTCTTGTTTAGTATAGTCATTAGGTTTAAAAAACAACCCTAGATATTTAAACCCTCTTGAATATAAAATTTGTTAAAGGGGAAAATTTGACCTATTAATATGGTTTGATCCTGATCCATATGGTTAAAATATATGCTTCAATTCTATAAATTAATATGCATACCTATTGCTAAATAGAAATGATCTAGATATTCTTAAAACTTCTATGTATCTCTTATTTTTTCATCTATGAAAAGGATAAAATCATCAACAAAACATAGATGGGTGACTTCCACTATTCTACCTATTCTAATTTCCTTTATTGCTCATACCATATTGGATTCTAAAATACACCTACTTAATCCCTCAACTACAAAAATAAATAATAGTGTTGACAAGGAGCAACCTTGTCTTATCCCTCGAGAAGCTTTAAAGACTTGAGATGTTGATCCATTAACCAAAATTGTAAAAGAAACAAAACAAAGACATCCCATAATCTAGTTCACCATATGCACACAAAACCTAGTATGAACAAGTATCATTCTTAAATATAACTAGTTTACTCTATCAAAAGCCTTGCAGATATCCAACTTCATCATCATTGTTGATATTTTCTTTGATTTTATGGTATGAAAACTTTCTTGGGCAACATCAATTGCTTTATGAGTTTGTCTACCATGTAGGAACTTGAAATACCCAATAGATATAGAAGCAAAGAGAAACCTATTAGTTCTTTATGTAAGTATTTATGCTATGATTTTGTACACATAGTTACACAAAAAATGGGTTTGACATTATCAAAGGAATAAGGATTATACTTTTTTTGGAATAAAATAAATGAAGGTAGATTTGAAGATTGTATTTAACCTTCCTATCTACCTAGACTCCTCTACAAACTTGAGTAGGTCAGACTCCCAAAGATCATAGATATCGAGAAAGAAGTCCATATTCCCAAAATTTAAGTCTCGAACTCTCATCTTTTTGGAAGGAGGTTAAAACAACTTTGAGCTCCTCCTTTGATACTTATTGAACCAAATCACTATTGGATTCATCTATAATGTTGGGAAAGAGAGAATTTATTCTGACTATTTTACCTATATTTACTTGACCAAGATCCTTGTATAATTGACCAAAATGCCTTACTCCCATGTCTACTATTCATTTAAAGAAGGAGACTTTACTTCCATATCAACCTTGTTGCTCCCAAATTGTATTTTGTTGTTTTCTATGATTTGTCAAGCTATTAAAAAATTTAGTGTTCTTATCCCCAATTACAATTGAGAGTGCTATAATTTTGATCCTCCATTGTGCTTCTATCTCTATGAACAATATTATCTTATCATATTTCTAACTTTTACACTTAAGTCTTATTTCCTCATCCCATTCTTTTTCAAAGTCATCTACCAGATACACTGCAAGCTCCTCCTCAATCTCCCTCAATGTTTTCTCATCCATCAGTTTCTTTTTATAGGTCCACTAAACTACTATTGCCTTAACCCTTTTTAGATTTGTCACAAATTGAATACTAGCAAATTCTCTTAGACTAGGATCAAACTTCACCCATTCCTATTTGACTAGAGTTACAAAGATGACCTCTTTTACCAACTCAAAACTAAATTTAAAAGGACAATGTAGTTTTTTCTTGAATTTTTCAATAAGAAGCATGACGGGGGAGTGGTTAGAGTCTCCTTTGACTTCAACCCAAGACTTCAGTCTATAAGTTTCATTTACCAAACTCTTAGCTAATAAGAATCTATCTAGTATCTTAGACATTCTAACAACCCCCATATCCTCATGTTTTTCCAAGTTGGGATAAACTTTATAGGCACCAATTCAACCATCCCCTTGGATTTAAACTTTTGGATGAATTAATCATCCAATAGATCAATTCTAGTAGCAGTACCCCATAATTCACTTCTAGAAAGAGTTGAGTTTAAATCACCTTATAAAATTAAATTATGAACTTCCAGAAATGTTTTATCCATAAGCTTATCCAAATACTGCATCTTGTCTTTATAGGGGTCATAAATTTTCACTACTATCACTATTTCCTTGAACTCCACTGAAACAAATTCAATCCCTACTTCTAAGTAAAGCAATGCAAATTTGGTTAATCTAAAATGACTTACCTTCTACCTTGTGGCCACTCCTCCCGAGGCCCCTAAAACATCAAGGACCAAAAAATCCCACCCTTTAATAAATTTACTAAGATATTCCATAGCTTTCATATCTAACCATTTTGTGTCTTGAATTAGTAGAATATTTGGATTATGATTTTCTACTAGCCTACACAGAGTATGTTTTTTTTTTTGAGTTGCTCATCCGCTAGATACTAAAGAAGATAATTTTCATTGATTAACTACATTCGGGATCATCCTTGCTCTCAGGATCTTCTTTAAGGATGATTTCTTGTCTTTTTGAACTTCATGGAAGGCTTTATTCTTATCGAATGAAGTAAAATATCTTCTACCCCTCCCAACAACAATACCTCTTGTCCCCACATCTTTATTGAGGCCTCGCCCAAATCCTTATTCCCTTAGTATATTTTTTCCTTTTAGGGATCGTATGGGATACCTATGAGTTTATAAGGACACAAAACCTTCTTGACCATAGGAAAAAAATATGGGAAAGTGAATTTAAAGTGGTTTACTTGTGAAGCATTACTTAAAAACTTACCAAAATTTCAACCATGTTCTATCTCTACTACCTCCAAGGAAGAATAATTTGAGGGTCCTCCTTGCCCCTCAATTCCATCCTTACCTTCTTCTAAGGGATACTTTGTTTTATAGACTGGTAAGTATGACCATTGGTCAACTGAAGGAATAAAACAAGAATTACCTATAATATCATATGAGAAATAATATTTGGCAATAATTTCTCTTTGAAAGATTGTATCTAGGTCCAAGAGCATGACATGAAACTTTTTATATAATATTCATAGCCATATTTCAACCTAATATGATTATAAATCCATCACTAGATCTAACACAAAAAGTTGTCTCCACCTACATCTTCTATTCTTGACCCCGATTCATCTAGCTTGTGTTTCTTATGTATTGATTCATTAATATAAATAGTCTATGAGTCATATGCCTGAAAGGAAAATTGTATTTTATTGTCACCTTAAATACCCCTCTCTACATTATGATGTCAAACCTTCCTAATGTAGTCCCTCATAATATACCCATAATTATGACAACACACAAATCTAAAATATGTACTAATGTAGTTTAAGGTTTGAACATGCATCCCTTTTTTGTACTTCAACACAATTTTCCCCACAAATCCATATATCCATCCACATCAATAAATATTCTAGAAACTATCCTCAAATATGAGGACTGATACCTCTCATCCACCTCCAAGGAAGAACCAATGTAGTTGCCTATGGCTTGGAAAATATTTCTACAACAAAATTCTAGTGGCAACCTCGATAAATTTACCCATATAGGGTGAGCAAGTATACGTGTGGTCTTAGGGTCAAAAAAAGGGTTCTAGAATTTGAGAATTAACAAATTGAGCCCCAAAACCATTTCTTCAATAAATATTTTCCAAATCTTCTTTAGTCCTTAACTGAAACCACAACCACCCTCTTGCCAAAAGTGAAAAACTAGGTGCATACCCTAGGACTTCCATCCATTCCCTAGCCATCTAGTTTGCAAATATTTTTTTAAAAATTGCATGCCCATAGAACCTCCCAATAAATATTTTATTTGAGAGTTCAATGACCTTCGATTTTCACATCTTCTCCTAGGACTAATTTTGCTCTATTACTATTCCTTCTAATGCACTCAGTTGCCTTTTTATGTGCTTCCAAGGAAGTATTCTTTGGGTTTTTCCTTCCAAATTCTTTTGTTGTCCCTCGCAACCCTCAATTGGAGAGTTGTGGCCTATTTCAATATTTATCTAAAGAGGACATATCCTAGTCACTACTCCTATCCAAGAGTTGCACATCCTCCTATGAAATTATCATTGACTCAAGTCCATTCTTAAACTATTTTAAAGGTGGATTTCCTCTTGCATAATTACTTCTACTATCAAATATAAATACCCCCTAATAAAGATCTATTGAATAGTCCATTGCGTCTTCTTTGGCATCTTGTTCTAAAAAAATCATAAACCTTCCTTCCCTCTCATCATCCTACATTCTCCTTAGGGTCTCAAGGTTTGGGGATCCTCCATTAAAATTTGCATTGAAAACCATGGCATTGATAGAGAAATCTCCACTATGATTACCACCATCTACTTAACTCATCATAGTGGTTGTTTTTTTAGGAAAACGCTCTGAATATTTATCATCTTGGACCATATCTTTAGAACCCTAGGTTTAAGATGCATGTCGTGCGATGTGTCTCCATCCCTAGTGGCCACAACCCTATTTTATATTATCAACTTCCTCCTCTCCCACTACTCTCTTCCACACCAAACTCACCAACGAACCCCCAAAATATCTTCTTCAAACCTTGTATTGAGTTGTTATATGTTGCTAGTGATACAATCTAGAACCAAGGTCTATGTGGTGGATCTGATAGGTTTAAAAATAGTTTTAGTAGTGACCTATCCTTCGTCTTGTACTCCTTGTATCCCCTTGATCCCTTCTTAATTACTTAATTTGAAACCCTTAGCAAGCCTTGGTTTGTGCTTTAGGGCCTATGAATTCCCATGTTGTTCTCTATTCGTATTTCCACAAAACCCTAACTTGCATAGAATATTGCCTAACCGAATGACAAGATCTATGATGTTTTAAAAAATTATAAATTTATTCTTTTTTAATGATTGCATGAAGGTTAGTATGAAAAAAATATACCTCAAAAACAACTCCAAAGATAAATTTTACTAACGTATCAAAATGGGAGTGGGGTGTTAGCTTTTAAAGAGGTTCACATATGTTTGTTAGAAAATAATATCAAAGGTCTACAAAAGTTTTAAAAAGTATATCATAGAATCAAATTTTATCAAAAAAAGAAAACATCATTGGATAAAGAGAAAAATACATATAAAGACATCCATAGCTTTCCACAAACCAAAAATTTTGTTGTATCTCTACAACACCTGGATTTGTTTCCTAGAGAAAAATAAAATTAAACATTTAAAAATATTAGATCAATATTGTAATGGAGATAAAGGAGGCTCATATATGTCTCCAAATGACCACAAAGGAAGACTATGCGTACATTATGTAGTTGATTTAGCATATGACTGAGTTTTAATGCTTGACCTCCATGTGAATCATGACCCAATAATACCTTGAATCCACCCTCTTCAATGCTTCCTCTTCTAAGGCCCTACAGTATTCCTTTTATAAATATCTTCTATAGAATCTAGAAACCCAAATATACCCCTTGCAATCCTAACCTAGTGAGATAAAAACCTAACCCTAACTCCAATTTGTCCTTCAATCATAATCTAATGAATTTGATAATTGACTGCCATGTGAAATACCCCAAGGTCATAGATTTTGTTTCTAGAAATAGGAGAAAAGTGGTGGGTTTGTCATGTTTTTCTAAAACTGTTCAATGTTTTTGACGAAGTGAGGATGATTTATTGAGAATATTTTTGTGTAGAAGCCCTACAAGAACATTATTTTTAGGATTTTTTTTGCTCAAGGTGATGCTCAAACAGTGATGAAGTTAGGGTTTGGAGCCAAATCCAAAAAACTATTATAGTAATATGGTATTGGAGATAAATGAGGCCCATGTATATTTCCAAATCACCACAAAGGAAAAATATTTCTACAATTTGAATTTGATACAACAAATGGCCAAGTTTGAACACTTGACCTCCATGTCTGTTGCAACCCAATAAAACTTTGAATCCACCCTCTTCAATGATTGTCACTTCCAAGGCCCTACAATCTTCCTCCACCATGAAATACTAACTTGCATAGTCTATTACCTATCCAAATAACCATATCTAAGAAGTTATTGAATCCTCCAAATACAAAAGCTATAGATCCCACTTCTACCCTTGATGTTGCACCTACATGCTTGCCAGTTTAAAAATCCACCCACTGACCTGCTATCACCTTAAATATGCAACCAGATAGCCCCTAAAGTGGGTGTTTGAATCTTGAAAATTCAATAAAAGGTCATCCCAATCCCACTATAACAATATTTGAAGTTTTATTTTTGAACCCAACATCTCGCTTTCAGTTTCAAGCCTTGTTTTGAATGGCATGCCATATGTTTTAACTAATTTTTTTGTTTAAATAAATGGTTTTTTTAAGAAGTAAGATTTTGAAAGAGTTACTCTTTGCCTTTTACATCAAATTAGTCATATCAAACTATATAGTTTATTTTATGTCACAAAATTTTGAACTTTGGTGTGAGCTACATCACCTATATGTGTCAAACATTGAACTATGACCTATAAAGTCGAACACATCGTGATTGAATTAAAATACCAATATATAAGTTACAATAGGTGTAGAATATCCTTGAATAAGTGGATATCCCTAACCAATATGAACCCTAATTATTATCATATGTTAACAATAAAAAACTATATGCTAATAACTAATACTCTAGTAACCTATTAATAACCTGAGAAATAATGGAATAATATGCTAAAATACACTAACATCCTCCCCTTATGAAATTATTTTGCAATACAAAGGGAGTTGTGAAACAACTCAAATTTGACATGTGCAAGTGCCTTAGTGAATATATCCACAATTTGAGCATTGGTGGGAACATAATGAAGTTGGATTATGTGCCTTGGAACTTCATCTCGAATGAAATGAAATTGTGTGTCAATGTGTTTGGTTTTTTCATGATGCACTGGATTCTTAACAAGGTTCAAAACACCCTGGTTATCACAAAAACAGTGAATTGGAGATTTGGATGGATGACCCATACTTTTCAATATGTGATGCAACCATATCGTCTCACACATTGCTTCTTGTGTGGTGTGATACTTTATCTCTATAGATGAAATAAAAACCACATGTTGCTTCTTGTTGTGCCAAGAAATAGGATCATATCCAAGATAAAAAATATATCCTGAAGTTGACTTTTGATAATCATATGATCTGGCATAGTCGGAGTCCATGTATTCTTGCAAGAAGAATTTATCATTATTCATACTCAATAGTACCATGAACATAGTGAAGAACATGTTTTGCTACTTTCTAGTCAGTTTTTTTAGGTTTTTGCATGAACCTCAAAAGATAGTTGACAGCAAACATGATATATGGCCTAGTGTTTTTTAGATATATGAGACTTTGGACCAACTATCGATAGAGAGTACCATCTACCTAAGGTGAATCATCATACCGCAATAACTGAAGCTCTGATTCCATAAAAGCTATCATTGGATTGCAATTAGTTGTGCGATACCTTTTAACAATGTCTTGGCATACTTTTTTTGTGATACCTTGATGTTGCTCTTCTTATGGTTCAATTCCAAACCAAGACAATAGTGGATAATTATGAGATCTATCATCTCAAAATATTTGTACAAGTCACTTTTGATGATAGTTATCAAAGTTTCTAAGTTGTCTATGATAATCAGATCATCCACATAGAGTACAAGTAACACTATTTTAGAACCTTATTTCTTAAAATAGAGGTTTACATATAATGGGATTCTCTTAAATCCATGCTGCAGTAGGTGATTATCCATCTTAATATACCAAGCTCGAGGATCTTGTTTCAAACTGTACAAGGATTTGACTAATTTGTACACTTTTTTCTTTTGGTCTTCCACTTCAAATCCTTTAGGTTGTGTCATATAGACTTCCTCTTATAAATCCCAATTCAATAAGGCACTCTTGACATCCATATGATGTACTTTCCACCCGTATTGTGTTGCCATAACACAAAGAACTCAAATGATAATCATCCAAGCAGTAGGTGCAAAATTTTCTGCATAGTCGATACCTTCCTTTTGCGTATGGACCTTTGCAAAAATATGGTCGTATGCTTATCAATTGTACCATATGCCTTGTACTTTACTTTGTACACCCATTTGCAGCCAATGGGATTCTTTCCATGTGGTATATCAACAAACTTACAAGTCTTATTTTTCTTTAGAGACATGTACTATACATCCATAACAACCTTCCATTGTGTCTCACTAAGAGCATATTGTACTATGGTTGGTTCATGCTCATCAAGTGAAGTCATAAAAAACTTGTCATCATCCACTTCCATATCCTCTATGTCTCTCTTTAGATCTACTAAAATCTCCTCAAAATATTGATAAAGATCATCAACCTTAGTAGTATCAGTTTCTGCTCTATCCTATCAAACCATATTGTGAGTACAAGGTCTATTCAAAGTCAGATCTGGTGGTGTGGATATCTTTGAGTCTTTTATAGTACTTTTATGCCACTTAGGAATATTGTTTTATGGTGAAAAATAAGAATAAGGTCCTCCAAACTGTGGTGAATAAGGTGACTTCTCTATTTTAGATTTCATAAAATCTCGGTATACATAAAATATGTTTTATGATGTGAAAGCCTCATAAAAAATAATATCTCTACTAATGTGAATATTTTTTTTTCAAAGGATCAATCAATAGATAACCCTTAGATTTCTCATAATAACCAAGAAGAACACATTTCAAGGTCTTATTATCTAGCTTCTTCCTTTTCTCTTTTGGTATGTGCATAAAAGCCTTACATCCAAAAATAAGTAGATGAGATATGGAGGTTTTCTGACCACTCCATGCTTTCTATGTAGTTATTCCCTTTAGGGACTTTGTGGGTCCCCTATTCAGGAGGTACATTGCTATGATGACAACTTATACCCAAAATTGTTGATCTAGATGGGCTCTTGTGAGCATACAATGAACCATTTCCATGATGCAACGATTCCTCCATTCGTAACTCTATTTTTCTGAGTATAATAAGTAGTGAGTTATCTCTTGATCTTGTGTGTAGTCAAATGTGCATAAAATTCTTGTTAGGTAATGGAGCCAAATTGATAACAATAAATTAATTACCATTAAATATTATTGGCAGGATTCCAAGGCCATTATTGTTGGTGGAGTTCCAAGGCCATTAAATATTGATGGGCAACATTCAACAATAGGAACATGAACGGGGTTCCAAGAGGCATCATTAAATATTTAATTAGCATTAAATATTTAATTTCTAGTAAATATTTAAAATAAAAACTATTGTAATAATTCTATATATTTTGAGTATCTTGTTTATAGAAAATATATAGGATTATATATCTCTTGTAGAGAGACAAGGAAGATTGGTGTAGATATTGATGCAAGGGTGTTTGCATGTTGAATTACTATTAAAGTAATTATGTGGAGATGCTAGTTTTATGAAGAGGAATTTGCAATTGGTTGTGTTGTAGGATTACTCCCTTTAGATATTGTATTGGTGTTAATAATACAAGGACTGATTGTTTCTCCATGGACATAGGGTACACTACCCGAACCACGTAAATCATGTATCTCATTTGTGTGATTGAATTTTTTTGTACTGCTTAACTAAAGTTTAAATTTTTTTCATTTTCATTGTTATAATTTGTTTTCTTCCATAGACTGTGTATTGTTTGTACATGGTGAATTTCTAAAAACTAGTATTGGAGTGATCTTGTTGGAAAAGGGCATTCACAGGAGAGTTTTATGTTCGAGTGGGATAAATGGGAGAAAATTCAAAGTTTAAACTGGAGAAGCTTACTGAAAAAATTTTGGTATATCAAAAATAAAAGTTGAGGATTATTTGTATCAAAAGGATGATCTGTATTTGGATCTAAAATGGAATACTGATGGTCAGCTTGACTTGATGCATGATGAGGAATAGGATCTGATAGATAGGAGGGCACTGAGAGTGATCCAGTTGAGCCTAGCTGATTCTGTTGCATACAAAATCATGAAAAAAAAGACCACAAAAGGAGCCATGGATACACTAGCTAAGTTGTATGAAAAACCCTCAGCTTCAAATAATATTTTTTTGATTAGAAAGTTGTTTACTATGAAGTTGCAAGAGGTTGGATCTATCCAAGAATACCTTAATGAGTTTTATGTTATTATGGGTTCTTTAAAATATGTAGGACTTGATTTTTATGATGAGGTTATGGATTTAGGGTTTCTTTGTTCTCTAACAGACTCATGGGGTAGTATTGTAATGGAAGTGAGTATTTTTATGCCTGGATATAGAAATCTGGTGTTTGATGATGTGGTTAGCACAATCCTCAATGAGGATATAATAATAAAACCTATAGGTAGGCTTCATCATATGGATTAGCACTATTTATAGAAAGCATAGGCAGAAACAAAGAAAGAGGAAAAGGCCAAGCTAGATGGAAAAGCTAGAATAGAGTAAAATGGAAGCGTAGATCTAAAATCAGAGATAAAAGCAAGGTTGATTGTTGGCATTGTGGGAAGAGTGGACACTTCAAGAGGGATTGCAAATATAGAAATAATAATGACGAAAATAATGGGAATGATGCTCAAGAGGTAAATATTGTAGGTACAATTTATCAGGATGTCCCGATTCTTGCAGCAAATTGTACGAGTGAGTATTGGGTTATGGACTCTGGAGCTTCTTATCATGTCACTTCTCATAGGGATTACTTTTCTTATTATACTCTAGGTAATTATGAAGAGGTTTTGTTGGGCAATAATTGTCCATGTGATATTTTGGGTATTGGCATGATGAATGTAAAGTTGCCAAACATAAATATTTGGGTGCTTAAAAATGTTAGGCACATTCCTGATCTGAAGAGGAACCTGATTTCAGCTAGTGCACTTGATTTGGAGGGATGCAACACTACTTTTGGAAATCGACAATGGAGAGTGACAAAGGGTTCAATGGTGATTACAAAAGGTGAGTTGACTGGAACTTTGTATTTATTGTAGAACTCATATTATTGTACATTGAACTATGCTACTCAAGATGATGCGAAAGCATGCCATTTGTGATTGGGTCATATGAGTGAGAAAGGGATGAAAATCCTTCACTCTAGAAAATTATTGCCAAAACTCAAGGAGGTTGATTTGGGTTTATATGAAGGTTATGTATACAGAAAAAAAAGGGTAAGATTTCTTAAGGTTGGTCCAGGAAGAAAGAAAGATAAATTAGAGTTAGTTCACTTGGATGTGTGGGGTCCCTCACCGGTACTTTATCTTGAGGTCTACTCTTATTATGTTACCTTCATTAACGATTTTAGCAAGAAGACATGGATATACACAATCAAGCATAAGTCTGATGTTTTTGACACTTTTTGGAAGTGGAGAGCATTAGTGGAGGTTGAGGTAGGTAAGAAAGTAAAGTGCCTTAAATCTAACAATGGTGGTGAATATTGCAACAAGGAGTTTGAGGAATATTGTGCAAAGGAAGGAATTAGGAGGATCAAGACTACTGCTAGGATACCATAGGATAATGGAGTATCAGAGAGGATGAACTAAACTATAATGGAGCATGTCAGAGCCATGAGATTGCATGCAGGGTTGCCATTGTTTTGTTAGGCTAGTGGATTTGATACAACAATTTATTTTATAAATAGAAGACCTTGTACTACATTGGATGGAGGTATTCTAGAGAAGACTTGGAAAGGTAAGCCTGTAAACTACTCTTTCCTTAGAGTATTTTGTTGTGAGGATTTTGCCCACATAGATAAAGAAAATAGGAGTAAGCTTGATGCAAAGTCTAGAAAGTGATATTTTCTTGGTTATGATAAGGATGATATGGGATATAGGCTATGGGATAACATTGGCCAGAAATTTATCAGGAGTAGATATGTGATTTTCAACGAGGATAGATTGTACAAGGATAGGCACATACATGTTGAAGAGGATGCACCTGAGTTTGTTGACTTGGATGCAATCCCAGAGCATGGTGTAAAAATATAGCCTCATGTTCATATTGATGAACATGGTTCTCATGTTGAAGAGCATGGTGATCAAACGAATGAGAAACTTGAGAAATAAACACCTCAAACACCCCCACCACCACTAATACCAGAAGGTTGGATATCTACAAGGGGTAAGAAGAGCACCAAATAAGTATTCTCCTTCTTTGCATTACATTCTATAAACTGATGCAGGTGAGCCCAAATGTTTTCATGAGGCTTTGCAATTGGAAACTAGGAGCAAGTGGGAACATGCTATGAAGGATGAGATAGACTCATTGACTCAAAACAAAAGTTGGGATTTGGTTGAGCTTCCCAAGGTCAAAAGGGTATTGTATTGGGTGTACAGAGTGAAGAACGAAGTTGATGGTAGTAAGAGATACAAAGCAAGACTTGTTGTGAAAGGATTTGCACAGAGAAAAGGTATTGACTATAATGAAATTTTCTCACCTGTAATAAAAATGACTTCAATTTGGACTATTTTGAGTATAGTTGCAGTAGAATATATTCATATTGAATAGTTAGATGTGACAACATTCCTTCATGGAGATATGGAGGAGGATATCTACATGCACCAACCGGAGGGGTTTGAGGTCAAAGGCAAGAAGAACCTTGTGTGTAAACAAAAAAAGAGCTTGTTCAGTTTGAAGCAAGATCCAAGGAAATGGTATCTCAAGTTTGATAGTTTCATGATTGAGCATGATTTTACTAGGATCCATAGTGACCATTGTGTTTATTTTTGGGCTATAGAAAATGGTAACTTCCTTATTATATTATTGTATGTTGATGATATGCTTGTGGCAGGATCCAATATGGAGGATATTAAGAAATTGAAAATGGAGTTGACAAGTAAATTTACCATGAAGGATTTGGGAGAAGCCAAACAAATCCTTGGCATGAGAATCACTAGAGACAAGAAGGAGAAAACACTAAAGTTGTCTCAGGAGGATTATGTAGAAAATATTCTTATGAGGTTTAGTATGCATGATGTAAAACCGGTAGCCCAACCTCTTGCAAAGCACTTTAAGCTCTCAAAGAAGCTATGTCCCAAGACAAATGAGGAGGAAGAGTACATGAGGAAGGTACCCTATGATTTAGAAATTGGGAGTTTGATGTATGCTATGGTATGTACAATACTGGACATTTCCCAAGTAGTGGGAGTTGTGAGCTGATATATGAGTAATCCAGGTAAAACTCACTGGCAAGCAGTGAAATGGATACTCAGTTATTTGAAAGGGACTTCAAAATTCTATTTAAATTTGGGAGGTTCCAAAGTTGAGTTATAGGGCTATGTGGATTCAGATATGGCAAGTGATTTGGATGGTGGGAGGAGCACTACTGGGTATGTATTCATATTTGGAGGTACATAAGTGATTTGGATATCCAAGATACAACGTGTTGTAGATATTTCTACTACAGAGGCTGAGTATGTGGTCATCACATAAGGTGCCAAAGAGTTCATATGGCTTCAAAGGTTGATTGAGGAGTTGGGTCAGGAGCAAGGATATGGGACACTTTGGACTGATAGCCAAAGTGCCATTCATTTAGCTAAGAACTCTGCTTTTCACTCACAGATAAAGCACATTAATTTGAGGTATCACTTCATTCGATCAACAATGGATGATGGTTTGGTATAATTGGGTAAGATTCACACTTCCCATAATTTTGCTAATATGCTTACTAAAATTGTAACCAAGGAGAAGTTGATATTTTTCTCTACTTCGGTTGGCCTTAAGGAGTAAGGTCATGTTATGAGAAACTTTTAGTCTTAGGATACAGAGATGTTGCATCAATCTTGTCTCCAAGTGGGAGATTGTTAGGTAATGGAGCCAAATTGATAACAAGAAATTAATTACCATTAAATATTTTTGGCAGGGTTCCAAGGCCATTATTGTTGGCGGAGTTCCAAGGCCATTAAATATTGATGGGCAATGTTCAACAATAGGAACATGAACGGGGTTCCAAGAGGCAGCATTAAATATTTAATTACCATTAAATATTTAATTTCTAGTAAATATTTAAAAGAAAAACTATTGTAATAATTCTATATATTTTGAGTATCTTTTTTATGGGAAATATATAGGATTATGTATCTCTTGTAGATATACAAGGAATATTGGTCTAGAGCTTGATGCAAGGGTGTTCACATGTTGAATTACTGTTAAATTAATTGTGTGGATATGGTGTTTTGAAGAGGAATTTGCAACTGGTTGTGT
The DNA here is from genome assembly GCA_028583015.1 of Wollemia nobilis. Lineage (NCBI taxonomy): Eukaryota > Viridiplantae > Streptophyta > Pinopsida > Araucariales > Araucariaceae > Wollemia > Wollemia nobilis. The sequence continues at coordinate 1,670,056 of JAQPPZ010000599.1, forward strand.
TGCAGGATTACTCCCTTCAGATATTGTATTGGTGTTAATAATACAAGGACTGATTGTTTCTCCATGGAGTAGGGTACACTACCCGAACCACGTAAATCTTGTATCTCATTTGTGTGATTGTTTTTTTTGCACTACTTAACTAAATTTTAAACTATTTTTCATTGCCACTATTATAATTTTTTTTCTTCCATAGACTATGTATTGTCTATACATGGTGAATTCCTAACAATCTCTTAGAGGTGAACTCCTCCCTCGATATGAGCAAAGGGTCTTGATAGAATTTCTTGACTCCTCAATAGATTTCTTGAATTGTTGGAAGTAATTGAAATCTTATGATTTTAGATGAAGAAATAAAACCCACATATTCCATGAGTAGTCATCTACAAACAATTGAAATTACCTCTTCCCCCCACAACTATTTGGTGTGAAAGGACCGCACAGATCGGTGTTAATTAACTCCAAATATTTCTTTGCTCATGAAGAGATCTTTTCAAATGGTACTTTATGTTGTTTTCCTGCTAAGCAATCAGAGCACATTGGAAATGTAGAGGAAAGAGAGGGAAGACCATTTACCATTTACTTAGTTCAAGTAAATATATAGAAATTTTATGCCCATATCTCTTGTACCAAAGTGAAGTTACCTCCTTTGTAGAGACTTTCATGGGAACATAAAGGGTTGAGATAGCATCTAATGTAAATAATTCATGCTTGTATGAAGTTATTGTGATGTGTTTACCCCTATTGGTGATAAAGCAATGCTTCTATCCATCCTCAACATGAAAATCAACAACCACATTCTTGTCCAAAATTTGTGTGACTGACAATTTTTTTTTTGCCAATCATGGAACATATAGGACTCTCAATATAACATTTGCCATTTGGAAGGTTGACTGAAATTGTACCCTCATCATGAATCTTGTAGGTTTTGTCATTAGAAATAGTGACGGGTTTTCCTTCCTCGACTTCATATGTCTCAAACCATGACTTGTCACCAATCATGTGCTTATTGGCACCAGAATCAATATACCACACAAGATCCTTTGATTTGGAGGTTATGTTAGTCATGAGCACCTTGTGTGCCCACTCAAAATTAGAGTTAGATTCTTCAACAACAATATTCATCTTGGGTTGCTTGTTTTTGTTCTAGGATTTTTTATGGTCCTTGTTCTTAGGTTGTTTTTTTTTGTGCCAACACCTATTTGTGTATATCCTTATCACAAATTTTGCAATATCTCTTCAGTTGTTGAGGTTGTTTTCCCTTGGAATCCTTGGAAGAATTTCTTCCCTTCTAAAAATTACCCTTATTCTTCTGATAACCCTTCTTGTTGGAATAGAGGGCTATATTAAAAGCTTCATCTCTTTTAATTTGGTGAGCCTCCTCTTTTTGAAGCATATTAACCAACTCAATAGAGGTAACTTTTCCTTGTGACACTTGAAGAGAAGTTATCAACATTCTGTATGAATCAAGTAAAGCTCTCATAACTACTAAAATAAGGAGCTTTTCATCTATAGTCTCTCCTAGAGAATTCAATTTTGACTTCAACTAAACCACTTTGCAAAGAAATTGTTCAACTGTCTCTCAATGTTTCATACTCAAATTGTGAAGTTGAGATTGAAGGTGAAGAATTGTGGACTCATTCTTACCCTCATAGATTGTAGTAAGGGCATCCCATATCTCTTTACCATGTTCTGTGTTAGCTATGTGAGGTTGAACTTCATTTAACATAGTAAGTAATATGAGAACTCTTGCCTTACTATCTTTCATGTCAAATACAATCTGATCTACAACTGGTGATGTTGAGCCAATAGGTAGAGAAGGTTTTGTTGTCGTTCCAAAAAAAACATCCCACAAATATTCCATTTTTAGAATAGCCTTCATCTTTGTTTTCCATGGTGTGTAATTGGAACTTTTCAATAACTGAGAATCTATTAGGTACGTATGGATTACAACCATAATGAAGGCTCCTTATAACACCAAATGGTCCCCCTTTCTTTATACCTTTACCAGGTCTTTATACCAAACCTTTTGAGATACCCGCCCTTACGTGAGGGAGATTATAGGTACATGAGATCAGAATGATAAGTGGAACATAGATGGTACTGAAATAAAATCATTTTGTTTATGACACCTACCATAGAAGGTTTTTCCTCATGGATGGGACGTAACTTCCCCTAAAAAATTTGAAAAGCACTTCGTCAGGATTTACGTCTAACAACAATAATGATTATGGTAGTGAATGGAGTGAAAAATAAAAAAATGGTAAACTTATATCTCCCCAATGATTTATAGATAATAATCTCAGACATCATTGTTGCAGCTATGTTAGGTGATAGATAGAGTAGCGCAAAGCATGACAACATTACCTGTAAGTGTGGGCCAAAGATACCGTGTATATCGAACACTGTGGTGCAAATAAATTTGCATGGATGGGTTCAATTTTTGGGGACTTAATTGTGCTTGATTTTACTTAATGTTGTAGTGCAAAAATAGAAATGGAAATGTAAATGCAACATACAACAAAAAGTGCCCACAAAAAAGTAAATTTTAGGTGTTGGTTTCCACCAAAAATGCACCTATTTACAATGTCAAATTGTTGTTCAAACCTTGTAAAAATTCACTACCTATTCCCCCCTTTCATCATTTTTGAATAATTTTGCAGTAAATGGACATGAAAAAAAATATGCCCCCCTATTTTTTGTTCCAAAAATAGGATGAAAAAATTTATTGTGCTTCAAAGGTATTTGAAATTTAAGTTTGAAATTTGAAAGATAAATATTTTAATGATTCAAAACAAGATTTGTAATTAAATAGCAGTTGTCTTAATTAATTTTTTTCAAAAAATAATTAAGAAAACATATAAATTTAATTATAAAAATAATTTTTTTGAAATATTAAAAAAAACTTTCAAACTTGCAAACAAAAATTAAAAAATGGTATACCTTTGGGAATGCCAGTGGGTTTTGAACCCATGACTTGGCGTTCGACAGTGACTCAGCTACTAGCCACCAACCACCCTGTCTACCACTATCGATGGTAGAGAAGGGGATTAACCCTTATTTGAAGGCAATGTGGCTTGCTGCTTTCAATGAGCGATGTGGCCTCCACTGGGTGGTGCACTCTCCTCTAGGCATGGTTGCCTCCCTCTACACTTGTATTGTCCCTTTGCACTATTATTCCTTCTACATGATCCATCAAGATATTTGGTGCATCACAGAGATATCTGAAGAAAAAAAATTCTCTAGATTATACACCATATCAATGTCCTACAATTTTTGGTATGTTCCAGATCTCCATCTGCACAAACTGCTTTAGAATCTAAAATATTGCTCAATGATCAAACTCTACTCAGGCTACAAGAATCTCCTAGATAGTCTTCTACTATGTGCTGATAGAGTCTCCGTCGGTGCAATGGGCTGGAAAAATCCACCACCACACAATCTAGAAAGAAATCTACAACTTGTCTATAGAGTCTTTATTAGCATGAACGACAATCATCAAATAAAAAAAAATCCTATAAGAAATTTGTAAGCATGAATGACCATCATCGTCGAATCACATGCAGTAATTCACAACTCCTCCTTGTAGGGTCGATGAGGCAATGAAATTTTTTTGCCTACTTTAGTCCCACATTTGGGACACCTTGGGAACAAAAATGATGTAAAAATAATGATACAATAATCTTAATGTCCACCCAATGATGGATGCTACCTCCTCTATGTATTTTATCACCCACTACTTATCGGTCTGATCAGCCTATTGTGTCTACCTTATCATCTGAGTTCATCAATGATAGTCAATTTTGTCATGTCCAGGTGTCCAGTCAACCTCTAGTTAGGGACACTTGCTTATGTAGAGTCTACATTAGGTATTTGAGTCATAACTTCTTGAGCAGTAGTTCATCTGCTATGTTATATCTATTTGATCTGTTATCCACATCATAGATCTGTTTGATCTGTTGTCCACATCACAAATCTATTTGATTTGTTTTCTCTATGTCTACTACGTAGGTCTTCGCCCATTATCATCTTAGTTTATGCTTCATATCCATTTTTAGATCCAGGAAGTCTACGAATTTATCCTACATGCTAGGTCCTTTTCAGGTGCCTAGAGAATCATGGTTGGGTCGACCTGGTCAAGATTGTTACGCTACAACACAAAGGATGTCGAGCTTCAACAAGAACAACTTTGATACCATGTAAAGTTGAACATATCATGATTGAATTAAAATACCAATATATAAGTTACAATAGGTGTATAATAGCCCTAAAGAAGTGGATCTCGCTAACAAATACGAGCCCTAATTATCATCAGATACTAACAATAAAAAACTATATGATAACAACTAATATTCTAGTAACCTATTACTAAACCATATAATAATGGAATAATATGCTAAAATACGCTAACATGACCACATTAGTTTTAAATATAATAATTTATCTTCATAGATTTCTACTTATTATATCATCAAGAATTCGATAAAACTCAAATCAATATCACTAAACTTGATAGATATATTTCCTTCCAAAGCTTTTAAGGGTACAAAAAGTTTATCATTGATTTTTTTTATATAAGTTAAAATTTCATTAAAATGGGTTTTGAAAGGGCCCCAAAACCTTAATACAATAGGTCATAAGACCACAAGCAAGGCCACAGGAAAGGCCATCAGAAATTCCAGAGGAAACACTCGAGGAAAAGCCTAAGGAAAGGCTTAAGGAAAAACATCAAGAAATCCAACATGAAGGATATCAGGAAATCTATGAAAAAAAATGTGTCCAAAGCAGGAAAAAAGTCCATCCTACCCGACCATGAAATTGAGCCACCCGCTAAGCAGGAAAAGGAAGAAGTAGAAAAACTTAAAACTTTAACACTCTTGCCTAAACATAAAATTGAATCACCCAAAAGTAAGAAAAATAAAATACCCTCCTAAGAAGAGAAATACAAAAAATTACAGTACCATGCAGGGAAAAAGTAGAAACTGACCAAATAATGCCATAAAACTAGACCTGTAGAAAAAAACCCACTCTGAATAGTAGGATGGACCAGATCCCAGGGAAGTCCCAGACTAGAATCACACAAAATAACCCCACCAAAAGGTATGAAAAGGGGAAGACAAATGGATCAATGACCTCCCACACCAAGGAGATCATCTGCAACACAAACCAGCCAAGAAGGAAGGGCAATGGAAGTGCCAGAAAATTGGGATAACATAGGTCTCAAAAACTAGAACAGAAAGCAGGGATATCCATAGGCCATGAAATCCCCTTGCAGTGAGGAAAATATGAAGATGCCAACAAAAGTAGAGGAATAAATAGATGTAGATTATCTAGCCATGGGAAAGATATGGAGAAGTTCATAGGAAACACAAAATTAAGGAGCCACAGGGTGAACTGGTTGTAAAAGTTAAGCACATGTCTTTCCAAACCAAAAATATGTAGTAAGAAACCCCAAACAACCTTCAGCATCACCAATGAATAAATTTAGGGAACCATATGAGGAAGTCCAACATGATCATAGTAGCAATAAAAGTAGAGGTCCATCCCAAAGCCACAAAAAATATTGAGAGTCCATTGAGCCCACATCCATGAACCCAAAGAGTAGAGTCATAGGAAAAAGCACATGGTCCCAACCCTGACCAAAAATATATTGTGCAAAAATTCTCATGAATCCACTCTCCCACAACCACAATAGACCACACCTAGAGAACCACTAAAAGCTAGCACCTAGTAGAAACCTATAAAAAACCTGGGATACACTGAGAGCACTAGGGAAAGGGATATCTGAAACAACCCAAAAATCCTAGGGAAGGTCCTAGGAATGGTCCCAAGGATATCCCAAATTAGAGGCACACAAAGGAACCCTTCAAATAGGCATGGAACGAGGCATACAAATGGATAATTGACCTCCTACCCTAAATACATTGTCTGCAACACCATCTAACCAAGGAAGAAGGGCAAAGGGAGTGCCAAGGAACTAGGAAAAGACCCAGGGATGTCCCAAAAAAATCCCAAGGACATCCCAGATCACAGGAACCAAAAATAACCCCACCAAAAAGCAAGAAAAGTGGCAAACAAATGGAAAAGTGACCTCCCACCCCAAATATATCGTTTGCAGGACCAGCCAACCGAGGAGGAAGGGCAAATAAAGTGCCAAGGAACTAGAATAGTACCAAGAATATAGGATAGGATAAGGAAATGGTTGTAGGGAAGTGGAGAAGGACTTCCCAAGGAAGTCCCCTGCAACCTATCTCTTTATCATTAGATTTTTAATTAGTTCTTAATAGGTATTTTAACAGAATTTTTTTTTATACATAGGGGAATCGATAACATCATTGAATGCTACTGATATATACTCTAGCCCACCAGGTTATATGAATTCAATGGGACCCCTGACCCTCCATGGCATAGAATTAGGGTAGCCAACCAACAAACACTCGACCACTATCATCCAACCTATCTCTTTCTGAAGACATTGTGGTTTGAACTTTGGACCTCCTCAAAGAGATACCAAAGCCCTAACCACTATGTTGTCCTTGTAGAACCATTTTAACAAAAATTATTGACAACCAAAAAAGATATAATATTTGTGCAAAACAAAGGGCAAGTTTTTGCAATTAAAGAATAATGTATGGAAAATAAAGGATATCAAGAGTTTGAATTAGGGTGGATATAAGAGCTCCCTAGCAATCATAATGGTTGAATTTAATGGATCCTTACATTTTTTGTTGAAGGATATTCCATTGTAAAAACATTGGAAAAAAGATAATATCTTAAAAATGTTTTAAATAAGATAATATCTTAAAGACGTTAGATTTAATTTGGTATTTATTTTTTGCCACTCAACCAACTTATCAATATATTTTTATTTCGCGTGTCTGGCTATATGTATTTTAGAACGTCTTGAAAAATGCGTGCATGGCTTTTATTTTTCTATAAATATTTTCAGTATATTCCATCTACACTATAATTAAGAGACCCCATATGAACAGAATATGCATAAAAAAATCCAACTACAATGATAAAATTTGGTACACCTAGTACAGGTTAAAAAAAACATATATGTGCTAGGAAGCCCACATAGATATACAAAGACTCACTTTAAATTAATGTCACCCAAATGGACAAAGAATACCTTACGAATCGCCCTTCTATGCTCTCCAATATTCCCTGCCTAGATCCCATGCCTAAAAGCATTAAAAAATTAATGTTCGCTTCCACGCCTTGTTTCTCCACTCTGAAATCAAAGCCTTGTTTCTCGAATCCAGAAGAAATTGAACATTAGAGGCTTTGTGAGGGTAATAAGATCAATGCTTTAGCTTTGGAGTTGAGAAACCTTCCCCAAAATAAATTCCAAAACCCAAATTCATTTGGATTGGAATATTCTGCCTTTGTCCTCTATGTTTCCTTCTTCTACCTCTACCCACCTCACTCAAATCGCTCTCAATCGCAACATCAACCTCCAACCAAAAATGAAGAAGAAAAAAATAAAAAAATAAATTGCTTTCTAGAAGACAAGATTTTACCAAGATCCTTTCATTAAATTTCAAACAATAAGAAGACTCCTAGTCATGCGTGTACTCTCTCTCCCCTACTCATTGAACCTTGGGAACAAAAGTTCTCCAAACCAAGCAACTACACAAGTCTCGCATTTAAAATACGTTGAGGATGTTCTTGACCGGTTAAAATACATCGTCACTCACATCGGTGGCTAACACATGAAAGTGAAAGAATTCAGAGCCATGTGTAGGAAAAATCATGATTCCTATTCGTAATAATTCCTATGTTGGAATTTTGTTCCACTAAAATCCTTCTTCTTCTTGATTTAATACCAACCCCCTCAAATGGTCACACGAAATATTTCCAAAGCTTTTACGGTCCATTTCCACACAAGCTATGACGTCCCCATCCAAAAATGACACTCGAATCTCCCCAACCAAAACTTTAACAACAGTTTCTTCTATCCTGCAACCCTAGAGATCCCAGGTTTGAATCGATCCAAATTACACATGATCCGATTTAGTTATCTTCCCTATTCCGTTCACTTTTCCATTTTTTATTATATAAAAAAATCAATTACATTTATAGTATTTTTATTACTACTAGTTTAAACTTACTACTGTCCTTATAACTCTATATCACCTTTTTATTATTAAGAGACCCAAAACCCATACCTAAAACCTTAAAATATTAATGTCCCCCTCCACGCCTTGTTTCTCGACTTCATAACCAAAGCTTTGTAACTCTAAAACACATACCTATTAGTCTCACATCCAAAATAATAATATACTAGGTGGAAAATGTTTGTCACACAAAAACATCATATAGAATAAAATAAAAGTTTTATGAAGAAGATATTTATGAAGAATTTTTATGGAGTAGTTTTTTCTTTCATTCTAACAAAGTACCTAGTTCGAACGAATTTACGATAATTTTTTTTCAATTTTTTTGGGATTTATTAAAGAGTGATATGTTAGATGCAGTTGAAGAGGCCCAATAAATGAAGGCTATAATAAGTGAGATCAATACTAATTTTATTACCTTGGTTCCCAAGAAAGGCGACAAAGTATACTTTTGAAATTAGATATGAACAAAGCATATGATAAGGTTTCCTGGAATTTTATACATGCTATTCTCAAAAAGTTTGGATTTTATTATAATTGGTGTGAGTGGATTAAATGTTGTTATAGCACTTGCAAAATTTACTATATTGATAAATGGTTCTTGTGTTGTTGTTGGGTACTTAAAGTAATTTTGTGGATTTCGTCAAGGTGATCCTATTTCTCCTTATCTATTCATTATTCTGGTAGAAGCATTAGGGAGAGTCTTTTAAAAGGAAAAAATGCAAGGAAAAATCAAGGGTATTTAAGTTCCAAAAAATGGTCCCTTGAATCTCACCTCCAGTTTGTTGAGGATACTTTTATTTTAGTCCATCCCTTATTCAATGAGGCCACAAAGTTTAAATCAATATTATCATGTTATGAGAAGGCTACTAGACAATTCATAAATACTCCAAAATCTAGGATTTTTTTCATTAATATTGCCTTAGAGTTACAACAAATTACAGACACAAAAATATAGCTACTTGTTATCCATCCATGTCCTTCAATCACAACCATCCATTATTCAATATATATATATATATATATATATATATGAATATTTATTTATTCATATATATATATATATATATATGTGTGTGTGTGTGTGTGTGTGTGTGTATTTGTTTAAAATATATTTAAATATTAATATTTTTATATATTATATTTATATATTTAATTATATATATATATATATATATATATATATATATATATATATATATATATATATATATATATATATAAATTAATCCTAGCCCTTTACCATATTTTAATCTCAAACATCCATCCACCTCAATCCATACCACTTACCCAAATTTAATCTCCACCCTTCTTTATGTTTTAATCTTGGCCACACATTTTGTGTCATTGAAACCCTAACATGTCTAAGGGAAGATTATAAAAGAGGAGTCAATTTTGATGACTCATATCCCTTGAATATTTTGAATCCTTAGTCCCTGATCTTCTAAGATTAAATTCTATCGATGAATATTTACAAAGAATTCTTAGATATCATTAAGCCCTTCTACCCTATCCCTCATGTTGTCATCCCTACCCTCTATCATCGCCCTCACATCATCTGCATCTGTTGTTGCATAACCTATGTAGAACCAAACCTGGTTATACGACATATTCCTTAGACCTCAAATGCCCTAGTGCATCTGTCATTGTTGTAAAATACCTTGGTGTATCTACCATCATCATAGAAAATAGAATTTTGGGATCTTGTCAAGAAAGGTCTTAGATGGATTCTAGGAAATGGGCAAACAATAGACTTTTGGAAGGATCGATGGGTGAGAGCTGAGGAGTTATCCCAAAATCCTCGTTTGGCTAGGATTCAAGAGCATATGGAGTAGCATATTGGGAATAATGTTGTAAATTATATGTGGTAGGATATAAATATCAATAGGTGGAAACACATCAGAGTACAGGGTTTTGAAGCGGAGTCTGAAGAGCTTTATAACATTTTAACTCAAAAAATTATTCCCTCTAGAGAGGATGAAGATCACATTGTTTGGGCTGAGACTGAAAGTGGTGACTTCATAGTTAATTCTACCTATAATTTGCTTCTCAATGTGGAAGGTCAACAATTTCAACCGAGTTTGGTTTGGATCAAAGGCTTAATTCCTAAAATATCCTTTTTTTCATTGTTGGTGATTCAAGGAAAAATCCTCACTATGGACAATATGTTATCCAAAGGTATGGTTATTGCTAACTATTGCTACATGTGCAGGGTAGGATGGGAGACAACCCAACACTTGTTTCTACAGTTTCTGGTAGCGGAGTCCATCCTGGATGAACTTTTCCAAGCCTTTAGGATATCGTGGGTAAAGCCTGCTCTTATATTCGAAGTGTTCCATCAATGGCCTCAACCCTTTGTTAGCCTAAAACTTAAGTACCTATGGAAAATCTGTTGGCATCATTTTCTCTAGCATATTTGGCTAGAAAGGAACCATAGAGCCTTTAAGGATACCATTCACAACCCAAAAACCATCCTCAATAGGATTATTGTCTTTGTGAAAGAAAACCTTAGCACCTTAGTGGATGAGAACCACTCAATTCTTCCCCAAGAAAAAAAATTAGCTCGGATCTTAGGTATTGAGGACAAACCTTCCATTCCTTTTCCCAATCCTAGAAATGGGATTTCTTGGGAGCCACCCATCCAGGGTTGGTTTAAACTAAATTTTGATGGTGCAACCAAGGAGAACCCGAGAAGAGCTGGAGCTGGAGGAATAATCAGGGATCATCAAGGAAATCTGGTCAAGGCCTTCACTAAACCATTGGGAATCAAAACTAATAACGAAGCAGAAGCTAGAGCCCTTTGGAGAGGGTTGCAAGTAGCCCAAGCAACTCAAGGTAACTTGATTATTGAAGGTGATTCTATGAACATCATCAACCTATTAACCAATGGCAAAAAACCTCCATGGAGAATCGAGGGAGTCATCCATGAAGTGAGGATCCTTTTTGCGGCAAGACAGAATAGGAGGGCTCGTCACGTGTACCATGAGGCCAATAGGTCAGTTGACAAATTAGCCAACATAGGTGTTGATGTTGGTAGTTTGGTGAAATGGACACAAGGTGTGCCACGTGAAGTGGAAAACATTATTAGTCATGAAAATAAACCTACTCGTTAAGGAGAAATATGAATGGGTGTTATTTCCCCATGGAGCTGGTAATAACTATGGGGTTTCCCTCTAAATCATACCAAATTGGAAATGAAGGTAACAGGGTGTAAGCCTTGGAATATTCTGACGAGAGAATAGGAAATGGGCAAGCAACGGGTTTCACAAGTGCAAAGTTCCAAACTTCAATTCCTGTCAATGTAAGTAATGTTTACAGTTATGTTTAGGTATGGGTGTGCTTTGTTAGTAAGGTGTTGTAGGGGATTCAACACAATTTTTGGTAAGAAAGTTTCAAGGATGACTAGGATCTACAATCTCAGCAGAAGGCTAGATATTGTAATAGGTTTTGGGTTAACCTGCAAAACCCGGTAATTAATGAAGACTTTTATTTACCAAAAAAATCATAGAACACCTTGGTGCATCTGTTGTAGTCACTAAACACCCTGGTGTATCTACCACCATCACAGGACGCATTTAGGCACTCTCTATAATATATATATAGTTCCATATCCCTAAAGTATCATTTGAGTGTCCTCATGAACCTCATATATAGAAATAGAAGTAGAATATTCCAGTGATAAAGTAAGAAAGTTATTTACATTTATTTTCATATTCCTACACTTTGTTTTTAGTTTTATATTGCAGCATCTAGGGTTTAGTGGTTATCTTATCTTTCTGAGGGCCTCACATTGTGGAGCCCTCATAGGTATTACTAATATATTTTGTTTTTTTTCTAATTTTAAGTACATGAATCATACATTTGGTAGCTTTTGAAGCTAGGGTGGTCCATTTTAGGATACACAAGCCCACCCGTAACCTTGTTGGGATCAAAGATAAGTGTGAAGACACCAAACTTTCTTTTCAACTAAGTTTTCATAAAACCCTAGTATATATAATTTTGTATCAACATAAGTATTTGAAAACCCCACATTTGGGGTATATTGATTGTAACATTTGAGATCCACTCGTAATAATAAAGAGTATCTTATGCAATATTTATGTATTATTGTGCTTATTGTCATTTTATCTTGTGTATTAGTGTTTCTTGATTTTAGATTCATAAATGGCAATAATGGTGGGACCCACTAGGTATTATCTATGATAATTTAATTTATCACTAAATTATGTTTATGTTTTTATTCTACAAGTTTGTAGAAATTTTATCATGCAATTTTTGTAGAACTAGGGTTTATGGAGTTGCAAAACTTGATATGAGGTCACGAGGATGTCCTACAGTGCTCGAGGGATGCTCTAAAATATTCATGAGATGCCCTGGTGTATTTCATTGGCTTTGATGAATATTTCACAAAGTAGGTAAGGAATACATAGGCTTTTTGGTAAGCCTGCTTCAAACCCTAATCCATTTTTGCTTCATTTTTTATGTTTTTTACAGTTAAATTATTAAAAAGAACATCATTTAGTTTATGTTAAAAGCAGTCACATTTCATTAGAATTTTAAGCATCTACATTAATATTGCACATTGCATTTAGAGTATAATTGCATTCACATTCACCATAGTTCACATTTCAAATTTAAAATTCTATTATTTTTTGGTGTGTTTTATTCAATATTTTGCATACTGTTTTCATGTAAAATGACAATTGCATAAAATAGTTGCATAATAGGGTTAATAATTTCTATTTTTACTTGTATAATTTGGAACAATATCAGAATACATAAGTATACTCCCACATTTGGTGATTCAAGGTAGAATAATTAGGTGAACCCTCCACTGTTTAGAGTGGGTCTTAAGAGGTGTACCCTATGTTATTTTGAGGAACTTGGTATATATTTTTTTGGGTTCTAATTTAGACTTGTGAAATAGGTTATTTTTTAACATTGTATGTACACATTAGAAAACACAAAAAAAATAAAATGAATAAGAAAATGCATGTTTCACAATAAACAATAATGAGTTGGATTTGATCACCAACCATTACTTGAGATTTTGCGATGGTGGGATTCATCTCCATCCATCAATATTTTCCCTTAGCAACCATAAATACCCATGAGAAAAAAAATTGGATTTCATCATCAGGAAGAATCTCATTTGTCATCCAGTCATACATTTTACCTTGCATAATTCAGATTAGAACATCCACAACACACAAAAATTACAAAAGTGAGATAAAAAAAAGGAGGTAAGAAAATCTATTGCAAAAATATAGGATTGATTTATTTACTTTATTTTGTGAAAGTTTTCATTTGCATTGCTTTCTTACACATTTCAAATTTGATTCACTAGATTATGGTTTTAACACAAAATTAAACAAAAGTCTTGAGTCAAAATTCCATCAACCAAGACACGTCATGGACGGAGTGTTCAGCATATTTCCCTACCACTTATGTGGTTAACCCCACTAGTGTGATACAAACAAGTTCAAATTTATCTACGAGTCCCTCACATGTTGTGTAAACTTCAAATATTGATATTTTGCACAGAGCCATCCACATATCCATTCCACAAAAAAAAACATCATCACTCATTGACAATAACATAACCTATATAGACATGGCTAAAGTGGAATATTTTTAAATATTTGCTAACTATGTTCTATAATAGGTCCATAGCCCACCTAAGCATGATCCTTATTTTCTGTAGGAACTTACCTCTTCATAGCCTTCTAGCCTCATCCAAGTGTATAAAAATATTGTTTTTGGAGATATCAGCTACACCTTCCCAACATTGACCCATTCCACAATAGTCATGTGTTTAAAGAACATCCATCCCATCCTCATACACCACCACCTATAGTAATCCATTGTATCAAGCACATGTCAATGTTGCTTCACAAATGCCAACCCCCACCCCATCCAATGTCTCCCATATAGTTGCAATTCCTATTACAACATATCATCCACCTACATCATCCATTCCATCCACATCCACACCATCTACCTCATATATTTCCATATAGAAAGTATGGTAACATCTCAATATATTGCTTATGGCTCAACAAGGTGCTCAATATTATTTCCAATAGAAATTATAGGCAACAGATTTGAAATCCCAACCTATTTCCACCCAACCTAGCTTTTGTGCTTTAAATCCATAATGGATGTCATAATATTTTTTGGTTTCCCTTCCTACACCACAATTAACTCACACCCATGCCATTCCCATAGATCATCAAATTCATAGTCCTCATACATCATGTCCTTTTCAACATATACAATCATTTCTTCATCAACCTCAACATAACAAAATTCAATTCACTCCACAAAATCATCACCATATCATCACACCCTAGCATCTCACCACTCTACCTTCACAAAATAAACAAGTAATTTAGGGCTTCCACATACCTAGGGAATACCTTAAAATCTAAGTTATGCAATAGTATATTGATATCTTGATGCAACATAATCCTAGTATGATGAACCATAAGTTAACTCTAAGAAAAATAATTAATCAATCAATTCAATTTTCGGTACCATGACCACCATATCTAATAGATGTTACAAAACTAAAATTTAAAACATTCAAAGGGACTAAGGAACCTAGAGAGCATGTGAGTACATTCATTCACTCTTGTTTCAAAATCCAACATCATGATGCTCTAATGCTTCAAAAATTTACCTCATCATAGTATCTATGATTTTTAATAGTTGGTTGACCAATTTTTTTGAAAGGTTTTCTCTAAATGTTAGAAATAAAGTCTCATTATCTGATTTATATAGCTTAAAACAAAATGATGATGAGTCTATATACGATTTTGACAACCGTTGGAGGGATGTTATCATAAAAATACTACTCACGCTACCAATGGAAGAGCTAACCTGATTATTTACCAAGAGTTTCCTAAAACCCATATCTTGGTTATTACAATTACACCAATACATATCATTTGAGGAAGCTCTTGTCCAGGCTAGCACAATTGAGGAGATCAAAATCCAAGAGGGTGTGCTTAATCCCAAAAAGAAAGAATGGCAGAATAAGGGCCAATACAAAGGTATTTATTTTGGCCAATTCAAACCAAACCAGGCTAATTAGGCCAATCAAACCAATCTAGTCAATAAAATGGTCATGATCTATTTGGTAATGGCTCAACAACAACCTGTGCAACAATAACCATAACAAATTACATATCATGAGGTTACCTCACCATCACAATAAATCCAAAACATGGCACCAACTATGGAAAACTACCCACATCGATAATTTATTTGAAAAAATTGCCAGTACAACCTCTTAGCTAAATCATATACCTCCATATTTCGTAGGTTGTATGACACTAACCAACTTGCCTTGCTTGAGGTTAAATTAGATGACCCTACCAAGCATGGTAAAAACTATAGGGAACATTTATTTTTTTCCTTATCATAGGAAAAATGGGCATGATATAAACAATTGCTACACCTTCAAAGATATAGTGCAAGATCTCATTGACTTAGGAGCCATCAAGCTTGGTAGCCCCTTAGCTCAACAGAACCAAAATTCTAGTATTTATCAAACACCACTTCCTCATCATGGGGAGGTACAATCGACAATAGTATTATCTAACACCAATATCCCTCCTAATCAAGTCAACCACATACAATAGTACCAAGGTTTTATGGGTGCTATCCATGTAGTTACCCGAGATCAACAACACACAAATAATCAACAAATTACACAATAGCAAATTGTTCAATAAACCATAGCACCACAAGAAAGTGTGTCTTAACATAACACTTCATCATAATCCATTCAATTTTCCATCAATCCTACCCAATACATTCATATTCAAAGTCATCCATCTCAACCATTCATCTTCACAATCATCCATCAAGGCCAATAATCTCTTTGAGTAACCGATTGACCACCAACCTTAAAATAGCTTCAGCTAAACTGTCTACATATGAGCTTATACAATGCCCAGGTGTTGTAGGTGAGTTGGAGAGAAGAGGGCAATCCTCCAAGGGAGGTCCCAGGTTTGAATCTCCACCCTACCAAAAATTTGAATTGGGTACACAAAATCCAATTGATAGTGTTGGTGGCAGGGCTGGGTGCGACTCCCGGGTGATTTTGATGGTGTAGAACCCCCTATTCATGGTCTCTCAAACCAAGGCGGCCTTACAAGAGGTTTTTCGCTTTAAAAAAAAAATCTTATACAATAATATCCCCCACATCATGAGGTATTAATGGATATTTTTAAATCTATTGAAATTCAATATCAATATGCTAATGCCTTTAGCAATTTTTTGGGGAGCATCTGAACATGCATGGAGGCTTCCATTGCATTCTATGATTTTGAAATTAAATCAATATCATTAGAATCTGTGGACCCTCCATTGCACATCATGGCTCAAATTGACAATAAGACACTTAAATAAGTTTTGATTGATACCGACTCCTCTATCAACATCATCACCACATCAGACGTCCAACATATCAATCTTCCACAATCCCACATCACCAAATCCACTTTCATCTTGAAAGCATTTAATGATGCTCTCTACTCCACAATTAGCATATTTCACATCTTGGAAGGTTCCATGGCATACAATGTACTCCTAATATGTTATTGGATGAGATAGATGAGGTATGTCCCTTCTATACTTCATCATTGCATAAAAGATGTACATGAGGGGAAATTTCATTGCATATCAATAGATTTTAAACCATTTAAGTATTGCAATTTCATTTCAAATTCGTATGAATCCATGCTTCCTTCCACTCATCTACTCTTGACACCATAAACCATAATATACACCACACAATCCATCTCTTCATCAAAAGCTCCTAGTCTTGAGGAGCTCCCCATAATCACTTCACATCAAGCCTCCACGTACATACCCCTATCTTCATCACCTTTGAATACATGCACATGTGGTCAAACTCAATCTACATTAACCACATCATCAGCATCAACATCATACACCATAATTCCTTCCATGTCATCACCCATTCAACAACCACCTCAGTCAAATACACCTCCATCCACATCAACCGACGTTTCACAAGTTGCACTAGCAAATTATGAAATACCATTTCAATCCATACCGCTACCATTTTTAGATCCCCAATCCAATCTCGAGTCATCCATATCCACTTACATATCTACATCCACATCATCCCAAGTTGTCGTCCACCTCACCAATCATGGTATTGGTGAATATGTGGTCCAATACATCACCATCACACCACTTGATATCTAAACTATTAGGGATTGTGGTCACCCATGTGACCAACCCATATCTATAGGAGCAGTGGACA
This sequence comes from Wollemia nobilis, assembly GCA_028583015.1. Classification (NCBI taxonomy): domain Eukaryota; kingdom Viridiplantae; phylum Streptophyta; class Pinopsida; order Araucariales; family Araucariaceae; genus Wollemia; species Wollemia nobilis. The sequence goes on from JAQPPZ010000599.1 coordinate 1,687,477, forward strand.
ACATGGTTTCAATGCCCAATAGCATTAATTTTATGTATGGTGGGATTGATTCATCATTCAATATATCTTCCCTAGATAAACCCAAGCAACTAAATCCTACCAATATACATCACATGTTGGGTTTTCCATCCTGATATTTTTATATAGTTAATTGGCAAGGACATGGCCTAATATGACATGAATGCATGAGATCATTGATGTTTTATATTGAGAAGCACATGACCATTCAGTTTTAGGCTATCATCCACTTTCTTCCACTTCTTCTTTTGAACAAGCATTTCAAATATTACAATTAAATTTAGAAGAAGATATATGTCACATCGATGAATCTAGAGATAAAATCTACGAAGAATTTAATGTTATATCGATAAATTTTAATGAGTTTGATGACGAATCAACATCCATTATTCGACACACTAAACAAGATGAGTTTTATCTTAGAATGTTTCCTATCCATAAGTTGATCCTTCACTTGGTTCTTCCACAAAAATGAGTCAAATCAATCGGTGAGCCACCACCTCTACTTCATTGATCCACTTCACCATCTATTTTGCTTGTAATATATGTACATACTAAAATTAAAAAAAAAGATAAAAAAAAAACAAATTCAAAAAATTCAAAAAAAAAAAAGAATTATTTGCATTGCATAAGCAGTGATTTTTTCCAATTGTATTTATTTGTGTTGCCTACTATTATTCAGGTTTCCAAAGTTTTAGCATCGGTTCTAGAAGACATGATCCATCCATCCATCCACATTGTCAATCACCCATTTTTCCTCTAAGTCAACATGAATCCTATTGACTTATTCACCCCACTCCGTAATCCATATTATTTGGTGAAGCCAATTTCAATTGACATAAGCCTTATTGATATAGAATATATTTCCTCACTGCAATCCTTTTTCGAGTTTGTTCTTTCTAACAAATTGTTAAGGGCTTCATCCAACTACCTTCCTCCATCACATTCATCTTCACCTTCATCTTCACCTTCAGATCCTAAGGTTTTCTAGGAAGACATAGAAGAGGTTGAGTTAGAAGATTTTGATATTTTCATAGATGAAATTCATCTTATCCCAGTGCCCCATCATCTTAAGGAATATTATCACATGTCCATTGCAGATACCATCAATGTGAACCTTAGTTCAGATGCAGACAATCCCCAAATTATCAAACTTGGTAAAAGTTTACCACAGATGAAAAATAGCAATTAATTATTCCCCTCAAGAAGAAGGTAATTATTGCATGGTCCTACAAAGACATGCCTAGCCTTGATTCTAATTTGGTTGTCCACAATATCACCTTGCATTCTGATGATAATTCGATAAAAAAAAACTAATAATGATGCATCTTACCATTTCCCTCCTAGTCAAATAAGAGCTTCAAAAGCTATTAGATGTGGTTATCATTGTACCCATTGACTATCCTAAGTGGCTTTCAAACATGGTTCCCATTCACAAGCTTAACAGGGCAATACATATTTGAACTAATTTTTGAGACCTTAACAAAATGTGTCCTAAGGATGAATTTCCTCTACCAAACATTGATACTATTTTCGATACCTGTGTTGGCCATGAAATAATTTCTCTAATGTATGGTTTTTCAAATACAATTAGATTTGAATCAATCCTGATGACCAACACAAAACAACATTCACTACATCTTGGGGGACTTTTTGTTACAAGGTAATACCCTTTGGCCTAAAAAGTGTAGGTACCACTTATCAATGTGCCATGACATACATATTTCATGATTACATGCATAATATCCTCGAATATTATGTGGATAATCTCTTGGAAAAATTCAAAACTAGGTAAGAGCACATTGGTATCTTGGAAAAAGTCTTTGATCAAATTCTAGAACATAATGTAAGGTTGAACCCCAATAAATGTGTCTTTGGTGTTACCTCAGGTAAACTACTAGGGTTCATTATCTCCAAAAAAGGCATTGAGGTGGACCCAAAGAAATTCAAGGCCATCATGGAGATGCATCCCTCAATAAACTTAAAGGAATTGCATAGTTTACAAGGAAATATTCAATCGATCCATCACCTCATTGCATAACTTTCTAACAAATACAAGTAATTCAATCACCTACTATAAAAGGGGGTGATATTTTTATGGATAGATAAATGCCAAAAATATTTCGATGACATTAAGTAATACATGGCTTCTCCACCAGTCCTAAATCCTCCTCACCTAGAGATTCCCTTTTATTTTTATGTTTTAGCAATGGACGTTACATTAGGGATAATGCTTGCGATATTAGTTGAACATTTGTAAGCTATGATACCAGATACACTTACATGGAAAAATTGTGCTTAGAAGTGGTTTTTACCACTAAGAAACTTAGTCATTACATGATTAGTCACACCACATATGTCATATCTCAAAAAAATCCTCTACTTTATATGATGTCTCACACTTACAATAACACCCGTACCGCTAAATGGGTAATTCTTCTCACTGAATTCAACCTTCAGTTCATTAGCCAAAAATCCATTAATGTCATATCACAGCCGATCAGCTTGCAAAATCTCCACTTCCTAGTGATCAACCCTTGATTATTGAGCTCCCAAATGATTCAGTATTTATCGTCGCTAAAAAAAAATGTCATTCCGAATAAAGATTTCAATATCACACTGTTATTTGACAATTCTAAGTGCAAAAAATGTTAAATTACTCGAGTAGTGTTTCATACACCATAGGAGATACCTATTCCTTATCATTCAAACTCAACTTCCAATGCACAAACAACAATACAAAGTATGAAGCCTTAATATTAGGTCTTTAAGTTGTCATAGCTATAGGAATAAAGTGTATTAGGATATTTGGTGATTCTCATTTTTTTGTTAAGAAAATCAATGGAGAATAACAATGCAAAGAGCCTACCATAAAGCTTTACCATGAAGTAGCAATGAAATTGCTCACACAATTTGATTGATATGAAATCGATAGTTTGCCACATTTTACTAATATATTTGTAGATGCAATGGCCTCTCTTGGATAATTTATTCCAAAATACTCCTTAGGATATGTACAACCACTCATTATCACAACTATCTCTAAATATACAATTGTCCATGTTGAATCTAAGGATGAAAAGGATGTATGCTTTATCCATTCAAAACCATATGAGCCTTGGTCAAACCAAATAATAGCATTCCTCAAGTTTGAAATACTCTCATTTGACATGTTACGGAATGCTAAGCGCACTTTCAAGTAAAATGCAGTTCATTTTACTCTCTTGGGAAAGGTGTTGTATAGACATGGTTATGATGGAATCCTCCATAGTTATCTCAAGTATAAAAAGGTACAAAGAGCCATAGTTGAAGCTCATGATGGTACTTGTGATGGTCATTTTAGTGGAATGGCCATTGCAAAGTGTATTTTATGCATGGGTTACTATTGGCCCACCATGGAACATGATTTTTGCACTTATATCAAGCATTATTAGCAATATCAAGAGCATGCTAATTTAACGCATGTTCCATCACAAGTATTACAACCTATTCAAAGCCTTTGGTCCTTTTCGCAATGGGGTCTTTATTTGATTGGAAAATTCTTACCTCCTTCCTCGAGATAACATACATTCATCATCACAACCACTGAATACTTCAAAAAGTGGGTTGAGATAATCTCTCTAACCAGTACAATAGGACCAAGGATTATGAATTTTATACTTCATTATATCATCTATTATTTTGGTATTGCCTCAAAAATCATATCTAATAATGGTAAGTCTTTCAAGAACAAGAAATTTCGAGCACTTTAAAATAAATTTAATATAAAACACAATTTTTTGACTCCTTTCTACCCACAAGAAAATGGACAAGCTGAGGCTACCAACAAGATCTTAATTGCTATTCTCAATAAAATTATCAAAGAAAATCATAGATATTGGCATACTCAAATTCCCTTGGCATTATGAGCTTATCAAAAAACCATCCACATGCCTACTGGGGTAGTGCCATTTTTGTTTGTCTATGGAGTTGAAGCAATCATACCTCTTGAGATTGAGACCCCATCATTATGAATTTCTTTGTAGGAATTCATCAATGGCGATACTGCTAGACAAGCATGTTTTGACCAACTCACACTTCTTGATGAAATATGGGTCAATACTTTAGATCATTTATGAGTTTATCAAGACTTCCTAAAGCATTATTACAATGCCAAATATCATCTACATGAATTCCAAGTAGGAGATCTTGTTCTTATAGAGAATCAACAAAACACCAATGCATTGTTGCATCTTCATGATAAATTTATGGCTAATTGGTTAGGTCCATACATTGTCACTCACGAAGTGGGTAGAGGAACTTATAGGCTTTATAGTATAGAGGAATATGAAGAGTATGAACCATTAACATATTCTACTTGAGAGGATTATATTCTTAATATGATCTATATATATACATACATGGCTAATACACAAAAACAACATTGCATTTACACATTGCATTTCCACACATTATATTTCATATATTGCATTGCACACATTACATTTCACTAATTGTATTTCATTCACAATCACCATCACACATTTCATTTCATATTAGGGATCATTTATTCAATTCAGATAATAATTGATCAAATAAATTTTGTTGCCTTAATCAGGGGCACCTCCAAATCATTTTTTTTAATTTGTGGAAAACATCCCAAAAGGGATGCCACTTTCGGGTAAGACCCAAGGAGGCAGGGGTATCCATTATGCCAAAAACACCCAGGACTCGGACCTGGCCTACCACCTTTGACATACTCAAGGAGCAAACAAACACACAAAACCAATTTAAAAATAAGTAAATAAATAAATAAATAACAAAAAAATAATAAAATAAAAAAAACATGCTCCTTTAATGTGTCAAAAAAAAAAGCACAACCAAAAACACACACAAAAAATATAAAAGAAACCACAACAGGAACCACATATAAAAACGCAAGAACCACATTATAAAACACAAACATGACAAAAACAACAAAACACTACAAAGACAACCCAAAAATAACATGAAAAATAAACACAACCAAAACCTAAAATATAAAAAAAATAAAATAAAAATAAAATTAAAAAACAACCAACAATAGACGATAAACAAAAACAAAAAAGTAGAAAACACTCACAAAAAAATACACGAATTAACATAAACAAAGAGAAACACAAGAACAATAACAAAATTCAGAAAAAACACAAAACAATAGAAACACAAGAACAACAAAAAACAACACAAAGAACACAAAAACGAAACAAAACAAAATAAAACACACACCTTAAAAAACTAAACAAAAAAAGAAAAAAAATTGAACATAACAATGATCTATCTAGACCAGAAGACTTTTAAGGCAAGAATCAACAAAGGAAACAAAAGAAAGAATATTTTGAGCTATGGAACTAAAATAACCTGAATGAACCAAAGAGAAGCAAAAATAAAGCAAGAAGAAAGTAGGTGCCTTTAGAACTGGAGCCATCCAAATAAATGATAGAAATAAGAGCTTCCCTAATTTGTGAAGCCCACCATATAGGAGGGTGGCAATAACAAGTAAGTTCACCTTTGTCCAAAGACCAATTAGCTAAAGCATCAACACTCTTGTTTTAATATCTGACCACATTATTGTAATCGAATTTCAAAAATCCCATCTAGATTAATTGAATCTTCTCAATAATTCTTTCTATTCTCTAATCAACCTTATGATTCGTAGGAGTTTTCAAAATATTAATCATAAGTTAAGAGTCAGACTCAACTAACACCTTTTCCCATCCAACCTTAGTAGCCTCCTAAAGGCCTTTGAGGATACCATACCCCTCAACAAGGTTATTGGAAAGAATACCCAAATTCTCAGCTAAAGTAAAACCCAAGGAGCCATTTGAAAGTCTACCAATTTCTCCCACACTACCTTGATCCCATATTTAGTGGGAGTTTTAGGGGTGATTAAGGAGTTGATGGACTGATTAAACTAAGTTGGCTATGGTATTTTGCCTAATATAGTGAATATCCTTCCTATCTTGATTAAAAATTTGGCTATTCTTTTCATTCGAAATATTCCAAATAAGAATGGTAGAAACCATCCAAACTAACTACCTAGTAAAATGATCAACACCCTCTTGATTAGGCCAATCCCTCCAAAGTTGTTAAAAGGTAAAAAAATTGGACCACTGTAAGCCAAGTAAAGTGGCCATTTTCCTCCATAGCTCAGAGGCTAAAGTACACTCAGTAAAAATATGGTTGAGAGTTTCTACATTCTCTTCACACATTTCACATCTAAAAGGGCCATGAAAACCACACTTCATAAGTTGCTCAATCGTAATCACCCTACGATGCAATAAAAGCCAATTAAAGAACCTCACCTTAGGCTAGATATTTTGAGCCCACAATTGAGAAAATATGTTAGAAGAATGGTTGGGATTATTATGGCATAAGGTCAAATAACCTTTAGCAACTAAATACTCACCCTTAGTAGTGTTGTTCCATCCAAAACAATCTTTTTCATTTGACGAAGAGAGAGATCTCATATGAAGGATGTCTTGGATATCTTGTCTTTGCCTTTCTAGGATTTGAATAGGCTTGTCTTCAATAGGGATCCAATATCTATTAACCTTTGAATTACCAGTATGGTACCAACAATAATTATCCACCTTTATCTAGTTAGCTTGGTGAAGCTCCTCCATCCAAGGCCTCCAATTGGGAAACTGAGTTATCAAAGGCTTGTGACCATCCCAAGAATCTATCAAAAAATTTACCTGTTGACCATTATGAATGATCCAAAATAAAATTTTCTTTATCAAATCCTCACCAATCTTAAGAACTGCTAAAATGGGAGAACCTTTGGTAGGAAGTTGATAGTGAACAAGGTCTTTAGGAATTTTGTTCTCAGCATATTTAGCACGAAGATTATTGGTCCAAAGAGCATTGGGGTTATACAACATACTCCAATATAATTTAGCAACTAAAGCTTTGTTTTTATTAATAGAAGACCGGAATCCTAACCCCCATTCATTCTTAGGAAGACATAAAGTGACCCATTTCATCAAGGCCCATTTTCTTTTCTCCTTAGTATCACTCCAAAGGAAATGATGATTGATTTGATCTAGTTCTCGAAGAACAACCTTTGGGATATTCAACATGGAAGATACATAAATAGGAATAGCTTGAAGGACTTATTTTACCAAGGTGATTCTACCCCCAGAAGAAATCTACCTGTTGGTCCACTTTCTAATTTTCTTCTTGACTTTGTCCAAAAACCAATTCCAATATTTATTTTTTTGCCTTTGAATATTTATGGGAATACCTAAATAAGTGATTGGAAGGGAGAAATTATTATATATTAATTTATCCAAGACCATATGGCAAATATGCCATAGGTTTCCAAGGTCTGCCATGGCAGCAGGTAGCCGCACAGGCCGGATTCCTATCTAGCAGAGCAGTGAAATAAAATAACTTTAGATTTGTATTCATTGATCAACTGCCCATTAGCCTTAGAAAAAAAACTAATAATTTTCTTAATATTATAAGTTTCCTTAACTATAGTTTTACCTAAAAGAGTAGAGTCATCCACAAATTGAATATGAGAGATATGTCTAGCTCCATGAGAAATGGTAACTCCCTCAAGGGTTTTTTTCCCTCTTTTTGGTTATAGTCCTACCCTAGAATTCAAAAAGAACGATGAATAAATAAGGGGATAGCGGTTCACCTTGCCTAATACCTCTAGAATCTAGGAATGAATAAGAAGGTCTGCCATTGATAAGAACTAAGTAGGAAACAAAAGAGATACACCCCATAATACAATCCATCTAATCTTTAGAAAAATCAAATTGCCTCAAAACTTTGATAAGGAAATGCCAATCCACTCTGTTATAAAATTTGGATAAGTCTAACCGAATGAACATGGAAGGATATTTTTGCATATCCATGGAATGGATGGCTTCATGATAAAGAACTATCTCATCTACTATTTGATGCCCTTCCACATAACCCCCTTGCCCCAGGAAAATAATCTTATGAAAAAGAGGCTTCAATATTTCTGCCATGATTTTAGTTATGATTTTGAGAAGAACATTACATAAAACAATAGGTCTAAAATTTGAGATATGATCAACCTCTTGAGATTTTGTAACAAGATTAATATAATTTTTATTGATAATATTCAAAATTTCTTTGGCTTTCCTGGCTTCTTCCACCACCTCTAATAAATCAACATGAAGGATATCCCAAAACTCTTGGTAGAACTCAATGGGAAAACCATCAGGACCTGGGGTTTTCCCTTTTTGCATTTTAAAAACTACCTGTTGAATCTCATTGATAGTAAAAAGAGTAGTCAAAATAGAGTTCTGCTCAGAAGTGATAAGAGAAGGGATTACTTGAAGAACATTTTGTTGATAAGCCAAGTCAAGAGGAGTAGAAGCAAAAATATTGGAAAAGTAATCAACAATAGAGTTCATGCCATCCCAATTATAAACGACATCTCCAGAATCTAATTTCAGGGAGGAAATAAAGTTGTGATATATTCAATCTAAAAGATATTTGTGGAAGAAATTTGTGTTTTGATCTCCTTCTTTGAGCCATTGAATTCTATATTTTTGCTTCCATAATATTTTTTTTCTTTCTTCCCATTCCTCTAACTAAGTTATCGGTTTAATTTCATTTGCACTTCTCTTCTCTGTGAGGCCATATAAACACAAATTTTCTTATTCAAATTTTCAATATGAGCAATAAATTCATGTTTTTTTTTATGAACATCCCCAAACTCTTTCCAGTTCCAAGTCTTGATTTTGGATTTAATGTATTGCAGTATTTTGGCAAAACAGAACATCTTAGTCCCATGCCTAGGTTTACCTTCCACCATTGTTGCACATGAGGTCTAAAGGAAATGTCTCTAAGACACATTAATTTATAATGAAAAGGAGAAAAACATGCATTGGTTTTCCATATTTCCACCATGATTTGCCAATGATCTGAACTAGCATTGTTAAGAGTCTTCACTTTAGGAATGTGACCATAGATTAAAAAATTTTTAGAGAGCAAAAACCTATCCAATCTCTCCATTATACAAGCTAAGCCTTACCTTCTGTTAGACCAAGTCATAAGGCCATTATTTGGTTGGATGTCCACAAGATGGAGGTTTACAATATATTCGCTCATGAGGTCAGTGCTTTTGTCCAAATTTCTATTCCCCCCTATTTTATCATCCAGAGAGAGGATGGTATTGAAATTCCCTCCGATAAAGATCCAAGCTTCAGGAAAATGAGAGATAATATGAGTTATATCCTTCCACTGTATTCTTTTTTCCTCCAAAGTAGTCAGATCATAAATAGTAATACAGAGCATAATTTTATTTGAATTTCTACTCTGAATAGCTATAGCCAAAATACCCCAACTGCCAACCATATGGTGAATAACTACCTCTTTTGGGTCCCAAAGACAAGAAATGTAACCAGAATTCTCCTAGGAACTGAGGGAAACCACTTTTCCAGCTGGCCAAATTTTACTGGTGATTGAATCCATATCCTCCATATAAATATTTATTTCTTGAAGGAAAATAAGATGTGGATGATTTATCTAAATCATTCTTCTAATCTCATTTTGTTTTGAAAGACTCCCTTTGAGCCCTCTAATATTCCAAGTGATGATCTTCATTAATACCAGGGCCAAAAAATTTGGGAAGGGCATTAATATTACCTTCCTCTACAAGCTTTTCACCTTCTTTTACCATATGATATTGATTAGTATTACGACCTGCTTTTTTATTAGAATCCACCTTCAGTTTTGTTTTCCTTGTTTCTTGAATTTTTCCAATATAATCTGAGATGGCTTATAACCTTGAATAATGCTCGTACATAGCCAAAATTTTACTAGAGGGTTCAACGGAGTCTATATTGGGACCTTTATTATTTGAAGTTTTGACATTTAAAATATTGTTTTTCTTGTGTAAATTTTCTCCCTTTGTTTCTTTTGAAAACCTTTGATTTGTTGGTTTGTCTCTGAGTTCTTCCCTTCATCTTTAAATTGTGTTTCTAAGATTTTTGTTTCCATTATTTCCTCATCCTCATTTAGGACATCATTTGTGGAAATGATTTCAAACATATTAGCAGATGACTTTGATTGATCCTTCATAACTGGTTTTTTATGAGTGTTCTTCTTCTTAGGAATTTGGAAACCTGTTGAGTTTATATCTTCTTTCTTTTGATCATGATTTTATTTGGGCAACCATTAGCCAAATGACCATATCCATGGAAAATTCTACAATGAAAAGGAATGTTCTCATAGTCCACTACTTGCTCCCAAGTGTCTTCCTCAAATTGTAATGTGATATTTTTAGGTAAGGGTTTTTCAAAATCCATTAAAACACAAATTCGAGCATAAATAATATGTTCAAAATTTTGAGTACAATTAGCAGTCATCATAAAATTTCCTAAAGAGTTTCCAATTGAAGAAAAAATAGTAGGATTCCAAAATTCAATAGGGAGGCCAAAGAGTCTAACCCACACGGGAGCTATAGAAGGCATCTCTTCTTCGGCTTTAAATTTAGTATGTCAGGGCTTCATGAAAAGCCTTGCCCTTCCAAAAAACCATGGACCCCCTTGAAAATTTCTCTTTGTATATTCATTATTAGAAAATAAAATAAGAAAATAACCATTTGGATAAATAGAGATTTGTAACTCACCTTTAGTTTTCCAGATTTTTGCAACCTAGAATTTGAAAGAAAATAGACTCAGACGAAAACCCATGAACCAACAAATTAATCCTCTTTTTTCCAAATCTTCAATGCTAGTCTGAATGTTACCCGTATCAAGCTTAACAATAGGATTTCCATCAGCTTCTTTAAGACATCCTGACTCTATTTTCATGGGATCAATATTAGGCATTCTTAGAGGTTTATGGGAAGCCCTAAGATTGATATTAGCATTGGGTTGAGGGTGTCCACCACGGAGGGCATCCGTAAAATTTATTTTTGTGGCTGAGTCCTCAAAATTCTTACCCTTGACAAGGATTTTCATATTAGAATTATTTTGTGGGTGCACCTTAGCACCAGATTCACTTGAGATATGAGCCATTTTTTGATCAACTACTTGAAACTTTTTTCATGATCTCTTTAATCCTTGCCCTAGATGTTGTGGAAGGGTATGGTTTTTACTTTTCTTTTGTAAAACAAATTGGAAGTCGTTGTCACTCAAGTTCACAGTATGATATGTTGAAAGACAAATTTCTAAACCATATTTAATCCCCTGCAACATTTCTTGCTAAAATATTGATCATAAACCACAAAAATATTGGCCGCTAGGGCCCGAAGGCCCTAAAAACCAACCTCTGGAGCTGCTTGCACTCAACCTAGATGAAACCCTTACATAACCGCTTGCCAAAAATATCATTCACACATAGTACTGAACTAGGATCTGTATTGCTCCAAATGATATGCACATTGGTGGAGACGTTCTAGGGATTTTCAGGCATCTGCCCTAAAAATTTCAGTTCAATCCGAGTCTGGATGAGTGAAAAATGGCTGAAACAAGTTCGATAGTTTGGGAAGTCCTACGAAAAACGTCCCTCCTCTAAAGTAATTTTTTCTCTATGAGAAACCTCTGGAGGGATGGGATGTTGGTATCATATATCCTAACCTTCCACACCTCCAAATCGTTAGTCGTATCATTAAACAACTCCATAAATTCCAATTATTAGTTGCAAAACCACATGTCCATAATTCCTATATGGTTTTGGTCACTCAGCCACTCTTAGTGTTTTACGTAACCTCCAATACATTTCGAGTTTTCTTTAGGACCAAGACATATTTTTACTAAGAAAATCTTGATTTTTGGGAATTGACTCTAATATTCTTGAACCAAACACACTCACACATATTAAAAACATCTTGTGTCAAAGAGAGATAACACCATTCTTGGGTTGTACCTCAAAGCGAATAATATATTCCTTGCTTATCCTATTATGCATGTAGTCCAAACAAATAGTGGTTTTCACTACTATCAAAAATTTAAAATAAAAGAAAGAGTAGGGAAAAATGCCCAAAAATACAAATATTTTACACATCACATGCAACATATCCTCAAGTTGTAAGGATAGACTTACATGTCCAGTAATATGGTTAGGTAGTTTGAATCCCTAAATCTTAGAGATAAAATTATTGGACTATGGATTTAATATCCATCAGGGCTATAGATGCTTGACTGGTAGTGGAGTACACTCATGTGTGACAACATGTCTCTTTTAAAGAGACCTTTGACCACACATAAGGACAAGCTAGCTTCTTGGTCTCATCCATAATAGATTTCATCTCGATTTACTCAATATGGGTTAATGAACTCACTTGCACACACATTGGTTCTTTATTACCTTGAGTCATTACCATACTCATGATATGGTAAATGAATTCACTACACACGCATTTGGTATTTAGGCAGTATATAGTGAGTTTGTTTGATACCACTAGTATGTTTGATTCTCTACAAAATAGTCATTTTCCATATCAATATCCACATATTCTTCAATATCAACATCCATTTCTTCTTCCATTTCAAAATCCATATCATTTCATGAGTCTTCCATTTCACATACCACTAATTTGGTACCTCTCATTAAAAAACAATGCTATAAATAGTCAAGTAACTTCTAAACTATGAATGATAATTAGAGCATTAATTCATTTGCATTTATAATACATTATCATTGCATTAGCATCCATCACACATATACACATGCATCCACACAAAATCATAACTCAAAATTAATAAACATGTATATATATATATCGCATTTACAATGAATGCCCAAAGGCTATATACAATGGAGAACCAAGGCTTATACAAAAAGTGCATCTAAGAACTAGCTAATGCTTATAAGAGTACCCCTAGACCATAATGGAGCCATAGACCTAGAGCTATGCATATACTCGCTATGCCTAATAGACTTATATCAGATGAGGAGGGTGGAACTAGAAGCCCAATATGGTGCTCCATCAATCGATCCTCCAATAACTAGATATATCCATCCTAAGCCCAAATGCATAATACATCATATCTCTGATGATGATCCCTCTCAAGAAGCTCTACTTGGAACCTCACGATACTATCCTCACCTCCAATTTTAGTAGTATGTATCTTTAGCTTCATCCAAAGTCGATCTATCTCTGCATCTCAAGTCATTACCTTTGCAACTTGAGCTAGTATAACTACATCCTTCTCTATCACTAGCTACTCTAGCCTTGCCTAATCCTCCTTGCTCCATGTCATCCATGCCATCTCCATCACCTCCAACCTATGGAGTCTACTATGTTGTTTCCCTAGCATGTCTCCTTCGATTGATAGACCGAAGATGTCTGTGATGTTTGGGAGCATCACATGCCTCCTCCTCCTTGGCCTTTACCTCATCCTCATCCTCATTCCCATCATCCACTACCAAAATCGGTACCCATGTTGGATGTGTAATGAATTATGCATTGTAATCCACAATAGTCCTCACATCATCCAAATTTGGGGAGATCCATATCCTTATCATCCTTATAGTTCACCCTCCATACATTAGCACAAGGTAGACATGTCTCATACTGATGATGCATGTAGATCACTGGTGCCTTAGCAACCCCTACCTCAGACCAAACTCTTGTAGCACCCATGAGAACTATATATGCTCCACCTCACTCATATGCCTCCCAAACACCCACCTAGCCTATCGTACCCTTCAAAAATGTTTCTCATATCTAGTCCAAGTGGCACCCTACCATGGCCTCTAAAGCAACTGAGCAACTATTAGACCTACCTACAAATCACTATACCATTGGTTACTTCAAATAGGATGATTCAACTACACCTCATCTATGATAGGTCATCTCATATTGTAGAGTTGTTTCATATCCCAAGTCTCAGTAGGTAATCCTATAGGCTGAGCCACATTGAAGTACTCCCAACCCCAATATTACAGTACCAATCTACATACAAGACCCTTTCACCCCCACCTCCTCACCTCGTACAACTCCTAGTATCCAACAAAGCATGTGCCCATGTATACATTCAAGGTGTATCAATCATGCCATACACTAGATCGATTAGGTTATATGGGAATCGATAACCAGTGTTGTTCAAGGCCACTGTGTTGGCCAACATGAACATGATCAAACTGGGTAGTGTATCAAACGTCTTATCCACATACATAGTACGTTATCCTTCCACCGTTCACACTCACACATCATCCATTTTGAAATATGCTCATATCATACCCCTTATCATGTCCAACCTCGATACAAAACCCCTCCATTGGTAACTTGAGGATGTGATAATTATCATATATTTAGTAGGGAACTAAAAGGTACCCTTATCTAGATTCCATCTCTATGCTAAGGTAGAGATATACCCCTCATCTACCCTCACCACATCAATTCAAGTTGCACCATCTATCCCCATAAACTCCAACCAATTCCATTCCTCCTTTCGCAATGCATTTATCACCAATAGGAGGAGAGGCAAGAATCAATGTCGAGCCTTAAAAATATTCAACTATAGTGCAATACATTCATAAAACAATTACATTAAAGTCACATTCATTTGCATATGCAATAAAATAAAATAAAATAAAATTTTTGCACAAGTCCAAACAAAGAGTTCCAAGGCCACTTACCTTAGCCACATGTACCTTTACTCCTACTACCGCATCCACACCCTCCATCACCATAGCTTCTACACCACCACACTCCTTCACTCTACTGCACTTTAGTCACTCCCTTAGATGCAGTTTCCAAAATTTGTGAACACAAGAATGAATCTTATTTCACCTCCACAGGCTATTTATAGTTGTTTTTGGCACATTGGAACACCCATGGGTGTTCACAAGAAAATTGAGATGATGTCATACATTTACAAATTAGTAAAATCTGGCCATTGTTTATGTATGCTATGGATGCCCCTCAGCGTTTAGCATTAAAATTTGCAAAAAATACAAAAATTATCCAAACAGGTAGTTTAGCTCCACAAAATCACTCCAAATTGCATCCATACATTCATTTCATCATCATATTATATTTTGTGAAAACCAAACTCGATTTGGGCACATAGTTTTTTCTTGAGATAAAAAGGCACAAAATCATATTTCAAATTTCAAAATGTACAAAAATAGTTTAAATATTCACAAAATAACTATAATCATCATTATCATCATCAAATATTCATTTCAAAATCATTTTCATGCAACAATAATTACATTTGCACATTGTGAAAGCACGAGGATACGAAAACAAAAAAGGAAAGACTCCAAGCACGATGCAAAAAATGAAGCTAAACTTAACGCTAAATCCTACGAATTAAAAATGCATGAAATGGAGAAAGCATGAATTGAAACCCAAATGAAATAACAACCCTTCTCTTTTATTGATGTATTCCACAACTCGGTTACAATTCGCATCCTCCCTTTTCAGGGGCGAGGAGCGTTAAATTCATCTCTTGGTTACATCCATGGATCGCCTTCCTTCTTCCGCGTGCCCACATGTAAGATGGGCGGACCAAAATGTCACCGCCGCTTGTGTCTACGAATGTTGATTCTTGGATGCTCCTCCGATGTTCCGGTCCTGCGTTCAAAGAAACAAAAGATAGTCAATAGCACTTGCGGATAAAACAAAGCATGCAATCCCCAAGCCTACGATAAATGGATGAGAAAAATGAATTAAACTATGACTAAAATGAATCCAAATGCTCTAAAAATTTGATAGGGGCATCAGGACATCACCAGGAGGGCACTACAAAAAGAACAGTCAGGAAATTCCTCGCCGATTTGAATTCGCTCGGGGCGGGACGAATTCACCTGCAACAAAATGCCGAAAAGGTGTTGTCCCAAATGTCCTGCCTAGAGAGCTCCAAAAGATCTACAAATTTGGGGTTAGCTAATTGGGGGCATTTTGGGAAGACCCAGATGGTCGGATTTTCCCAATTTGACCTCCATCAATGGGAATTGATGATGCTACCTGCAAGTTAGTAAAAGCGAACGAATATAGAAACATGATCAAAATTGTTCAAAACGAGACGAGATTTAAATGACAACCTATCTAAGCATCATAGAATTGAATGCAAAAAATGAAAATGATAGAAAGAAAAATCTGCTACAGATTCCCAATCGCTCCTAAAAGGGACGATTAGGCCTGCAGCAGAGCGGGGCGCCCGGACGGGCCGCCCACCGTTTGGGGCCTGATTTCGGCACCAATCCACTTGGGATGGGTCCAAAATCTCTTACAAGGTGTTGTCGGAAAATTGGGTGGTATACTATGGTCAAATGTTAGGTTTTGGGCTCAATATTCGTCCTTCCAATAGTCACCCAATGACCTCCTCTCTAAAAGAGATCAAGGATGTGAAGGGCACAAATCGCACAAGGGTGTATGGGGAAATAAAACGGCAGCACTTCGTTGCTCACAATTGCTCTTTTCTTTCCTCTTTTTGGGGTGGGAAAACCCACCAATTTATAGACCTGGAGGTCTCTTGGGATGAGCATGCAGGGGCGCCACTTGGCAGCCATGCCCTTCCAGGGGAGGGAAGATTCCTCCCTGATTAGGGGCTTCATGACTGCCCCTGTAATAGCCTCTAACGCTCGAAAATGCTCACCCATGCTCCCATGAAATGAAGGAGGCGTTAAGTGGCGGATCCGAGCTGCCATTTGTCAAGATTTGACTTTTTGCCCATCAAACCTGCAATTCGCCCCACCCTAGAGCGAATTATGAATTCATCCCTGGGAGGAGCGAATCCCAATTTGAATTCGTCCCTGGGTGGAACGGATATTGAGCAAAGTGCCTGAAGGTGCCAAAATGATTTTTGACCTTCCAAAACTGCTGTGAGAGTGGTTAGGACCACTGTTTAACCTCTCGGGGGCTGCCCTTGGGGCTGTGTGTGCCAATGTGATCAGTGTTTGCAGTCACATAATCGGATTGGTGCTGTTTTGGTGTCTACAGATGCCCCTTTTTGGGATGCGCTGTGCAAGGCACAACGCCGAGCAAAAATAGATAACCAAAGCACTAATGATTAGGGTTTCTTGGTAACCTAACCAAATTTTGATGCCCCAAGTATGAAGAGGGCATGCATTCTTGAATCCTTGCTTCTGACGAGTGAAGGAACTCAATTCAAGTGTTAACCTTTTTCGGTGAGGTGTGACTTGAACTTGGACATTGATCGATCATGAATAGGCAAAGGGCGCAACCTTTTGTCTGTGGGAACCTTGAGTTCATGATTCACGAATGCCAAGTGATTGATCAGCTTGTGATTATTGCTTGTTTACTGCCCCAAGCAGGAGCGTGATTTGTCTTTGTCAATGATTCTTCGAATGCATGCCATTTCCATGATTGGGTGTGTATTTGTTGATTGGTGACTAAGTGTGACTACCCCCTCAAGCGACGAATCGATGAGGGAATGACCAACATGAGAAAAGCGACGAGTCGCTTGACCCAAGATGACTTAGGTAAGGGTGCCTTCAGATGTTTTATCTTTGAATGTGTGTGCAGTTTTCTCGACATTTAGACCTATTTTTGGTGGGTGTTAACCCTTTTGGTGACGCCGTTTGGAGCTGAAATTGTCAAAAATCCGTCTTCCCGTGGAGCGGTCCAGCCATGGTGGCCTTCTTAGGGAGTAGGATGGTGACAATTTATAACCCCAACGTCTATTTTGGATGCCAAGAATTTCAGGCATGAAGGCGCCTTCGTTCGGCAATGTTATTGCTATTTTTGGTTGGGTTTTGACCCTTTTGGCGATGTCATTTGGGGATGAAATTCTCGAAGATCCGTCTTCCCGTGGAGCGGTCCGGCTATGGTAGCCTTCTTAGGGAGTAGGATAGTGAGGATTTGTGACCCCGACATCTATTTTGCATGCCCGAAATGTCAAGTGCAAAAGCACTCTCATCGGGCAAGTTTATTGTTATTTTTGGTGCATTTTTGATGATATATATAGATGGCTTTATTTTGTTTATGCGCATGTGATGATTTGATTTTATGCATGATGATTGATGAATATGGATGTATGCATGTTAAGTTATAGTGATGAATGCATATGTTGTGCTAAAATGTGAATGTTTTTAATTTATATGATATGCAAATGGAATGGATGAATTGAATTTGTGATTTTTGGCGATCGGACCATAGACTGTTTAGAACTTTATGGCTTTTTGTCCTAGGCGATTGCTGCGGTGAATAGCTTTGTATGTATACATGTTTTTTTTTTTTGGTATGGCGAGAATAAAATATAGTAAGTTGGTTTCGAATGTAGTTAAGGTTTTTTGAGACTCAGATGTTTTAACTACCTAGCCATGACTGTACTTTATCTCATAAGACTTTTTGAACAAGGTATGAATCGGACTTGTTTTGGACCAAGTTATTTCACATCCCCTGTGTGTGCAATTGGGTTCATTTATGTGGTGTTGGTCAGGATACCGCTAGTGCCAGATAGGCTATCAACCAAACCTATACCGAGGATCACCTGATTAGCTCCACTAACTCCTTTGTTGTGTTTAGTCGGATTAATCTGCGGTGCTATCGTAGGATACCATAAGCTAGCTCATCCACATGCAAACATTGATCTGCACACAAGTTAATGTGACAGATATATCGTCATGCGGGAGGTTTACCACCAGTGACCGATAGGCTATCAACCAAACCAGTACTGAGGTTTGCCTCATGACCTGTCGGAATGTTGAGAGTTCCAGGGATTCAAGTTTGACTCCCTTCTTTTCTTCAATTGTATTGGGATACTTGCTCTTTTGTAGTGATAAAATCACTGTTTATTTTTGTATATATATATATTTTTTTTGAGCAAGGGATTTTGAATAGTGAGTGGTGATAATCACTATTGTATGTGCTTTTTGATGTATGCACTGTGGTTGTGATGTCAAATTTTGGAGTTTTGACTTTTGCAAATTTTTATGATGTTTGCAACTTTTTGAGAACTTGGGATTCTTGGGGAATTGGGTAGGGAGGATGCTTGTCCTTTTGCCAACTCTCAGCATTCTTGGGGTCATTCGCATAGGGGGATGAGCAAGATAACCATTTCGCTTATGGTGACCTGGATTGCTTTGCAGGGTTCATCTTCCGTTCACACAACTTGGGAATTTTGTTATATGTTTTAACTTGTGTTGGGATGCTACGTAACAAGGTGTGATCCAAGTAGAATTCTACCTGCGTAAAATCTGTCTGACTTGGTACAGTATGTGGCTAGAAAGCTAATGATGACTGAATGACGAAAACTCTCGATACATTAGAAAATAACTGACTATGATGTGGGAGAATATCGTGAATGGCGGTTATAGGTGATGAGCTATTGATAAAGTGGAAAAATGTAAAAATGATGGTTTTGCCAAGTAATGACAGTCTATGGTGCTTTGACCTTTATGACCACAAATATGCAATGTATGGGTTTGATGCTGAATGCAGCTATATATTTTTGTATTTTTGAGGGATTGATTTTTGTGAATATGAAGGTGAGATGCAAAAAGAGCTCTATGTTGTTATGATGATTTTGCGTATGCATGGAAATGAGATGCAATTTTTTGTTATTTTTGATGATTTTATTGTTTTGTTTTTTTTTTTTTGGATTTGCTTATTTTTGAGTATGAATGAGATAATTTTTTTTTGATGATTTTGAGTATGCATGGAAATGAGATGCATTTTTTTATTATTTTTGATGATTTTTGTTGTTTTTAATTTTCTTATTTTTGACCAAGGATTTAGGAATCCTTGGAGCATTTTGGATTGACCAAGCGATTATAGGAATCCTTGGAGCTTTTGGGATTGACCAAGTGATTATGGGAATCCTTGGAGCATTTTGGGATTGACCAAGCGATTATGGAAATCCTTGGAGCATTTTGGGATTGACCAAGCGATTATGGGAATCCTTGGAGCATTTTGGGATTGACCAAGCGATTGTGGAAATCCTTGGAGCATTTTGGGATTGACCAAGCGATTGTGGGAATCCTTGGAGCATTTTGGGTTGACCAAGCGATTGTAGGAATCCTTGGAGCTTTTGGGAGACCAAGGATGAATTTGGAGCTTTTGGGTTGACCAAGCGATTGTGGGAATCCTTGGAGCATTTGGGGTTGGGCTATGGCTCTTTTAAATATGGAAGGGCCGCAAATGACTGATGTTCAAGGGTTCTAGTTCCTTGATTCCATCAAGAGAGGCTAGCCGGTATGTTCCAGGTCCTATTTTGCTATCAATGACATAAGGACCTAACCAGTTTGTCGTGAACTTGTCCCTTAAATGGGGCGGCAAATTAGAGTTCTGTTGGTTCTCTTTCAAGACCAAGTCACCAACCTGAAAGTCCCGTAGGTGAACTTTCATGTTGTATGCTCTCTTAAGTCGCTCTTGATAGATACGTAAATGCTCGAGAGCATTAACGTGTCGTTCATCAAGCAACGTAAGCTGGTCTAACCGGGCCTGCCATGCAGTGTCATCATCGATGAACTCATGCATTGATATGCGTAGGGAAGGAATTTCCAACTCGAGAGGCATGACTGCCTCGGAGCCATACACGAGCAAAAATAGAGTTGCCCTAGTGGGTGTCCGAATGCTAGTGCGATAGGCCCACAGGGCAAGTGGGATCTGAATGTGCCAATCCTTATGATTATCTATGACTGTCTTTTTAAGGATGGCAACTAGCATTTTGTTTGACGCCTCTGCTTGCCCATTTGCCTACGGATAATAGGGTGTCAAAAAACTATGCTGAATTTTGTACTTTGTGGTCAAAGCACGCACATATTTGTTCTTGAATGACGTCCCATTATCCGAGATTATCTTGGATGGAATACCAAAATGACATATGATGTTATGCAAAATGAACTCCACAATGCGGGGTCCAGTCGTAGAGGTTAGCGAAACCGCTTCCACCCACTTGGTGAAGTACTCTGTGGCCGTTATGATAAACGTGTGATGGCCGGACGACGTAGGGGAGATCTTTTCGATGAGATCTAAGCCCCACTGCAAAAATGGCCAAGCCGATTGGATCGGCTGCAAGGCCTGGGAAGGTACGTGTGTCAAATTGGCATGATGTTGACACTTCATGCACTTCCTGACATATGCGCAACAATCTCGCTCTAAAGATGGCCAATAATAGCCCATGCGAAGAATGCGCTTTGCGATGGCCATACCATTGAAGTGGCCACCGCATGTACCATCGTGTGCTTGGGTGATTGCCCAAGCGGACTCCTGTTGGTCCAAGCAACGGAGGAGAATCCCTTCGTAGCTACGATGGTACAAAATGTCTCCTAACAAGACATGCTTTGCCGCTTTCTGTTTGAATGATCGTTGTGCGGCATGTGTCAATCCAAGCGGGAGGTTACCTAACTTGAGGTAGTCCCTGATGGGTGTATACCAATCCTGTTGATCGAAAACCTCGATAGTCTGAACAGCCAATCCCTCTTGAAGTTTATCCCTAGCAAAAGCTGAGCGGGAAAGAACTTGCAAGAATAGCGTTGTATTGCTATTAATGGGAGTAGGGGAGAACAAGGACCCCCAGTTGGCATGATTCAAATGATCGCGGATTCGAGAGAACCTGTCCATGGATGGCTCAATCTGGATCAAGTGGATTCCTGGCGTTAAATCAGAGCTTGCTCGCTCCATCGCTGATTGCGATAATGTTTTGACTTGAATGGTTGTCATTTCACCAAAAATGTCTTGCGGGATTAAGGACCCCAAGGAGGCCATAGTGTCCGCAAAATGATTCGATGATCGAGGGAGTGCCTCGATGTCGTACCATTCAAGCTTTGCCAAGAATTTGTCCACTAGGGCTTTGTAGGCCTCCAGAACTGGGCATTTGCATTGGAATACCCCTTTGACTTGGTTGACGATTAACAACGAATCACCAAAGATGTTCAATCATTTAATGTTCATGGTGATTGTTGTCTGAAGACCTATGAGCAAGGCTTCATACTCTGCATTGTTGTTGGTGCATGGGAAATTTAATTTAAATGACAGGGGCATTGGAGCGCCTTGCGGTGTGAAGAATACTATTCCCATGCCACCACCTTGCTCACATTTAGAACCATCAAAAAATAGGGTTATGTCGGCCTGTGACTCAGGCTTGTCAGAATCTGGTGATTTTGAGACATGGAAGACCCCATCATCGGGTAGTTCTATGACCAGAGGCTGATCGTCTTCGAGAGGAGCCTCTGCTAGTTGATCGGCTATGACCTGACCTTTTATGGATTTCTGTCCGATAAACTCTATGTCAAATTCCATCAACAACATGATCCATTTCACCGTGCGGCTACTATGATAAGTATGACTCATCATGTACCACAATGGATTCTCCTTAGACACAACATACGTCTTGTTGCTCAGCATGTAATGGCATAGCTTTTTGGTAGCAAACACCACTGCCAAGCAGAGTTTTTCAACGTATGCATAGTTAAGTTCATAGCTGACCAGGGTGCGGCTAAGATAGTAAGTAGCCTATTCTCTATGAAGTTCATTCTTCTGGGCTAACATGGCTCCCAGTGCCACCTCAGTAGCTGAGATGTATAAGTAGAACGACACTCCTGGTCTAGGTGGTGCCAATACTGGTGGCGAAGCCAAGTATTGTTTAATGTCATCAAAGGCTGACTGGCACTCGTCATCCCAGTGAAATGCTACCCCCTTGTGCAACAACTTGTTCATTGGTCGACACTTGTCAGATAGCTGCGCTATGAAGCGCTTGATCGACGTGACCTTTCCCTACAGGCTTCTGAGCTGCTTGATGGTAGTTGGGGGAAGCATTTCAAGGATTGCCTTGACTTTGTTTGGGTCCACCTCGATACCTCATTTTGAGACTATGAAACCCAAGAGTTTTCCAGATGTGACGCCAAAAATGCACTTCTTGGGATTCAGTCTGACTCTATGCTCCATGAGGCGATCGAGGATCTTGCTTAAGTCACCGAGATGATCTGGGCGCAAAAGAGATTTGGCCAACAAATCATCCATGTAATCTTCCAAAGTCTTGTGCATGTAATCATGGAAGATGTATGTCATGGCACGTTGGTAGGTGGCGCCAACATTTTTAAGGCCAAAAGGCATGACCTTATAACAAAATGTTCCCCAAGGCATTGTGAACGCCATTTTTAGTTGGTCCTCGAGATTGATACAAATCTGATTGTATCCCGAGAAACCATCCATGAGGGAAAGCATTTCGTGACCCGCTGTAGCATCTACCAATGCGTCGATGCTCGACAAGGGAAAATCATCCTTAGGACTCGCTTTGTTTAGATCTCAAAAATCAGTGCATATGCGAATCCTCCCATCAGGCTTCTTGATGGGCACCATGTTGGACAGCCATGGTGGATAATCCACGTAGATGACAAACTGTGCATCCAACAGACTTTTGCAATTCATCTTTGACCATTAAGGCCACTGTTGGGTGCATCTTGCATAGTTTTTGCTTAACTGGCTTGACTGTCGGATCAAGCGTTAGATTATGCGTGACTAGCTGCGGGTCTAGTCCCGGCATGTCTTTGTATGACCATGCAAAAACCTCCTTCTTCTCTTTGAGAAGGGCAATGTAGTCGGCTCGCTCTTCGGGGGATAGACTTACCCCCAGCTTGATGATCTGTGGATTCATTGGGTCTGAGCCGATGTCTACGTCAGTCGTCTCCTCGACCGACATGTGGGATCCGTCCTCCAACTGATGTGGAGTTGGGATCAAGTGGATATCATTTGCTGAGTTAAGATCATCGTTAGGAACCTCGGGCTCCTCTTAAGCATGGAAGATATCCTGAGTTGGCCTAGGGGTAAAATGAAGCATTTCACCGAAAGGCCAATACTCGGATGGGGATGGAGGGGAATTGACGTGATCCCAGTCTATGGCATCTATGTCTAGAGACAATGACTGTGCTGGATCGGCCGGATTATGGATGGGGGTGGTTAAGTCAATGGAGATCATGTTGATGGAATGATTTTGGTCTCCATTACCATGGGTGTGGGTGCTCGGACATCCTAGATGCTCTCTATGCTCTGGATCTGGCTCTAGAGGGATGGGCACGAATGGATCGGCCCTATGTGCGGATAAGAAGACAGGGTCTACCCTCGGCACTGATGGCACTATAGGGTCTCTGGGTGGAAGGTATGCTTCGTATGCCCAGAGTAGCGGGTCCAACACTTGGTCCCACCGCGTTGGGTCTACATACCACTCATGCCCAAGCCTTATGTTTAATTGTTCGAACAAGTCGTTAATCTCCAAGGGGTATGGTCGCCGCATTTGCCGCATGTGATTAAGATATGCCATCTCAGTTTCATCTTCATAATCACTATCGGAGATCCAAAGGCCTTCGTTGGCTCCGACTACTTGCGGCATTGAAGGCTCGCCTTGCTCAAGCAAATTGATCTGGCCCCACCTAGGTTGTTCCGCTCTCTACGGGGGAACTTGATTTCCTTGGAGTGGCGCTTGCTCGATGGGAGCATCCAAGGGGAACATTGTCAAGAGGCTTTCTTGATAATCATCCATGGGGATCACCCGTGAGTGATTGTTATCTGATTCGAAGGGGTCCCATGGTGCTACCTCATATTCCAATTCATCCTCCGAGGACCCTTCTTGCCATTGTCTAGACTCTCCCTAAAAATGAGCTCTCGAGCTCTCTCCTCTCTCGAGCGAAGGGAAGGGATTGCTATGGCCAACAAGGTTGATTGCCGTTAATGGGAGATAATCCCTCAACGTATATGTGGTATTAGGGTTGGCATATGGATCTGATGCCAATCCCCCCTTGTTGCCTATCCCTAGGCCTTGCATGTTCTCTACCAAGATGTCCAAGGGCAGGGGGTGGTTGAACCCTACTCCTGACTTGTCATACGGCATTTGGTATCTTGGTTGGCAAAGAACACGTATCCCCTGCTCATATCTGCCTAACCCATATCCGTGCCAATTGCATTGGCCAAGGTATCTCAGAGCAAAGTCTGGGTTAGACAAATAATTGACATTTTCAGCAAAAGGCTCTTCATCCTCGTCCTCTTGCGTGCATGGTGCAACGCCATGATCAAGGCCCCCATACACAAAATTTGTCTGGTTCGGCGGGTAGCCTAGGGGAACAATAGTGCCAATGGGAAGGCGAGGTCTCCCCATGTCCTGCATGGACTCTAGTGCGGGTGTTGCTACAATATTCCACACCAGATACTCCCCTAGGCCCGTATTGGCCATTTCAACGTTGATCGTTGGTGGTTGAGGGGGAGGGAATGGAAGTTCTCCTTGAGTCCACTCCATGTCGGGTGGACTAGGAGCCTCGACTTCCATTCGGCTAGGCATTTCCTCCGTAGAGATAGTTGATACTGATGGTAGTGTCTCTTCCAAAGGTTTTGCCTCTTCCAGGGGTTTCTTCCCTTTGTCCTTCTGTTTGGTCCCCATAGATGGTGTCGTTGGTGGAGGACCAGACGATGAAGATGAACCCAGCTGGGGTTTTGAAGAACTTGCTAACGGGGATGCCTACGGAATCGGACCCTGTTTAGATGGATTTAACTGGAAATCCAAATGCGTCGATGGCAGGGTCGATTGCGGCATCAACTGCACCGCATTACAATACTTGAAGGGTTCTAAGTCCGTCGGGACTACATGCACCTCCCCTTCAAATGTATACTTTAAGCATTGGTGAGCTATCGAAGGGACACACTTCATGTCCCTGATCCATGGCCGGCCCAACAAGATGTTGTAGGCCATCTCACCCTCCAATATGTGGCACAATGTAGGTATGGTCTTTTGTCCCACTTGGATTGGTAGGACTATTGTGCCAACTGTCGAGCAGATTGCATCATTGAATGCTCGTAGAGTGTAGGTGGAAGCTGTGATGTGAGATGCGGGCAACTTCAGATGCTTTAGGGCCATAGTTGTGATGATATTACTGGACGAGCCAGTGTCTATCAACACCCTCTTGTATGGGATCCCATTGACCCGTGCGATAACGTGCAGGGGTGGATCCGCCATGTCATCAGTCACTGATCTCAATTCATCTTCTCGAAATGTGATGACCGGCTCAGTGCATCGCTTGACATGCCCCACAAAGTTGTTGAAAGAATTTGTCTCATGGGGCTGCAACTCGATGGCTTTCAAAATCTCCATTAGAGCTTCCCGATGGGGTATAGATTGTTGTATAAGCTCGTATATGGAGAGCCTAGCCGATGTGGTCCTCAAACTCTGAGTGAGTTTGGTCCGAAGTGTGGCCACTGGTCTAGGCGGAGGAGGTTGTGCAAGGTGCTGTTGTGGTTGGGACGTTGTTGGCACCTCTCCTGCAGCTGTCGCAGGAGTATTCATGCTCGGATACCTCCTGTTTCGAGTCACTATACTTATCATCCCTACATACCCCTGCATGGGGCAGTTCTGTGTGACCTCGTTAACTTGTAGGGTCTTTGCCTTGTGGAGCATGAGCAGGCAAGGGGTCTTTGAAGACCTCCATTTGTTGATTACTTGGTGCGACGGGATTATCCACCGCTAGTGTCTTGTTATCAATCAGGTCTTGCACCAAGCCCTTAAATTTCCAACAGGCATTTAGGTCATGTCCCTGCCGCCTATGGAACCTACAATACAAGTCCTCTCTATACCCCTTAGGCTTGGGTGCATTAGGATCTATAGTCCGAATCTCTCGCAGAGTTGATCAGGTTTGCCGCCAACAAGCGGTCAAACAAGGAGTCCCTGGACTTTGTGTAGGGTGTGAATTGTCGCCTAGGGTGATGCTGCTGACCCTGTTCTTGCCTCTGATTTTCTCTGTCATAGTTGTTGGGAGGCACTGCCTGATAATTAGCCTTTTGAGGCTGAGTTGCTTGCACAGGCTTAGGGACGTTGATTGCAACTTGGTTAACCGCAGCGGGTTTTTGTTGCGTGGTCCCGATTTTAGTGTTTTTAGTCCACTCTTTTTTCTTAGGTTTGGCTATCTCGCCATCCTGTATTTTGATCTCTTCAATAATTCTGGCTTGTGCCAGAGCTTCTTCTAGGGTGGCATATTGCTGCAGCTGCAATAGCATAGAGATCGATCTCAAACAACTTTTGGAGAACATCTGAGTGAGGTCGGACATAGGAGGGAGGTAGGGCAGCTTCGAAAGCAAAGTCCTCCACCGATTCCCGTAGGCCGCCATGGTCTCCTCCTCATACTGCCTGAGGCTGGCTAAGTCACTTAGTGACGCCTTCTTCTTGGTATTGAAGGTGAAGCATTCGAGGAACGCATCCACTAACTGATCTAAATTGTTAATGTTGTGCTTTGGTAGTTGAGTAAACCAATCCGAGGCAGGGCCTACGAATGTGGTTATAAATGTTCTCAATAACAAAGCATCATTGTCCTGAATGCCAAAGCATTGGCTCAGGAATCTTGTCACATGCTCTTGGGCATCTTCCTCACCTCTAAAGGTTGCCAACTGAGGTAGCTTAAAGTGTTCAGGGTAAGGAGGTGCTGGCACCGACGGATGCACAGGATGACTATGGAGCTGGCGTAAAGTGGGCTTTTGGGGCCCAAAAGTTTTGGTTTCCATAGACTCTAGATGCTCTAGCAGCGCTTTATATGCATCTGAGGATTTAATCTCTTCCTCTTTGGTTTGCTCCCATTGTGGGTTGTGGGAGACTTGAGGCCTCCGAAGGGGTGGCCGGATGGCAACTCCTCCGCCTAGGTAGGGCATTTCGGCCCGCTCATCTTCTTGCTCATACTCCTCGTAAGCTGCCTAAGGAGTCTCTGGGCGAGACCTATGACCCAAGGTGGGTCCCCGTGGAGGGTACCCATCGTTGTTCCGGGGAGTGGCCTCCCGTTCAGGTCTAGGAGGTCTCGGAGGCAGCACTTGGTAAGGTCACGGGGACCTATCTCGCACCAAGGGATTGTGCCTCTCATATGGTTCCGCTCTTTGGGTGCGCGGGGTTGGAACCCTCTCAGGCACCGGGTTATGTAGCAGCTCATCTGTTTGGTGCCTAATGCGCTCTTTGCTAAGGCGATATAAATGTTCTAGCTATTGTTGATCTTGCTCAAGCCACGTGATCTGCGCTTGGTGGGCGGCATGTCTGGCGACTTCCAGGTCGATTTGCTCCGCCATATTGAGCCTAGGAGGCCTAGATGCCTCTCCTATGCACTTACCTCGGTCGTGATGATCCGAGATCTCAATAGGTCGCTTCCCTCTATCGAGGTTGGCGGCATTTACCTGAGGCTCTGGCCTCAGTGGGTGATCATGGTATCTAGCTGGTGCGGAGGCGCATGGCCCCCGCGTTGTATCTTGCTCTTGAGGAATGTAATCATCTTCCTCGTGCTCCCTTTCATATGTGTGAAAGGGGCGGGCAGAGTTAGCTCACCCGGTTTGAAGAGCCTTGCGCTCTGGATTTTGTCTATTGGTTCTAATAGTGATGGGGGGCAAAGGAGGGATGCCATAATCATGTGGCCTCTCCTCATGGACACTATGCCGCTCTAGCGCTTCATTGCATGGTGGCCACTCATATCGAGCTTCTAAGGGAGCCTTCTTATCTATGTTGAGCGCCACGTGTAAGGACTCCTCCTGAAAGGGGCTATGATGAATGGGCGTGTCCCTCAAAGGGGTGTCCCTATAGTTCCATCTTGACATGGAATGATGCGGACTCTCTTGCGGGTCGGGCCACCAAGGCGGTATGACCAAGTCCTTGGTGCTGTAGCGGAGGCGACTTGTGCCCCCTTGTACACTTTTCGCAGCTTCCGCCCTTGATTGGGCTTGGCTACGTGTGTACACCATGGTGGTGCTCTCCTACAAGCTATGTAGGTTTTTATCTCTTTTATGATTTTTTATGCTACACTAAACAAAAAAGGAGCACACACATACACAAACAGTGATTATCTCGTTTAAATATTGAGAGTGTGTCCTAAACCTGGTTTAGTGTGTTTTGATTTTTTTTTTTTTTTTTTTTTGTTTTTGAAGGTTTTTTAAAGAATGTTTAAATGCAAAATGAGGGCTCTTATGACTCCCAAAATTGGTCGCCCCTTCGATATACCATTGCCAGGCCGATATACCAACCTCTCTATATACCCGCCCTTACGTGAGGGAAACTATAGGTACGTGAGAGCAGATGGTACGTGGAACGTAGGCGGTACGGAAGGGGAATCACCCTGTTTATGACACCTACCATAGAAGACTTATCCTCGTGCACTGGGAATCACCCCAGCTACACTCGGTCAGCTTTCGTCAGGATTTACGTCTAGCAACAGTTGCGATCGGGGTAATGGATGCAAAAATCAAGCCAAGGTGGTGATGAAATCCACCGTTGGTCTTGATCAAGGGTTGGGGTTTTACGACCAGCGCCTTGGTTTTTAATTTGCCACGTGGTGTGTGGGGTTCCTTTTATTTTGCAAAAGGAAACAAGCAAACGACAAAAGGAAAACTTTCCCTAAGCAAACAAATAATCCAAAAATAGAAACACTAAACATAGAGATGACAGAGAAAATGCAGAATCCTTACCTCTTCTCTGTCCGCATCTGTCGGTCCTGAGTTTCTACCTAAAAACTTCATAGACTGGAATTCATCCCGGGGTGGAATGAATTATAGGACTGTATTCGTCCCATGGTGGGGCGCATTCCAATTCGTCCCTGGGTGAGACGAATTACAGTTCTGTGTTCGCCACAGACTGGAATGAACAGCAGTCCCGCGTTCCAAAAAAAAGGATACCTGCAAGCAAGGTAAATTTTGATCAAATTTCTGATCCAAAAAGGTAGAGGATAGAGTCCCACCATGATCGCCACTGAAAGCACGAGGATACGGAAACAAGAAAGGAAAGACTCCAAGCACGATGCAAAAAATGAAGCTAAACTTAACGCTAAATCCTACGAATTAAAAATGCATGAAATGGAAAAAGCATGAATTGAAACCCAAATGAAATAACAGCCCTTCTCTTTTATTGATGTATTCCACAACTCGGTTACAATTCGCATCCTCCCTTTTCAGGGGCGAGGAGCGTTAAATTCATCTCTTGGTTACATCCATGGATCGCCTTCCTTCTTCCGCGTGCCCACATGTAAGATGGGCGGACCAAAATGTCACCGCCGCTTGTGTCTATGAATGTTGATTCTTGGATGCTCCTCCGATGTTCTGGTCCTGCGTTCAAAGAAACAAAAGATAATCAATAGCACCTGCGGATAAAACAAAACATGCAATCCCCAAGCCTGCGATAAATAGATGAGAAAAATGAATTAAACTAAGACTAAAATGAATCCAAATGCTCTAAAAATTTGATAGGGGCATCAGGACATCACCAGGAGGGCACTACAAAAATAACAGTCAGGAAATTCCTCACCGATTTGAATTCGCTCTGGGGCGGGACGAATTCACCTGCAACAAAATGCCGAAAAGGTGTTGTCCCAAATGTCTAGCCTAGAGAGCTCCAAAAGACCTACAAACTTGGGGTTAGCTAATTGGGGGCATTTTGGGAAGACCCAGATGGTCGGATTTTCCCAATTTGACCTCCGTCAATGGGAATCTGATGATGCTACCTACAAGTTAGTAAAAGCGAACAAATATAGAAACATGATCAAAATTGTTCAAAACGAGACGAAATTTAAATGACAACCTATCTAAGCATCATAGAATTGAATGCAAAATATGAAAATGATAGAAAGCAAAATCTGCTATAGATTCCCAATCGCTCCTAAAAGGGACGATTAGGCTTGCAGTAGAGCAGGGCGCCCGGACGGGCCGCCCACCGTTTGGGGCCTGATTTCGGCACCAATCCACTTGGGATGGGTCCAAAATCCCTTACAAGGTGTTGTCAGAAAATTGGGTGGTATACTGTGGTCAAATGTCAGGTTTTGGGCTCAAGATTCGCCCTTCCACTAGTCACCCAATGACCTCCTCTCTAAAAGAGATCAAGGATGTGAAGGGTACAAATCGCACTAGGGTGTATGGGGAAATAAAATGGCAGCACTTCGTTGCTCACAATTGCTCTATCTTCCCTCTTTTTGGGGTGGGAAAACCCACCAATTTATAGACCTGGAGGTCTCTTGGGGATGAGCATGCAGGGGCGCCACTTGGCAGCCATGCCCTTCCAGGGGAGGGAAGATTCCTCCCTGATTAGGGGCTTCATGACTGCCCCTGTAACAGCCTCTAACGCTCAAAAATGCTCACCCATGCTCCCATGAAATGAAGGAGGCGTTAAGTGGCGGATCCGAGCTGCCATTTGTCAAGATTTGACTTTTTGCCCGTCAAACCTGCAATTCGCCCCACCCCGGAGCGAATTATGAATTCATCCCGGGGAGGAGCGAATCCCAATTTGAATTCGTCCCTGGGTGGAACGGATATTGAGCAAAGTGCCTGAAGGTGCCAAAATGATTTTTGACCTTCCAAAACTGCTGTGAGAGTGGTTAGGACCACTGTTTGACCTCTGGGGGCTGCCCTTGGGGCTGTGTGTGTCAATGCGATCAGTGTTTGCAGTCACATAATCGGATTGGTGCTGTTTTGGTGTCTACACATTGTTTCCAAATTCATATGCAATTTCATGTGAACCTTGTATCTAGTGGTTTATTCTATATCCTTGGAGATTGTAGTTATTATTTGTCCATGCAATTAAGTAAGATGAGTAAATCACCATAAGGAAATTTTGTCATATTCATCATCCAATATCTCCTTATTCAAAAATAAAATAATTTTTGGTCCCTCAAATTTTCAGTGAAACTATGTCAGATTAATTTTCTCAAAAACTGTCATTTATGGCCTTGTTCGTGGGGCTTAAAACATGGACACAATCATAAATCATAATTTATTTTATATTTATAGTCTTCACATAGACATACCCTCACTAGGTTGATTGGTTTCAATTGCAGGAATTATCCTACAATCACTAGCCGACCCTCCAAGGTTGAATATTTTTCTTTTGTTGCATTTTTATCACTTTACATTTCAATGATGCCAAAAGGCACTTTCTTCAAAAAACATGGAATAACCCTAAACATGAGGTAACCACATATTATTTTTATTTTCTACAATGAGATACATCTTACATGATCATGGCATTTACACTTGGAAAAAACCCTTTCTCTGTTGGCGCAAAAATAGAATCAATCACTTGAATTTCACAACAACCCTCTTTCTCAGTTAGGGAAAAAATGAAATACATTTACATCATTCATATCATCCACACTTGCATTATACATTTACACTTACACCATTCAATTGCATTTTCACTATACAATTTTGTCAATTGGCTTGTGAGATTCATTCTTCACTCATTTGCCAATTAAGGGGGTAAGCTACACATTCAAAATTATTGTCTTCAAGATAATATTCTCATTCCAAGGAAATAAAGTTGCTTCTGCATCAGGCCAAACTATTTGTCTCATGTTTTTTCACTACATTGTGTTTCATGCAACGTGATACAAAAGGGATATCTGTAGACACTAAAATCTAGTCACTTACCTAGCATCTGTAATTTTGTATCAACATAAGCATTGTAAAACTCCATATTTGGGGTATATTGATTGTAACATTTGATATCCATACACAATAATAAAATTTTTATCTTGTGCAATCTTTGTGTATTCATATGCTTCTTGTTATTTTATCTTGTGTATTGGTATTACTTGATTTTTTATTCACACAAATTATTGTGAATATTTTAGGGTTTAAAATTGAAAAATTTCTATCACACTACTTGGGTATTCCTTTGTCTGATAAATAAAATGAGCTTTGGATATATTTTTTTGATAAAATGAAATCTTGCTTGGCAGGTTGGAAAGGTAAATTCTTAACCATGGTAGGAAGGTTACAACTCATAAATACTATTTTGCAATTCATTCCTATTTATATGATGTCACTTTCAAGATTGCCAACAGGTATTGCATCAAAAATTGATAAAATTCAAAGAGATTTTCTATGGAAAGGTTGTGAGGAAAAACTTAGGTTTCTTATTTTTAAGTGGGATAGGGTTTGCAAAGGAAAGAATATTGGAGGAGCAAGCTTGCAAAATTGCAGACTTATGAATTTGGCATTAGGAGAAAAGCTTGGGTGGATATTATTCAAATATAAAGGAAATAATTGGGTAAAAATATTACTTCAAAAATATATAGGTTCTCTTGATGCAATGACATTGTTTAGGAAAAGAACTCTACCCAAAGGTTTATCAACATGGAACTTCATATTAGAGAGTTTGCAATTTATAAATAAACATATGAGATGGTTAGTCAATGAAGGAAGTTATGCAAATTTTTGATCTAATGCTTGGTTGAAGCCTTATCCTATTATCTCTGACTCAAAATGGAAATCATTGGTTCAAGTGTGCCTAGCATTTAAAGGTCCAAAGGTCAAATATTATATTATTACGAGAAAAAACTTAAGATAATGGATTTATTTTAGTAACCTAGTTGAAGGAGAGGAACTCAAACAAATTGTAGATGAACTTCAAAAATATGTTTTGAAAGTTTTATTTGCCACTTTTTACATGAAAGGATGAGTTGATTTGGAATTTATCAAAGGATGGTGGATACTCGGTCAAGTTGGGATATGAGTATTTAGAACAATCAAAATTTCCTTCTCCCAAAAATTTTCCTTGAAAGAATGTTTGGTCATTAGAGGCTCTCCCTAAGGCCTCAACATTTCTTTGGTTAGCAGTTCAAAGTAAGATTTTTACATGACAGTCTACAAATAAAAGGATATTATGTAATATTTAGGTGTGCCTTGTGTAGGAATTATTTAAAAACGTCGGACCATATACTTCTTCATTGTTTGTTTTCTTACACTATTTAGGGTTATTTTTTTTAAAATATGAAATTATATTGGGTAGCTCTATCAACGTTGAAAGAGTTGATAAAATGTTGGATAAATTATTTTAAATCTAAAGCATTATGTATTCTTTTGAGGATTGGAACTGAAATTATATGTTGCAATTTATGGCTTGAAATAAATAATAGAATTTAAAAACATATATATCAAAATCATGTCCAAGTTTGGAACAGTATTAGTGCCTCTCTTGCAGAATGTCTACAAATATGGTGCTCATCATGAGAATTCTTAATTGTAAAAAAAGAGAGGTGCTAATAACTTGGCTACAATATTTTGACATACATGGAAGATTCATATATGAAAATAGAATTAAAATAAAGGATCTACTTCAACGTATGGTAAAATAGAAATGTCCAGAAATTGGGTTTATCAAAATTAATTTTAATGCTACTTCTAAAGGAAATTCAATAAAAGCTAGTGGAGGTGGTGTTTTTAGATATAGTGAAGGCAAACCTTTTTCTCACTTATTTAGAATCATATAGAACTTCAAATAACAACTATGCAGAGGCTAGGGCACTTCTTATAGGGATTAAAATTGTAGTAGAAAAAATATGGAAATATATTTCAATTGAGGGGGACTCACAAATTATAATCAATGCTATCAACAAAAATAGATGTCGAGACTCAATAGAAAATAATATTATTGCTTATGTTCATTGTATATTACTAGAGGTAATATCTTAGCAGTGTGAACATATTTATAGAGAAGAAATCGAGCAACAAATAAGTTAGCGAATTTGGTATTTGATCTTCATCATGAAATGCAAATTTTAGAAGGCAACTTGTCAAGTGAAATTTTATGTATTAATCAAAATGATATAAAAGAGTTTATTGTGGAAACATAACACTTCCAAAAAGTTGAATAATATATTTAAAATAAGAAATAAATGAAAAAACCATGATAAAAATATATACTACAACAAATATAATATTTTAGTATTTTGATAAGAATGATCTCCAAAAAAAATCATACATAACCTATTATATATATATATATATATATATATATATATTCCTATTTTCCAAGCCATTTTTTATTAAACCAAGTTAAAAATAAATTTGAGATCTCAAGAAACCACTATCCAAATTCTATAAACGTACATCTGAAATCAAGATAAACCCTAACATGCAATACCCTATTTTCACCTCAAATGATGCTATTTTAATTTTTCTTAATTTGATTCTTATGTCCGTCACAATGAATATAATAACTACCCAACTAGTACAACCCAAAAATTATCCAAAACTAATATTAATCTTTAATTTTTTTTTGAATTTAATGAGAAGAGAAAATTTCAGCTATATCATTTATTATTTATAAATATAAGATGTATATTTTTTAAATATAAGGAATTGGTAATAGTATTGTAAGTTTTAGTTTATTTGGATTAGATGAAGGAATCATTAGGTTTTACAAATATAAACCCTAAGCCAACCAAATCCTACTCTCAACGGCTAACTACCTATCCCTTTCTAAATAAACTGTGACTTAAATTTTTAAAAAATTTAAACTTTCCAAAAAAACCAAAATCCTAATTTTGTCCTTATGGCACATCAATACAAGATATTTTAATTTAAAAAATAACAAGGAATAATGTAAAAGCAAAATGGACTATTTAAGATAAAAAAAACCTCATATTTAGTGTTTTAACCATAAATGTTGTGCCTTTCAATTGTTTTTTATGCGTTTAATGGTTTTACATCTGACTTTTACTGTGCATAATTTAGTTATAATTTATATATGATAATAATTTTATTCCTGATTGATTTTAAGATTTTTGTTTAATTATATTAAGTAAATATAAAAGTTTATCAGTTTTCTATCTTGGCTGTGTGTTGAAGGATCTTGATAAAATCATGCAAAAATTCATATGGTCAGGGACAAAGGGAGATCAAAAATGGTCCTAGTCAGTTGGGATAAAGTATGCAAACCAAATAACCAAGGAGACTTTGGAATTAGAGTAGAAAAAAAAATAATCAGAATCTCACTACCAAATAATATAGGAGATGGATATCCAATCAGGACCAAATGTGGTGCCAAGTATTATCTTCAAAATACTACCTAGCCCACCCAACAAAGAAATTACCTATCTTCTAGTCATGGGGGAAGGTTCAGATATTTGGAAAGCACTGAGAAAAGGAGCCCCAATAATTAAGCATGGTCTATTCTAGAAAATTGGGGATGGAAAAAATACAAGATAATGGGAGGACTCATGGGAGAAACACCCACCAATAGATAATACTCACCATCATCTAGTAGGTCTCAAATTGGATTTTCACAACCATGTATGATATTGAAGAACACAAGCTTATACTGAGAGGGGGAGGGTGAACAGTATAAGACCTCTTTTTATTTTTTCCTTTATACTTCAAAATAGTAAAGCAATATACCCAAAGCAATATCAAAACAATGCACAATATCATCCACAAAGTGACACCAATTTTAACGTGGTTCACCCGAATGGTCAAGCTACGTCCACAAAACTTTTCTCTAAAAGTTATCTCAAAGTTCTTTGGGAATCCTTCCCAATTACAATGTTTATGAGCCTCGGCCCAAAGGAGATACCTTCCCCCAATTAGAATTTATGAGCCTCTGCTCAAAGGAGATACCTTCCCCTCTTCTCTGGAAATGATCCCTCAGAATATCAACTGCCTCTACCTCTTGACAGCACGTGGAACTCCTTTCCACCGAAGACCTCCTCTCCTCAATACTTAGCCTAAGAGACCTCTACCTTCTATGATCATGTCCACAACAACTCATCAACCTGTACCAAACAAAGTCAGTCGGTCCAATACAAGTTTTCCTCTGTCAGATCTGTATCAACCAATTCTATACTTGTTTAGTGTAGTCATTGGGTTTCAAAAAGAAATTGAGATATTTAAACCTCTCTTGAAGATAAAACTTGCTAAAGGGGAAAATTTGACCTAATAATAAGGTGTGATACTAATATACACGGTTAAAAGATATGCTTGAATTATATGCGTTAATATGTATGTCTATTTCCAGGCATAAAATATCTAAATATTTTCTAACTTATTTGTAGCTCTTACTATTTGAACCATCCTCTATTTTCTAGGTAAGCCAATTGCATGTAATATAAAAGTCATGAACCATTGCCTTCCAACATATTAAAATATTATGGGTTTGTTTCACTAGGGCCCTTATCCACTCCTCTAATATGAGTGACTCTAAATACTTTTTTTGTATGATCTTATTCTATAATACTTCCTTTGATATTATATTTCAAACACACTTGGTTTTCAGAGCCTTGCTAACTAGGAAGATGTTCTTAAGTCTTCATCCCTCATTTTCCTTGAGATTCACTATAGTTTTCCATTTAAATAGAATAATACCCTCTATTTTCATTTTCTCTATCATAAAAAAATGTAGTTTAACTATCTAATTTTATCCAAAATACCTTTTGGTATGAGTCAAAGATTATCAATATACTAATATCGCCTCCAACAAAAACTTGACCAAATTCAATCTCCCCCAAAGAGAGTCATTTGTTGCACCATATATTAATTCTTCCTTACACCATATTTATCAACCAATTCTAGACTTGTTTAGTGTAGTCATTGGGTTTCAAAAAGAAATCGAGACATTTAAACCTCTCTTGAACATCAAACTTGTTAAAGGGGAAAATTTGACCTAATAGGAAGCTATGATCCTAATATACACGGTTAAAAGAGATTCTTGACTTCTATTCATTAATATGTATGTCTATTGCAAGGTAGAAAATATCTAAATATGGTTATAACCTCTCTGTAGCTCTTACTGTTCCATCTATGAGAAGGAAAACATCATATATAAAAAGTAGATGGGTGACTTCCATTGTTCTACCTATTATAATTCCCTTTATTACTCATACCCTCTTGGCTTCTAAAATACACCTACTTTATACCTCAAATACCAAAATAAATAATAGTGGTGACAAGAGGCAACCTTGTCTTATCCCCCAAGAAGATTTGAATATTGAGAGGTTGACTTATTAACCAAAATTATAAAAGAAATAGAAAAAAGGCATCCCATAATCCAGTTCACCATATACACATAAAACCCAATATGATTAAGTATTATTCTTAAATATAGCTAGTTTACTATATCAAAAGCCTTAGAGAGATCCAACTTCACCACCATTGTTGATTTTTTTTTTTTAATTTTATGGTATGGAGACTTTCTTGAGTAATATCAATTGCTTCATGAGATTATCTACCACACAAGAACTCAAAGTGCTCAATAGGTATAGAAGCAAAGAGAAACCTTTTAATTCTTAATGCAATTATTTTTGCTATGATTCTATACACATAATTCCACAAAGAAATGGGTCACACATAGACAAAGGAAGAAGGATTATCCACTTTTGGAATAAGAGCAATGAAGGTAAAGTTGAAGACTAAATTTACCCTCCCTGTCTACCTAGATTCCACACCTTGAGTATGTCAAATTCCAAAATATCATAGAGCCTAAGAAAGAAGGCCATAGTTTAGTCATTAGGTCCTGGAATCATCTTTTTTAAAGGAATTTAAAACAACTTTGAGCTTCTCCTTTGATACTTCTTAAACCAAATAATTATTGGGTTCCTCATCTATAAATTTAGGAAAGAGAAGTTATTCTAACTATTTTAGTTATATTGAATTGACCAAGATCCTTGTATAGTTTACCAGAATGCCTTACTCCTATATCTACTATTCTTTTAAAGGAGGAGACTTTACTTCCATATCAACCTTGTAGCTCCCAAATCATATTTTGTTGTTTTCTATGATTTGTGAAGCTATAAAAAATTTATTGTTCTCGTACCCATTTGTAATCTAGAGTGTTTTACTTTTGAGCCTCCATTGTGCTTCTATCTCCACCAACAATCTTCTCTTCTATTGTTTCAAAATTTTATACTTAAGTCTTATTTCTTCATCACATTCTTTTAAAAAATCATCTACTAGATACAAGTTAAGGTTATTTTTAGAGTATATTACATTATTGGGTACATATCAATGTACCACCTTTGGTACATTACTAGAGTAGAAGTTTACTTTAGAGTAAAGTTAAGTAGTTAATTTAGAATGTAATAAATGCACAAGTGTTATAATGTGCAATGATGTAAATTTACATCTAATCCACATGTACATAATTCATAGGATAGAGTGAAAGGTAGAGTGAGGGCCAAGGAACTTATCTTCCTATATATAGGACTTATAGTGAGTGAAAATAAGAGGAGAGAATATAGAGAGTGCATAGTATATATTAGTATATGAGTATAATATAGTTCCTTTAAAAATAGTTTGTGGAATGTTAATGTCCT
The DNA here is from genome assembly GCA_028583015.1 of Wollemia nobilis. NCBI lineage: Eukaryota > Viridiplantae > Streptophyta > Pinopsida > Araucariales > Araucariaceae > Wollemia > Wollemia nobilis. The sequence continues at coordinate 1,726,441 of JAQPPZ010000599.1, forward strand.
CCATTATACTACATTGTACTATTTTTGTAAGCTTTCATTAATGGTATATTTTTGAGTTATTGCAAAATTTTATCTCTTTGTATTCCTACATATTATAGTGACATTATCATATAGATATGATATCTTGCTTATCTTACATTTTGTGGTTGCATTTCCTATATCATATACTCATCAAAAGTTAAAAATGGTATTAGAGCACATAGTAGATTTATAGGAAATAGGGAGAGCCACAAGTGATATTGAGAAAAATCCAAAAATCGTATTTTCAAAATATTTAAGATTGTATTTGGTTAGAGTCTTTCCAGAGGGTTGAAAAAAATCTTGTGAAGACTATGAATCAACATTAATACGACTAGATTGAAAAATCAACTAGATAAGATTGATCATCTCTAGATCTAGAAATTCTTCCATTATAGTCCTAATACTATGTTGCAGGAAAAAGGAGATTCAAAGAAAAATGGGAATCTTCATACAAAATAGCTAAGAATAATATCTTCTTTAGAATCAATATAGCACTAGAAGCATCAAATAAAATAAACAAGAGGACTAAATAAAAGGTCCCATTGCTAAATAGTGTAGACCTGCAAAGTGTAAAAGAAGAAAATACCATACGAGCCTTATTGCAAATTCAAGGAAGAGACTATAGAGAATATTCCAAGAGAATATTGAAGGTTGGTGATATCCATTAAATACTTTAAAAATTATATTGAAGAGACTCTAGAGAATATTCCAAGATAAGATTGGAGGTTGGTGATCTTCATTGAAGACTACAAGTACAATATTGAAGAGACTCCAAAGAAGAGTCTTTATGAAGATAGGATATTGGTGATATCCATTGAATATTGAATACTTCACCTTCAAGGAGTAGAAGAAATCAGCCTAAGAAATTGAAGAGATCTACAAGAGTTTCCATTGAATAACTTCTAGTTTTAGAAGAGATAGGGAAGGACTACCAAAAGTATTGTTCCTAAAGCATCAAATTTCAAATATCTGAGAGGGAGATATCATTGTAAAACTCCCACAATATAAGGTTGAATAAAAGTTCTCATTGATAAGACTATAGAAGCTACGAGATTAAATACCCTAGAGAAGAGGCCTCAAGGAGAAATAATGAGAAGACTTGGAGAGCCTCATTCAATGAGATTAATAAAAGTCCATTAAAGGAGTTCCTAGAAGAAGTCATTGGATAAATTTACCACCTAGGATAATTTGCTGATAATGGAAGAACTTGGGATAATTATTTCCATCTGAAAACAAGCCTAAAGGAGAAGGATTTGGCAAAATATTTGCTAAATTTTAGAGTATAATGGTGAAGACCTCATGACTTTTAGATTCTTGAGAAGAAGGCTTTTATCGAAGTCAAAATTTGACAAGGAGTTTTAAGGAAAATGAGCTAGACATTACTACCAAACCTAAGATGTTTGAATATTAGATTTGAATCTTAGAAGGCTCATTCAAATAAAGGAGATCTTTTGGTTTCTACAATAGAAAACTGAAGGTTTCTTGAAGGAAAATATCAACTATGATTTGGAGGAGTTCCCTACAATTTTTTTGAGATTCAAGGACAACAATTCAGTGAAGAGATTAACTTATTTTCAATCTAAAATTTTTATATTTAAGGACAGTAAGAAAGAAAAAACTTAGACAACATCAATAGCTACTAAGTTTTAGAATTTTACGATACATCCTGAAGGTTGAAGCCACCAAACTATAGTATCAGATAATAAAATAAGTAGGTACAAAGCTACAAATTGGTGTGTTGAGAAGCTATTTTGAACAACAAAGAAGAGTTGTAAGTTCATCTAGTAAAAGGTACCAATACTTGAATCTAATCACCTTGAAATCCTTCATCTACAAATTTCATTAAGGTAAGCAACTTTGGTGCAAAAGTTTCATTAGTTAAACTTTAGATTTTTGGTTCACTATTAATATTTTTTAAGCAACATATTAGAGTTGAAAGTTGCAAGGAGAAGGTTACATATTAGAGTCTTCAAGGGAGTGCAGAAGATAGATTCTTTTAAGGTTAATACCTACACTTTAAAATAGGAGTTAGATATATTTCGATAGAAAGAAAAATATCATATTCCTATTATCTAGTTATAATAGAGAAGACTTTTCTTTTAAGTGAAAGTTTCATAAATATTAGTGCATCCTACAATTTGTCTTTAAGGAGCAATTTGGTGAGATTAATAGTGCACTATACTAGTTATACTTAAGAGATATTTTAAGTGCATTAAATATCATTCAAAGGTGAGAATTAATGTATGAGCAAGATTAAGTTGAAGTATCAAAGGACACTATTGAGCACAAAAAACCTGCAACATATCTTGGCGAAAGCAAGTCACCACAAGAAAGGCATATTAGTTTCTTGAAATTACTAGTACAAAGTTAAACCTCTAAAATAGCATATTAGTTGCATGATTAGGATCCTGGATTCATTGTTACTAAGTTATCCAAGAAAAAATGTTAGATTTTATGTTGTCTAGTAAGGAAGGTAACAATACATTATTATTTTCTAACAAGGATTAGAGTAGACAGTTGCCATATCTAATAAGAAAGGAATAACTTCAAAAGGAGACATATAAATTTGGTGTAAAATAAAGGACTTAATCCTATCTATTGTAAAGGTGTTTGCATTACATTGGCATTGATTTTTTCCTTTCAAATGTGGCATATAGGGATAAAATAAAGAGTATATTAAGGACACAATAACAGGTAGGAAAGTGTAGTCTCCAAGAAGCCACATTATTGAATTTTGAGGAGTAAAATTTGAGAAGCATAGATATCCAAAACAATGCTCATTAAACTAGCATTTTAGCAACAAAATTCAAAGTATATTGGTCTCATATTAAGCAAAATTCATGGTGCAAGTCAATATACATCACAAAGAGACCAAGTTGGACAAGCGTAGCCACATATGCAAGGTAAGTATAACACCAAAAATACAAGAGAAATAGCATAATAAAAATAGTGAAATCAAGGCACAAGTAAGGAGATTATTGCCCAAGAAAATGTTGTCAAAATATTGGAAGAAAAATAGTGTTAGGCCTAAAACAAACGCCTTTAAATCATTATGAGTGAAAAACCTTGGAACCACCTACGTTGGAGAATGCCACTATTAGTTGGAGAAAGCTAAGAAATAAGTGTTGGAGAGCCATAATTAGTTTGACAAAGCAAAGAAATAAGCATTGGAGAGAGCCAAAATTAGCTGGAGAGAGCTAAGAAAGAATGCATTGAGGAAATGATCAATAGTTGGTAAGAAACGTTGGGCTAATAAGTGAATGAAAGGGTGTAGATACATGCAAGGTTGAATATTTCCACTTGCCATCTCGAGTGAAGAAATATTGTACCACTTGGTACAAGACTTAAGGAGAAAAGGTGTGTCATTAGATTCTTTCATAACACCTTCATTAATAGCGTATGCAAAGGAAGAGGAGAACCTAAGTAATGTTCTACATATACTGATAAAGTTCAATCATCATTCAAGCATATAGATGTAATAATTCCTACATTACCAAAATTAATATCTTCTAATGCACCTCACAGATTGATACCATCTATCAAGGAGATATAGGCTCAAGCAATAATTTATATGTTATTTGGCATACGTTACATAAGGAAGTAAGGTTTATTAAATACCTATGCCAATAATGAGAATGTACAAGGAGAATTTTGCTACATATTCAAACAATAATTAAGAAGGGAGAGAGTACATTCTTAAAAACATAAAGAACGTCACCCAAAGTAGTTCTTGATACCATACCTCGTGGATCGCAAAGATTTAGCATTCAAGAGGTTGAAATTCACAATCAAAACCTACACCAAACATCGAACAATGAAGAGCGAGCAACGAACAACAAGCAATGCATTTTTAAAAGGTATAAGTTGTAATATATCATTAATTACTTTCTATAAAGGTTATTCAATTTCTAAGGTTGGTTTATTAAAATAATAGGATGAATAAGGAGATAAAACCTTAGACTTTTTATTAAGTTCTAGAAATCTAATTGAAGGGTGAAGTTTATTTTGGAAAAAGCATTTCAAATTCTAATCAAATAATCAAATTAGGAGATATAAAGGTTTCCACCTTAGATAATTAAATTATTTTGCAAGTGTTATTATTTAACGTTCCAAATTTGGGAGATATAAGGAATACAACATCAAACTTTAAATAATTGGAATTTTAAAAATTGAACTATAGAATTGAGAATTAAAAGTTGAAAATAAGCAAAATTATTATTTTCTTGAAAGAGTTGCAGTTAATTACTTATACTTGTCTCATAGATACATTAAAGAGACAAAAGAGATCCAACCATAGATAACTCCATCAAATTGATAAGTACATAGTTCAATAGGAGAAATAAGGTGAAATAGGAGTTGATTATTATCATTCCCAAAAACATTACCAAATAAACTCAAAATGTGAACTATTACTTCTTAAAGCATTTTACCAAGATTAGAGTATATTCTAATCACTAGGGAGACATAAATATCCTACAAAACCTAAGCCTTAGAAAGGTTTTATCAAAATAATTCACATACTGCAAACTAGGAAGTCATAAGGGAGACTACTTCAAAGACTCTATCAAAATTATTCTCAATATACTAAAGAGCTAAAATAAATCTATTAAAACTAAGGAATATGTGTACCTTAAAGAAAACAATGAACAATGATATGAACACCACTATTATAAAGGAAAGGGAAAGTGTCATAAAAATTGGAATCAAGGATTTACTTATAATGTTTGATGGAGACTTAGACCTTACTTCAAAAGTGCTTCATAGTGAAGCTTTAAAATACAACTTTTAAACCATGAAATATTATCTACATGCTTGACTCACTAAAGCAATTTATAATGGAAAGAGTGACATTCAAATTTTTTTAGACTTTGGTAGCATATTATATATGGCATTACTTACATTCAAATGTTACAAGGATGAGAATGTAGAACAAAAAATATTGATAGAATCACTTAAAAAGAAAATATAAATGGATGAATAATATCTAGAGAAGATATTTCAATCCTCATGCAGTATTGATACTTCAAGTTCTACTAACTCAAAATCTTATCATGATGCGTTAAGTGTTTGTTTATAAGATTCTATACAAAAATTGAAAAATAAAAAGGACAAAGGCAAAGAGAATATACTTTTGCAAGAATTAGGTGATAGTATGACCACCTATGAAAGTGTAAGTATTGACTCCAAATACAAGAATAAATAAGAAGAAGAAGAGGAACCAGATCAAGGAGGCATACAATGCAAGCTGAATTAAAGTTAATACAAAGAATTCAATAAAGCTGAAGAACATCTAAAGGTAAAGATCCATATTGAATACTAAAAGCCTTCAATACCCAAATAATATAATACAGGGGGTTTTAGAGTATATTACACTATTGGGTAGAAATAAATGTACCACCTTTAATACATTACTAAATTAGATGTTTACTTTAGAGTAAAATTAACTAGTTACTTCAACATGTAATAGATGCACAAGTGTTATAATGTGCAATGATGTAAATGTGCATGTAGTCCACATGTACATAAGTCATAGGATAGAGTCAAATGTAGAGTGATGGCCAAGGAACTTATCTTCCTATATATAGGCCTTATAGTGAGTGAAAAGAAGACGAGATAATATACATAGTGAATAGTATAGATTAGAAAATGAGTGCAATTTAGTTCCTTTAAAAATAGTTTATGGATTGTTCATGTTCTTCATTATACTACATTTTACTATTTTTGTAAGCTTTCATTAATGACATATTTTTGAGTTATTATAGAAATTTATCTCTTTATTTTCCTCCATATTATAGTGCCATTATCATATAAATATCATAGCTTCCTTATCATACATATTGTGGTTGAATTTTCTATATCATATACTCGTCAAAAGCTAACAATCCTCCTCAATATCCCTCAATGTTTACTCATCCATCAATTTCTTTTTATAGGCCCACTAAACCATTGTTGCCTTAACCCTCTTTAGATTTGGTGCAAATTGAATACTAGCAGATTATTTTAGACTAGGATCAAACTTCACCCATTCTAATTTGACTAGAGTTACAAAGATGACCTCTTTTACCAAATCAAAACTGAAGTTAAAAGTACAATGCAGTTTTTTCTTCTCTTAAGCATGATGGGGGAGTGATATGAGTCTCCTTCAAATTTAACCCAAGTCTTCAGTCTATAAGTATAATTTACCAAAATATTAGCTAATAAGAATCTATCTAGTTTCTTAGATATTCTATCAACCCCCATCCTCATGTTTCTCCAGGTTGGGATAAACATTATAGGTGCCAAGTCTACCATCCCCTTGTATTCAAACTTTTGGATGAAGTAACTAGACAATAGATTAGTTCTAGCAGTAATACCCCACAATTCACTTATAGAAATATTTATGTTCAAATCACCTTCTAAAACTATATTATCAACTTCTAAGAAATGTTGATCCATAAGCTTATCCAAATACTACATCCTATATTTATAGGGGCCATAAATGTTCACCACTATTACTATTTCCTTGATATCCACTGAAAATAATTCAATCCCTACTCCTAAGTCAAGCAATGCAAATTTTTTTAGCCTAAAATAATTTTACTTCCACCTTATGGCCACTCCTTCCAAGACCCCTACAACATCAAGGGCCAAAAAATCCCATCCTTTAAGCAATTTACTAAGATCTTTTACAACTTTCATAGCTAAACCTTTTGTATATTGAATTAGAAAAATATTTGGATTATGAATTTTTGCTAATCTACACAAAGCATATTTTTTTTTTGAGTTGTTCATCCCCTAGATATTTAAGGAGATAAATTTCATTGATTAACTACATTCGGGATTATCCCTATTCTACGAATCCCATTTAAGGATGATTGCTTGCCTTGTTGAGATTCATAGAGGACTTTATTCTTAGCCAATGAAATAAAATATCTTATGCCCCTCCCACCAGCAAGACTTTTTTCCCCCATGTATTTACTGAGCCTCCCCCAATTCCTTCCCTTAGTATTGTTTTTTCTTTCAAGGATCATAGGGATACCTATGAGTTTCTAGGGGCACAAAACCTTCTATACCATTGTAAAAAAGAGGCGGGGAAGCAAATTCAAAGTGTTTTACTTGTGAAGCATTACTAAAAAAATTACCAGAGTCTCAATCAAGTTCTATATATACTACCTCCAAGGAAGAAGAATTTGAGGGTCCTCCTTGCTCCTCAACTCCACCCCTACCTTCTTCTAAAGGATACTTTCTTTTATGGATTGGTAAGTTTGACCATTAGTCAATTGAAGCACTTAAATGAGAATTACCTGTAATCCCATATGAGAAATAATGTTTGGTAATAATTTCAATTTGAAAGCTTGTATTTGTATCCAAGAGTATGACATCCAACTTTTTCTCTAATATTCCTAGCCTTACTTCAACTTGAGAATATTTTTATTCCATCACTTGATCTAACAAAAAATGTTTTATCTCCACCCGCATATTTTGTTCTTTACCTTGATTCCTCTAGCTTGTGTTCCTTATGCATTGATTTGGTAATATAAAAAGTATATGAGTCATGTTCCTAAAACAAAAATTGCATCTCATTCTCACCCTTAAATACCCATCTCTCTACCTTACAATGCCAAATATTCCTCAAAAAAATAAAAGAACAGTTCCTCATAATATACCCATAATTATGACAACACACACACCTAAAAGGTACACTAATGTAGTCTAAGATTTGAACATGCATCCATTTATTGTACTTAAAAATAATTTTCCCCACCAATCCAAATCAACAAGAATCCTGACCAATACCCTCAAGTGTGAGGATTGATACCTCTCATCCACCTCCAAGAGAGAACCAATGCAATTGCCTATGGCTTGGAAAATATTTCTAGACCAAAATTCTAGTGGCAACCTTAATAACTTTACCCATGCAGGGTAAGCAAGTATACAAGTCATCCTAGGGTCAAACCAAGGGTCCTAGAATTTTAGAATTAACAAATTTGAGCCTCAAAACCATATCTTCGATAAAATATTTGTTAAACCTTCTTTAGTATTTAACTAAAACCACAACCACCCTCTTACAAAAAGTTAAAAAACTAGGCATATACCTTAGGAATCCATCCATTCCCTAGTCATCCTGTTTGCAAATGATTTTTTGGAAATAACACACCCATAGAATCTCCTAATAAATATTTTCTTTGAGAGATCAATGACTTTCCCCATTTTCATATCTTCTCTTAGGATTAATTTTACTATATTAATATTCCTTCTAATGTAGTTAGTTTCCTTTTATGTACTTCCAATAGATTCTTATTTGGTATTTTTCCTTCCAAATTATTCTATTATCCCTCACAACCCTCAATTGGAGAGTTGTGGCCTCTTTTGACCTTTCCCTAAAAGAATATATCCTAGTCACCACTCTTGTCCAAGAGTGGCATACCCTCTTATGAATTTATCATTTACTCAAGCCCATTTCTTAACTCTTTGAAAGGTGACTTACCTCTTCCATACTTCCTTTCACCATCAATGATGGAGACCCCCTAATAAGGATCTGTCAAACAATCCATTACTTCTTCTTTAGCACCATGTTCCAAGAAAACCCTAAACTTTCCTCCCATCTCATCATCCTCCATTCTAATTAGGGCCTCAAGGTCAAGGGATTCTCCATTAGAATTTACATTGGTAAACCTAGCCTCAATAGAGAAATCCCAACTATCCTTTTACCCTCTACTTCATTCACCATGGTTGTTGTTTTGTTAGAAAAAAAACTTTGAAGATTTGTCCTCTTAAACTATATCTTTAGAACCCTAGGTTTAAGATACATGTTGCATGGTGGTGGCTCCATCCCTGATGGCCACAACCCTATTTTTTCTTCTCATCTTCCACATCCTATATCACTACTCTTTTCCACACCTTAATCACCAACAACAAACCTAAAAATACGTCCTTAAAACCTTGTATTGAGTTGCTACATGTTTTGGTGATACAACCTGGGACCAAGGGCTATATGGTGGATCTAGTAGGTGCGATGATAGTTGTAGTAGCAGTCTATCATTCTCCTTGTCCTCCTTGCATCCCCTCAACCCCTTATTCATTGTCAAATTTGAAACCCTATGCACTTTTGATATCCATATTCACCTTAATGCAACATCTTGTACATTATTTTCAATTAAAATGCAATAATTTTAATATATTTCAAAAATTTTGATTCTCTTGAAAATTGTTGAAGGCCCTCTTCTAGAATAAACTATTCTTTTGTATTCCATTCATGAGCAATCCCTGGGTTGTGCTTTAGTGCTTATGAAATTCCATGTGTTCTCAATTCGTATTTCCACAAAATCCTAACTTGCATAACTATCACATAACCAAATGACAAGATCTATGAAGTTTTAACAAATTACAAATATATTCTTCCTTAATGGTTACCCAAACCTTAGTATGAAAATATAGACCTCAAACACAACTCCAAAATTAATTTTTACTAATATATCAAAGTGGGAGTGGGGTGTAGCCTTTTAAAAATGCTAACATATGTTTGTTAAAAATAATATCAAAGGTCTTTAAATGCTTTAAAAAATATATCAAAAAATCACCTTCATCCAAAAAAGTAAACATCGTTGGATAAAGAAAAAAAGTATATATCAAGACATCCATAGCTTTTCACAAATCAAAACTTTTGTAGTATCTCTATAAAACTTGGATCTATTTCCTAGAGAAAAAATAAACTAAAGCATGAAAAAACATTATATCAAGATGGTAATGGAGATAAATAATGCCCATGTATGTCTCCAAATCACCACAAAGGAAGACTCCACATACATTTTGAAGTTGATTTAATGACTAATTTCAAATGCTTAACCTCCATATGCAGCATGATCCAATAATCCCTTGAATCCACCCTCTTCAATGATTCCCATTTATAAGGCCTAATGGTCTTCCTCATATAAGTCTCTTCCATAGAATCCAAAAACCCTAAAATACCCCTACAAACCTTAACCTAGTGGGATAAAACCCTAACTCTAACTCCACTTTGTTCTTGAATCATGATATAACGAAGTTGAGGCTCAATCCCTAGGTGAAATACCCCAAGGTTGTAGATTTTGTTTCTAGCATCAGGAGAAAATTGATGGGGTTTGTCCTATTTTTCAAAAAATATTCAATGTTTTTTACAAAGTGAGGATTATATATTGAGGATATTTTGTGTAGAAGCCCTACAAGATGATTTTTCTCAAGGTAGGGGTCAAGTGCTGGTGAAGTTAGGGTTTGGAACAAAACCCAAAAAAGTATTACAACAAGATGGTAATGGAGATAAATGAGACCCATGTATGTCTCCAAACCGCCACAAAGGAAGACTCTTTGTACATTATGAAATCAATCTAGCAAATGGTCAAGTTCAAATACTTGACCTCCATGTGTGCTACAACCCAACAAACCCTTGGATCCACCTTCTTCAACGCTTCCCCCTTCCAAGTCCCTATAGTCTTCCTCAATTGTGAAACCCTAACTTACACAATCTATCACCTATCCAAAAAACCAAATATATTAAGTTACTGAATCCTCCAAATCCAAAACCTACAAATACCACTTTTTCCCTTGATGTCGTGCTTGCGTGCTCACTGTTTCAATACTCCATCCGCCGACCTGTTATCACCATAAATTTGTAATTAGATAGCCCCTATAGCAGGGGTTTGAATCTTGAAAACTCAAAAAGAGTTCATCCAAACCCCACCATCAAAATATTGGAAGGTTTCTCGTTCAAACCCAACATTTTGTTTTTGATTTCAAACCTTGTTTTGAATGTAGTGTCATATATTTTAACTAATTTTTTTGTCTAGCTAATTTTACCCTTTCCTTTTTACATCAACATAGCCATATCAAACTATATAACCTGTTTGATGTCGTCAAAATTTAAACTTTGGTGTGAGCTACGTCACCTAAATGTGTTAACCATTGAACTATGCCCACATTAGTTTTAAATATCATAGTTTTTCTTCATAGCTTCCTAATTATTATATCATCAAATATTGGATAAAACTCAAAGCAAGATCACTAAACTTGGTAGACTTATTTCCCTCCTCAAAATTTTGAAGGATAAGAAAATATTATCATTGATTTTTTTAATTAATTCTTGATAGGTATTTTAACATAATTCATTTTTTTAATACATAGGGGAGATGTTACCACTATAAAACTTAGCATCAACAAGACCCCAACCTATGACCTTTTAGGGAATTGGGACAGCCAACCAGCAAACACTCCCTAAAGAATCTTGTGGTTTAAACCTTGGAGCTCCACAAAGAAAAATAACCACTATGCTATCCTTGTCCAACCTTTTTAAACTAAATAATTGAGAACTCAAAAAGATATAAGGGACAAGTTGTTGCAATTGAAGAAAATTGTATGAAAAATAAAGGGTATCAGGAGCTTCAATTAGGGTGCATATTAGAGCTCCCTAGCAAGCATAATGGCTGAATTTATGGAACCTCACAGTTTTTCCAGTTGTAAAAAAAATAATATGCTAAAAGACGCCAGATTTAATTTTGGTATTTATTTTTCGCGAAACAACGAACTTATCAACATTATATTTTTGTATTTCGTTCTGTGTCTAACTATAGGTATTTGAGAACGTCGTACAAAAATACTATATGCCTTTTTACTTTGCTATAAATATTCAGTATATTCTATTAAGAGACCCACATGAACATAAGCTGCATAAAATGAATCCAACCACAATGGTAAAATTTGGTACACCGAGTGCAGGTTATTAAAAAAAACAGGAAGTCTAGTTTGAGATCATGGATAGGATATATAATTTATTATTTTCTGTATTTATTATTTTAACAGAAAATAATTGTAAATAACCGATTCTCCTAAATAACCGTATGAATCCCTCTCACAGCAATTCACGGCTTGACGTTAATGTCCGCCTCCACGCCTTGTTTCTCGACTTCAAAACCAAAGCCTGGTGTTTCTCGACTCCAAAACTAAAGCCTTGATCTTATTCCCCTCACAAAGCCTCTAATATTTCAGTTTCTTCCGGAAATCTCCAAAATGAATAAAAGATGCTCAGTGCAAATTTCACGCTGCCCTTCTAAATCCTTTATCTTCGGAACTTTCAAAGGTTAGAATTCGAACTTTATGTTTCTTATTAAAACCAAAATTTTAAACATTAAATTATTCTAATAAATTTTTTAAAAATATATTTTTATAAACAAAATTTTATCTCCAAAATCATAACATACTTTCAATTTTAATTAGCGTTACAGTTAATGATATTTTAGTTCATATTTATTTATTAGATACAACTGTATATTAAACCAAGTTAAAAACAAATTTGAGATCTCCTCCAAAACCACGATCCAAATTCTATAAACATAGATCCAAAATCAAGATAAACACTAACATGCAATACCCTCTTTTCACCTCAAATTATGCTGTTTTAATTTTACTCAATTTTATTCTTATGTCCGTCACGATGAAGATAATAATTACCCAACTGGTACAACCCAATGCTTATTCAAAAATAATAGTAATCTTTAAATGATTTTTTTAATTTAGTAAAAGTGAAAAGTTCAGTTTTACCATTTATAAATATAAAATATGTATTTTTTTAAATATATAAGGGGAATGGTAAATATTATCGTAGGTTATTATTATAAATTTTGGTTCATTAAGTTACACGAGGTTGCTGCCATTATAAACCCTAACATGTTGTTAGGTTATTATTATAATTTTTGGTTCATTAAGTTACACGAAAGATTATTGGTTGCTGCCATTATAAACCCTAACATGTTGCTGGGTTAGACGAGATCATTGGGTGCTGCCATTATAAACCCTAACATGTTGCTGGGTTAGACGAGATCATTGGGTGCTGCCATTATAAACCCTAACATGTTACTGGGTTAGACGAGATCATTGGGTGCTGCCACTATAAACCCTAACCTGCTGAAAGACCATTGAATGCTGCCACTATAAAACTTTACCCAAAAGGACCATTGAATGCTGCCACTATAAATACTGTGACGGTTATAAAAAATGGATAACTTACCCAGATCATTGTGACTGCTTTTAAAGCTGACAACCTATAATACTATGACAACCATAAAATATGTACAATTTACTCAGATCATATTACCATATAAACTAAAAAAATAAAAATAAAAACTAACACTGTCCTGTCCTTATCGCATACAAGATATTCTAATTTAAAAAACAACAACTCTCATGAAAAGGATGTTTCTGCCTAATCTAAAACTGCAACCCTTTCTCCGTCTCAAAATACCGAGAAACAAAATAAATAAATGATTTTCCATACCATCTTGCCTCCGTTAAATTCAATGAAAACGGGATTGTCGCTCAGAAGAAGATGGGAAAGGCGGATCTGCTCGTTGAAGAAGTTCTCCCAAGTTAGGGGGAACCGGCACCCGAACCGGAACTGGGATCGCTGTCATCTTGAATTCGTTTTCTGCGAAAAACCCAACACACACGTAACGCAAGATGTCAATTTACAGACAGAATTTCAGTCGCACTCATTCACTTTATATGTTTGCGCCATGGATGCAGTCCGTGGGGTCTTTTTTCGTGAGAGCAAGATCTCGAGTTCCATTCCAGATGCCGTCACAAAAACAAAATATATTCCCGTGCAGACACGTAAGAGGACCCAGGCAAAAGATTATAATTTTTTGTTAAAGGAAATCGTAAAGAAGATAGGCTGAAAGTAATAATAATTGGATTGTTATTTTTTAACAGTATTCTCTAGTTTTTAATTTATTAATGTGATGATGCAAGTTTAGTGGTATATTTCATATTAATATTTGTCTCAACTACAAATTTGGTATATTTTACATTAATATTTGTCTTAACCACAAATTTGTTAGTGTAATTTAAAGACCTTAACAACTTTTTAAATTTTAAATTTTATTTTTTATTTTTAAATTTTTTTGAAATAATTATATTAAAAATAAATTATTTACGAGTTGAGACCAACCTTAGCCAACAATTATTCCTTTTAACTTTTCAACTAAATTTTATAATTCTAAAGCCTAAGATCTTAGAACTGACCACTTTTGGCTACAATACTAAAAGTGGTATGTATTGGAGCCAGTCATTTTTAACTTTATTTGTTCAAAATTAATATATAAAAATATTTCAATAATATTAAAAAATATGTTGATTATCTTAGTGCAATGAAATTATTTAGGAAAAGAACCTTACCCAAAGGATCATTGGCAAGGACCTTAATATCAAATAGTTTGCAATTGATAAATAAACATATTAGATAGTTATTTAACGAGGGGAATCATGTTATTATAATGGGCAACAACTCTAGATCATGGATTTTTATTATAAAAATAATTTTAATAAACCCAATTTTTGGACATTTCCATTCTACCTTAGATCAAACACCTCTTTTGTTTTAATGTCATTATTGCAAATGACTCTTCAATGTATGTTCAAATCATATAACCAATTTGTTACCATATATTTTTCCACACTCTAAACTTTTCATGATGAGCACCATATTTGTGAGCATCATACAAGAGAGACAATAGTAGGTTCCAAACTTAAGAATGATAGATTTAATTTTAAAAATTTCTATTATTTCTTTCAAGCCATCAATTCTAACAAATAATGATAGGACTAATTCTCCAGATAATACATAATGCTTTAGCTTTGAAATTAATAATCCAACATTTTATCAACACTTTCAATGTTGATAAATCTACCCAATATATTTTGATATTTTGTAAGAACTAGCCCCAAATGATGTGAGCAAAGGAATGATGAAGTATATAGTTTGATGTTTCTAAATATTTCTCATATAAGACACATCTAAAAGGTTCATGATATCCTTTTCTTTGTAGACTCTCTCCTATAAGAATATTACTTTGAAATACTAACCAAAGGAATTCTAAGGCCTTAGGGAGAGCCTCTAGTGACCAAACATTATTCCAAGGAAAATATTTGGGAGTAGTAATTTTTGATTTCTCTACACCCAAATATCCCAACTTGATTGAGCATCCACCATATTTCGATAAATTCTAAATAACTCATCCTTTCATGTCTAAATCGACAAATAAAAGTCTTGAAGCATATTTTGAAGTTTATTTACAATTTGTTTGAGTTTCTTTGTTTCAAAAAGTTACTAAAGAAACTCATGATCTAGAGTTGTTGCTCACATTCATATAATATTTAACCTTTGGACCTTTAAAATCTAGGTATGCATGAGCTAGTGGTTGTCATTTTGAATTAGAGACAAGAGCATAAGGATTCAACCAAGAATCAAACCAAAATTTGTATAATTTTTTTCATCGTCTAACTCTATAATATGTTTCTTGATCAATTGTAAACTATTTGATATGAAGTTCCATGTTGGTGATACTTTGGGTATAGTTCCTTTCCAAAATAAGTTTATTACATAAATATAATCTATATCAATAGGTTCTTATTTCCTTTATTGATGCTCAATATAATCTCTTATTCTATTTGTTGTGTAGATGGATGCCCTAGTTTTTAGTACCAAAAAAGGAAAACCTACTTTATAGATCGATTAAATTATTATACAAACTTAAACATCCTCCATGATCTTGATATTTTAAAATTTATCAATATCTTAAGGAGTCAATATTTAGTAGAAGCTTGTTTATCCTCATAGCTATACTAAAATTACAAGTGATAACATTGTAATTCTAGTTGTTTGTATTGATGAACTTATCATTATTGGTAGTGGATATCATCTAATTTAAGAGGTAAATTTGATTTGTGTTTAATATTTTATATGACAGATTTAGGGATCCTTCATTACTATCTAGGTGTATAAATTTAGCACTATTGATACCAAAAACTTTTAGATTATTTTCATGTGTAGTAGCATATAGAATATATAGTGGAATGGCTTATTAGAGAATATTATGGCTTGGTAGCTTGTTTAGGATGATTGTGGCAAAGTAGCTTTATAAATAAGGTTGTGTGCAATCATTAAATAATGACATGTTTTAATAGTGAAAGTGAATAATAGCAATGAATAGTAATGGTGGAGAGTAAAAATGAAAGTATCATGGTCATGGTCAATTATATTTTTCCCAAGAAGAAATTAATAATAAAATCTCTATAAATCCAAGATATTTTTTTCTTTTGAATTTACATTGTGGAATCATTAGCCACCACAAATCTAGGTAGGATGTTCAGCTTTTATGACCATCATAATATTTTGCGTTGTCCATCCCAGAATCTATCACACAGTTCTTCGTGTAGTCCACCCCTATAACCACCATGCAAGAATAATTTTAAATCTGTTACGTTCCTAAAAACACCAAGAAAGGGACAAGAATTTAGTCCGACAAGGCCCAAGATTTAAACCTTGGACCTCTACCCCCCTTACGGGGTTTGGTTGAAGCAATTGGTCTACACCTCGGACCTGAAATCCAAGATAGTTAAAATTAATTTTGAAAGTATTATGTAATTATAGGAAAATTCCTAAATGAATTCTCTAGAAGCATATGATATTTAGACTATCTCATATGATTTTTAAAATATAGAAGGAAAATTCCAAGAAAGATATCTCAAATATCTTGATATTATTGACAAAGTCCAAAAAGGATATTTATAGAAAGTGTTTTCATGTGTCCATATAAAGTTTTCCACACAAGTAATTTCTAGCTCCCATGAGCTTATACATAGGGGAGATACCCATTATTGGATGCAAGTGAAGTTAATTCAAATAAATTCAAGTCAAGTTGAGTTGAGAAAGGGTGATCTCAAGGAAGTCATAGAGAGTTTGGGATGTGAGTGAGTGCTAAAATGCCAAGCTCGCTAAGAAAGAGTGTCTCTTTATCCAAGGTGTATCCAAGATCATTAGAGTGAAGATGTTGAACACAATTATTGGGCAATTTCATAGGAGGTGGAGGCTCAACATAAGGGTTGCATTCACTTATAAGATAATTTAGTGAACATCTATGTCTATGTACTATTATAATTTATATATAGTACAATATCTTCTATTTAAATTATTTTTTATGACGTGCTAATATTTTCTTGTGCATGAGAGTTGTATGGTAATATACCATCACCATCTTAAGATAGTGTCTATTGAAATGACCATAGTAATAGGAGGGCTCAAGGAAGTGTTGTGTGCATATTGTAGTTTTATATTTTTGGTTTTTTTGCTAGTATTACTCCTCTTTAGTGATGGTGTTGCCCATCCTATGTGGCAAAGTCTCTTTTATGGAATTCTTACTAGTTGCTTTCCTTCAAATAGACCTTGTTTGTTGTACTTATAGGTGTACATTTCTAATGAAGTATGGTCAACAAGTATATATTTTGATTATATTATGGATTATTTATAGTTACTCCATTATAGTATACCCCGCGCTCTACCTTGTTCATATTTGTGTTTCTACACTAGAGGCATAAGAGTAAGAAACTATCAGGCAAAATATGGTAAATTGGATATTCATAATACTCTATAGTAGATTCTACTTTTGGTTCATGAGCCCTTGGATATTTCACCAAAACATTTTGAACTTGGGATTTCAAGGCCATAGTAAATATGGGAAAAATTCTAATATTTTTTCCCAGTATAGTCTATCCTATGGTTTTTCTTGTTCTTAATTGTGTGTCTACACGAGAGACATAAGAGCAAGGATATACCAAGAAAATTTTAGTAAATTGGGTATTTATAATACTTCATAGTAAATTCAAATTTTAGTTCATGAGCCCTTGGGCTATTTTTCCAAGAAGTATTGAACTTGGGATTTCAAGGTCATAGTAAATATGGAAAATATTTCTAACTTTTTCACTTAATATTCTAAAGTTGTCAAGAGCTTTATTCAAGAATATAAGAGAGTATGCATTTATAATGACTTAACAAGGAGGGATAAATGGGTAGAGTTCCTTTTGATATTTATAGATGGTGCTACTTTTAGATGGTACAAGATATAAGATGAGCAAATAAAGAATCCATGGAATGAGATTAGTATAAAATATATTGAGGAGTACAACCCATGCAATAAATATTTTGACTTGATGATTGAGAAAGTTTGTGATTACTATGAATGAGCTTAGGATATTTAGAAGAAGATGGATGTCTAGTTATGAAAGGATAACTTGGTTAATGGCCTCATAAATGGTGTAGATATCATGATTTGTAAGTGTTTATTGTAGGTCTTAAGGAAACAATTAGGCCAAGGGTCAAGTATGAGCAACATACCACTATCAATCATGCATATGAGGTTGAAAAGCGACAAGAGGAAAGTCTAGAGGAGGATATAGTTCCACCAAAACCAATTAATCCAATACATTTTGGTAAGGTTCCACAACTAGAAGCAAAAATAGCAATAGTAAGTTCATTTTCCTCTACTTCTATCGCTAAAGTAGAATATTTAATCAAAAATATGGAACAACTTGTAATGATTTTGTTACACAAAATGCACATAGGAACTAAACAAGCCAAATATAGAGATAGAAATGTTAGAAATAATTTTCTTGAGGTAGTCTAGTATGTGTTCAAAGAGAAAGGGTATTACAAGTAAAATTGCCCTAATAAACCAACTACTTTAAGTACAAAGAGAAATGAGAAAGGCAAAGGTCTAGTTAATATTTTTTATATTATTCAAGACAACAAAGAAGTTGATGTTATGGATATGAAGGAAGCTCATGATAGGACATCCAATGAAGGAAATGAGTCCAAGAAGAAGAAATAAGAGTCCAAAAAAAAGGATAAGAAAATTAGGAGTTTAAGATTTTCTAATCTCAATAGGCCAAGCACCATACTCAATCATGGAGGATTTGAGTAAAGGCCAGATGGGAAGTATTGATGAAAAGTTGGATAAAATAAAGTAAAATAGTTGTTTTTAGAGCCTCATGATGATGTATGTGGACACTTATCTAGGAATATTACAACAAGAAGGATTTCAAATGCGGGATACCATTGGCCAACACTCTTCAAATATTATATTGAGTATTGGAAAACATGTGAAGTGTGTTAGTAGTTTAAGAATTATAAGAATATAACTACCCCCTTATGGTCTGTATTTCCTCTTAGGCCCTTTGATAATTTTGGAATTGATATTTTTGGACCCTCTTCTATATAAACACAAAGAAATAAATACATCATTGTTGTCATATATTATCTATCTAAGTGGGTTGAAGTTCAACTAGTGAATTATGAGATAAGGGAAGAAGGTGTGTGGTTCCACTATGATCAAATTGTTAGTGGGTTTTAATTTCCAATGGATATTATCTTTGATCAAGGCACTTATTTCCTAGAAAAAGTGGTGGTAGACTTGGATCAATTTGTAGTCAAGCTTAGAAAGGTGACTACATATAAGCTAAGTACCAATAGGTAGTTGGAGTGAACTAATCACATTCTATGATAGATCCTTACAAAGGATGTGGATTTTAAAGTTGATACATAGGATAAAAGAGTTCATCCAACACTATGTGCTTATAAGACCATAATAAATCCAACCATAGGGTATTCCTTGTTCTAATTAATGCATGACATTGATAATATTCTTTTCATTGAATATGATGTATTCACCATATGATCAATTATATGGGATAGAAATAATGAAAGGAATACATGAATTATTGAATGGTACAACTACACCAATTGGATGAAATGTAACAAACAATGCACGACCACATTGTAAAGAAAATGAAAGAAAAAGAATATTGGGACAAAAGTTGAAGTGCTCCCCCTTCAAGGTGAATGACTTGTTGATGGTGTATGATGCAAAAATCAAAAATTGGAAGCATAAAATGTTTCTACCAACATATATATACCCCTATTAGATAGTTTCCATGCATGAAAATGGGACCTGCAAGCTTGATGCGTTGGATGGAAGGCCTATTAATAAATTGGTCATCCATGATAAAAATCAAGTTATTTTATCCTCTAGAAGATATTGGGCCTACTTCGAGGATGGAGTAGAAATTAGGATGGGGAGAGATGTTGACACCAAAAATTTTCAATCTATTTGCATGTGTAATAGCATGTAGAAAATATAATGGTATGGCTTGTTAGAGAATATTACAACTTGGTAGCTTGTTCTATATGCTTGCAATGGAGTAGATTCATTGAGAAAGTTGTGATGATTATTAAATAACATGTTTGAATAATGAAAGTGAATTGTAACCATGAATAGTAAAAGTAAAAGTATCATGGTCATGGTCAATTGTCTTTGTCTCAAGAAGACATGTAAATAATAAAATATCTAAAAATCCAAGATAGTCAAGAGTACTTTTGGAAGTATTATATAATTATATAAAAAGTACAAAATAAAATTATCTAGAAGCGTATAATATTTGGATTATCCCATGTAATCATAAATTATCTCAAGAAAAGTCCAAGAAAGATATCTCAAATATCTTAATATTATTGAAAGATCTCAAAAAGGATATCTCTATAAAGTGTTTTCATGTATCCATCCAAAGGGCTCCATGCATGTAATATCTAGCTTCCATGAGCCTATAAATAGAGTAGAGACACAAAATAGGAGGCAAGTCAAGTTGAGTTGAGTAAGTATGAGCTCAAAGAAGTAATAGAGTCTAGGGTGTGAGTGAGATCTAGCAAGCCAAGTGAGATAAGAAAGAGTATCCCTTTGTCCAAGTTATTTCTAAGACTATCAAAGTGAAGGTTGGGAGCACAATCACTAGACAAGTTCATAGGATGTGGAGGCTCAATAGGAGGGATGTGTTTGCTCACAAGGCAATCTAATGAGCATCTATGTACTATGAAAATTTGTATGTATAATACTATCATATTTTCATTGTTTTTTATGATGTGCTAATGTTTTCTTATACATACGAGTTGTATTGAAATATACCATCACCAACTTAATATTGTGCATCTATTAGAACAGTAATAGTCAGAGGAGGAATCATAGAAGTGTTGTGTGCATGTTGTAGTTCAACAACAACTTGATCATGCTACTCTTATATCATAGATAAATTATACCAAAACACTTTTAGAAATATTTTGAATGACAAATTATAATCTAATATCTACACATATTGAATTTGCACTTGAACTATTAGCCTACTATATTTTATATTTTTTCAATGAGTGAGTATATCATTGGTTGATGGGAATATTTATTATCTTACAATTATTCAACCATATTTATATTTTGTAGTGAATTATTTTTCTTATTTCACATCAAATTCTTGAAAATATAGTAAGTTGAAAAATGTATTCTTAGATATATTAAATATGCCCTTGAATTTTTATACGATACTAGAAATCCACTAATTTTTGGTTGGTTAGCTAAATTTATGTGGACTTGGCATGATCAATTTGTTGGAGTTATTACATTGTTTAGTACCTTGCAATATTAATGCAAGGATCTTGTAAATAATTTATATTAGGATGTGTTTAATATTTGAGTCTGTAGTAGGTGTCATTCTATTAAGTGTGAGTTATGTGTCATGTAAATAAGTGTGGATTTATGTGTGTAAGGTGTCATGTTAGTAAGTGTGAGTTATGTGAGTGAAGTGTCATATTTATAAGTGAGGAGTTATGAGTTATGAGCAATCATGAGAGACTTTTTCTTTATGTAAATATGTAAGATTTGTTGTTATGTATTGAGAAATATGAAGAGTTAAAACTCCCATGAATATGAGGAGATAAAAATTTTATGTAAGTATAAAGGTCAAGAGTCATGTGAATATGAAGAATATCATGTATGTATATATTGAATATAAAGCCTTGTAATATGTAATCAAATAAGCATTGCATTTATGCATTGCTTAAAGTAGATTTATTAATAATATTTCAATGAGATTGTTATTGTTATTGTGTGAGATTTGCATTTGAGATATTGTGAGATCTTGCAGAATTATCCTATGAGAATAATGGTGATTTGCTAATAATGGTATTAGAGCCACCTTTGAGGAAATTTGGATTGATAAGTTGCACTCAAAGAAGAGAACTATGGTAGTGGAGGTGTGATTCAGTGAGGAGGTGAGGAGAGATTTTTGGCTAGTGGAAGAAATGCTAAGAATTGTTGAGAGCTATTTTTATGTGAGCCTAATTGAGTAGAAGGTTACTTTGTGTAATATTGGAGAAGGCACCTTGCGTAAGCCTAGAAGAAGCCACATTGAGGAATCAATATGTGAGTACCTAGCAGTAAAATATTGAAGAGATAGTGTTTGTAAGTAGTTGAATGAGAGAAGAGGAAATAAACATGTTGAGGAATCACACTATGAGTGCCTGGAATTAAACATTGAAGATATAATGTTTTCAACTAACAGAGAGAAGAGGAAAGAGCCACATCGTGCGACTAGTAGTGACTATGACTAAAAGCACCTAAGAAGAGATTAGAAACCTATGGAGGAGAGAAAAATATAAGAAATGAAATATTGATTCATTCCAAAGAGGAAATTGCATGAGAAAGCACTCATTTAGAGATAATACAAAGGTTCGAGAATGTTTGAGTTGGTTTAGAGAAATGTTATTCTAGAGAAAACATTCAAGTGAAAGGAACAAAGAGTGTAGAACCTAAGGAGGACACCTAAGGTAAATGTCTAAGAGTATCTAAGAGGGTAATGTCTAGAACCAGATGCAAATGTTGGTGCAAATAAAATGTATGCATATAGAAGAAAGTGGTTTACACCTCGTGTCAAAATAATTGTTTTTTCCAAGTTTCTAAGGTAACACAATTTTTTATTGCATAATTTGGCTTTGCATGCAAATATTAAATAAGTGTTTTAAGGTTTAAAAGGGAAATTAATTGATGGAGTAAATTTTGTAAAAGAGAAAGAATTAAACTTAATAAAATTGAAGAATTGAAAATAAGAATTATTGAAAAAATATTTAGGAGCAATAAGGAATTCTACAACAAAGATATTTAATTGGAAATTAATATTTTGAGAGCACAAAGGTTGCATAATTATTTGAAGGTATCAAAGGAAATAATAAATTACTCAAAGAAACACATCATGGCAATTTAGAAAAGAAAGCAAACAAAATGGAAAACAAACATTCAATATGCATCACCAGAGAATAGTACAATTAAAGGAAAGTCTTCACAAAATTACCTACAATCCATTTCTCAAAAAACTACTGAAGATGGGAAATATGGGTCACAAAAATTAATGGGATATTTACAATCCATTCACAAAGAAGTTAAATATAGATTTTTTATAATACTTCAACACTGCATACATGGTCTTCTCAAGGATGCTAATGATTGTTATAAAAATCACATTGCAACACTTGTTAGTATATGGAAAATTATATACAAGACAATAGTTACTCTAAATGTTATTAAGACCAAAAGACAAGAAACTATTGAATAATTGAAGGACAAACCTATGATGAAAGATGCATGTTGTGACACTAATGATCTTTATAAAAATGAAAATGAGAATTATGATTTAAAGCCCATAAAGGCTCATACAAAATTTTTTAAGGAAACAAAAAATGAGATAATGTTCAGAGTATGAATAGGTGTAAACATTGTAACAAAGACGGACACAAGGCATACAATTGTTGGGATCTTCATTGCTATAAAAATTGTGGAGGTAATAATCATTCTCAAATATTTTGTTGGCACAAAGGGAATAATAATTTAAATCATGGATGGAAAAGTGTAAAAGGAGTATTGATGATAACACTAGATGGACTTCTCCAGAAGATAATTTCCAAGGCAACTTTAGAATTGGTTAGAGTCACTACCAGTACTAAAGACAAAGCAAAAAAATAAAGACCTAAAAGAACATGAAGGCAAAAGACCTTCATACCAAGTAATGTACTACGAGGGATGTTGGAGGTATTACATTATTCTATACCTTGCAATATTAATGAAAGAACATGGTAAATAATTTAGATTAAGGTGTGTTTAATATTTGAGTCTATAGTAGGTGTCATATTATCAAGTGTGAGTTATGTGTCATGTAAATAAGTATGGAGTTATGTATGTGAGGTGTCATGTTAGTAAGTGTGAGCTATGTGAGTGAAGTGTCATGTTTATAAGTGAGGATTTAGGATTTATGAGCAATCATAAGAGACTTTATCTTTATATAAATATGAGAGATTTATTATTATATATTGAGAAATATGAAGAGACGCTAGATTTTTCATGAATATGAGGAGATGAAGAGTTCATGCAAGTGTAAATATCGAGAGTCATGTGAATATGAAGAGTCTCATGTATGTATATATTGAAAATAAAACCTTGTAATATGCAATCAAATAAGAATTGCATTTATGCCTTGCTTATTGTAGGAGACTTTGCTGATAAATATTCATGATTTACATTAGGAGGTGATAAGTGATTTAGAGAAGAGTGCCATGACATATAAATATGTTGATTGCATGTGCAGAGTGTTAGAATTTTAGGTTGGAGATTTTGGTTTGGCACAAGTGTAAAAGGAATTATTCCCAAAAGGTACTTACAGTAAGTTAAATTGGAAGAAGATTAGACCCTATAGAGTCTTGAAGAAGTTTTCCACAAATGCTTATGAAATAGAATTTCATGAAGGAGTGAATATATATCTTATATTCATGGTATACCCATATTATGAAGGATCAACTAGTGAGCAAAGTAGCACAATTTCAGAATTTCCAAAGGTTAATTGGGTACAAAAATTGTCAAATAAGGAACATGATGAAATTGAGGTGATCATAGATTCCAGAGTTGCCAAGAGGACAAGAGGTAAGGAATATCATGAATATTTGGTCAAATGGTAAAATTGAGTATCTAAGGACTCAACGTGGATGAACACATATGATATTGCCAAATATGAAGTTAAAATTGAAGATTTGTAAAATGCTCACGAACCATTTATTTTACTTGGCAAATATGATGCAGGAGCATCTTGACGACTAACTCTTGTAGGAGTTGAATCGTTATGAAACTAAAAGACCAATTGTTCATGCATTATGCAATTGCTTTCAAAAGCTATAAATCGGGTGATTTGTTTTAGGAAGAAAGAGGAGAGAAAGGGTATCAAATCTCAGCCTTGTATTTTCGATGAAAATAAATAAACATTTTGCTAATAAATCTCTATGTTTCGTTGTTATTAAATTCTAAATAATTATTTTATTAGTTAAATTGTTTTTAAACGTGTGCAATTTGAAGGGAATCATTAAACATTAAGAGAACGGTTGAAGAAAACCGAAACATAAAAAGTTCGGGTGAACAAAAAAAATTACAGGCACATAAGAGTACCGCTCTAACTTGCTAAAAAGAGAAAATAAATACATTCTAAAAGACAAAATTTTACGAAGAACCTTCACTTTCAGACAAGAAGAAGACTCCTCTCTCCTCTTCTACTCGTCGCTCCCCCTCTCTCTCTTCTGCTCGTCGAACCTTGGGAACAAAAGGTCTCCAAACCAAGCAACCGCACATGTCTCGCGTTCGACACGCGTCGAGGACTCCCTTGGCGTTGGCTTTTCAATTAAAAATGACCGCGGTGGTGATCACGCCTGCCCCCACCACATGCATTCGAGTGCCCACCCCCACGTCACCTCTGTCATAGATATCTTAGGCTTTTAATTTTGGGGTGCCAGTTGTTAACTTAGAAAAGGGATCAATTAATTTTTAATAACATTTAAAAATATATTCTTATAAACAGAATTTTGTCGATATAACTCTAAAACATATACCGAATAGTCTGACATCCAAAATCATAATGTACCGGGTGGAAAATGCTTCCCTCAGTAAAAAAAAAAAAAAATCATGTAGAATTATACTTTGAATTTTAATTAGCGTTACGGTCAAACCACAAAAATAAATATAAAATCCTACAAGTATAATGATATTTCAATTCATATTTATCTATTGGATATATATTAAACCAAGTTAAACACAAATTTCACAGCTCCTCTAAAGCCACTATCCAAATTCTATAAACGTACATCCAAAATCAAGATAAACACTGACATGCAATACCCTATTTTCATCTCAAATGATACTGTTTTAATTTTACTCAATTTAATTCTTATGTCCGTCGCTATGAAGATAATAACTAACCAACTCGTACAACGCAATGCTTATTAAAAAACAATTGTAATCTTTAACGATTTTTTAAATTTAATGAGAAGATAAAAGTTTAGCTTTATCATTTATAAATAAAAGTTTTGTTTTTTAATATTATTGGATACTGTTAGGTTAAGGTTAGACAAAGTCAATGGAATTATTAGATGCTGTAAATTATAAACCCTAGCCAACTAGTTTAGACAAAATCAATGAAAGCAAGCCAGCAGGACCCCCTAACCAACTGGTTTAGACAAAGTCAATTGAAAGAAGTCAGCAGGGCATGCCTAGATTATAAAGGTTATGGACTTTTAATATCAAAATTAATTTTGATAAACCTAATTTTTAGATATTTCTATTTTACCTTAGATCCAACAAGTCTTTTGTTTTAATGTCATTATTGTAAACTAGCTTAGATATAAAGGATATATATGTAAAATCGTCGAGAGTTATCAATCTCGAGGTACCTATTTCATTTCTTGGGGGTGTGACATCCAAGATAGACACCTCGAGATTGTTATATCTGGGGATTTTTAGATATATATCCTTTATATCTAAGTTAGTTATACAATATTTTATTAAACAGTTGCAACGGTTGGTCGGTTAGTCAGTTGTTTTAGTTTAAATATTTTAAATGTTTTTTGTTAATGTCGGTTTTTGAATAAAAAAAAATTTGTTTACAGCGTGACATGTATGACCACTTTACCTCCCACCCCCTGTTTGCCATTGTAGGAACGCATCTCAGCGTAATGACTCTTTCATATATGTTCAAATTCTATAACCATGTTGTTACCACCTCTTTTTCACATTGAGACTTTCGATGATGATCACCATAGTTGTAAACATTATGCAAGAGAGACAATAGTAGGTTCCAAACTTAAGTATGATTTTGAGATTTATTTTTAAAATTTCTATTATTTCTTTCAAGCCATCAATTCTAACAAATAATGATAGGACCAAATATTTAGATAATACATAATGCTTTAGCCTTGAAATAATAAGTCTAAAATTTCATCAACTCTTTCAATGTTTATGGATCTACCAAATATATTTTAATATTTTGTAAAAAGTAATCCCAAATAATGTGAGCAAAGGGATAATGAAGAGGTAAATAGTTTGATGTCTCTAAATATTTCTCAAATAAGGCACATCTAAAATATCCATGACATCCTCTTCTTTGTAGACTATCTCTTGCCAGAATCTTACTTTGAAATACTAACCAAATGAATGTTAATGCCTTAGGGAGTGCCTCTAGTGAGCAAACATTATTCAAAGGAAAATATTTGGGAGTAGAAAATTTCAATTGATCTAGATCCACAAATCACAACGTGATCAAGAATCTACCATATTTTCATAAATTCTAAAATAACTCATCCTTTCATGTATAAATAAACAAATACAAATATTAAAGCATATTTTGAAGTTTATTTACAATTTTTTTGAGTTTATTTTCTTCAACCAAGTTACTAATAGAAATTCATGATCTAGAGTTGTTACTTACATTAATATAATCTTTAACCTTTGAACCTTTACAAGCTAGGCATGGATGAGCTAATGGTTGCTATTTTGAATTGGAGATAAGAGCATGAGGCTTCAACCAAGCATCAAACCAAAAATTTGTAAATTCCATTCATTGTTTGATCTAATATGTTTCTTGATCAACTACAAACTATTTGATATGAAGTTCTATGTTGGTGATCCTTTGGGTACAATTCCTTTCTTAAATAATTTTATTACATCAATATAACCTATATATTGTTGAAGCAAAATTTTTACCCATTTCTTTATCTTTAAATAATCTCCACCCAATTTTTTCCTCTAATGCCAAACTCATAAGTCTACAATTCTATAAGCCAATTATTAGTTCTAGCAAGTTTGCTTTAGAAGTATTATTTATCAAAAAGTTTTTATTTTATTTCTTGATAATCAATCTAATCTTTTATTTTATTTCTTGTGTACATGGATGCCCTAGTTTTCAATACCAAAAAAATAAAACCTACTTTATAAATTGATTAAATTCTTATACAGACTTAAACATGCTCCATGATCCTAATACTTAAAAATTGATTGAGATTCAACATTTAGTCGAAGCTTTTTTATCCTAATATCTATACTAAAACTAGAAGTGATAACATTGTAATTATAATTGTTTATTTTGATGGCCTTATCATTATTGGTAGTGGATCCCATCTGTAGATACAGAAAATTGACCCACTATGAGTGGGCAATCTTCCTTAGTACCCTTAAGAGGCCCTCAATACCTACCAAGTGCAAGGGAAGACCTCTTTGCCTCCCCTTTTTTATTTATTTGCTTTTTTAGCGAAATTGCACCCCATATTTATGAGGCACAACTTCGTACCAATGAAATCGTGTCTCATCAGGATGAGGCGCAACTTCACTGTTTAACCTAGTTTTTTTAATTTATTTTATTTTATTATTATTTAGCCTGCTTAAACCTAGGTTTAAACCCTCTAGTGTGTTTTGGCATTGAGTGTGAGTTTATTTATGCCTACTTTATTCCTCCAATTTCATCTATAAAAGGAAGAGAGGTTTTTCCAAATGATAAAAAAAAAAAGAATGCAATTATTTTGAAATATGCGAGTAATGTGAGCTATTAAATTGATTAAGCTCCAAATTTTTCATTCCTCTTCTTCGTTTGTTTTCTCTCTACTACAAGCTAACCCCGAAGTGCAAATTTTGGATTGATCTTCTATTATGTGGATTGGATTGATTTGTTGTGTGACTTAGTGGATCTATGGTGTAGCTTAGAGAGAAAGAGTGCTCATTTGGATATTTAGTACCCTTCAGCCTGCTTCTATGAAATTCATCAAGGGTTTGATTACTTTTTTTTGGTATTTATTTTATTTTTTGCATTCGCCTATTATTTTTCTTAAGTTTGCAATGAAATCATGCTTGGCTTTAGCAAGGTGTGACTTTGCTTTCCCTAATTAGGGCATATTTATTCATATAAGTGAAATCATGACCCATCTAGATAGGGTGTGACTTCGATGTTGCATTATCATGCTCACTCTAGGCAAGGTATAATTTTACCCTAGGACACATCGAGGGCAATTTCTATATTCTACTTTAACTATTGTATTCCATTCTATTTCTAGATCATACTATTGTACTTTCATTTATGTTCTTTGCTACTGTATTTATGATTTATGATTAATTCTCCAAAGGTCAATTTTTGCTTTTGCATTAAACAATCATATAAAAGGACCTAGGGGGCTTGACTATTGCTAGATCTATTATACAACGGCCTAAGCAGGACCCCTAATACTAATTCTATTTTTTAGTAATTTCATAAGTGATCTTGTAGAAACATAAATTATTGATATCATTGGATGAGAGACAAAAAGGCTAAAAATCAACCTTCGGTCTAGATAAGTGATCTATTTATTCCATTGGTTGAAAATATAGTTTTACTATTGATTCCTAGGCATCTGAAAGTGAAAGGCATTTAGCTTGCATCTAGGAATAATTTCTATGAATTTATTTTATATATTTCTACTTTAAAGGTTTTATGAAATAAAACCCTAGGTTAGCAAGCATTCAAAATAAAGAATCATTCTAGGATAGCTCTTGTATGTATGCATTCTATTTTTAGCTACATTATTATGTTTCCTACATTTTCCTTTATATTTTCTAGCTTAGACCTATAAAGGCCAAACTTGGGTGTTTGTCTTAAAATTAAACACATCAAACCATACTGAATATCCCAAGTTCTTGGATCGAGTCCTTAAATTGTTCCTGGTAAACCCTTCCCCTAGCACCGAGTGTAGAGAACAACATATCCCTATGGTTCACCCTGCAAAAGGTTCTCTCCTTGTGGATCCATCATTTTTTTTAGAAATTGTACGCGGTAGGGTAGTTTTCCCCATCTACATCTTTTGTGAACCCGACATGAATACATCCTTTATTTTTTTAAACAATAAGGAAGAT
This sequence comes from Wollemia nobilis, assembly GCA_028583015.1. NCBI lineage: Eukaryota > Viridiplantae > Streptophyta > Pinopsida > Araucariales > Araucariaceae > Wollemia > Wollemia nobilis. The sequence continues at coordinate 1,756,359 of JAQPPZ010000599.1, forward strand.
CATTAAAATTGAGTGTCAAATATTTAAAAATATAATTCCTTTGTGTATAAGTGTGTATGTTTCCTTTGGTATTATTTTGTATTCTTGTCTTTCTCCATTTTCCTCAATGGTTGCTGACCTTGAGGAAGGACAAAGACTCCTTAGGCTTGATGATATTGTTCATGATAATGATCAAATAGATAAAGAGAATACTAACCTATAAGAAGAGACCGGTAAACATATTGATCCTATCCAAGATTCCAATGGGAATATCATATTTAAATTTTTTTATCATATATGAACTTTTTTATAAGTACCATAAGCATACTTTGGATATGGCCTTAGAAGAGGAAGCATTAATTAAAAAATACATCCCACCTCAGAATCCTTTGAGTGAACCTTTGAATCATGGTTATCAAACTTATCAACCTACTTATGCCACTACTATGATCCCCAATATTGGAATGAGTTCAAAAATTCATCCAATTAGTAGTAGCACTCAAATTGGTTTTCAATTTCCTCTTCCATCCTCTAATATCAACACTCTTTCCTCTATTCCATCACAATTAAATTTTCCATTTTCACAAGGCACCACCTATAACAACCTTCACATGTTCAATTTAAGTCAAGGAAATATGGTAAATATGTACAGTTTTAAAGAGATGCAAAATTTGGCAAATATTGTGAATAAATTTATTTCAAGAATGGATATGATTCAACCATCAGGGTTTACATATAACTATAAGGAAATTTTTAGTCAGCCATTGGATCCTATTGTTTCCACTAGACCTTATCCTAAGCATTTTCCCATGCTAGTATTGCCAATATATAAAGGGATTGAGGATCCAATAAAACATTTGAGAGGATTCATAATAACTTACTAAAGAAGTAAAAGATAATGATATGCCTTTATTATATCTTTATTGAAATGCCAAAAGCATGTGAAAACAAGTATTCAAAGGAAAAGTGCATGAACATGTAATCTACTAAAACGAAGAATCATTTGCAATAAAAGAGGTGAATATCTCCTTGCATTTATTAATAAATTATTCCAATGGTGATTACAATACATCCCCCTTTGAGGGCTTCTCTTGATACATTTCAATACTTGCAAAATACATAAGGGATCTAGTCCCTTAAAATGGTTGTGTTTATATGGCATGTCACAATGTTCCTTTCGCATCCCACACTCGAGAGCTAGTCTTGGGTATGTCCTTATGTGCCTCTTAGCTCCTCTCTCTTGTATAGAATACCCACACCTACACACAAGGGATTGAAATGGTTTAATAGCATATGCGTTTATAGATAGAGAGCTAGGAAAACATAGAAAGCACACATCTAGAATTAACAAAACTTATTTGAAGTAAATCAAAACAACTCCAAATGATCTATAATTGAAGAATGATGTTATCTAGATGATTTTGGAAAGATATGAGCATAAAATGAAGGGAAATTATTAACAAAAACTATTATTGTCCCTTACAGGGGCACCTAGACCTGCAAAAATAAAACTTCTAATTTGGCCATCAAAACAATTCTAAATCTCACCAAAAATGAACCATGGGCTAATCTAAACATTCCTAAAATGTCTGTGGTGAAATTATATCAAAATTCCCTAATTGTTTTTAATAATCCCTCACAAGTGCACCTATCAACTGCTAACCATCCCTATGTGGGAAATTTATAAATCTAAGTGGAATTTGTCACCAATTCTCATGATATCTGGTCTAAAACTATCTAAAATGTTGTGTCAATAAATATGGTCAAATTACTTCCAATATGACTAGTTTTGGAATGGATTCAATGGATTTGGGATGCCCCTAAAAGTGTCTTCGAATGAATAGGGTTTCAAGGAAATATGAGGGCAAATATGAGGGCAACAATGAGGGTGGAATTGGGAATCACACCTCAATTTATACCCCAAATAGGGCATCTAGGGCAAATGGGAAAGTCTTGGCATGAAAGGCAAGTTTTGGCACTTGTCAAAATCTTCACCATGGTTTGGTAGAAAAGGTTTCCACTTTAGGGCATCTAATTTGGAGTTTATCGTCTCTATGACAGTCTCCAAATCAATTTCTGATGATTGAGCAAAGAATATGGTAGTCATTGATTGTCATTTGTCTTCCCATTTAACTTTTGGAGGGTCTATTTAGGGACCATACCACCCAAGGACACTTTTGAGTGACTGTCCCTAGGTGGGACGGTCACCATATGTGACCATCCTAGGGTGGGACGGTCACAAGGATATGACCCAAAACCTTCCAAAAATTATGGGGACCTTACCAAAAGTGCTTGGGAGCCCTATGTTACCCTAGAGGGTTTCCCAATAGGGTTGTACAATGTTTATAAGAGTGGCACATGTGATGCACTAATAATCTTATCTGATTTATATTATTTGGGTGTCTACAGAGGCCCCTTTTTGGGACATGCTATGTACAACAAAGCACTAAGCAAAAATAGATGACTAAATAATTAAATGATTGAGGTTATTCATTACCCTAAAAAAATTTACATGCCTCAATTGTGTAAATGACACACATTCTTGGAATCCTTACTTTTGACATAGTCGAAGGATTAGTTTTGGGTATTACCTTTTAGCCACACTATAATAATAATTGTAGGGGCTTAGGGTATACTAGGTCTTGGTGCCTTGTGTTCTTGTAAGCCTTTACATGGGTCAATTCTCAAGGCTTCAAGGAGGTCAAGCCTATTGTTTTTTGCTTATACTGATTTTTTGCCCTAGCATGGGCTTGAAAATTTATCTTTAGGAAAGATTATTTTGAATGTATGAAATTTGCACTTTTGAGTGTTTTAGTTTTCATTTGATTTATGAAATTGTTATTATGACTACCTCCTCAAGCGATGAGTCGATGAGGTCATGACCAATGATAAAGCGATGATTCACTTGAAATATATGACTTAATTGGGATAACTCTCTTTTTTATCCATGGTACTATATACCTATTTGGAGGGGATTCTTGATTATTTAGATGAATATTTCTAGAAGCAAAAGGCTAAAAATTTCATTCCAATGGAGCGGTCCAACCATGAAGGCCTTCTTGGGGAATAAAATAAAGACTTTTTATGGATCCAAAAATATATTAGGTGCAATATTGATCCCTCCTAATTTTCATACCATTTTGCCTTATTTTTGGTGGGTTTTTAGCCCTATTTTTTATATTTTTAAGTTGTTTTTGAATTTTTATTTTTGGAGTGTGAGGTCTAAGGACCCACTTGATTGTAGCCCATGGGTAATTTTTGGATTATGATGTATCTTTTGGTCCTATACATATATATATATATATATATATATATATATATATATATATATATATATGAGTTTCTATTATCATCATGTTTTTCCTTATGGCTTTATGATATGTATGCTATGCGATGCTTATATGCTTTATGATGCTTTTGATGAATGTCTAACATGAATGCATGTATTTATCCTATGCTTTGATTTTATGATATGTAGATGTGTATATGCATGGTGAAATGGATGATTTATTTAATTTTATACTATGGATTTATGATGACTATTTGACATATTATATGCTAGCACCATAGACTGTACAAAATGCATTTATCTTATTTTATATGATTGTGACTCTATGTAATGGATTTTTGTAACTTTTGGTAAACATGTGATAGCATAATACAAAATAGAAGGAAATAATGTAATGTGATATGATATGCTTTGTAATTTTTTGGAGACTCAAACACTCTAATTACCTAATCAAAAGTTGTACAATAACTATGTAATATTTTTTAACAAGGTATATATCTGCTAAGATAACCAAGATATTCAACATCCGTATGTGTGCATGTGAGTTCATTACTATGATAATGCATAAATTTACCCTAGATCCAAACGGGATTAATCAGCCCATCTGTACTAAATATCACCCTACGAGTCTCATTATCTCGAGTTTTATACTTAGTTAGATTATACCACTAAGTAATATAGGTTACAAAAACCTAGCTCATCCACATTCAAACATTGGTCTGGAAACAAGATAGGTGCTTATGTGATAGACATATCATCATGCATAAGGACACCACCATTGCCAAGTAGGCTATCCACCAAACCTGTAATGAGCATCACCTTATCATTCCTGAATGCTACGAAATCTAGGGATTCAAGTTCAGGACTCCCTTATTTTATTTTTAATTTTGAATCTTTCAAGGGAATTTCTCATTTTTGTTTGTTTAAGTAAGGGGTTTTTGATAGTGGTGAGAACCAATGTTTATTTTTCTTTTTCTAATGATAAAAACCACTATTTATTTTTGCATATTTTGAAGTGATAATAATCACTATTAATTTTTCTATTTTGGATACTTGCGCTAGTGTAGGGCAAGGGATTTTTGGGTAAAGAGGATCTTGTCCTTTTGTCAATTCTCAACATTTTTGAACCATTCGCATAGGGGTATGATAAAGATAAACTTTTTCTCTTAAAGCAACCTAGACTATGTAATTTCACCTTTCCTTGTGCTAACTTGGATTTATTAATGTAAAAAAGTATTGGGATTTTGATGTATACCAATAATTATCTAAGCAGGGTTCTACCTTCTAAAAATCCTGATAGCTTTCTAAAATTTTTTGAAAAGAAAACTAGATATTGTTGAGTGACCGAAAAACCTTAACTATGTCTTATAAACAATGGTTAATTGACAGGAAATAGACATATAATATGGAGTGTAAATGGAAGTAATATGTGTAATGTAAACATGTGGTATAACTGACTTTGAAAATTTTAACTTTGATAGACACCTAATGTATAGACCTGGTGCTAGACATGTAATGATCTATTTCTAACAATACCTAATGCAATGATGAGTATGCCTAACGTACATAATGTTATAATGCAAATTATGAGAAATGCAATGTAATATTTTAGTGTTTTTTATGATTTTAACGATGTTTTTGAAAATTTTAATATATGTATATACAGGTTTGACCAATGGGCTTAATGAATGCCATTGGAGCTTTTTGGGTGACCTAGACAATTGTGAACTACCTAATATCATTTTGATTTGACCTAGATGGTCATAGACCACCTAGGGGCATTTTAGGTTGACCTAGACAGTCATAGACCACTTAGGGGTATTTTAGGTTGACCTAGATGGTTATAGACCACCCAAGGGCATTTTATGGTGAAAAAAGGGCTTATATATACCTTTGGGGATTTTTGGGTTGACCTAGACAATCGTAGATTATTTAGGAGCATTTTGTTTTGACCTAGATGGTCATAGACTACCTATGGGCATTTTAAGTTGACCTAGATGATCATAGACCACCTAAGAGAATTTTTGGTGACAAAAAGGCTTATAGATACCTTTGGAGATTTTTGGGTTGACCTAGATAATTGTAGACTATCTAAGAGTATTTATTTTTGACCTAGACGGTCATAGACCATGTAGAGGTGTTTTATGTTGACCTAGATAGTCATAGACCACCTAGGGGCATTTTATGGTGACCAAATGACTTATAGATGCCTTCAGGGCTTTTTGGGTTGAGCTAGACAATCATAACCTATCTAGGAGTATTTTTTTTGACCTAGATGGTCATAGAATTCCCATGGGTGTTTTAGGTTGACCTAGATGATCATAGACCACCTAGGAGCATTTTATGGTTACCAAAGGGCTTATAGATACTTTTGGGGATTTTTGGATCGACCTAGACAATCGTAGACTATCTAGGAGTATTTTGTTTTGACCTAGATGGTAATAGACCCCCTAGGGGAATTTAATGGTGACAAAAGGACTTATATATGTCTTTGGCACTTTTTAGGTTGACCTAGAAAATCATAGACTATCTAGGAGCATTTTTTTTTCACCTAGATGGTCATAGACTACCTAGGGGCATTTTAGGTTGACCTAGACAATCATAGACCACCTAGGGAAATTTTAGGTTGACCTATATGGTCATAGACCATCTAGGGGTATTTTAGGTTGAATTATATGGTCATAGATTTCCTAGGGGAATTTAGGTTGACCTAGACGGTCATAGACTGCCTAGGGGCATTTTATGGTGACCAAAGGGCTTATAGATGCCTTTGGGGATTTTTGGTTGACCTACACAATTATAGACTATCTAGGATCATTTTGTTTTAACCTGGACAGTTATAGACCACCTAGGGATGTTTTAGGTTGACCTAGATGGTCATAGACCACGTAAGGGCATTTTATGGTGACCAAAGGGCTTATAGATGCCTTTGGGGATTTTTGGGTTGACCTAGACAATCGTAGATTGCCTAGGAGTATTTTTTTTATCTAGATGGTCATAGACCACCTAGGGGAATTTTAGGTTGATCTAGATGGTCATATACCACATAGGGGCATTTTATGGTGACCAAAGGGCTTACAGATACCTTTTGGGGTATTTTGGGTTGACCTAGACAATCGTAGATTGCCTAGGATAATTTTCTTTTGACCTAGATGGTCATAGGCTGCCTAGGGGTATTTTAGTTTGACCTAAATGGTCATAGACCACCTAGGGGTATTTTATGGTGACCAAAGGGCTTATATGTCTTTGGGGATTTTTGGGTTGACCTAGACAATTGTAGATTGCCTAGGAGTATTTTGTTTTGACCTAGATAGTCATGGTCTTCCTATGGGTATTTTAGGTTGACCTAGATGGTCATAGAATATCTAGGGGTATTTTATTGTGACCAAAGGACTTATATATGCCATTGGGGTTTTTTGGGTTGACCTAGAAAATTTTAGACTGCCTAGCAGCATTTTGTTTTGACCTAGATGGTCATAGACTACCTAGGGGTGTTTTAGGTTGACCTAGATGGTCATAGACCACCTAGGGGTATTTTATGGTGACCAAAGGATTATAGATGCCTTCGAAGATTTTTGGGTTGACCTAGACAATCGTAGATTATCTAGGAGTATTTTGTTTTTATCTATATGGTCATAGACCCCCTAGGAGAATTTTAGGTTGACCTAGACGGTCATAGACTACCTAGGGGTATTTTAGATTGACCTAGATGGTCATAGACCATCTAGGGATATTTTATGATGACCAAATGACTTATAGATGTCTTTAGGGCTTTGTGGGTTGACCTAGAAAATTGTTGATTTCTTAGTAGTATTTTTTGTTACCTAGACAGTCATAGACCCCCAAGGAGCGTTTTAGGTTGACCTAGATGGTCATAGACCACATAGTAGAATTTTATGGTGGCCGAAGAGCTTATGGATACCTTTGGGGCTTTTTGGGTTGACCTAGATAATCATAGATAACCTAGGAGAATTTTGGTTTGACCTAGATGGTCCCGACAACTTAGGGACATTTTTAGGTTGACCTAGATGGTCATAGACCTCCTAGGGGCATTTTATGGTGACCAAAGGGCTTATAGACACCTTTGGGAATTTTTAGATTGACCTAGATATTTTTAGATTACCTAGGAGCATTTTGGTTTGACCTATATGGTCATAGACCACCTAGGGGCATTTTTAGGTTGACCTAGACAATCAGTGACCACCTAGGGGCATTTTAAGTTGACTTAGATCGTAATAGACCACTTAGGGGAATTTTATGGTGACCAAAGGGCTTATATATGCCTTTGGAAATTTTTGGGTTGACCTAGACAATCATAGACTATCTAGGAGCATTTGTTTTTCATCTAGATGGTCATAGACTGCCTAGGGGTGTTTTAGGTTGACCTAGACAATCATAGACCACCTAGGGGAATTTTAGGTTGACCTATATGGTCATAGACCATCTAGGGGCATTTAAGGTTGACTTAGATGATCATAGATTGCCTAGGCAAATTTAGGTTGACCTAGATAATCATAGACTGCCTAGGGGTATTTTATGGTGACCAAAGGGCTTATAGATGCCTTTGGGGCTTTTTGGTTGACCTACACAATTGTAGACTATATAGGATAATTTTGTTTTGACCTAGATGGCTTAGACCACCTAGGGATGTTTTAGGTTGACCTAGACATTCATAGACCATTTAGGGGTATTTTATGGTGACCAAAGGGTTTATAGATACCTTTGGGGCTTTTTGGGTTGACCTAGACAATTGTAGATAGCCTAGGAGTATTTTGTTTTGATCTAGATGGTCATAGACCACCTAGGGGAATTTTAGGTTGACCTAGATAATCATATACCACATAGGGGTATTTTATGGTGACCAAAGGGCTTATAGATGCCTTTTGGGGTATTTTAGGTTGACCTAGACAACCGTAGACTGCCTAGGATAATTTTTTTTTGACCTAGATGGTCATAGACTGCCTATGGGTATTTTAGTTTGACCTAGATGGTCATATACCACCTAGGGATATTTTATGGTGACCAAAGAGCTTATATATGTCTTTGGGGCCATTTGGGTTGACCTAGACAATCGTAGATTACTTGGGAGTATTTTATTTTGACCTAGATAGTCATGAACTACCTATGGGTATTTTAGGTTGACCTAGATGGTCATAGACTATCTAGGGGTATTTATTGTGACCAAAGGACTTATATATGCCTTTGGGGTTTTTTGGGTTGATCTAGAAAATCATAGACTGTCTAGCAGTATTTTGTTTTAACCTGGATGGTCATAGACTACCTAGGGGTGTTTTAGGTTGACCTAGATGGTCATAGACTACCTAGGGGTATTTTATGGTGACCAAAGGGACTATAGATGCCTTTGGAGATTTTTGGATTAACCTAGATAATCGTAGATTATCTAGGAGTATTTTGTTTTTATCTATATGGTCATAGACCTCCTAGGAGAATTTTAGGTTGACCTAGATAGTCATAGACTGCCTAGGGATATTTTAGGTTGACCTAGATGGTCATATACCATCTAGGGGAATTTTATGATGACCAAAGGGTTTATAGATACCTTTGGGGCTTCGTGGGTTGACCTAGAAAATCGTTGATTGCTTAGGAGTATTTTTTTGACCTAGACAATCATAGACCCCCTAGGAGCATTTTAGGTTGACCTAGATGGTCATAGAACACCTAGGAGAATTTTATGGTGACCGAAGGGCTTATGGATGCCTTTGGTGCTTTTGTGTTGACATATACAATCATAGATAACCTACGAGAGTTTTGGTTTGACATAGATTGTCGTAGACCCCCTAGGAGCATTTTAGGTTGACTTGGATGATCATAGACCATATAGGGGTATTTTAGGGTGACCAAAGGGCTTATAGATGCCTTCAAGGCTTTTTTGGTTGACCTAGACAATCATAGACTATCTAAGAGTGTTTTGGTTTGACATAGATGACCATAGACCACCTAGGGGATTTTTTAGGTTGAACCAGATGGTCATAGACCATATAGGGGTATTTCATGGTGACCAAAGGGCTTATAGATGCCTTTGGAGATTTTTGGGTTGACCTAGATAATTGTAGACTTCCTAGGAGTATTTTGGTTTGACCTAGACAGTCATAGACTACCTAGGGGTATTTTTAGGTTAACCTAGATGGTCATAGATCACCTAGGGGTATTTTAGGTTGACTTAGATGGTCATAGATCACTTAGAGGTATTTTATGGTGACCAAAGGGCTTATAGATGCCTTTGGGTATTTTTGGGTTGACCTATATAATCATAGATTTCCTAGAAATATTTTGTTTTGACCTAGATGATCATAGACCCCCTAGGAACATTTTAGGTTGACCTAGACGGTCATAGACTGCCTAGGGGAATTTTAGGGTGATAAAAGGGCTTATAGATGCCTTTGGGGATTTTTGGGTTGACCTAGACAATCGTAGACTGCCTAGGAGCATTTTATTTTGACCTAGATGGTCATAGACCGCCTAGGGGTGTTTTAGGTTGACCAAGATGATCATAGACTGCCTAGTGGAATTTTAGGTTGATCTAGATGGTCATAGACTGCCTAGGGGTATTTTATGGTGACCAAAGGGCTTATATATGCCTTTGGGGATTTTTGATAACATTGATTACTTTGTTATTCTAGGATGAAGGTGCAATACCTTGTGTACCCCTAGCATTTATTGTGATCAAAGGAAGTGAGTAAGGTGCAATACCTTTAGAATCCTTAATTTTCTTCATTTCTTGTGATGTAAATAGTGGGGAAGGTGTTACACCTTGGATACCCTTAGTATGTACTATGATTGATGCAATGTTATTGGTTTGGCTAAGAGGATTGATAGAAACTGACTCCCCTATTGTGGCAAGGAATTATTGTTAATGTCAATGTCCTGATGGGTTAAAATGGGTGACCTACTTGTGGATATAACTTCCCTATCAATATGATCTTGGACCACATGTCTAAAATTATGATAATTGCTAATGTCATGCCCTTTCATTCGATGATAAATGCAAGAGTGATCCTCTCTATATTTTCTAGATCTAGACTCATTTTGGTTGACCATGGGTATATTTGGTAAGATGAATGCCTTTTTTTCTCATAGGTTGTGAAGAATGGTTGACATGGGATTAGATAATGGGATCCATGTATGATGTTTATTCTTTAAACGAGGTGAATGCGGTCGACTCGATTTATAATATGACAGGTTTGTATGCATCTTAGTCACCTATTTAGGTTGCTCTTCTTCACTCTTCTTTGTAGGTAACAAATTTTGAACTATATCAATTTGTCGATTGTTGATTTAAAGATCCTTCTTGTCAATCATATATTGCACCTTGCTCTTGAAATCAATACATGACTTAATGTTATGACCATTTACTTTATGATAAGAATAGTATTGGTTCTCTTGATACCACATTGTTCTATATATATTAGGATACATAGGGCTAATATATGGCAATGTGATAGCCTTGGCCTTACATAATTTATTAAAGATTGACACCAAATATTCAGGTAATGGTGTATACATGCGAGGTTGATGATGTTGTTGCCTTTGCCCCTACTTATTTTGAGACTTAACATTGGGTTGCATAGGAGTAGGTTGGTCCTGAAAATTAGGGGGTTCATACTTTGGATGACTCAACTATGACTCAATGCTTGTGAGTCGATTTAGGATCTATTGTGATTCATGGTGTTGACGACTCACTTGTAACTAAACATTAGCTAGTCTATCCAAAATCATTTGAGTAAATGTAGATGGTTTAGTATGATTATGGGTTGTGAGTATATCCACATGCTCTTGTTCCACCTCATTATGTTTAATTATGGTAGTTGGATTATATCCACTTTAGTGTAGTGGGTACGCATGTCCTTGATTTTGTGGAGATGTTGAATGAAATGGAGTAGGTGTGACCAAATCCATAAATAATATCTCTTGTGATATGGATGGAATTTTGGATAGAGTTGCAAGTGGCCTAGATGGATTCAGAGGACTTTGGTTCTCCATCATCACATTGATCATTCCCACAAACTCATGAAAATATGCATTGGCACTTGGACCAGTCACGGTTTCCTCAACTTGTTCAAGGTGATCTACTTGGCCCTCATGCTCAAGGGTGCATCAAAAATTCTATCAATGGGTGGTGACTCGGTAGGAGGATAACCTAGATCCTTGATCAACTCGATGATATGTATGAATTTAACATTAGGTACTATTCCTTCATCAATTTTAGGACTAGTCAAGTGAACTGTTTCCTCAAGTGTGGTGGATGAAGATGGTATGATATGATCTAATTATTTTGTATCCACTTGGGTTCCTCCTTGTTGGTAGAGTGGGAAGGTATTCTTATAATGTGTCAAAAATTGCTAGGAGAGCCTTTGAAGTTAATCTTTTTTACTCTCCCTTATTTGAAGAAACAAGGGATGGTACTAGCAATGGTGGTGAAGGTAGCTTCACAACTAATCGTGGGGTTGAATATGGAATTTGGATAATTTCATTGGATTTGGCATCCAAATGTGTGTATGGATGAGTAGACTCATGTGGATAATCATCCTTATTGTAATACTTGAAGGGGTCTGGTTTGGCATCAACCACATGGAACTAACCTTCATGAATGTATTTAAGGTATTGATGTACAATTGAGGGGATACAATCCATGTCTCTCATCCAAGGCACTCCTAAAAATATGTTGTATATTCTTTCACCTTCCAATATATAGAATAATGTAGGCATAGTATTTTGTCCAACCTGAATAGGTAGGATTATCATGCCCATAGTGGAGGATAAAACATCATTAAATGCTTTCAAGGTGCATGTGGATTTTACAATGTGCAAATATGGGATGTTGAGATGTTTTAGTGTGGTTGTGGTGATGATGTTTATTTTGGAACCTATTTCGATCAACACTTGCTTATAGATAATCCTGTTGATGCACATAATAATGTGCAAAGGAGATTCTGGTAAATTGGCAGACCTATGTTTCATATCCTAATTTTGAAAGGATATAACAGGGATTTTTGTGCATTTGTATGTATCCCAAAAAGTTGGTGAAAGCATAAATATCATGAGGTTGTACCTAAATTGAATCTAAAACCTTCTTAATATTTTCCTGATGCTTAGGGGATTTTTGTATTAACTCTCTCATGCTCATGTTGGCTGATGACGTATGTGAACTTTGCATAGGCCTAATCTGGCTTATTACCACTTGTTGGATGGGAATTTTAGGTGGTGAAGGGGGAATGTATACTTACCTACTAGGCCTCTTGGTAGGCTATTTTTCTCTAGTTTGGGCTTGGACTCGGTGTTGGCTAACTGAATAGTCCACTTGATCACATGAATAACCCATGGATGTTCTCTTGGAAGAGGTACCTCATGCTTGCATGGAATAATATGATTGAGGGTAATTAGGACCTTCTTCAGGTCTTACTTCATGAGTGAGGAATGGTAGAACAGAATTGACTTGCCCACTACGATGAGTATCATACTCGTCTAGTTTTTGGTACCCAACAAAAGGGTTCTTATGAAGCTTAAGATGATCATTTAACCCTACCCTAGATGTATAGTATTGTTTCCTAAGTGGGTGGATATCATCATACCTATACTAATTATTATTAGGGGCTCTCCTAAATTTTTCTACTTCGTTGGATCATGATTGAGCTCGGATATGCATAGTTTTCATAATGCATAAACTAGGCAAACCCTAAATGGAACCCACAATAAAGAAAATTTTGACTCCCAAAAAAGGTTATAAGTGTTATATATAAAAATTATGAGTGCATAAACTAAGAAAATGCCAAATGGAACCCACAGTAAATAAAATTTATTTTTTTTGGAATATTTGGCCTACTTGGGCCCATGGGGAATGGCCACTTTTGGGATTTTTTGGGAATTTTTGAATTATGAAGAGTTAGGACTCAAAATTTCTATGAGAGGTGTATAATGAGCTAACTAAGATAAAAAAAAAGACAAATTCGGAAATTTTTGGAGTTGTCTAGACCATTTTATGACTATTTTAGTATAGATTTTCTCTATTTTCAACATCGAAAATAGAGTAATCATAAAACCAAAATAACTTTTTTTTATAGCTTCGATTTGTATGATTATCGATCCATTGGATGTAGAATCAAAAAATAGATTTTAATTAAAAAAAATTATTATTTATTATTAGGGTTTGACCCCCAGATTGAGGATCTTAGGTGGATTACCCAAACAATAAACAAAAACCTAAAGTAGACAACATGATTATCTCTTTTAAGTTTTATAAATTTAAATAAAAAATCAATAGAAACACACAAGAAAACAAATTATTATCTCTTTTAAATATTTAAATGTGAATTCCTAAGTTATTTGATGTGTTTCAAGATGTGTTTCTTTTGCAAAGAAAATACTTGGTGTGTTTGATTTTGTTGATGTGGTACTCAAAGGTTTAAAGGATTTCCCTTATACACTCACACAAGCTGAATATGGTGATGAAATTCATATCTAATAAGGTAGCATACTGTTTTGCACGATCCAATAAAGTGGTAATTACATCCACTATTGGTATCGATCAACGGGTTGGATGTGAAACCTGAAGTTGTTGATGTTAAAATGAAATGTGGTGTGTGAAGTTCCTTTTAAAATATTGAAATAAAATAATACAAAATTCAAATGATGATTCACTAAATGCATGAAAGTACATTTTATATTTAGACTTGTTAGTAGCATAAAAAGGAAACCACTGAAATTGATAACCTATATGAACTTAACCTTCTTTTTGGTAAGTTGCAAGCAGGCAAACCAAAAAAAAAACAACGATGCTACTGTTCAATTTCCTTTTTTATTAGTTCAATTAATGAAAAATTTAGAACTACGAGATATAAATTTCACAAGCACGAAAGGGACAAGAAAAATTGAAATTTGAGCTAATTTGAACAATATTATTTCAAATTGAAGGTACAAATAGGTTTAATTTTTGACTTGGAACTTGTTGTTTCTGTAAATTTTTGCAAAAAATATTTGGTTGTGTAACCATCCCAGGTGGGGACGGTTAGTATTTTGGGGGCCGTCCCTGGTTTTGTCACCTAGATGGCCATCCCTAACAGTTTCAACTAGTAGAAAATGGGTCATTTTTTCTAAGAATGATCAAAACCTGCAACATCCAAAATAGCAAATGGAGGTCAAAATTACCACACCAAAAAGGGAATAATGAATATATTAAAATACCAATATATTAAAATACCATGATTTCCATTGAAGAAGAAAAAAATAACGGCACACCTTTATGAGTTCTTTATTGAAATTCCAAAAGCATGTGAAAACAAGTATTCAAAGGGAAAGTGCATAAACATGTAATCTACTAAAATGAAGAATCATATGCAATAAAATAGGTGGATATCTTAATGCATTTATTAATAAATGATTCCAATGGTTATTACAATGTGTACCCCTTTCATAGCTTCTCTTGATACATTTCAATACTTGCAAAATACATAAGGGATCTAGTCCCTTAAAAGGGTTGTGTTTATATGGCGTGCTACAATGTTCCTTTCACATCCCACACTCGAGAGCTAGTCTTGGGCCTATCCTCCTATGACTCTTAGCTCCTACCTCATTTATATAATACTTGCACCCACACATAAGGGATTGAAAGGGGTTAATAGAATATGCGTTTATAGATAGAGAGCTAGAAAAACATAGAAAGCATGCATCTAGAATTAACAAAACTTATTTGTAGTAAATAAAAACAACTCAAAACGATCTATAATTTAAGCATGATGTTATCTAGATGATTTTGGAAATATCTAAGCATAAAATAAATGTAAATTGTTAGCATAAATTAGGACCATCCCTAACAAGGGCACCTAGACCTACAACAATGAAACTTCTAATTGGGCCATCAAAATAGCTCCAAATCTCATCAAAATTGAACCATGGACTAATATAAATATTGCTAAAAGGTCTATGGTGGAATCATATCAAAATTCCCTACTATTTTCTAAACATCCTTCATAGGTGCACCTATTGACTGCTAACTGTCCCTAGGTGGAACGGTTACAAATCTGAGTGGAATTTGTCATCAATTATCAAAGGATCTGGTTTGAAACTATATAAAAGGTTGTGTTGGCAAATATGGTCAAATTACTCTCAAATATGACTATTTTTGGAATGGATTCAATGGATTTGGGATGCCCCTAAAAGCGCATTTTAATTAAGAGAGTTTCAAATAAATATGAGGGCAAATATGAGGGCAATAGTGAAGGTGGATTTGGGTAGCACTTCATTGTCCAATGCTTCCTCTCTTATCCCTTGAAATTTGGTGAGCACACCTCAATTTATAGCCCAAATAGGGAATATAGTTCAAAGGTGCAAGTATTGGCATGCAAGTCAAGTGCTTCCACTTTTCAAAACATTCACCATGGTTGGGTAGAAAAGGTTACCCCTTTGGGGCATCTAATTTGGATTTTATGGTCTCTATGATTGTATCCAAATCAATTTTTGATGATTGGGTAGATAATATGGTAGTCATTGATTTCCATTTCTCTACCCATTTGAATGTTGGAGGTTTTTTTTAGGGACCATCCCTGGGTGGGACGGTCACCATCTGTGACCATCCCAGGGTGGGACGGTCATAAGGATATGACCCAAAACCTACCAAAACTAATGGGGAACTTCCTAAAAGTTCTTGGGAGGCCTATGTTACCCTAGAGGGTTTCCCAATAGGGCCATAAAATGTTGATAAGAGTGGCACATGTGATGCACTAATAGTCTTATCTAATTTTTACAATTTTGGTGTCTACACTTACCATGATCTTATTTATTATGATATGCTTTTATTGAAAACATTTACAAATAATCCTGCATGAGTGGAATTAGAATGGTATTATCGGTTACCCAAATATTCTTTGAAATTTTTTGAGAAAACTACAGAGATGTTTGTTCATCAATTTAGTGCTTACATTGAAAATTAAGTGACTATGAGAGATCTATATGATTTAAAGCAAAGTAAAGAGGAATTTTTTTCAGAATTCTTAGATCATTGGAGAAGCTTAGTTAGTTGATTAAGACAACCTGTGTCTCGCAAATATATGCTTGATATATTCATTGGTAATTTACAAGAATGATTATATTATGCTTTAGAAACTACTACTATCACATATTTGGATCAAGCCATTGAATTAGCAAGACAAGTGGAACAAGCTCTCATTAGGAGAGGTCAACTCAAGGTTAAAGAAGACAAGACAACTAAGTATCAACCTAAGACTAAGCATATAATAGGTAATGGTTATAGTAGGCCTATTAACAATTTTAATAACAACCTATGAAATATTATGATTGAAAAACCTCCTCAAAGGAATTTCACAAGACTTAATATCCCTATGGAAGCATTTTTAAAGCAACTATTAGATGCTAAGGCAATGGAATTACCTCCAGTATGATAGCTAGATCATACATCTCAATGGTACAAACAAAATCAACATTATACATATCATAGAGTAGAAGGACATTGAACTAATTCCTATAAGAGGTTGAAACATGTGGTTTTAGACTTAATTGATGTTGGTAATATTGACATAAGTAGTTTTCAGTCTTCTAATAGCTAGTCAAATCAGAATAGAACAAGGGAAGCCAATAAAGTGTCTTATAACAATGTACCACAACAATATAATAACAGAATGGTTGGAATGATAACTACTTCAAGAAAAATAGTACAGAATATGGATGGGTCAACAAAACTTCCACTCTTAGAACTTTTACAAAATTTTCAATCCCATAAAGAAGCTATGATAAATGTTTTGGAACAATAGCCAGTACCCCTAGATATCTCTTTGGGTGAAATGAAAAAAGTTATAGGCTCTCTTCGGAAGCCTCATCTAATATTTTTAGATGATGACATGACTTCTTTAGGAGTACATTAAGATTATTTGCTATATATCACTTCTTACAGTGGTGACACTCTCATCAAAATGGTTATGATTGATAATGGTTATTCACTTAATGTTTGTATGCATAATTTCTTTCAAAAGTTTGGATTGAAGAAATAATATTTGATTACATCCAGTGAAATAATTAAGACTTTCAATAATGATTCTCAGAAATCTTGTGGTACTATATTACTCCCTCTTAGGTTTGGACAAAAAATTTTAAACATAATGTTTTATGTGGTGTGTTGTCCTACATATTTTAATCTTCTTTTGGTATGACCTTCGGTTCATACAATGGAGGTCGTCCCTTCCACTTTTCACCAATGCATAAAATTTGAATTCTAAAATTAAATCATTTCTATCATGGGAGATTCTCGTCCATTTTAATTTTTTTCACTTGAGGATCTCACTCAAATTAATTCATCACAGTCTTCCTCTAAAAAAATGAATATAACTTTCTTGTTTGGATCTTCTCTTTTATGAATCTCATCAGGGTTTATAATGGAGTTTTAAGGAAGAGGCCCACCCTCTCCTAAGATCTTAACCCCAAATTCATGTATTATAGATTAGGATTTCCCTCATAGTGACACTAGATTTGACAGATATGTCCCTTGTGCAACGTAGGTTAAGTCTTCTAGTTCTCAAGTGGCTTTGGTTCTATGTCTCCCGAGGACCTTGAGTATTTAGGAGTGATTCCTAACCTACCTCCTCTTGAGGATGATTTTTATATTCTTATTGAGGAGACCATAGATGTGAACATAGATTCTGATGAAACCCCTAGAATCATTAAGTTAGGCAAAGCCTTGACCATGGACAAGTAGGAGCAATTGACCAATTTATTAAAATAATATCAGGATATTTTTTCTTGGTCATATGCTGACATGATAGGGCTTAATCCCTCTCTTTTCATGCATCATTTGGTAGCTAAGCCTGTTAAGTAGAAATTTTGGAAGATGCATCCAAAGGTCACCCTTTCAATCAAGGAGGAGCTCCAAAAACTCCTTGATGTCAGTTTTATAAAAGCTATCAAATATTATGATTGGATATCCAATATTGTTCCTATAGTTAATAAGGAAGAAACAATAAGAGTATGTACCGACATTCAGGGCCTTAACTTAACATATCCCAAGCATGATTTTTCTTTGCCCAAAATAGATCAGATTATAGATTTCATTTCCAAATGTGGAATTCTTTCACTCATGTATGGTTTCTCTAGTTACAATAAAATCATGATTGCTCCCGAGGACCGGGCCAAGACAATGTTCACCACCCCTTGGGGTACCTTCTGCTAGAAGATCATGCCTTTTGGCCTTAAGAATGTAGGAGCTACCTATCAATGGGCCATGACTTTTATTTTCCATAACATGATGCATGATATCATCTAGGACTATGTGGACGACCCTTTTGCTCATTCCTTAGAATAAAAGGATCATGTCCATGATCTAAAATGAATCTTTGAAAGGCTTTGGCAATATAAAGTTCATCTTAAACCCGTTAAGTGTGTGTTCAGGGTCACATTTGGAAAGTTGTTATATTTCATAGTGTCTATATGAGGCACTGATGTGGACCCTGCTAAATTAGTAGCTATAATTGATATGCCTCATCCTCGCACTTTGATCAAACTTCATAGTCTACAAGGAAAGTTATAGTCTATATGTTGGTTCATTGCCTAGTTAGTCGATAAGTGTCAGTCTTTTATTTGGCTCCTCAAGAAGGATGTAGTTTTTTAGTGGGATTTTTAGTGTCAAAAAGCTTTTGATGATCTTAAGAGGTATCTTACCTTCCTTCTTAATTCCTCTTATTCTTGTTAGGTATCTATTGCTTTACATAGCAACCACTACTCACGCTTTGGGAGCCATGTTGTCTCAACATGATGATGAAATAAAAGAGAGAGCTATCTAATATACCAGTAGAACCTTGGTTAGCTATGAAACCAGGTACACTCCCATAGATAATATTTTCCTTATCGTAGTTTTTTCTTCTCATAAAATTAGACACTAAATTCTCATCCATAAGACATTAGTAATCACAAATTTTGATCCCTTGCATTATTTGATGTCTAAGCCCCACTTTTTAGATCAAACCGCTAAATGGGTGTTGGACCTTAGTGATTTTTATTTGACCTTCATAGGTTAGAAGGCTATAAAGGGTTAGGTGATAATTTATCAGTTAGAATTCGCTCCCCAAGAAGCTACCCATCCTATAATTGTTGAGTTTCCTGATGAGTGCTTCAATGTTGAAATTGAAGAGCCTGAGTCTTGGACTTTTTTTTTTTGATGGAACCCAATGCATGAAGGGCACTGGATCCAAATTCATTCTAGTTACATCATAAAAATAGCTCATCTATTTATCCTTAAATATTCATTTATCTTGCACAAATAATACTACATGATATGAAGCTTTGATCCTTGGTATTAGATCAAACTTAGCTTTACAAGTTAAGATCCTTTCAATATTTGGTGTCTCTCAACTTGTGGTTAATCAGATTAATGATGTTTATCAGACTTGGGATGATAATATTAAATCATATAAAGATATTTTTACCATTTTGTTGTCTTATTTTGAGCAAGTGACCATAGAGTCTGTTCCTATATTGTCAAACCGCCATGCAAATGCCATGGATGTGACCACATTCTTGTTCCCTTTGGAGTTAGAATATGATCAATATTTGATTATCATTCGACAACTCTAGGAACCCATGTATTTGAGTTCTTGTTTGGATCCCCTAGATTTTTTTACCATCAGATATTCTCCATCTCAACCTTGGTAGAACAAAATCTTTAATTTTCTTAAAGACAACTCGATGCTTGATGGTTTAAAATGAAATCAACATAAGATCTTGCGTAAAAGAGCATGTCAATTTGTTATAATTGACAATAATTTATATCAAAATTCTTTTGAAGGTATCCTCTTATTATGCCTTAACTCTTAGGAAGCCCAAATTGCTCTTACTGATGCTCATGAAGGTTCATGTGGAAGCTATTTTAGCGGTAATCATATTTCTAAAAAATTCCTTTCAATGGGCTATTATTGGCTTTCCATGGATAAATATGCATGTGATTTTTTTTAGTGCTATGACAAGTGTCAATGCCATGATCACCTTATTTATGCCCCTTCTCAAGACCTTCAGGTGATATCTTCCCATTGGCCCTTTTCCATGTGAGGATTGGACATTATTGGGAAGGTTAACCAAGTGTCATATGATTGTCACAAGTTTATCATCACCGTGAATTAGTACTTTACTAAATGGGTTGAATTCATGCCTCTAGTAATGGTAATGGGAACTCAAGTTTATAAGTTCATATTAAACTAGATCCTTTGTAGGTTTGGGATTCCTTCGATGATAGTTTCTGATAATGACACTCCTTTCAATAACAAGGATGTCTGTAATATTTGTGCTAAGTACAAGATTCAACATATATGGTCAACTCCTTATTACCCTAAAGGTAATGGAAAATTTGAGGCATCCAATAAATCCTTTATTAGGATTTTTAAGAAGTTGGTTAATAATATTGGTCATGACTGGTATACTCAACTTTATCCTGCCCTATGGACCTATCGTACTAGCATGCATACTCCCATGGATTATTCCCCATATGTCTTGGTTTATGGGTCTAAGGTAGTGTTATCTTTTGATCTAGAGGTCCCTTCTTTGCATATCTTGTTACAAGATGTCAAGGTTGGTAAATAGTTTCATGAGTTGTTGGATGGAAAGTGCATCCATGCCCTAGAGCATTTGCGAGCCTATCAGGATAAGACCCATTGATATTATTCTAAAAATATTTGCAATCATTCTTTTGAGTTTGGGGAACTTATCCTCAAATAAAATCAAAGGAACACTAATGCTCGTGTTGATATTTGAGGCAAATTTCAGCCCAACTAGTTAGGGTCCTTTTTTGTAATAGCTACGTTTGGTTCTGGTGATTATAAGTTAGTTTCCATGGATGATAAAGAACTTAAAAAACCTATGAAAATAATGTATTTGAAAAGGTATTATGCTTGACCTACTATTAATTTTGTATATGTATTTAGTTAGGTCATATTACATGTTTTCTTGAAATATTATGCATATCTGCCTATCATATTATGCACAATTTCCTGTCATTCTATTCTTGCATATTGCTTGTCATATTTGCATGGTTGCTTGTTCTTTTCATATAGCTTCTAGGTATTCATGACAATGGTAGGTGATGATACCTAGTTAGGTCATAGCTCACATGCATTACACTCTCACTAGGGTTCTGATGCCTAGCAAAGCCCCAACCTAGGGCCCATGCATTTTCATTTCTTCTTCTCTTCTTGTCTTCCTTTGTTTTTTTCTTCTATTCTTTCTTCTTATTGTATTCTTTGACTTTGAATTTTTTCACTATGAACATAATTTCTCCTCCAAATAAAGGAATGCAATCCTCTTTTGGTATGTCCTTATATTTCTACATGACTCTTATTTTCCTTTGTTTTCTTTGCTCAAGATAAGGATATACATTCTTCACTCCTTTGATTGCACACTTCCTCTCTATTGATTTTTCAACAATTGAAACTTCAAGCTTGGGGTACACACATAATTCATTGCTCCTTATTTTATTTTGCTTATTTCTTCTATCACATGCACACACTCATTGTTTTATGCTCATATTGATCGGTCCATACATACATGCACATACACCTTCTCGGGTAGTACTGGCATACACACATAATTTTACATCAATATACACTATAACACCCCTCTCGGGTTATGTCTCTCTCTTGACTCAACATGCCCAACACCCCATTATAGGATTAGCTCCTTGGCCATTTTAGTAGGCCTCAACATACATCCTAACAGGTAATCACCCCACAAGAGTCACTAGTGAGCAATCACCCACAGCGGGTTACACTATACACTTCACATATTGGTACATATTTAGCAAGTACTACACCCATAGTGGGTTATTCACTTCATACATGGACCATATTTTGAGCATAAACCCTCTAGTCAGGGTTCTAATTTACCTTCTTTATTGATTTCATATGGTTAACCCTTTGGAGTTTATCATTGTCTTCTTCTTCCACATCCTAGTTTTATGTTTCTTCTTCTTCTCCTCTTCCCCACTTCTTTCTTTCCATTTCTTATATTCATACATGCATTTCATGATAGCTACATTAGTTTCATGTTGTGCCTAGTACTATTTTCTTTATTATTTGTTTTCTTTCTTTGTTTTTTGTGTTTCTATATTTTGCCTTTTCTTTCTTTTTCCTTTTTCGAGTTTCTTAAGGAGTTTTTTTCCCTTTCAAAACTCGAGGGGGCACCCTAGCCATAAATGCATTAATGGTAGTAACGCCTCAATATTTTATCAAAACTTGGCCACCACTTCCTTGTGCTTGTTGTGTGTTTATTCTATGCTTTCCCGTAGGAGTCTACATCCTTTCTTTAATGCGTCTAATAGGCCATAAATGCATCAAAGAGGGGGGAAAATGTAGACGTATAAAATTGACCCACTTTGAGTGGGAAATCTTCCTTAATACCCCTAAGAGGCCCTCAACCTCTACCAAGTTCAAGGTAAGACTTCTTTGCCTCATTTTTTAATTTAATTTCTTTTTTAGAAAAATTGTGCCCCATCTTTATGAGGTGCAACATCGAGTCGGTGATATCGTGCCCCATCAGTATAGGGCACGACTTTGTTGTTTAACCTAGTTTTTTAAATTTATTTTATTTTATTATTTTTGAGCCTACTTAGACCCAGGTTTAAACCCTCCAATGTGTTTTGGCATAGGCTATGATTTTATCTATGATCGCTTTCTCCCTCCAATTTCGTCTATAAAAGGAAGAGTGTTTTTACCAAATGATAAATAATGGAATGCAATGATTTTGACATATGCAAGTAATACGAACTGTTAAATTGATAAAGCTCCAAATTGTTCATTCCTCTTCTTCTTTTTTTTTCTCTCTACTACAATCTAACCCCGAAGTGCAAATTTTGAATTGATCTTCTATTGCATGGATTGGATTGATTTGCTGTGTGACTTGGTGGATCCATGGTTTAGCTCAGAGAGAAAGAGTTTCCATTTGGATACCTGTTTCTCTTCAGCCTACTTTTGTGATATTCATCAAGGGTTTGATTACTTTTTTTTAGCATTTATTTCATTTTCTATATTTGCTTATAATTTTTATCTAGTCTACAATGAAATCACACCTGGCCTTAGCGAGGTGCAAATTTGCTTACCCTAATTAGGATAAATTTATTGACAGAAGAGAAATCATGCCTCATCCAGATAGAACATGATTTAACTGCTACATTATAGTGCCCACTCCAGGTGAGGCATAATTTTACCCTAGGGCACACTAGGGACAATTTCTAGATTTTGCTTTCACTATTGCATTCCATTATATTTCTAGATCATACTATTTTACTTTCATTTCTATTCCCTTCTACTATGTTTCTAATTTATGATTAATTCTCCAAAGATAAATTTTTTATTTTCATCGAAAAGGTCCTAGGGGACTTTACTAATGCTAGATCTATTATACAGTGGCCTAAGTAGACCCCCTAATACTAATTCTATTTTTCATTGTTTTCATAAGTGATCTTGCGGAAACATGAATTCTTGATATCATTGGACAAGAGACAAAAAAGGCTAAAAGTCAACCTCTGGTCTAGATAAGTGATCTATTTATTATATTGGTTGAAAATATGATTTTATTATTGATTCTTAGGCATCTGAAAGTGAAAGGCATTTAGATTTCATCTAAGGATAATTTTTGTGTATTTATTTTATATATTTTTTCTTTAAAGGTTTTCTAAAATAAACCCTAGGTTAGCAAGCATTCAAAAGAAAGAATCATTCCAGGATAGCTCTTGTATGTATGCATTCTATTTTAAGTTGCATTATTATATTTCCTGTATTTTCCTTTATCTTTTCTAGCTTAGACCTAGAAAAGCCAAACTTAGGTGTTTGTCTTAAAATAGAATACATTAAACCATCCTAAATATCTCAAGGACTTGGATTCTGTCCTTAAATTGTTCCTGGTGAACCCTTCCCTCTAGAATCAAGTGTATATCACAACATACCCTCATGGTTCACCCCACAAAAGGTTCTCTTCTTGTGGATACAACCTTTTGTTTGGGAATTGTATGCGATAGGGCAATTTTCCCCCTCTACACCATCTAATTCAATATAATAGGTAAATTTAATTTGTTGTTATTTCTTTGATATGATAGGTTTGGGGATCCTTCATTACCATCTAGGTGTATAAATTTAGCACTATATAAACCAATTTTTTTAAGGTTATTTTCATGTGCAGTAGCATGTAGGATATATAGTGGGATGGCTTATTAGATAATATTATGGCTTGCTAGCTTGTTCGAGATATTTGCGATAGAGTTGCTTTACCAAGAAGGTCATGATGATCATTGAATAACATGTTTTGATATTAAACATCAATAGTAACAGTGGAGAGTAAAATTAAAAGAATTATGGTCATGGTCAACTATCTTTTTCCCAAGAAGACATGTTGCAAATAATAAAAAATCTAGAAATCCAATATAGTTAAAAGTACTTTTGAAAGTATTATGTAATTATAGAAAATTTCCAAAATGAAGTCTCTAGAATCATACGTATTTAGACTATATCATGTAATTTTAAATTATACTAACAAAATTTCAAGAAATATATCTCAAATATCTTCATATTATTAACGAAGTCCAAAAGAAGATCTCTAGAAAGTGTTTCTATGTGTTTATCTAAAGTTCTTCATGCATGTAATATCTAGCTCCCATGAGCCTATAAATAAGGGAGAGACCCCTCATGGGAGGTAAGTCAAATAAATTCAAGTCAACTCAAGCCAAGTCAAGTTGAGTTAAGCAAGTGTGAGCTCAAGGATACGATAGAGAGTTTTGGGTATGAGTGAGAGCTAGCAAGACAATCTAGCTAAGAAAGAGTATCTCTTTGTCTAATGTTTATCCAAGATTGTTAGAATGAGGATGTGGATCATGGTCATTCGATAATTTCATAGGATCTAGAGGCTTAAAAAAGGAATTGTGTTCACTTAAAAGACACCTAAGTGAACATCTATGTACTATAATAATTTACATATAATACAATTTCTTCTATTTAAATTATTTTCTAGATGTGTCAATGTTTTCTTGTGCATGAGAGTTGTATGGTAATATAGCATCACAAATTTAATATTGTATGTCTATTAAAATGACTATAGTAATAGGAGGGCTCAAGGAAGTGTTGTGTGCATATAATAGTTCAGTACTTTTGGTTTCTTTGCTAGGATCACTTCTCTTTAGTGGTGGTGTTGCCCATCCTATGTGGTAAAGTCTCTTTTATGGAATCCTTACTAAGTGTTCCCACTAGTTGCTTTCCTTTGTATAGACCTTGTTTGTTGTACTTATAGGGGTAATCATCTAATTAAGTATAGTCAACAAGTGTATATTTTGGTGATCTTATGGATATTTTATAGTTACCCCATTACAGTCTACCCCTTGGTTTACCTTGTTCTTATTTGTGTATCTACACTAGAGGCATGAGTAAGGAACTACTAGGAAAAATATGGTAAATTAGGTATTCATAATACTCTATAGTAAATCTTGATTTTGGTAAATTTGTAATTCACTAAAAAATGTGCTAATTTATTGTGATATTTTATTATGTAAGTCCTATAGGCCATGATTAACCTTATGGTTAAACCCTCTTTATAACCTAATCTGCCTTAATATCTCTTCTTATGTTGACTTAGGTTAAACTTTATTTTGTAATTGGTATGTTGGTATTGGTATAAATACATCCTACTACCCCTCATTTATTTCCCAATGTGTTGTAAAAGTAATATATTGACTATACAATGACTATTTATGGTCCTATGGGTACCCCCAAATATTTATTTCAATTCCTTTCTTTCATTTTTTTATGCATTTTGTATAATATTTGAGTGAATGTATTGCTTTTTTAATTTTTGGAAAATATTGTGAATTCCAACAAGGATAAGATAGTTGAACCTTGGGGATTAGAGTTAGGGTTATTATTGATTTATTCTATAAATAGGAAGAGTTATGTTGTAGTTGGAATAATATTTTATATTTGAATCTTAGTCACTTCTATTGCATAAACAAGACTTTGTTCTCTCCAAGTGGATATGAGGTTTTGCCCTCTTTAGATGGCTAGGATTTGTATTGATTTGGATTTTGGAATTCTATTACTTACATTATTGATTTTTTAGTAGTGAATTCGATTCACTACTTTAGTGGATTTTTTATTTTGTGCATTATTCAATTATTATTGTTGTTATTGAATTCAAGAATTTGTTCTATTACAAGTGATATTAGAGCTTTGATATTGGATCCCTATGGCAGTGCAAAAATATAGTAGACGAACAAGTGAAATGTTTTTGAACCCTTGAGAACTAATTCTACTTTTTTTTCCCAAGTATTTTTTATTAATATTGACTTAATTTTTCAATGTATTTTTCTTCTATAATATTGTGAGTTAGATTATTTTTCTTTTTTCAAACCCAAAAAATATAGGATCACTAGGACCTTTATGGGAGATCCATCTTATTGCAATTGTATTTTCAACTTGATCAAAATAAGGGTTATCTCTAGAAACACTTTGGATAATTAGTTCTATCGAGACACATGCCAAAGACCCATCTCATTGAGATAATCTCTTTGATATTATCAAAATTAAAGAGTATTTCTTGGAACACCTTTTTAGAAGTGCTTCAAAGGATTATTTCAAGTTTTTCTTTTGCTCCTCTTGGATGAATGAACTAATTTTTTTTTAAATAGTTGTTTGTAAAACAATGGTAATCTATAACATATTTTTCATATAGAGGTTGTGTGCATGAGCAAAAGGAAGCGTCAACCTAGAAATATTGATTAGCATCATAATATCCATAAAGGCATCCATATCAATATATCTAACCAACATTTTATTTCTCTTTAAATTCCATGTCTTTGGCTCCTCCTAGCACTCCTCCCCCTCTACTCCTCTAATTTGTATTGTTTTGCTAATATAATTCACCTTGACCTACTAACCTATCTTGAGTACTAGGTAAACCAACACTCTAGCCTGTAGAAAGTAGTTGCCTCTATCATGGAATATTAAGACCAAATGAAGAAGTCTATAGAGACAATCCAAATCCATTTAGATCCTAGGATGGTCAGATGCATCAATGGAAAGTTGTGCATAACATGAGTCTCAAGGGAAGAGGTAAACTAATTATTACTGGGGATTTTTATCCTAAATTATCCTCTAGATATTAGGAAGGGGGAACCCCAATTTTGGATCCAGGGAATCGACTTATGATTGCCCAAGTCTAGACATTACATTTGGTGGATATTAAATGCCCTGGAACCAACTATACTTGGACTAATAAGAGGAGGGAACCAC
Organism: Wollemia nobilis; assembly: GCA_028583015.1. Classification (NCBI taxonomy): domain Eukaryota; kingdom Viridiplantae; phylum Streptophyta; class Pinopsida; order Araucariales; family Araucariaceae; genus Wollemia; species Wollemia nobilis. Next base: position 1,783,899 of record JAQPPZ010000599.1, read on the forward strand.
ATAGAAGGAAGGTGAAGTTAGATCATTTTTGGGTTTCAAATGAGGCATTTGTAAAATGGAATATGAAATTTTAGATTTTGGAGGGTCCAATTTCAGATCCCTTTCCCATTTTATTGGAAGGGGGGGTTAAGACAGTACAACATCACAAACAATTTAAATTTGAAAAATTTTGGTTACAAAAAGAGGAAATTCGAAAGCAAATTCCACAGTGGTGGGAAGAAGGCCACCCAACATATGGGATAGAAATATTTATATTCCATAAATAACTTCATTATGTCAAAGATCAACTGAAATAATGGAGGTGAGCTAACAACACATACTTACAGGTCCAAAGAGCTCCATTGGTGGCCAGATGGGATGAGGTTCAAAAATACTTTAGGGAAGGAAAAATTATAGAGAAACTCAAAGAAGAGGATGATGCATTGTGTAAAGCAGTTGAGGACATTAACAGCCAAGAGGAGACCTACTAGAAACAGAGAGAACGAACCACTTGGTTATTAGAAGGTGATAACAACACCAAATTTTTCCATCGATCTGCCTGTGCTAGGAGATATACGAACAACATGGAAGCTCTTCAAGATGATAACAAACACTCCTTTGATACAATTCCAGGTATGCATTTCCATTCAATGGATTATTTTTCTAAACTATTTAAGGAAAGTATGGTGCAATATGAAGAGGCTCAAAAATAAGTTCTTGTTGTCATACCCTCTATTATATCTAAAGAATAAAATTAGGCCCTACCTAAACCCATTGATAGAGAGGAACTGAAGAATATACTCTTTAGAATGAGCACCAAAAAAACACTAGGTCCATATGGTTTTCTAATTGAGTTTTTTAGGCCTTCTAGGAAAACTTGGAGGAGGATGTAACGGATGTTATAGAGGAGATTCCAAAGGTAGTAAAAGAATTATTAAAGCATTAAATCATACTTTCATTGCCTTAATTCCAAAAGGGGAGGAGGGGGTGCATATTTCAAATTATAGACCTATTGCCTTATGCAATGTCATATATAAAATAATCACAAAGGTAATGGTTGAGCGGCTAAAACCTTTTCTACATAGCATTATATCCTTGGAGCAAGGGGATTTCATAGAGGGTAGGCAGATCTTAGATGGTGTGGTTCTAGATCAGGAGACAATCCATTCAATGCAAACATCTGGTAATAGAGGAATGCTCATAAAATTGGATATGTCAAAAGCTTATGATACAGTGGAGTGGAGCTTCTTGTCAAATATGATGGTAGCCTTTGGTTTCTCTCAAGATTGGATAGAATGAGTCATGAGCTATGTTTCTACTCTGACATACAGTGTTAATCAAGGGTCTTCCCTCACAACTATTTGGAGCTACTTGAGGCCTTCATCAAGGAGATCCTTGTTCCCCTTATCTTTTTATCATATTGGCTAAAGGTCTGGGTAGAATCATTTTGAGGAGAAGACAACAAGATTTTATAACAAGTATCAAGGTGGATGAGGAATTTTTGAATCACCTATAGTTTTTGGATGACACAGGATTGGTGGGAGTGGCCAAATTTAGGGAAGTAATAATGATTAGAGATACACTTAATGTCTACCTTAGGGCTACAAAATAAGTCATCAATGATAAAAAATCCAAAGTGGTCTTTTTCAATCTTGATCAAAGGCTTTAGGACAAAATTTTAGAGATCTTGGGATTCACAAGGACTTCTTTCCCAATGGTATACTTGGGGGTCCCTTTACATTTTAAAAAACTAAAAATAGATATCTAGAGGAATATTTTGGATTGTATAAAGGAAGGAATTAATCATTGGTTTCACAAATGGTTAAGCTATGGAGGTAGATTAACGTTTTTACAATAAGTCATTCAAAACATGCCAATTTATAAATTTTCTATCCTTGCTACCCCACATACCATATGGGAAGAGTTGGACAAGATGGCTAGAAATTTTTTATGGGAAGGAGTAAAAGGATAGGAAATGGACCGTAGTGGGTTGGAATAAAGTAAGCCAACCCAAGGTAAAAGGAGGTTTGGGACTAAGAAAATCAGAGTTAAATAATAAATCTTTGGATGGAAAGCTTTAGTAGAGATGGATTTCCCAACTAACCTCTTTATTCAGTAGAATTTTAACTAGGTAATATTGGGATAGGTAAACCCAAATGATGTGGGTTGTTTCCCTTTGGATGGTAATGGATCCTTAGTGTGGCAGGCTATTAAGTTAGGATCTCAGATAGTGAAAGATGTATTATTTTGGAAAGTGGGTAGAGGGGAGAAGGCACAATTTTGGATAGATTCATGGGATCAATACCCACCTATCATTTTTGAATTCCTTAAAATTAAACAAATAAAAACAACCAACAAAAACCAGGGTTTGGATCCAAATTGAAAGCTATTTCAATACTAGTCAATTGGGGGATTATAATTTTAAGCAGTTTAAGAAGTTGGATGAGTGGCCAATTTTAATCCCTCCGGATTTGACACCCATCATGACTAAAATATTGATAGAAATATTTCTCACAGGTAGAGATGAGGAGGATGAATTAGCTTGGGGCTATGGAAGCCTTGGTGTCTATATAGTGAAGTATGGATATGATAAGATCCTTCCAGAGCCTCCTCCTCATGCATATTGGGTTGAGGATTGGAGAAATATTTGGCAGCCAAGGGTTGAATGAAAGTAAATTTTTTTGCCTGCCAGTTCATGCATAATGGAATTCTTACTTTTGATAATATCAGATGTAGGGGAATAATTGGTCCATATCAATGTGTTTTATGCTATAAGAGTGAGAAAATATTTTATCACTTGATGTTTGAGTGCCCATTCACATGCCAGATCTAAGAGAGATGGTTTTTATCTTATAAAATTCAAGTTAATGGTGATTTGAATCGGATTAATATTTGGTAAATATGGAATAGGGGTATATTTAAATCTAAAGCTCTTAGTATTGGTTGGGATCTTGGATTAAACTTCATTTTATGAAAATTTTGGTTGGAGATAAATGGCATAAATTTTAGAGATACCTTTTCATATTTAGATGAAGTTTGGCAAGTCATTTGGATCAAAGTCACAAAAACTGTGGCAGTGTATGCTAAAGAGGAAAATCAAGTTTTTATAGGGATAATGGAGAAGGAATTTGAAGTGCAATAGGATCAGGATAGAGCTAGCTAAAAACCACCCCTAGAAGGTTGGATTAAAATTAATATTGATGGAGCTACAAAATGCAATCTGGGTAGATTTGGAATTGGAGTGGTTTATCAAAATCATGTTGGAACAATGCTCTATTGGGAACTACAAGGTTTGGAAAGGGCCACAAAAAATTAAGTAGAAGCCTTAGCTATCAAATATTCTTCTATTTGGGCAGTAAAACAAGGTTACAGGAGGATAATCCTAGAATAAGATTCTCAAATAATGGTTGGATCTCTAGATTGCATGAGGAACTTTACTTTGAAGACATGAAGGTTGAGGATTCTTTTTACTCAAATTAAGGAATTATGGAGGGAATTAGATGATGTGATTCCAGTTTATGTGAGTAGATATCTAATTAAAGAGGTATACTTTGTGGCTAATATGGGCATTGAGAAGGAGCTAGGGGTTTAGTGGTACAATGACATGGCTATTGAGGATGATATGATTAGGAAGGTTGGTGAGCAAATACAGTGTTTAGCTAATTTGGACAACCATTCAAAAAATATGGTTTAGGAGATTTGTGCTCCAATTTAGATCTTATTTTACAGTTGTAAACAGGTGAAAAACCATTATAGAAATATGGTCTAACGGATTTGGCTCCAATGCAAATCTTATTTTACTGTTATAAACATGAGTTCTCTTTGGCTAAGGCTGGGAGAAGTCTCATCCTAACTTGTAAATGGTATTTGTTTTAATACAATTTTTTTCAAATTATTAAAAAAAATAAGTAGCAAGTTCTTCCTTCAACCTACTAATCTATGTAGAGTCAATGATATCACACAATATCTAAAATTTACCAAACAACTACTTAATGTCTATGGTGTTGCTAACATGAGTGTCATAGATCTTGTTGACATGAAAATCTATCACACCAAGAGCCTCATAATTCTTATCCCTATACAATTTCTTCCTTTCTTTAGAATCAGTGTTCCCATGTTTCTCATTTACATAATTGAGCAATCCCTCACTCTAGAGCAAATCTTAAAGCTTAATTTTCCAAGTGGAATAGTTTGGACTATTTAGAAAGGGCACATGCTAATCCATAATTTTATTTCTAAAATAAAACTCTTGCATATATGCATGACTAGAAAATAATAGTACCAATGGAGAGACATCAAAAATATATGATTTAAAAAATAGGTTTAAAATGTTTTTGTATGCAAAAATTATGCCCCAAAGAAGTTTATCCCAAAAATCATAAAAACAACCTCCAAAACCTTTGGAAAATTGAATATTTTTCCTATATGGGAGTTTTCCATGTGTCACTGTATGAGTGGCTAAGGAGGTACAAACTATGTGTTTACTAGACAACATACTCACAAATGAGGTGACTCTGCAAACACTAGGCAACTAGAAAAATGCAATATAGAACACACAAATGAAAGAAAGCAAGACCAAAGAATGTTGAAATCACTTGTTGTCAGACCAAAATCACCAAGAGACCATGATCATCACTTAAATGGGTAACTTTATTTAGTAGAAATAAAATACATCAAAAAAATGCATGCCAATAGTCAAGAATATACATGATTAACATAGGCATAAACTTAGAAATAAAATAATCAAAGCAACCAAAGTGCAAAACAAGGTAGCAAAGTTAATAGGAAAACTAAGAAAACACAAAGATTGTGTAAGAAAGAAAAGATATTTATGCATAAAATCATTTGACATGCATGGAATATGTGGGTTCCTCCAACTCAAATCCATCCAATATATACAATTTTATTGCCCTAGACCCATACAACTCTTTCATAGTGTAAATATTAATCCATTTATATATACTTTCCTTTTTGCTTTTTATGCACATTATATAGCTTGAGAATAATGCTCCCAATATTTATATCACAATAACAAGCTTTCTTATTATATTGCTTGGCAAGACAAATCTTGTAGGCTCTATTATTATCAAGAACATAAAGATGCCTCTCATAAAAATATAGTGAATTTGACAAGATATGATTACTGATACTCCTGATTATATTTATCATGAATCAAAAAATTCTTTAAAGAATCTTGCAAGAAACGTAATTTAATATTAAGTGGAAAAAAATTATTACCATAAACCACAAAAAAAGAGGTTTCCCTTGTGGACATCCAAATACTAGTGTGATACACCCAAAATGTAGGGCATATCTTTAAGTTCCAATATTCTTTTGATTTTTTATCATTTTTTAAAATATTAACCAAAATTGTATTACTATATTTAGATTAATCATTCACTTATGGATAATATTATGGCATAGATGGTGTTGAATCATAGTTATGAAGTTAGTTCATTCATTTATTTATTCTTAAATGGATTACCATTGTTGAAAATGATATTAGATGATACACTAAAATGACACATAGTCTAATAAAAAATAAATTTAGAATTATAAGTGGAATATACTTCACCTATTTTATAAAATATTTTATGGATGTGATGATGAACTTATGTCCATTAGAGGATTCTAGAGATATATGTCCAACAAGTTGAATATGCCAAGTGGAAAAATATCAACAAGACATAATTGGATGAAGAACCTAGGTAGTTGCATGAATCATCTTTATGGAGTTAATATTTATCACATGATTTGACATAATTATTGGTGTCAACTTCCATTGAAGACCAAATGTAACCTATTCTTAAAATCTTATGAGCTATGGAATGGATGTTAAAGTGTCACCACAATTTCATTATGAATATCAAAGAGGGATATTAGTACTTCAGCCTCTGTAAGGAATCGCATGAGAACATTGTTGGGATTTTTATAATATAGCACTTTACCAAGAACCACAGATCAGGGTTATGGATAAGTAATTGACCTTGAAATATATTTATAAAATCCTAGTGAATCGGTCTCAAAATTCTAGAGAATCATGTCCAAGGATAAATGGCAAATTGCATTCATTTTTCACCAAAAAATTTTAAACTATGGCAATTTTTTTGTGTTAGGGGCTATGAATATCGATTGCAAAATTCTAGACCTGTACGATAAAATCAAAGTCTTTATATCGACAAGAAAAGCTATGTCGATTAGACTATGCCTATAGAACAGTGACAATAGGAAAAATCTATGTCGATCGGTCTGAGATAATTGACTATAGATATGATGGCCAGAAAATACCGATTGGTTGTAGACAGGAGGATCTAAAAATAGTGATTGATTGCAAATATGATGGTCAAAAAATACCAATATTTTGTAGATATGTCAATCATAAAATGATGATTGGTTGCATATATATCGATGTGTTGCAGTAATATCGATCGATTGCAACAATGTAGATCAATTACAACTATGTTGATCTATTGTAGCTATGTCGATCAGATGTAGTAATATTGATTGATTGCAGTAATGATGATCGATTGCAATAATTCTGATTGGTTGCAATAAATTTGATTGATTGTATCAATGTCGATTGATTGTAGAAAAGTTGATAGATTGCAGTTATACTGATCAGATGTAGCAATGCTGATGCATTGCATTAATACCAATTTATTGTAACAAAGTTTATTGGCTGAAGCTATGTTGATTGAATACACAGTGCTGATGCATTATATTAATGTCGATCGATTGTAGCAAAGTTGATCAGTTGTAGAAATATTGATCAAATGTGACAATATCGATCAATTATAGCAATACTGATCAGTCACAAAAATTTTGATCAACTGCAATAAAGTCATTCAGTTACACCAGTATTGATCGAATGCATCCAAGTTGATTAGTTGCACCAATGTTGATCGGATGTAGCAAAGTTAATCGGTTGTAACAAAGTCGATTGGTTATAACACAACTGATTAGTTGCATTGATGATGCATTACATTTATACCACGTTTCAACCATCCATTTAATACCATGTGTCGATTATTTATTTGATGGTTTCATTCTAGAAAAATCTATATAAAGGCATAAATAGTCATTTTTACCTTTTCTAACACAGTTTTTACCCTTTTCCTTCCACTTGAACCATTTTCTTATGCTTTCCATCAAGTTTTCAACACCTTCCACCCTACCTCCTGATCCACAATCCCTCGTATCCAATAAAATAACCCAATGTCATCCCCTATCACCCCTACAATGTCAAAATTTAATTTTAAAAACCTTGTTTGCCCCATAATTTTCAAAAATTTATCAACACTTGGTTACAACATGTCATAGGTCTAAGGCTTCTGGTCTTCAGGGTCTAGTTTCGATGTCGTAGTTTGACGTAGATATTAAACTATTGGAGAATATAATTACAGGTTACAACATGTATTCGGGTATGGTAAGTATTGTCATTGACAACATAAATGTCGTATTTTCTTTCATAGCCTTAGACATTGCCAGATTGACAACATTACCTCACACTAGTTGTGATCCAATCACATCGAAATTCACTTTAACTGATGATGATAAAATCTATCGAGAGACCACCTTCAATGTGCAACAAAAATATTTTTAAGGTATAACTGCGTATTTTTATATTTAATTAAATTTAAATTCTAGGGTTTACAATTACTTATTTGTTTTTTTGTAGTTACGACTACCAAGTCCATAAGGGGTTTGACTGTACTAGCTATTCAAAACAATCTTCTTTGGGCATGTTGTGAATTCTTCCTAGCTAGACTCATTCTATAAGAAAGATCAATAAAAATTCTGATATGGGCATTTGCATATTTGGTTTGTTATATTGCACACCAACAATTCAACTAGTCCACCTATGTCTCACATAGGATTAGAATGGATATCCAAACCATGAAAACTCACACTTATCCTTCACCAAAAATAAGTACATGCAACTACATTCTTGGTCTTTTTTATGAATCTTATTATAATTTGCAGAACACTGCAGTACCGACTTCTTGGCACTCAAACTTATCCACAACAGCCATGACAAAACATTAGGTGTAGGTAATTTTTAGTTAATATTAAACTAATAATTTTTTATATTTAATATGTTTGTAATTTTTATAATTTTAACATTTTATACAAAATACAGAAAAGGGTATCCTCTTCCTCTTCAAATTGGGGTGTTGCTTTCAGATGTTATAATCCAGAGGAATCAGGAGGCTTTGAAACACTTGTGAAGAAAACAACACTACCACTAAGAAAAATAATAAGGAAACACGTGATATCTATTTCTCCTAATATTCAACAACCTCCACCTACACGTCCACTGCCAACAGGTGTAGTTGTGCAAGATGTCTCATCTTTGGGAAGTAAGTTTATAGTCTACCTTCACAAAATTTATTACCAAAATTTACTATGTTTTTTATTAATTTTTATGTGTTTTCGGATGTATAGCGCACCCACATTCCATTTGCAGTTGTGGTTGTGCAAGAGGTCTCTTCCTTGGTTGGTAATTGTTATAATCAATTTTGTAACCATTTTTTATAATCTACCTTCACAAATTTTTTGAAAAATAATTTGAAAAAACTTTTATTAAAACAAATATCATTTACAAGTTGGGATGAGACTTTTCCCAGCCTTAGCCAAAGAGAACACATGTTTACAATAGTAAAAGAAGATTTGCATGGAGCCAAATATCTTAAACCATATTTCTACAATGACTGTTCACCTATTCATAACTATAAAAGAAGATCTATGTTGAAGCACAAATATCCTAAACAGTATTTCTGGAATGGTTATCCAAATTAGATAAGCACTGGATTTGCTCACCAACCTGCCTAATCATCTCATCCTCAATAACCATGTCATTGTGCCACTAAACCCTTACCTCCTTCTCAATACCCATCTTAGCCAGGAAGTCTACCACTTTATTTAGATCTATACTCACATAAACTGGAATTACATCATCTAATTCCCTCCATAATTCCTTAATTTGAGTGACAAGAATCCTCAACCTCCATGTTTTCAAAGCAAAGTTCCTCATGTAATCTAGAGCTCCAATAATTATTTGAGAATTTGATTCTAGGATTATCCTCCTGTGACCTTTTTTTACTGCCCAAATAGAAGCAGATTTGATAGCTAAGACTTTTGCTTCATTGTTTGTGGCTCTTCCCAAGCCTTGTAGTTCCTAATAGAGCACTGTTCCAACATGATTCCGGTAAACCACTCCAATTCCAGCTCTACCCGGATTACCTTTTGTAGCTCCATCAGTATTAATTTTAATCCAACCTTTTGGGAGTGGTTTCCAACTAGCTCTGTCCTACCCTTATTGCACATCAACTTCCTTATTCATTGCCCCAAAACAACTTGAGTTTCCTCTTTACCATATACTGCCACAATTTCTGTGACTCTGCTCCAAATGACCTACCAAACTCCATCTAAAGAAGAGAATATTTATCTAAAAATTTTGGCATTTCTCTCCAACCACACTTGCTACCAAATTAATTTTAATCCAAGCCCAACCAATACAAAGATATTTAGATTTAAATCTACCCCTTTTCCATCTTTCCCAAATATTAATCTGATTCAAATCACCATTAACTTGATTTTTATAATATAAAAACCATCTCTCCCTGATCTGGTGCATGAATGGGCACTCCAAATTCAAGTGATCAGCTATTTCCTTACTCTTGTAGCATAAAACACATTGAGATGGACCAATGATTCCCCTACATCTGATATTATCAAAAGTAAGAATTCCATTATGCATGAACTACCAGGCAAAAAAATTTACTTTTGGCCAACCCTTGGACTGCAAAATCATTCTGCAATCCTCAACCTGATATGTATGAGGACAAGGCTCTGGAAGGATCTTATCATATCCATCCTTCAATGTGTATACACCAAGGCTCCCATAGCCCCAAGCTAATTCAGCCTCCTCATCTCTACCTGTGATAAATATTTCTGCCAAGATTTTAGTCATGATGGGTGTCAAATCCGGAGGGATTGAAATTGGCCACTCATCCAACTTCTTAAACTGCTTAAACTTATAATCCCCTAGCTTACTAGTGTTGAAATAACTTTCAATTTGGACCCACCCCCTAGTTTCTATGGTTGTTTTTATTGGTTGTAGTTTAGGAAATTCAACAATGATAGGTGGGTATTGATCCCATGAATCTGTCCAAAATCGTGCCTTCTCCCCTCTCTCCACTTTCCAAAATAATCCATATTTTACTACCTGAGATCCTAACTTAAGAGCCTACCACACTAAGGATCCATTACCATCCAAATAAAAATGACCCACCTCATTTGGGTTTACCTGTCCCAAATATTTACTAGTTAATATTCTACTAAATAAAGAATTTGGTTGGGAAATCCACCTCCAGTAGGGCTTTCCAGCCAAAGCTTTATTATTTAACTTTGATCTTCTTAGTTCCAAACCTCCTTTTACCATGGGCTAGCTTACTTTCTCCCAACCTACTAAGGACCATTTCCTCTCTCCTTTTACTCCTTCCCATAAAAATTTTCTAGCCATCTTGTCCAACTCTTTCCATATGGTATGTGGGGCAGTAAGGATAGAAAATTTATAAATTGGCATTGCCTACATGAATTACTATAAAAAAATTAATCTATCCCCATAGATTAACCATTTGTGAGACCAATGATTAATTTTATCCTTGATACAGTTCAAAATATTCCTCTAGATATCTATTTTTAGTTTTTTAAAATGCAAAGGGACCCCCAAGTATACAACTGGGATATAAGTCCTTGTGAATCCCAAGATCTCTAAAATTCTATCTTGAAGACTTTGATCAATTGAAAAAGACCACTTTGGATTTTTTATCATTGATGACTTGGTGTGTAGCCCTAAGTTAGATATTCAGTCCATCTCTAATCATTATTTTCTCCTTGAAGCTAGCCACTCCCACCAATCCTGTGTCATCCACAAACAGTAGGTGAGTCAAAAATTCCTCATCCACCTTGATACATGTTAGAAAACCTTGTTGTCTTCTCCTCAAGATGAGTCTATCCAATCCTTCAACCAATATGATAAAAAGATAGGTAGAGCAAGGATCTCCTTGATGAAGGCCTCGAGTAGATCTAAACGGTTGTGAGGGTAGACCCTTGATTAAAACTGAGTATGTCGGAGTAGAAACACAACTCATGACCCATTTTATCTAATCTTGAGAGAAACCAAAGGCTACCATCATATTTGACAAGAAGCTCCACTCCACCCTATCATAAGCCTTTGACATATCTAATTTATGAGCATTCCTCTATTACCAGATGTTTGTATTGAATGGATTGCCTCCTGACCTATAACCACACCATCCAAGATCTGCATACCGTCTGCAAAACCCCCTTGCTCTGAGGAGATAATGCTATTTAGAAGAGGTTTTAGCCACTCAACCATTACCTTTGTGATTATTTTATATATGGCATTGCATAAGGCAATAGGTCTATAATATGAAATATGTACCCCCTCTTCCCATTTTGGAATTAAGGTAATGAAAGTATGATTTAATGCTTTAAGAATTTTTTTACTACCTTTGGACTCCTCTATAAGAACCATTACATCCTTCTCCAAGTTATCCCAGAAGGCCTAAAAAAACTCAATTGGAAAACCATCTGGACCTGGTGTTTTTCTGGTGCTCATTCCAAAGACTACATTCTTCAGTTCCTCTCTATCAATGGGTTTAATTAGGGCCTAATTTTATTCTTCAGAGATAACAGAGGGTATGACAACAATAACTTATTTTTTAGCATCTTCATCTTGCACCATACTTTCCTTAAATAGTTTAGAAAAATAATCCATTTAAGGGAAATGCATACCTAAAATTGTATCAAAGGAGTGTCTATTCTCATATTGAAGAGCTTCCATGTTATTCATCTGACTCCTAGCACAAGCAGTCCAATGGAAAAAATTGGTATTTTTATCACCTTCTAATAACCAAATGGTTCTTGCTCTCTATTTCCAGTAGGTCTCCTCTTGGTTGTCAATGTCCTCAACCGCTTTACGCAATCCATCATCCTCTTCTTTGAGTTGCTTTGTAATTGTTCCTTCCCTAAAGTGTTTTTGAACCTCATCTCATCTGGCCACCAATGGAGCTCTTTGGACTTGGAAGTATGTCTTGTTAGCTCGCCTCCATTGTTTTAGTTGATATTTGAAATAATAAAGCTATTTGTGGAATCTAAACATTGATGTCCCATATGTTGGGTGACCTTCCCACCACTGTGGAATTTTATTTCAAAGTTCCTCTTTTTGAACTGAAAGTTTTCAAATTTAAATGGTTTGTGATGTTGCATTGTCTTGATCCCTCCTTCCAAAAAAATGGGAAAGTGATCTAAAATTGGACCCTCCAAAATCTAAAATTTTATATTCCATTTTACAAATGCCTCCTCTGAAACCAAAAAATGGTCTAACTTCACCTTCCTCCTATGTGGCTCTCTCCTCTTATTAGTCCAAGTATAGTTGGTTCCAAGGCATTTAATATCCACCAAGTGTAATGCCTGGACTTGGGAAATCATAAGTCTATCCCCTGGGTCTAAAATTGGGGTTCCTCCTTCTTGATCTCTAGAGGATAATTTAGCATTAAAATCCCCAGTAATAATCCAGTCTAAATCTTCCCTTGAGACTCTCATGTTATGCACAACTTTCCATTGATGCATCTGACCATCTAGGTTTTGAGTCCCATAAAAATTTGTGATTAAAACATGTTTAGCTGTGACATTATTTATAAAATGTGATGTGAGAACACCCCTCCAAGATATATGTTCTATTGCAGTCCATTTAAGTGAGTTTCAAAGAGTAACTATCCCCTTGAGGCCTCTTGGGCAGCCACTTCCATATGACCAGCACCCCTCAAAAGTCTTTTAACTATTTTACACATAATATCCAATGACATTTTTGTCTCTTGGATAAGTAAAAATTTTGTTTTACATTTTTCTAAGAGTTTTCAAATAGTAGATTGATGGGTTCTACTGTTTAAACCCCTAACAATCCATGATTGTATAATCATTGGTTACCTTGAGAGCAGTGAAAATATATTAGCCTCACCAATTGTATCGCTCCAAATTTTTTGCATCCTTACCTTCAGGCTATAGGATCCACATCCGGAAGGGGGATGCAAGAAGGATGGGATAATACCTCGGACTAAGAGGCCCTTTGAAGGTCCCGCCTCTCGGGGGAGGGGTATAAGGGTGAATTTTTGACGGATGGTGGGTTCACCAAGAAAATTTTGAGTGGCAGTTTCCATGCCTAGGTTGATAGTAGGTTTGATGTGTTTATTTTGTGCTTTGATCATTCAATTCCTAGGTTTGACCAAGATGAATCTAAACTATTCTATATGCCAATGCTGATTTTTATGGATACAAAAAACATGAATAAATGCTAAACACAAAGAATATGCTGAATGAGACAGAACATACCTGATTCCGGATGTCTGATGAAGATTCTGAGTCTTGCAGCAGTCCAAATCATCTCAAATCATACGTAATCATCTGAAATTACACAGAATCATCTCAGATATTATTTGGTCATCTGATATCAGACGAGATCATTGTCAATCTAACGAATTCATCAAAAACCTGCAATCACATAAATAGATACAAAATACCAAAAAATCAATTGTAAAAGCAAGGGGAAATGATGAAAATAACAGTAAAATTACCTAAATGATGAATCCAGATAGCAATTAAAAGGAAATGCATCAATTTGACAATTTATTTTGACTTTATCATACATTTATATTAAATGAGGTGAACTCCAAGATGCATAAAGAAATGCAAAAAAACAATAAGGAAATGCAAACTCTGGGCTCTGATTGCCCCCAATATGGATTACAATCGAGATCACCTCCAATCGTACGAGATCGTTGTCGATCTACGATAGGATCGTCCAAAATCATCTGGAATCACCTACGATGATCCAAGCTTGCTCCAGCTGAAGAATAGTAAGATTCCTACAAGAAAACTTGAAATATGCAATGCAAACGAAAGTATGAAGGTGTTCTAAAGTGCAAGGAACTAAATTTGTAGGGAAATCCATCAGCTAGGGGGTTCAGGACGATAAACTGAGAAAATCCTAGTTTATATAGGATTAGGGAGAGGTTAGGAGGTTGGAGATCATCCCAATTTGGGAGATCTCCAACGGGGGAGATCATCCCAATTTGGGAGATCTTCAACGGGGGAGACTCTAACTACGCAGACACACTTTTTGCCTAAGTTAGAGAAGTTGTTGAAACAGAAGCTAATTATGAAAATTTGATTTTGGGACGAAATCATCTGGATGTTCTATTGCAGATGAATTTGTCAGATCTAGGATGATTTCATCTGATCTGCGATGATATCGTCCAACGATCAAAACAAATCCTAAAAATGGCACAAAAAATGAGGAAAGCGGGTAAAGGGCGGTTTGGGGTTAAAATTTAAATTTTTATCTTTTTACTAAGGTTTAACTATGCCAATTTTAGGGTGCTACATTTTTCCCCCTCTTTAGTGAATTTTCCGAAGAAAATGCATTAAAGATGAGTTCTTCCTATTTTATGAGAAAGCAAAAATTTACTCAATTTTCTAGACGATGATTCTAGGTCGAATCGTACGATTGCTGACTATGGTACCCCCTCCGTGTTTTTACCCAAATCGAACGTTTGAGGTAAAAGGACGGTAAAGCAAAATTAAAAAAATATTGCTGATTTTAAATAAAATTAAGAAAATAGGGTAAAACCCTAATTCATTTTTACTTTGCATGTTTGTTGTTCTAGAGCTCTACAAACAAAAATGGTGGAGGTAGCACACCGATCGATAGAGGTTTAGCGCGGGCTACGGGTAAGGATCTAATCCTAGTAAATTAGGTTTGAATTTAATTTGTGCAATTTTTTGTTTGAAATTTTGATTGTTTTGGGGCATCACGGTCATTTTTAGGTCGTCGACGACGTCGAGACGAAATCGTCCCTATTTTGTCTAAATCGTCCCTAGATCGTCGATTTTGTCTGAGGGCAAAATCGATGAACTAGGGACGATCCCGTCCAACAAGGGGCGATCCCCAAGTTGCAAAATAGGAGACGATTTCATCCTACAAAGGATGATTTTGCCCAATTTGGGACGATATCATCCAATGGTGGACGATATCATCATTTTTAAGAAATTAAGCTTGATTAAAATTTATTTAATTTTATTTTAATGATTGTTTTATTAATGAATTTTATTGTTTTATTGTTTGTTTTGTAGAGGGGATTACTAAAGAGTCGGGAATGGAAATACGATGGGATGTGAGATGACATAGCCACGCTCGATCAGGTGGAGCACGACCAACTGGCTCAGGTAGGTTTGCAGCATGTGGCAGAGATGCCACAAGTATCGAAAAACATGGGGCTACTGACAGCCCTAGCAGAGAGGTGGTATCCGGGGTCATCCTGCTTCGGTTACCGATAGGGGAGATGGCTCCCACACTAGAGGACGTATGGAGGATCATGAGGATCCCCATACAAGGACGGTTGATGACGCCTACGGCCAATCAGGGCCAGGCAATGATGAGGTTGACCAGGGACCCTAGCTTCACCCTAGAGAAGGGCGGAGTGAACATCGATTCTCTGAGGCAGATGCCTAGGGCATCTAGGCTGACTCGGGTTTTGGTAGGGGTGGTAGGTGGCTTATTGCTGTGCCACCAGAGTAGGTGCAGATTACCTTGGCTCCTCTTAGATGTGGTCTATGATATGAGAGACCACAAATACAGATACTCATGGGGAAGCTTTGTGCTATGCCACTTGTATAGGATCCTACATGGGGTCATATACAAGGGAGGCTGATGTCTAGTCTTGACATCGCTACTGTAGGTTTGGTGCTGGGAGCACATCATGGTGCGGAGGCCGATAGGGCTCCCACTGATAGGGGTTGACCGGGAGAGGCCTCAGGTTTTCTACTGGTGGTTACAGAGGGGGTCATAGTGGTGGATAGATCTGTCGATGTCATGGAGGTTTTTGGATGACCTCATCCTAGACCAGATCACCTGGAGGCCATGGCGAGAGCATCCCGGGTGGGCAAAGGATGGGTAAGAGCTGGCTCGCATCAGGCAAGTCTGCTGGCTACGGATGGAGCGGGGAGAGGTAGAGCTCCACCGCTATGACCGAGTTCTATGATAGTTCGGTCTATAGTAGGGGATCCCTTATCTCAAGGATTACGAGTACTCCCGAACTATCTGGGATAGTACCACGCTGAGCGGGGCTCCAGACATGCAATGGTTCTAGAGTCAGGACGTAGATGATGCCCCCATCCAGCTAGTGGATGGTGATGATGTTGGGGTTGTAGACGGGCACAATGCCTAGTACGCAAGCATCCACCCTCCTTAGATGACAAGGGCGCAGGATCTAATGCATGCCATGGTGCAACGGATGAGGAGGCGATTCCAAGCTACTATTGAGGCAATGCGCAGTCACGATCAAAGAGAACAGTGACGGTCTTCGCAGGAGAGATGCCAGAGGATGGGCTAGGCTCCACAGAGAGCATGGGAGATAGGCGAGGAGGGAGGAGGGATTTCCTTCTCAGCAGGGGGAGAGACCACCATCGCTCGATAAGGGCAAGGGTGTTGAGGTAGGGGAGAGCAACGAGACGGTGGCTCTTCGGGCTGAGGTTGCCCACCTTTGGGCTTAGGTGCAAACACTACAGGATGAGGCTACATGGCTCAGGGCTCGAAGTGGAGGGGCGAGCACTCAGGATCTGGTGTGGTCTATTGCTCAGACCGCATTCTACCAAGGGCTATACTATCACATGGTTCCAGAGGGACAGAGGGTACCATTGCCAGCCCCCATTGTAGAGCCGATCATGATGGGATCATCGAGGACATCCTCACGATCGACGGCGAGGACCCGAGACACAGCCCGGACCTCTATGGGACCACCTCCTCCACGTCAGGGCGGGGGAGGAGATGAGGCTAAGAGCTCGAGGGCTTCTCGAGGCTAGCTGCTATAGAGTGCAGACTACATTATATATGTATATTTTTTAAGGGGATTGAGTATGCCAGGGTTTTGATTGTGGCATACCAATCCAAATGATGTACATAATTGATTGATGATATATATAGATTGTATTTTTGATGATATGACTTTTGTATATGTTGTATGATGCTTTAATTTTGAATTTTGTGATTAATTATTTATGTAATTATATCGTTGGAAAGAAAATTATAATTTTATGTCATGCCAAAAAATTGTAAATGAAATAATTTGATGTAAATAAATTGGTTGTTTTTGTGGTGTGTTTTGATGAAAAATAAAAGGGACTTCTAACAATAATTTCAAAGGACATTGTCGCTGGTATAGACCATTTCATGGAGTCGTCGCTCACTAGGTCGTCAAGCTAATCCCAGGATAGAAATATTGTTAAAAGTAAAAGAGTGCTTAAGAGATTGTCTTAAGACTTTGTGTTGTGATGATGAAAATGATGATGGTGATGATTTGTTTTTAGATTTTCATAAAAAATATTATGCATGACATATTTAAAGAAATATGATTTTTGCTAGGCATAAATTCCTAAGTGTGATAAAATTTTTGAGTAAGTCCCTAGGAACTATACCATCATTGCAAAATTGAATGTTGACATAATGACATGAAAGAGAATAAGTGTTCGTTCATTTTAAAGCTCAATTGTGTAACATAATGATGTAAGTCATATGTTTTTATGAATTTTTAAAATAAATGGGAAATAAAATTAGAACAATGGTTTGTGCTAGGCATAGAATTATAGGTATAGACTTATACCATCATCACGAAATCCAAAGAAGAAATTGATATTTTAGTTTTATTGCATGATTGATTTTTTGGTTTTTGATAAACAAAAAATAATAATATGAACATGACTTTATTGATTATATTTGTGTCATATGTTGTTTGAAAGAATTTTGTGATTTTTGAAAACAATGTATGTAATTGTTTTTATACTAAACAGATGTTCCGAAATAAGAAGATAAAATTATTCCAAAAAGAGTTGCAGAAATATTTTACATTATCTCAAAGACAAATGTAGATTTATAAGGAACCCTCATGTGCAAATGTGAGTTCATTACCGATCTTGCTTTATCATAATGATACAGAATCTCTCAAATACAAATGTGTGTGCAATTGTATTGTTCATTCACCAATTTTGAGCAAGAAAATTTGATACAAGTAATTTGACTTAACCAAATGAGTGTTCCTTGACCATGATTTATATGCATGTAACCGTACCAGACTACTATGTAAGTCGGGTTATCAAGAGCTAGCTAATCCATAATCCAACATAGGTATGTACAAAATAAGGTCACTAATGTGATAGACATATCACCATGCTAGGAATTACCCAAGGCCAAGCGGGTTGGGCACAAACCACCTGTTATGGGGCTTACCTCACAGTTTTTGAATAATTGAGAATTCCAGGGATTCAAGCTCATTCACCCTTCTTTTCTTTTCAAGGGGTAGGGAAAGGGATTTTATTTGCTGTTTGCTTTTTCTTTTTCTTTGTCTCTTCTCTTTTTTTTTTTTTTTTTTTGTATTGTCGCTTGGAACTTGAGATAATGCTGAAATATTGCTGAGATGGTGCAAAATAATATTTTTCTTTTTCTCATTTTCTTTGACTTTTCTTTTTCTTCCTATACTAGGGATACTTGCTCGGATTGGCTGTAGAGCAAGGGATTTTTATTCTGGGTAGGGGTGAGCTTGTCCTTTTGTCAATTCTCAAAGATTCTAGACCATGTGCATGATAGGATAGCAAGGGAAACTTTTTGCTCAAGAAACCACTTCTACTATGTAGCATCATATCGAATTTGCAATGAAATCATTTTAATGTGAAAAGATATACTTGGTTCAAGTAAATAACAAGATCAGTTCTCTATGCTCAAAACTTTATTTAATTCAATTGTGGACTTTGATATAAGAGAGATTAATAATCATACCAAATAAAATCAAGATATTTATGCATGTGAGTGTGAAAGTGTGGGATTCCAAATAAATGTTAATTTATCCAAAATAATTGAAAATATAACTGCAATACTTCAAGAATTGATAGGTACGAAAATAAAAGATGTTTTTTGAAGATTTTTATGATTTTTATATTTTTATATTTTGATTTTGATTGATGAATTGAAAGAATAAATACTGTTACTATTTTTGAAATTTTTATATAAATTACTAAAATGAAACAATATGCAAAATACAATATATACAAATGATGAAATGACCCAATGTTATGCATAATAATGCTTAAGATGCATAATTTTCATAGGTTCTTTAAGATCTTTACCATATAAGGTAGCTAATCGATATGCTCTCGATCCAAATTTAGTAGTGATGACATATGGTCCAAGCCAGTTGGGCTCAAATTTACCTTTAAGATCTTTAGTTGCATTAGTATTTTTTTTATTTTCTTTTAAGACAAGGTCATCGATCTCAAAGGATCGATGATGAACTTTCTTGAGGTATGCTCTCTTAAGCTTGTTTTGGTAGGCACGAAGATGCTCCAAAGCATTGATGCACTTTTCATCTAGGAGTTCCAGTCGACTAAATTTGCCAGCACAACATTCATCTCCTACTTCGTATCTTGAAGTAGTAGAGTAAAGAAGGAACTTCTAATTAAAGGGAAACATAGCATCAGCCATAATACCAAATCAAAAGGTGAAGTACCGGTGGGGTGGGAACGCTAGTTCAATAGGCCCACAAAGCGAGGATATAGTTGGATGTGCTAATCTCGGCCTTTATTGACTAGTACTTTGGTAGGATTTTGATTAATGTTTTATTAGATGCTTCTGCTTGGCCATTACCCTGAGGATAATAGGGAGTGGACCAACGATGTTGAATTTTATATTTTTGACAAAAAATTTTGACATCTCCTTTGACTAGTAAGGCCACTTTAGGATGCATTTTTCTAAGTTTCTGTTTAACAGGTTTAGCATCCGGATGGACTACTAGGTGATGCATAACTATAGAAGGGTCTAATCCTGGCATATCTTCATATGTCCAAGCAAAAACGTCTTCATATTTTTTAAGGAATGAAATGTATTTATCTTGTTTTTCTTGACTCAATTCTGATCCAATGTTGATGATGTGAGGGTTATCTTTGGTTCCAATGTTAATTTTTATAATGTTTTCAACTTCCATATGTAGATCTCTCTCAAAATTAGATGGGGTGGGTGAAACACCTAATTCTTGTAATTCTTCCAAGGTTAGCTTGGATAAATCGGCTTGAGGAGTCGTGGCCTCAAGTTGGGCTATACTAGGTATAGAGCCATCAAAATAAAATCCGTTATGTAACAATTCCTCAATGGAGACATCATGGACGATATCCCCCTCCAACTCATCGTCGGATTCAGCAATCATCTCAGGGTAAGCTATGGATAGAATATTGCATGTAAATGGATTATCCCTTAAACGCAAAGCATCGCGTTTATCCAAATAATCTTGGTAACATATAAGATGGTCATCATCCTCAAATGGGAAGGGCTGACCTTTACTAGGAAATAGGCCCACACCACATCGGGCAGGCCATGGTTCTACCTCAAAAGGTTCTTTCATACCATTTTGGGAAGGTCCCAAACCTTTCCCTTTATATCCCAATCTAAGCATTATAGGTTTAGCTTTAACATACTCATTAGCAAAATAACATCGAGCATACCCATCACAATGAGTCTTGATGTTTCTAGGTATTCTTCCCCAGTCATATCCCTTATAAATAAAAGCACAACTCTCGACTTGGTAGATACTTCCCATAGGTTGTGGGAGGCCCAAGGTATGAGGAGAGGGTGGCAATTTATTTAAAATATGGGAATCTTGCATAGCAACGTTTGTTTTCTCTAATACAAGAATTTTAGATAAATCGGGTAAGAGCTCATCGATAAGAGCTTAAGAGGTAGAAGGATCATTTCCTATGTTTTTGGATGTGGAAAACATGCCTTTGATAGGCGTAGACATTGTAGAGATGTCGATGGATGGGTCTAAAGGTATGGAAGTTATAGGAGTAAAACAAGAAGCATTGGTTGTGGGTTTAGGATATTTTTGAGGTCCTAATGTGGTTTGTTCGGAAGATGGTTGAACTATATGTAGAGGTGTGGTTGATGGGGTAGAAGTAGATGATGTTATGAGTGTGTGTTTCACACGTTTAGGCGGATGATGAGAATTAGGATGTGTGGATGACAAAGTAGGGCAAAATTGAACTCCAACAGGTTCTGCCAAAGCACACATATCAAAGGGTCTAGGATCACCATGAATGGTAACCAACTAATTTTTAAATTTGAATTTAACACACTTATGTAAAGTTGAGGGAATAGATCGCATCGCGTTGATCCAAGGGTGACCCAAGAGTATATTGTACGATGCATGGCAATGTACAATAAACACGGTCATGTCTAAGGTTCTAGGACCAACTTGCAATGGAATAGTAATAACTCCACACGTTTCTTGTGTTTCGTCATTGAATGCTTTTATAATCATATCAGTTCTTTTCATTTAATCACTTCTAAACCAAAATATTTGGTAGAATTCAAAAGTACATATGTTTAAATATGAACCATTATCAATCAAGACTCGTTTAACTACTACATCTCCAATTAGGGTAGTAATATATACAGGGTTATCCTTGTGTAGACTATGTTGTGGTATATCTCTATCCCGAAAGTCAATACAATCGACTTCTCGAGTTATGATAGTATTGGACATGGCTTCAGGTTGAATATTTTGTGGTACCATCATTTGGCTTAATGTGAGCATTAATTCATCCTTATGGGTAGGAGAAGATATTAAAAGGTCCAAAAGGGAAATTATGTTGAGCAAGGTGCAGAAACAGTATTGTCATTGTTGTCAACACAGTCAGACAGATCGGTTGATGCAGTGGACAGGAGTTAAGAGGTTCTTCAGAGCAGTGGTTTTCCAAAAGATAGAAGTGGCCCATATGCTAAAAATCAAAAGAAAATCACAAGGAAGAAAACTGTCGCGATATCGCGACATGTTGGCAAGAAAGAAAAACTGTCGCGATATCGCGACATGTTTGAAGAAAAAGAGGAGAGAGAAAAAGGTGTCACGATTTCGTGACATGTTCAAAGAGAAAAGAGGAAGAAAAAATGTCGCGATTATCGCGACATGTTTGGAGAAAAGAAGAAGAAAAAGTGTCACGATTTCGTGACATGTTCGGAGAGAAAGGCAAGAAGAAAAAGTGTCACGATTTCATGACATGTTCAAGAGAAAGCGCAAGCAAGAAAGTGTCATGATTTCATGACATGTTCGGAGAAAAGTGCAAGCAAGAAAAACTGTCACGATTTCATGACATGTTGGAAGAGAGAAAGGCAAGTAGAAAAAGTGTCACGATTTCATGACATATTGCAAGGAAGGTTGTACGGAAGAAAAAGTGTCACGATTTCGTGACATATTGCAAGAGAGAGAGTACGAAAGAAAAAGTGTCACGATTTCATGACATGTTGCAGGAGAGAGAGTCCGAAAGAAAAAGTGTCACGATTTCGTGACATATTGCAGGAGAGAGAGTCCGAGAGAAAAAGTGTCGCGATATCATGACATGTCGTTTTCATGAACCGAAGGCAAGAGAAAGCGCTAAGGAGAAAAAGTGTCACGATATCGTGACATGTCGGGTTTTCGCGACCCAAGGCAAGAGAAAGCGCTAAGGAGAAAAAGTGTCGCGATATCGCGACATGTCGGTTTCTGACCCCAAGGCAAGAGAAAGCGCTAAGGAGAAAAAGTGTCGACGATATCGTGACATGTCGGTTTCATGACCAAGGCAAGAGAAAGAGCAAGGAGAAAAGTGTCACGATATCGTCGACATTGTCGATTTCCAAGCAGGAGAGAAGCAAGAACGAAAGTGTCACGATATCTGACATGTGTTAGAAGAAGAGAAGGAGAAAGTGTCGATACCAGAAGAAAGAGAAGGAAAGATGGGGAAGAGAGGAAGAGCAAGGAGGCAAAAGTGTCACGATATCGTGACATGTGTTTTCAGGGGAAAGTCGAGAAGAGAACAAAGAGGTAGAAGTGTCACGATTTCACGATAGGTCACGTTGGCGCGAGCAAGAAGAGAACCCAACCAAAATAAGATATGTGATAGTTAACTGAAGTTCCATGATAGTTACAGGGGCAGTTGTAGAAGAAATACATGCAGCTAAAATAAGAAGAGTTAACTAAAGTTATACAATAGTTACAAGTGCATTTATAGAGAAAAATCATGCAGCTAAAATAAGAACAGTGAACTAGAGTCAGAACGACAGTTACAAGGTCAGTTACGGAGTGAATGCATCGAGCGACGGTTAAACTGAAAGTCATCAGTCGAAGACCAAACAAAGAACCGTAACTATTTATAGGATGCATGAAAGAATACTATGAGATAAAGGAAGTTGAATATAGAATTTTCTATTAATAAGCTGCATGTGAAAATATGGAAGCTAAAAATAGAATCAAAATTCTGTTATAAAAGGAGGTCTACGTGGAGAATTAAATTGCTGCTGAAAGAGAGAAAAAGTGCTGTAAGAAGAGGGTTGGAAGAGTGCCGCAAGAGAGAGTTGAGCAGAGCCGTGAGAGCCGTAAAAGTGCAGCAAGCAGAGCCTTTAGTGTGAGGTATTTTGGTGAATAGTGAGAGAGGTTGGGTTAGCAATAGACCAGTCAGGGTCTTGAATAAGTGAAGGCATTTTTATGTCAATCTTATAGCTTCATATTTGCAGACCAAGTTGGTGCTTGGAATTAGGGGTTGGTGCTCCTTTCTGTGGGTGCAGATAAATTAGGGGTTGGTGCTCCTTTCTGTGGGTGCAGATAAATTAGGGGTTGGTGCTCCTTCCAGTTGGTGCTGGTAAAGTGATTGTAAAATTGGTGTTTTGCAAAGGCTGGATTTGGACGGTAATCCAAGCAGTCATTTTTGAGGAGTAGCCAAATTGGTGAACCTCGTTACATCGTGTGTTGTGGAATGCTCTCTTGTGATATTTGCATTATCTGATTTAAATCTTCATTGTTTCAGTATTAAGAGTTGTAGATTTGAATTTGAATAGCTACACTGATTCACCCCCCCTCTCAGTGTCATTGTGAGACTAACAATTGGTATCAGAGCCAAGTTCCTGAACAAGCTTAATCGGCTAAGGTGATCTTGGAAGTAAGACAATGGCAGGTGGTGAAGGATTCTCTTCAAACAAAGCACCATTGTTTGATGGAACAAATTACTCATTTTGGAGACTCAGGATGCAGACATATCTGTGTGCTTTGGGATTCGACATTTGGGAGTCAGTAGAAAGTGGATACACAATACCCACCACTCCTCCAACCGATGTTGTCGGTAAGAAATTGTTTGAGAATAACTCTAAAGCCAAAAATGCTATCATGTGCGGTTTAGTGGACAACGAACTGATAAAGATTATGAGTTGCAAAATGGCAAAGGACATGTGGGACAAACTAAAGAGCATTCATGAAGGAGACGACAAGATCAAGGAGGCCAAGCTACAAACGCATCGAGCTCAGTTCGAAGCATTAAAGATGAATGACGATGAGAACATTGAGGCATACATGCTGAGAGTTAATGGAATCATTAATGCGATTAGAGGACTCGACGAGGAAATGGAAGATGTTGTCATCGTGAAAAAGGTACTAAGATCTCTTCCCCAAAGATTTGATTCTAAAGTTTCAGCAATAGAAGAAGCTAAAGATCTAAATACTTTTAGTATGGATGAGATGCATGGTTCTTTGACTGCATATGAGATGAGAATAGGAAAAACTAAACCCACAGACAGAGAAGCTGCTTTTAAAGCACATAAAAATGTAAAAGCAAAGCAAGAATCCGAGGAAGAAGAGACATCAGATGAAACAGAAGCAAACTTTGTTCGAAAACTAATAAGGGGAAAAGGAAAATACAGAGGAAAGCTACCATTTAAGTGTTTCAACTGTGGAGGCATTGGACACTTTGCAGCTAAATGTCCACTTAATGAGAAAAGCAAAAGTGATGAAGGTTCACATCAAGAAAGAAGTGACTGGAAGAAGAAACCAAATTTTAGAAAAGGAAACTACAAGAAGAAAAGTTTCATATCCAAGAATGTCAGTTCTTCAGAAGACAACTCTGATGAGGATTCTGAAGAAGAAATAGGTGAAGCTCTTTTCATGGCATTCGAAGAAGAAAGAACAGAAGAAAAATAGGAAGGTGATAAAAAATTTGAGGCTGAGGCTGAAGTAGATCTGGAAGGTGAGTTGGTCGCTGCACTTCAAGAGCTAAGTATAGAAAGGAAAAAGAATAAGAAAACTTCAAGAAAGCTTGAGGATGCCAATGAAATCATAACCAACTTAAAAGTACAGATAGACGAATTTAAGAAAATATCTAAAGATATCGAAGTACAATTAACCATGAAAATAGATGAGTGCAGCAAGCTAGAAGAAGAGATTGTTGGTTTAAAGATACAACTAGAAGAGATGAATCAAAAAATGACTTGCTATCACAAACTTGAAGGAAGTTCTGTGAAGCTGGATGAGATTTTAAATAACCAAAGGTCTACAGGCATCAAATTTGGGTTAGGCTTCGTCGAAGGAGAATCATCAAATGGATCAAAGGCCATAACTATAGAACCCATAAAGAATGAAGACAAGATCAGGGTTAATCAAGAAAAAATGAATCATTCAAAAGAAAGCAATAATGCCAGGCAAGAGAGGAGTATTGACAATGATGGATTCACCAAAGTCACTCATCAGAGGAGAAGAAGATTTATGGCTCCCACTACAAAATGGCAAAGACCATCACCCAGGTTCACTCATTCCTTTTCTGGTTATTGTTTTAAATGCAATAGTTATGGACATAAGATTTCTGATTGCAAGTATAAAGTAGGACAAAGGAACTTTTCCAGTAGAAATGTTTTTTCACCATTAATGGATTATGCAGTTGAATGTTATAACTGTCATAATTATGGGCACATTGCGAGAAATTGTCGAAGTACATTTGCAGCAAATAAACATCAGGGAAGAAAATTTCAACCAAATGGTTGGAAACAAAATAGAAAATTTCTCGAAAAATAGGCACAGGCTACTGACAAAGAAAAGTCAAAACAAGTGACCAAAACTGCAATCAAATCAGAGTGGAAACAAAAGGAGCAACCCAAGGAAGAAAAGGAATCCTTGATTGTACAGACAACATTTAAAGCACAGAACAAATCTGCACCTTGGATACTTGATAGTGGATGCTCCAGTCATATGACAGGGGACAAACAAAAATTTGAAAAGCTACAGAATTATGAAGGTGGTTCTGTAAAATTTGGAAATAATGATGGAGCTAAGATAGTTGGAAAAGGATCAGTTAAGATCAACGATGAAAAAATCAAGTCGAAAGAAGTCCTGTTTGTGATTGGTCTGAAGCATAACTTATTAAGCGTAAGTCAGATTTGTGACAGAGGTCATGAAGTAATTTTCAAGAAGCAGGGTTGTGAAGTCAGAACAACAAACTATGGAAAGTTGATAGCAACTGGATCAAGGACATCTGGCAACCTGTATACTCTCTCAGAGACTTCAGAAAGAGCATGCTTGATTGGACAGGAAGAAGAAAATTGGTTGTGGCACAAGAGGCTCGGTCATATTAGCTTTGACAATCTAGTAAGAATCAGCTCAAAAAAGGCAGTGAGAGATATTCCCACCATTGGTAAACCTTTAAATAGCATTTGTGCTTCATGCCAAAAGGGGAAGCAAACTAGAGCCACATTTAAAACAAAAGAATACTTCACAAGCAAACCTCTAGAACTAATACATACTGATTTATGTGGACCCATGAGAACGCAAAGCATAAATGGTGACAAATACTTTATGTTGTGCATAGATGACTATTCCAGGATGACATGGGTACTATTTTTGAAGCTTAAATCAGATGCCTTTGAAATGTTCAAGATTTTCAAAAAACAAGTTGAGAATCAAACAGGAAAAAGGATTAAATGCTTAAGATCAGACAGAGGAGGAGAGTTCATTTCAGAAGAGTTTGTAGAGTACTATGAAAAATATGGGATTAGGAGACAGTTTTCAGCAGCAAGGACACCTCAGCAGAATGGAGTGGTAGAAAGAAAGAATAGGTCAGTGCAGGAAATGGCACGGACTATGTTGACTGAGAGCAAAATAGCAGACAGATTTTGGAAAGAGGCAGTCCATACTGCGGTTTACATCCAAAATAGGTGCATGTTGAGGACGCATGAAAGCAAAACTCCGTATGAACTGTGGTTCGGTAAGAAGGCAACAACAAAATACTTTAAAGTCTTTGGAAGCAAGTGTTATATCAAAAGAACTGAAGATAATCTTGGAAAATTTGAAGATAGAGCTGATGAAGGTATTTTTCTAGGCTATTCGACAAAAAGCAAAGCCTACACTTGCTACAACAAGAAGCTAAAGAAAATTGTGGAGAGTGCCGATGTTAAAGTAGATGAAGGTAGGGAACAAGAAAGAAGCTATAAAGAAAACTACCCAATATATGAAGAAGTTATTGAAGGAGATGATGAAAAGGAAACCGAACAGAAACAGAAAATAGACTCAGATGATTTAAGTCGTGATTCAGAAGAGGAAGAAAACAAGAAATTCAAAATAGGCAGCTGGCAGAAGAATCATCCTAGAGAGCAAATAATTGGAGACCCCACAGTTGGTGTTCAGACAAGAAGAAGAGTAGTAAGTAACTACTCTCTATTATCCAAACATTGAGCCCAAAAATGTTGTTGAAGCAAGCAAAGATGAAAGTTGGATGACAGCAATAAATGAAGAATTAGATCAGATCGAGAAAAACAAAACCTGGGAGTTAGTACCAAGACCTGCAAATAAAAATATAATCGGTACTAAATGGATTTTTCGAAACAAATTGAATGAAGATGGACAGGTAGTAAGGAATAAAGCAAGATTGGTCTAGTAAAGGCTATGCACAAGTTGAAGGTATTGACTTTGAGGAAACCTTTGCACCAGTGGCCAGACTAGAGGCAATAAGAATGTTTCTGGCTTTAGCAGTTCACAAGAACTTCAAAGTTTATCAAATGGACGTAAAATCAGCATTTTTGAATGGAAAACTTGAAGAAGAGGTCTATATTGAACAGCCAGATGGTTTCCAAATCGGTGATAATCCCAATTTCATCTACAAGTTGAAGAAAGCATTGTATGGCTTGAAACAGGCACCCAGAGCATGGTATGCAAGACTAGACAACTATCTTACTCAACAAGGGTTTAAAAAAGGTATGGTGGATAGCAATTTGTATGTCAAAATAGCAAATGGCCATCTCATTGTCCTTGTTGTATATGTAGATGATATCATCTTTGGCAGCAACAATGATAATTCGTGTAAAGATTTAGCGATTAAGATGCAGAAAGAATTTGAAATGTCAATGATTGGTGAACTTTCGTATTTTCTCGGACTGCAAGTTAATCAAAATGAGAAGGGCATATTCATTTCTCAAGTCAAATATGTGAAAGAGATGCTAAAAAAGTTCACAATGGAGGATTGTAAGCTCTGTTAGCACTCCCATGATGACAGGTTGCAAGTTGAGCAAGGATGACAAATCTCCAGATGTTGATCAAACCATGTACAGATCTATGATTGGGAGCCTATTGTATTTGATAGCTACCAGACCAGATATCTTGCAGGCAGTTTGCATGGTAGCACGATTTCAGGCGAGTCCCAAGGAGACTCATGTGACAGCAGTGAAGAGGATTCTTCGATATTTGAAGGGTACTATGGAGTATGGGTTATGGTATCCGAAAGGTAAGGACTTCACCCTTATTGCGTATTCAGATGCAGATTGGGTAGGATGTGTCGATGATAGAAAGAGTACCAGTGGAGGGGCATTTTATCTTGGAGACAGGTTGGTTGCATGGCACAGTAAGAAACAAGAGTCAGTCTCTTTATCCACAATAGAGGCAGAGTATATTGCAGCAACTACGAGTTGTACGCAGGTCTTATGGATGAAACAAACCCTGAAAGATCTTGGCATTAACTTCAGTGAGCCAATTTTAGTTAAGTGTGATAACACCAGTGCCATTAACATCTCAAAGAATCCGGTTATGCATTCTCGCACAAAACATATTGCTATCCGATATCACTTTCTGAAGGAGAAAGTTGCGGAAGGTGAGGTAAAGTTGGATTTTGTTCCAACTACAGAGCAAGTAGCGGATATCTTCACAAAACCGTTGCCCAAAGAAATTTTTGAGTACCTTCGCAATAAATTGGGAGTGGTTATGCTTCCCAAGAACTGACTAGCTATCGGAACCACATTCTCAGGGGGAGCATTTATATATTTGATTATCTTTTTGCTCATATTTGTAATTTTTGCTAACTGTCATAACGTGTGCCTGAGAATGATGTGCATGGACTCAGGGGGAGTCTACAGTAGCCCTTTGGTATTATTGTCAAAGGGGGAGAAGTATTACAAGAAATTGCATGTGTGTTGCCAACAATTCCAAAGGGGGAGATTGTTGAGCAAGGTGCAAAAATAATATTGTCATTGTTGTCAACACAGTCAGACAGATCGGTTGATGCAGTGGACAGGAGTTAAGAGGTTCTTCAGAGCAGTGGTTTTCCAAAAGATAGAAGTGGCCCATATGCTAAAAATCAAAAGAAAATCACAAGGAAGAAAATTGTCGCGATATCGCGACATGTTGGCAAGAAAGAAAAACTGTCGCGATATCGCGACATGTTTGAAGAGAGGAGAGAGAAAAAGGTGTCACGATATCGTGACATGTTAGAAGAGAAGAAGAAAGAGAAAAAGTGTCACGATATCACGACATGTTCCTTTCAAGAGAAAAGAGGAGAGAAAAAAGTGTCACGATTTCGCGACATGTTGGAGAAAAGGACGAAAAAGTGTCACGATTTCATGACATGTTCGGAGAGAAAGAGCAAGAAGAAAAGTGTCATGATTTAGTGACATGTTCGGAGAGAAAGCGCAAGCAAAAAATGTCACGATTTCGTGACATGTTCGGAGAAAAAGCAAGAAAAAGTGTCACGATTTCGTGACATATTGGAAGAGAGAAAGGCAAGTAGAAAAAGTGTCACGATTTCATGACATATTGCAAGGAAAGTTGTACGGACGAAAAAGTGTCACGATTTCGTGACATATTGCAGGAGAGAGAGTCTGAAAGAAAAAGTGTCACGATTTTGTGACATATTGCAGGAGAGAGAGTCCGAAAGAAAAGTGTCACGATTTCGTGACATATTGCAGGAGAGAGAGTCGAGAGAAAAAGTGTCACGATATCGTGACATGTCGTTTTGAAGGAGAGAAAGTTCTAAGGAGAAAAAGTGTCACGATATCGTGACATGTCGGGTTTCTCGACCCCAAGGCAAGAGAAAGCGCTAAGGAGAAAAAGTGTCGCGATATCGCGACATGTCGTTTTCATGACCTGAAGGCAAGAGAAAGCGCTAAGGAGAAAAGTGTCACGATATCGCGACATGTCGAGTTTACCGAAAGAAGGAAAGAGCTAAGGAGAAAAATGTGTCCTGATATCACGACATGTTGAAGAGAAAGCAAGAGAGAAAGTGTCACGATATCCTGACATGTTGTAGGGAAGAGAGCAAGGAGGAAAGTGTCGATATCTGACATTTTGTTAGAGAAGAGAGAGAGGTGAAAGTGTCACGATATCGCGACATTGTGTTTTCGTTGAAAGAGAAAGAAGGAGGTGAAAGTGTCACGATATCGTGACATGTGTTTTCACAGGGCAAAGTCGAGAAGAGAACAAAGAGGCAAAAGTGTCATGATTTCATGATAGGTCACGTTGGCACGAGCAAGAAGAGAACCCAGCCAAAATAAGATATGTGATAGTTAACTGAAGTTCCATGACAGTTATAGGGGCAGTTGCAGAAGAAATACATGCAACTAAAATAAGAAGAGTTAACTGAAGTTATACAATAGTTACAAGTGCATTTATAGAGAAAAATCATGTAGCTAAAATAAGAACAGTGAACTGGAGTCAGAACGACAGTTACAAGGTCAGTTACGGAGTGAATGCATCTAGCGACGGTTAAACTGAAAGTCATCAGTCGAAGACCAAACAAAGAACCATAACTATTTATAGGATGCATGAAAGAATACTGTGAGATAAAGGAAGTTGAATATAGAATTTTCTATTAATAAGCTGCATGTGAAAATATGGAAGCTAAAAATAGAATCAAAATTTTGTTATAAAAGGAGGTCTGCGTGGAGAATTAAATTGTTGCTGAAAGAGAGAAAAAGTGTTGTTAGAAGAGGGTTGGAAGAGTGCCGCAAGAGAGAGTTGAGCAGAGCCGTGAGAGCCATAAAAGTGTAGCAAGCAGAGCCTTCAGTGTGAGGTATTTTGGTGAATAGTGAGAGAGGTTGGGTTAGCAATAGACCAGTCAGGGTCTTGAATAAGTGAAGGCATTTTTATGTCAATCTTATAGCTTCATATTTGCAGACCAAGTTGGTGCTTGGAATTAGGGGTTGGTGCTCCTTTCTGTGGGTGCAGATAAATTAGGGGTTGGTGCTCCTTTCTGTGGGTGCAGATAAATTAGGGGTTGGTGCTCCTTCCAGTTGGTGCTGGTAAAGTGATTGTAAAATTGGTGTTTTGCAAAGGCTGGATTTGGACGGTAATCCAAGCAGTCATTTTTGAGGAGTAGCCAAATTGGTGAACCTCGTTACATCGTGTGTTGTGGAATGCTCTCTTGTGATATTTGCATTATCTGATTTAAATCTTCATTGTTTCAGTATTAAGAGTTGTAGATTTGAATTTAAATAGCTACACTGATTCACCCCCCTCTCAGTGTCATTGTGAGACTAACAAATTATAGCTATAGTATTTGATAATTGTTCATTAATATTATAAGGAGGTTTAGGTTGAACATTAGGTGCATGATTCCCTTTATTGGGATTTTTCAAAACAAATGGAGTTGATCCATCATTCTGAGTTTGATCTTGTTGAGAATTTTGAGCCTGTTGTCGAGTAACAACTCTGATGGTACCTACAATATTATTTTACGGATGATGAATGGGTCTTGGTCTAGCATTTATGGCTTGTTCATTGGAAAGTAATTGGTGAGAAGATGGTCGAGTAGTGACTCTTCTAGGAAATGGTTCTTCTGGAATCATAGAACTTGTGATAGGTTGAATAGGATCTGATTCATCTTCAGAGCTATTCGATTGATTTGAGGTGATTTCCATGTCACTTTCAGTCTTGTATTTGGTATCTCTAAGATCAGGTGTCCAAATATTATGTAGAGGTCTAGCCGTAACCATGGATAAAGTTGTGTCAAATATTTGTGGATCATGAGCAGATAAATGTCCACTAATAGTTCCTACATATCGGGTAGGAGGGGGAACATTATGATGCTCAATTTGATTAGCCACCTCTTTACCATGATTTGTTAAAGGATGTTGAAATATGTCCAATGATTGATTGACATTCTGATTCTGATTTTTGGGGATGTTCATTTGAGCATTATTAGGAGGATTTTGTTTAGGTTGAAAGGCTTGCACCTCCATATCATTGTTTTCAATCAGGTCTTGTATTTTATGTTTTAATATTTTACAAGAGTTGGTAGCGTGTCCAGGTGTTATATGGAAATCACAGTGTAAATAAGCTCTGTAACCGGGTATAGTTGGATCAGGTTCTTGGATATTTGGTAATTGTATCAAACCTCGTGCTAGTAATTGCGAGAGAATGGTTGATAAAGGTTTATTTAACCTAGTAAACTCTCGGGGTGGTTTATCAGGAGGTTTCAATATAAATTTCTCTGTTGTTTTTGCAACATTAACAGTAGCGATATTTATACTATCAGTGACTCCATCGCCCACAACTTGTTTATTTTTATATTGATTTCTGGATGTTTTCTCATCATCTTTCTTTTTAAGTTGACCTCTCCTAACAAGAGCATCTTCAACTCTTTGAGCTAAATCTATAGCTTGATCAAAGGTGGTCAAGGTAGCAGTTGATAACTCATAGGATAGTTGTTCTTGTAAATTATTGACGAAAATATCCAACATTTCTCGATAAGGTAACACAAAGTGCAATTTTCCTATCAACTATCTCCATCGAGTTAGGAAATCAGCAAAACATTCATCTTTGTATTGTTTTAGGTTGTACAAATATTTAATGGTTACATGCCTTTCAATGTGGGCACTAAATTGATGCACAAAAGAATCAGTGGTTTCTTTGAAATTTCTCAAAGAATGAGTGGGTAGTTGATAATACCATTCCAATGTCATCCCTCCTAAAATTTTTGGGAATATTTTTAGTAATAACAAATCATCATGTGATATATCATGACATGCTATCCTAAACATATGAAGATGCTCTATGGGATATTCGGTTCCTTTATATATAGGTAGGACAGGCATAGGAAAATGTTTAGGATATGGTTGTGCTACAACTATAGGATCTAGAGGCTGACTACACTTCTCTCAATAATATTATGAGGGACGGTAGGGATCTATCTGGTCCATGCAGGAGACTAACTGTTTCACCATGGCTTCTAGATTACCAGTTTTTCCACCATATTGGTTTGGTGGTACATGAGTATGGGATTTGTGAGCGTAGGATGGGGTGACGTAGGGATTAGATGCTATATTGTTGTTATGCAAATGGTTGGTAGGAAGAGTATTATGAAGAAGATTTTTTGTAGCATTATGTTGTACCCTAGATTGTTGGAAATTGGTGTTTGGTTTTGTTTTAGGCTTTTGTTGATTTGAGGTATGTTGATCAATAACTTGGCAAAATAGAGCAGTGAATTATGGTTTCTTTTGTGTGGGAATAACCCTAGGCTTGGTAACAGGCACTCTAGATGGTTGGGTAACCTGTTTTTGTTGCATGTTCTAGATTATAGCGGCCATATCCAAATTGGATGGTCTAGCTTGATCACTTTCTTGATCAACGAAGGACAAGGGATTAGTGCATGTGTGATATATGTCTTCTAGGGTTGCTTAAGTGTCACTAATTTGATCCTTGTCCATATGTACTGCTCTATTAAGAGTGCCAATATTAGTATTGAGGAACTTCCAGAAATGTTCCATGTTCTCAAAAGTAACAGTTCCTTCCAGATATATTTTAGGAGATGAGGATCCTTCCTCTCTAACAATTTCTCTTTGTTCATTTGTGTCAACAAACTCTTCTTCTTGTTGGTCTAGGGTTCCTTCTTCCTAAATTGGGTCTTCAGGAAGGACATCTAGTTTATTTACTATTTTTCCTAACCAATCTTCTTCTACTTCAGTCTATTTTCCATTCCTAAGTCTAGTCATTATGCTTAAAATTATATTTTAGCAAATATATATTTATATATATATTTGCAACAAATTTGGGAGGTATATATTTTAATTATATACCTACTATAATACTTAAAATAAAATGTTTTGATTTTTTGTTATGATTTTGTTTTGTTTTTTTTGTTTTTTGTTTTTTTTTTATGATTATAAAGACAACAAACAACACACTAAATGCAAGAAATAATAATAATAAAAGAATGACTTAGTTTTCTATAAATAGTTTATAGATGTCATTGATAGGATCAAGTTCATCAGGAGTCATGAAATGCTCCTCTTCAAATTGAAAATGGTTTTTCAGGAATTTGACAAAGTGTGCTATGGTGATGTTATCTACTTTTGACTCTGTCTTGTAAAAATAGATCTCGTGGCAATACTCTCGATATAACATAGCTCTAGGAACTCTATTCCATCTATTTCTATCCATAAGAATGACCTCTTGATCCTCTATACGAGATAGAAATTTATGTACTACAACTGCATTGTCGAGGTATTCCTCAAAGGTGTACAACTCAGAAGACACAAGGGCTCTCTTATCTGCTAACCATCTATGGCAAGCTCTCTGAAGCTCATGATACAAGGTCACTTGATCAAGATCCAAGATTCTATCTAGGACAAACCTTTTGATTTGCCTAAGTTCGGTTGATATAGACTCAATGATATTCAATCTCCTATTAAGTTTGTCCCATAAAGGTTGAACCCTATTTGTTTGAGGTACTCTAAGTACATAAGTAATCTCTATAGCTGCTAATTGATTCTCAACATTAATGGTGATAACTCATCTTTTATTATAATCTACCATCTAAATATGATATGCAATCTTTGATTCTAAAAATGCGTTTATGTTTTGTTGTTTTTGGATTGTTTTCAAAAGGTTTTTAGTTTTCATGTCGGGTTCACCAAAATGTATCGCTCCAAATTTTTTGCATCTTTACCTTCAAGCTATAGGATCTACACCCGGAAGGGGGATGCGAGAAGTATGGGACAATACCTCGGACTGAGAGACCCTTTGAAGGTCTCATCTCTCGGGGGAGGGGTATAAGGGTGAATTTTTGACGGATGGTGGGTTCACCAGGAAAATTTTGAGTGGCATTTTCCATGCCTAGGTTGATAGTAGGTTTGATGTGTTCATTTTGTGCTTTGATCATTCAATTCCTAGGTTTGACCAAGATGAATCTAAACTATTCTATATGCCAATGCTGATTTTTATGGATACAAAAAACATGAATAAATGCTAAACATAGAGAATATGTTGAATGGGATAGAACATACCTGATTCCATATTTATGATGAAGATTATGAGTCTTGCAATAGTCCAAATTGTCTCAAATCGTATGTAATCGTCTGAAATTACACAGAATCATCTCATATCTCAGTCGGTCATTTGAGATTAGACGAGATCGTCGTCAATCTGATGAATTCATCATACAAATTCATTAGAAACTTGCAATCACAGAAATAGATACAAAATACCAAAAATGCAATTGTAAAAGCAAGGGGAAATGATGAAAATAATAGTAAACTTACCTAAATGATGAATCCAGATAGCAATTAAAAGGAAATGCATCAATTTGACAATTTATTTTGACTTTATCATACATTTATATTAAATGAGGTGAACTCCAAGATGCATAAATACAATAATTAAGATAATGCATAAAGAAATGCAGAAAAACAATAAGGAAATGCAAACTTTGGGCTATGATTTCCCCCAATATGGATTATAGTCGAGATCGCCTCCAATCATATGAGATCGTCGTTGATCTATGACATGATCATCTGAAATTGTCTAGAATCGCCTGCGACAATCCAAGCTTGCTCCAGCTGAACAACAATAATATTCCTGCAAGAAAACTTGAAATATGCAATGCAAACAAAAGTATGAAGGTGTTATAATGTGCAAGGAACTAAATTTGTAGGGAAATCCATCAGCTAGGGAGTTGAGGGGGATAAACTAAGAAAATCCTAGTTTATATAGGATTAGGGAGAGTTTAGGAGGTTGGAGATCATCCCAATTTGGGAGATCTCCAAAAGGGGAGACTCTAACTGCGCATACATTTCTACCCAAGTTAGAGAAGTTGTTGAAACAAAAGCTAATTATGAAAATTTGGTTTTGGGACAAAATCATATGGACGTTCTGTTCCAGACGAATTCATTATATCTGGGATGATTTCGTCTAATCTGTGATGATATCGTCCAACGGTCAAAACAAATCCTAAAAATTGCACGAAAAATGAGGAAAGCGGGTAACGGGCGGTTAACGGGTGGTTTGGGGTTAAATTCAAGTTTTTATCTTTTTACTAAGTTTTAACTATGCCAATTTTAGGGTGCTACACCAATCCTCCAGTGATCAGTTTGTCTCCTTGAACTGCTATCAATTCCTTATTTGATTTTCTACCCACTCCTTGAGAGCTACTATTTTTTTATCTCTTTTCCACCTAAGTTATCCCTAGAGTTGGCCTTTCTTTGTTCTTTTTTGCTATGCCCATGCTGACATCCTTAATTATTGGTTTCTCTTAGTTATGCACTATCAATGCCCCTGCACTCTCTGATTGTGGTAACTCATTATACTCAATTACCTGCTCTATGATGGGGGGAGATGAAGGAGGAGCTTGAACATGGTTGTTATTATTTTCATTATTCCCTTACACTCCTTCCATGAATTGTTATTCTTCTTGGTCCATTAGTGTCTTAAATATCTCATACCTATTGGAGGGCTTGAGTTGGGTTTGCTCTTTACCATATTTTTTCTTTTGCCTTCTCCTTATTTTGGATTGTTCAAAAACATCTCCTTGTGCTTATTTACCCTGAGAAATATTGGATGGTTCTTTTTTTATTGTTGAATTACCCTCCTTAGGAATATTTGACATTCCTAGAGAATCCTCCATTTTTATGTTCATATTATTTGGGCAATATCGGGAAAAATGCCCATATTTGTGGTAAACTTTGCATCTGAATGGCAATGCCTCATAATCTAGTAGTTTAATCCAAGATAGTCCTACAAGTTCAAGTTCCACCTCTGTCTGTAGAGGCTGGCTAAGATCCATTTCCACACATAATCTAGCATAAACAGTTGTGTTTCCTTTTATTGTGTCTTTGGAAACACCCAAATATCTTCCAAGGAAATTATCAATAATTTCCAATACCTGCTCACTCCAAAACTCCATTGGAAGTGCATAAAAATGTATCCAAACAAGGACAACAGTGGGTTCAATTCGAGGATCAAATACCACTCTCCAGGGTTGAACAAATAATCCTGCCAAACCATGATTCCTCTTTTCTAATTCGAAAGCCCTATTTATATTAGCAAGTGAAGAAAAACTAACAATAAAATATCCATTACTAATAAACCATAAATAATACTCACCAAGAGGCTCCCAGTTTTATCGGACCCAGGAATGCAAAAAATTTAGGGTAGGGCGAATACCCATGAATTTACAGATCAAATCATGATTGGCTCTATATAAAATTGTTTCTTCGACCATCCTTTGCTCAATGACAATATTTGGCCTTGATTTTGACTGTGGTAAGCATCCATTAACTCGTTGAGATGTTGATCTATTTCCAGTAGTCGTAAAGAGCATTTTTAATGCAATTTTTTATGCTTCTTTAGTATTTGATGGAGATTTATCCTTTAAAAAATCTGCAAAAGAACTATGTCTCTCTAGAAGAGGATCCGAAGGTGTCCCCATTAGGCCTTCCTGGGGCAGTAATATTGTCTTTAAATCCACAATAACCATAAATCTCTTCGGCTACCCAACTGACGCCCTAGTTTTCTCTTCCAAATATCTACCCAATCTAATCTAAAATTTTTATTGATAACAATGTTCACCTTCACAAATTTTGTAACAAATTTTTATTTTTATTTTTTAAGTTCCTATACAACAATTATGTCATGGAAAACAATAAACAATGTCACCCCCTCATCCACCACACCAACCTCAAATGCGAGGTCAATGTTTCCTGGGTGGAAAATATTTTCTTCCATCTATGCCATAGGGAACAACATCCAAGCAATTTTTAGGATTCGAAAATATAGCTTTTGGTAATTTTACAGGTGTATAGGAAGCTTCTAGTGTTGGGTTAGATAATATTCCACTTGATTAGGATTTCTTTTTACAAGGCAACATACCCACTATTTTTCAAGTAATGTTTCAAGATCCTCAAAATGAAGAAGGGGCAGAATGTTCAAGTCCATCTCCTCCTAAGGAAACTAGTACCCCTCGGGCTCATCCTCTACTAGAAGATGAAAAATTAATTTTTTTGAAAATAAACTAGTTTTTGACAATGCTCAAGCAACCATTAAATATTCTCTAGTTCCAGATGTAAAAGAAATGAAACAATGGGAGTATCAGGCCAAATTTTTAATAAAGGAAATAAGTACCCTATTCAAAAAAAATTAAAAAGAGAAAAAAAAAATTCTTTAGTTGAAAATGAACCGGAAAAGCTTGATGCTCTACTACATCAAGATAAATCTAGCATGGTGAAGGTTAATACATCTTACAATGATGAAACTTTAAGGATTATGTTGAATAGATTGGAGTACTTAAATTTTCAATCCCAAGCTTATTTTAATGAATGGACATGTGGTAAGAAAATGGTTGTTGTTGTTATAGCTACAAAGAATGTTGTCAAGATTAGACTAATGTGTTCTAATTTTTTTTTCTCTTTTTAAAATGTAAATGTATGTTGACTACTTATTTTTTCTTTTGTTGGTAAAGTTTGATAATCTAAGGAAGCAGGTTCAAAACCTGTAAGACTATCTCCATATGGCAAAGGATTTCTTAATGGCTTCTATGACAATGAAAAAAAGAGCTCAGGAAGTAGTTTGACAAAACAATACTTTTAGGAAGATCATTATCCGAAAAATAATGGTTCCTAATGTTCTGCTTAAGTAAAATGGTAAAGAAGTTCTTTCACCAATATTAGAATATGCTAGGAAATATGAAAACACCTTGCTTTAAGGTTTGAAAAATGTAGAGAACATCTGTTACAACTCCAATATATCTAGTCCGCTATATTTCCAATTGTTCATTGATTTGTTGATTTTTTTACATTTATAGATGTAGTTTGATTTACATTTGATCATGAATCATAAATATAATTCATTTACATATGTTGAAGAGACCTATCCCTCTCTGAGTGGCCAAAGGACTAAGCCCTCATTAAGTGGCAATATTTGAATTTATTAATTCATTTGTGGAATTCATTATGGTTGTTTATTCAAATTACGAAGCATTACACTTCAAGTGGTATCATAGCCATGTTCTAGAAATTGTGCAAAAAATATTACAAGGTTCCTCTGGGATTATTTTGCATACAATCAATCTCTTTTCACTAACAACATTCCATATTCGTGATAATATTCCAATTTTTTTACGCAAACAAAGTCACACAGTCAATTTGCTTAACAAGGATCAAAAGGGTTAAATAATCATAGAACATGCATTACACCTATAATGAGTGGTACTTTGATAACCTCAATCCAGGCAACTTCCATCTCCATCCTAGTTCATATCAGCTTATCATAGACATTGTTAAAAAATAAAGCACAGATGCTACCGAAAAATATTTTTTTAATAAAATTCCACAGTCCTAAGGTCGCGATAAATTAATCTACAACCCTAACCTTCGATCATATAAATTCTAACAAGTGGCATCATATTTTCCATCTCTTTTATTTCCTAATTACATGGTTAAATTGTATCTATACTTACCTTTGTTCATCACAGTACGCATAGCTTACTCGCGTTCTAAACAAGCAATTCTTCGTAAATAAAAAATAATTACTGGATGAAGCCATATTTAATGATCGATGAATAAGTTACTTGTCTTAGTTTAAATGTATATAATAATCAAAACATTTGATGCATAATGAAGGTCATGCAAATTATGGTTCATATTGCAAAGAACTATTTACTTTAGAAGTTATCGTAGTCCATTTGGTATTAATTTTTCCACATCATCTATATCTACAACCCATTCTCTTGATAGTCACACCGTCATCACCTATCACACCTTTAGTTCATGCCACCCATTGTCAAGTGAGGTTCAAATAAGATCAATCAAATTTTACATGAAGTAATCTATGAGAATAACTGTTAAATTGAAATAGCCCATCGCCTGTGCATCTTATCAAAACCACTCTTCGTAATATTGCCAAGAGTAATTTCATTTACCATGTATTATCATGTTCATTAACACTCGTGTATAAGCTCTACCACCTTCCATATATTACATCCTTCATCGTTGCTTCTTCCACAAAGTTGCACAATATTCCACATGACCAGATTTGACTTCCATGTCTTACAAGTCCCCATAATATCGCACATTAGTGCATGTGACTTCCACATCATATCCAAAATTTTCCATTGTATAATCTACCATTTGAATTAAATTAAAGGAATATAGTCATTGATTCAAACAAAACTTTAGTCGTTTGAGGATATTATTCCAAGATTACAAGCTTTGAAAATTATCCATTAGAGGTCATACAAACAAATTTTGCAAGAAATTGACCATAGAGAACAAGATATGTTTTTATTCCAAATTTATTATCACTCCAATTGCATGAGTGATATAAAAATTAATAAAAAGTGGAATAGAGGAGCTAACAAATGATTAAAAAGCACCAATATTTCAAACAAATGATCACTAAATTCACCAATAAGACATTTGTGAAATAAAGGTACGTAACACAACTCTCCTTTTAGAATTAACAGTTTCAACCCTCACCACTGGTACATGGCTTCACCAAATCATAATAATGTCCCCCCTCCTTCACCAGATCACATTAGCCCTTCATCCAACTTAGATGACCTAGAATATCATAAATTAGACCATGTCCTTAATCAAGTAAACCTTTCCCCTAAAAGAGACATTATCAAAAATATTCCACTTAGTATGGATTCCAGTGTTCGTGAATGTCAAAAGCAATAAGAAAATGATATTGGTCAGGTTTTTTCAATACTACACGATATTAAAGATATGGTACAAATATCCCTACATAATAAAGCTTCTCAAGCTATTATCAACCATCCACCATTGAATACTCATCAGACATTGGTACCCTAAAATATTCTTCTGATTTTGATCCCTTTGCTGGAGATGTCTCTTGATTATTAACTTGACCTAATGATGCTCAAGTACCTCATACCAACATGCCCACTTTTTAAGGATACAATCCCAAAGGTTGGATATCCAAGATGGATGGTATTTTTCGTTTATATCATATTCTTGAAACTAGTCGAGTTGCATATGCATCTTGTAAAATAGACACCCAAGCTAATCAATGGTTGTTATGGTAACTCCGTTAGCATAATCGATCTCTTATGTGCCTTGAATTTAAGGAAATTTTTTAAAAATATTTAATAAGGATTCATATTCATCATATGTGGTCCGCCTCATGGATCTCAAAAAAACTGGTTCAGTAGAATATTATGTATCAGAGTTCACAAGTCTTCTTACTTACACTCATGAATTAAATCCAATAGTAGTAGTGTTTACTTTCCATAGTGGTATCAAGGATAAAATATAAAAAATGTCTATATTCATTATCTGTGTACTCTAAATGTGGCTACTAGAATAGCTCAAGCAATTGAAACTAAACTTCAAGATGGTGTGTCCTATAAACATGTTTCTAATTTTCAGCAACCTTTTCGTAATAATAAACAATCATCAAGATTTTTCTACTTCAAATGTCATACTTATCATCCCAAATATCAAGAATGTGCAGTGCGTCAAACCTTTCAAGTAGAGTTTGAAAATAAATAAGAAGAAGAATAAGTAGTAGATATAACTCTACAAGAGTCACCCACAAATAAAAAATAACTCTCAACAGATACTAATGAAGCAACACCAGAGGATGACACTATTTCTCTCTCAGTACATGCACTTATGGGGTTAACATCTCATCATACAATTAAGGTACAAATATTTATCAGGCACAAGTGTATTAATGTTTTGATTGATTCAGGAAGTACAAATAACTTTATTGATATCAAAACTTCTAAAGCATTGAACATGTACATTAATATGACCAATCAAGATAAGTTCCAAGTTTTAATTACAAATAGAGGAAATGCTCAATGTATAGTCTAAACATCTCCAATTTCAATCCAAATAGAAAATTACACTTGGCAAGGAACTCTCTTCGTTATGAACCTAGGAATTTCAGATGTTATTATGGGCATTGAATGGTTATCATAGCTAGATGATGTTACTTTTAATTTTCAAAAATTATATATCAAATGGAATGAGAATGTAAATACTATTCATCTCCAAGGAATTCAATCTCCACCATCCAAGGTGGAGAGTTCACATTGCATGGAAAAGTTATTAAATATAGGAGGCTATGGATTCATATCTCAAATCAATTACATGGAAGCTCAAGCACTGGATACTCTTGCAATTCTCTCAAAATATATTTAAGCTATTATGGCTAACTATGATGAAGTCTTCATCCAACCACAAGGACCACCTCCCAAGAGATCTCATGACCAAGCCATACATATTGTCCCTGTAATTCTTCCTCCTAATGTTCATCCTTAACTTATCCTCAACCACAAAATAAATAAATAGAGAAGTTGGTTTAATAAATGTTAGAACATGGCATCATTCATGCTAGCATTAGCCCTTATTCATCACCAGTAGTAATGGTTCATTGTAATGATACTTCATGGTACATGTGTCTCAATTTTTGACCTCACAATAAAATTACCATCAGATATAAGTTCCCTATCCCTGTCATTGATGACCTATTATATGAATTACATGGTGTTATTTATTTCACTAAATTGGATCTTCGCTTTGGTTTTAACCAAATCCATAGGAGGGAAGTAGACATACCTAAAACTACTTTTTGTACTCATGAAGGACATTATGAATTCCTAGTCATACCCTTCAATATTAGTAATGCTCCATCAATCTTTAATAACCTTATGAATAAAATTTTAGACCATATCTTCGTATGTTTGTCCTAGTTTTCTTTGATGATTTCTTAATTTATAGAAAAACTTGGAAATATTGCCTAAGCCATGTAGATAAGGTTTTACATCTATTACGAAAGAAAATGAAATTGTTAAAAGATCCAAATGTGTCTTTGGGGTCCAAAAATTTGAATACTTAGGTCATATTGTATCTCAAAAAGGATTAAAAGTATATCCACCAAAAATCAAAGCTATTCAAGATTGGTCGTTACCTAAAACCATTT
Source organism: Wollemia nobilis (assembly GCA_028583015.1). NCBI lineage: Eukaryota > Viridiplantae > Streptophyta > Pinopsida > Araucariales > Araucariaceae > Wollemia > Wollemia nobilis. The sequence continues at coordinate 1,827,272 of JAQPPZ010000599.1, forward strand.
TTCGTACTCATGAAGGACATTATGAATTCCTAGTCATGTCCTTCGGTCTTACTAATACTCCATAAACCTTTCAAAACCTTATGAATCACATATTTAGACCATATCTTCACAATTTTGTCCTAGTTTTATTTGATGATATCATAATTTATAGCAAAACTTGGAAATATTGCCTAAGCAATGTAGATAAGGTTTTACATCTACTATGAATAAAAAAATTGTTAAAAGATCCAAATGTGTCTTTGGGGTCCAAGAAGTTGAATACTTAGGTCATATTGTATCTCACAAAGGAGTCAAAGTAGATCAAAAATAAAATAAAATCTATTCAATATTGGTCGTTAACTAAAACAATAAAAAAACTTAGGGGATTCCTAGGTCTTACAGGTTATTACAAAAAATTTATTTGCAACTATGGCAAAATCATAGCCCCTCTCATAACACTTACCAAAAAGGATGCATTTATTTGGAATGATGTTGCTTCTTAGGTATTCCAAGCACTCAAAGAAGCTATGTGCTCCACTCTAGTATTGGCTACTCCAAATTTTAGTAAACCCTTCATCATCGAGTGTGATGCTTTTGGTATAGGAATTGGTGCAGTTTTAATGCAAGATGGTCACCCCTTGGCTTTTGAAAGCAAGCAACTATCAGGAAAATTTTTTGGGTGATCCACATATGAGAAATAAATGTTGGCTATTTTACATGCCATTGAGAAATGGAGGCATTATTTACTCAGCAGTCGCTTCATCATAAAAACTGACCATAGTAGTCTTAAGCAATTTCTAGAACAATGTTTCTCTTATCCTAAATAAAACAAGTGGATGACCAAACTATTGGGTGTTATGATTTTTTCATTGAGTATAATAAGGGTAAATAAAATATGGTAACTGATGCATTATCTCATAAATATGAAGATGAAGTCTCCATTAATGTCATTTATGGTTCTTGTTCTCAATGGGTTTCTCAACTTCAAGAAGAATGGTTGGTTGATACTGAAACTGCTCAAATTTTTCAAGATATAAATAGAGGATCATTAAAACATCATGTTGTGATGTCCTTCACAACGACCCCAAAATTTTTGGACCCACTTGAAATTTGAAAGTTGATGCCAAAATATTGCCTGCAACTAAAATTTGGACATTGATGCCAATGCATTGCCTACATTTATAGTTCATATTGTCACCATTGGAATGTCAAGAATATTCATCTTTATGTGTTCTATCTTATAGCAAGTACATTATCAAATTTCATGTTGAGATCTAAAATATTTTGAGTTATGTTTGCAGGGTTGTGTTGTAATTTAGTGATTAAAGCCTTAGTTTATCATTGTTACCATTTGAAATATCACAAAATTGGTGTTCCTTAGGAAGGTAATATAGCAGGGTTTAATTCACCAAAAGGTGTGAGAGTTTGGATCTATGCTTTAATTATAGCACATTGTGGTTCCATCAATTTGGCATGAAGTTAATGTGTTTTGTATATTTAATTCTTTTTAGATTATTTTATTAGTGTGTGGTGTTATGTATATGTTTGTATGTATGTTATGTTTAGTTATGTTATGTTTTAAATTAATTAAATTATAAAGTTTTATAAATTTATAATTTGATATATTTAAAAAATTTTATTATTTTAAATTAATTAAATTATAAATTTTTATAACTTTATAATTTAATTATATTTAATAATGTTATTTTATAAAAAATTTATAATCTAATTAATATTTGTTTTGTTGGCAGGATTATTAAAGTATGTTGAAAAGACGTTCGTGACATTAGGGTTTAATTTTAAATGTTTGAATGGCAATGAGGAGAAATAATAAATCCTTTGAAAAGGCTTTATTGATATTAGGGTTTCAAGAATTTGTTTAAAAAAAAAACTGACGAAACAAAGTAAACTAATCAAGAGGAACGAATTTCTCAAGTTATAAATGGAGAATTAGAAACCAAAGAGGGGGTCAGACATTTTGTGCAGATAAGGAGAGGAAAGTAATTGGAAAGAGCCAAAGTCATCTTTTGAAGAAGCTACAAAGAGCTGGAAATTATAGAGAAATAGATTTTATTGTAAGATTTTTATTATATCAAAACATTTTAGGGATTCAAATAAGCATCATTTTGGTATTTGAATTATAATTAAAATATTTGGTATAGTTTTCAATAATTAAAAATTTCAAGGAAGATTGCATCATATCAATTTCTATTGTGTGAATACTAGTGGGCAATGATTTGGTTTAAGTCTCAATGATTATTTATGTATGTAGTATTTGTCCGAGATAGAATAATATTTCTTCTTTATAGAAATTTTGATTATTTATTTGATATTCAATTATGTTTGCATAGCCTAGTTCAATGTTTATGAAAATTTAAATTTCATACTAGGTTATTATTAATTTATTATTTAATTATTAAATTGTTTTAATATTTAAATAAATAAATATATAAAATATAAATGATTACTCTGGTTTCAAATTTTATTTAATAGAGTTGAGAATTAGGGTTGATATATTTTATTGAATTTTTTTTGGATTTCATGCTTCAAATACCATTTTATTTAACCCTACATTGAGAGGATTATATTTGTTATTAAATATTTTATTCCATAAATATTTAATAGGAAAATAATATGAGAAAAACGTATTTATGAACTTGATTTTCAATGTATAAAATTCATAGTTCATAGATCAATTTTATATTAAAACCCTATAGATTATAATTATAAGATTTGAAAATCTTACAAATTTAGGGTTAAACATTATTAATTTATTTCATTTCCAAATATTATAATGTTGATTTTATATTTGGGATGAATAAAATATTTTATAAATAAGTATTCTCGTTCTAACTTTGATTTAATAAGGTTGAGAATTAGAAGTGATTTATTTTATTAAAGTTTGTTTGGATTTCATGTTTTAAGTATAATTTATTTATGCACAAATCCAAACATTACATTGGAATATTATGTTGGTTATTACATATTTGATTTCATAAATATTTAATAAAAAAATATAATAAGGAAGTACATTTATGAACTTTATTTTAAATCATAGAACTCACGGTTCATAAATAATATTTATAGCAAACCCTATGAATTTATGATTAAAAAGGTTTTTAAAACCTTATGATTTTGGGGTTAAACATTTTTATTTTTTATTCATTATCTCAAATAGTTCAATGTTAATTTTATATTGAAGATGAATAAACTATATTCATTGATTAAATTGTAGGTTTTAAAGGTGAATATTTATAGTCATGGTTTATATCATTATTTTGAAATTTCACATACTTTAATTTTTATTAAGGTAATTGAAATTTCACATTAATTAAAATGCTAAGGCAAATTGTATTTCAAATTAGTTTTGAAAGTATTTTAATCAATGGTATTGTTAAGTTTGCATAAATAGATCTTAATCATAAAGCAGATTTACTTTATAATTTGGATGATAGAATTTGATGCAAAGCACATTTTACATGATGAACTTGAAATCATTTACATAATTTCCTAGGCTCCTTATTAATAGAAACTTGCAAACCCAAGAGTTTATTAAGGCACTTATAAACAACTATGCATGACACATAAATATTAAAGTAAGAACCTTGGAGAAAATAATTTCTTTGCAAGAGAGAATTTAAAATTCTGAATTGTCGAGTGGTTTTGTAAACTGACAAAATCACACCTCAAAAAATTGGTGCTAGAAGGAGGGCCTGAAAGGTAAATATTTTATTTTCATTTGAAGTCTTTCAAATCTTAGTTTAAAAAAAAAAATGAATTTTTTTAATTTATGTTGCATTAATGTTAATTTGTCATAAATTCAAAAATTAGGTTATAATGCAATTTTTTATGAATTTTCATACATAGCCTTGCATATTAAAATTCGTTCAATGGCAGAAAATGATTTACCCTATTTTAAGCATGATTGGACGATTACAACTGAAGAACATATTCAGGCATATAAAAACATTATGTTTCATTTTCAAATTATGTAGGAAGATGTTCTCTATAGAATGTTTCCATACACATTGGATGAATTTGCTAAATATTGGTTTATCAATTTACCTGCAGGTTCTACCGCTTCTTGGAATCAACTAGAAACAATGTTTCTTGAACATTTTGGAAAATCGGTTGACACAGATTTGTTATCAAATCAATTTGCCTCTATTTGTAAAAAGCCTAATGAATCCATGAGTCAATTTAATGATAGGTTTCATAAGTTGTATACTGAAATAGAAATATATTTTATCATTTCAGAAGAAGTTGTTCAAATATACTTGGAAGCCTTAGATCCTTTTACTGTTAAGTTGTTAGTAAATATTCTTAAATATTTATGCTTGTCTAACGCTTATGGTGGGGTAGTTTCTATAGAACAATGGTTTATTTCAAGAGGAATTGATGTGGGTAGATTATCATTACTTAACCCTAAGATTTCAAATCAATTACCACCTATGAGTCATGATATGCATTTTTCAAAACCATCATATAAAATTGAATGTCCTAGTTTTTCAACTACTTTTGATATTGTTCAAGAGGAAGTTCAAGTTTCAAATCCAATATCTATCAATAATGATTGTAGTAATCAAGTTTATCAAAATGTAGAAATGCATGAGTCTGCAGATATTGGAGGAATATTAGATCTAACTAGCTTTGAAACATATGATAGAATAGAATCTTCCTTAGAGTTGAATGAAACAATTGAAGCTACAAAATTGCAAGATTCTAGAGGTAATTTCATTAATACTGATCATAAAATTTTATTACTTGAGGAAGATGAATGTTTCATTGAAGATAATTTTTTTGAAAGTGATGAACGTGAACTAGAAAAGCTTTCGATTGTTGAATTTGCAGAGTGTGAAGAAGTGGTTGAACATCACTCCCTAATTTTAGAAGATGATTATTGTTGGTGGAATAAATGGGAATATCTTCTCTTTCTAATGAAGTAATTGCTTCACCTAAATTGCAGGACAAGTTGCAAAGGTTAATTCTACAACTTAAAAGAAACAGTGATCAAGCACAGGGACATATGCATCAAGATGCATATCTGGATAATTATATAAATCATTCTGGTGAGACAAAAATTGAAGATGTTAAAAGTGATATTCTTTTAGACAGTGGAGAATTCCTAGAGTGGGCTAGTTTTGAAACACATTATAAATCAGGACCTTTCATAAATTTGGATGAGATCATTGAAAATAATGATCAAAATTTTTAGTATTCTCAAAATAATGATCAAGAAGAAATGAAAGAAGGGATGCAATCTCATCAAATGTTTCAAGAAGATGATTATTATAATGGTTGGGGAATATATGAGAAATTATTTGTTTCTAATTATCCTACTAATGAATTTTCCATTTCACTTGATATGCAGGATGTTGAAACTTCTATCTTGCATGAATATTTGGCAATTTCTATCCAATTGGAAGATGACATGTCAATTTCCAAAGTAAAGAAGGTTCCAAGATTTGATCATTTTGAACATGAGTTTGTAGAACATTCTTCTGCAATAGAAAGGGAAGAAATGGTAATTTTTTCTTATGATTCATCTATTTTAGATGAAGAAAAAGTAATTTATTTTCTTTCATTCTCGAATACTAAAAATTTGAGTGAAAATTTTCATGATTGTATTGAATATTCAAATGAAGAAACTTCATGTATGGCTAAAAAATAACTAGAATTTCCTATTCATCCTAAATAAACTATTGCTTTTTTTAATTAACAAGATTTATGGTTTGAAAATAATGGACATATTCTTGATTGGATGCCTAATTTTGATGCTTTTGAAAAACAAGTCATTGATGAAATAATATGAAATGATGGTGGTGATGATAGAGATCATGAAGAAAAATAAAAGACTATAATGGCTTATCAAGTAATGGTAAATGAAAGTGTACAAAAGGTAGAATCTTATCCTTTGTATTCAAACATTCAAGAATCAGGTAAAATTTTGTATAATCATTTATTGGATTTAGATGTTGTTTATAATAAAATGCCATTGGAGGTTGATCAAGAATTAAAGTGGATTTATTTTCCCACTACAAATAATATTGCATTGCTAAATGAAAAAGAAGATATGCTTAAATCATTGAACCAAGTCCAACAACAGTTAACAATTTAATCTAGGATACAAAACTATAATGATTCTTATTTTGTAAATATCCTAGATTCTTGTAAATTTTTATTTGAATATGATTGGCCTAAAAACATAGATGATGATTTTGCGTTAAAATTTTTAGAAGTTGCTTCTTATTTGAAAGGAATCTTATATGCTTGTGAAAATGAGAATTTAGGTCAAAGCGATGAATCAAGGTCTGAAATTCCCATCTTGTTGAATAAGCATAAGATCATGGAAGATCATGTATTTTGGTAAGGTTAACCTCCCCTCCTCAATGACTCAGCAAAATACTAATAGTAAATACAGAAAAATAATAATCATGCATACATAAATTATCACGAAATAGAGTGCAGCAAAATTATAATGGATGATAATGAAATAAATCAATTGCCACTCTGGGTGGATACAACCCCGCCTTCAAGGCTAAGTTGCAAAGATGCGGATGATAAAAATGAATTTCGATAATAGATTATTTCCAATAATAAAAATCTAACCTAAATATATATAAAATGATTATACTTGGAAAACATAGCCAACATGGCTATGTTTGTTATGTAGCATGACTCCCCTCCTCGGAAAGCTTTGTCCTCAATGCTAGAAATGATTGGAAAATATTTTTAGATTCCCATGTTACATCCTCTTTAGGTAAGTCCTACCACTTGATGAGAAACTCTTGGATGTGATGAGATCTTAGTTTGCACATTCTGGTTTCTATAACTGCTTTTGGTTGGAGATATATATGCCTTTCTTCATACAACACTAGTAATTCTGACTGAGATTGTACTTTATGGCCAATCACCTTTTTGAGACATGAGATGTGAAACACTGGGTGTATGTGAGAATATTGGGGTAACTCCAATTGGTATGCTACTTCCCCAATGTGATGCACAATTCTGTAGGGACCATAAAATCGTGGTGCCAAATTCTGACTAGATTTTATCTTTAATAATAACTGCTTGTATGGTTGAAGATGTAGAAACACCATATCATCAACATTGAATACCATTTCTTAATGATGTTTGTCTTGTTGTTGCTTCATGCAATTTTGTGTTTATATCAAATTATCCTTTAGAATAGTGAGCATTGATTTTTACTGCTGCAACCAATCATATACTTGGGCCACTTTGGAAGATCCTGGTACATAATATGCTATTGTTGGTGGCTTAGTTCCATACAATGCTTCGAAAGGAGACATCTTAGTGGAATAATGGTAGGACGTATTATAACACCATTCTGCCAATGAAAGCCATTGAATCCATTGATATTGTTTATCTTATACAAAACATCTCAGATAAGTACCCAAACATTTGTTAACCACCCCTGTTTGACCATCTGTTTGTGGATGGTATGTAGAAGACATGTTTAATTTTGTACCACTAAGTCGAAATAATTCTTTCCAAAAATTACTAGTAAAAATGGGATCTTTATCACTTACAATATTTTTGGACATTCCATGCAGTTTAAAAAATGAATCCATAAATACCTTGGCCAATTTGCTTGCTGAAAATGGATGTTGTAAGGCCTGGAAATGAGCATATTTGGAAAGGTGATCAAATACCACAAAAATTACTATTTTACCTTCTGAATTAGGAAGTCCTTCAATAAAATCCATGGATATATGTTCCCACTAACGATCTGGAATAGGTAATGGTTGAAGCAAACCCGGTGACTTGATTGTTTCACCCTTATTGCATTGGCATACTTCACACTCGGCTACCCACTACTTGACCTCTTATTTTAACCCTTTTCAACAAAATTATTGTTTAACCCGCATGTACATTTTTAGAAACCCTGAATGTCCTGCTAATGGAGAAGCATGTGACTCCTCTAGAATATGTGATTTAATTGGTGAGTTGTGTGTGATGTAAATGTGACTCTTCTTACGCAATATTTGGTCATCATATGTGATAAGAGGGTATTGAGATGAACCCCTAGACAATTCCTAAATTATTTGAGTTTTTTCACTGTTGGACAACCATTCTTCCTGCAACTAAGACACCCATTGCAAACATGGTCCTAAAATGGCATTAATGACTACTTTATCTTCATATTTTATAGATAATGCATCAGTTGCCATATCTTATTTACCTTTCTTATATTCAATCACAAAATCATATCCCAATAATTTAGTCAACCACTTATTTTGTTCGAGATAAGAAAACATTTGTTCTAGAAAATGTTTGAGACTGTTGTGATTAGTTTTAATAATAAAATGGCTATTGAGTAAGTAATGCCTCCATTTTTCCACTGCGTGTAGAATAGCCAATATTTATTTTTCATAAGTAGATCTATCCAAAATTTTCCCTAAAAGTTGTTTACTTTCAAATGCCAAGGGATGACCCTCCTACATTAGTACTGCACCAATACCTGTTCCTGAGGCATCACAGTCAATGACAAATGGTTTTTGAAAATCTAGAGTGGCCAAAACTGGAGTCGTACACATTGCATCCTTGAGAGCCTCGAAGGGTTGGGTAGCTGTGTTAGACCAATTAAAAGCATCCTTAGTAAGTGATGTGAGAGGACCCACAATTTTACCATAATTACTCACAAATTTGTGATAATAATCAGTGAGGCCCAAAAAACCATGAAGTTTCTTGATGGTTTTAGGTAAAGGCCAATCCTGTATTGCCTTAATCTTATTGGGATCCACTTTAACACCTTTTTGAGATCCTATATGATCGAGGTACTCAACTTATTGAATTCCAAAGGAGCATTTATATCATTTGAAAAATGACTTTTCCTTGTGTAGGATATGGAGAACTCTACCCACGTGTGATAAGTGATCTTTCCATGATTTACTATAGATGAGTATGTCATCGAAGAAGACTAGGAAAAATTTGTGAAGGAATGGATGAAACACCTGGTTCATGAGACTTTGGAATGTAGATGGGGCATTAGTGAGACCAAAGGGCATGACCAAGAATTCATAATGACCTTCATGAGTTCGAAAGGCAGTTTTGGGAATATCCTCTTCCCTAACTCGAATTTGGTGAAACCCTGAACGTAAATCTAATTTGGTGAAGTATTGGGCACCATGTAGTTCATCTAGTAAATCATAAATGATGGGAATAGGAAATTTATCTTTGATTGTGATTTTGTTGAGAGGACAAAAATTTGGACACATATGCCAAGAATTGTCTTTTCGACAAGCCAAAACTACTGATGAGGAATAAGGGCTAGTACTATGATGAATGACACCATGGTCTAATAGTTCTTGGACAATCTTCTCAATTTATGTCTTTTGGGGTTGGGGATATTGATAAGGATGACCATTAGGTGGAAGACTTCCAGGCACAAGGTGTATGGCATGGTCATGAGATCTCTTGGGTGGTAGTCCTTTTGGTTCTTGAAAAACCTCCTCATAATTAGCCACAATTTTATGGAGATCTTCTTCTTTGATTTCTGGCACATCTTGTTCTAATATTTCAATGCAATTGATTCAGGCTATGAATCCCCCACCATATTTTCTTAATATATTTTTTATTCTATGTGAACTTACAAATTTTGATGGAGGTGTGGGTAATACCTAAAGACGAATGGTCCTCCCATTGGCTTGCCACTCCATGAAGTGATGTTTGTGATTAAAACCCATGGTGGTTTCCAATTGTTCCATCCATGCAATGCCTAAAATAACCTCTAAATTTCCTAATTCCATAACAAAAAGAGGACCTTGCCAAGTATATGTACCCATTTGTAATGAAATTGAAGATGTCTTACCTAGACATTGAGAAATATCCCTACTTGCAGTTCTAACTTGAAATCGATCTTTACTAGAAGAGAAGATGTGCAAACCCAATGTCCTTGCAAGTTTTGCATCAATAAATTTGTGAGTACTTCCTCAATAAATTAATACTATTACCATCTATTTCTGAATGAAACCTTCTACCTTGATTGTATGGTGAGAAGATAACCCCATAATAGCATGTATTGAAATAGTCATGGTATCATCCTCATCTACAACCTCATCATGTTCACTTTGGTCATTAACTATGGGATCCTCAGGTGTGCCATACTCCTATGTTGCTTCTCCTTCCTTGTCTGCATATTCGATATAAAAGTTTTGTTGTGGTGTACATGCTTGATATTTTAGATAATGATTGTGACATTTGTAACAGAAGTACCATGATGGTTGATCATTTCAATGAAAAAGAGTTATTGCAAAATGAAAGACGACCATATGAATCACATCATGTGGATGAGCCAAATTGCAACTGCGTCTCTATAAAATCAGAAATCCTTATACACTCATCCAACTTGGATGGATTTTGCAGGTCCACTTCAACTTTAATATGTGCTTTCAATCCATTGCAAAAAGGTGCTACCACCACGTCCAGTTGTAGGTCTTGTGCATAGTGAAGCATACTAGTAAATTCTAAGATGTAGTTCCCTACTGATCATGTCTGCTTAAGTGACAACAACCGTACTATGTAGGAACTTGTGGAACCTTTGTCGAATCTGTGAAGAAAGGCTTCCCTAAAATTACGCCAAAAGAAGGTGCGATGGGTGGTCTCACATTTATACCATGTAAACCATTGATAAGCTTCAATGCCTAATTTGGTTACTACAAAAGAGACTCTGTCCTCTTCTTGGAATTTATAGAATTCTAAGATGCCTTCCATTTTGGCAATCCACCCATGTAGATCCTGACCTTCAAAGGTAGGCATGTCAACACATGGATAATTTACTGTAGTAGGACCCTTTGGTTAGTAGTGAGAATTATTTCTACCTTGTTCATGGTTACTCTATTGTCCATAGTTGTTTTGGTAAGGTCTATTAGAACCCCTTTGTTTCTCCAAAATTTCTTTGTTACCCCAATCCTCAATTTTTTGGTGACCATTGTGATTTAGGGACTGACTATTTTGACCTCTATGGTGTGTATAGTCGTCATAGTGGATGTCAGTACTCTAGTTTTTGGGACTAGAAGGATTTGGTTGGGGATATTTCCTAGATGTGTTGAAGCTTGTAGTCATAATCTTAAGATTTTCTATTAAATCTCTTAACACATCATAATTGATCATGGGATAATTATTTTATACTTGAGTGATGTTATCTTGTGAGTATTTTGGAGAGGAATTGGATGCCATTGAGTTGAGAACTAGATGATCTAGATAACTACCAATTCTAAAATGAGAAGGTGAATTTTTTGTACCTTGGCTTCGACGAGGTCTTCTTGCGTCTCTATTGGGAGTATATGAGCTTGATAGTCAACCTTCAGATCCTTTGGACCACTTTTTGCTCATTAAGGTACTCAAATATGTCTTGCTATCAAATGGATTTTTTCATAAGAATATATATGGAGTGCTCCTAAGGTGTTAAAGAATCTAAAAAATAGAAGATTTTTGAGGAATTCCACTCTATATTGTCTAGTGGACACTATGTAGGGAGGCCTATGGCCTTAGAAATCATCTAGGGTAGATATTTTTGGCCCATGCTTTTAGCAGATGCACACAAAGTGAGTCAAAGCTGTGATAAATATCAATGATATGTCAGCTAGAGTAAGAAGGTATCCTTACCTCTATATCCGATCTAGGTAGAAGCTTTGTTTCAATAGTGGGGCTTAGAATTGATTGGGGTCATTGATCCCCATTATTATTTTAAACATAAGTAAATTTTAATAGCAACTAATTACTTTACTCAGTGGGCGGATGTTATTTCAACAAAGAAAGTAGATCAAGCAATAGTCATATCTTTCCTCAAGGGTTTTATTACCTGTTTTGACATACAAGACACTATTGTCACTGATAATGAGACTCCCTTCATTGGAATGAAAAAAACTGAGTTTACAGGTAAGTACAAAATTTACCTCAAAATATCTTCTAATTACTACTCATAGGGAAATAGCTTAGCTGAGTCCATAAATAAGAACTTGCTTCAAATTTTAAAGAGAAAACTCAAAAGCAACAAAATAAGTTGGCATCTACTTCTATATAAATTTGTATGGGTGTATCGCATATTGATCAAGAAGTCCATTAAAACTTCCCCTTACTCCTTGGTGTATGGAAAGGAAGCAGTTTTGCCTACCCACATTGAAATCCTAATTATCCATACCTTGCAGATGCTTATTGAGGAGGATGATGAATCTAGCCCCATGAGTGCAAGATTAGCCCAAATTCTACAACTTGAGGAACAAAGAGAGAAGGCATATGTTTCTTTCACTAAAAATACCAGGATAATGCAAAAGTGGTTCGAAAAAAAGATGGCTAAAAAAAATTTAAAGTTGGATATTTGGTGTTTAAGTGGAATGAAAACAAAGCTAAGCCTAGAAAGCACCATAAATTTTAGGTAATTTGGGAAGGCCCATTCTAGTTTTAAAGAGTAAATCTAGCCAATTCATTCCACCTTTAGGACATGGATGGTCGAGAGCTATCGATCCCAATTAATGGTCTTCATATGAAGGACTATTTTTGGTGACAAAATCAAGGACGGAAGTTTGTAAATATGTACAAAGTTTATTTTTCCATAAGTATTTTTATTTTTGTCAATATATAAAATACACACACATCTATATATATATATATATATATATATATATATATATGAGGGAAAAAATAGACAAATATTATTTTGCCAAGGAAGTGCCATGCTACCTTTTTATTTTCGTCCCAAAAATGTTTCTTCTTTCTAAAAATTAATTTCGCCCTGAAAAGCCTTTTTACAAATGAATTTCAGGGGAATTAAAAATTAATTATTTTAAGCTTTCTCAGCAAGTGTTTGAAGTCTCCAAAGTTAAAAATTTATTTATTTAGATCAAAATGGCAAAGAGAGGAAAAAATAAAAAATAAAAAATAAAAAAAAAAGAGAGAAAAAGGTAAATTGAGGAATTTTTAATTTCGCATGAAGTTTTTAAAGAGAAGGGCAAAATTAAAATTGGATCAAAGGAAGTAAAGTTTGAAAATTACAACTCCAAGAAAAGAGATTTTTCAGAAGAAAAAAAAAGGTTAAGTTATTTTCAAATTTGCTTTTTCTAAAATTGGGGCAAAAATCAAAGCAAAGGTTATTTTAAAAGGAGAAATCATGCATGAGGAGGCATCAAACAAATTGAAGACAATTTTTGGGAGCAAAGGAGAAGAAAGGAAGTGTTATTCTAAAGTTATTTCTTCCATAAAACAATATTTTTGGTAAGATATAAATTTTAAAAGTGTCATTTGATGTCTCATCACATTTTTAGAGTGCTCGGAGGAAAGTGATTTCACCCAGATTCACCTTGGTAAATGTTTTGATGTCCCCAAGGAGCAAGATCTCTTAATTTCATCGAAAAAGTGTTTATTTTTTTATACTTGGAAAATTTATTTTTTGGAAGTGGTCATTGAAAATACAGGGTGTGCTTTTCGAGGGTTTATGCGGTAGAGCATGACTTCCAAAGAAAATTTTAGGCAAAAGGAGGATTAATGATAATTTGAAAATCATTTATTATAATGTCAATTGAGTAGAACAAGGCCCATATTTGCTAAATTTCACCATGAAGATATGTTAAATTTACTCTAGAGGTTGGAGGCGTCATCTATAAATAAGATAGGTAAAATTGTTCAAAGAAGAATTTTTTTAAGTTTTGTCGATGCATTTTTGAAGCTGGTGGTTATATAATTTGCAGAGCACTACTCAAGTTGCCATATTATATAGGATGGGTAAAAACATTAAAGAATCAAAAGCTTTCACTGAACCAAAATAGCTAAAGAGGAAAGCAGAGGGTGGAAGAAATTCCAAGAAGGTTCGAAAAAATGAAAATATTGATTTGGATCTGTACTCTGATGCCATGGTAGAAATTGGAGATTACATCATCACCAATAAAGATGTGGTCAAACTGTGCTAGGATGTAGAATTTATAATCAAGTAGATATTGACACTAGATAGTTTGATTACTATAGCATATTATGTGCAACTATTCTGGTACTTGTGCACACTTGTTCACTCTTGCCCAGAGTTGGTGAGGATAATTTCTAAATTTTATAACCCGATTACTAAGGATATTCGAAAAGCAAATGAGGAAGTTATTTCTAAAAAATAGAAAATTTTTGAGGAATTCCACTCTATATTGTCTAGTGGACACTATGCAAGGAGGCCTATGGCCTTAGAAATCATCTAGGGTAGATATTTTTGGCCCATGCTTTTTGTAGATGCACACAAAGTGAGTCAATGCTGTGATAAATATCAATGATATGTCAACTAGAGTAAGAAGGTATCCTTACCTCTATATCCGATCTAGGTAGAAGCTTTGTTTCAATAGTGGGGCTTAGAATTGATTGGGGTCATTGATCCCCATTATTATTTTGAACATAAATAAATTTTAATAGCAACTAATTACTTTACTCAGTGGGTGGATGTTATTTCAACAAAGAAAGTAGATCAAGCAATAGTCAGATCTTTCCTCAAGGGTTTTATTACCCGTTTTGACGTACAAGACACTATTGTCACTGATAATGGGACTCCCTTCATTGGAATGAAAAAAGCTGAGTTTACAGGTAGGTACAAAATTTACCTCAAAATATCTTCTAATTACTACTCATAGGGAAATGGCTTAGCTGAGTCCACAAATAAGAACTTGCTTCAAATTTTAAAGAGAAAATTCAAAAGCAACAAAATAAGTTGGCATCTACTTCTAAATAAAGCTCTATGGGTGTATCGTATATCGATTAAGAATTCCATTAAAACTTTCCCTTACTCCCTGGTGTATGGAAAGGAAGCAGTTTTGCCTACCCACATTGAACTCCTAATTATCCATACCTTGCAGATGCTTATTGAGGAGGATGATGAATCTAGCCCCATGAGTGCAATATTAGCCCAAACTCTACAACTTGAGGAAGAAAGAGAGAAGGCATATGTTGCTTTCACTAAACATACCAGGATAATGCAAAAGTGGTTCGAAAAAAATATGACTAAAAAAATTTAAAGTTGGAGATTTGGTGTTTAAGTGGAATGAAAACAAAGCTAAGCCTAGAAAGCACCATAAATTTTAGGTAATTTGGGAAGGCCCATTCTAGTTTTAAAGAGTAAATCTAGCCAATTCATTCCACCTTTAAGACGTGGATGATCGAGAGCTATCGATCCCAATTAATGGTCTTCATATGAAGGACTATTTTTGGTGACAAAATCAAGGACGCAAGTTTGTAAATTTGTACAGAGTTTATTTTTCCATAAATATTTTTATTTTTGTCAATATATAAAATACACACACATCTATATATATATATATGAGGGAAAAATAGACAAATATTATTTTGCCAAGGAAGTGCCATGCTACCTTTTTATTTTCGACCCAAAAATGTTTCTTCTTTCTAAAAATTAATTTCTCCCCGAAAAGCCTTTTTACGAATGAATTTCGGGTGAATTAAAAATTAATTATTTTAAACATTCTCAGCAAGTGTTTTAAGTCTCCAAAGTTAAAAATTGATTTATTTAGATCAAAATGGCAAAGAGAGGAAAAAATATAAAAAATAATTTAAAAAAAAAAAGAGAGAAAAATGTAAAGTGAGGAATTTTTAATTTTGCATGAAATTTTTAAAGTGAAGGGCAAAATTAAAATTGGATCAAAGGAAGTAAAGTTTGAAAATTACAACTCCAAGAAAAGAACATTTTCAGAAGAAAAAAAAAGGTTAAGTTATTTTCAAATTTGCTTTTTCTAAAACCGGGGCAAAAATCAAAGCAAAGGTTATTTTAAAAGGAGAAATCATGCATGAGGAGGCATCAAACAAGTTGAAGACAATTTTTGGGAGCAAAGGAGAAGAAAGGAAGTGTTATTCTAAAGTTATTTCTTCCATAAAATAATATTTTTGTGGTAAGATATAAATTTTAAAAGCGCCATTTGATGTCTCATCACATTTTTAGAGTGCTCAAAGGAACGTGATTTCACCCAGATTCACCTTGGTAAATGTTTTGATGTCCCCAAGGAGCAAGATCTCTTAATTTCATCTAAAAAGTGTTTATTTTTTTATACTTGGAAAATTTATTTTTTGGAAGTGGTCATTGAAAATATAGGGTGTGCTTTTTGAGGTTTTATGCGGTAGAGCATGACTTCCAAAGAAAATTTTAAGCAAAAGGAGGATTAATGATAATTTGAAAATCATTGATTATAATGCCAATTGAGTAGAACAAGGCCCATATTTGCTAAAATTCACCAAGAAGATATGTTAAATTTACTCTAGTGGTTGGAGGCGTCATCTATAAATAAGACAAGTAAAATTGTTCAAAGAAGAAATTTTTTAAGTTTTGTCGATGCATTTTTGAAGCTGGTGGTTATAGAATTTACAGAGCACTACTCAAGTTGCCATATTATATAGGATGGGTAAAAACATTGAAGAATCAAAAGGTTTCACTGAACCAAAATAGCTAAAGAGGAAAGCAGAGGGTGGAAGAAATTCCAAGAAGGTTCGAAAAAATGAAAATATTGATTTGGATCTGTACTCTGATGCCATGGCAGAAATTGGAGATTACATCATCACCAATAAAGGTGTGGTCAAACTGTGCTAGGATGTAGAATTTATAATCAAGTAGATATTGACACTGGATAGTTCAATGACTATAGCATATTATGTGCAGCTATTCTGGTACTTGTGCACACTTGTTCACTCTTGCCCAGAGTTGGTGAGGATAATTTCTAAATTTTATAACCCGATTACCAGGGCTATTTGAAAAGCAAATGAGAAAGTTATTTCTAAAAAATAGAATATTTTTAAGGAATTCCACTCTATATTGTCTAGTGGACACTATGCAGGGAGGCCTATGGCCTTAGAAATCATCTAGGGTATATATTTTTGGCCCATGCTTTTTGTAGATGCACACAAAGTGAGTCAAAGCTATGATAAATATCAATGATATTTTAGCTAGAGTAAGAAGGTATCATTTTCTCTATATCCAATCTAGGTAGAAGCTTTGTTTCAATAGTGGGGCTTAGAATTGATTGGGGTCATTGATCCCCATTATTATTTTGAACATAAATAAATTTTAATAGCAACTAATTACTTTACTCAGTGGGCGGATGTTATTTCAACAAAGAAAGTACATCAAGCAATAGTCATATCTTTCCTCAAGGGTTTTATTACCCGTTTTGACGTACAAGACACTATTTTCACTGATAATAGGACTCCCTTCATTGGAATGAAAAAAACTGAGTTTAGAGGTAGGTACAAAATTTACCTCAAAATTTCTTCGTTACCCCAATCCTCAATTTTTTGGTGACCATTGTGATTTAGGGACTGACTATTTTGACCTCTATGGTGTGTATAGTCGTCATAGTGGATGTTAGTACTCCAGTGTTTGGGACTAGAAGGATTTGGTTGGGGATATTTCGTAGATGTGTTGAAGCTTGTAGTCATAATCTTAAGATTTTCTATTAAATCTCTTAACACATCATAATTGATCATGGGATAATTATTTTATACTTGAGTGACATTATCTTGTGAGGATTTTGGAGAGGAATTGGATGCCATTGAGTTGAGCACTGGATTATCTAGATTATAACTACCAATTTCGAAAGGAGAAGGTGAATTTTTTGTACCTTGGCTTCGACGAGGTCTTCTTACGTCTCTATTGGGAGTCTCTGAGCTTGATAGTCAACCTTCAGATCCTTTGGACCACTTTTTTTTCATTCTGGTAATCAAATATGTCTTGCTATCGAGTGGATTTTTTCATAAGAATATATATGGAGTGCTCCTAAGGTGTTAAAGAATCTAAAAAATAGAATATTTTTGAGGAATTCCACTCTATATTGTCTAGTGGACACTATGCAGGGAGGCCTATGGCCTTAGAAATCATTTAGGGTAGATATTTTTGGCCCATGCTTTTTGCAGATGCACACAAAGTGAGTCAAAGCTGTGATAAATATCAATGATATGTCAGCTAGAGTAAGAAGGTATCCTTACCTCTATATCCAATCTAGGTAGAAGCTTTGTTTCAATAGTGGGGCTTAGAATTGATTGGGGTCATTGATCCCCATTATTATTTTGAACATAAATAAATTTTAATAGCAACTAATTACTTTACTCAGTGGGCGGATGTTATTTCAACAAAGAAAGTAGATCAAGCAATAGTCATATCTTTCCTCAAGGGTTTTATTACCCGTTTTGACGTACAAGACACTATTATCACCGATAATGGGACTCCCTTCATTGGAATGAAAAAAACTGAGTTTCCAGGTAGGTACAAAATTTACCTCAAAATATCTTCTAATTACTACTCATAGGGAAATGACTTAGTTGAGTCCATAGATAAGATCTTGCTTCAAATTTTAAAGAGAAAACTCAAAAGCAACAAAATAAGTTGGCATCTATTCTAAATAAAGCTCTATGGGTGTATCACATATCGATCAAGAAGTCCATTAAAACTTTCCCTTACTCCCTGGTGTATGGAAAGGAAGCAGTTTTGCCTACCCATATTGAACTCCTAATTATCCATACCTTGCAGATGCTTATTGAGGAGGATGATGAATCTAGCCCCATGAGTGCAATATTATCCCAAATTCTACAACTTGAGGAAGAAAGAGAGAAGGCATATGTTGCTTTCACTGAACATACCAAGATAATACAAAACTGGTTCCAAAAAAATATGACTAAAAAAAATTTAAAGTTGGAGATTTGGTGTTTAAGTGGAATGAAAACAAAGCTAAGCCTAGAAAGCACCATAAATTTTAGGTAATTTGGGAAGGCCCATTCTAGTTTTAAAGAGTAAATCTAGCCAATTCATTCCACCTTTAGGACATGGATGGTCGAGAGCTATCGATCCCAATTAATGGTCTTCATATGAAGGACTATTTTTGGTGACAAAATCAAGGACGCAAGTTTGTAAATATGTACAGAGTTTACTTTTCCATAAGTATTTTTGTTTTTGTCAATATATAAAATACACACACATCTATATATATATATATATATATATATATATATATATATATATATATATATATATATGAGAGAAAAAAATAGACAAATATTATTTTGCCAAGGAAGTGCCATGCTACCTTTCTATTTTTGTCCCAAAAATGTTTCTTCTTTCTAAAAATTAATTTTGCCCCGAAAAGCCTTTTTACGAATGAATTTTGGGTGAAATAAAAATTAATTATTTTAAACTTTTTCAGCAAGTGTTTGAAGGCTCCAAAGTTAAAAATTGATTTATTTAGATCAAAATGGCAAAGAGAGGAAAAAATATAAAAAATATTTAAAAAAAAAAGAGAGAAAAAGGTAAAGTGAGGAATTTTTAATTTCGCATGAAATTTTTAAAGTGAAGGGCAAAATTAAAATTGGATCAAAGGAAGTAAAGTTTGAAAATTACAACTCCTAGAAGAAAAAAAAAGGTTAATTTATTTTCAAATTTGCTTTTTCTAAAATTGGGGCAAAAATCAAAGCAAGGGTTATTTTAAAAGGAGAAATCATGCATGAGGAGGCATCAAACAAGTTGAAGACAATTTTTGGGAGCAGAGGAGAAGAAAGGAAGTGTCATTCTAAAGTTATTTCTTCCATAAATCAATATTTTTGGTAAGATATAAATTTTAAAAGCGCCATTTGATGTCTCATCACATTTTTAGAGTGCTCGGAGGAAAGTGATTTCACCAGATTCACCTTGGTAAATGTTTTGATGTCCCCAAGAAGCAAGATCTCTTAATTTCATCGAAAAAGTGTTTATTTTTTTATACTTGGAAAATTTATTTTTTGGAAGTGTTCATTGAAAATATAGGGTGTGTTTTTCGAGGGTTTATGCGGTAAAGCATGACTTCCAAAGAAAATTTTAGGCAAAAGGAGGATTAATGATAATTTGAAAATCATTGATTATAATGCCAATTGAGTAGAACAAGGCCCATATTTGCTAAAATTCACCAAGAAGATACGTTAAATTTACTCTAGTGGTTGGAGGCGTCATCTATAAATAAGAAAGGTAAAATTGTTCAAAGAAGAAATTTTTTAAGTTTTGTCGATGCATTTTTGAAGCTAGTGGTTATAGAATTTTTAGAGCACTACTCAAGTTGTCATATTATATTGGATGGGTAAAAACGTTGAAAAATCAAAAGGTTTCACTGAACCAAAATAGCTAAAGAGGAAAGCAGAGGGTGGAAGAATTTCCAAGAAGGTTCGAAAAAATGAAAATATTGATTTGGATCTGTACTCTGATGCCATGGCAGAAATTGGAGATTACATCATCACCAATAAAGGTGTGGTCAAACTGTGCTAGGATGTAGAATTTATAATCAAGTAGATATTGACACTGGATAGTTTGATGACTATAGCATATTATGTGCAGCTATCCTAGTACTTGTGCACACTTGTTCACTCTTGCGTAGAGTTGGTGAGGATAATTTCTAAATTTTATAACCCGATTACCAGGGCTATTCGAAAAGCAAATGAGGAAGTTATTTCTAAAAAATAGAAGATTTTTAAGGAATTCCACTCTATATTGTCTAGTGGACACTATGCAGGGAGGCCTATGGCCTTAGAAATCATCTAGGGTAGATATTTTTGGCCCATGTTTTTTTTAGATGCACACAAAGTGAGTCAAAGCTATGATAAATATCAATGATATGTCAGCTAGAGTAAGAAGGTATCCTTACCTCTATATCCGATCTAGGTAGAAGATTTGTTTCAATAGTGGGGCTTAGAATTGATTGGGGTCATTGATCCCCATTATTATTTTGAACATAAATAAATTTTAATAGCAACTAATTACTTTACTCAGTGGGCGGATGTTATTTCAACAAAGAAAGTAGATCAAGCAATAGTCAGATCTTTCCTCAAGGGTTTTATTACCGGTTTTGATGTACAAGACACTATTGTCACTGATAATGGAACTCCCTTCATTGGAATGAAAAATGCTGAGTTTACAGGTAGGTACAAAATTTACCTCAAAATATCTTCTAATTACTACTCATAGGAAATTGGCTTAGTTGAGTCCATAAATAAGAACTTGCTTCAAATTTTAAAGAGAAAACTCAAAAGCAACAAAATAAG
Source organism: Wollemia nobilis (assembly GCA_028583015.1). Taxonomy (NCBI): domain Eukaryota; kingdom Viridiplantae; phylum Streptophyta; class Pinopsida; order Araucariales; family Araucariaceae; genus Wollemia; species Wollemia nobilis. Next base: position 1,848,293 of record JAQPPZ010000599.1, read on the forward strand.
TTGGCATCTACTTCTAAATAAATCTCTATGGGTGTATCGCATATCGATCAAGAATTCCATTAAAACTTCCCCTTACTCCCTGGTGTATGGAAAGGAAGAAGTTTTGCCTACCCACATTGAACTCCTAATTATCCATACCTTGCAGATGCTTATTGAGGAGGATGATGAATCTAGCCCCATGAGTGTAAGATTATCCCAAATTCTACAACTTGAGGAAGAAAGAGAGAAGGCATATGTTGCTTTCACTGAACATACCAGGATAATGCAAAAGTGGTTCGAAAAAAAGATGACTAAAAAAAATTTAAATTTGGAGATTTGGTGTTTAAGTGGAATGAAAACAAAGCTAAGCCTAGAAAGCACCATAAATTTTAGGTAATTTGGGAAGGCCCATTCTAGTTTTAAAGAGTAAATCTAGACAATTCATTCCACCTTTAGGACGTGGATGGTCGAGAGCTATCGATCCCAATTAATGGTCTTCATATGAAGGACTATTTTTGGTGACAAAATCAAGGACGCAAGTTTGTAAATTTGTACAGAGTTTATTTTTCCATAAATATTTTTATTTTTGTCAATATATAAAATACACACACATCTATATATATATATATATATATATATATATATATATATATATATATATATATATATATATATATATATATATATATATATATATTTGAGGGAAAAATAGACAAATATTATTTTGCCAAGGAAGTGCCATGCTACCTTTTTATTTTCGACCCAAAAATGTTTCTTCTTTCTAAAAATTAATTTCGCCCCGAAAAGCCTTTTTACGAATGAATTTCGGGTGAATTAAAAATTAATTATTTTAAACTTTCTCAGCAAGTGTTTGAAGTCTCCAAAGTTAAAAATTGATTTATTTAGATCAAAATGGCAAAGAGAGGAAAAAATATAAAAAATAATTTAAAAAAAAAGAGAGAAAAAGGTAAAGTGAGGAGTTTTTAATTTCGCATGAAATTTTAAAGTGAAGGGCAAAATTAAAATTGGATCAAAGGAAGTGAAGTTTGAAAATTACAACTCCAAGAAAAGAGCTTTTTCAGAATAAAAAAGGGTTAAGTTATTTTCAAATTTGCTTTTTCTAAAATTGGGGCAAAAATCAAAGCAAAGGTTATTTTAAAAGGAGAAATCATGCATGAGGAGGCATCAAACAAGTTGAAGACAATTTTTGGGAGCAAAGGAAAAGAAAAGAAGTGTTATTCTAAAGTTATGTCTTCCATAAAACAATATTTTTGGTAAGATATAAATTTTAAAAGCACCATTTGATGTCTCATCACATTTTTAGAGTGCTCAGAGGAAAGTGATTTCACCCAGATTCACCTTGGTAAATGTTTTGATGTCCCCAAGGAGCAAGATCTCTTCATCAAAAAAGTGTTTATTTTTTTATACTTGGAAAATTTATTTTTTGGAAGTGGTCATTGAAAATATAGGGTGTGCTTTTCGAGGGTTTATTCGGTAGAGCATGACTTCCAAAGAAAATTTTAGGCAAAAGGAGGATTAATGATAATTTGAAAATCATTGATTATAATGCCAATTGAGTAGAACAAGGCCCATATTTGCTAAAATTCACCAATAAGATACGTTAAATTTACTTTAGTGGTTGGAGGCGTCATCTATAAATAAGACAGGTAAAATTGTTCAAAGAAGAAATTTTTTAAGTTTTGTCGATGCATTTTTGAAGCTGGTGGTTATAGAATTTGCAAAGCACTACTCAAGTTGCCATATTATATAGGATGGGTAAAAACGTTGAAGAATCAAAAGGTTTCACTGAACCAAAATAGCTAAAGAGGAAAGAAGAGGGTGGAAGAAATTCCAAGAAGGTTCGAAAAAATGAAAATATTTATTTGGATCTGTACTTTGATGCCATGGCAGAAATTGGAGATTACATCATCACCAATAAATGTGTGGTCAAACTGTGCTAGGATGTAGAATTTATAATCAAGTAGAGATTGACACTGGATAGTTCAATGACTATAGCATATTATGTGTAGCTATCCTGGTACTTGTGCACACTTGTTCACTCTTGCCCAGAGTTGGTGAGGATAATTTCTAAATTTTATAACCCGATTACCAGGGCTATTCAAAAAGCAAATGAGGAAGTTATTTCTAAAAAATAGAATATTTTTATAGAATTCCACTCTATATTGTCTAGTGGACACTATGCAAGGAGGCCTATGGCCTTAGAAATCATCTAGGGTAGATATTTTTGGCCCATGTTTTTTGCAGATGCACATAAAGTGAGTCAAAGCTGTGATAAATATCAATGATATGTCAGCTAGAGTAAGAAGGTATCCTTACCTCTATATCCGATCTAGGTAGAAGCTTTGTTTCAATAGTGGGGCTTAGAATTTATTGGGATCATTGATCCCCATTATTATTTTGAACATAAATAAATTTTAATAGCAACTAATTACTTTACTCAGTGGGCGGATGTTATTTCAACAAAGAAAGTAGATCAAGCAATAGTCATATCTTTCCTCAAGGGTTTTATTACCCGTTTTGACGTACAAGACACTATTGTCACTGATAATGGGACTCCCTTCATTGGAATGAAAAAAACTAAGTTTACAGGTAGGTACAAAATTTACCTCAAAATTTCTTCGTTACCCCAATCCTCAATTTTTTGGTGACCATTGTGATTTAGGGACTGACTATTTTGACCTCTATGGTGTGTATAGTCATCATAGTGGATGTTAGTACTCCAGTGTTTGGGACTAGAAGGATTTGGTTGGGGATATTTCCTAGATGCGTTGAAGCTTGTAGTCATAATCTTAATATTTTCTATTAAATCTCTTAACACATCATAATTGATCATGGGACAATTATTTTATACTTGAGTGACGTTATCTTGTGAGGATTTTGGAGAGGAATTGGATGCCATTGAGTTGAACACTGGATGATCTATATTATAACTATCAATTCTGAAAGGAGAAGGAGAATTTTTTGTACCTTGGCTTTGACGAGGCCTTCTTGCATCTCTATTGGGAGTCTCTGAGCTTGATAGTCAACCTTCAGATCCTTTGGACCACTTTTTGCTCATTCAGGTAATCAAATATGTCTTGCTATTGAGTGGATTTTTTCATAAGAATATATATGGAGTGCTCCTAAGGTGTTAAAGAATATAAAAAATAGAAGATTTTTGAGGAATTCCACTCTATATTGTCTAGTGAACACTATACAGGGAGGCCTATGGCCTTGGAAATCATCTAGGGTAGATATTTTTGGCCCATGCTTTTTGCAGATGCACACAAAGTGAGTCAAAGCTATGATAAATATCAATGATATGTTAGCTAGAGTAAGAAGGTATCCTTACCTCTATATCCGATCTAGGTAGAAGCTTTGTTTCAATAGTGGGGCTTAGAATTGATTAGGGTCATTGATCCCCATTATTATTTTGAACATAAATAAATTTTAATAGCAACTAATTACTTTACTCAGTGGGTAGATGTTATTTCAACAAAGAAAGTAGATCAAGCAATAGTCATATCTTTCCTCAAGGGTTTTATTACCCGTTTTGACGTACAAGACACTATTGTCACTGATAATGGGATTCCCTTCACTGGAATGAAAAAAACTGAGTTTACAGGTAGGTACAAAATTTACCTCAAAATATCTTCTAATTATGACTCATAGGGAAATGGCTTAGCTGAGTCCATAAATAAGAACTTGCTTCAAATTTTAAAGCAAAAACTCAAAAGCAACAAAATAAGTTGGCATCTATTCTAAATAAATCTCTATGGGTGTATTGCATATCGATCAAGAAGTCCATTAAATCTTCCCCTTACTCCCTAGTGTATGGAAAGGAAGCAGTTTTGCCTACCCACATTGAACTCCTAATTATCCATACCTTGCAGTGCTTATTGAGGAGGATGATGAATCTAGCCTCGTGAGTGCAAGATTAGCCCAAATTCTACACCTAGAGGAAGAAAGAGAGAAGGCATATGTTTCTTTCATTGAACATACCAAGATAATGCAAAAGTGGTTCAAAAAAAAGATGACTAAAAAAAAATTAAAGTTGGAGATTTGGTGTTTAAGTGGAATGAAAACAAAGCTAAGCCTAGAAAGCACCATAAATTTTAGGTAATTTGGGAAGGCCCATTCTAGTTTTAAAGAGTAAATCTAGCCAATTCATTCCACATTTAGGACATGGATGGTCGAGAGCTATCGATCCCAATTAATGGTCTTCATATGAAGGACTATTTTTGGTGACAAAATCAAGGACGCAAGTTTGTAAATATGTACAGAGTTTATTTTTCCATAAGTATTTTATTTTTGTCATTATATAAAATACACACACACACACACACACACACACACACACACACACACATATATATATATATATATATGAGGGAAAAAATAGACAAATATTATTTTGCCAAGGAAGTGCCATGCTACCTTTTTATTTTCGTCCCAAAAATGCTTCTTCTTTCTAAAAATTAATTTCGCCCCGAAAAGCCTTTTTACGAATGAATTTCGGGTGAATTAAAAATTAATTATTTTAAACTTTCTCAGCAAGTGTTTGAAGTCTCCAAAGTTAAAAATTGATTTATTTAGATCAAAAGGGCAAAGAGAGGAAAAAATATAAAAAATAATTAAAAAAAAAAGAGAGAAAAAGGTAAAGTGAGTAATTTTTAATTTCGCATGAAATTTTTAAAGTGAAGGGCAAAATTAAAATTGGATCAAAGGAAGTAAAGTTTGAAAATTACTACTCCAAGAAAAGAGCTTTTTCAGAAGAAAAAAAAGGGTTAAGTTATTTTCAAATTTGCTTTTTCTAAAATTGGGGCAAAAATCAAAGCAAAGGTTATTTTAAAAGGAGAAATCATGCATGAGGAGGCATCAAACAAGTTGAAGACAATTTTTGGGAGCAAAGGAGAAGAAAGGAAGTGTTATTCTAAAGTTATTTCTTCCATAAAACAATATTTTTGGTAAGATATAAATTTTAAAAGCGCCATTTGATGTCTCATCACATTTTTAGAGTGCTCGGAGGAAAGTGATTTCACCCAGATTCACCTTGGTAAATGTTTTGATGTCCCCAAGGAGCAAGATCTCTTAATTTCATCGAAAAAGTGTTAATTTTTTTATACTTGGAAAATTTATTTTTTGGAAGTGGTCATTGAAAATACAGGGTGTGCTTTTCGAGGGTTTATGCAGTAGAGCATGACTTCCAAAGAAAATTTTATGCAAAAGGAGGATTAATGATAATTTGAAAATCATTGATTATAATGCCAATTGAGTAGAACAAGGCCCATATTTGCTAAAATTCACCAAGAAGATACGTTAGATTTACTCTAGTGGTTGGAGGCGTCATCTATAAATAAGACAGGTAAAATTGTTCAAAGAAGAAATTTTTTAAGTTTTGTCGATGCATTTTTGAAGCTGGTGGTTATAGAATTTGCAGAGCACTACTCAATTGTGCTAACTTCTCAAATTCTAAGATCTTTGCTTCTAACTTATCTTTGACCCTCTTTGCCTTAGCCCTTTGATTTTTCTAAATCCTCTATGAGCAATATTCTATCTTCATCACATTATTTAAATTGAAATTCAAGTTTAGAGTTTTGCTTTCTTACCTTATTTACTATGTCAAGAGCATAGATAAGTTCTCCCTTGAGGTCATATCCATTCTTCTCTAAATATTCCTCTATTTTTTGACCTTTGTCCGCTTCTTCATTTTATTTTGACTTGTCTTCTATGGGATCACCTTTTTCATCCTCTAATGCAATTAGAAGATTTTCATCTGGTCCTTCAAGTGTATCTTCATATTCATCATCACTAAAATTATAACCATCCTTTGTACAACTATCTTCAATATGTCCAAAGTTACCACATCTAAAACACTTGAGAATTATTGGAGTTATTTTCTTAACTAGTTCTTTTTCTTCAATCATAAATAGGACTTCATCTCTATCATTGTCTGAAAAACTAGCATCACTGTCACGTGAATACATACTTGCCTTATCTGCATAGTAGCTTCTCTTTTGCCTTTGAAAGAACATCTTTCCCTGTTTGCTTTGTCCATCCTTGCTTTACTTCTAGTGCCTGTATCTTTCTAGTTCCTTGTACCTATGATCCTATTTTTCCTCACCATTGTTGTTCTTGGGTTCTTGAAAATCTATTGTAAAATGTCCATACCTTCCACAATTGAAACATTTGATAGATCTTTTATGTCTAGTTCTTGTATAGTCCTTATCTCTTCTACCATAGTTAGCTTCTTCATCACTAAATGAATCATTGTTGGATTCTTTCTTACCCTTTGTCTTATTTATTGCTTTGAATGTTGCTTCCTTATAGGGTATAGGATCTTTTTTTCTTATCTTAAATGTTGTGATAATACCAAGCAACTTATCTCTTATCAAAGTATCACCATCTATTGATACTTCTATAGCAGAAACCTATTCACTGAATCTTTTTGGAAGAGATCTGAAGACTTTATCACAAACATCAGATTCATAAATCTTCATACCAAGTCCTTGCATATCATTAACAACCTCATCAATTTGAAGTAGATAAGCACTAATATTTTCTTCTTCATTCATTCTTAATTCTTCAAGCTGTATTTTGAGATTTTGACACTTTGCTTTCTTGACACTTTTATCTCCTTCTTATATATTTTGCAATTGATCCCACATCTCTTTTGTAGTTTGACAATGCATAACTTTCATAGACTCTATTCTACGTAAACCTCTCACAAGTGTATTCATTGCTTTTGAATTGTAGTGTTGTAGAAGATTACCTTCCTTAGCTGTAGGAGGATTGACTAAGATATCATATCCAAATTCTATTGATTTCCAAATTTCATTGCCAAGTACCATAAGGTAGATCTTAATCATCATACTCCAATACATATAGTCACTTCCATAAAATACTGGTGCTAAATTATTTTAGGATACCTCCTTAGGATCCATTGTATTCTTGTTAGCCTTTCCTTCAAGCTGTTAAACTCTTCTGAAGAAACCCGCTCTGATACCAATTGAAGAACACAAGCTTATAATGAGAGGGGGGGTGAACAGTTTAAGATGAGTTTTTACTTTTCTTTCCAAATCAATATTATGCAATGTATAGATATCAATATTAATAGGAGTAATCAAAGTAATACACAAATCACCACACATAATAGAGACACCACAATTTACGTGGTTCACCCAATGTGGGCTACTCCACGAAGAAAATATTTCACTAAAATTTCCTTAATCAATCTCTTGGAAATCCTTCCCTATTACAATATTTATGGACCTCTGTCCAAAGGAGATATCAATCCCCTAAATAATAAACACAAATTTGTGAAACAAAGACACAACACTTAAATAATAACAGGAAATCAAATAACACAAGGAGATACAAAGATTGCACAAATGGATATATTTAATAAAATGGGGGGATCCAATGAACTCCTTTGTTACAATCAGTACTCAATGTGAGTATTTGATACAATGATTTACAATGGCACTAGGGTTCTTTGAAACCCTAGAAATAACAACAAAGTGTCTTTAGATTTGGTGTGTCCTTGCTTTCAACAGGTTGAGTGGGCTTCTAGTATCCAGTGTGAGGCCACTCCAGCTTCAATAGCCATTCAATAATATGTAGAACTTGTAGATCTGCATACATAAAAATAGAACAAGAGGGTTAGTAATACCTATGAGGGTTCCACAGTGTGATACCCTTAGACATTAATAAAACCATAGTTTATAATGAGGTCAAAAATTATGCCAGATCAACAAATTATGAGATAAAATACATTCAAATGAGATATACATTTCTTTCATTTCATTGTTGCATATGGTATGGTGCAGTAGGTTCTGATTCACATTTTTGTGTTGCGAAAAGCTTGGACGCACACTTTGCAGGCTCAAATGTGAGCTTCACAGGCTCTAGTGTATACCTATGGAATACAGTAGGCTCTAGAGATCACCTGTAGTATACAATAGACTCTTGTGAGTGCTTCGCAGGCTCTGCAGCGAGCTTCACAAGCTTTAGAGGGTGCCTGCAGGTTAGGACATAATCTGTAAAAGCAAATCTAGGGGGTGGTGATGAATACAATGGATGGATGGGGCCTACAACAATGATGGAGGATAAATGGGGTATGGATGGAACAATAGAAGTCTTTTTGGCTTAGCTAGGGCTTTAGATCTTTAGGATTCTATGCTAGGGCTTCACCAATAATTCCTCTAGGGTGCAATGTTTAATCTCCAAGTTCCAGTTCTAGGGTTCCAGGGTTTGATCATTTGCAAATGCCCTTATTTATAATCCAACCTAGGGTTTTCTTAGAGTTTTAGCCTTGCACTTTTAATCGTGTGGCTAATATTAAATTATATCCTAAGGTTGAGATTAATTTTTGCATGTGACATGGATTAATGAATATAGACGGTGGATATTAGAATGGATCGAATGGTTGTGGTTAATTGAGTTTATAACTATATATTTTAAAATAAATATATCATAATATAATATAAAATATTATATTAAATATTAAAAATATAAAATAATATTAAAATAATCCCAATTAGGCTAGGAAATTGTGGGAAAGGGCTAAAATGAGCCTTTTGAAGGCAAGAAATGTGGAATTGGGCCAAATAGTTGGCAGGAAAGGTGTATGGTGGACAAGTAGGTGGTGGAATGATTAGCATGGAGTATTAGTGGCTGTAATTTGGTGTCTACAAATGCCCCTTTTTGTACCATGTTGTGTGAAACACAATATGGTGCAAAAATACGAGACACCTGCTTGGGCTATGGGCATAGAAGCAACTTCTCTCTATCATTGGATTTGAACACTAATGTTGAAGACAAAATAATAAGGAATTTTTGGAATTTTGTAGCTTACCCCCTCAATTGGCGAATGAGTTACGAATGTATCTCACAAGCCAATTGAAAATTTTGTGCAAATAATGAATGATGTGGTGGATTTGTGCAATTGACGAATGAATGATGTGAAATCCAGATGTGATACCATTTTTGCACCAACAGTGGTAAAGGGGTTGGTGTATAAGACCATGTAAAATTAGGATGATATGAATGATGTAAAATGTGATACCATTTTTGCCCCAATGGTTGAGAGGGGAATTTGTCAAGTGTAGATGTTTATTATCATGTGAGATGTATCCCGTCATGGGAGAATCATAATTTAATGTGGTTGCCCCATAATTTGGGTTGATTCAATGTTGTTGAATAAGTTGTCGTAATGGTGTCATTGAGTATGCAAGATATGAAGATCTAGGCTGACTAAGTCGACGCAGGGGTTGGGTATTGAATATGGAAATTTATTTGATAATTTTGTGATGGAACCAATCAAGCTTACCGGTGTCCTGTATTATGACTGTTGTCAAGTGAATGAGTGTATGTGATTTTGGTTATCCATGTTTTCATGCCCCATGGAAGAGGACATCAATGACTGGCTTTTAGCAAATTTTCCTTGGCAAGGTTGTATTCCAAATTTGGGGTGCAAAATATGATTGTGATATTTGATGATGAGACAATTGAATTTGATCATGGTCAAGTGTCCTTATTGTATATTATTCATCTTATCGAATTTGCATGGATTGATATCTCTGCAATCACCAAGTTTATAGAATAACCTACTAGATACGAGGTTCGCTTGAATACTAGACAGATTGTGGATGATATGATTGATGAAAAATGAAATATTCTGATGGAAGAATGCTTTATGGATGGTGATTACGATTTCACAAAATGTGGTGTTAGTTGATGTATGATTTGCAGCTTGTGCTTCTTTGAGTTGTTCATTTTGCACATAACTAAGCGATTTATTGATCGAATGAACTCCAATTTTTATGAAATTGTGTGATATCATGTAGAATATAATGTAGAATGATTAGATGTGAGTTTTGTGAAAATTTAGATTGTTTTTCTACATTTTGTGCCTTTATTTGTGGATTTTAAAGATTTTATTCATTCTTGAATTTTATGCATGCAAAATGATTTATATTTTCACAAAACTTGATTTTATGATGTGCATAATGTGTGGATGAAATTTGGTAAAATTTGGAGGAGGTATGCTACTATTTTGATTGATTTTTTCTTTGTGTCATTTTGTCACCAAGCGCATGACTGTGCTTGTGGTGTCCCGCAAGTGCGTAGGTGTGCCTGGGTGCGCCAACAGGTGCCCAGGAAAGCCTGCCAATTTGTAGGTGTATACCTACACCTGAATGTGCTAGAGAAAGCTATAAATAGCTTCCTGATTGAATCATGAGGTTCACTTATGCATTTTGGACTTTGAGAAGCTATGTTTGAGGAGTGGAGTGGGTGTTTGAGCTTAGTGAGGCTAGTGAGGAAAATCACGTGGAAGCTATGGAAATGGAGGGATTAAATGTGGCTGGTAGATCTGAAGCACCATTTGCCCTGATAATGTTTAAAAAAACTTTTGTCACTTATGCATTTATTATTATATTATTATTATTATTTATAATGGTATTGATGAAATTGTTTTTTTTTGTAGTTGAGGGATATAGAGCCTTGACATCGGTTTTCTCCTCTCATTCCTAGGATGAGGAAGAAGCTAATGACTGATGATTGGGAGTTTTTGGGGAAGGTGGGCCTGGAGGGCATGGTGAGGTTAGAAGTGGTGAGGGACAATGAGGCATATCTCTCGGCTTTGATAGAGAGATGAGACCTGGATAGGGGGACATTCTAGCTATCGACTGGAGAGGCTACCATTATACTTGAGTATGTATATCACATTATCAAGGTGCCAGTAGAATGGTAAAAGGTGGTGGATGGCCAAGAAAAGAAGGTCGAGATGGAGAGGATGTTTGAATATCGGTGGCAGGAGGCCCAAATGGGAGATGGTGGGATTTGTTATTTGAGCATATACAAGGTAAAGGATTTGGATGCACTCCTAGCTTTGATTATGTTCATGTTAGTGAACATAATTCTACCTAATAGTACTTGTTGTAGGTTCCCTTTAAACCTATTGGGTTTGGTGAGTGATTTACTCATTGAACCAAAGGAGTAAGCATGGGCTCCTACCTTGTTGGCATAGCTGTATCAAGAGCCATATGAGGTGACTCGACAGGATAGGAATGGGATTGGAGGTAGCTTCCTCCTATAGTGTTGGGCTTAGGAGCATTTTATGGTTGCTCAAACAGAGGGTTTGCCATGTCCAACATGGTTTATGAGGGAGCCCTATGCTAGGAGATGGGCAATGGCAGAGTTGGTGCAGCCAAGATGAGAGGTTCATAGCAGCCAATGGTATAGAGATATGTGGTCAAGGTTATCTCATGCTGATGTGGTATGGAGGCCATGGTGAGGATCCTTATAGGATAGTGATGGGGAGCAACTACGTCAGGTGAGGTAGGCTTGGTGGTTGGTTGGTATAAGGGATGAGGAGGTGGAGTACTTCCAATACTCATGGGTGTTGAGGAAATTTGGCTTGCATTAGGGTGTTCTAGATGAGCCAATGTTGTATCAGCACTGGCGAGATGAGGGGATGTTGCCATATGCAGAGCCATTATGAGTGGTGATTGAGGATGATGAGGAGATGGATATCCCTGATGTGGATGATACCGAGGTAACTCCAGAGTATGTGGAGTGGTTTGGTGCCCAACCAGTATGGGTACCAAATATGGTACGTGATGAGGCAATAGTTGTGAGGTCGAGGGTGACTCAAAATAGGATGAGGGCTCAGTGATTGGTAGGTCAAATATGATTGAGGGGATTGGCTTAGCAGGATCTGGATATAGGGTTGGCTAAGGAAGAGAGGGAGGATGAGGATGAGGGAATGGATGAGATCTCTAACATGGCTAGGTTGTGGGTAGAGTTGGAGGAGCTTCACGAGGAGCACGAGGTTATGCTTGAGACTCATAGGGAGTCATAGGCTACTATAGCTCGGCTGGAGGTGGAGTGGGTGATAGTTGTGGCTAGTGATCAGGCTACGGTCACACAACTTCAAGGAGAGATGTTGGTAAAGGAATGTCGGCATAAAATGGACTTATGACATATTTAGGCTAGTGAGGCATATGCACATTCCTTTGAGGATGTGTGTATGCAAAACCATATTACATTATTGGATCCTCCTTCTTCTTCTATGGTTGAGCCATCTAGGCATATTGAGTCTAGGCAGAGTACTAGGCTGAGGGATCCTACTAGGTCTCAAGGGTCCTCTCGTGGACATTAGCTTAGTGCTTAGATGTACTATTTTGTATATGAGCCTTGGTGCTCCCTTGTAACCTCTTTCGCATTCATTGTACATGCAATTTATATATATAAACATGGCATTTTATATATTTGTGTTATCTTTTGTGTGAATGCTTTTATACTTTATGTAATTTGTGTTTATGTATGCTTAATGTAGGCTAATAATGATGTGTATGCATAATGCTTATATGGATGATTAATGCAAGGTAAATGCATTATGAATGTGAACTATGTGAAAGGAATGCAGTGTTCGAATGATCCTTTTATAGTTTAGAAATTTTATTGGCCATTTTTTATGTCCATTTTTTGGCAATTGAGGGTGCCAAATTTGTTGATGTTTGTGCCACTTGACTTTTAATGAAGACATGGAAGAAGATATGGATATTGATATGGAAGAATATATGGATGTTGATATGGAAGAAGATATGGATGTTGATATGAAATAATATATGGATGTTGATATGGAAGAAGATATGGATTTTGATATGGAATACTACAAGGTTTTCAAAGACTCAAACATACTAGTGTCATCAACCAAACTCACTGAGGTTGTCTAACTTTCTTTAGGACCAAATGTGTGTGCGAGTAAGGTTAAATTACCAAGTATTGAGTATGAAAATGACCCTATCCAATCAAGCACCAATGTGTGTGCACGTGATATTCATTAACCCATTATGAGTAAGTGAGGCATGACCTATTATGGAGATGACCTGAGACTAGCCTGTCCTTATGTGCGTTCAGAGGTCTCCATTTTTGGAGGAGATACATATCACCTCACATGAGCTTACTCCACTACCAGTAAATCATCTATAATCTTGGTGAAGATTTACTCCATAGTCAAATGGGATTGATATTTTGGGCCTTGGGGATGACTACATGATTTTCTAAGGGAAACGTAGTACAATACTTACAAATTTTAGGGATCAGGTGTGTAGGTGTTGAATTTGTTGATTTTGTATAAAGCTTTGGGAAATTGGATTCTCAACCGAAGTGTGATGAAAATTTTGATCCTATCCTTACTACTCTATGTTTTTATGTTTATGTTTGGAGGAATTTTGGTAGTGGTGAAAACCATTGTTTTTGCTTTGGACTATGTTGCATGATGGGACAAGCGAGGGATATCTCCCTTTTTGCCTTAAGGTACTACCCAAGGATGGTACTAGCCCCCCTATCTCATAATGTTCTTAAGATGTGATAAATGTGGTTGGTTCAGGATTGTATTCGAAATCAATCGGTAATGCTCAAGACTTAATTAGTATGTAAAGTTTGTTTTGGTCCTAAATAAAATCAGACATCCATTTGGAGGTTTCTTGTTACACTAGAAATGGCTAAGTGACTAAAAACCTAATCTTTGTAATTTTTTCATATGGTATTGTTTGCTTATGTATTTTTCCAAAGTCGCATGATTGTTTCAAACTAGGTACCCCCAATTTTATAACTTGACTTTTTGTTTATGGCCATATCATCATTACTATGCTAGATATTTGAACATAGGATGGGATGGATGCAAATGTATATGCCTAATGCAATGGAGTGGTGATATGAAAATGGAAGCTATATAGTGCAATGGAATATGTATGATTTAACGTATGTGAATGCAACAATGCATGAATCCAAAAATAAAAAAAATGCATGTCAAATACCTAAATGCAATTGGAATGTATGCAATGTGGAAATGACTATGTGAATGATTTTTCTTTTTTTTGTAAAAATACATGTATATAGACATATAGTGTGTCAATTTTAACAATAAAATACCTTTAAATGAAGAACATTAAGTGGTTCGGATTCTTCTATTCCCTCTAAATCGGTAAGTCTATAAGTACCATTACCCATTTTTTGAGTTATTATGTATGGACCTCACCAATTTTTTGCGAATTTATCAGGAAGGTGTGGTAAAGCATTGGTGCTTTTTTGGTTCTCTTTGAGGACCATATCCCCTACTTGAAATTCCTAAAAATGGAATTTAGCATTGTAATCATGTTTGAGGTGGTCTTGATAAACTTGTAAATGTTCTAATGCGTTGACACATATTTCATCGAGGAGCATGGTCAAGTCGTGCTTGTCTAGCTGTATCATCATCTATAAATTCTTGCAAGGAAACTTGTAATGGGGGAATATCAAGCTCAAGAGGCATAATAGCTTTAGCTCCATAGACTAGAGAGAATGGTGTTGCTCCTGTTGGCATTCAGATGCTTGTTCGATAAGCCCAAAGTGCCAACAAAATTTGTGTATGCCAATATTTATGATTTTATTTGATGAGTTTCTTAAGAATGGCAATCAAGGTCTTATTGGTAGCTTCAACTTGTCCATTTTATTGTGGGTAATAAGGAGTTGAGAAACCATGTTGGATATTATACTTCTCGTAGAGTGCTCGAACATCCTTGTTCTTAAAAGACTTACCATTATTTGAAATGATTTTAGAGGGAATGCCAAAGTGATAGATGATATGAAGGAGTATGAAATCCACAATTCGAGGTCCTATCATACTAGTTAAGGGTATAGCCTCAACCCACTTTGTGAAGTATTTTGTGGTGATTATGAAGAATGTGTGCTATCTCGAAGATGAGGGAAAAATCTTGCCAATTAGGTCGAGACCTCATTGTGAAAAGGGCCAGATACTTTGTATTTGCTGTAAATATTGTGATGGTATGTGAGTTAAATTGGCATGTGTTTAATATTTTTTGCAATTTTTGACATATGTGCAAAAGTCATGTTCCATTGTGGGCCAATAATAACCCATAATAAGAGTTTGCAATAGCCATTCCACTAAAATGACCACCACAAGTACCATCATGGGATTCTTCGATGGCCCTTTGGGCCTCCCTAGGTTCAAGGTATCAAAGTAGAATTCCATCATAACCTTGTTTATACAACATGTCACCCAAGAGAATTAAATGGGCTACCCTTTGCTTGAAAATGCATTTGGCAGACCAAGATATGTCTAATGGGAGTGTTCCAAATTTTAGGAAGGCTACAATGGGGCTTGATCAAGACTCACATGATTTCGTGTGTATGAAGCATATATCTTTTCCATATTTTGGGTCAGCATGAACAACTACCACTTTAGAGATTGTTGATATTATTAGGGGTTTTACCTCTCGTAAGTCATTATTTGGAATCAAGGATACAAGATAGGCCATTGCATCTGCAAACATATTAGTCAAATGAGGTAAGTTATTGATTTCATACCATTTAAATATTGAGAGCAATTTCATTGCTACTTCATGATAAAGCTTAATGGTAGGTTATTTGAATTGGTATTCTCTAGTTACCTATTTTACTACAAGTTGAGAATATCCAAATATTCGGATATGCTTAATACCCATAGATATAGCTGATTGAAGACCTAGGATTAAGGCTTCATACTCTGCTATGTTGTTTGTACATGAGAATTCTAACTTGAATGATAAGGGGATATGAATCCCCTGTGGTGTATGAAAGACAACTCCCGCACCTTGACCTTTCTCACACTTAGATCTGTCAAATAATAATGTGATATCGATATATTCCTCGAGAATTATATCATTGTCTACTTTAGTTACGAAAAATACCGAATCATATGGGATCTCAATAATCAAGGGATGATCACTAGGTAGTGGAGCTTCTGCAAGTTGATCAACAATAACCTGACCTTTAATAAATTTTTGGCTAACAAACTCAAGATCAAACTCTATAAGGAGCATTATCCATTTAGAGGTATGGGTGTTGTTATAAGTGCGATACATCATGTAGCACAAAGAATTTTCTCTAGCTATGACATAGGTTGGTTGGCTTATCATTTAATGTCAAATTTTATTAGTGGCTAAAACCACCACTAAGCATAATTTTTCTACATAAGCGTATCTTGTTTCATAACTTACCAATGTTTGACTAATGTAATAGATTGCTTG
The DNA here is from genome assembly GCA_028583015.1 of Wollemia nobilis. NCBI lineage: Eukaryota > Viridiplantae > Streptophyta > Pinopsida > Araucariales > Araucariaceae > Wollemia > Wollemia nobilis. The sequence goes on from JAQPPZ010000599.1 coordinate 1,864,351, forward strand.
CTCTCAATTTTGTTCATTTTTATGTGCAAGCATTATCCCTAAAGCGGCTTCTATAGCTAAGACATAAAGATGAAAAGGGACCCCTGGCCTAGGAGGAGTTAAGAATGATGGTGAAGTTACATAGTGATTGACATCATCAAATTCTTTTTGACATTCATCTGTCCATACGAATGCTACCCCATTTTGTAGCAAGTGATTAAATGGCCTGCATTTATCAAAAATTTGCATAATGAAGTGTTTGATCGATTGAATTTTACCTTGTAAGATACACAATTCCTTGAGGTTAGTTGGGGGTGGAATTTATATGATGGCCTTAAACTTATTTGGGTCCACTTAAATGCCTCTTTTGGAGACAATGAATCCTAAACGTTTACCAGAGGTAATGCCAAAGACACACTTTTTTGGATTTAATTTCACCTTGTATTCTAACAGCCGATCAAAAATATTTTCCAAGACATCAATATGTTCTTTTCAAGTTTTAGGTTTAGCCAAGAGATCATATACATAATCTTCAATGATCTTGTGCATGTAATCATAAAAGATGTAAGTCATGGCTCTTTGATAAGTATCTCCTACATTTTTGAGGCCAAAGGAAAACCCTAAAATAAAATATTCCCCAAGGTGTTGTGAATGTTGTTTTATGTTGGTCATCAGGATTTATTTGAATTTGGTTGTATCTTGAAAAACCATCCATGAAGGAAAGCATTTCGTGGCCTATACAAGTATCAAAAAGAGTATCAATGTTTGGTAGAGGGAATTAATACTTAGGACAAATCTCGAAAGTCATTGCAAATGTGTATCACTCCGTTAGGCTTATGAATGGGTACCATGTTTGATAGTCACTTAGGATAGTCAATAGGAATGATAAAATGTATGTCTAACATTTTTTATATTTCCTCTTTGACTATGAGGGCTATGGTAGGATGCATTCTCTTGAGTTTTTTCTTGACTAGATTGGCATCAGGATGCAAGATAAGATTGTGGAAAACAAGGTTAGGATCAAGGCCAGGCATATCCTTATAGGACCATGCAAACACTTCTTTCTTTTTCTTGAGGAGAGAAATGAATTGCTCTTGTTCATCGGGTGTTAAAATTTTGCCAATATTGACAATTTATGGGTTTTCACGATCTAAACTAAGGTTCACATTGATGGTATCTTCAATGGACATATGTGAACCTTACTTAAGTTGATGTGGTGTTGTTGAGTGGTATTTTCACACACTGTGAAAGTATACTCTCTTTTAGGATTTGGGCTCCAAATCCCCTCTTGCAAAGAAGTTAAACAACCAACTTCTCCAAGGTCTCCGCTGTATTAGCATTTGCAACTGTGTATTAGTAATCTCAAATAAAGATATTCAATTAAAATGCTTGGAACACCTTAGTGATTGCAAGTAACTGTAAACAAGGGGCAATGTTGGTTTATTTCACCATGAAACTTTAGTGATTGTTCATTATTTTATTTTTTTTAGATTTTGTAATTTTTTAAATGTTCATTTTAAATAAGTTAAACCTTCTGGAAAAATAAAATAAAATGAAAAAGAAATGCAGAAAATTAAAAATTGAACACGTTCAGTCTGATGCTATCCTATTCCGACAAAACCGAATACGTGAGAGTTTCGTACATGCAACCTAGCCTATTTGACCTCGCAAAACAAACACAATCAAAGTAAACTAGGTGCTGGCTCCTAGGGTTTAAAATAATTTCCAGATTGTAGACATTCACATGAAATCACCCAAAACAATGGCATGAATTTCATTTATAAATCTGAAATCTGAAAGGAGAAAAATAGAACAGTTAAAATGAAGCATGCAAAAAATTTCTCATCCTTTCTTGCCCATAAAATGCAAATTTTTGAACAATTCTGCATTAAAAAATGTGTCCTGTTACAATGGCAGAATCTCTGGTTTTTCTCAAAACCAACAAAAGTGGAAGAAAAGCACTCCACAGCAGGCTCAGAACGGCTAATCACCATCAACTCTGCAACCCGCTCGCAACGGTTTCCGACCCCGTATCAATCTGTGCCTCTACATTTTATACTTGTTGGCAAACTGCTTCTCCTTCCATGATGGTTCGTTTCATCTTCCAGATTGCTTCGTTTCACCTTCCCCGCCTTTCCATTGCTTTTGATTTTATGCTCGAGATCTTCTCTATGAACTGTAACGCCTCTGCAGCCCTTACACATGTACGCCACGTGTTTCACACTTTTTTGCATGTTCTGTAACGGCCCCATGTAAATCGTGACCAAAAATAGCATGCAGCTTTGCTCCTTTACTTTCACCACGAAAACGTGACATGTCGCGATATCGTGACATTTTCCTGCCAACAGCCTTGTCCGCCTTCATGCACAGCGAAAATGAGACATGTCGCGATATCGTGACGTTTTTCTATCAGCAGCTTTGTTTCTCATCATGCATCGCAAAAATGATACATGTCGCGATATCGCGACATTTTTCTACTTTGGGCCGCGTGGATGCAACCTGTCATGAAATCACGACGCTTTTCTCTTTCGGGCTATCTCGCTACTTTCTATCATGAAATCATGATGTTTTTTTCTTTCAGGCTGTCTTGCTGCATTTGGCCACGAAAACGTGACATGTCACGAAATCGTGACATATTTTCCTTTCGTACGCCTCAGTCGCAACCTATTGCAAAATCGTGATGTTTTTCACTTGGTACGCCTTCGACCACACGTAAATCACGACATTTTTCCTTATCCTTCCCAACCTGTCATGAAATCGCGACGCTTTTTCGTTCGGGCCCCTTTGTTGTTTCCTGTCGCGATATCACGACGTTTTTCTGCTTCGTGCCCCTTTGCTACTTTTTGTCGTGAAATCACGACGCTTTTAGTGCCTTGCCCTATTTGACTGGTTTGACCGCGATTTTGTGACATGTCACGATTTCATGACAATTTTCCATTCTATCTTTCTCTCTCCTCTTTGGACCGCGATTTCACAACACGATCGCAACAATTTTTGATCAATGCCTCCTCCTGCTTGCCTAGGTCGTGAAAGCGTGACATGTCGCGATATCGTGACACTTTTTCATTTCGGTAGCGACGGAGCAACATGTCGCGATATCGCGACAACTTTTCTTTTTTGGCAGTGACGGAGCGACATGTCGCGATATCGTGACAACTTTTCTTTTTTGGCAGCGATGGAGCGACATGTCGCGATATCGCGACAACTTTTTATTTTCGACCGCGATAGAGCGACATGTCGCGATATCGTGACACTTTTTCTCCTTAGTGAAATTTTTTGCTTTTTTCTTGATTTTTTAGCATCTGGGCTACTACAGTTTTCTTTGAAAGCATGCAAAAAGGTGGGTCCCCAATTTTGGGGTGTGTTGTGGATCAGCCACAACAAATGGCGACCTCTATTGTCAAATGCTCTTGAGCATTTTGGTGAGAACCCAACCTCGAAACATACAAGCTTAGATACAAGGCGTCAGCACATAGAAGATAAACAAATACCGACAGATCAAAAATACATGAAACATCAGAATCATTAAGTATCAGCTCGGTGTGTGCAATGTGTTTCATTCCCTATCATTTGAACTTGTTCAACATTCCATTGTCAGTTTCACTTATGATTTGTATGCAAGGCTATGAATGATTTGTGCAGGATTTGATGCATGATGAAGATGCTAGAGATGTAACAACCTGCTTTATAAATGCTCAAACCTTCTTATATCATGGACAAACATATTAAAGATGTCAAACCCTCTTAGGACCAAATATATGTATACTGAATTAAATTTACTAGATCCCAAAGTTGGTTATGTGTCACTACCATCTTGAACCCATGTGCAAGTGTGAGTGAAATCAAAACTTTGGGGAATAGGATTCCCAACCTAAGCGAGATGGGAATTTAACCCTATCCTTACTATTCTGATTTGGAGTTCATTACCTCATCTTGAACAAAATAATTTAACCTGTTATGGATGAAATGGTCAGGCTAGTCTATCCATATGAGCAATCAGTGGTCTTGCTTTTAGACAAGACATGTTGCCACGCATGAGCATACTTAACCCCATAATCCATGACTTGGCTTTCATTCATTCTTTTCTCTCTCTTTTTCTTTGGACCTTTGGGATGACTACCCATCCTTGCTAGGGACATGTAGTACGATCCCTCCAATCCAATATTAAGATGAAATGGAAAATATTATCTTTTATCTCTTGGACCTTGGGGATGACTACCCATCCTTTGTAGAGGACACGTAGTACAATCCTTTCAATCCAAGATTGAGATGAAATGGAAAAAATTAGTTTTACTTTTATTGCTTGGACCTTTGGGATGACTACCCATCCTTTGTAGAGGACATGTAGTACGATCCTTCCAATCCAAGCTTTATGATGAAATGGGAAAAATGGAAGCTTTGGGGAATCGGATTCTCAACCTAAGCGAGATGAGAATTAAGTCCTATCCTTACTACTCCATGTAGGTCAAATCAGAGCTTTGGGGAGTTGGATCCTCAACCTAAGTTCGATGAGGATTTAACCCTATCCTTACTACTCTGGTTTTAGGCTTTAAGCTTAATGGAAATGGTAAAAACCATTGTTTTAAGGATTATGTTGCATGATAGGACAAACATGAAATATTCTTTTCACCTCACCTTTTCATCCAAGTATGGTTTTAACCATTTTGCTCAAGACTCCCTTTAATGTGCATGGAATGTGCTTGGTTCAAGATAGCTTGGGCAGCAGTTCCCAACCTTAGGATCCTTTTAATATATGTTATGTAATAATCCTAAGAGGATTCAACACCTTCTCAATAATTGCCCATGGAATGAAAATGTAACTCCAGATGACATGTATATGCAATGTGGAATATGACATAAGATATGAATGCACTTGCTTCCTTTGGAATATATCATCTATTTTACCATAATGTGCAAAACTGACAACTTCATGCATCACAAGATCCAAACGATAATATTTAAATGTTTGTGTTACTTGTGGAGCTTTCTACAACATAATTCCAATGTTTCATATTCTCCTGATTTTAGGCATAAGTTGACATCTCAAATTTTTTTTTTTTTTTTTTCTTTTTTTATCAAAACAAACCAAACATGTCAAATGAAATCAAACACACAACTTAAATCCTAATCCAAATAGCAATCCCAAAATGAAACTTGAAAACACAAACTCAAACCAAAACCAAAATTTATATACAATATAGTACAAGATGATGCCAAGCTTGGACTATTACTTTCCTGGATCCCAAACATGATTAGAACATTTCAAAAGAAATATAACATGATACGCATGCCAAATGTTGTGGGCATCCAACAAAAACAAGACCAGACCAAACAATGCAACCCACTTCAACTTTCTTCTCTCACCCCACCAATTAAATTTAGTTCCATTAGTATTCTCATAGGTGAGATTCAAATTTTCAAATTGATTAGACAACGATTGATTTTCAATTTTATCATGTCTATTCTTTAAAATGCAAGTTTCATCATTCCACTCATGATTTAGAAGTAGGCTTTCCTTTTCAAAAGTGAGATATTGCAAACAAGAGCCTATTTCTAAAAGTCTTGAATTCAAATTATTTTTCGAGATTTTAAAGCAATCAAAATCAATCAAAACTTGACAAACATCACCAAGATTTGACATTTCATCATCAATGACATTAGCATCCAAAGGGACATCATGTAACCCATCACTTAAAATTTTTGTGGCTACTACCAAAGGTAAAGATTTCACTTTGTCACCCATACTCAACCCATCATGATTAGAATTTATCACAACTTGATGAGTGTTAGTAGCTTTTTCTTTTTCTTCATTGTCTTCTTCATCATCCAACACCTGTTCAAAAACACCAAAGTTAGGCACCCAATCAAACATGCATCCATATTTTTCAAAACAAGAGCCTAGTTTTTCAAGATATGTGTCACGTGACACCTTTCCATGATCAATGGCTTGAGTTGCCTCAAAATCCATATTTTCATTAGGATCATCAATAGTATCAAACCCACACCACTTAGGCTTTGTAATTTCATCATTTTGAGATGGCATAGACATTGTAGAAACAATAGGTGGATCAAGATTTTTGATTCCTTGCCCCTCAAGGGGAACAAAAACAATTGATTCTCCTTCTTCATCCATGGTAGTAAAATCATTATCCTTCTCCAACCTTTGATGAGATTCCAACCCTTCTTCCAAAACATTCTTAGATTGTACAGGACTTGTAATATCCTCATATGAAAGGGCAATTGTATTATCCTGCATATCAATAGGCACACAAATTTCATCAAAAGGTTTGGAGTGAGCATACTCTTCCCAAGAATCATAATGATCATCTTTCAAAATCAAATTGTGATGCTCAACTATTTCTTCATCATCTTTTAATTCATCAACATGTTTCTCATCAAATTTACCTTCACCTTCCTTAGATGGTTCAATTACTTCCAAAATTGGGTTATTGCTTGTATTCAAATTGATAAGGCTATCATAATCCAAATTTGTAACCCATGATTCAATTTTATCACAATTTGGAAGGTGTGGATTTTCTTGGCCATCATTTTCAACAATGTCATCCGAAACAGATTCATCCTCATAGAATTCATCTTTTGGTGAGTCAAGGGTTTCCAATTTGTCACATGTTTCAATACTAGTTGGATCTAGTACTCCTCCCTTGCCTAAAATCATATTCTTATGAAAATCATTAAAATTGATTTTAGAAGCATCTTTTGAATCAAGATGAGTATTTTGAAGTTGATTCATACTTAAGAAAGATGGTTGATCTTGCATAGTAGGTTGAGGATTTTGAAATTGATTGAAGCTTGGGAATGATTGTTGATTCTGAAATTGATTCACACTTGAATTTGGTTGAGGTGGATAAATCATTGGGTGGGTAAAGGATGTATTAAATGATTGAAGATTATACGATCCAAAACCCCCACCATAATTTTGACAACTCAATTGTTGCTCAATTGCCATTGCTTGAGTATAGGCTTGTGACAAAGATGTGATTTGAGGCATCCCTCGCAAATATGTGGAAATGAGTGGGTCAAGAGCATTTACATATATTTGGAGAGCCATTTCTTCTTGAAGAGCATAAAATGTCACTAATTGAGCATATAATCCAAAGAATCTTTCAGAAAATGACTTCACATTTTCACTTGGTCCTTTTTTAATAGTGAAAAACTGCTCATACATGCGGATTGGGTCAACTTGCTTTTTGTTGAATTGATTAAGAAATGCTGCCTCTAGTTGAGCCCAAGAAGTGATAGATCCTAAAGGCAGACTTGTAAACCAATCAAATGCCACTTTGTCCAAGGTGTAAGGGAACATTTTACAAACAACATCATCATGCCAAATTGTTAAGTGATTCACAACAAATTTGAATGCTTGAATGTGTTCTCCTGCAGTATTTGTCCCGTTAGACAAAAATCGAGGAAGACATCTCTCAAAACCAACGGGCAAATAATGTTGAACTCCTGGTATGTTCAATGGGCTACCTGTCATCCACGGTGAAAACATAGCCATTAGTGAATCTTAAAGAATATAACTTTAATACCCAAAAAATTAATTATTTATTTTTTTTTTAAATTAAATTAAATCACATTATTCCTGTATGAACAATCAAAGCGTTAGAACAATGCATAGCAATTCATGTCCTCCTTTTAACAGTACAAAGTTGTATTGTTAAAAGAGGGCTAAAGATAATAACCAATAGGGCATGAAAATATTCAAAATTTAAATCCCTATAGCATTTAAATCAATCTGAAATAAACCGGTTCAAGCCCTCCTTCTAGCGCCAAAATGTTGAGTGGTATTTTCACACACTTGTGAAATTACACTCTCCTTTAGGATTTGGGCTCCAAATCCCCTCTTGCAAAGAAGTTAAACAACCAACTTCTCCAAGGTCTCCGTTGTATTAGCATTTGCAACTGTGTATTAGTAATCTCAAATAAAGATATTCAATTAAAATGCTTGGAACACCTTAGTGATTGCAAGTAACTGTAAACAAGGGGCAATGTTGGTTTATTTCACCATGAAACTTTAGTGATTGTTCATTATTTTATTTTTTTTAGATTTTGTAATTTTTTTAAATGTTCATTTTAGATAAGTTAAACCTTCTGGAAAAATAAAATAAAATGAAAAAAGAAATGCAGAAAATTAAAAATTGAACACGTTCAGTCTGATGCTATCCTATTCCGACAAAATCGAATACGTGAGAGTTTCGTACATGCAACCTAGCCTATTTGACCTGCAAAACAAACACAATCAAAGTAAACTAGGTGCTGGCTCCTAGGGTTTAAAATAATTTCCAGATTGCAGACATTCACATGAAATAACCCAAAACAATGGCATGAATTTCATTTACAAATCTGAAATCCGAAAGGAGAAAAATAGAACAGTTAAAATGAAGCATGCAAAAAATTTCTCATCCTTTCTTGCCCATAAAATGCAAATTTTTGAACAATTCTGCATTAAAAAATGTGTCCTGTTACAATAGCAGAATCTCTGGTTTTTCTCAAAACCAGCAAAAGTGGAAGAAAAGCACTCCACAACAGGCTCAGAACGGCTAATCACCATCAACTCTGCAACCCGCTCGCAGCGGTTTTCGACCCCATATCAATCTGTGCCTCTGCATTTTATACTTGCTGGCAAACTACTTCTCCTTCCACGATGGTTCGTTTCATCTTCCAGATTGCTTCGTTTCACCTTCCCCGCCTTTCCATTGCTTTTGATTTTGTGCTCGAGATCTTCTCTATGAATTGTAACGCCTCTGCAACCCTTACACATGTACGCCACGTGTTTCGCACTTTTTTGCATGTTCTGTAACGGCCCCATGTAAATCGTGACCAAAAATAGCATGTAGCTTTGCTCCTTTACTTTCACCGTGAAAACGCGACATGTCGCGATATCGCGACATTTTCCTGCCAACAGCCTTGTCCGCCTTCATGCACAGCGAAAATGAGACATGTCGCGATATCGCGACGTTTTTCTATCAGCAGCTTTGTTTCTCATCATGCATCGCGAAAATGATACATGTCGCGATATCGCGACATTTTTCTGCTTCGGGCCGCGTGGATGCAACCTGTCGCGAAATCGCGACGCTTTTCTCTTTTGGGTTGTCTCGTTGCTTCCTGTCTTGCTGCATTTGGCCGCAAAAATGTGACATGTCATGAAATCATGACATATTTTCCTTTCGTACGCCTCGGCCGCAACCTGTTGCGAAATCGTGACGTTTTTCCCTTGGTACGCCTTCGGCCGCAACCTGTCGTAAAATCACGATGTTTTTTCACTTGGTATGCCTTCAGCCGCAACCTGTTGCGAAATCACTACGCTTTTTCGTTTCGGGCCCCTTTGTTGTTTCCTGTCGCGATATCGCGATGTTTTTCCGCTTCGTGCCCCTTTGCTGCTTTTTGTCGTGAAATCGCGACGCTTTTAGTGCCTTGCCCTGTTTGACTGGTTTGACCGCGATTTTGTGACATGTCGTGATTTTGTGACAATTTTCCATTCTATCTTTCTCTCTCCTCTTTGGACCGCGATTTCACAACACGTCGCGAAATCGTGACAATTTTTTATCAATGCCTCCTCCTGCTTGCCTGGGCCGCAAAAGCGTGACATGTCGCGATATCGTGACACTTTTTCATTTCGACAGCGACGGAGCGACATGTCGCGATATCGCGACAACTTTTCTTTTTTGGCAGCGACGGAGCGACATGTCGCGATATCGCGACAACTTTTCTTTTTTGGCAGCGACGGAGCGACATGTCGCGATATCGTGACAACTTTTTATTTTCGGCCGCGACAGAGCGACATGTCGCGATATCGCGACACTTTTTCTCCTTAGTGAAATTTTTGCTTTTTTCTTGATTTTTTTAGCATCTGGGCTATTGCAGTTTTCCTTGAAAGCATGTAAAAAGGTGGGTCCCCAATTTTGGGGTGTGTTGTGGATCAGCCACAACAATGGGTTATTTCATGTGAATGTCTGCAATCTGGAAATTATTTTAAACCCTAGGAGACAACACCTAGTTTTCTTTGATTGTGTTTGTTTTGCAGGTCAAATAGGCTAGGTTGCATGTACGAAACTCTCACGTATTCAATTTTGTTGGAATAAGATAGCATCAGACTGAACGTGTTCAATTTTTTATTTTCTGCATTTCTTTTCATTTTATTTTATTTTTCCAAAAGGTTTAACTTATTTAAAATGAACATTTAAAAAATCACAAAATCTAAAAAAAATAAAATAATGAACAATCACTAATGTTTCATGGTGAAATAAACCAACATTGCCCCTTGTTTACAATTTCTTGCAATCACTAAGGTGTTCCAAGAATTTTAATTGAACATCTTTATTTGAGATTACTAATACATAGTTGCAAATGCTAATACAACGGAGACCTTGGAGAAGTTGGTTGTTTAACTTCTTTGCAAGAGGGGATTTGGAGCCCAAATCCTAAAGGAGAGTATACTTTCACAAGTGTGTGAAAATACCACTCAACAGGTGTTAGGATTAGATTAAATTCATCTAAGATGCTTTCTAACTTGTCTTGCTTATCGCTGTCTAAATCTACTTGAAATACCTTGGGACCATTGGTAGAAAGTGATAGAAGTGAAGGTGGCGGTGAAGGAGGAATGTAGTGGGCCGAAGCCTTTAGCAATTCCTTAGATAGGGTGAACTCCAAAGAGGAGGGTGTAGAGGAAATTTGGTCCAAGTCAATAAGGCTAATGTCAATTGGAATTGGCCTAGCCATATCATATGGATTACGAAGCGAGGTAAATAAGTCAATAGGATTCATATTGACCTAGCAGAAGGGAGGGTGGCTTGGATGGATGAATGGATGGAACGGTTGGAGCTGAACCGATGTCGAGTTGTGTTATCCCTGTAACAAACATGGCATTAATATGAGAAAAATGCATTGTTTTTTTTAAATATGTACATATGTTAAATTTATTGGCTTATGTGGGTGGATCAAAGTAGATTACGAGGTATATCATCTTGTTATTGTGGAAGAAGCAAGCAAAATATGGGATGATGGATGGGGAACATTCGAAGGTAAAACTCTTCTTGTTGGGTGATGGGGACAATGGGTTGTGACTCCTCTTCAAAATCATCAGAAGCATTTGACATGACCTCAAATTCTTGATAACTTTCATTATCGGAATCAAAGACAGGATAGGTGAATTTGATGGTATCATCTTTCTCTACTTCATCCATGCAAAGTTCTTGAAGAGCTTGTTCAAGAGAATATGTTGAGGGTAATGGGTGTATGGGGTGATCTTCATCATTGAGTGTAATCTTTTTAAAGGCTTGCTATGGAGAAGTGGTGGAAGACAATGGGGTATAGCCTAAATTAGAATGATCATGGGTGCCTCTATATGGGTCCTCTAAGATATCATGCATTCCCTGCTCATGGGAACCTAGACCTTGACCTTGCCAATGGAACATATTAAAGTATCAAGCTAGAAACTCCTCTATGTTAGGTATGTTGGCACGCCTAGGCTTTTGTGGTCCTTCGGGTGGGTTTGGCCTAGTTGAGAAATCCAACCCTCCATAAACAAAGTTAATGTTGTTTGGAGTGGCACTCATGTCATAAATAGTGCCTATGAATAAAGAACGATCTCGAGGACGTCCAAAATCCTTAGTTGTGGGAATGGCTAGGGGTGTAATGGTGATGTCTTGGACCACGTACTCACCAATGGTTGGACTAGTGATGTGGAATTCAAATTGGGTTTATGAGGTGGATGGTGAAGGCTCAGGTGGCTCTAGATTGGTTGTGGATGGTGGCGAGTTAAATATGTCACAATATGAGAGTTCGACTTGTGACACATCGACTGATGAATTGGAATTGGATGGCGATGTGGAATTAGAAAATGGAGGATGAGATAATGATGAAACATAAGAAGAGGTTATTTAAGAAGGGATAGATGTGATATATGATGTGCTAACAGTAGACTTACTGTGACCACATGTATAAGAATAAATGGATGTTTGAGGAGGTGATGTGATGGGTAGCTCCTCTATGATGGGAGTCTTAGAAGAATATGGAGATGGATTAGAAGAAGGAAAATTGAGAGATGATGTGGATGGATTCGATGATGGCACCAAGAATAAATGGGTGTAAGGTAACATGGATTCATAAGGATTTGAAATGAAATTACAATACTTAAAAGATCTGATATCTATGGGGATGCAATGGACTAGTCCATCACGAACATATTTCAAGCATTGGTGGAGAATTGAAGGAACACATTTCATTTCCCTCATCCAAGGTCTACTAAGGAGTATATTATATGCCATGGCTCCTTCCAATATGTGAAACATGGTGTGCAATGTTCTGGTCCCTACTTCTATAGGTAAAACAATAGTGCCAACTATAGTACACAAATCATCGTTAAATGCTTTGAGGGTGAATGATGATTTGGAAATATGGGATGAAGGTAATTTGAGGTGGATAAGGGCAATGGTAGTAATGATATTTATTGACGAGGTGGTATCAATTAATACTATTTTGAATGGTTTTCTATCTATTAATGCCATTATATGCAATGGAAGGTCTATTGATTCTGAACTCATTGATTTTACCTCAAAGTCATAGAAGGTAATTGATGGCTCCATGCACATTCTAACACTCCCTAAAAAGTTGTTGAAGGCATTAAAGTCTTGGGATTATAACTCAATTGACTTGAGTATTTCCATTAAAGCTTCTCTATGCCTAGGAGATTGTTGGATAAGCTCATAGACAGAAAGCTTGGCTGATGTCATTTTCAAACCAATGGTTAACCAGCTGGTTAAGGTTACCTCTGGCATTATTAGATGAAGGATGGGTAGATTAGATGGGTTGGATAGATTGATTTACGGAGATGGATTTGGTGATGTTTGGATGGACGGTGGGTTTGAATTTTGTTGAGCATATTTTTGATTTTGCCTTTGCCCTCCGACAAAGTTTTGGTATTGTTGGACATGATTTACTTGATTAGGAGGTGGTTGTTGATTGTTACCTCCTGTATTATGTTGGACCTCCCCATGGTTAGGTAGAGGTGTCTGATATATACCCAAATTTTTATTTTGTGGATCTAAGGGGTTATCCACGTTAATGGCCCCTAAGTCTATGAGATATTGCACTATGTTTTTGAACACATGGTAGGAATTTATATCATGCCCATTTTGCCGATGGTATGGGCAAAACAAGTGATCTCTATAACTTTTAGATATTTTGGTAGGATCATCGGGCCTAATGTTTGACAAGGCTAATTTATTGGTCTCATACAACCTTCAAAATATGGATTAATATGATTATGCTAAGGGAGTGTATTGACATTGGGGTCGATTGAATTGGCGGTGGGTAGGTTGTTCCACAATTGGCATTGTGTTTTGTACCATTGGTTCTTGGGTTACTAATGGGACCGCATGATATAAAATTTGTTGTTGCACTAGTTTTTGAGCCATTACGAGCTGGCTCATGACCACTTGATTGACTTGATTAGTTGTGTTAGCCATTGAGGCTTGTGTGGATTTAGTTTGGCTAGATTGATTATTTTGGTATTGGCCCCTAATTTGCCATTCTTTCTTCTTAGTCTTAATGACACTCTCTTAGATTTTTATCTCCTCAATGACACTATCCTATGCTAAAGCCTCAAATTTTATATAAGTATTGAGATGAAGCATCCAAGAGATGGATTTTAAGCAACTCTTGGTAAAAAGTTTGATAATTTCTCCCATGGGGAGGGAGAATTGCAACTTTGTTATAACTACCCTCCAATGGTTTCCAAAATCATAGATAGGTTCCTCATCCCATTGTTTCAAATAATATATATCCAATAAAGAAACCTTATTTTTAATATTAAGGGTGAAGCATTCCAAGAATAGATCTATCAATTGATCAAAAGTATAAATACTATGTGTAGGCAATTGATTGTACCATTCAATGGCATATCCCCCTAATATTTGAGGAAACGTTCGAAGCATAAGAGCATTATCATCACTAATCCAAAAACATATGTGGACAAATGAACTCACATGCTCCTTAGGATCCTCAATTCCCCTAAACTTGTCAAATTTTGGTATCGTAAAATCTATCGGATATGGTGGTGATGGTATCGATGGATGGATTGGTTGATGGATCAGTTGGATTAATATGAGATTTTGGCTCGTTATCCCTAATGAGTTTTGCATCAACTGATCGATTTGCTTTTGCATTGCCTAGAATCTAAGATCTTTTGCTGGAATATGAGGACCTTAGATTATATGATGGTTGGTTGATGGGCTGGATGGTAGATGTTGGGTTGTGACCAACATGCTGTTGTGGAATGAATTGGGTTGGGTATTCAAAGAAGATTTATGGTTGAAATATGGGGATTATTGATGAAGATGATGATGGAGAAATAGATTGTGTTGTTGGTTAGTGACAATGTTGATTTTTATGGTGGATGTGTGGAATGGTGGTGGATTGGGGATGGACACTATGGAATATTGAGGGAGCCATGCTGAATTTTGATTGGTGAGTGGAGGTTGATTATAGAATATTGAGGGAGTCTATGTAAGCTGATTTTTTTCCTTTTATTCATTATGAAAGTAATATTTTGATGAGCCCTAATGTATATTTAAGTTCCTAATTTGACCATGTGTTGAATTATGGGGTTGTGGTTGGATGAGATGATGGATGAGTTGATTATGATGGATGATTAGTCATGGTCATGTTGGCTAAGTGAGATGATGGAGGTGTGGATGATATGTTCATGTTGGCTAAGTGAGATGATGGAGGTGTGGATGATAATTAATGAGAGGATATGATTATGGTACAAGTTGCATTTGATATTATAACTTAGAGGCTAGGGACTTGTGAGATAGCATTGACATACTCCTCATACAAGGGTTTGGTATAGGTGGATGTGATATAAGTGTTTGGAACACTTGGGATTTGTGGTGGTTGGCTCATGGAGGAAGGTATACCATATTCATAACTCGAATTAGGATATCATTGGGCATGGTAGGTGGTAGCCAATTCTGATTCTTCAAAACCTTCTTGGCTAAGGGGTTCTAAGACATAATTAGAAGCCTTGTAAAGGGCCTGCACTCTATCCATGTCTATGTAGGTGGTGGTTGTCTCCACATTATGTGAATGTGTCTCTACTTGATAGTTGGGTGGATGGGATGATCCAGAAAAAGTAGTCTAAACCATATTGGATGGGGCTACCAAAGTAGCGGGTTCATGGAACTATTTTCCATTAAACTACTTTGGTTTATTATTTTATTTTGTTGTCTTGTTAGCACCATAAAGTAGTTAAACCAAATATTCAAAGCTTTTATAAATCACACAAATTAACAACTTTTCCAAAAAACTAAAGCAAAGAAAATAATAATCCCTAGGTTTCACCGTGTGTGGCTTACCTTGTTCATTAATTATTTTATTTCATTAATGTGAAGTTCTTTTTAGAATTGTTGGCTTGTGTGTTTTGATGTAACTTAATCTTGTTTAATGAAAAATAAAGGTAAAAGCTAAGACTGACTAGGGCAACGATATTCTTGTTGGTAATTACCTCCAAAAATTTTGCTCGAGGGTAGTCCTATGGTTTCTAGGGTAGAGATTGGTGGATGGAAATTATAGCCACCGTCACCAAATCTCAAGCAATGGCTGGTGATGAAATCCAGTAACTACTATTAAACATGTGAATCGTGCAAGTGTGTATGATTTATTTTATTAGATTTTTCATTCTCTATGGTGTGCAAACAATATTAAAGATTACTAACTTCACTAATCTAAATCATAAGCCAACACAAAGATGCAAATTTCACCTAAAGAGAGTGGAGTACACCGCTCAAAACCCCCTACCTACAAATGATTAAAATCACAAGAGCAACCGGAGGGTTCATCCACCTCTCTACCAAAGGTTCCAGCCTAGGGTAGGATTACTTTATGTGTCAAGATGTTGTTCCTATTTATATAGGCAAAATTAAAGTGATCTTTAACCCTAAAATGCAAAAATCTAGGATGCTTTTCTGTTTCATATGCACTCAAAAATACAAACAATCACCTAGATCTAAAAATTTCAGGACAAGAAATGAATTTGATATAATGAAACACATACAAACCCTAGATGCAAATTGCTACTGATTCTTTCCCAAAACCCAAAAACAATAAAAATAGCAGCAAAAAATAGAATACGTAAATTGCTAAATGGTAACCTAGGGTTATGAAACTTGGAAGCCTTAGCTCTGCTCCAAATTACTACTAAGTGTAACCGAGTGCTTGTGTAGGCATAATAGAGTGCCTGTATAGGTACAATAGATCACCTGCGATTGTCTACAGATGCTGTCGAATGCTTTGCAAACACTCCCGAACACCTACGTAATCTTTGAAAATGTTGCAGACTACTTTAGAACCCCTAGCAATGAAATCGATGATCTCTACACTTCTGTAAATTCTTGTAACAAACAAAAATAAAATTAAGTTAGCAAGGTAGATTTATTAAATAATGAAACCCTTGTGAGGTCCCATCGTGATCACCATTTGTGAAGATAAATACACGAAACTTAAATAATAATAGGAAATAAAATAACACAAGGAAATACAAAGATTGCACAAATGGATATATTCAATAAAATGGGGGGAGCCGATGAACTCCTTTGTTACAATCAGTAATCAATGTGAGTATTTGATACAATGATTTACAATGGCACTAGGGTTCTCTAAAACTCTAGCAATAACAACAAATTGTCTTCAAATTTGGTGTGTCCTTGCTTCCAATAGGTTGAGTGGGCTTCGAGTATCTAGTGTGGAGCCACTCTAACTTCAATATCCATTCAACAATGTGTAGAACTTGCATATCTATACACATAAAAATAGAACAAGAGGGTTAGTAATACCTATGAGGGCTCCATAGTGTGAGACCCTCAGACATCAATAAAATCCTAGTTAACAATGAAGTCAAAAAGTATGCTAGATCAACAAATTATGAGATAAAATGCATTCAAATGAGATATACCTTGCTTTCATTTTGTTGATGGCATGGTGCTATAGGTTCTGATTTATATTTTTGTGTTGTGGCTAACTTGGATGTACACTTGGTAGGATTATATGTGAGCTTCATAGGATCTGGTGTCCACCTGTGGAATACAACAGGCTCTGGAGAGTGCCTATGGTATATAGTAGTCTCTGGTGAGCACTTCATAGACTCTATAGTGAGCCTCACAAGCTCTAGAGGGCACCTACAGGTTAGGGAAAAATTTGTAGAAGTAGATATAGGGGGTGGCAATGAATGTGGTCAATGGATGGAGGCTATGATGGTGATGGAGGATGAATGAGGGATGGCTAGAACAATAGAAATCTTGTTGGCTTAGCTAGGGCTTTAGATCTTTAGGATTATATCCTAGGGCTTCACCAATAATTCCTCTAGGGTATAATGTCTAATCTCCAAGCTCCAGTTCCAGGGTTCCAGGGTTTGAGCATTTACAAATGCCCTTATTTATAATCCAACCTAGGGTTTTTTTAGGGTTTTAGCCTTGCACTTTTAATCGTGTGGCTAATATTAAATTAGATCCTAAGATTGAGATTACTTTTTGCATGTGACATGGATTAATGAATATGGATGGTGGAGATTAGAATGGATTGGACACTTGTGGTTAATTGAGTTTTAAAATATATATTTTATAATAAATATATCATAATATAATATAAAATATTATATTAAATATTAAATAATATAAAATAATATTAAAAATAATCCCAATTAGGCTAGGAAATGGCAGAAAATGGCTAAAATGGGCCTTTTGAAGGCGATAAAGGTGGAATTGGGCCAAATAGTTGGCAAGAAAGGTGTATGGTGGATAAGTGAGTGGTGGAATGGTTAGGATGGAGTATTAGTTGATGGTGCGATATATATTGCTTTTGTTTTGTTCATGGCATGGTGCGACAGGTTTTGATTCACTTCATGTGTTGTGGTAGGCTTGGATGCACACTTGGCAGGCTCGAACGTGAGCTTCGTAGGCTTTGGTGTGCACCTATGGAATACAATAGGCTTTGGAGAGAACTTTTGGTATATAGTAGGATCTGGTGAGCACTTCACATCCTCTACAGTGATCCTCACAAGCTCTGGAGGGCGCCTACGGGTTAGGGTAGAATTTGTAGAAGCAGATTTAGGAGGTGGCAATGAATGTGGTGGATGGATGGGGGCTACGATGATGATGGAGGATGAATGGGGGATGGCTGGAAAAATAGAAGTCTTGTTGGCTTAGCTAGGGCTTTAGATCTTCAGTATTGTATGCTAGGGCTTCACCAATAATTCCTCTAGGGTACAATGTCTAATCTCCAAGTTATAGTTCCAGGGTTCCAGGGTTTGATCATTTCCAAATGCCCTTATTTATAATCCAACCTAGGGTTTTTTTAGGGTTTTAGCCTTGCACTTTTAATCGTGTGGCTAATATTAAATTAGATCCTAAGTTTGAGATTAATTTGTGCATGTGACATGGATTAATTAATATGGATGGTGGAGATTAGAATGGATTGGACGATTGTGGTTAATTGAGTTTTAAAATATATATTTTATAATAAATATATCATAATATAATATAAAATATTATATTAAATATTAAATAATATCAAATAATATTAAAATAATCCCAATTAGGCTAGGAAATGGTGGGAAAGGGCTAAAATGGGCCTTTTGAAGGCAAGAAAGGTGGAATTGGGCCAAATAGTTGGTGGGAAAGGTGTATGGTGGACAAGTGGGTGGTGGAATGGTTAGGATGGAGTATTAGTGGCTATAATTTTGTTTCTACACAATCTCTTGGGAATCCTTCCCTATTACAATATTTATGGACCTCTTTCCAAAGGAGATATCAATCCCCTAAATCAAATTCATGGATATCTATCCATAGGATAACTCATCCTCTGCTTTTGCTGGTGATCTTCTAGAATACTACTACCTCCACTACACTGGCTTGTGGATATCTCTCCACTGAAGACTCTTTTCCCCACTTTGAAGACCTATCCTCACTGTCCTAGCTAATGGATATCTATCTACTAGATACTATTGTCCTCTCTAATATGTCACCTCCAAAGCTCTATCTCAAATCTACACTAAACACAGTCCTTCGGTCTACCACAAATCTTCTCAAAAATTCCATACAAAACTTGTTCAAATCTTCTCAACAAGTCCACACAAAACTTGCACAAATCTGCTCAACAAGTCCATACAAAACTTGCTTAAATATGCTCAACAAGTCCACATAGAACTTGCTTAAATTTTCTCAACAAGTCCACACAAAACTTGTTCAAATATGCTCAATAAATCCACACAAAACTTGCTTAAATATGCTTAACAGGTCCACTTAGAACCTCCACAAATTTGCTCAACATATCCACTCAGAATCTGATCAAATAGGTCCACTCAGAACCTAATCAAATATTCTCAACAATTTCAATCAGAACTTGCTCAAATCTACTCAACAGGTCCACTCAGAACCTGCTCAAATTTGCTCAACAAGATCACTTAGAACTTATCCAATATACTCAATAAGTCCACATAGAACTTATCTAGATATTATATAAACATAATGAGAATTGTTAGAGACTCAATATGTCCTACACTCAATGCTCAATCACTTTCTCAAATCATAATATATAATATTTTGTATTATGGAACTTGAACAATCACTTCACACACCCACTTGACTAGGCTCAACCAATTCTACTCAACCAATCACTCAAGAAACAACCCTGGATTACAAGCCCTATTCCAAGCATGTAAAAATCAACTTAAAATGTTTCCAACAATGCTAAAAAACAAATCTCACATAACAATGATACTCATGTTCTCTTCAACTCCTAGTTAAAGTTCTTTGTACAACCATTGGCTTCAATAATAATGCTTATAAAACAATCTTCTCATAACAATGATACTCATGTTATTTTCAACTCCTAACTCAAGTTCTTCACACAACCAATGGCTTCAACAAAAATGCTTATAAAAAAATCTTCACATAACAATGATACTCATGTTCTTTTCAATTTCTAACTCAAGTTCTTTACATAACTAATGGCTTCAACAACAATACATATAAAACAAGGTTTTAACAACTCTTTATTCTAGAAAACCTTGAGATACTAATTCAAACACTTACAAAAAGGAAACCCTAATCAAGTCCTTTTTAATCCAAACTTTATTTTCTAGAAATCCACTCAATCAACTCAACTAAGGAAGAATTTTTCCCATACCTTTTTTCTTGGTGGTAAAGAATAGATCTCAAAACCTGTTTCAATCACACTTAATTTTCCTTGACAACTTCAATGGTTAGGTAGAAAAATCTTCACTTTAAAACCCCTTGTAAATACTTGCACAATAATTATTTTTATACAAAGATAACAAGTCTTATATACACATTATAATCTCCACAATATCAATATTAAATATAACACCCAAAATAAGCCTTTAGGAAACACTTTATAGATCTTCAATTCAAACTAATTTATCACCTTTTTTTTAAATAAAGGGGTAAAAATTTATTGATAAAAAGTTTGGATTACAGAGTACAATTGAGCTTCCAACCAGGACTCAAATAAATAGCCAAATAGGCTAAAACCACTAGACTAGAATGACACCTAGAAAAGACAACAAGAAAAAACCACATTAAGTATGTACATCCTTGTGGATCAACTCCCATAGGCGTTGAGAGTCCCCAGATAGGAGACTTCCAATTATCGATACTCCAAGGATCCAGCAACTTAGAATCCATTTTGGCCAGGTAATCAACAACCACATTCCATTCCCTTGGAATTTGTACAAAGGATATAAATTTGAACTCTTCACTCATTCTGAGAATATGAACAACTATAGATGCCAACTGCCAATTAACTTCCTCCACCCTTTTATTGTTTAAAATATTAACCACAATTTGAGAGTCAGACTCGTAGATAATCCTATGCTAGCCAAGAGAAAACCCCCTCTGCAAGGCCTCAATAATTGTAAGAGCTTACATAAAATTGTTGGAGTGAGCACCTTTATAAATTGAAAAGAAAAAATTAACACCAGTAGTAGAATCTCTCCCATTGCCAATGCCAACATGTCCAGGATTATCCCTGGATGATCCATCAGTATTAATTTTTAAAACTCCTCTAGGGGGTGGCCTCCACCTACCATATATCCTAACCTTCTTGCTGATATGAGGAACCCTACTAGGGCTAGAAGAGTTCACACCATCCCCAAAGATACCAAGGGCTTATTGTACCTTCTCCTCCCTAGAATCCAAAATAGGGTCCACATCACATTTGCTATGGATGGTTTCCTGAACCATATACAGGATCCTTTGCCAGATCTGTTGAACAATAAAATAACTTCCCTGAAATATGCATTGGTTATGTTTGAGACAAATTTTCCAGATGATGCAAGAAGGACCCAAATTCCAAGCCACTCAAAGGAAGGGGGCCTTGGCCAGAGGTTTTCCTAGACTACTCCAAAACTCCACCAGGGACAACACATGAAAACATGGATGGTTCCAAGCACTCCACCAACGGTGCCAAATGTCTCTGGCAAAGGAGCATTGGAAAAATAAATGAGAAGAGTCATCCTCATTCTTACTGCAAAGGAAACAAAAAGAGGGACCTTGAAATCCCCTCTTCCTCACATTATCCCAAGTGAGGCATTTATTACGAGCTACCAACCAGAGAAAGAAGTTACATTTTGGCTAGGAAAATTTGTTCCACACCTTTTTCCACCAAGTGATAGGAAGACTCTCATACTTTTGCTTATCAAGAACCTGATAACCATAGGCTACCGAGTAGGTTCCCTTAGGATCAGGGTTCCAAGCAAGAATATCTTTACCCCTCAATAAATAACAAGGCCTCACCATAAGAATAAGAGAAAGCACCTCTTTGTCCTTGGCTAGTACCCCCTAGGGCCATTCTTGTGGATATTTCCACCTATACATATCCATATTTCCAAAAGACTAGATTTTTTTAAAGTCCACCACACGAGACCAGCCTGCTTTCAAGAAAAAAATGCTTAGGGAACATAACCTAGGATATTGATTCAATATAGAAGGTGACCATACCAAGAATCCTCCCAAAAAATAGCATTTGATCCCTGATTACAAATCCAGAACAAACCTTGCTTGATTAAATTAGCTTCTCTTTTCAGAGTGTCCCAGATAACTGAACCTTTCCCAACCAAACTGACTCTAGGGATCTCAGCTTCAGAAATACCTCTCAAGTATTTACAAGATAATATATTAGCCCAAATATAATCTTGAGAGGTACACCATATCTAATAAAGTTTTTCTGCCAAAGCCTATCCAAAAGGAGTTGTCTATCACAACCCAAGGCCTCCATCTTGCACTGGCCTACATATAGAATCCCACCTAACCAAACTTCATTTAGATTGATTAGGTTTTCTAGACCATAAAAACTATCTTGACAAAGCATCCATGTCCTTGATGAAGTGATAAGGAGCTATTTGTACAAAACATCTATAAATGGATACAACTTGAACAATAGATTCTAAAAGCAACACTCTACCTGTAGTGGATAGACATCTGAAAGTCTAGTGATTCACATTCCTTATAAACTTATCAAGCATAGACTGCCAAGAATATCTAGGTAGAGGATGAGATGAAATTGGAATACCAAGATAAATGAAGGGGGAGTACCAACCTGGAATCTTAGAATGTGAGCAATCCTAGCTTGAATAAGAGGAGGGGTATTGAAGAAGAAAATAGAATACTTGTCCTCATTAATCAACTATCCAGAAGCACCAAGATATATGTCAAGAGACTGTCTAATATTTCCAGCTTCCCTGATAGTGGCAACTCCCAAAAAAGTAGTATCATAAATAAATTGAAGGTGGGAAAGAGGTGGCAAACTACTATCCCACTTCCACCCTTGAATGAGACCTTGCATGACTTGAGACTTGAGCAATCTTCCCAACCCTTCTGCCATAATGATAAATAAATAAGGGGATAAAGGATATCCTTGCCTCAATCCCCTTGAGGCCTCAAATAGCTCTAATGGCTCATTATTAACAAGAACATATAATAAGGAAGACGAAACACAACTCATCACCCATCTAATCCATTCATCCTCAAATCCAAAAGTAGCAAGAACTTTCTGAAGAAAGGACCATCTAACCCGATCATAGGCTTTGGCCATGTCCAACTTAATGAATATAGTTTTCTCCTTAGAATTTTCCATCGAGTGAATAGATTTTATAGCAATAAAAACCCCATCCAATATTTTTTGGCCAACAAAAAATCCTCCTTGCTTCTCAGAGATGATTTTTCTCAACCATATCTTCAACTTCTCTGTAATAATTTTTGTGATGAACTTATACACAACATTGCATAGAGCAATTGTCCTGAACATATCTAAGGAATTTTCTCCCTATTTTTTGGGTATAAGCACCACAAAGGTATCATTTAGGGCCCTTAGCATTTGTTTGTTCTTTTGGGACTCATGGACCACCTCCAAAAGATCAAATTTGATTAAATCCCAAAATTCCTGAAAAAACTCAATCGGGAATCCATCTGGGCCTGGGGCTTTTTCTTTTTTTATCTTGAATACAACATTTTCCAACTCCTCAAGGGAAATTGGATCCATAAAGTGCTCATTCATCTCTCTAGAAACAATCGCTGGAATACAATTTAGAATAAGCTTTTCATTCTCATCATATGATAGGGAGTCCTCCTTGACACAAATTTATCACCTTATTACTCCAATTTTAAAATAATGTTTTTCTTTTTATAGATCACAAATCAACACATAAACAATTTTCTTTCACCCCTTATGTATCCTTATCACTAATTTATTGCTAATTAAAAACCTTCTAAACTCCCTTATAACTCCTAATACAAATTTTAATCAAACCTTAGGCAATAAAAAATGTATTTAAAAATTACCTTGGCCTCCACGGGTTTTGAACCCTTAACCTCTGCCTCAATGAATGCCCTAGCTGTGGGCTCCACAACCACGTGCACTCAATGCACTTTAAGAGCTTAAGAGCTCTTAGCACAATTTATTCCTCTCTTGGCACCCAAACGAAAGAACGCAAATAAAAAATCTTTCCTTTGGCGCTACCACTCCGTAGGATTCAAACACAGGTTAGTTCTTCCACTAAAACCTTTGTAGAATGTGCACTACCAATTGACCACCATGTCTAACATGCCTTGAGCAATGAATCTTCTTCCTTTTAAACCTTGCACATAATACAAAAACCTTTTGTCTTCTTCCTCAACCGTAACAGTGAATCACACAGTAAAGTTTTCCTTGGTCACATTAAAAAAAATTGATGAGGTATGATTTGTAAAGTCCTTTGGCCACCCTTTCATACATGATGCCTTCCTCCATAGTCTTTGAACATTGACACTCCAAATTCTTCGATGATTTCGGAGCCTTCCTTGGGTTAAATTTGAAAACCCTTTTAACTTATACTCTCATATAATATTAAAATATTATGGAGCCCTTTTGCCTTTAACTTCTGCACTATTGAAGCTTCTTCCTGGATATTAGTGATAACTTTGAAGAATTTATTTCTTTATGAATTCCTTGACATTAATGATGACTTCATCTAGTGACATCAATGATAAATTTGACTTAGGGACTCAAAATATCCAATAGTATACCAATTTTGTTTCATCCTCGTATTATTTGTTACTTGAGGACTGCTCATGAAAGTCACTCTCAAAATCACATTTTGATCCACCTCTATCAAAAATATACTCTGCTCTATCCTCCTTAGAAGGAACTTCTGATTCAATATATTCTTCTGATGTTATTCCAAGCTTGCATGCCAGTATCGTTGGTAGCTTCATGGTTTTTTTGATCCAAGTTATCTCTTGGGATATCTTCTAGATCGACCCCCACCAAGATTTCATCATGATAAATCATATATGGTTTTATAGCAACCATAGTTACTAATCAGATCCCCCTTTGATGGTAAGAAGGTTTAGGGTGATACATATTCCAATCCACTTCACCCCCTAGACTAAGGTTTAGGTGATATAAAGATACTGCTAGGAGCTCATCCTGACCTTTTATGTAATATCCCAATCCAAACCTATCAGTTGGAAACTGATACTATGTTTTATAAGGAGTTATATGCCCTTGCTCAAATAGCCCCAAGTCGTAACCATACATATGGTAACATTTAAAGTAATATAAAGTAAACTTAAATTTGGAAATATAATGAACATTTATGGATAATGGTTCATCATCTTCCTCACATATGGGTGTGTGATGTGCTAGATAATAAAGCCCTCCATAAATGAAGTTTTTTTGGTTGGGTGGCACCCCCAATGGTACCACCATCCCTATAGCCATATGATGGGCCTTAGATCAACCTATATCCTGTGTAGTCTCAACGAATGGCATGAAAGTCATGTTGCACTATATATTCCCCTAGCTTGGGATTAACCAAATGTATGATCATCTATGGTACAGATGACACAGCTGAATAAGCAAGTAAAACATATTGACGTGTTTCCTCGACTTTATCTTGAGAATCCTCTTCATCCATAGGACTAGGAATTTTGATAGTAGCTACCTTGGATGCTTGATTCAACTATTTTTTTCCCATTACTACCTTAAGTTTCTTTTCATTCCTAAGAATTGGTAATGTTGTAGGTTTTGTTGAAGCTACTATTATGTGCTTAGATGTTTGTGGTGCCACCTTTGAATATCCCACACAATCCTCTTTTTTTTACCTTATATATGTTTTATTAGCGATGTCGACCATATATCCAAATGCATTGAAGGGAGAACAATATCCTTAGGTAAATCTACTTGGTTCACATATTTTAATGGCTTCTCATCAGAAGGAACCACTTGAACTTATCCCTCATGTATATATTTAATACATTGATGTAGAATTGAGGGAATACAACATATTTCTCTTATCAAAGGTCTCCCCAGGAGGATGTTATACTGCATTACACCTTTGAGTACATGACACATCACTGGGATGGTCTCCATTCCAATATGAACAAGTAGAACTATAGTACCTACTATCGAGCATAGTACATTGTTGAATGCTTGCAAGGTAAAGGTTGAAGGCACAATGTATGATTTGGGCAACTTAAGATATGCCAATGCCTTGGTTGTAATTATATTGATTAAATACCTAGTGTCAATCAATACCCACTTGAATGGTGTGTGGTTGACACATGCAATTATATGCAGTAGTGGGTACTTTGTGGCAATAAAGACCGCTTTAATCTCATGATCATAAAATTGTATCTTGGGCTCTTTGCACTACTGCACATATCTCATGAAATGTGTGAATGCTTTGGGGTCTTGGGAATGAACTTCTATAGACCTTTAAATATCCATAAGAATCTCCCTATGCTTAGGAGACTACTGAATTAGTTCATATATTGACAACTTAGTTAGAGTTGTCTATAAGCTTTGAATAAGCCTATTCTTGAGGGTCACCACCAGTCTGGTCAGTGGGCCTAACACATTTTGCACTAACCTTTGATGGGGCGCAATTGAAACCTAATATAAGATAGAGGTAAATTTTGTCATTTGTACCTCCTTTGTCTTATGACAACATTGACCATCCTGATGAACCCTTGAGTTGACGATTCAATCTGTACTTGGTTCACCTAGCCTACATTGTTATTTGGTGGTTCATGATTTGGTAAAGGATTCTTGAAAATCCTCATGTTTTTATTGTTTGGTTCTTGAGGGTTGTCCACAATAAGCTTACTCTTTTCTATCATGTTTTGGACCAAATATTTAAAGCTATAACACCCTTCTATGTCATGTCCTTTCATTCTATGATAACAAAAAAATTGGTCCTCCCTGTACCCCTTTGGTTTGGGATGATTGGGATCATGCATTTTTATTTTAGGTAGTTTTATGGCCTTTACCTCATGCAATTGATGCAAAATATATGCCATGGTCTCTAATAAAGGTGTAAACTAGCAAGGAGGACACTGTTCCTTATTCCTTTATTGTTTATTATTACTATGTTGGTTGTACTATGCAGGAGGATGTTGGGCCTGATAATTTTGTTGCTTTTGATCCTTATATTCTTTTTGCAAGTTCAACACCACCTGATTCATGTGGGATAGCTTGGCTTGGTAATTTTTATTTTTATTCTTAGTGTTTTTGTTATTCCATTCCTTTATATTTTTAAGCTTCAAGTCATCCTCCTGCAACTTGATCTCCTTAGTTAAATTAGCTTGCACTAAGGCTTCCTTGAATGTTTGATATTTTTGGAGCTATAACAATGATAAGATCTATTTGTCACAACTCTTCATGAACATACAAGTAAGTTCTATGGTTGGAATGGAAAATGGTAGCTTTATCATTAAATTTCTCCATTTATTGCCAAAATCCAAAATTGGCTCATCATCATACTATTTTAGCCCTACCAAATTGAATAAATTTATTGTTCTCTTGATATCGAAGGAGAAGCATTGAAGAAAAGCATTTGCTAGCTTCTCAAAGTTGGTTATACTTTGCCTTTTTAGTTGATTGAACCATTCCAGGGTAGGGCCTGAAAGGGTCATGATAAATATTCTCAAAAGCAATGCATCGTTGATTTGAAATTTAAAGCACATATTCATAAAGGACATCACATGCTCTTGTGCATCCTTGTCACCCTAAAAATTGTCTAATTTTAACATATTAAAATGATCAGGATAAGCCAGACTTGGAATCGATGAGCATAATGATGTGTTATAAATTTTGCTCAAGGTTGGTTTTTGGTAACATGTACCTTACTTCTTTATCGACCTCACCTTTTTAGCTAGAGCCTTATATGCTTATGAGGACAAGATCTCTTCCTCCTTGAGGTGCCTTTGCAGGGCCTTTGGAGGTATATTTTTTCTTTAATGAGGTGGTGGATTTGGTTCATCTTCCAAGTCCACTAAGGATATTTCAGGGTATTACTATTCTTGATCCTCTCCTACCATACTTTGTACTACATATGCCCCTATTTTTCATGCACTTGACATTATTATATTTCTTGGGCTATATAATGAGTATGATTCTCTCTACGAGTATGGCACAATTCAGGATATGATGCAGCTCATCTATTGGTGCACTCTCTATAATCACTCTAAGAAGAAAAATTAGCTCGTGCCAACCTATCCTCTCTTTCAACATGCTCCTTCTAGTAAAGGATGCATTTATCATGCATGCGCTTCTCATACATACATTGCCTTAGCAGCATTTGAAGTTGAGTGTCCTCTCTCTTGAGGTGCTTATGATCTACGTGCAAATATTCCAATTGATCTTGGAAGATGCAATATTTTTGTATTAAAGCTAGTCTTTGTGAATGATCGAGAAGATCGACAATGTGCAGCCTCTAGCTTTGAATTTTAGTTCTAAGGGCTTTGTTGTTGATATAAACCCCAACATATTTATTGGCCACACTTTTACCTTTATCTGTGTAGATGGCATTGGTGTGTACCTCTAATATATTTGCTATGACCTCATGAATGGATGGATCACATGCACTACGATAACACTTAGAGTATTCTCCTACCTCTTTGGTATGCCTATGTGTGGTCCCGTTATGTGAACTTGTAGAACAAGAATGTGCATATGGGGCTTTGTACCCTAACTACCCTAGGAATATTTTGAGATCATTGATCTATCTAGTTCACCATGGCTCATGGGGTGGCATGCCATTAACTCCAACTTTAGACATATCAATTATGAACTTATCAAGTTTATTGTTGTTTATAGTTTGGATGGGCCTCTTCTCGAAAGTAGCCCTATTTTATTGCCCCTGATTGGAAAAATGTTTTGTTTATTTTTGTTGTGATGATGGGGCCCTTGAGCCACCATCTATTCTATCCCTCAAGGAGTGCACATCAACTCCTATGACTGGGATATTCTATTGAGAACCCCCATGGATGATTGTCTCCTCTAAGGTTAGCCAAATGTCATTCGGATCCCTCTTGTGGTAGAGGTTGGGATGTGTTATCTTGTGTATTAGGTGGAGCTTAAAAATTGACCTCAAATATTATTCGATGTCGGCCTCTATGTGTGTGCACCATAATGTATCTTATATCTAGATTAGATTTTATTAGCAAACAAAGAATACAATGATGGTTATCTTGTTTAAGGATTTATTATGACCTTAAGTTGTTTGATGTATTTTAGGTGTGTTGTATCATAAACTAACTCTCATCGTGTTTTCAAATTTGTTTATGATATACTTGTATAATTTAATGGTTTTCACTTGTATGCTTGCAGCTCGATAATTAGCAATGAATTTCATGATCACGTAAACCTCCCAAAGGATGGATATGAAACCCACACTCGAGCAGGGAGCACAGGTCCTGCAAGACCCTCACCCAGTCTCACCTAGTCAACATTATACCCTTCAAAGAGATAATATATGTAAATTTTCTAGGCTATGTCAAATATTGGGTCTGATATTGACCAATAGAACAAGGCACAAGGGAGTTAAGACAACGGGTGGAAATGACTACCGCCATCATTGTACTCTACTTGTGGATGGGTGTAAATTCCATCACACCACTGTTTAACCAGTGCATGGTGTGTGTGTATTAATTTTAGCTTTGCAAAAAATGAAAATGAAACACCAAGCATATAATGCTCTTTTCTATATTCCTAATGATAAAAAAAAATTAGATTTAAGAAAGATGCATCTAATTAACTACATGAATTTTTAGAGAATGTAGCTAAATAATGAAATTCAGCCTCTAATTGGGCCACAAGAGGTAAACTCTACAAACAACTTTTAACTATTGGCCACTATTTTCTATAGTAGGTAACAGTGTTGACCACGATATAGAGCTATAGCCCAACAACTTAGCTACATTTGATAGACATAGCTAATAGAGCTAGCTACAGCTATCAGGCACGGCTAAAAGACAACATAAAATTTTCATTGATTCTTTTCTTCTTATTGTTTCTCTAGGTGATATGATTACCTAATGCAGTAAAAATAGTAAAAATATAAAACATAGAGGACCAAAAATACCTAGAATCCTTGTTCGATGAAGAGATAGATCATTTACTATATTTCTTTTCTGCTCTACTACTAATTGTGGCTATCATGTGCGACTGAGACTATGCACCATGGCTATCCAGGGAAGCTAACACTTGCAATAAGATAAATTCAAGAATCCATCAATTATCACAATTTTTTTGGGGGTCCCACCATGATTGCCATATGTACCATTGTGAAAAGCATATACCTAAGATATTGTACCAATTAAATTAGGATTTAAAGCATTAAACCACATATAACATGAATTTGACAAGAAAAGAGGAATTTATTTATATTAACATAATGTGAATCGATTACAATTACATCCCTCTTAGGGATACCAAATTCATGATACAATTAATACAATTATGATGCCCCTCAATGGGGTTGGTATAATTTATAGGCTCTTCATGAATGTACATGAACTACTTAAGGCCAAAGATAACCTTATTCTCCCTTGGTTGATGGTATATGTTGTCCATAATGCTTTGAAAATGAATAGGTTGTGTAAAACTACATTCAAGAAACAATAAGAAAAGGATTAATAGCACAGGAGGCTTCTCTTGATTAGGCTTTTGATGGAAAATTGTATAAATGGTGACAAAGAAAGCAAGAAATCATGTAAAACTATGAATATGTGCAAAAATCACTAGATATCTATAAAGCATATAAGTAAAGCATGAAATTTATCTATTATGCAGCCTAATTGGCCATTAGAACTTGAAAATCATCAAATTACAAGAAACTAATCTAAATTAATAAGTGCAATGAAATAAAGAAAATATTCCTCTAAATCCTAAATGTAACCATGCAAATGCATAAAGGATAACCAATCTATGTCATATCTACCTAAATACATGCTTGAAAGAGGAAATCTATGACTAAAACAAAGGAAATCAGAGATCAAAACCTCACCGTGGGTCTAAGGCATAGCTAGCAATATTAGCCATGGTTGATAACCGTGGCTAAGGATAAAATCCTCTTGCTCTTGTAATCAGGGCTTGGATATCCAATTTCCTTCCTGGAATTGATGATCAAGGGTCACCTTTGTGGTCTTGCATGGATTGGTGGTGTAAATTCATTAGATTTGCTATGGAAGAGGCCCAATTGTGGATTTTTGATCTACTTAGTCTCTTGCAACCTCCATAGTTTTGAATGTACTCATGATTTTCAAATTGGAAACAAGAAAGTAATTCAAATGGATACACAATTCAATAGAGCTTTATTGCATGTAAATTGGCACTGAATTCTCTCTACCTCAATTTTAAGGGGTGTCTTATAGCACTCATAATACCTAATTCTAGCTTTCTTGGGAAGCCAAGATCAAGAACTAGGATGTTGGATAAGTTGGAGGAGAGCTCTCAAAGCTTCCCTATCCAAAATCATTTGAACTTCATTGCCCAAAATTTTGTAACTAAATTTGGCTGAACCCAGGATTCAAATAGTTTTAGTGCTAGCCGTGGATTTGAGGCACAACTAAAAACCTTATTCATAGGTGTCAGTAATGAATAATACTGAATAGGTAAAATCTACCTAAATTGAGTGGTTAGAACCACTGCTTCACCTTGTAATGATCCAAGATCATTCATATGGTTTGTTAGCATACCCATATGAGTAGTGCCCTCAACATGATGCATTTTAGGTGTCTACAAGAAGCTTACAAGTAGATTTTAGGTAAGTCTTGGTGAAGACTTGTTGAGCATATTGGACAAGTTCTAGAGAGGACTTGTTGAGCAAATTGGACAAGTTCTAGGGAGGACTTGTTGAGAAGATTTGAGGTAAGTCTTGGTGAAGACTTGTTGAGAAGATTGGACAAGTTCTAGAGAGGACTTGTTGAGCATATTTGAGGTAAGTCTTGGTGAAGACTTGTTGAGCATATTGAGCAAGTTCTTGAGAGGACTTGTGGATAGATTTGAGGTAAGTCTTTGAGAAGACTTGAGAGCAGAGTTGATTGATTGATTTGTTCAAGCTTTGAGTTAAGGCTTGGGGTAGATCTAAGCAGAGTTGATTTGTGATTGGATCAAGATTTGTGTTAAGGCTTGAGGATATATTTGAGGATAGAGTTTGGTGTAGATTTGAGGGTAGATTTGTGCTAGACCAGAGATAGACTTGTGAGAAGATTTGTGCTAGACCGAAGGATAGTGTTTAGTGTAGATTTGAGATAGATATTGAGCAGAGCTAAGAGTAAGATTTGGAGGTGATAGAGTAGAGGATAGTAGTCTCTAGTGGATAGAGATCCATTAGCCAGGGTAGTGAGGATAGAGGTCTTCTGAGTGAGGATAGAGGTCTTCAGTGGAGAGAGATCCACAAGCCAGTGTAGTGGAGGTAGTAGTCTTCTAGAGGATCACCAACTAGAGTAGAGGAGAAGGAGTTCTCCTATGGATAGAGATCCATGAACCAACAAGAGGGGAAAGAGTTCTCCTATGGATAGGGATCCACAAACTTGATTAGGGGATTGGTGTCTCCTTTGGACAGAGGTCCATAAACATTGTAATAGGGAAGGATTCCCAAGAGATTTGTTGAGAAAATTTTAGTGAAATATTTTCTCCGTGGAGTAGCCCACATTGGGTGAACCACGTTAAATTGGTGTCTCTATTGTGTGTGATGATTTGTGCATTGCTTTGATTACTATTTATTGATATTGCCATTGTTATATTGGATAATATTGTTTGGGAAAAGAAAAGTAAAAAGTGGTCTTATATTGTTCACCCCCTCTTAGTATAAGCTTGTGTTCTTCAATTGGTATCAGAGTGGGTTCCTTCGGAAGAGTTTAACAGCTTGAAGGAAAATATTATAGGAACATAGATGGATTCTCAGAGTGGATCTTCAAGAAATAAGGCACCATTGTTCGATGGGAACAATTATGCATTCTGGAGTGTGAGAATGAATATTTACCTAATGGCACTAGGAAATGATATATGGCAAGCAGTTGAGGATGGGTACACACCACCAACTACTCCACCTATAGATAAATATGGTAAGCTCCTACAACTAAATAATTCAAAGGCAATGAATGGAATATTAAATGGTTTACATGAAACAGAGTTTGTAAAATTTATGCATTGCACATCAACAAAAGATATTTGGGAAAAGTTGAAAGGTATATATGAGGGAGACAAAAAGGTCAAGATGGCAAAATTGCTAAATCACAAGAAAAAATTTGAAGACCTAAAGATGAAGGATGAGGAAGATATTGCTACATACTTACTTCGTGTGGATGAGGTTGTTAACTCCATGCAAGGACTTGGGTTTAAAGTTGAAGAAATAGATGTTTGTCAAAAGATTTTAAGGTCACTCCCTAAGAGGTATAGTGAAAAGATTTCAGCCATAGAAGAGTCAAAAGATATTGAAATTTTGACAAGGGATGAGTTACATGGAATTCTCACAACTTTTGAGATGAGAATAAAAGAGGAGTCTATCCCCTAGAAAGAAGCAGCCTTCAAAGTTACAAAGAAGACAAAGGGTAAGAAGTCAGATTCAAGTAATGAGTTATCCAGTGATGAAGAAGCAAACTATGGTAGAAGGAACAAGGACACAAGAAAGTATAAAGGTACAAAAATAGTTAAGTGTTTTAATTGTGGTAAATATGGTCACTATGCATCTGATTGTCCAGAAGCTAGAAGTAGCAATGATGAAGAGAAACAAGATCATAAGAACAGGGAAATAGGAAAATATAGGTATCAAAAGAAAAGTAGGGATGGACAAGGCAAGCAAGGAAAGAAGTTTTTCCAAAGGCATAAGAAGAGTTTTTATGTAGATAAGGTAGGTAATAGTTCAAGTGATAGTGATGGAAGGTCCTCAGATAATGAAGAAGAAGAAATTCTATTTCTGACAGTAGAAAAAGAAGATGTTAGAAAAAGGGCACCAATAATTCTCAAGTGTTTTAGGTGTGGTAACTTTGGTCATCTTGAAGATAATTGTACAAGGAATGGGTTCAGTTTTAGTGAAGATGAATATGAAGATGCTCTTGAAGGTCTAGAAGAAGAAAGTCTTCTTATGGCAATAGAAGAAGAAGGAAGTGCTCCTAGTGAAGATAAATCAGAAAGGAATGAAGATGATCTTAAAGACAAAGGAATAGAGGTAGAATCAGAGGAAGGAGAAGTTGATCTTGAGGGTGAGCTTATTTTTACTCTTAAGGAATTAAGGAAGGTAAGAAAGTAGAACTCAAAACTCAAGCTTCAATTTCAAGAATGTGATGAAGAGAAAGGAAAGCTTATAGAAGATCTAACCAACTCAATAGCTAAGACAAGGAGATTTAAAGAGAGGTTAGAGGCAAAGGTCTTAGAATGTGAAATATTAGAGCAAGAGGTAGCTTCACTAAGGAAGGAAGTAAAAGAGTCTAAAAACAAGCTACACAGGTTTGGGAGAAGCTCAAAGACCTTGGATAAGATTATCAAGGTACAAAGATCTTCATCAAACAAGACAAGACTTGGTTTTGAAGAGGAACATAGAGAACAAGGAGAGGAGTCAATCTCAAGCTCCAAAGAAGAAGAAGCTTCAGAAGAAGAGAGTGTAAGAGAGAGTGAGACTTCTGAGGATAAGTTGGAAAATAGAAAGTTCAACAAGGAAAGGAACAATGCACAAATAAGGAATAGATGGAACAGGAAACATCACAGGGAAGAAGAGACTAAGAGACCAATGGGGTCAAGGCAAGGTTTCTTCAATGGATGTTGCTTCTCATGTCACAGGTTTGGTCACAAGGCTACGCAGTGCAGGACACATGAAAGATAGGGATATGGTTTCACCAATAGAAATTTCAGAAATGGGCATCTCTTTCAAGGGTATTGCTACTCTTGTAATCAGTTTGGTCATAAGGCAGTAAATTGTAGGGTTCATGATAGGAATGGATATGGCTTCACCAGGAGGAACTTCAAGATATTTGCACCTTCAAGGAACCACAACATTAAGTGTTATAAGTGCAATAATGTTGGGCATATGGCTAAGTGGTGTAGAGCAGAATTTCCAGAGACAAGCAGGAACAAGAATATTCAGAGGAATCAGAAGGATCAGTTGAGGAAGAAGGTGGACAAAGGTAAATATCAGTGTATGATGGGAGTAGAGATACTCCCACCCCAAAATTAACCACCTCAAAGAGAGGAGGTGGGGAGGGGGCTAAGCTAAGAGTCTTATCTTTAGCCCCAAGCCCCAAAGGTGGCCCTTTGCCATTGATGTCAAAGGGGGAGAGATTTGAGTTAGGGGGAGAGCATTCAGTCAGGGGAGCAGTTTCTCAGGGGAGCAGAACTGAAAAAGGTAAAAGAAATGGTTAAAGGAAAAAGGGTTGCCATCAATGACAAAGGGGGAGATTGTTGGAAATTTGAGCAAGTTTTGTTGTCATTGATGTCAAGAGATTGTTGTTTCAGTTTCGTCATCATTAATGTCATCAGGTGGTTTTTCCAAAAGGCAAGGAAGGTTTTAAAAGGAATAGGATATAATATTTATTTTTAATATTATATGCCTAAAGAGGCCTAAAAGGTTGAAGACCCAAGGAAGGAGAAGCAGGTTTAAAATAAAATAATAATATTATAATATTTAATATTATAATATTCCGGGAAAAAGGATGAGGTGAAGAAAATGAGGTCCAAGGAATTATTAAAAATAATTTATCCTTCAAAAGACCCATTGAGCAGTTTGCAAAGGATTTAATTTAATTTATTTAAATTAAAATATTTTAACCTAAAGGTTAAAATTTTAATTTAAATAACTATGGGCGCCAAAGTTAAAAGGTTAAAAATTAAATTTATAATTCAAATTTCAAAATTCAAATTTGAGCCAACATCAAGCACAAAAGGACAAGGTGTATTTAAAGGGGAAATAATTTTTATTTTCCCCCATCCATGCATTCGAATTCCAAAGTTTATGCTAAAATCTCATCCTTGTGAGTAAGAAGAGGCTTTCACATTTTTAAAGCTTTGGAGGGTAGGCATTTAGATAAATGCATGTGGTATGACCAAAGTATTTCATAATGCTAGTTAGCATAATTGGTGGCCAAGGGTGTGTTAAGTCATTCGCAGGGCAGAGGTTGGGGTTTCAAATCCCCATGCGATCATTTTGAGAAGGTAGGAGGTTTTGTTTTCATTCATCAAAATCTGTGGAGGCAATAAGAGGTGCATGAGTTTAGGTGCTTGTGTGGGTGTGTGGCCCAATGACTGCCTAGCCTTTGGCTAGAGCACCATGGTGGTAGTTGGTCATGGGTTCAAAGCGCAGCCAAGGCGTGCGCTATTATTTTGCAATGTGGGCCAAGGTGTATAAGGTAAGCATTATAATTTTTATTTAAGTTTTAAATTGCACCAAGGTTGGGAAGTGCATATGTTATTAAGGCCATGTGATATTTTAGATAGCACCTTGGGTGAAAGTTAGGGAGTCATAAGGTTATTTGGAATATTTTATATTTTTGTGCTTAGAAAAATAAATAAAGGTTGGAGTAATAAGGGTTAAATAAGGAATTAGTTTTTATAGGTTGAATATTATTTTTGGAGTTTATAAGGTGTTTATAAAGGAACTTGGTCTTCTATGCATTGAATAGTTTGGAGTTAATAAAGGAAATTGATTTGTATGTGTTGAGTGATATTTTGAGAAGTTTGGAGATAATAAGGTGTACTTGAGACTTGTTAATTTTTGTAATGGTGAATTAATTTTTGAGGAGAATATTTGTGGAGATTTTGAGATAGGTTGTTTCTATCTAACCTTGAAATTGGCAAAGAGGATTTGATTGTGATTAAGACAGGTTTTGAAGATATATCTCCATCAAAACAAAAGGTATGGGCACATCTTCCTTATGAGTGAAATATTGTTGGATTGAATGTTGTGAAATGCAAAGTTGGAGTGAAAAGGATTGTTTGATAAGCATTGTTGGAAATGTTTGAGTGAGTTTTCATGTGCATGATTTGTGGATGTTGAAAGACCATGAGTATCATTGTTATGTGAAATTGAGAACTATCTTGAACTAGGGTTTGTGAAAGATCATGAGTATCATTGTTATGTGAAGTTGAGAACTATCTTGAACTAGGGTTTGTGAAAGAACATGAGTATCATTGTTATGTGAATTTGGAATCATCTTGAGTCAAGGTTTGAGTTCCATAGTGTGAGTTGTTGGAAGTATAGTGAAACACTTGGTTAGGGTTTGTAAGCAAGTTGTGTTTCATTGAGTGGATGGTTGAGTGAAGTTGGTTGAGCATTATTGATTGAAAGCATTGGAGTGATAGTTCAAGTTTTGTGAAACAAATTATTCTTTATTTCTGAATTGATTTGAAAGAGAGTTTGAAAGTGATTGAGTGATTTGTGAGTGTGAAACATATTGAGTCTCTAACCATTCTCTATATGTTTCTATGGTTAAACAAGATTCTGAGTGAAACTTGTTTGTGGGATTGAAGAGGTTTTCTGTAAGAGATTAAGTTGAGTTTTGTATGCAAGTTTTGCAATTGATTTGAATAAGCTTTTTGAAAGTGTGGTTTGAATCGGGTTTTTGAAATTTTGAAATTTGAGTAAGTCCTAGAGGGGACTTAAGGAGAATTGAGTAAGCTTTTGTGAAAGCTTAGATTTGTGTGAGATTTTGTGGAATCTTTTGAGAAATTTGAGGTAAGTCTTGGTGAAGACTTATTGAGCATATTGGACAAGTTCTAGAGAGGACTTGTTGAGCATATTTGAGGTAAGTCTTGGTGAAGACTTGTTGAGCAGATTGGACAAGTTCTAGAGAGGACTTGTTGAGAAGATTTGAGGTAAGTCTTGGTGAAGACTTGTTGAGCAGATTGAGCAAGTTCTTGAGAGGACTTGTGGATAGATTTGAGGTAAGTCTTTGAGAAGACTTGAGAGCAGAGTTGATTGATTGATTTGTTCAAGCTTTGAGTTAAGGCTTGGAGGCAGATCTAAGCAGAGTTGATTTGTGATTGGATCAAGCTTTGTGTTAAGGCTTGAGGATAGATTTGAGGATAAATTTTGGTGCAGATTTGAGGATAGATTTATGCTAGACCAGAGATAGACTTATGAGTATATTTGTGCTAGATCGAAGGATAATGTTTAGTGTAGATTTGAGATAGAGATTGAGCAGAGTTGAGAGTAAGCTTTGGAGGTGATAGAGTAGAGGATAGTAGTCTCCAGTGGATAGAGATCCATTAGCTAAGGTAGTGAGGATAGAGGTATTCTGAGTGAGG
The DNA here is from genome assembly GCA_028583015.1 of Wollemia nobilis. Lineage (NCBI taxonomy): Eukaryota > Viridiplantae > Streptophyta > Pinopsida > Araucariales > Araucariaceae > Wollemia > Wollemia nobilis. The sequence goes on from JAQPPZ010000599.1 coordinate 1,902,421, forward strand.
ATAGAGGTCTTCAATGGAGAGAGATCCACAAGCCAGTGTAGTGGAGGTAGTAGTCTTCTAGAGGATCACCAACCAGAGTAGAGGAGAAGGAGTTCTCCTATGGATAGAGATCCACGAACCAGAAAAGGGGAAAGAGTTCTCCTGTGGATAGGGATCCATGAACTTGATTAGGGTATTGGTGTCTCCTTTGGACAGAGGTCCATAAACATTGTAATAGGGAAGGATTCCCAAGAGATTTGTTGAGAAAATTTTAGTGAAATATTTTCTCCGTGGAGTAGCCCACATTGGGTGAACCACGTTAAATTGGTGTCTCTATTGTGTGTGATGATTTGTGCATTGCTTTGATTACTATTATTGATATTGCCATTGATATATTGGATAATATTGTTTGAGGAAAGAAAAGTAAAAAGTGGTCTTATATTGTTCACCCCCCTCTCAGTATAAGCTTGTGTTCTTCAGGCTTGCCTTAGCCTTGTTACTCCAACACCATAAAAAGCTAGATAGTTTGCAAAGGAGGATGGATAAAATTGTCAAACTGGAATAAGATAGAAGAGATGTTTTTAATATAAAAGCTAGAGGAAAGCCATTTGTTGAAGGAGACATAGTGTTATACTGGGACTAAAAGAATGACAAACCATAATATAAGAGTAAATTGGAACCAAAATGGTTGGGTCCTTATTAGATTATCCAAAAAAGAGGTCATCATATTTATAGGTTGCAGACCTTGCAAGGAGAAGATATGTAGTTTTTGATAATGGGATAACATCTAAAAGCTTATCATCCATGTGATGGGGATTAGTTCACTTGAACTATTTATGTCTGCCTCTAAACAAAAAGAGAGTGTGTTATGTTTTAGTCTATGTCACATTTTAGTTTGTGTCAATGTCTTAGTCAATAAGTTTTTGTGCTAGTTTTGATCCTTAGGGTTATAAGTTTCATACTTTATCTAGTATTTTAAGTGATTGGGAAAATAAGTATATTTTTATTCTAGGTGATTAGGCTAGAAGTTTTAGGTGATTAGAATTTTTTTTTACAAGTCAAATTTATAGTTTCAAGTCACTTTGTATGCATACTTATGTGAATCATAAGAATGAACATGGTTACAATAATCTTGGAGTTGGTAGTCTATCACATAAATCATATATCCAATGGTTCTCAAAAGTATTATTATTATCCTTGAAGGTCAAATAACCCTCTTGTCCCATACAGAGCTTGTGTTGGGATTAAAAAAAATACCAACTTATATTACACCCCTAATTTTCAAACAATGTAAAAATTGAGTGTCTAGGTGATTATAGGATGTGGTGGTCAGTTTCAAAAGTAAAAATTTCTAGGAGTATAATTATAATCGAAAAGGGTCTCCATGGTTATAAAAGGGTGTAGATATTTTTTGTGATACAAGCAAAGTCTCCCCAAGATCGAAGAATGCTTCAAAATATCAATCACACACAAAAGAGAAAAACCCACAACACCAATATTAAGTGGTAAAACCCTACTTCAAATGAAGAAGGGAAACATCCACTATGAATCTCACTATATTACTCAATGATTCAACAATACAAGAATGCTTCAATGTTATGCAACAATATGCATCAACATGATATATCAATATGTATTAGACAACACTCCTATTTAAAGAGAAGCTTTTCTACTACAACTCTAAAATTGCCCTAATATTATCACAATCTTATCTTGATATGTGTGACACATATTATCATAATATTATCTTGAGATGTGTGATAAATATTATCACAATCCTATCTTTAGATGTGTGACAAGTGGCATCTATCAAATATTAAAAAGTGATTGGTTACTTTTTAATATTTTCTAGAAAATGGGAAATAAAATTTTCCCACAAATTAAATATTCCTAGCACCCTTAGTTTATTTATTAATTGGGTGGGAATATTTTTACATAAATTAGAATTATTTTCTAATTCAAATATTTTTCTTAGACTTTATATTTTAGTCTAAGAATAATTTACACAATGTTGCATTACATATTCCAACACTCCCCCTTAATGCAATATTGGGGAAAGGAATTATGAAACAAAAAAATATTCTCCCCTTAAAGATACAAACGGGGATGAGAATCATATGAGTAATATAGTTACAATGAGCTTCTATGACCAAGAATGGTCTACAATAAGGCACCAATACAAAATGGGCCAAAATGAGATTGCAAGCCCCCAACAGAGTAGCTTTAGATACAAGCATCTTACAAATCCATCCATCAACCACAAGTGGTTTCAAATGATAAGAATAAAACATCACAAGGATGTCTTCAGTAGACCTACAAAACCCCAAATGGAAGTACCTGCAAGCTACAAGCAGATCAACATAAGATCAGTTAGATACATCATCATAAATATATTCACCACAATATATATGAATATCCAAATATGATAACAAAACTGATCTAAAAAATAGTGAACTATAAGTCATCACAAAAATATGCTAAGCCATACTTATAGTCACGTGCTATATAGTTGATATAAAAACAATTATGTACAAAGTTGCATAAAGCAAACAAGGAGTACCATGATAATGCAAACTCTAAAGTACCATGTATAAAAGTAGCACAAGGCTAACAAAAAGTACCATGTACAACAATTGCATAAGGTATATGAAAATAATAAAGTGTTCACACCGGTTGCATAAATCGAACCATAAAATATCATGTACAAAAGTACCATAAATGCTAACAAGAAAGTACCATGATAAACCAATTGCATAATGCCAACTACATAAAAACATGTACAAAGTTGCACAAGGCAACAAGAAAGTACCATGTAAAAGAGTCACATAAAGCAATTGCATAATATACCATAATTGCACAATGCCATCTACAAAGTAACATGTACAAAATTTGCACAAGGCAAACAAGAAAGTACCATGTTCAAAAGAGATGCAAAAAGCAATTATACCACCAAATATCAACTCATATATAGCACAAAACACCTCATAAGGATGAAGTTGTCATCACACAAGTGTAACTACACTTTATTACCCCTTGAGGATAACTTCACCAAACCAAGTGAGTCTCCCAGCTTACAAAAGTGCTCCTTCGAAAGAGGCTTGGTGAAAAAATCAACGAATTAGAATATGATGGGTAATACTCCAACTGAATAGTCCCATCCAATACCTTCTCTCTGATAAAGTGGGCTTGGATTTCAACATGCTTTGTCCTTTGATGCAATATAGGATTTTTAACCAAGGAAATAGTGGATTGATTATCGAAGAGCAAATGTGAAGGACCAAATTGCTCAAAGCCAATTTCCTTCATGAGGGTACAAATCCAAACCGCTTCCTGTGTAGCTTCTATCATAGCCTTATACTCCACTTCCATTGTAGAAAGAGAAATTTTATCTTGATTATTGGAAGACCAAGATATATCTACAAACCCAATACTAAAAACATATGCTATGGTAGACTTTCTGTCTATTCTATCCCCCCCAAAATCAGAATCAACATAGCTGGAAAGAGCAAAGGAAGGAGGCCTAGAATACTTGAGTGAAAAATCTCTAGTACCTGAAAGGTACTTCAGAATATTCTTGGTAGCTTTTAAGTGCTCAATATAAGGTTTCTGCATGAACCTAGCCATCATACCAACTGCAAAAGCAATATTTGGCCTTGTGATGGTAACATAAAGAAGACTACCAATGAGCTGCCTATACAATGTAGCATCATCCAATTGAGATTCTATACTTACTTCCAACTTAACCCCTATAGAAATAGGAATGAAATTAGGATTTCCATCCTCCAAATAAAACCTCTTAAGAAGATCTTCAATATACTTGGATTGAATCAAAAAGGTACAATTCTCATGCTGATAAACTTGCATTCCAAGATAGTAGTGTAGAAGACCAAGATCAGTCATTTCATACTCTGAATTTAATTTGGAGATGAAATCAAAAATGGCCTCATTCTCATTTCCAGTCATAACAAGGTCATCAACAAATAGATCAATTAAAATTACCAATTTATCCTTCCTAAGCACATAGAGATCTGTATCTGAATAGCATTTATCAAATCTAAGAGATAAGAAGTAACTTGAAATCTTCATGTACCATGCTCTAAGTGCTTGCTTCAGACCATACAAAGTTTTCTTTAGTTTACACACAAGTGTTTCCTTACCTTGTACAACAAATCCTTGTGGTTGACTCATGTAGATATCCACATCCAAATCACAATTTAGAAAGGCACTTTTCACATCAAGCTAAAAAATATACCAACCTTGAGCAACAGTAATAACAATGAAAATCCAAATGGTGGGCATTTTGGCAACTGGTGCAAAGGTTTCATCATAGTCAATGCCATTTTTTTTAGCATAACCCTTAGCAACCAATCTAGCCTTATACTTTTCTATCTCTCCATTAGAATTGTACTTGATTCTATAGACCCACTTGTTCCCAATAATATTTTTCTTATTAGGATAAGGCACTAGGTCCCAAGTTTTACTCTTTATAAGAGAATCCATATCAACCTTCATGACATCAACCCAACAAGAGTGTTGTGAAGCTTCTTGGTAATAATTAGGCTCATGATCATTATCTATCTTAGCTATAAGAGATATGTTAAGGGTTATACTTCTAGTTATCCTTTGGCTAACTAAATTCTACTCTTTAGGACCCCTAGAATGATCCAACCACTTGGTCCTTTTGACACAAGGCCCACCCTTTTCTAACTCAATAAGGTCTTCATTGATTTTGACATCTCTTGAAACAAATACAATGCGTGAAGAAGGTGAGTATAACCTATAGCCCCCATGTTCTACATCATAGCCAACAAAGATGCATTTTTGAGACTTTTTTTCCAATTTCTTCCTCTTTTATGAAGGAATGTATGAGAATGCATCACATCCAAACACTCTTAAGTGTGAAAAATTTGTCTTATTAAAATTCCAAACCTCATAAGGAGTATTCCCCTCAACTGATTTTGAAGGACACCTATTAAGAATGTAGATTGTTTTACTAGCTACTTCACCCCAAAGAAATTGATGTAAATGGTCACCAAGCATGCATCTTATCATCTCTATGACTGTCCTATTTTTCCTCTTTGCAACACCATTTTTTTGAGGAGTGTATGGAGAAGTAAACTGCCTTTTGATCCCATGAGAAGAACAAAACTCATTGAAATAATTTCTATTGTACTCCCCTCCATTGTCACTTCTAATAATTTTGATATTTCTTCCCTTTTGATTTTCTACCAAAGCTTTGAACTCCTTGAATGTCTCAAAATAATTTGATTTATTCTTAAGTAGATATCCAAATATCATTCTTGAATAATCATCTATAAATGTGAGAATATAGGATGCACCACCAAGTGATCTAACATGTAATGGACCCATAATATATGTATGAATGAGTTGAAGAATTTGTGTGGCCCTTGTTGAATTGTCCTTTGCAAACTTTTTTTTGCTCATCTTGCCTAAGATGCATGTTTCACATAAACCATGAATAGGTGAAATGTTAGGTAAGCCTTCAACAAAATTTTTGGACTTCATCATTTGAATATTTTGATAGTTTTTATGGCATAACCTTAAGTGCCAAAGCTTGCTACTAGGAGAAACATTAGTTGCTAAACACACTTTAGGAGGAGCATCGCCCAACACATAAAGATTATTCTTCACATAACCTGTAATGATTGGTAGCATGCCTTTCCTAATGCTCCATGAAGTTGTATTGAACTCAATAGTGTGACCACTTCTAGCAACTTGCAAAACTGAAATTGAATTTCTCCTAAGGTTAGGCACATATAGGACATTATAAAGTAATTTCCCTTCAATTACAACATTGCCAACACCTTCTACTTGAAGTCTAGTATTATCACCAATGACAACTAAATCTGAAGAGTGCTTATGAAATTCCACAAACTTATCCTTTTCAAAACACATATGGTTAGTGCATCCAGAATCTAACACCCATTCATTAGAAGTAGATGAGTCAATGGAGTAGAGGGCATAAACTAAGGCATTTTTATTAGAATTTTGCTTTACATTGTTGTTCTTTTTCTTTCCCTTACCAAACCATTTCTTAGGTCCTTGTCCCTTAGCCTTTTCTTGCTCTTCATTTTCTACAATATTCTTCTTCTTGAAACAATTTTGTTCCTTGTGGCCTTTCTTGCCACAAAAGTTGCAAGTGAAATCAACTCTAGGCTTGTTGGGTTGGAAATTTTGATTTTTCCTTACCTTGTATTTCTTCTTGAAGGAAGACTTAGTGGCACTCAAGGCAACATTATTCTCCTTGACAACTTGACCATTTACTTTATCTCTATTAATAGACTCTTCATGTTGAATCAATAATTGTGAAAGAGTGTTGAGAGGAATGCCATCCTCTTCTTGCTCTAGCCTAGTCTCAATAATGGTGATAAAATTCTTGAACTTGCTTGAAAAGCTCCTCAAAATGATAAATATTAAAAGCTTCTTACTTATCCAATCACAATTACAAGCCAATATTTGAGTTCTCATGTCTTTCATATTTGAGAGGAGGATCAAGACACTTTCTTCTTCACCTTGCATAGTGCTAAGAATTTTGGACAATAAAGTGAATTTCCTTGATGTGTTGGACCCTATATGTACTTGTTTTAGCAAATCCCATGAATCTTTAGCATGCTCACAATGGCTTATAGTGAGCAATATCTCATCACTCACACTATTTATAATCATGTAAAGTGCAAGGTGTCTCTTGTTGTTGTATGTCTCAAGTGCCCTTGACTGGGTTGGGATTGCTTCATATCCATTCAAAATGGGCCATAACTTTATTGCTTGAAATTCAGCACTTATACTTGGTTCCCATATTTCAAAATTTGATCCATAAAGAATGTGCTTAGGTGTGAAGGAGATTCCATGATTAACCATTCTATAAAGTGAACATAATCAAAACATAAGATGCATTGACAAATGAAATAAATTATGCAATAAGAAAGTAGATAAACATACTTGCATATATATATATATATAACATAACTTTCAAGTAATCTACTTTTCAATCATCAAAGATAATCATCATGAAAGATAAACATCATGAAATATAATCAAAATTAAGCATCATCAAGAGATATAAGCATCATCATGAAATATAATCAACATCATCATGAACTACTATAACCATATTGCAATAAAAAACTATAACCATATTGCAATTTAATAAAGGAAATAAACCAAGATCAACTTGCAATAGATTAACTTGCAATGAGAAGGTAACTAACCATAAAAATCATCTTGCAACAAAATAAACTAACTTCAATTGAACCATAAAATATTTGTTAAATGTTATAAGTTAGTAAGTTAGTGTTCATTTTAAGGTTTTGCTATAGCCTAATGAATTGCCAATTCATCTCACCCAAAGTCAACCAAGCTACCCAAAAGGGTACGGATACGAGGACCCAAAAAGGACTTGCTACCGATAGAGCGGATTCTTTTGGATTCAATAGGTGTTTAGAAAATATAAACAGTGTTGCAAGATTAAGTAAATTTTAATCAAATACTAAAATTGTGGTTAGTAAGTTAATTCATTTTTAACCTTCTTGATTAGTATGAAAATTAGTAAATTGCAAGTTGGTTAGTAGATTGTTTAGTAGCAAGTTATTAAGTTAGTAGTTAGATTAGTTGAGATGCAAAATAGGCAAAACACAAATACTTTCTCTCTCTCTCTCTCTCTCTCACTTTCATTCTCTTTTACTTTCATTATGAGAGATACAAGTTACATTTTTACATTATGCTTCAAGAAAATGCTTGAGAGATATTAGAAAAAATTAATAAAATAGGGGGAAGAGAGTGAAAAAGTTGATCCAAAATTGCCTTGTATACTCCAAAATATACTTGGATAACCTTGCAAAACAAGCAAACTCACAAACAACCATTGTTAATGTGAGAAAAAAATGACTATAAGGTCTTAAATTATTTTACAATTTTACTAAAAAATTGCCAAAAATTGCATAAAAGGATTCTAGTTGTATTATACAATAATAAAAAAATGTATTTCAATTTATTCAAAAAACAAAATGACTATTAGGTCTTAAAATAAAATAAATGACTATTTTTTTTTTTTATTAAAAAATAGAATAATAAATAACTGTTTTTTTATTAAATGACTGTTTTTTTTATATTGAAAAATAGAATAATAAAAAATGACTGTTTTTTTATTAAATGACTACTTTTTTTATATTAAAAAATAGAATAATAAAAAAATAACTATTTTTTTTATTAAATGACTATTTTGTTTTTAATAAAAAAACAGAATAATAAAATATGACTGTTTTTTTTTAATTAAATGACTTTTTTTTTATTAAAATATAGAATAATAAAAAAAAATCAAACTGTATAGCAAAATGGGTGGGGGCCAATTGGGCCCCAAATAAAACAAATTTACCTCATTTATTTTTCACTAGTATAGGGCAAATAATATATGGAAATAAGGTTTTTGGGCCTTTCGGATGCAACCATGGGGTCCGTTTGGCTCCAAAACCCTTCCAGCAAAAGCTCAATGCCAAAAATTTATAGATTTAAAATGAAAACACCATTTGCAAAAGATCTAACAACTAGATAAAAAAAACACAATAAATCTATAAACCCTAATGGCAGATTTGCAAAATGAGTTTGCCCAAATATCAAAAGCATAAAATACCCAAATATCAAATGCATGCATTAAAAAAAGGAAAAAAAATATACCTTAATGGATTTTTCACCTCAAAGGATTGAATACACTTGATGGAAATCCCAACCGCTCTAATACCAAATGTGACACAAGCAAAGTCTCCTTAAGATCGAAGAATGCTCCATAAGATCAATCACACACAAAAGAGGAAAACCCACAACACCAATACTAAGTGGTAAAACCCTACTTCAAATGAAGAAGAGAAACATCCACTATGAAGATCACTATATTACTCAATGATTCAACAATACAAGAATGCTTCAATTTTATGCAACAATATGCATTTACATGATATATCAAGATGTATTAGACAACACCCCTATTTAAAGAGAATATTTTCTACTGCAACCCTAAAATTACCCTAATATTATCACAATATTATCTTGAGATATGTGACAAATATTATCTTGAGATGTGTGACAAATCTTATCACAATCTTATATTGAGATGTGTGACAAGTGGAATCTATCAAATATTAAAAAGTGATTGGATACTTTTTAATATTTGCTAGAAAATAGGAAATAACTTGTTCCCACAAATTAAATATTCTTGGCACCCTTATTTTATTTATTAATTGGGTAGGAATATTTTTACATAAAATAGAATTATTTTTTAATTCAAATATTATTCTTTAGACTTTATATTTTAGTCTAAGAATAATTTACACAATGTTGCATTACATATTCCAACATTTTTGTGCTCAATTCATTCAAAAATATCCTTCACAAATTTGTTCCTATCATTTCTATTTTACTATAATATCATCATTTCATAATTCATCTTCATCAAAACCTCCACTTCATTTCATAAATCCATACCACTATCCATCCATTTCGTCTATCCACCTTAATCGATTTATAATTATTATAATCACCCCTACATTATTTTTTTTAAGAATTCACTTCATATTACCATAAATGCTTTATATTCATTAAATACACCCCACTAGACCATATCTTATCACACCCGCACTTCACCTTATATTAAAGTCATATTACATATTATATTTGACACTTGGTGATATTTTTTTTAAGCATTATTAATTTATTTAATTGTTCTAAATTGTTGCATAATTCAATCCTATTACATGCATCTCTATATTTATATTATCTAGATCTAACATTGTTATATTGTTAGAAAATACTTTATTTTTAGTTTCATAGGCATACTAGGAGGTTTGTAGGATAGAAAATAGTTATCAAGACCCCCACCACACCAATATAATTCATTCACAACATCCCCATATCTAGACTTGTTTTGCTTTCAAATTGAACAAATATTTTACCTATACCTAGCTTAGGTGGTGTATTCATAGCATATAGTTGCACCATTATTTTTGTAAGATTAGTGTTACTTTTCTTTTCTACTCTTAAGAGTGAATATACTAGTTGTGACTAATATAAGCAGTATATTCTCCATACATATAAGAAGCCTTAGATTTATAGTCATCCTAGAATCCAACCTAATTAGATCTACCCTTGTGTATCATATTAATCATATACTTAATATTTTATTTTCAATCTATCTCTTGTAAAATTAGTTCTACAATACTAATGAATCTAGCAGACACAATACTTATAGCTAGCACATTTACTATAGATATTTCAATATCCTTACCCAAGGTAAGGTAATATTATTTTTTTAATAAATAGTGGTACTGACTATGCCAATCAGGAAGTTTTAGTATTCTTGTTGTTTGGGAGGCCCCCAAATCATAATATTTATTTTTACTATGTTGCAGGTCTCAATAAATTTTCCAGCTATAGGATTTCTAGGTGGTGTTTCATCCAAGAAATAGCACATCCAAATGACATATTTGATCTAAATATTATAATATATAGATACCCCTATATCTTCAAGCTATCAATTCTTATCATAAGTTTTTTGTGATTGTTTACTTACATGTATTTGAATTTATGTTTTGAAAACATATATAAAAAAAAAAAGGAAAAATCAAAGAATCATAACATAGTATTTTACTTCACTTTATTATGCATTAAAATATTAATCACATATAATATGGATTAGGATAATTTATGTATATACATATTCCTTGCATAATTTCCTTCAAAAAAAAAAAGAAAAACAAAATTTATTTTTATAGTATAGATAGCTTTCATCAAAAGGTTAAACTGCATATAAGATAGCATTGTATTTTTGCATCTCTATTCTCATAATGCATTGCATCAACTTATTTATACATTAGTTCCTAGGGTAGATTATAACCTAGATTTATATTGATTTAACATATCAAACTAGATTAGGAAATATATAAACCCTTGATTAACCCAAATATCTCCCCACAAAAGATAAATATTGCATGCAAAAGCATAATCCGCATAATTATGAGTTAGTAGCAACACTCTCCTTTTTGAGTGTGGATGAATCCTAAAAGAAAGCATTTGGGGCTAGCATCCCTATGTATCTTTTTAGTGTCCCTTAGTTTGGTAAGAATTTTCTCATTTGAAAGAAAATATTTGAATGAAAAATATATGAAAACATATTTGTATGGGGCGTTTAGAAGAACGTAATGTCTATAGATACCAAAGATCAGTTACATAATTTTTTTTGTTAGTGGAGATGTGATATTTGATGAAAGGAAATTTATAACAATAATGAAGGTGAGGATATGGTGATTACTTCTTGCAGACACCTAAAATGCATCATTTCAAGGTGACTACTCATATGGGACATGCTAGAAGACCATATGAATGATCTTAGACATCTCCAAGGTGAAGCAGTGGTTCTCACCATTCAATTTAGGTAATTTTGGCCTAATAAGCCTTAGCTGCACTTGACACCCATAGCTAATAGAGTTGGCTGCACCTCAGATCCATGGCTAGAATTCAAACTGATTTGAATCCTATACTGAGCCAAATTTAGTTACAAGGACCTGGGTGTTGGATATTAAAATGGTTTTGGGCATGAAAGGTTTTGGAATCTTCTCCTCAACTACTCCAACTTAAGGATTCTTGTTCTTGGCTTCTCCATGAAGCTAGACCAAGGCCTTCCAAGTTCTATAATACACCCATCCAAATTGTGAAAGACATATAGAGAGAGTGCTAATTTGAAATTGTGAAGCCCTATTGAAATATAGGCTCAATTGCTATCATTGAGAAGAGCTAAATTATCTAATTGAACAATCATGCAAGGATTCCAAGACATGGAGGACTAACAAGATCAAGAAATTGGAATTAAACTCTTTCCACCATGAATTCGAATGATTCAAACCACCAATCCATCAGAGGACATCAAAGTGATCCTTGACCATCAATTCAATGGAGTGAATTGAGGAGCCAAGCCCTAATTTAAAGAGCAAGTACATTTGTGCCTTAGCCATGGCTATTAGTCATGGCTAACAGTGCCAACTACACCACATACCTTTGGCTAGGGTTTTATCTTATTTTTATTCAATTTTAGCTATATATTTACATTTTCATGCATTAATCTAGATATATCTAGGTTAGATTAATCTCCTATTATGTTGTTGCACATTTAAATTAGGAATTTAGGATCAAATTTCCTTTATTTCCTTGTTTTCACCATTTATATTAGCTTGCTTTCTATTTCATGCATTTTAAAGTTACTAATGCCTAATTAGGGTGCTTCATAACTATATTTGTACTTAATTTACATGTTTTACTACAATTTCATAATTTATAGCATAGATTTGTAGTCTTACATGATTTTTTGATTTCCATGCCATGTTTTATGCAAGTTTCTTTCAAAGTATCTTAAAGAAAGGCATCCTTTACTTTTAACCATTTCTTGTTGTTTATTGTTTGTAAGGTTTATAGGATCTCATTGTCAAAGAATTCAAGGCAGCAAATACCTCTTTCCTGGAGAGAAGAAGATCACATTTTATATTGAGCAGTTCATGTCCATTTGGAGAGCTTGTGGATTACACCAACCCTTTGTGGGGCCTTAAAATTGTAACAATTGTATCAACATTGAGTACCCCTAAGAGGGACATAATTGTAATCATGAATTGACATGACTTAATAAAATAAACCTCTCTTTCTTGTTAATTTTATTATTGTCAATATTTACATACATTAATGTTTAATTTCAATTGCTAATTTAGTTAGGTGTATGCTTTCTAGATAGGTATAGAAGGCGATCATGGTGAAAACATTGAAAATTTTGTATTCACTAATGGATTCTCTATGTTTTTTTGTTGTAGGTGCTAGCCGCAGTTAACAATTGCAACCAATAGTCTTAGTCGCTTCAAGCAACTGTAACGAGCAGCAGATAGAGGAAATATGTAGAATCAAACTGCCTCTGCATCAGATGAGAAATCCAGGTAACCTAGAATATCTATAGTTTTCTTCCTTGTTGTTTGTTGTTCTAGTTAATCAAAAAACCTAGTTAAATAGTAAGAAGGAATGAGCACTCTATAAAATTTTGCATTATATGTTAGTCGTGTTTGACAGTCACAACTACAACTTTTAGCTGCACCTGTCAAGCATGGCTAAGTTCTTGGCTCGTGGATCTATACCATGACTAACATGATTACCTGTGGATATGAACCATGGCTAATAGTCAGAGTCTATTTTCTAGAATTACTTGTTGTGGCCTAATCAGAGGCTAATTAGAACATGTTAACTAAATTATCTAAAACATCATGTGGATTACTGTAAATGCATCTTTTCTAAATATCACACATATTTTCAGTAGGCGTATTAAGAAAGATCATTTGAGTGCTTGGTGTTGCATTTGTTTTTCATGTAAAAATTTAAAATAAACCCCACACACCATGTACCAATTAAATACTAATGAGATGGAATTCACACCCATCCATCAGTAGAGTATAATGATAGTGGCAATGATTTCCACCCATTGGCTCAACTTCCTTGTACCCTATTCTATAGACCAATATTGGCTCCAATATTCATCATAGCCTATGTAAAATAGCACACATTCCTCTTTGTAGGGGTGTATCACTGTGTAAGTGTGAATTGGATGAGGATCAAGAGGACTTGTGCTCCCTACCTAGGTTTGGGTTTCATATTCACATTTTAGGGGGTTTACACGATCTAGAGTTCATTACCAGGTTGTCGAGCTATGAGTATATAGGTGAAAGCCCTTAAAATAAACAAGATATCATCAATAATTTGAAAACACAATGAGAGTTAGTTTATGATGCAACACACCTAAAAATATAATAAACAGCTTAGGGACACATTAATCCTTAAAGAAGATAATCATCATTGTATTATTTATGTGATAATAAAATTTAAATCTAGAGATAGGATACATGTCATGGTGATTACACAAAGAGGTCGATATCAGCATAGATATGAGGTCCATACCAAATATCCACCTAACACGCAACATCACGCATCAGATCTTCAACCACAAGATCCTAAAAAAAATTATTTGGTGAGTATTAGAGGGGATAACTCTATATATGGGGATCCTATTGAGGGTACCCCAATTAGAGGAGGCAATGTACATGCCTCACAAGATAGAGCTGGCCATGGAACATCCCAACATGGAGAATTCAAGCATGGAAGTATTCATTATGATCATATGCCTCATGGGTCTATAGGATTTGTTGAAGAGTACATCATAGAGGGATCCAAGTTGGTTCCCATCCATTCTCAATCCAAGGGAGGCTTAAGACCCCCACCAGCTCAAGATAGACAAGAAAAAAATTTACCCATTTAGGGATAGGAAGAAAGAGAAATTTTAGAATGTAGGCCCATACAGACTCCACATAGTTCATGATAGACATGTCTAAAGTGGTAATCAATGGTACACCACCACATGAGCCATGGAGTACTAAATAGTTAGATGGTGTTGATAGATTCATAGGGTAGTTAGGATATAGACCTTAACCTACATATTATTGTACCACAAGTGTGCACAATGAAAGCACACATAGGACCATCAAGGAACCAGAGAAATGCTCCAATAATTATCATAGCATGTGTGCCCCATATAACCATGCAAGCATAGACCACAGACAATAGCTAAACACAAATGCTATCTACATAGACAAGGGCAGGAGTGTAGAAAATAATTCTATTGGGGATCATACTCACAAATCTACCAAAATATAATACAGCCACCAGAGGCCACACACAGTCAATCACATTGAGTGAACTCAAAAGTTGGTATCAAAATAATGATAATGTATGATCCAAGATCAACTAGAATATGTATGCATAGAGTATGAGCACCTCAAAAATAAGGACACTTAGAGACAAATGTTTCTAAGGAAACACTTATATGAGCAACACATGCACCAGCAATGCATCCTTGACCAGAAGGAGCATGTAAAAAGAGAGTATCAATTAGGTCAGGCCAATCTACCTCCTTGTAGTGAATATAGGGAGTGCGCTCATAGATGAGATACTTTGTAGCCTAAATTTTACCTTGATCATATTAATACTTGTACTCACCACATGACCCAACACACTGATTAGTTCCAAATGCCTCAACATCATGGACATGGGCAGTATGAATAATATGTGGGATATGAGCATAGCCCTCCACTTTGACTGAAGAATAATTTACCTCCAAAGGCTCCTCCAAGGACTTTCAATGAAGATGAAATTATATCTTTGTAGGCCTACAAGACCTTGGAAGAAAAGGTTAGATCCATAGAGAAACAAAGGATGGCTTACCAAAATCCCATCTTGAACAAGATTCATAACAAACCTCTATGCCCATCGTTATCCATTCCAGTATATCTTAAGCATTTTGAGATGTCTATATTGGGAAAATTTCAAGGAGATGAGGATTCTTAGGAGCACATCATGAGCTTCATGGATATGTGCTTTCAAATTGAAAGCAATGATGCTCTCCTACTGAGAACCTTCATAACAACCCTCTCAGGCCCCACCCGAGAGTGGTTCGAACAATCAAATCAAAAGGCACAACTTATCTAGTTTTAAACAACTATTCGATGCATTTATTGAATGCTTATCCTTTGACATCAAGAAAAATACAAAACTATATGATATGGTAACTTTAATGCTATACGATGATGAGTTGATCATGTATTACAGAAAGAGATGGATAAATTTGATGGTAAAATTACCATTTTCCATTTGTAGTACAGAGTTAACTTGAATGTTTATGAAAATTTGCATGAAGTAAATATCATTATTGCTTCAATTGCAATAGTACCAAACATTCGAGGAGGCCTTAACTCAATCCAAGGTAATAGAGGATATCAAGTTACAAGAGGGTAACTTGAAACTCTGGACCAAAAAGGAGTGGAACAAAAAGAACATTGAGAAAAAACCAACCAAGTTGGCTCCATCAATCAGGTGGTTTTAAACCTTCAAAAAGGAGATAAGGGGTAGCAAAAACTGAATTATCAAGCCCAAAATCCTCCTACACACTACGAGAAACACAACAACAATAATAAGGGTAATAAAAAGGAACAACACCCTCCTCACTAGTTCATGCCTCTATCAGAATTGATGACCTCAATATTCCACCAATTTTGTGATAAAAGGACCCTTAAATTACCAAAAATCAAGTTGATAGACCCTAAAAAACCCAAGCCAAAGGGGTACATGGATGATCTATATTGTCCATTTCACAGAATGAAAGGCCACGACATTGAAGGGTGTTATAACTTCAAAAAAGTGGTTCAAGATATGATTAAAAGAGGTGAGATTCTTGTGGAAAACCCTCAAGAACCAGATAATTAGAATATGGGGATCTTCAAGAACCCCTTGCCCAATCATGAGGCACATAGAAACAACATTGGCCAGGTCAACAAAATACATATCAAACCATCAACCCAAGGGTTTTTTGGAATGGTTAACATTATCACAATATAGGGAAGGTATGAAAGGAAAAATATTCCTTCAACTCCAATTAGGGTGCAAGCTATGCCCCCTCATAGGCTAGATTAGAACATGCCAAGCCCACCAACTAGAAATATGGTGACTATCAAAAATAGGCTAGTTAAAATTCTATAGATAACTCTAGTTAAGTTGTCAATCTATGATCTAATTCAATAGTCCCCCAAGAATTGGGAGATGCTTATGGATATCCTAAGATCCATATAAGTGTAGTCCCAAGATCCTAAACATTTACACACTTAGTGGGACATGTGCAGTAGTGTCAACAACTGGTAATACAATTTTATGATCATGAAATTAAGATGATTTCTTCTGCCACAGTGAACCCACTCCTACATATTATTGTGTGTTAATCACATACCTTTCAAGTTGGTTTTTATTGGTACGAGATCATCAATCAAAATTATCACAACCAAGGCATTGGCACATCTCAAGTTGCAAAAATCATACATTGTGCCTTCCACTTTTACATTGAGAGCTTTTAATGATGCATTATGATCAATGGTTGATACCGTAGTTCTAACAATTTAGGTGGGTTTAAAGACCATACTAGTGATGTGTCATGTGATTGAAGGTGCTATGCAATATAACATCCTTTTGGGGAGGCCTTAGATAAGGGAAATTCATTACGTTCCCTCGATTCTGCATCAATGTATCAAATACATACATGAGAGAAGTTAAAATAGTGCTTTATGATGAAGAACCTTTCAATTAAATGAACCTATAAGACTTTATAAGGGATTCCATTCTCCCCTCAACACATCTAGATATACGACCTATGTCACCAATTACAATCTAGAGGGCAAGTTAAAGGAAGTGTGTGCAATATCTTTAAAATCTACATCTCAATGATCAGAGAACATGACAACAACTTCTACTGATGGTATCCACAATGCTTCGGAGTAATGAGAAGCTAAAGGTAAAATTAGGTGAAATAGAAACAAAAAAAGCACCCAAAGTAGCCACTATGGAGGTTCCTACTCTCATGGAAGTAGAGGAAGCTCAAAATAAATCTGAGGAGGCACCTTAGCCTGCTTTGCTTACATCTTCAATAGGGTCATCTGCCTTGTAGATGACTGTTCATTTGATTAATACTAAACTATAGAAATACATTGTGTAGAACATGACATTCATGCAAATCATTGAGACTACATAATACATGGACTGACCACAAGCCCACCATTTTCTTGTAGGTATGGTAGTACCACTAGGGGTGCCACATAACGAAACCAATTTCATCTATGGAGGGCTCGATTAGCTTACTCCTCGCATATCCATGTATGAAGACGATGATGAACCATTCACTGTGAATGTTCATTATCTCTCTAACCCAAAGTATTCTTTACGATATTTTGAACGTTACCATTTGCATGGTTACAATATTGGATTATTTGATCAAGGGTAAAGTAATCCATATGAACCACAATATCAGTTTTTGACTGATAGGTTTGGGTTAGGGTATTATATCAAAGGTTAGGATGAACTCCTCATAGTATCTTTAGACTGCCTATACCTTACTTTGGGGGGTGAAGTGGATTATAATACCTATCACCCTAATCCTTCTTCTATTCGAAGAGATAACTAGTTAGTGTCATACATCACTATAAAATCACCCGAGATATATCATAAGAATGTGTTGGTGGGAACCAGTTCAGAGCATATACCAAGATATAATTTGGATCAACAAATTTGTGAGGCTACCGATGACATAGGCATGCAAATTCATAGTGATATTATAGTGGAAGATTTTAAGTTAGAGGATATATCTGAAAAAATGGAGTGGAGTCCATCTCTAAAAAAGGTGGATCAAATGGTGTTTATGAGAATGACAATAATGAGTCCTCAAGCGATGATCAATATAAGGACAAAAATGAATTGGCCTATTTAGGTCTGCTAAATTTACATCATCTATTTCCTAGGGAGTTAGTTGGGGTAAGTGAGGCACCTTTAAGTGGTGATAGTTATTACAAATATGAAACTAAGATGGCCTATTTGGGGCCTTGGCACTTACATCATCTAAATGAACCAGTGGCCATAGATGAAATATATCGACAAGTCTATCCTAGCCCTCATTTCATATGGAGACCACCTAACTTGGATGAAATATATCGTGTGGTATTTTCTTAGCCCCTACATTAAGAGATCTCCTTGAGTCTAACAATCATATTATCTAGTCTGTCCATAGACCAGATCAAGAGATCCCCATACCCCTAGAGCCACATCTTGGGTATGGTAGCTACATTAATAATGTAGAGGTCACAACAAGTGGTCTTGGAGAGCAAATCAATTCCATCAACATGGTCTCCATTTATTTGACCACCCCACTCCATAATCTAGCAGACCCATCTAAGCCATTGTGTCTTAATTTACATGCTATTGATTGGGATAACACTGACTCACCCCTAGAGCCTAAATATTTCTTCCCTAATGAAGAAATATTACAACAGTTTCATTTTGTGCTAGGTCATTCTCATAATGTTTATCATACTGAGGGTACTTCCAGAGTGGAACCTTTAAACCTGGTTGAAGACATCCACCTAATCCCTATGTCTCACCAGATTGAGGAGGGATCCCATATGTTAGTAGAGGAAACCTTCGAAGTAGCTATCATTGATGATCCATATAATCCTAAGAAGGTCAAATTTGAAGAAATTTTATCTCCTAATGAGCATGCCAACCTCATACCTCTACTAAAAGAGATACATAATCTCTTTTCTTGGACTTACAAAGACATGGTAGGACTAGATCCGAATTTGGTTACACATAACCTTTTTTCTAGATCCCACAAAAAATCTAGTCAAGTAAAAACTTAGGAAAATACACCCAACAGTTGTTTTAATGGTTAAATATGAATTACAAAAATTATTGGATTTGATATTTATCATTTTCATTAACTATCTAAAATGGGTATCAAACATGGTGCTTGTAGGAAAACATGATGGAAGAGTTTGTATCTATATGAATTTTAGAGACCTCAATAAGGCAACACCAAAGGATTCATTTTCATTTCCCAACATAGATGCTCTCATAGATTCAACTACGGGTCATGATATGCTCTCCCTAATGGATGGTTTTTTGGTTACAATAAAATTTAGATTAATCTTGAAGACTAGCACAAAACCATGTTCACAATGCCATGGGGGATATTCTATTACAAAGTGATGCCATTGGGCCTCAAAAATTTTGGTGCTACATATCAAAAAGCCATGACATACATTTTTTATGACTACATGCATAAAATATTAGAGGATTACATTGATGACTTATTGGCAAAGTCATTGTTGCATGAAGAGCATGCCGAGGTCCTAAGAAAATTCTTCGATTTCTTGATATAGCATAATGTCAGGTTGAATCCCAAGAAGTGTGTATTTAGTGCAAATTCAAGAAAAATCTTAGGATTCATTATTTCCAAATGAGGGATTGAAGTTGACCCAACAAAGGTCAAGGCTATACTAGAAATTCCTCCTCTAACTAACATCAAAGATCTAAGGAGCCTCAAAGGTAAAGTAGTATTCATAAAGTGTTTCATCGCTCAATTATTGGATAAATACTGACCCATGAATCGAGTGGTACACAAGGGTTCTCCTTCAATTGGGATGAGGACAGTGAGAAATATTTTACTAATATTAAGCAATACTTGGCAACACTGCCAATATTATCTTCACCAAGGCCAAACGTGCCTTTCTTGATATATATGTTAGCCACCGATTTTGCATTGGAAACCATGTTAGCCCAAAATAATGCACTATACAAAGAGCAAGCCATATATTATATCATATGTACCTTGGTGAGTTACGATATAGGATATACCTACGTGGAAAAGTTGTGTTTAGAAATAGTGTTCACAACAAAGAAATTGCATCATTATATACTATGTCATACGATGTATGTCATATCAAAAAAAAATCCTTTGCAATATATGATGAGCAAAAAATATCATAATACATGCACTACAAAGTGGATCATGCTACTTATATAATTTTATTTAGAATTCATAAGCCAAAAGTCCATCAAGGGATAGGTCATAGCTAATAAACTAGTAGAGGTACCACTTCCAAATAGTAGGCCTCTTGTAGTAAAGCTTCCTGATGATGTAGTCTTTGCATTATTAAAGTCTCCAAAACTTGAAGAACCAGATAATAATGTTGACATGACTTTGTTCTTCGATGGTTCAAAGTGTGAGCAAGGGGGTGGCACAACAATAGTGTTTTTCACATTGCAAGGTGCTCCAATGCTCTTGTTTTTCAAGCTAGAATTTCCTTGTACAAAAAATAATACTAAATATGAAGCCCTAATATTGGGTCTCCAAATAGCCATCGCCATAAATATCAAAAGGTTAAACATATTTGGTGATTCCCTTCTCATTGTCAACCAAGTGAAGGGATTATTTCAATGTAGGTTTCCTATTTTGAAAGCCTAAAAATATCTTGTTGATACTTATCTAGCCCAACTGGAATGGTATGACATCAAGGCAATCCCTCATTCATCAAATAGATTTGTAGACACCATGGAATATTTGGGATCCTTAATACCTCATAATCCATCTACCAATTTTATGACCATTCATGCGAAAATGCTATCACACTCTGCAGTGTAGCATGAGGCTTTGAACAATAAAGAATAAGTCAACATGATTCATATAGAACCAAATTATGAATGGTTCTACAAAGCCATAGACTTTCTCAAGAAGATGCCTTGGGGGTCATTAATCTCATAGGATCTTATGGGGAATGGTACTACCATTCACCACAAGGTTTTTTCCTAGTTTACATTTGCGCATGTTGAACCACAAGGGGAACAAGTCATCTTGTTAGTTGAGGCTAAGTCTTATCAAGATTGGATGTCACAATTACATAACTTCCTAAAGCTTGGTTTAATCTCTCAAGTATTATCGTGTGCCACAAAATGCACATTTAAATAAAAATATGATAAAGCATGTCTTTTTAGGAGACATTTTGTATTTTCGAATCTATGATGGAGTTCTCCTTCATTGTCTTGAGCCTAAAGAATAAGCTTGGGAAATTTTACAAGCTCATTATGGTACATGTAGTGGTGGCATGGCCATCATTAAATGCATCTTTCACATGGGCTATTATTGGCCTACTATGGAGAAGGATTACAATGTGTATGTTAGGAAATGTATTAAATATCATCATCATGCTAATCTCACGCACTTGCCATTGTAGGCCTTATATCCCATCCAAGTGGCTTGGTCATTTTCTTAGTGGGGTTTATATCTAATCAGGAAGATCTCTCCTCCATCATCAGGTTGACATATATTTATTATCATGGCTACTGAGTATTTTACTAAATGGGTGGAAGCAATCCCTTTAACAAAAACAACTGGAGCACGTATCATCGAGTTCATACTCCAAAATATCATATGCTATTTTGGGATACCATCCAAAATAATCTCAAATGATGGAATGTTATTCAAGAATAAAACTATGAGGGCTTTGACATCCAAATACAGGATCAGACACTGTTTCTTGACTCCATATTATCCATAGGAAAACGAGTAAGCTAATGTTTTAAACAAGACAGTGGTAGCCATATTAAAAAATATGGTACAATAAAACAATAAATATTGGCACATTCAACTTCCCCTTGCATTATGGGCCTATAAGACTAGAATTCGAACACTCGCTGAGGCAACACCATTTTCACTGGTATATGGCACTAAGGACATCATGCCCTTAGAGTTGGAAATTCTAACCTTGCACATCACATTGAAAGAGTTCATCGATGATGATACCGCATGTTAAGGTTACCTTGATCAATTGATGCTACTCGATGAACATCACGTGAATGCCCTAGAGCATCTCCATGTTTATCAAGAGCATTTAAAATGAGATTACAATAACAAAATCCATTTGAGAGACTTTCAAGTTGGTGATCTTGTGTTGAAGGAGAACCAATAGAACTCAAACCTACCATCAGAATTGCGAGACAAATTTATAGCTAACTGGTTAAGTCCCTACATCATATCTGAGAAGATTGGACCTAGGACATATCACCTAACATCGCTTGAAGGTGTTGAAGAGCTGGAACCTCTCAAAATTCTTCATATTAAGGTGTTTTATGCCTAAAACCACAAAAGGCTCCAAAGTCATCAGTAAGACCTTTGGTCAATTCACAAAAGGCTCTAAAGGCATCTATAATCCCTTTGGTCAATTCACAAAAGGCTCCAAAGGCATCAGTAAGTTGTTTGGTCAACTCACAAAAGGCTCCAAAGGCATCAGTAAGCTATTTGGTCAACTCACAAAAGGCTTCAAAGGCATTAGTAAGCTCTTTGGTCAATTTGCAAAAGGCTCCAAAGGCATCTATAAGTCCTTTGGTAAATTTACAAAAGGCTCCAAAGGCATCTATAAGTCATTTGGTCAATGCAAAAAAGGCTCCAAAGGCATCTATAATTCGTTTGGTCAATGCACAAAAGGCTCCAAAGGCATCTATAAACCCTTGGTCAACTCACAAAAATCTCTAAAGGCACCATAAGCCCTTTGGTCAAATTTAAAATTCAAAAATCCAAAACAAAATGGAAAACATTAAAATCCATAAAAATAAAAAAGCAATAAATCCAAAAATATTGTAAAACATAAAATTTCAAAAACATTTGCATTATGCATTTTTATTTGCACATGCATTCATTCAGATGCATTGAATTAGGCATCTCCATCCATCACACATGCATTGGGATAGGTTGTATTTTTAATATTACAAACGACACCATGATTGTATTTTAGTCATGCATCCATGCATCATCATCTTCCATCACCCTTGTGAGCAATTGTATTTTTCAACACAACCCCTCATATTGCTATAAGAAATATACTAGTGTTTTTCGGTCATTCAACTATACCTAGTTTTCTGCTCAGATGATTTAGAAAGCTTACTTTTATTTTGTATATGAGGTCTAGTTTTGATAGCACTTGGCATGCCATAATCCCATTAGTAAACAACAAATTAAAAATTCTAGTCTAGACAAGGAAGGATGAACACTACAAAGTGGTCCTAGTCAACTTAGGCAAAATGTTTTATTACTTGATCATTTTTTGAGGCACAATGGTATAGAGTGGTGGTCATTGTAAAAAGGACAACCTCCCCCCTACCCAAGAAATCCCTTGCTTACAAATTAAAGCAAAATACCAATTCAAAAGCAAAATCCCTTTATCAAAAAAAAAAACATATGCAAAATAAATAGTGATTTTCATCACTATGCATGAGTAAGTATCCCAATAAATGTGAAAAAAATAAGGGATGAGAGCTTGAATCCTTGGAATTTTTACTACTCGAAGTCATAGGATGATCCCCAATACATAAATGGGCTGAATGAATCCCTTCTGGTATTGGGGTAGGTCTAAGCAATTTACAAGTTAGCTAGCTTTAGATGGCATGCATTACCTAGTGGTCTAGTCCAACTAAGTCCAAACTTAGGATCATGAGGAACATTTGAGGATCCACAATAAATAAATGAGTTGAATAAAACTCACTTGAATAAATCTTGCTTGAAATTGGGTATGTTTATATCTGTTGGCAATTTTGGGTACTTTGGGTACATTGCCTTTGCTCAAGTGTATAAGTTGTCATTGATGTCAAAAGGCATTTCTATGTTGATATCAAAAAGAGTGTGATGTCAAAAATATCTTGAGAAGCTTCATAATGTTAAAGGGTTTTTATTAAAACCATGGTGACAAGGTTAAAGGTTTTTCTTAAAACCATTTGGACTCATTAAGGGTTTTTATTAAAACCAAGCTTAACTTAATGCAAAGGTTTTTACTTCTTGAAAAACCTTGAAGGTCCATGTTTATTATTAATAATTAAATTAACTCAAACCTTTGACAAGGGTCTAAGTTTAATTTATTATTAATAAAATAATAATTATTATTATTTTAATTATTATTAAAGGGTCTTTTAACCCTTAAGCGACGCAGATAAAGAATTATTTTGCCGATGTGTTGCCATCGTTGGAGGAGCACCGACGTCAAACAGTTAAGGAGAAATGGCTATATAAGTGGGGATGATTTTCTAAAGTGATTGTAACTCCGAGTAATGAAAATTGTAGCTCTGTGATCTTTGATAAAGCGTTGTATTTCATTGAGAGTTGATTATCCATATTGAGTTGCCCAAGTAATTTCTTGCGTTTTCAGTTTGCGCTTTGACATCCGACAGATTGCGCTTCACCTACAATTGTTGGGATTGCACTCGAATTATGTTTTCAGTTTGCACTTTGACATCTGGCAGATTGCTTTCACCTACGTTTTCAGATTGTGTTTTCTGTTTGCACTATGTGGATGATTATTTTTGTTGCCCAGTAAGTTATGTTTTGGACAACGCTCACCAGTTTACATGTGGCTTGTGGAAGACATTTATGTTTTCCAGATTCTTGGCGTCAAATGAAGATAAAATATAGGGCAACACTGTATTTCTTCATTGGGAACTTGTGACCCAACGACGGTGGCATTTAAGCGAAGGCGCTAGAAGGCAGAGGTGCCGAGTTTGATTCTCTTTGTGGGTAATTTTATTTTGGTCATGGTGTACAAAGGATAGTGGCTGTGAAAGCGCTGGAGGTATAAGGTTAAGTTATCATATTTGCTTTGACATTGTTTTATTGATGCTTAATGTTTATGTGGAGTAATAAGGTGTAAAGAGTTTTTACTTTGTATGTATATTATACTTCGGTGGTTTTTATTAAGTTGGAGAAATAAGGTGTTAATTTGGATCTTTATTATTGTATATTGTTGTATAGTTGCTAACTCTAATTGGTGGCAAATTGAGAGTTAGTGTTGTGACAGATTTTGAGTTCTCCTTCTTCATCAAAGTAAAGGTATGGGCAAATTCTTCCATGTATATTGTTGATGGTGTATTTTCTAACATTGAGTTTGGAGTGAAAAGGTTGTCTACTAGGTATTTTTGGTGTAAATCCTATTTTCTGGATATTGAAGATTGTTTATGCATTAAAATCATTGATGAGTTTTTTTGTGAATGCATAATTCTGGTTGAGGAAGAGGAAGCATTTTTGCACTAGGGTTTATGTTAGTAAGTCTTGCTACTTGCATTGAGATGGTGAAACCCTTAGTTGGCTATTTTGATATTGATGGTTGAGTTGCTTCCATAGAGGTTGTTTTGATCAAGTTAGTGCTTTACTTGATACATGATATTGGGCTTACTCCATTGAGTTGATTTGAGCAAGTTATTCTTTGCATTTGGTGATATTGTGTTGGTGGCTATTTTGTTCAAATATCCTTGGAGGGAAAAGGATTTCTACTTGTTTCCTTTTCTTGTGATGATTGGTTGAATGCTTCAAGGTTGATGTTGAGTTGAATGGTGTTGGTTGACTAAACCTTGTTTGATGAGCATTGTTGTTGAAACCCTAATTGTTGGTAAAAATAATATGAGTATAATTGTTATATGAGATATTGCATGGTTGGCAATTGTTGGGTTGTGTTTCATATTCTTGAGAAAAGCATACTACATATATCTTATTCTTTTGAGATTGATATTGAGTTGAGATTGATATTGGGAGTTAAGTATAGAACATATTGGGTCTCTAACAATTCTCTTTATGTTTCTATGAGATTTGAGATTGAGATTGGGAGTTAAGTATAGAACATATTGAGTCTCTAACAATTCTCTTTATGCTTCTATGTGGTTGATGAATCACATTGGGTCTCTAACAATTCTCTTTGTGGGTTCATGCTAAGCAAGTTTTTCTTGGTGAGCTTGCTAAGGTTTTGGATAGGTTTTGGTGGGGACTTGTGAGCAGTTTTTGGACAGGTTTCGGTGGGGACTTGTGAGCAGATTTGGACAGGTCCTAGTAGAGGACTTGTGAGCTGAGTTTGATAGTTCTATCAGATAACTTGAGGATAGAGGTGCATTGGTTCTATGAGAAGAACCTGAGGATAGATTTGGCAAGTCTTTGAGAAGGCTTGTCTGCAGAGGATTGATTTGTTCAAGTGTTGGATAGATCTAACAGATAGAGGAAGACTTGTAATAGACCGACTTACTATGTTTGGTACAGGTTGCTGAGCTGCTGTGGACGTGATCATAGAATTTAGAGGTCTCTTAGGCTAAGCATTGAGGACAAGAAGTCTTCGGTGGAAATGAGTTCCACGTGTTGGCAAGAGGCAGAGGCAGTTGATCTTCTAAGGGATCATTTCCAAAGCAGAGGGGAAGGTATCTCATTTGAGCAGAGGCTCATAAATTTAGATTGGGGGAAGGTATCTCCTTTGAGCAGAGGCTCATAAATTCAGATTGGGGGAAGGTATCTCCTTTGGGCCAAGGCTCATAAACATTGTAATTGGGAAGGTTTCCCAAATAACTTTGAGGTAAATTTTAGATAAAAGTTTTATGGACGTAGCCCAGGAATTCTGGGTGAACCACGTTAAAATTGGTGTCACTTTGTGGATGATATTGTGCATTGTTTTGATATTGCTTTGGGTATATTGCTTTACTATTTTGAAGTATAAAGAAAAAAGTAAAAAGAGGTCTTATACTATTCACCCCCCCTCTCATTATAAGCTTGTGTTCTTCAATATCTCATCTAATATATTCATGTGCACACACAGGGATAATGAATAGTTGGGTCTTTCATCACAAAAAATTTGTCAAACAAAAGTCATATATAATCAGTATACAATTCTGAGAAGTCAACTAGGGTGTTTGAGTCTCATGGAAAACCTCAAAAATTTTCTAATAGCAATAATAAAATCATCTTATATATTATCACATATATCAAATCAAATCATGATATACATATATTGCAATATCCATCTCATATATGGATGCAAATTGATTAATTATTATGATTAAGATTTATCATTTTCATTCATTATTTTTATACAGTCCGTGGTGTTATCCATTAGATTGTTAACTCATATTGCATTTATTCCTTATGTTTTAAGTGATTAAAGCATACAAGTTCATTTACATTAGATCATCATCATGTAAATAATGCATAACATACATTACATTCATCATATCATAACATCATAAATTAAATGCATACAATTAAATCAAATTAAAATAAACATCACATCCATATGCATCCATCATAAGTAGTCCATCTACATATCTAGATCACTGCATCCAATCATACATCATAAATCTATCTAGTGCATGCCATCTATATATCACATCATATAGCATCAAATTAATGTAAAAATTATGTTCATATGCATCTTATAAACATAAACATAAACAAAAAAAACATAGTACACATGTAATGAGATATAATGTTAAATAATATGTATATATTTATGTGTCAAAATTTACATAGTGGAGATACATCCAAATGCTCATAGGCTACAACTGTGTAGGTCCTTAGACCTTATACCAAAAATGGTACATATACAACAAAATATAAAGTAAATCTACCTTGCACCACCTGCACCACTACTATATCCTCCACCATCAACCCCATATCTAGGAGCCTACTCAGAGCCCATCCCTGTAGACCGCTTTGTGTAGGAGACCATCCTATGGCTAGACCATACAGTATATTGCCCTGTCTCTCTAGTCTTGGTCTTGTGTGAACCTGTAGCTCTTGATCTCTTAGGAACTACTCCATCTCTGAGTGTAACCTCTCCCTCCAAGAGAGCAATGCACATAGCATATGAGGTGCACTACCTGATATACATCTACACTAAGGCCTACAACCTCCTGATATCTACCATGAGATCTAGACCTGTTGGGCCCTATACTATTGGAGTACCTAGAGTATATGGACTACATGGAGTGGCATGTGAATATGAAAGGCCTCCCCTCACACCCTTGAGTAGATATCTCTATGCTATAGTAAAATACTATTATGACTTGAGAAGGCCATGCTCACATGTGATCTTCTCAATAGCTATGGTGGCAGTGTCAACTTGTGCTTAGAGAGTTGGTCTCTCCTCCTCGTAACCTTGCCACTAGGCCTGACCTACTACAAGTTGTGAATGGAGGACATCCATCTATTCCTAAAAGGTGGCAATGGAGTTATCTCACCCTAAGATCTGTATTTGTAAGATCCCAACTTGCATCTATAGAATAGCCACCTAGGCCCTGAACTGAACCACCTCGCTATCTAGCTCTACCTCTACCTCACCCTAATCATCTTGGGGTTCATCCTCTATAACTACCCCCTCACCATAACTACCCTTAGTCCTCTATTAGACTCTACATCCCTTAGGATTGACTACTACCTCCTCTATTGTAGCCCCATCAGTCGGCCTACCCAGTGGGCCACCACCCTGCCACAACTTGGTCATCCACTAGATATCAAAGTCAACTATCATCCCTATGTATGCCAGGCTAGACTCCTCAATGATGTCATCCTCATAGCCCAATTGGGTGACCTATGGCCACACTAAGTCTCAATATTCCTTATGGTAGTGGTAGATGGTAGGCATAGGTGGAGTGTCCTAGTAGATGCTAAACTAACTTGTGACATGGGACAAATAAAAAAACTCTCATACCTTGGACTTACACCCGAGAAGCCATCTATCACACCATGTCCTCTTTCGATATCCCTTAGCCTCCTACCATGTTGTGCAATATAGGTATGTCCTGCATATCACTTGTTCCAGTCATAGGCATGCAAGTTGATCAATATAATATTGTATATCCCTTGCTCGATATCTGCTCCTAAACCCCTTGGACTCCCAGACTAGCATGTGATATAACACTGGCAATACTCATCAATGCCAGCAATCACCAGGGGTATTCTTATCAAGCGCTCCATTGTAATATGTTGCCATGCCCATATTTATAGTAGAAGACTACAACCAACTCTTGCATGGCTCCTCTGAGTGATACAATACAACTTGTCATAGAGCTATGTGAGCAAGGCACTCCCCTAGGATAGGATCAGTGGGTTGCGGGTGGGGCTCATAATAGCATCCTATATTTGGACCAAGAGGTTCCAAGGGAACATCACTCTTGATGTATCAAGTAGGATGATCTAAATGAATAGGTGCATCAATACCGCTACTCATTTTGAGAAGACCTATTGTTGGTACCAGTACTATAGATGGACCCCACCATGGTTGAAATTAGTCTACACCACATCACTCCTGGTATCAAATATCCTATGGAATACATCATCTTTTATCTTTGTAAGTAAATATGTGATGGACTTGCCACCTATCAAGATCTAAAAGATACGGTTAGACATCCTCTAGAGTCATTATGATCTCACTTGTGGGCAGGTGAAAGGTGTTGGTCCTTGCATCCCAGTGACAGGCCAACACAGTCATATATGGCTGATTGGATCAGATGGAAGGGAGTCACAACACGCAGCCAAATCCAATGGCTCTGAACTAGTCCTGCTCAGTGTCATTAAGGCCATTGTGTAGGTTATGAAGTATCTTTGATTCCCTCACCCTCGTAGTCAAAGTATGATCGAATATATAATAAATGATCAAAAATCAATCAAAAACATCAAAAAATAACTTCAAAAAGTCAAAAAAATTATAATATCTTCAAAAAACATAAAAAAATTCATAAATGTACTTCAAAATTTAATTTTTTTCAAAAAGCACTTTGAAAAGTCAAAAAAATCTATTAATTGAGGAAATTTTATTTTTGTAAAGTTGGCTAACCATGGCTAGGACCTGCAACCAGTGGCAATTATCATTTTTTTGACCTTTGGGATTTGAATTCCACTACAGATGATAGCCACGACACCCAATTTACCAATTGGAGACCACACTTGCCACCCACAACAAGGAGAAACAACATTTTTAGGGTCGTTTCTCATCTCGACAAACCCAAAAAATTAAAATCCCACCCATATAATCTAACCTAGTCTAAATCTAACTATGGTGTGGTTCATTACCGATAGTTTAATGTGTTCAATTAATCCATTACTTAATGAGGTTCATTTTAAGCTGGTAAGTGCAATAAATTATGGTTTTGTGATGTTACCTTATTAGCAATGGTGCATCCATTGGTGGATGCCTCAGGTTGGTCTCCCATCAATCTTGGTGGTATTTTTCTTGGGTTTTTAGTAGCATTCCATGTCAAATAAGGAAACTCACCTCTCAGAGCTCTCAATTTTTCAAGCTGGCAATGGAAATAATGAAATTTAAAAATGCTAAATTTCCTTTTATATTTCTAAATCAGCCTGTAGCCATGTATGACAACCATGGGTAGTGAATTAGGGTTTTTTGATAGTGGGTTGAACCTGCAATTAAGAAAATTTGCCAAAACTAGCTACACTTAACAAGTGTAGCTAGTAGCTAGCAATAAATACTCTCAAAATCCAACCGTGAGGAGATTAAAAATGCAAAATTAAAAATACCCACTGGTCTAAAATTTCAAAAAATAACAAAAAAATTCAAATAATTCAAAATCCAAATGTGCCTCATATGCATTACTATATGATTCAACATAGGCCTAATTGGAATTGCTATCATATTGATTCTATAAGAAGGCTATTGTGGCCAGACCGATCCATGGGATATATATGTACAATTACTATTAACAGTTGATATCATGACTGAATTAGGCTTTGCCAAGCAACAAAAATGCTAAACCTTAAATCAATTAGATCCATCATCATGATCAAGAGACTCATTGCTTTATTAATTATCATTACCCTCATTGACTCGTCACTTTATGGGGTAGTCATAACATTAATAATCATAATAAAAATAAACAAAATATCACTAGATCTTGTTAAATTACATTCATCGTATGAATCATTGCCAACAACTATCATAAGCTTACCCTTTGCTAGGAAAAAAAGCAAATATGACAATTAAGTTTGTAGCTCTCCTCCTTTTGTATACATAGGATCAAAAATCTATAGTAGAAAAAAATCTACCTGATTGCCTGATGATGAGTGCAAGCCTTTGCAAATTTAAACCTTTCCTCAATTGGAAGCAATGATTCTAGGATGTGCATCCCTTTGCAGGACTAGGGCATCTAATGTTGATCAGATCAATGATCATCATTAAACCTACGATATGGTTTTAGGAGGTTTATTTTTACTCACACGTTGGTCGATATCACAATGCATTACAAAAGGGGTATCTATAGACACCTAAAATATGCCATGTCGATGCAACTACTCATATGGGACATGCTAGAAGACCATATGAATGATCTTGGACATCTCCAAGGTGAAGTAGTGGTTCTCACCACTTAATTTAGGTAGTTTTGGCCTAATCAGCCTTAGCCACGACTGACACACATGACTAATAGAGTTTTCCATGCATCAGAGTTGTGGCTAGCATTCAAACTAATTTGAATCTTGGGCTGAAAAAATTTGGTTACAATGGCCTGGGAGTTAGATATTCAAACGATTTTGGGTGTAAAATATTCTAGAATCTTCTCCTCAATTTCTCCAACTGAAGTATTCTTATTCTTGGCTTCTCCATGAAGCTATACCAAGGCCTTAAAAGTGCTATAATACCCCCATACAAATTGGGGAATACATATAGAGAGAGTGTTAATTTGAAACAAAAAAGCCCTATCAAAATCTAGACTCAATTGCTATCATTGAGAAGAGATAAACTACCCAATTGAAAAATCATGCAAGGATTCCAAGCCATGGAGGACTAACAAGATCAAGAACTTGTAATTGAGCTCCTTCCACCATGAATTCAAATGATTCAAACCACCAATCCATAAGAGGACATCAAGGTGACCCTTGACCATCAATTCAATGGAGTGAATTGAGGAGCCAAGCCCTGATTTAAAGAGCAAGTACATTTGCACCTTAGCCACGACTATCAACCGTGGCTAATAGTGCGAGCTACACCATAGACATGTGGCTAGGGTTTGATATTATTTTAATTTAGTTTTAGCTATAGATTTATATTTTCATGCATTAATCGAGATATATCTAGGTCATATTAATCTCCTGTTATGTTGTTGTACATTTAAATTAGGAATTTAGGATCATATTTCCTTTATTTCTTTGTTTGCACCATTTAGATTAGCTTGATTGCTATTTCATGCATTTTGAAGTTAATAATGACTAATTAGGGTGCTTCATAACTAGATCTATGCTTAATTTACATGCTTTGCTACAATTTCATCATTTCTAGCATAGATTTGTAGTCTTACATGCTTTCTTGATTTTCATGCCATGTTTTATGCAAGTTTCTTTCAAAGCCTCATCAAGAGAGATATCCTTTGCTTTTAATTGTTTCTTGTTGTTTCTTGTTTGCAAGGTTTAAAGGATCTCATTGTCAAAGAATTCAAGGCAGAAAATACATCTTTCTCAGAGAAAAGGTCACATTTGATCTTGAGTAGTTCATGTCCATTTGGAGAGACTATGGATTACACCAACCCTTTGTGGGGCCTTCAAATTGTAACAATTGTATCAACATTCAATATCCACTTGTTGGACATTTTGAGGAATGTTATTGTCATTGATGTCAAAAGCATTGTTGAGCAATATTCGTCATCTTTGAGGACATTAGGAAAGCTCAGAGAATGAAGATCCAAGAAGGAGAAGTCAAATTAAATAATAATATTTTATTATTATTTTTGGCACCAAGATCAAGTTAAAGGAGATCAAGGACAAAGTTGAAAAGACCCACATGTTGATTTAAATTAAAATATTTTAATCCCTGATTAAAATTTTAATTTAAATATTGATAAGTGCTAAGGTTAATTTAAATATTTATTTAATATTTAAAATTAACTTTAATACAAATCTAATTTAAATTAAAGTATTTTAATTATTGATTAAAACTTTAATTTATTAATGTTGGGTGCTAAAGTTAAGTTAAATATTTATTTAATATTTAATTCTAACTTTCCAAAGCAAATTCAAATTGGAAATTCAAAATGTGTCAACGTTGAAGGAAGTAAAACCCTATGTATAAATATGCCAAAATATTGGCATTTGAAATTATCCATGCGACTTGTGTTGGCTCATGAAAAGAGAAGGAAATTTTGCATGTGCAAATCGAGCAAGGGAAAGAGACAAAGTTTGGCATCCTCCAAAATCAACATGAAGGGCTTGTAGCTTGGTTGGCAGCCAAGGGCTGCAGAAGACGCTGTTGTGGAAGTTGAGGCAGGTTTGAAACCCGTGCATGCCAATTTTGGGAAGAAGGTCCACGTTTTGTTTGTGCGCCGATCGAGGGGGAAAGTAAAGGCACCCAAGTGCCTTTTGGCTCTTGTGGAGCCACGCAACCCAAACGGTGGGCGCTAGCACTGTGAAGACGCTTGGGGGAGAACCAACGTGGGTTCAAATCCCACCAAAGCCTTTTGAGTGCATTGAGGTATGTGATTTGAGTTGGTTGTCTTGGCCTGTGAAAAGTTAAAGGGAAAATAATATTTTTATTTTTCTAAAGTAATTTTTAATTAAAGTTCTTTGCATGTTATTTGGAGTGTAAATTGTTTAGGGGAGTTAAAAGGAAGTGCAAAGCTTTAATTTTTGAATTGGAATTTTAGAGGCTAAGGAGTTATAAGGAAGGTTGAATTTTATATTTTGAAATTGAAGAATGTTGAATATTATTTATTTCAAGTTGGAGATTATAAGGAGTAATTAAGTGCTAACTTGTGTATTGAAGAAAAGTTTTGAAGAAGAGTTAGAATGATATTTTTGTCATCTAACCTTGGTGTTTGGTAAAGGAAGTGGTTATACTTGAGACAGGTTTTAAAGACTATTCTTCATCAAGAAAAAGGTATGGGCACATTCTTCCATAGTTGAGTTGATTGATTGTTTTCTGAAAACAATTTTGGAGTGAAAAGGATTTAATTAGGTTTCCTTATTGAGTTGTTGAGCTATATGTGAGATTGGTTTATAAGCATTGTTGTTGAAGTGATTGATTGAGTGAAGAACTTGAACTAGGGTTTGCAAAGATCATGAGTATCATTGTTATGTGAGATTGGTTGATAAGAATTGTTGGAAATATTTTGAGTGAGTGTTCATATGCTTGGACTAGGGTTTGTAAGCAAGGATTGTTTCATTGAGTGATTGGTTGAGTAGAGTTGGTTGAGCCTAGTCAAGTGAATGTGTGAAGTGATTGTTCAAGTTCTATAAAACAAATTATTCTATATTCTGAATTGATTTGAGAAAAAGGTTGAGAGTTGATGAGTGTGAAACATATTGAGTCTCTAACAATTCTCCATATGTTTCTAAAAGAGTGAGTGAAAGTGTTTGAGCATTGAAGTGAATGTGAAGCATATTGAGTCTCTAACAATTCTCTATATGTTTCTAAGAGAGTGATTGAAAGTGTTTGAGCATTGAAGTGAATGTGAAGCATATTGAGTCTCTAAAAATTCTCTATATGTTTCTAAGAGAGTGATTGAAAGTGTTTGAGCATTGAAGTGAATGTGAAGCATATTGAGTCTCTAACAATTCTCTATATGTTTCTAAGAGAGTGATTGAAAGTGATTAAGCATTGTGATGTGTGTAGAGCATATTGAGTCTCTAACAATTATCTTTATGTTTCTATGAGATTGGACAAGTTCTAGTGTGGACTTGTTGAGTATATTTGAGGTAAGTCTTTGAGAAGACTTGTGGATAGATTTGGGTGAGCTTTTGTGGAAGCTTACAATACAGATTGAGAGCAGATTTGGATAAGTTCTAGTGAGGACTTATTGAGCATATTTGGACAAGTTCTAGAGAGGACTTGTGGACAGATTAGTGTGAGATTTTGTGGAAGCTTACAAGGTAGATTTGAGATAAGTCTTTGAGTAGACTTGAGAGCAGAGTTGATTGATTGATTTGTTCAAACCTTGAGTTAAGGTTTGGGGTAGATCCAGTAGAGTTGATTTGAGATTAAGTCAAGCTTTGAGTTAAGGCTTGAGGATAGAGATTGAGGATATATTTGTGCTAGATCGAAGGACTATGTTTAGTACAGATTCGAGGATAGATTTTGGTGCAGATTTGAGGATAGGTTTGTGCTAGACCAGAGACAGATATTGAGGATATATTTGTGCTAGACCGAAGGACTATGTTTAGTGCAGATTTGAGATAGATATTTGGAGGTGATAGAGTTGAGGATAGAGGTCTCCAGCTAGAGTAGGGAGGATAGGTGTCTTCTATGGATAGAGTTCCATTTTCTAAGGGCATTAGAGGTAGAGGTCTTCTAGAGGATCACCAACCATAGTAGAGTTAGGAGATTGGTGTCTCCTATGGATAGAGATCCACAAACTTGATTAAGGGGATTGGTGTCTCCTTTGGATAGAGGTCCATAAACATTGTAATAGGGAAAGGATTCCCAAGAGATTTATTGAGAAAGTTTTTAGTAAAATATTTTCTCCGTGGAGTAGCCCACATTGGGTGAACCATGTAAATTTTGGTGTCTCCATTGTGTGTGGTGATTTATGCATTGCTTTGATTACTGCTATTGATATTGCTATCTTTACATTGCATAATATTTATTGGGAAAGAAAAGTAAAAAGTGGTCTTATACTATTCACCCCCCTCTCAGTATAAGCTTGTGTTCTTCAATTGGTATCAGAGTGGGTTCCTTCAAAAGAGTTTAATAGCTTGAAGGAAAAGCTTACAAGAACACAATGGATTCTAAGAATGGATCATCAGATAATTCAACACCAGTATTTTATGGAAGTGACTATATATATTGGAGTATGAGAATGAAGATTTACCTGATGGCACTTGGCAATGAGATTTGGGAAGCAGTTGAAAATGGATACATACCACCAGTTGATCCACCTACAGATAAGGAAGGTAAGCTTCTACAACATTACAATTCAAAAGAAATGAATGCAATTTTGAGAGGTTTGCATAGAATAGAGTCCATAAAAGTTATGCATTGTCAAGATGCAAAAGGAATGTGGGATAAGTTGCAAAGTATATATGAAGGAGATAAAGGTGTCAAGAAAGCAAAGATACGAAATCTCAAAGGACAATTTGAAGAGTTAAGAATGAAGGATGAGGAAAATATTAGTACTTATCTACTTCGAGTCGATGAGGTTGTTAATGCTATGCAAGGACTTGGACTTAAGGTTGAAGAATCAGATGTTTGTGATAAGGTCTTAAGATCTCTTCCAAAAATATTTAGTGAAAATATTTCTGCTATAGAAGAATCAAAGGATGGTGATTCTTTGACAAGAGATATGTTGCTTGGTATTCTTACAGCTTTTGAGTTGAGAACAAAAGAACCTAATTCCCTAGAAGGAAGCAACCTTCAAAGCAATCAAGAAGACAAAGGGTAAGAAGTTAGAATCAAGCAATGAGTCATCCAGTGATGAAGAAGCTAATTATGGCAGAAGGAATAAGGATTCAAGAAGATCTAGAGATGCAAAATCTGTTAGATGTTTCAATTGTGGAAAGTATGGTCATTATGCAACTGATTGTCAAGAAGCTAAGAATAACAATGATGAAGAAAAATAGGATCACAGAAATAGGGAATAGAAAGATACAGGCACCAAAAGAAAAGCAAGGATGGACAAAGCAGACAAGGAAATAAGTTCTTTCAAAGGCAAAAGAGGAGCTACTATGCAGACAAGGCAAGTAAGTACTCAAGTGATAGTGATAATAATTTTTTAGATAATGATAAATATGAAGTCCTATTTATGATTGAAGAAAAAGAAGTCAAGAAAAGGTCACCAATAATTCTCAAGTGTTTTAGATGTGGTAACTTTGGACATCTTGAAGATAGTTGTACAAGAAATGGTTTCAGTTTTAGTGATGATGAATATGAAGATACACTTGAAGGACCAGAAGAGAATATTCTAATGGCTCTAGAGAAAGAAGAAAGTGATCCTATAGAAGACAAGTCAAAATAAAATGAAGATGTGGACAAAGGTAAAAAAATAGAGGAAGAATCAGATAAAGAAGGATATGATCTTAAGGCAGAACTTATTTATGCTCTTGAAATAGTAAAGAAGGTAAGAAAGCAAAACTCTAAACTTGAGTTTCAGTTTCAAGAATGTGATGAAGAGAGAAGAATGCTTATAGAGGATCTAGACAAATCAAAGGCTAAGACAAAGAAGTTCAAGGATAAGCTAGAAGCAAAAGTCTTAGAATGTGAAAAGCTAGAACAAGAAGTAGCCCTACTAAGGGAAGATGTAGAAAAGTCCAAGAGTAAGCTACACAAGTTTGGAAAGAGCTCAAATATTATGGATAAGATGATCAAGGTACAAATAAGGTCAACAAATAAAACAAGTCTTGGTTTTGAACAGGCTCAAAAGAAACAAGAAGAGAAGTCAACCTCAAGTTCTGGAGAAGAAGAAACTTCAGAAGAAGATAGTGTAAGAGAAAGTGAGACATATGAGGATGAGTTGGACAATAGAAAGTTCAACAAGGAAAGGAACAATGCACAAAGGAGAAACAGATGGAACAACAATCAAAATAGGTTAAGAGAGACTAAGAGACCAATAAGGTCAAGACAAGGAAACTTCAATGGAAGATGTTTTTCATGTCACATATTTGGGCACATGGCTTCACAGTGTAGGACACATGAAAGATAGGAATATGGGAACAAACAACTTTTCCATGGGTATTGCTACTCATGTAATCAGTTTGGTCACAAGGCAATGAATTGTAGGGTTCATGACAGAAAAGGATATGGCTTCACTAGGAGAAATCCCAAGATATTTGCACCTCCAAGGAATAATAACATTAAGTGTTATAAGTGCAATAATGATGGACACACAACAAAGTGGTGTAGAGCAGACATTCTAGAATCAAGTATGAACAGGAACATGAACAGGAACATGGATATGAACAAGAACAAGAATAGGAATAGGAACAGGAATAGAATGTGGACATCGATAGGAAAAGGAACATGGACATGGAAAGGAATAGTCAGAGGAATCAGAAGGATCAGATAAGAAGAAAAGAGGATAAAGGTAAAGACCAGTGCTTGATGGGAGTAGAAATACTCCCACCCCAAAATTAACCACCTCAAGAGGAGGTGGGGGAGGGGCTAAGCTAAGAGACTCATTCTTAGCCCCGAGCCCCAAAGGTGACCCTTTGCCATTGATGTCAAAGGGGGAGAGATTTGAGTAAGGGGGAGAGATTTAGTATTTGAGTAAAGAGGAGAGATTTGAAGAGAGCATTAAGCCAGGGGGAGCAATGTCCCAGGGGGAGTAGAACAAAGAAAAGGTTAAGTTTTTAGTAAAAATAATTTGGGTTGCCATCAATGACAAAGGGGGAGATTGTTGGACATTTTGAGGAATGTTATTGTCATTGATGTCAAAAGTATTGTTGAGCAATATTCATCATCTTTGAGGACATTAGGAAAGCTCAGAGAATGAAGATCCAAGAAGGAGAAGTCAAATTAAATAATAATATTTTATTATTATTTTTGGCACCAAGATCAAGTTAAAGGAGATCAAGGACAAAGTTGAAAAGACCCACATGTTGATTTAAATTAAAATATTTTAATCCCTGATTAAAATTTTAATTTAAATATTGATAAGTGCTAAGGTTAATTTAAATATTTATTTAATATTTAAAATTAACTTTAATACAAATCTAATTTAAATTAAAGTATTTTAATTATTGATTAAAACTTTAATTTATTAATGTTGGGTGCTAAAGTTAAGTTAAATATTTATTTAATATTTAATTTTAACTTTCATGTTGGGTGCTAAAGTTAAGTTAAATATTTATTTAATATTTAATTCTAACTTTCCAAAGCAAATTCAAATTGGAAATTCAAAATGTGCCGATGTTGAAGAAAGTAAAACCCTATGTATAAATATGCCAAAATATTGGCATTTGAAATTATCCATGCGACTTGTGTTGGCTCGTGAAAAGAGAAGGAAAATTTGCATGTGCAAATCGAGCAAGGGAAAGAGACAAAGTTTGGCATCCTCCGAAATCAACACGAAGGGCTTGTAGCTTGGTTGGCAGCCAAGGGCTGTGGAAGATGCTGTTGTGGAAGTTGAGGTAGGTTCGAAACCCACACACGTGAGTTTTGGGAAGAAGGTCCATGTTTTGTTTGTGCACCGATCGAGGGGGAAAGTAAAGGCACCCAAGTGCCTTTTGGCTCTTGTGGAGCCATGCAGCCCAAACGGTGGGCGCTAGCACTGTGAAGACGCTTGGGGGAGAACCAACATGGGTTCAAATCCCACCAAAGCCTTTTGAGTGCATTGAGGTATGTGATTTGAGTTGGTTGTCTTGGCCTATGAAAAGTTAAAGGGAAAATAATATTTTTATTTTTCTAAAGTAATTTTTAATTAAAGTTCTTTGCATGTTATTTGGAGTGTAAATTGTTTAGGGGAGTTAAAAGGAAGTGCAAAGCTTTAATTTATGAATTGGAATTTTAGAGGCTAAGGAGTTATAAGGAAGGTTGAATTTTATATTTTGAAATTGAAGAATGTTGAATATTATTTATTTCAAGTTGGAGATTATAAGGAGTAATTAAGTGCTAACTTGTGTATTGAAGAAAAGTTTTGAAGAAGAGTTAGAATGATATTTTTGTCATCTAACCTTGGTGTTTGGTAAAGGAAGTGGTTATACTTGAGATAGGTTTTAAAGACTATTCTTCATCAAGAAAAAGGTATGGGCACATTCTTCCATAGTTGAGTTGATTGATTGTTTTTTGGAAAACAAGTTTGGAGTGAAAAGGATTTAATTAGGTTTCCTTATTGAGTTGTTGAGCTATATGTGAGATTGGTTTATAAGCATTGTTGTTGAAGTGATTGATTGAGTGAAGAACTTGAACTAGGGTTTGCAAAGATCATGAGTATCATTGTTATGTGAGATTGGTTGATAAGAATTGTTGGAAACATTTTGAGTGAGTGTTCATATGCTTGGACTAGGGTTTGTAAGCAAGGATTGTTTCATTGAGTGATTGGTTGAGTAGAGTTGGTTGAGCCTAGTCAAGTGAATGTGTGAAGTGATTGTTCAAGTTCTATAAAACAAATTATTCTATATTCTGAATTGATTTGAGAAAAAGGTTGAGAGTTGATGAGTGTGAAACATATTGAGTCTCTAACAATTCTCCATATGTTTCTATGATAAAAGAGTGAGTGAAAGTGTTTGAGCATTGAAGTGAATGTGAAGCATATTGAGTCTCTAACAATTCTCTATATGTTTCTAAGAGAGTGATTGAAAGTGTTTGAGCATTGAAGTGAATGTGAAGCATATTGAGTCTCTAACAATTCTCTATATGTTTCTAAGAGAGTGATTGAAAGTGATTAAGCATTGTGATGTGTGTAGAGAATATTGAGTCTCTAACAATTCTCTTTATGTTTCTATGAGATTGGACAAGTTCTAGTGTGGACTTGTTGAGCAGATTTGAGGTAAGTCTTTGAGAAGACTTGTGGATAGATTTGTGTGAGCTTTTGTGGAAGCTTACAATACATATTGAGAGTAGATTTGGATAAGTTCTAGTGAGGACTTATTGAGTAGATTTGGACAAGTTCTAGAGAGGACTTGTGGATAGATTAGTGTGAGATTTTGTGGAAGCTTACAAGGCATATTTGAGATAAGTCTTTGAGTAGACTTGTGAGCAGATTTGATTGATTGATTTGTTCAAACCTTGAGTTAAGGTTTGGGGTAGATCCAACAGAGTTGATTTGAGATTAATTCAAGCTTTGAGTTAAGGCTTGAGGATAGATATTGAGGATAGATTTGTGCTAGATCGAAGGACTATGTTTAGTACAGATTCGAGGATAGATTTTGGTGCATATTTGAGGATAGGTTTGTGCCAGACTAGAGATAGATATTGAGGATAGATTTGTGCTAGATCGAAGGACTGTGTTTAGTGTAGATTTGAGATAGAGCTTTGGAGGTGATAGAGTTGAGGATAGAGGTCTCCAACCAGAGTAGGGAGGACAGGTGTCTTCTATGGATAGTGTAGACACCCAAAAGTTGCACACTGCTATACCTACATACTTGTAGATCCTTTTGGACACTTGTAGGTTTACATAGGCCATCCTAGGTACCCCTAGGCTATCGTAGACCAGCGTAGACTATTGTAGATCCTCCTAGACATGCGTAGATTGTTGTAGTCATGCGTAGTCATACGTAGATGATCGTAGTCATGCGTAGTCATGTGTAGATCGCCATAGATTGTCATAGCATCATGTAGACTCCCATATACCACTCCATCGGATTTTAGGTCCTAAACCCTCATAAGCCTTCAAAATCACATCCCATGCATTGGGATATCATTCGATAGCCTATTTACACTCAATTGAGGCCCCCATGGGGTATTAGTTGACCAAAATAATTAATAAGTCAATACCTAAAATCTAATTTAATGTTGACTTCACTTAAGTCACCTTTTTAGGGTAAATTTGATTAAAAGAACCCTTAATCTTGATTAGCACTAATTACATCCTCCCACATGTGTGAAATTAGGGTTTGTTGAGATATTTCTTTAATCATGTCCTAAATTGACTTAAGCACCTCCTAATCAGGATTAGCCCTAATCCATCCTCACACATGTGTGAGGATGAGATATTTCTCATAAGGAATGTGATGTTGCCACATTGCATTTCTTAACCTAACCCTAGTCAGAATCAAACCTAGGTTTAGTCTATCTAACCCCCCTGCACCTTGCCTTTGCCTATAAATAATGGGTCCCAAACCCCTAATTAGATCTGACTCACAAATTCAACAAAGCACAGTTACTCTGCTGAAATGGAAAGCCAATATTGAACAGTCATTTCTCGATGCACATAGTCAGATTTCAATGGTACATAGAGGCACCCCAGCTGCCTAGGAGTCGACCCATCGAAAGGATTTTGTAGAAGAGGCATCACAGCTCAGATCACCCCTTGCCCCATGAATCCGGCCTCAGTTCACCCCTCAAGTGGTGAATTGGGTCTACAGGCCCCAAATCACTCCAGATTTGGGTGGTAAGCTCCATTTCATAATATTATTACCTTATGCATAATTTATTTCATGTTTTGTTCTATTTTTATGGTCATTTCATCTTCATAAATATGGGGCCTGACTAAGGCAAGCCCCCCATCATACTAACACCCTTTTGCAGGTTATTCATAGGTTATGTAGCAAATATGAAGAGGGAAAGCAACATCAAACCAACAACAACCCGACGATGGCCCACATACAAAGAAGCCCACCTACACTGAGGGACGATCGAAGAAGGCATCA
This sequence comes from Wollemia nobilis, assembly GCA_028583015.1. NCBI lineage: Eukaryota > Viridiplantae > Streptophyta > Pinopsida > Araucariales > Araucariaceae > Wollemia > Wollemia nobilis. The sequence continues at coordinate 1,944,890 of JAQPPZ010000599.1, forward strand.
AATTGATTATAACATTGTTAGGAAGAGAAATGGATAAAGGGCATCATGTCCCTCTTGTAACACATATATTTTAATATCAATGGAATCATAGTCTCTTTGTTTAATGCATCATTGTGTTTTGTGTTAAATTATCAAATGTCATTTTCTAACCGTTTCATTCTAGCACGCTCGATGGGACCCCCACAATGGATAGTGCTAGATTCATTTTCTTTGTAAATCTGACATTATCCTCTATTTTTGTGTCTTGTAGGTACCAAATCTATTTTCCACAGAGACCTCCAAAACCCTAGGAAACACCCTAGGTCATCAGAACTCTGATTTGTAGCCTCTATAGCTGATTCACCCCTCATCCCATGAACTATCTATAAATTCACCCCTCAGGTGGTGAAGTGCATTTCAGACCCCCAAAACCTAAATATCTTGCTATCTCAGACCTCTCTACAACCTAAAAAGACCTCTAGACTATCAGATATCAGATTTGAGCCTTCCAAACCTAATTCACCCCTCAGGTGGTGATTTGAGTGCAGAAGCCTCAAAAACCCCCAAATCAACTAGGGTGATCTTTTTAGGGGCCAAGAAAACCCCCCTTAGCATCAGAATGTAGGTATGTTCACTTTTTATACCTCTATTGCAAGTTTTGGAAACAAAAATTTCACTAACTAGTTAAATAATCATTGCTAGACATAGTTTTGTTTTCATTGCAAAGTTGTCAAATCTTTAGGGTTTCTGAAATTTTTAGGACCTACAACTTTCCAGCAAGTGTACAAAATTTATTTCTCAAATAAATTTGCATTTGTCTTTTATTTTTGCATGTAGCATAAGCCTAAGTTGTTCTTCCTTCATTGATAGCTTCCATTGCTAAAAGGAACTTTACATTCTAAAGTAAAATTAGGGTTTCTAATCCCCTCTTACATTTTTGAAAGAATTTTGCATTCTAAAAGTTCAAGTTAGGGTTTCATAATCCCCTCTATTCCAAACACATTTGGATTGCATGTTTCTATGCTTTGCAAAGTAGATTAATTTGTTTTATAAAGGCATTTAGGACTAGACCATTTCTTTGCAAAGAATATAAGTTATCTAATCATTTGCTTTCGAAAAGGCATTAGGATTAGTTTTCTTTTGAAAAGGCAACTAGTTAGTTTCTTACCTTGCATACACCGTTAGCAAAACACAAACCCACACACACTCACATGGTATTTAAACAAGTGGTGAGATTGGACTTCATCCCCAATCCATCGCTCGAGACTGGTGTGGATCGAGTTGCACTCTCCATCAGCTCACCCCCTAGACACCTAGTAGCCATACGAGTGGTTTTCTAGATTTCATCACCGAAAAATCCCCCACTTTTGTGACTGGGCCCTGGATTTCATCACCAACGGTTACCTATGGAGTGGGATAGGATTAGACGCCTTCATCCACAAGGCTCATATAATTTGTGGATATGGTAACTATCGCTATTGACTAAGCCCAATCGAGGGTGAAGCGAATGCATGGGGTTGTTGACCATGCCTAGCATGTCGTAGACATTACCACCTCTTTTCATGAGAGGATATTGTGGACTCACTTCAGCATAGTGAGTTCCACCCCTTTAGGATATCATTTTACTGCACCTTCCATACAGGTCACCATTCGCACATTGCGGTACCATTCTATCCTGTGCATCTTTGGGTGTTGCAGGAGGTTTGATATTGATGACATTCCTGACTTGCTAGAGTATTCACTCCATTACCCATGATTCTACATAGGGAGTATCAACATTACAACACACAAAATGAACAGAACACTTTTATTTTCTCAGCATTTAGAATTGATTCCGGTCTACCATTGTTTGCATGATCACAGACCGGTCTCAACACACTACACTATATATTGTTTTGCTACACACAACATGTCACTTACTTTACACTTACATTAGACACAGTTGAGTCTACATCACACAGGGTTTATTCCTAAAAACCCCTTTTTCACATGCCACTATGCCTGTGGTTACTCGTAGTAGAGCGCGTGAGCAAGCACGCTCTATGGAGGAATGGCCTCTCCCTTCCTCTAGTCAGTCCACTCTTACTCCTTCGATCATGAAGGAGAGGATCATAGACACATCTGATTCATGCATAGAATCTAATGTACAATTCACACACATGATGCCTCATGAGGAGACATCAACTTTGAGTGAAATCCTCGCTACTTCACTCATAGAAGATTACCCGCTCCTTTCAGCCCCATCCTCACCTAATCCACCGACCATGTTCTATGACCATGTGATCTACACAACACCAGGACAATCTCCTCCATCCTTCACCATAGATGAGGAGGTCATGCCTACTTCACCCACCTTTGCACATCCCTTCTTCCAAAATCTATCTCAATCCCTATTTGAGAATGATTCCTCCCTCCTAAACCGTACCCATCCTGAGGTCGCATCATTCACCCCTACCATAGGAATGGTGTCTGACCCATCCTCCTCCACTGTAGGAAGCCAGAAGCCATCCTTCCAAACTGCACAATAGATCCCTTCCCAGCAAGAACCACAAGCATTCCCTCAAACCTCACACCCATACTCCTCACAAGAGTACCAACCATCCTCTTCCCAAGAGCCATTCTTCACCATATCTGAGGGTACCTCCCAGTAGCCTCTTTAGACACAAGATGCACAAACCCAAGTGGGAGTGTACACATACACTTTCCCCTCAACCCAAGCTCCTACCTCGATAGCTTATCCCACTTTTTTAGTAGCTTTTCCACCTATCTCCCAAGTATCCAGAGTGTACGACACCCAACCCTTGGAGCCACCTTTGCCTACGATGACCTTTAGGATACCACCACCTATTCCTTTTTAGGCTCCCACTACCCATATCCATCCTACCTATGGACCGACACCGATAGCTTATCCACCCACTCAACCAAATTATTCCACATAGTTTACCTTCCCTACTTCCTACCCTCCAGGGCAGAGATAGATCCCATCTTTTGATACCTCATCTCGACCACCCCTAGCACCAGTAGTACCGACACCTACATTACCACCAACTACACCTAGCTTCTTTATGCCTCCTCTCATTTGGTCATCACCACCCATGGCTCAACCAGTACAACAAGCTCCAAACCAACAAGTACCCTACCACAACCGCATGTTGCCCAATCACAGTACTATTATCCTCAATAGACACCTACCCCACAACCTAGTGTGCCCATAGACACGACAACACATGTCACCCAATACCACCTTATCATGATCAGGAACAATAGTATTCCCCATAATATTATGAAGAACAACAATACCAATATCCACCACATCCATAAGGTCAGCCTACCATAGCCCAACCCTCGACTCCTATGACACCCAAACTTCAACTCTTACGAGATGAAGTCAAAATGTTGAACCTACGCACCTCTAGCTATGGGCCACAAAAGCCTTGCTATGATGAACTATGCAATGAGCTAGTTCATCCATCAGTCCCTATTCCTCCTTATCCCTATCACTTCAAAATACCAAAATTTGACAAGTATAGAGGTAAGGAAGATCCCAGAGAACATGTGAGCAACTACCGCTCATCCTGCTACCAGCTTCATAGTAGTAACCCTCTTATGTTGTGTACCTTCTCCCTATCCCTCATTGGGCCAGCATTGGATTGGTACAACATGCTACCATGCCATAGCCTATATACCTTTGAGCAGCTGGCCAATTCCTTCTTAGAGCACTTTTCCATCAACATCAAGAAAAAGACCACATTTTTTGATGTCTACGCCTTACGACAGGTGGATGATGAACCCATTACTGAGTTTATTTCTATATGGAGAGTGATTATCCATGACCTCACCCATAGCCTCCCCACCTCGGAGCTTGTGACACTCTTTTCCAAGAGTTGCCACAAACACATTTCCACATCCCTCCAACTTCACCAAAGTCATACTTTTGAAGATGCTATCTCACAAGAAAAAGTGATCGAAGATATTAAGGTCCAGTCTAGGAAGATTAAGTTGAGAGCCAAATCCAACTATAACTCCAACTTTTACTTCAATAGACCCACACCAAATCAACCTTACCCATGACCACCGCAAACCAACCAAGTCACAAATGCTACCCTAGCACTAGTACCGACTCCTCCACCCTATACACCAACCACAAGCACTCCAAGCTAATGCTCCTACCCCACCTCGACCACAGCAATACTGTGGCATGCACCCATAGGGTCCACCACGCAACTTTACACCCTTATCTAAACCATTACCAGCCCTGTTCCATAGATTGTATGAGGGCAACCATCTCGTTCTACCCGAGATCCACCCATTGGATCCAAATTCACCTAAGCCTCATGACTATAATGAGCAGCTCTTCTATCCCTTTCATAGGCAGCATGGCCATAATATCGATTCATGTCACTCCTTTAGGGGGTAAGTTCAAGACCTAATCGATAGGGGCACTATTCAGGTAGCAAACCCTCTAGCCTCATAGAACCAAAACCTAGGGATTTTCCAAAACCCTCTACCAGATCATAGAGGACCCAATCCCCCTAGACCTCCAAACAATCCTCCAATACCACCTCACCAAGTCAACAATGTCTAGCATGATCCTCCATCACATGGAGTAGTAGGTATGATCAACCTTACTACGAGGAACCAACGGTACCCATCATGCCAGACAACACCTATTGTTTCTCCCCCTATCTAGTTTACATCCCCACAAACACCCCAAATGCCTAATACCATACCACCACCACCTCAAAATGTGATTACCATCCATGGTAGTCTAACCCATCAGCTACGCAATGCCCCCACATGGCTATCCATCTTCGATCTCCTACAATAGTCTCAACCCCATCATGAGGCGTTGAATGACATCCTACATTCCATTGACTTAGAGACACATGACACAAATGCTTTTGTCAATTTCATAGGGAACATCCCATGATGCCTTCAACCTTCAATTAGTTTCCATGACCATGAGATAACGAAACTCGTTGGTGAAGGAGTCGATCCTCCCCTCCACATACAAGCTAATATCAATGATATTACCTACAAGTGGGTACTCATTGACATGGGCTCATCCATCAACATCATATCCATAGTAGCCCTGCATCACCTACACCTCCCTCCAGCCCATTTCACCACACCTTCCCTAGACCTACATGCTTTCGATGGTTCCATGAGACCTACCATAGGATCCATAGTTCTGCCCATTCACGTAGGCATCCGTATGATCCCCATCCTCTTTCACATCATCCAAGGAGAAATGCAATACAATATTCTCCTCGATCACCCTTGGATTAGAGACATGCAGTGTGTCCCATCCACATTGCACCATTGCCTCAAGTACATCCACAATGGACTTGTTCACTATGTCCCAGCCGATGGAGACCCCTTTAAGTTTTGTAATGTCATAGACCTTCCCCCTATGCCTTCATTCTCATCCTCCCAACTATTCCCTGTATCTTCTCACCAGTCAGTAGGAGCATCGGTATCCTCCCCAATTTCCACCCCAACATCCCAATGTTCATCAACAACACAAGCCTCGATATCTGCACCATTAGCATCATCTTTTGAGGGACCTAAAATTGATACCATGCCTTCCTCACCACCATTCTTATGGCCTCCACAATCCTCCCAACCTCTACCATTCCAATTTCCACCCATGGTGTCGCAACCACCATTGCCACCCATCACACAACCGACTACATTACCTCCTCCACCCTTGCATATGGAAGCCCCTATCCTTCCTACACCGCAAACACCTCCTCTTCCCTTCCGATCGAAACCTAAGACATTCACATCTCCATGCATCCATGCACCTACACCGATGTCATCCCCTACGCAGAACAAACAGCCTATTCAAGCCACAACAACCAAACATCATGAACCCGAACAACCAACACCCAAATCGGATGAATCTCCACACCCTTCAGCTACCACCATTAGGGAATCCCAACTTTCTCCTTCCTCATCTGATTCAGATATGCCACCCCAATCGCCAGAGCGTGCCATACCATGCATATCCATCTTCATGAAAAACAATGGCCTAGGAGACTATAACATACATGATGCCCATGTATGTGACACCCCTATCCAATATACCCAAGATTTTGGCCATCCCTCAGCCTCGGTGTTGACTATCGAAACCGTCATACAATTAGGAAGTCCTAAAAACCACACCAACTTTGTGTATGCGGGAGTAGACTCTTCGATCCCCTCACCAACTTCTCCACCACCACAATCTAGCTCTGGTGATGCAATTACACACCTAGCCAACCCTCAATTTGCCTTGCGCTACCTACAACATTTTCATTGGCATGGGTTTGGGTTAGGCCATTATGAGCAAGGGCTACGTACACCCATTAACCCTCGTGTCCGATCACCCACCGATAAAACTAGCCTAGGTTATCACCCAACCATCATCTATACATTAGAAGATGAGATCCAAGATCTATCCTTACATCCTCCTCCATGTCCAACACACACCTTGGAAGAGTACATTGATATGGACATGCTAGAAGACACGCCTTCACCCACATCAACCATCACCATCCCCTATGATTTCTTCCAAGAATCTCCTACACTCGATACCTCCTCATTTTGTGATATGAATAGATTGGTAGAACACTTTGCTACCTTATCCCTAGCTACACCACCGATAGAGTCAGACACACTCCCACCTGATCCACCATCGATAGAGCTAGACCTAGTCCCACCTGACCCACCATCGATACGCTTACCTATATTCCTACCTATACATAGATAGCTACAGAGAGCAGCCTCTCATCCTCATTCACCACCAGTTGTCCTATGACCTCCCTTGAGTCTCTTAGGATGTGCACAACCTATCCAACCTCCCTCACTAGACTCTACCCCACCTACTTCACCTACAACATCGATTAACATGGTTGAGGTAGACTTACGCTCTCCCCTCTATTACAACCACTAGATTCGAGATGATACCCCAAACCCAAACTTTATCGATCTCGCACACATCTCACACATACCAGTACCTAGAGACTTCCTTCTCTCTCCTCACATCTTGTGGGTAAAAAATTCCCCTTCCTCATCCACGTCATCCCAAACCCCTCAGGTCCATCACACGAGCATTTACATAGATGATGAGTACGAGTTCAATGAGGCCATTGATGACTTCAATCTCATTCCTATCCCCAAATAATTACATGATGGATCTCGCATGCTCATCGAGGACACTATCGATGTAGACATCGATGATGATCCAAAAAATCTACACATCCTCAAATTAGCCGCTAGCCTCTCACCCGAGGAACGCATCGCCTTCACAAACTTCCTATGCAAGTATATAAAAGTGTTCGCATGGTCTTACAAAGACATGTCGGGACTTGACCCTACCATAGTAGTGCATAATATTATACTAGATCCCAATGCCAAACCAGTAAGATAGAAGTTGTGATGCATGCATCCAACTATCACATTGATAGTAAAATCTAAGCTCCAAAAGCTCCTAGACATTGATTTCATAGTACCCATCGACTATCCCGAGTGGGTATCCAACATGGTCCCTATCCCCAAACCATCCGATGACGTTCATGTTTGCACAAATTTTTATGACCTAAACAAAGCTTGTCCCAAAGACAACTTCCCTTTACCCAACATTGACTCCCTCATTGACTCCATCGTAGGTCACGAAATGATTTCCCTCATGGATGGATTTTTTGGATATAATCAAATTAGGATCAACCTAGCTGATCAACACAAAACTTCCTTCACAACACCTTGGGGACCTTTTGCTACAAGGTCATGCCCTTTGGCCTTAAAAAATTAGGGCAACCTATCAACGAGCCATGACCTACATATTTCATGATCTAATGCACAAAAATATGGAAGACTATGTAGATGACCTCATAGCCAAATCAAAGAAATGTGTCGACCATCTCGAAGATCTTCGTCAGATTTTTGATCGACTACTAGAACACAACGTGCGCCTCAATCCTAAAAAGTGCGTGTTCGGTGTTACATCAAGAAAAATACTAGGATTCATTGTCTCCCAATGAGGCATTGAAGTAGATCCTAGTAAGGTGAAAGCCATCATCGAGATGCCTCCTCCTACCACACTAAAGCAATTGCGCAGCCTCCAGGGCAAGATTACCTCTATTCATAGATTTATAGCACAATTATCAGACAAATGTCAACCATTCAATCATCTCCTACAAAAAGGAGTACACTTCAAATGGGATGATAACTGTCAAGCCGCATTCGATGCTATCAAAACTTACCTTACATCACCATCGGTCATGTCACCACCGCACCCACAATTACCACTGACTCTATACATCTCAGCCATAGAACTTGTGCTAGGTACACTCCTAGCTCAAAAGAATGCTCTCGACAAAGAGCAAGCTATCTACTACATCAGCCACACACTAGTTAGTTACGAAATGAGATACGGATACATGGAGAAGCTATGCCTAGTAGTAGTATTCGCTACTCAGAAATTAAGACACTACATGTTAAACCACACAACTTTTGTCATCACCCGAGATAATCCCCTTCGATACATGATGAACAAGAGTTATCACAATTCATGCACAGCCAAATGGATCATGCTCCTAACCGAGTTTGACCTAGAATTCATATCTCAAAAATCTATCAAAGGACAAGTCATCGCCGACCAACTGGCTGAAGCTCCATTGACTGATAATCAACCCCTACTCATTCAACTCCCCGATGATTCCATCTTTCACATAACCGAAGATGAGGAATACGTCGAACCAAAATTCATGGCTGACCTCACCATGTTCTTTGATGGTTCTAGGTGTCTCCATGTTGGGGGTGTAGGCATTGTCTTCTTTACACCTGAAGGAGAACCACTCCCATTTTCATTCAAACTTGATTTCCCTTGTACCAATAACAATGTAGAATATGAAGCCCTAATCCTAGGACTAAAACAAGCACACTCTATGCACATCAAATGCCTCCACATCATAGGTGATTCACTTTTGATAGTCAATCAAGTGTAGGAACTCTGGCTATGCAATTGCCCAGTTCTCCAACAATACAAGAAAATTGCCCAACAACTCCTATCCCAATTTGAATGGTATTACCTCGAAGCCGCTCCACGATCATCAAACCATTTTGTAGACACTATGGCCTCCTTAGGGTCCCTCATCCCACAAAACCCAACATCCGACACAACATCTATATCCATTCATACACTTACGCAATCTGCTATATCACCCAAACCTCCCACAGACAATGGTGGTGTGTATGTGGTAAACACCGAACCTCATGACCCATGGTTCTCATAAATCAAAGAGTACATCAAACTAGGTTTCCTACCATGTGATTTTCCCCATGCCCAATGTCAAACCTTTAAACAAAGAGTGATCCACTACACCTTGTTGGGGGACATCCTTTATCACCGTAGCTATGATGACATACTCTTGCATTGCCTAGAACCACAAGAATCACAATGGGTTGTACAAGAAACCCATGATGGTACTTGTGGTGGCCATTTTAGTGGCATGGCGATTACTAAATGCATCCTCCGTATGGGCTACTACTAGCCCAAAATGGAGCAAGACTACTGTGAGTATGTCAAACATTGCATCAAATGCCAACAACATGCCAACCTAACACATTTACCATCCCAAGCACTTCAACCAATCCAGTCCATGTGGCCCTTCTCCCAATGGGGCCTAGATCTAATTGGAAAAATTACACCTGCCTCCTCTAGAAATCATAAATTTATCATCACAACAACAAAATATTTTACCAAGTGGGTCGAAGCCATCCCATTGGTCCAAACTATAGGAGCCAAAATTGTAGCATTCATCATGGAGCATATCATATGCCACTTTGGAATTCCCTCCCAAATCATTTTAGATAATGGGAAATCCTTTAAAAACAAGACTGTCCAAGCCCTGTGTGACAAATTTCACATACACCATAGCTTTTCGACCCCATATTACCCTCAAGGAAATGGCCAGGTAGAAGCCACGAACAAAACCATCTGTTCTATTCTCCGTAAAACTATAGTAGAATCTCACCAAGACTGGCATAATCAAATACCCCTAGCCTTGTGGGCATATCGTACGAGCATTCATACTCCTACTGGGGCAACACCTTTTTCACTTGTCTATGGGGTAGAAGCTATCATGCCCCTTGAGCTTGAGATACCCTCCTTACGGATATCTATGAAAGATTTCATTGATGATGACACTGCTCGCCAAGCTCGTCTAGATCAACTAACACTCCTCGATGAACATCGCATCCATGCCATCGAGCACACATGAGTATATCAAGATCACCTTCATCGTGCCTACAATAGTAAGGTACATCAATGTGAGTTTAATATTGGTGACTTGGTTCTCAAAGAGAACCAACAAATCACAAGTCAACCTCGCCAACAACGTGATAAATTCACCCCAAACTGGTTGGGCCCATTTATTATCACACACAAATATGGTTTAGGAGCATATCATCTAGCCAATATTGAAGGCCTTAATGATCCTTAACCCATCAACATCTTGCACCTTCATGCATTCAATGCATGATGCATAAACACATTCACCATCATGAGTGTCACATAGTATTAGAAGTAAATCACTAAACACATCACCATGTGAATCTATTATTTTTACTTTATTATTTCTCTATACATGTACGTTTCACCTTTCTACCATTTTTATGCTTGGGGTATTTATTTTTCCTTTTGTAGGACTCACATCATCAGTAGGAGAGCTCTACAATGGCCTCACCTACCACCATGCAGGACCATCCATAGCCACAGCAAAAACCCATTACATCGGTCGATCTCGCTCAACCACCAACCACCCTTCATACCAGGCGCTCCTCACATTCATCCCATTTAGGTCATCATACCTCACCTCGACACCATTCCCCTCACCAATGAGGTTCATCCTATTCACCACACTCTAGAGACAGCTAGATCACCATGTCCTCTTTCGATGAAAAAGAGGAATCCACCCAACCCCAAGCACAGGGGTCACCCTCCCATCCATATGATGATCTCAGACATCGCTATTCACCCACAAATCACCCCCATCATCCCATAGGATCCTACCACCCACCTAATAGGGAGTATACACCTCATCCACCTCGCCCTACATTTCTACCCACTCCGCTTCCCAATGGTGAGTCTACCTACGCCTAGGCTTTGCAAGCCCACGTGGCCCAAGCTACTCAAGCTGGTCATGCAAACATGCCCCCTTCCCATTCACATCACCGCTTAGAGCCATCACCTATGCCACCGGTCCTCAAGACACCACCTTCACCACTATGAGGCATACCATCCCAGCAATGCTTGCAATCACCATAGTCATTCCACTCTACTGCATCATCATCCCAACCACACCCATTTTCTACCATGCATCGGGTCATTCCATTCACATTGGAATCTTGATCACCCCCTTCCCCAATACCATCACCACCACACCATGAGATACAACATCTCATCTCCCATATCAAAGCTCTAGAGTTGCAGATGAGCCACTATCATTGCCACGTTCACCCACGATAGTCTCCCATGACCCGTCCATCCTCACCACCACGTAGACCCCTTCTTCGACCCTAGACTCGACCCATGCGAAACCTAGACCCATGCCTCCATTACCAGATCATCCTTCACCCAGGCCTCGCTCACCTCCAATAGACCCATACATTTATCCTATGCCTATTCCACACATGCCATTCTCCAAAATGTTCCATCATCTCATGCATCAGGGCCTTATTGACCTACCCGAGATTCGACCCATTGATCCCTCATGTCCTAAACCATGCAACTACAATGAGAATCAATTTTGCATTTACCATCACCATCCAGGTCATGATATCGAAGAGTGCAGATCATTCAAAACCCTGGTGCACAACATGTTGCATGGTGAGCGTACCCCATCACCAGAGCATTCTTTTCTATTTAGCCGACTTCTAAGTCCCCCACATCACATTACCTCTAGAACATTGCCACCCCATAGTACCCTAACAGTGCCATCCCGTTACATACATAACATGTCCAATTATAGTAGCAATCGCAACCCAAGCCACATCATCACTTCACCATCCCACTCCCGATCGGACCCACGCCATTTTTCCCGATAGTAGTTTTAGTTACTCTTCTTCTTCTATCTCATTCTTCTACTTCTTACATACGTTGATTCATTTCTTCTCTCCTATATTTTTTGGCTTTTGGTGATCCCCTTTTCTTGATTGGTTACCAATGTCCACTTCTTCTCACTTCTTCCACCTGTACATTCCACTCTCACATCTTCCTTCTTTTGGTGACTATTACATACACTTATACAACTCACAACTTATACATCTACTACACACACACACCCCACATGTTAGGGCAACCATGATCCTAGCATCATGCTTTTTGTCATCATTACACACTTTACTCATCTGTAAATAGGTTCTTCTAAAATTCTCCTTCTACACAACATAACTTTCCTCTTGTAAATATCGCATTCCTCCACTTGCATCATTTACATTTACATCCATTGCACATATTCATATGCTTTATAGTTAAAATTTTAATTCATGTTTGTACATTCTCCCCCAAAATGCGCCTCAATAGGAATAATACATGCATTTGTTAGCATCACCACCTGGATGTCCATTCCCCCTTTTTAGGATCAGGGTATACATAGGTGTCATGTTTAATTTTGACTACTCTATAGTTTAGGAAATCAAGTGTCACCCATAGCTACTGAGTCTTGTACATTCTTCTTATGGTCTTTTAGGCTGGTTCAACTTCTCTCATGGATCACTCACAATAGGTTACACATTAACAATTTTGAGCCTAGGAAAGAGGACATCTTGAGTAGATATCACCATCTAGCGAATGGTATCCCCTGCTCATCCTATCACCTGCATGGTCAACATACGACCTAGGGATAAACAAAGGGATCAAGCATAAGCAAAAATAAATGATTGGGTAGAAAATAAACTTCATCGCCCATACAAAAAGAGCACCAGATAAAAAAAAATGAAAAGAGCACTACCACAATCAGATAGGTTAACACTAGAACAGGGGCAGAAAACAAAAGGAAATGCCTCTTGATATCACCCATGTTATGCTTATCACCTTTGGTCCTTAGGTTCAACATAACACCATGGGATGATTCCCATCACTAGCAATAGGCTCCAAGAGCCTGCCTACCAGTGGAATAGTCTTACAGGTGACAACACATCTCTCACATTAGCATCTCACTTTTGTAGAGATCACTATTGTGGATGGATGAGCTAGCTAGTCTGGTAGCATCTACAATGGGTTAATCCTACCTCCCTCAAAATGGATAAATGAACCTTACACATTCACACACATAGGTCCAAGACAGACTTTGAACCAGCTCGATTATGTTATAAGTTGCCACAAAACTTGTATAGCTAAGGGTTTGAGATTTGATTGTCATAACTATGTTAGTCAAAACCATTACACATGCCTTACATTATCCACAATCCCTAAAATCATGGAATGGATTGCATCCATACAGGTAAATTCCATGATACAAGTGCTTCCTTGGCGCATTTCAGTAAGTCCATACATGCACCCATGCATCTATGTCATATACATTTGCTACACCTTATAGTTATGCATTTGTCTTACATACATTCATGAAATCAAATTACATTATGCATTCATGCTACACACATTCCAAAATCAAATTATAACATTGCATTTATTCTATGTACATACATATACAACAACATCACATTCGATATCACATCACACTGCATTCGAAACATAATCATGCATACTATTCTACAATTCATTCATATGAAAGAACGATAATAGATCTAAACCATTCACACATATGTATCTATTAATCATACATACCTACGAACTATATTGTGCTATCTACGCAAATATAAACTCAATACATTCCAAACCATCAAAATCACAAATCATATATAACAACCAAAATCAAGGTATATATATATATCATCATCAAAAAATACCCGAAGGCTACAACCTAGGACCATGCCCATCACATATAACATCCAAAATCCCATAGGCTACAATCAAAGATATAACTCCTAACTATCACCATGAGTCTCCCCATCCCTCTCAACTCGCTCACCTATCTACACCTAGCTCGACTCTACAATGACCTCTAGAACTAGATCTACAAAGATGCTCCACAATAGGCAGATCCTGCACCTCAACCCTAGCACCAACCTCTACTATCGGAGCAACACTATGCTAACTCTGATGTGAGGGTGCTCACACTCATGACTATGTCCCAGACTATGACACCACCTACGCATAATCAAGAAGAGGAATCCCATGCACCAATAGAGAAGTCTCACACAATAACTTCTTGGTAGTCTCCCAACTGACCAGTAAGGCTCATAATCATCTAAGCCTGCCTCACCATCATGACCCTCAACTACTCCATCTCAGTCCCTACCTAACCATATCAGCCCTCAGCTGCTCCACCTCAGCCTCCAACTGATGGACTCTATCCCATAGCACCCGTACCTCATCCTCTGCATCTCCCCTCACCGAGATATCGATAGGAATCTATTGTGCCACATCCACAAATACACCAATATCAATGGTGTCATCCATATCACCCACAATAGTAGCAACACCTACCTCCTCCTCTCTCCCAATAGCCTACCCCATATCCACATCAACATCCATAGGCACCTGCTCCACCCTCACATCTTGGGTGCTCGCTCCACCACCCAAGCGGTCATGAGCACCATAGAGGAACCTCCTCTACATCACCAACCACATCCTCAGCCTGAGCTCTCCTACCAGTCATCCCTACCAATGGAGGTACCCCAACATTAGGTGCCACCCACCGATCAATCATGCCCCTACCAGGCACCCAACTCTACCAAGCCCACCAGGCCTCAAACTCAGGAGTCATCCCAACATCCACCACATCCAAGATGTCCATAGGAGGATCCCTCTCCCCAACCCATGGTGGCACCATAGGCTACTCTCCTCTATCACCCTACCACCTAAAATAAATTACAGGAGTCCCAAGAACATCCTATCGCAAGCCAAACTACCGCCTCACTCGATCAAACTAGAAATACTCGGTCTATCGAGTATATCTACCCACTATCCAATGACCTCATCTAATGGCTCACAACTGCTCCTCATCCTGCTCCCATATCACACCACCCAACCAAGGCCTCCACCTAATATCATCAAGAGTCGCATCCTCAAACTTACCCCTCCAAAATAGTGGGTCACCCTCATGCGGCCTCTTAATACCCTGCTCAACCATCGTGCTCCATCTCAAAGCATAGGGTAAATACTCCTTGCCCTCCACATGCATAGGCTGAGGCAATAGAGATGACCTCTCAATAGCTATGTGCTCCCATGCCCATACCTATAGCAAGGGAATCACACTCAACCCTGTCCTCCTCCCATGGACAACATCATGTAACTCTCGATATACTTGGGCTAACAGAGTAGGTGCCCAAGCAAACACAACCCTATGCTCCACCATATCACTAACCAAGTCTAACATATTCTAGGTAAACAAAACCCTAGAACTATCAGGCAACGCATATGTGGAGATCATCATCATGGCTGCACACTGTCGATCGGATATCTTCTTCTACAACCACAACCACTCATAGTCCATCTTCAAGATATCTATCGATCTCCACTCTACCCCAAATAATCACTCCAACACCGCATCCTTACTCTCATCAGCCATCGCTCTCATAGGAGCACCCTCAATCGGTAGCCTATAGATACGGTACACATCTTCCAATGTAATAGTCATTTCCCTAGTGGGAAAATGAAAGGTATTCCTATCCGCATCCCATCACTCACATAGTGTAGATATGTAGGCCCTATTGGTGTGTATACTGGTGCACTCCCATACACCTCGAAACCATATATCATCTAACCACTTAAGCTCCTCTTCCTGATTCATCACCTTGTCAAACACACCCTTCATCTTCCACACCCGATGATGGGGCTCGAGCATCTTCACCTGTTCATCCACAACAAAACACAAGTTAGATATCCACATAAGTGATGCAATCAAATCAAATTTTATAAACCAAAATTTACAAATTAAAACCTATTAATTTGACATGCACTTCGATGCTAAACAATGCACAAAACACACGACAACAAACATCGACATAACAATCACACATTTGGATACCCATTTTGGCATTTCATGGCAAAAGTTCAAACTGACGTGACAAACAACATCATTTGGACTCCCAACAACCCAGTTCAAATTTACAACTACCTATTAATTGGTACGCAAATCAAACATAAGACAAACAATAACATCTACAAAAACAAATATCATTTTTAGATACCCATTTGCCCACTTATCGGTAAATGTGTCGACAAAATTCAAAAACAACATACCAATCTACACAGATCTAAAAATCAAATTTATCATACATACACCAAAATCGAACACACATCAGAAGACATAATTCAAAAATAACAGTCATATTTTTGGATACCCATTTGCCTACTTAGCGGTGAAAGTTCAAACAGACGTTGAGTACAGTCTAAATCGGGCTCCCTATAGCTCATTTTTAGTTTAACATTAATCTACACCTTGGCACGTAAATCAAAGGTAGGCCAAATGAAGTCATTCACCAAAACAAACAACATTTTTGGACACCCATTTTGCCCTTCTACGATGAAAGTTTCATCGGTTTTCAAAAGTTTTACCTCTAACATGTCAAATCTAACAGTCTAGGTTTGATAAAGTACACCTAAAAGTGACAAATTCTGAAATCACATCAAACGAAGTCAAAAAAATATAACAGTCACAAAATGGGATACCCATTTCCCACTTTAGCGGATAAAATACAAAAACATATCAATGTCAGTACATCGTTACTTCCAAAAATTGATGGTCAAACCTCACACCTACTCTACCCTTCACCCGATCAAATCAACGTCAAAACAAGTCTAATTCAGAAACCGATCACGCTTTTGGATACCCATTTGGCTTGTTTGTCACTTTGTGTTTAAATTTTAATTAAAAATTGCAAAAAAATTTAAATCGAGATGAAAACCTCCCCCCTCATTCACATTTTCCCAAAAAATAAAACAAAAACAAAACAAGGCAAAAGATCACTTATCGGTGGCTCCCCGTACCTGCTACCAGCCACTCTGCATCCTCTCATCATCGTCGCCCTCGCAATAGTCACCCATGCTCCTCTCGTGTCATCAAATGCCCTCACAAGTCACTTTCCACCATCGTGCACCATCAAAATGAGCCCCCCACATGCAAATTAGGGCTTAAATATACCTTATCCACCAATTCACCCCCGAGGGGTGAACCACAACCCAATTCACCCCTCGAGTGGTGATTTAGGTCAAAATCACCCCCGGGTGGTGAATTCAACCAAAACACCTCAAAATGCACCCAAAACCCTAGGAAAGTAGGCAAATGTCCCCTAAAACCCTAGGAACCTTCCAAAATTATCTTTTACCTTCATTTGCAATCATAATCATCATGCATTGGTATTTTTTATCAATCGTTGCATCATCAAATCACCACATTCCATTCACCTCATTGTTGATTCCTCGTTTGAGGGGGTATTCATATCCAAAGTCAGTTTTGCATGCAACCAAAACATCAAAAATCCAAAAGTGCGATTAGCACATTTGTCTACAAAATTTTTGCTGAAGATTATCATACGAAATAATCTCAATCACAATCAGACATGGGTTACATCAGGAGAGCTATGCGTGACAATGGAGAAGTCAATCTAGCATTCTTGTACATCGAGTACATAATGGATGATACATTTGGCATGATCCTGGCGCAACATTTAGAGTATTTATATTTGGCATTCATGGAGCATCATGAATGACATGTTTGAATAAGCTAAATGTCAACTTAGTTCAAATGGTTTGACACTTGTCACCATGTTCTCATCAATCAATCAACAACAAAAATTTAGATAGGCTTTTGTCCTATTCATACTTTTGGACCACGCTGATCTGGTCGCAAAAGCAAAATAGTCAAAAGTTGTCATTCTCAAGCAACTAGTATGGCATCGTAAATGTCATACGGACTCAACAAAATCACATCATTGCATTCACAATCATCCATTTCCATTTACCAACATTGTTTTTATTTCTTTCCTCTTTTCCTTTCCTTTCTCTTCTCCTTCTTCTATCTATCAATTTTATTATTTATCATTATTTTCCTCTTTGGCTATCTATCAATGTTGTATGGTCACGCTTCGAGCGGCTACATACCTTTGATTAGATCCCATTATCTTCTCCCTTCTCTTCTTGGATACTCCATCAATTTGTATGGTCACGCTTCGAGTGGCTACATACCCTTTGATTGGATCCCATTTTTTTCCTTCTATCCCTTTTTCCTTCTACACAAACCCTTCACATTTTTGTATTAAACTGTGTTCTACATAGTATAGTACAAAAAGGGGCAAATGTAGACACCCAAAAGTTGCACATTGCTATACCTATACTTTTAGATCCTTTTGGAACTTAGGTTTACATAGGTGATCCTAGATATCCCTAGGCTATCGTAGACTCATATTTAATCATACTAACATATTTTCGTAGTCATGCGTAGTCATCGTAGTTAGTCATGTAGTCTTGTAGATTGCCATAATTCACCATAGTAATATGTAGACTTTCATGTATCACTCCATCGGATTTTAGGTCCTAAACCCTCATAAGCCTTCCAAATCACATCCGATGCATTGGGATATCATTCGATAGTCTATTCACACACAATTGAGGCCCCCATGGGGTATTAGTTGACCAAAACAATTAATAAGTCAATTACCTAAAATCTAATTTAATGTTGACTTCACTTAAGTCACCTTTTTAGGGCAAATTTGATTAAAAGAACCCTTAATCTTGATTAGCACTAATTACATCCTCCCACATGTGTGAAATTAGGGTTTGTTGAGATATTTCTTTAATCATGTCCTAAATTGACTTAAGCACCTCCTAATCAAGATTAGCCCTAATCCATCCTCACACATGTGTGAGGATGAGATATTTCTCATAAGGAATGTGATGTTGCCACATTGCATTTCTTAACCTAACCCTAGTCAGAATCAAACCTAGGTTTAGTCTATCTAACCCCCCTGCACCTTGCCTTTGCCTATAAATAATGGGTCCCAAACCCCTAATTAGATCTGACTCACAAATTCAACAAAGCACAATTACTCTGCTGAAATGGAAAGCCAATATTGAACAGTCATTTCTTGATGCACACAGTCAGATTTCAATGGTACACAGAGGCACCCCAGCTACCTAGGAGTCGACCCACCAGAAGGATTTTGTAGAAGAGGCATCACAGCTCAGATCACCCCTTGCCCCATGAATCCGGCCTCAGTTCACCCCTCGGGTGGCGAATTGGGTCTACAGGCCCCAAATCACTCCAGATTTGGGTGGTAAGCTCCATTTCATATTATTATTACCTTCTGCATAGTTTATTTCATGTTTTGTTCTATTTTTATGGTCATTTCATCTTCATAAATATGGGGCCTGACTAAGGCAAGCCCCCCATCGTACTAACACCCTTTTGCAGGTTATTCACAGGTTATGTAGCAAATCTGAAGAGGGAAAGCAACATCAAACCAACAGCAACCCGATGGTGGCCCACATACAAAGAAGCCCACCTACACTGAGGGACGATCGAAGAAGGCATAAAATTGATTGTAACATTGTTAGGAAGAGAAATGGATAAAGGGCATCATGTCCCTCTTGTAACACGTATCTTTTAATATCAATGGAATCACAGTCTCTTTGTTTAATGCATCATTGTGTTTTGTGTTAAATTATCAAATGTCATTTTCTAACCATTTCAGATAGAGTTCCATTTCTTAAGGGTAGTGGAGGCAGAGGTCTTCTAGAGGATCACCAACTAGAGCAGAGTTAGGATATTGGTATCTCCTTTGGATAGAGATCCACAAACTTAATTAAGGGGATTGGTGTCTCCCTTGGACAAAGGTCCATAAACATTGTAATAGGGAAATTATTCTCAAGCTATTGATTGAGAAAGTTTTTGGTAAAATATTTTCTTCGTGGAGTAGCCCACATTGGGTGAACCATGTAAATTTGGTGTATCCATTGTGTGCGGTATTTTATGCATTGCTTTTATTATTTTTATTGATATTGCTATATTTACATTGCATAATATTAATTGGGAAAGAAAAGTAAAAAGTGGTCTTATACTGTTCACCCCCTCTCTTAGTATAATATTATTTTCTTCATCCCTAAGAGGGATGTAATTGTAACCGTGAATTGAAATGAATTAATATAAGAAACCTCTCTTTCTTGTTAATTTCATTATTGCCAATATTTACATGCGTTAATGTTTGATTTCAATTGCTAATTTAGTTAGGTGTATGCTTTCTAGATAGGTACACTTTTCATATCTAGGAATCAATGATAGTCATGAAAAAACATTGTAAACCCATATAATAAACAAACCAAGCTCACCTATGTACACATATACTTTGTTAAAAGGAATTTAGACCCAAATATAATAAGGAAGTATCACATTTCCTTACAAATACTGGATTATGAGTTTTAAATAATAAATACAAGGTAACAAGCAATGTAAAACTAAAATGATATGGTAAACTATATTATTATATCTTCACCACATATTAAATATTCTACTTTTAAAAAGGATTATACTAATGAGGCTTGGATGCAATTCATGGAGTATGGAATGTCACAATTTGAGAAGAAAAATACATAGGAGTTTGTTGATATCCCTCATAGAAAATACATCGTTGGTGTAAAGTAGATATACAAGCTCAAGTATATTATGGATTGGATTGTTTTAAGATATAAAGAAAGATTGGTTGTAAAGAGGAATGCACAATAAGAGAGTATTAATTATGAAGAGATATTTGATCCTATGGAAAGAATTGAAATGATAAGAACCTCCCTTTTATTTGTTAGAGAATATTATATTATTTGGTACATGTTTATGTACCCCCATGATGCCTTATGCTACAATTATAAATATGTAATAGATTTAGGGTCTGAGTCTACAATTTAGGAGTGTGAATTATATTTCCATTATGTATGTGTTCATGTGTAGGATGTGCACAAGTTCCTAATAATTATATGTGCAAGTTCAAAAAGCATAATGTAATAAAGTGTACAAGTAGGAGTGTGAAAATGTCATAGAGTAAAGTGTGCAAGATTAAATAGAGATTCAAGAGTCATGTATACAAGTGTCAATATGAGAAGTCAAAATACATGAGAGATTAGTCTTATGCATGGAATAGGAAAATATGCATCTCCTAGATATGTGAGGAGAGAAATAGACAAGAGTCCAAAAGTCACCTTTTTAAGGTTATATTATGGATATAAAGCTCCATGTAATAATCATTGAATAAGTCATTCAAGCATTGATAATATGGAAACTTATATACAGTTTGAGCAATTCTATTGTAAGTTTTCTTCATTTTATTGCATGATTGGTATTGTCCATTTTGCTTCATTTTACTATTATTTTATACGAATGTTTGTTTATTAATTTTGGTCACATATATTGAATTCTAAAATATTGAATAATATATTGTGATCATGAACATTGGGATTTATGATAGTTCGGATAAAAAACCAATAGTGGTATTAGAGCTACCACCTCTATCTATTATTTTTTAGAAGAGGTATATTTAAAATCTTGCATAAAAAAAGAATTTTGATGTGAATTTAATTTGGAAAAAGGTCTAGGATAGAATCTAGAATTACGGAAAAGAGATCTCTGGTATGAATTCAATTCAAATATTTAAACAAAAAGTTTGATATTATATTTGCATTTGGTTAAAATAATATTAGTGTTTGAATTGTTATCTTTGGGTAATAATAAATTATTGAAGCAACTAAGAGTCCATAATATCTTTAGGAGCAATATTTGGATCTAGAATAATAGAATATTAACAACAATATTGGACATAGATCACAAGAGCCTAGAAGCACAATGAAAATTTCAAATAGTGTCACATGAGGGAGCTATGGAAATCTATCCAATTTTGGAGATATTAAAATATAGAGCAACATATAAGAAGATGTTGATGCAAGCTACTTTTAAGGGCTAACTTTGAATAAAGTTAGACATGAGGGGACAATAAAGTCAACTTGATATTATAGGATTCTCTATAAAGAAAGAGAATCATATAAAGAGTGGCTTAATCCACCAAGAAGAAAAAATATTAGAATGGCCAAAGCCACTTAAGAAAAAAATTGAAAGATAAAAAAAATATTTTGGAGGAGAATATTGAACCTATTTGTTCTATGTATTGAAGAAAAATAAAAATAAAAGTCAAAGATAAGAAGTATTGAAAGCCTATGGGCAAAGATAAAATGCTGTAAATATTTGAGAAGATTTCTAGATAAGAAGTGCCTTGAGAAATATAATACATATAAATCTCATAGAGTTGAAGTATATTGCACATTTTGAAGTGAAGAAAAGCAAATTGAAGAGAAATCTTATGCAAAATAAAATTTTCTGGAATCAAAGAACCATAGAGGCATCACTTAGTTTAAATACAACCAAGCACTACATATGCCAAGTATTGTTGTTTATTGTACCATTGAAATGCTTCCTATAGAAGAGTAAATAAAATTTTGTTGAGACATAGTTGTGCACCCTGACTTTGCCCTACCATATATGTGACCTTGACCTAATAACAACCAAAAGGTGAAACATTCGAAATCACACAAATCTGAGGTAAGGTTTGAAATCTATTTTCAACTAATATTTATTAGGAGAAATTTCAATATTAACACCGTTAATATTTGGAGTAATAAGGTTATAATAAAATAATTAGGTGCATGATTGAAAGGGTTATAATCTTTATACATTTTTAATTATCATTTGGAGTGATAAGTATTTGTTATATTTTAAAATTGACTCCCACATTTGATTTTTGGAAAGCTGAAAAGTGAAAATTGTGACCTATTTAGATAAGGAGTCACAAGGAATTCCACATTGAATATAATTAATTTATTTTAAAAAATATTTCTTTTGAAAAATATAAAAATTGATAAATTGATTTAAAATTTTGTAGATAAAAAGTAGTCTACTCCAAAAGAATTTTTACTTTGAAGATTAAATGCAAAATTAAAATTTTGCATATTGATAATTAATTTTTGAAAATTAAAATTTTAATATTTGCAAGTTGATATTGAAAATTGAAATTAATTAAGGATTAGAGAGATAAGGAATTCTACTCCAAAGTGAATTTATTTTTTTGCAAATTATTGCAAATTTTAAGAATTTGATTATCATAGAAGAAAATCATCTAAAGGCTATAACAAGAAAATATAGATTGGAAGACTTGAAAATTGGCATACAACAATTGATTGTAAATTCTAATGAAAAACAAGACAACAATAATATTTACCTACAGAGAAACTATGAATGAAAATTTTGAAACATTTGAATATTATTTTTCCTTAAAGCTTGTTGAAACAATTCATAATTCTAAATATGATATCACAATACCTATTGATACATGTAGTATAATATATATGGCATTGCTTTCACTTGAAATCCATAAAGACAAAAATCAAAAGCAAGAAGATTTGATTCAAACTCTAAAAGGAAAATTAGGGATAAAAGATATTCTTTATGATATATGTGACTTATGTCATACATTTTAGGAAGCAAATAACAATTATAACAAAATTTACTATATTCAACATATTTTGTTTTATCACAAACTCACTCACTCACACACACACACCATGTCCCATAGTGGTTTGAACCTAGGTTTCCTAAAATAAATCCCAAAGCCTTAACCAAATGGGTGTCCCACGGGAACTAAATTTAGCGTATGATAGTAAGAATAACAATAAAAACCATCAAATTTAAAAACTTATTATGATACTTTATGTGAATATTCAATTCTATCCTTGGTAAAGAATCATAGTGCAATGAGGAGGCCAAAGATATTCTCTTGCAATCCATTCCTAGCATAATAAATGAGGATATAAAACTTAAGCTTTTAGCTCCCTTTTTTATGAGGAAATTAAGGAAGCCTTGTTTAGCATGGAGCCAGACAAAGCCCCGGGACCCGACGACTTTCCCCCTCGTTTCTATCAAGTTTTTTGGGACATCGTAAGTGAGGATGTAATTTTTGTTGTCAGATAATTCCAAGCAAGCAATAATATACCAAAAGGTATCAACTCTACTTTTATTTCTCTAATTTCTAAGAAGTAAACCCCTAAATCTGTGGCTGACTTTAGGCCAATCAGTCTATGCAATGTTTCTTACAAGATCCTAACTAAAGCTATTGCAAATAGAATGAGAGATATTTTTCCCCGTTATAGATCCATGCCAGGGAAGCTCTGTCTAGGGTAAGTCAATATTGGATGGATTTATCACAGTTCATGAAGCTATACACTCTGCTCATAAGATTAACAAGTCTATTTTTGCCCTCAAGATTGATATGAACAAAGCATTTGATAGGCTAAATTGGGAATTTTTGATTGTTGTCCTCCTTAAGTTTGGTTTTCACCACAAATGGGTTAATTTGATCAAAGAATGTATTTCTAAAGCATGGTTATTGATTCTAGTTAATGGAACAAATTTTGGTTACTATCAAAGTCACAGAGGAATTCGGTAGGGGGACCCTATCAGCCCCATGTTATTCATCATTATGGCAGAATCTTTAGGTAGAACCATAAAAAATGCTTGTAGTTCAAGTCTAATATTGGGAATCAAGGTAACATCTCTCACTAGGGCTATTTCTCACCAATAATTTGTCGATGATACCCTTATATTAACTAAGGCATCAATGGTTGAGGCAAAAATAATTAAATACATCATGCAAATCTATGAGGACGCTGCTGGTCAGAAAGTTAATTTTAGTAAAAGTAAGTTATATTTCTTGAACACCCCCATTCAAAGGAAAGGAAGGATTGCAAAAATTTTAGGGTGTGATATAGCAAACCTCCCCACTTCATATCTTGGTCTCCCTCTTTTCATTGGTTCTCCGAGAGAGTCAATGTGGGATAGGGTTATTGAAAGAATTCAAAAAAAATTGCTGGATGGAAAGGTCATCCTCCATTTCAAGCAGAAAAGATGACCCTCAATAAGGCCTCTCTTCAGATCATTCAGTCTATTTCCTCTCCATTTTCAAAGCCCCTATGAAGGTTTTTCAAAAAATTGAGAAACTCCAAAAAGAATTTGTATGGAATGGATCAGAGGAAAAAAAAGGATACACCTTGTAGGATGGACCAAAGTGTGCAGACCCAGGGAAAATGGGGGCTTAGGTATGATGAAAATTTCTCATATAAATTTAGCTTTACTAGCTAAGCCGGCGTGGCGTCTCATTTTTGGTGAAGAAAATGAATGGAAAACTATCATCAAATGAAAGTATCTTCAAAATATGAAATTTCTAAGTGACTCAGTTCCAATCAGAGGTTATGCTTTTTGGAAAGCAATTCTTAATTGTAAGTAAATCATCAAAAAAGGTTTAAGATGGGTTTTAGGCAATGGCGAGAGGATAAATTGCTGGAATGACAGGTGGGATAAGGATGAACCATTGATGCAATATCATAATTTAGCATGAATCATAGATATCACAGAAGAACTCATTGGTAGAAAAGTCTCTGACTATATGGTTACGGACAGAGGTAGAATGAAGTGGAAAAAAATAAGAATTCAAGGATTTCAAGCGGAATCAAATGATATTTGTAAAATTCTTGGGCAACAGTTTATCCCCATGATACCCAAGGAATATCAAGTGACCTGGGTTCCTACAGAAAATGGGTAGTTCACTGTTAAATAAACTTACAAGCTTCTGCTTGATGATGAGGATTTTGTCCTCCAAAAAGACTTAGTTTGGATAAAAAATTTAATTCCAAAAATTGTAGTCTTTTCATGGCTGGTTATCCAAGGAATAATTCTAAACATTGATAATATGATGTGTAAAGGTATTTGTATCACTAATCATTGTTATCTGTGCAGGGCTAATTGGGAGACCATTTATCATATTTTACTTGAGTGCCTTTTTTCCTTGACTATCCTAAGTGGGGTTTTTAAGGCCTTCAATATTTCATGGGTTAAACCAGACACTGTACTTGATTTGTTCGTCTAGTAGCCTTACCCCTTTTCAAGCCAAAGACTTAGATACATGTGAAAAATTTGTCTCAATCACTATCTTTGGTAGGTGTGGTTAGAAAGAAACCATAGTATTTAATGATTCTATCCATGATCATCAAACTATCATTGCCAGGATCCTATCCTTTGCCAACGAGAATGTGAATCTTATCCCTTTTGATATTTATAAACCTCATCTATAGGAGACCATGATTGATAAATATATAAGTTTAACCTTGTCAGATGAGTTTGTGCCTAGGCTAGTTAACCCCAGAGCCAATGTTAAGTGGTCTCCACCTCCTACGAGTTGGTTTAACCTTAATTTTTATGGAGAAGCTAAGGATAATCTTGGTAGAGTAGGCAATGGTGGTATTGTGCAAGATCATAATGGGAATATGATGCTTGAATTTTTCAAATATTTGGGAACAAGGACGAATAACTAAGCTAAAGCCATAGCTATGTGGAGAGGCCTTAAAATGATTCAATATTTAGAAGGCAATTTGATCATAGAAGGAGACTCTATGCATGTTATAAATCTCCTCAATAATTGGAAAACACATCCTTGGAGGATTAAAACAATTTTTGAAGAGGCTAGGATCCTTTTCTAGGGAAGACAGGACAAAAAATCCCAACATGTCTTTCGAGAAGCTAACAAAATTGTTGATAAGTTGGCCAATTTGGGTGTCAATGGTGACAGACTTTTCAAATGGGAACATGGTGTCCCGAGTAAAGTAGAGGAGCTTTTTAAACAAGAATTCCAAGAATTATAGTCAAATTTACCAACATGGAAGGCACTGTAAGTTTGAAGGCTAAGAGTATTCCTATATCTTTTTTGAATTGGATTCACAATAAAAATTATCTGAGCTGTCAGTCTTCATGGATGTTGCTTCGAAATACTACAAAGACTAATGGGGATAGTAACATGTCATATAACATGGTTCCTAGTCATTTTAGTAATTTGAGGTTGGTTTATAATCACAGGGAAGGAAAGAAATGACAATATAAGACTTCGAACCAAAGCCACGTGGACCACCAGATAGCCACCGCCATAAATCTAGCCAGCAGGTTCACTTATCCAAGGCTAATTGAACAAGATAGTATGTGGTACAAAAGCATGTCATATACGAAATAAAGCAATTACCAAAGAATTATTAAGAGTAACTATCAATATAGAGCTTGTGGGATTTTTTTTCAGTACTCTGCTATGTGTGTCTGCAGCTTTTTGTTTCTCCATTATCTCAAGGAAGGGATCCGTGTCTGTTTCTTTTTTGTAATTATGATGCATGTGTGCTTTCTTAGGGTATACCCAAAATTTTGTATGGGAATTTTATTTTTTGATAACAGGATATGTACCTTACCGGATGTAATGGCTTTGGCGACATGTGGCTTTGGCGACATAGGATCCTTAGTAAGGATATGTTCATCAACAACCCTGGGCTAATTTTTGTAAAATATTTTGGGTCAACCTATAAAACCTGGTATTAATGCTATAGTATCTTATCTACCAAAAAAAATATTCATAGTTTGTAGGACAACATAAAATTCAATATTGCATTGAAATAAAGAAAGTAAATGAACCACAAACTAAAGATAAAGAAGAATCTCAAGAATCCCATGAGCTATATTGAGACTATTATAGCAAATAACCATAGATATAACTAAAAAAATAAGATGAAGAAGGGTCTCAAATGGAATATGAACCAGAATGCAATATTACCTAATAGTACCAGAACAAAAATATGAAGACAAATAAGATCAAGTGAAAGGGCTAAAAGAAATAGATTGAAGACTAAAGTCTTCAATAACCAAACAATGTAATATATGGGGGTGTTGGAGAATATTGCATTATTTGGTACATGCTAATGTATCCCCATGGTACCTTATGGTACAATTGTAAATATGTAATAGATTAGGGTGTAAGTCTATAGTTTAAGAGTGTGATTTATATTTCCCTTTATGTATGTGTTCACGTGTAGGATGTGCACAAGTGTCATGTAATTTATCTATAAGTGTGAAGAGTGAGAATGTGCACAAGTATCCTATAATAGAGTGTGCAAGTTTAATAAAGTGTGCAAGAGTAAATATATAGTCAAGAGTCATGTATACAAGTGTTGAGATGAGAAGCCAAAAAACATGAGAGATTAGTCTTATGCATGAAATAGGAAAATATGCATCTCCTGAATATGTGTAGAGATCAATAGACAAAGAGTAAAAGAGTAAAATTTCTAATTTTATATTATGGAGACAAAGCTCCATGTAAGAATCATTGAAGAATTCATTCAAGCATTGATAATATAGAAGGTTGTATGTAGTTTGAGAAATTCTATTGTAAGTTTTTTCATGTTATTGCATGAATGATATGCGAGACAAGCAAAGTCTCCCTAAGATCGAAGAATGCTCCACAAGATCAATCACACACAAAAGAGAAAAACCCATAACCCCAATATTAAGTGGTAAAACCCTACTTCAAATGAAGAAGGGAAACATCCACTATGAAGCTCACTATATTACTCAATGATTAAACAATACATGAATGCTTCAATATTATGCAACAATGTGCATCAACATGATATATCAATATGTATTAGAAAACACCCCTATTTAAAGAGAAGATTTTATACTACAACCCCAAAATTACCTTAATCTTATCACAATATTATCTTGAGACGTGCGACAAATCTTATCACAATCGTATCTGGAGATGTGTGACAAATATTATCACAATATTATATTGAGATGTGTGACAAGTGACATCTATCAAATATTAAAAAGTGATTGGTTAATTTTTAATAATTTTTAGAAAAGGGGAAATAACTTTTTTCCACAAATTAAATATTCCTAGCACCCTTATTTTATTTATTAATTGGGTGGGAATATTTTTACATAAAATAGAATTATTTTCTAATTCAAATATTATTCTTTAGACTTTATATTTTAGTCTAAGAATAATTTACACAATGTTGCATTACATATTCCAACACTCCCCCTTAATGTAATATTGGGAAAAGAAATTATGAAATAAAGAAACATTCTCCCCCTAAAGATACAAATGAGGATGAGAATCAAATGAGTAATATAGTTACAATGAGATTCTATTACCAAGAATGGTCTACAATAAGGCGCCAATACAAAATGGGCCAAAATGAGACAACAAGCCCCCAACGAAGTATATTCAAATACAAGCAGCTTACAAAGCCATCCATTAACCACAAGTGGTTGCAAATGACAAGAAGAGAACATCACAAGGGTGTCTTCAGTAAGCCTACAAAACCCCAAATAGAAGTACCTACAAGCTACAAGCAACTCAACATAAGATCAGTTAGATACATCATCATAAATATATTCACCACAACATATATGCATATCCAAATATGATAATAAAACTGATATAACAAATAGTGAACTATGAGTCATCATAAAAAGATGCCAAGCCATACTTATTGGCACATGCTATATAGTTGATCAAAAAATATCATGTACAAAGTTTCATAAAGCAAACAAGGAGTACCATGATAATATAGACTCAAAAGTACCATGTACAAAAGTAGCACAAGGCTAACAAAAAAGTACCATGTACAAGAGTTGCATAAGATATATGAAAATAATAAAGTGTGCACACCGGTTGCATAAAGCCAACCATAAAATATCATGTACAAAAGTAGCATAAATGCTAACAAGAAAGTACCATGATAAACCAATTGCATAATGCAAACTACATAAAAACATGTACAAATTTGCATAAGGCAACAAGAAATTACCATGTAAAATATTCGCATAAGTCAATTGCATCATATACCATAATTGCACAATGCCATCTACAAATTAACATGTACAAAAGTTACACAAGGCAAACAAGAAAGTACCATGTTTAAAAGAGATGCAAAAATAAATTATACCACCAAATATCAACTCATATATATAGCACAAAACACCTCATAAGGATGAAGTTGTCATCAAACAAGTGTAACTACACTTAATTCCCCCTTGAGGACAACCTCACCAAACCAAGTGAGTCCCTCAACTTACAAAACTGCTCCTTGGGAAGAGGTTTGGTGAACAAATCAACAGAATTAGAAGATGATGGGCAATACTCCAACTAAATAGTCCCATCCAATACCTTCTCTATGATAAAGTGGGATTGGATTTCAACATGCTCTGTCCTTTGATGCATATGATTTTTAGCCAAGGCAATAGATGATTTATTATCGAAGAGCAAATGTGAAGGACCAAATTACTCAAATCCAATTTACTTCATGAGGGTATGAAGCCAAACCGCTTCCTATGTAGCTGCTGTCGTAGCCTTATACTTCACTTCCATTGTAGAAAGAGCAATTGTATCTTGCTTCTTGGAAGACCAAGAGATAGCTACAAACCCAATACTAAAAACATATGTTGTGGTAGACTTTTTGTCTATTCTATCCCCTCCAAAATC
This sequence comes from Wollemia nobilis, assembly GCA_028583015.1. Classification (NCBI taxonomy): domain Eukaryota; kingdom Viridiplantae; phylum Streptophyta; class Pinopsida; order Araucariales; family Araucariaceae; genus Wollemia; species Wollemia nobilis. The sequence goes on from JAQPPZ010000599.1 coordinate 1,975,364, forward strand.
ATAATCAGCATAGCTAAAAAGAGCAAAAGAAGGAAGCTTAGAATACTTGAGTGCCAAATATCTAGTACCTAAAAGGTACTTCACAATCTTCTTGGTAGCTTGTAAATGCTCAATATAAGGTTTTTGCATGAACCTAGCCATCATACCAACTACAAAAGCAATATCTAGCCTTGTGATGGCAACATAAAGAAGACTACCAATGAGCTGCCTATACAATGTAGCATCAGCCAAATGATATTTTGTACCTACTTCCAACTTAACCCCTATATAAATAGGAATGGAAGTAGGATTGCCATAGTCCAAATAAAACCTCTTAAGAATATCTTAAATATACTTGGATTAATCCTCATGCTGATAAACTTGCATGTCAAGATAGTAGTGTAGAAGACCAAGGTCAATGATTTCATACTCTGACTTTAATTTGGAGATGAAATAAAAAATGGCCTCATTCTCATTTTCAGTAATAACAAGGTCATAAACAAATAGAGCAATTAAAATAACCAAGTTATCCTTCCTAAGCACATAGAGATCTGTATCTGAATAACATTTATCAAAACCAAGAGACAAGAAGAAACCTGAAATCTTAATGTACCATGCTCTAGGTGCTTGCTTCAGATCGTAAAAGGTTTTCTTTAGTTTACACACAAGTGTTTCCTTACCTTGTACAACAAATCCTTGTGTTTGACTCATGTAGATATCCACATCCAAATCACCATTTAGAAAGGCACTTTTCACATCAAGCTAAAAATCTGCTAACCTTGAGTAGCATCAATAGCAATGAGAAGCTGAATGGTGGGCATTTTGGCAACTGGTGCAAAGGTTTCATCATAGTCAATGCCATATTTTTGAGCATAACCCTTAGAAACCAATATAGCCTTATAATTTTCTATCTCTCCATTAGAATTATACTTGATTCTATAGACCCACTTGTTCCCAATAACATTTCTCTTATTAGGATAAGGCACTAGATCCCAAGTTTTATTCTTTAGAAGATAATCCATCTCAACATTCATGGCATCAACCCAAAAAGAGTGTTGTGAAGCTTCTTGGTAAGAAGTAGGCTCATGATCATTCTCTATATTAGATAGAAGAGACATGTTAAGGGTCATACTTGTAGTTATCCTTTGGCTAACTGAATTTTGCTCTTTAGGACCCCTAGAATGATCCAACCACTTGGTCCTTTTGACACAAGACCCACCCTTTTCTAACTCAAGAAGGTCTTCATTGAATTTGACATCTCTTGAAACAAATACAATGGATGAAGAAGGTGAGCATAATCTATAGCCCCTATGTTCTGCATCATGTTGATGCATATTGTTACATAACATTGAAACATTCTTGTATTGTTGAATTATTGAATAATATAGTGAGCTTCATAGTGTATGTTTCCCTTATTCATTTGAAGTAGGGTTTTATCACTTAATATTGGTGTTGTGGGTTGTATCGCTCAAAATTTTTTGCATCCTTACCCTCAGGCTATAGGATCCGCGTCCAGAAGGGGGATGCAAAAAGGATGGGACAATACCTCGAACTGAGAGGCCCTTTGAAGGTCCTGCCTCTCGGGGGAGGAGTATAAAGGTGAATTTTCGATGGATGGTGGGCTCACCAAGAAACTTTTGAGTGGCAGTTTCCATGCCTAGGTTGGGAATGGGTTTGATGTGTTCGTTTTATACTCAATCATTCAATTCCTAGGTTTGGCCAAAATGAATCTAAACTATTCTATATGCCAATAATGATTTAAATGGATACAAAAAACATAAATGGGTGTTAAAAATAGAGAATATGCAGATTAGGATAGATCATACCTGATTTTGGATGTCTGATGAAGGTTCTGAGTCTTGTAGCAGTCTGAATCGTCTCAAACTACACGTAATCATCTAAAAGGAGATAGCATCATCTCAGATCATAGTTGGTCATCTGAGATCAGACGAGATCATCGTGGATCTGACAAATTCATCAGACGAATTTTTTAGAAACCTACAATCATAGAAACAGATACAAAATACCAAAATACGAGTACCAAAACATAGGGGAAATGATAGAAGTAATGGTAAATTTACCTAAATGATAAATCCAAATAGAAATCAAAGAAGAAATGCATCAACTTAACAATGTATTTTTATTTTATTGTGCATTTACACTAGATGAGGTGAACTCCAAGATGCATAAACATAATAACCTAAGATAATGCAGAATTATAATGGAAAAATGTAGGAAAGTTAAGAAAATGCAAACTCTGGGTTTGGATTTCCCCCAATCTAGATTACAGTTAGGATCACCTCCAATTGTACGAAGTCGTCTGCGCTCCTCGATAGGATCGTCCGAGATAGTCTGGAATCGTTTGCGACGATATAAACTAGCTTCGACTGAAAAATAGTAGGGTTCTTGTAAGAAAATACAAAATGCAAAATACAGATAGTAGTATGAGGATGCTCTAGTGAATAAGGATCTAAATCCATCAGCTAAGGGGTTTAGGGGAATCAGAATCAGGAAGGGTCAGGGGGATAAACTATAAAAATCATAGTTTATATAGGATTACGGGGAGGCTAGGAGGTTAGGGATCATCACAATCTGGGAGATCTCCAACAGGGAAATCTCCAACTGCACAGACATGCTTCTACCCAAGTTGGAGAGGTTTTTGTGTATCGCTCCAAATTTTTCGCATCCCTACCTTGAGGCTATTGGATCCATGCCCGAAAGGAGGATGGGAAAAGGATGTCGCGGTACCTCGGACTGAGAGGACTTTGCAAAGGTCCCGCCTCTCAAGGGAGGTATATTTTGATGATTTTTCGATGGATGGTGGGTTCACCAAGAAACATTTAAGGGCGGTTTCCATGCTTAGGTTTGGAATGTGTTTTAATGTGTTCATTTTTAACCTTAAGCATTCATATCCTAGGTTTGGCCAAATGAATCTAGATTAATCTATATGAAAATGAAAGTTCAATGAGTACAAAAAATAGATTTAAAGACATAAAATAGAGAATTTACCGAATGCAAATGAGGAATACCTGATTCGGATGTTTGGTGATGATTCTGATGTTTGAAGCAGTCAGGATTGTTTGGAATTCGATAGAATCATCTGATATCTGACAGAATCGTCTGAGATATGACAGAATCGTCTGAGATCTGACGAATTCATCAGAAAAATTTGTCAGATACCTGCAAGTAGAAAAACAAATACAAAATACGATGAATACTATTGTGCTAATAAGGGGAAACAACACCAAATGACTATATGAATACTGAATAACAGTTATGAACAGTAATTCAAATAGATTACGACATTTTAATTACAAATCATGATCTTAGTATGCAATCTAAGCTAAATGGGCAAACTCCAAATGCAAAATAACATAAACACTGAATAAACTATCTAATTTGTAGACTAAAATAGCAGAGAGAAGGTTGAGAAACACAAACTTCAGGCACTGATTGCCTCAATATGAAATTTAGTCGAGATCATCTCGCATCAGTACGAAATTGCCTTGAATTCGACAGGTTCGCCTCCGATATGAACAGGTTCGTCGAAGACGATGGGTGTTGGCTCTGACTGAAAAATGGTGATGTACCTACAACCAAATTGTTATGGGACCAGTGCGAATGAAAAATCGGGATGGTTTAGCGTAGATGGAGTTAAATTGCAGATAATTTCAGCCAGGGGGGTGCTAAAGGGATAGGTTAGGATTAAATAGGCTTAGGGGAGTAGTTAGAAGGTTGGAGATCATCCCAATTTGGGATATCTCCAATGGGGGAGGGTCCCAACGGTGCAAACATGCTTCTGCCTGGATTGGAGACCCGTTGGAATAGAAGCTACTTTTGCAAAATTAGTTTTGCGACAAGATCGTCTGGACGTCCTAATCCAAAAAAAATTGTTGTAATTAGTATGGCACTGAGAGGGGGGTGAATCAGTGTGGCATTTCAAAACATGAATTAACAGTTCTAAAAACAATAGCAATTAAAACTTATAAAAAAATATAATAAGTACAGCAAGAGAACTTCACACAACATAGATTTTTAATGAGGTTCACCAAAATGGCTACTCCTCAAAAAGAACGGCTGCTTGGACTACCATCCAAATCCAGCCTCTTGCAAAGCAACAACTTTACAATTTGTTTACCAAGACCAACTGGAAGGAGCACCAACCCCTTATTTATCTCGCACCAACGGAAAGGAGCACCAACCCCTAATTTGCCAACGACCAACTGGACTTCAATTTTGAATGAAAATGTTTGACAAATACCTTTGTTATTACAAGACTCTAACTGATCTACTTCACCTTTGCAATCTCTGCACACTCTGCTCTTTCTTGCGCAATCTCTTCACACAATCTGCTGCACTGCTACAACCAAACTTTGTAATCAACTTTGCCCTTTGCGCTCTCTGCACATTCTGCTTTCTCTGCTCACACGCTTCGCACACTCTATGTCGTTCCACACTCTACTCTTTGTGCGCATTCACAATCGCACTTCGAACAACTCAACACAACTAGCTCACATTATGCACTTCGCTATCATCTCGCCGATTCTACGCTATCTACGCTTTTATGGCCGCATCTCGCACTTCAACATTCACTCGATGGATGCCTAAATCTCCAAACAGCCCCGCTTATATACTTGAGATTTTGAGATGAAAACCCTAATAGTAGTCGACTGATTATGCAAATGCAAACCCTAATCTTGGTCGGCTGCAAACCCTAAACATGGTCGGCTGCAAACCCTAAATGTGGTCAATTGCAAACCCTAAAATCTGTCAGCCTGCATTGAATGACTTCTGAACTGCCTGTCCACTACATTATTAGATCTAACTACCTGAGTTGACAACAATGAAAAAACTCTTGCAACACCTTGCTCAACAGAAATCGTCAAATCTGTAGTGATATCGCCTGATCGGCAACGATATCGTCAAACGGTCAAAACAACCTCTAAAAATAACGTGAAAAAGGGGGAAACGAATTTCTCGGCGGTTAACGGGCAGTTTGGGAGGTTAAATTTGAATTTTAAATTATTTACTAAGGTGAATGTAATTATTGTAATTTTACTGTGCCAATTTTAGGGTGCTACATTTTGCCCCCTATTTAATGAATTTTTTGAAGAAAATGTGTTAAAGATGATTTCTTCTCGATCTACGAGAAAGCAAAAATTATTCCCATTTTTAGGCGACGATTCTTGGTCGAATCGTATGACAACTTACTATGGTGCCCCCTCCGTGTTTTTACCCAAATCGAACGTTTGAGGTAAAAATGCGAAAAAGCAAAAAATTATTTTTGAATAAAATTAAGAAAAATAGGGTAAAACCCTAATTCATTTTTACTGTTCATTTTTTTGGTTTTTAGAGCTCTTTTTTGGTTTTTAGAGCTCTGAAGCAAAAATGGTGGAGACGACGCATAGATCGACAGAGGTCCGGCGCGGTCTATGGGTAAGAGGGTAGATTTAACTAGGATGCTTTAATTTAATTTGATATGCTTTGTAGGTAATTTTTAGGTGATTTTTGAGCATCGCGGCCATTTTTGGGCCGTCGACGTCATCGGGACGAAATCGTCCCGATTTCGACGAAATTGTCTCAATTTCGACATTTTCGCCCGAGGGCAAAATTTTCGAAAGGGGGATGATTTCGTCAAATTAGGGACGATTTCGAACTACGAAATTAGAGACGATTATGCTCAAATGTGGGACGATATCGTCCAATAGTGGGCGATATCATCAATTGCACAAAATTGAATTTTTAACTTGCATTATTGTTTATATTTGCAGAGAGGATTACTAAAGAGTAGGGAGTGGAAATATGGCGGGTTGAGAGATGACTTGGCCGCTCTATCACAGGCAGAGCAGGATTAGCTGGCTCAAGCCGGCTTACTGCATGTGGCGGAGATGCCACAAGTATCCAAAGATATGGGGCTACTGATGGCCCTAGCAGAGAGGTGGTATCCGGGCTCTTCATGTTTTCGGCTACCTATAGGGGAGATGACTCCCACTTTGGAGGATGTATGGAGGATTCTAAGAATCCCCATACAAGGACGGCTCATTACTCCTACGACCAATCAGGGCCGTGCTATGGGACGACTATGTGGTGACCCGAGCTTCGCCCTGGAGAAGGGCGAAGTTAATATCGAGGCACTATGCCAGATGCCTGGGGCATCTACACTCACATGGGTTCTAGTTGGAGTAGTGGGTGGACTTCTGCTATGCCACCAGAGTGGGTGCAGGGTGCCATGGATGCTCGCAGATGTGATCTACGATATGCGGGATCACGGCTACAGATTCTCTTGGGGCAGTATTGTTTTATGTCGATTGTACAGGATCCTGTATGGGGTCATGTACAAGGGTGACCGATGTCTGGTTATGACATCGCTACTATAGTTTTGGTGCTAGGAGCACATTGCGGTGCGAAGGCCGGTAGGGCTTCCTCTGACAGGGGTTGACAGGGAGAGGCCTCGAGTCTTCTATTGGTGGCTCCGGAGAGGGGCACATCGACGGATAGATCTGCCTAAGTCCTGGAGGCTACCATATGACCTTGTCCTAGACTAGATCACCTAGAGGCCATGGAGGGAGCATCCAGGGTGGGTCGAGGACGGACAGGAGTTGGCTTGTGTTAGGCGAGTTTGCTGGCTAAGGATGGAGAGGGGAGAGGTGGAGCTCCACAGGTACAACCAAGTTTTGAGGTAGTGCGGTCTACAGCAGGGGATCCCATCTCTCAAGGATTATGAGTTTTCCCAGACTGTCCAGGATAACACTACGGTTAGCGGGGCTCCCGACATGCAGTGGTTCTAAAGCCAGGACACGGATGATGCCCCCATCCAGCCAATGGATGGGGACGACGTAGGAGTAGTCGATGGCTACGATGCCTGGTATGTAGGCATCCACCCTCCTCGGATGACGAGGGCACAGGGTTCGATCCACACGGTTGTGCATCGGATAGGGAGGTGACGCTAGGCGATGATGGAGGTAGCCCAGGGTCACGGTGGGAGAGAGGTGAGGAGGCCACAGGCACAGGAGAGGCCGCAATAGAGATAGAGGGAGAGGAGGGAGGCGAGACCCCCATATCCATAGAGGCCACCATCGCCCGATAAGGGCAAGGGTGTCGACACAGGAGAGAGTAGCGAGATGGCTACTCTTCGAGCGGAGAGAGATCGTCTCCAGGCCTAGGTGCAGACTATGCAGGATGAGGCTGCATGCCACCGAGTTGAGGTGTCACAGCTGTGGGATGAGATTGCACACCTCAGGACACGGGGCAGAGGGGCGAGCTCTAGGGAGTTGACACGGGCTATCGCCCAGCTGACATTTTACCAGACATTATACTTCCAACTGGTGCTAGAGGCGGATAGACTACCCCTGCCAGCTAACATCATAGATCCGATCAGGATCGGGTCGTCGAGGACCACGTCCCGGTCGAGGACGAGGACTACACAGACGGTGATGGGGCCACCTTGTCCACCTCAGGGCAGGGGAGGAGATGAGGCAGAGAGCTCGAGGGGCTCTCGAGGCTAGAGGGATGCACTGACATTGTACAGACTGTCATTGTTGTATATGATTATTATTTTGTTGATAGAGGATTGAGTATGCCGAGGTACGAATTGTGGCATACCGATCCAAGTTTGATGATGTATATATATTTGTGATATATATAGATGAGATATTTTTGATCATATGACTTTGTCTTATGTATTTTTATGATGCTTTTAATGTTTTGATTGATTGATTTGATAATTGGATGTAATTATGTCGTTGGGAATATAATTTGAATGTCATGCGTGTAATATTTTAAATGAAATAATCTGATGTAACAAATTGATTTGTAATGAAATGTAAAAATAAAAAGAGACTTCTAACAATAATTTCAAAGGACATTGTCGCTATTGTAGACCATTTCATGGAGTTGCTGCTCACTCGGTTGTCAAGCTAGTCCCATTTATAGAAATATTGTTAGAAGAACAAGAGTGCTTAAGAGACTGTCTTAAGACTTTGGTGCAATGGTGCAAATGATTATGATGATGGTTTGTTTTGCAGATTTCATAAGAAATATTGTGCATGAAATAATGTGTTAAAATGATTTTTGCTAGGCATAAATTCCTAAGTATGATAAAATTCGTGGATAATTCTTTAGGAATTATACCATCATTGCAAAATTGTAGGTTGACATAATGACATGAAATAATAAAAATGGGTTTGCGTTTTAAAAGCATAATTTGTGTAACATAATGATTTAAGTCATACGTTTTTATGATTTTAAATAAATGGGGAATAAAAATTGTTACAATGGTTTGCGCTAGGCATAGAATATGTAGGTATAGACTTATACCATCATCGCGAAAATCCAAAAAAGATAGTTTTATTGCATGGTTGATTTTTGATGAACATAAAATATGAAAATGAGGACTTGCGCTAGGCATAAAATTCCAATTTTGGTTTTGAAACTATACCATCATCGCGAAAGTCAACCAGATATATATGTATATGTTTTTGATTGTATATTTTGAAAGAAATTTTTGATTTTTGTATTATATAGTGGTCTTTGTGCTAAAGAATTGCACTTGAAAGAAGAAAATGAATCATTCCAAACAATTTGCAAAAATATATTTCAAAGTATTTTAAAGACAAAAGTTAGATTTATAAGGAATCCCATGTGCATATGTGAGTTCATTTCCAATCTTGACTTATCATAATGATACACAAAATCTCTCAAATACAAATGTGTGTGCAATTGCATTGTTCATTTACCAGTTTTGAGTAAGGTATAATGATACAAGTGATTTGAATAAACCAAATAAGTGTTCATTAACCATGATGTAGATGCATATAACCATACTAGGCTATTATGTAGGTTAGATTATTAAGAGCTAGCTAATCCATAAGCAGACATAGGTCTATACAAAAGAATGTCGCTAATGTGATAGACATATCACCACGCTAGGAGTTACCCAAGGCTAAGCAGGTTGGGCACAAACCACCTGTTATGGGGCTTACCTCATAGTTTTTGAATAATTGAGAATTCCAGGGATTCAAGCTCATCAACCCTTTTTTTTTTTCAAAGGGTATGGAAAGGGATTTTATTGCTTTCTTGCTCTCTTTTGAACTTTGTTTATTTTTCTTTTTGTATTTATTTTGCTTGATAATGCTTGGAACATTGCTGTAATGATATAAAAGAACATTTTTCTTTTCTCTTTTTCTTGAAATTTTCTTTTCTGTTTCTTTTCTTTTTCTTTGCTAGGGATACTTGCTCGGATTAGCTGTAGGGCAAGGGATTTTTATTTTGGGTAGGGGTGAGCTTGTCCTTTTGCCAATTCTCAAAGATTCTAGACCATGTGCATGATAGGATAGCAGGGGAAACTTTTCGCTCAAGAAATCACTTCTACTATGTAGCATCATATTGAATTTGCAATGAAATCATTTTAATGTGAAAAAATATACTTGGTTCAAGTAAATAACAAGATCAGTTCTCTATGCTCAAAACTTTATTTAATTGAATTTTGTGGACTTTGATATAAGAGAGATTAGTAATCATGCCAGATAAAATCAAGATATTTATTTTTGTGAGTGTGCGAGTGAGGGACTCAAATAAATGGTAATTTATCCAAAATAATTTGAAACATATAACTGCAATAATTGTAAGAAAATATAGATAAAAACTTTTGAGAAAGTTTTTGAGAATGTTGACTCTCTCTTTCTTCTTTATTTTGTTTTGGTTTCGAAAGAGTCAAGCATATAACTGTTTTTATATTTTTATTTTGATTTTTGTTTTTGAGCAAAAAATTTTAACAAGTGCCTTAAATAAATGCAATAGATAGTTTTTGAATATTTTCGATGATTATGAATATTTTTTATGTTTTTGGATTTTTATAAATTTGAAAGAAATATAAGATAAATTTTTTAAAAACAATTATATACAAGAATGAAACGGCCAAATTTATGCATAGTAACGTTTAAGATGCAAAATATTCATGGGTTCTTTAAGTTCTTTACCATCTAAGGTAGATAATTTATATGCTCCTGATTCAAATTTAGCTGTAATAATGTATGGTCCAAGCCAATTGGGCTCAAATTTACCTTTAAGTTCCTTAGTTGCATTTGTATTTTTTTTATTTTCTTTTAAAACAAGGTCGCCAATCTCGAAGGATCGATGACGAACTTTTTTAGCATATGATCTTTTAAGCTTGTTTTGGTATGCACGGAGATGCTCCAAAGCATTGATGCATTTTTCATCTAGGAGTTCCAGCTGACTGAGTCTGCCAGCATGATATTCGTCTCCTACTTCGGTATCTTGAAGTAGCAGAGCCAAAGAAGGAACTTCCAATTAAAATGGAAAAACTGCTTCAACACCATATACCAAAACAAATGGTGAAGTTCCAATGGGGGTTTGAACACTAGTTCGATAGGCCCACAAGGCTGGATATAATTGAATGTGCCAGTCAAGGCCAGTTTTATTGACTAATATTTTGAGAATTTTGATTAAGGTTTTGTTAGATGCTTCTGCTTGACCATTACCTTGAGGATAATAGGGAGTGGACCAGCGATGTTGAATCTTATATTTTTGACATAATTTTTTAACATCTTTATTTTTAAAGCAAGTTCCATTGTCAAAGATGAGATTGGCAGGAATTCTGAAACTACAAATTATTTGATTAAAAATAAATTTAGAAACTTATGTGCCAGTGTAGGAAGCTAAAGGCATAGCTTCGACCCACTTTGTGAAATACTCAGTGGCAGTTATGATGAACTTGTGTCCATCAGATGACACAGGATTGATTTTGCCAATAATATCCAAGCCCCATTTAGAAAAGGGCCAAGGAGAAGAAATAGCCTGCAGCTCTTGTGCAGGCGCATGGACAAGGTCAACATGTTTTTGACACTTGTCGCAATGGTGCACATACTCATGTGCATCTATTTCCATGGTAGGCCAAAAGTATCCTATCCGAAGGAGCTTTTTAGCAATGACACTACCACTAAAGTGTCCTCCACAAGATCCATCGTGGGCTTCACTCAAGGCTGATTTAGACTCTTCTAAGTTTAAACATCGTAATAGGATACCTTCAAAAGATCTCCTATATAAAGTATTGCAAATTATTACGAATCAACTTGCTCGTTGACGTAATAACCGACGCTGGTTTCTATTAGAATTGGCAGGGAAAGTCCCATTTTGGAGAAAATCAAATATGTCTGTATATCAAGGTTTGGGAGTAGTTTCATTGATTATAAACACATCCAAAGGCTCTAAGCATGACTTATTTGAAGCGGGTTCCTGGAGTCGACGAATAATGATAGTGGCATATTCATCATCTAACTCCAAGGGCAGGAGAGATGCAGCTGCGGCCATAGCATCAACTGCACGGTTGCTAGTTCAAGGAATAGCTTCTAAGGTAACTTGATCAAATAAAGACATTAATTGTAAAACATAGGCCTTATATGGGCACAGTTTATCATCTTGGGTTTGATAAACTTCATTAATTTGGTTTATAACCAGTTGGGAATCACCAAAGACTAAAAGGTGTTTAATTTTTAGCGCTAGGGCAGCTCGTAATCCAAGGATTAGAGCTTCATACTCAGCAGTATTGTTGGTGCAAGAAAATGTCAATTTGAAGGACAAAGGAATAAGATGTTTTTGCGGAGATATTAAAATAATACCCGCACTAGCCCCACTCATGCATTAGGCTCCATCAAAGCATAAGGACCATTGTTCGGTATGGTCTGCCTCTAATTGAAGGCATTCATCTGGAAACTCGATGATGAGGGGATGGGTAGACTCTAAGGGTACAACAACTAATTGATCTGCTATGATTTGACCCTTAACAGACTTCTGTCCTATGAATGTGAGATCAAACTCACTTAGAGCAAGAACCCACTTGGCTGTGCGACCCGATAAATAAGGTTGACTCATGAGATACCTTAAGGGATCATATTTAGCAATGACGTAAGTTTTTTGACTAAGCATATAATGTCGTAATTTTTGCATAGCAAACATGACTGCTAGACATAGTTTTTCCAACGCTGTGTAGCGGGTTTCATAACTGATGAAGGTTTGGCTAATATAATAATTAGCACGTTCTCGCTTTTCATCATCAAGTTGAGCTAACATAGCCCCTAAGGCAGAATCTGATGCAGAAATATATAGGAGAAATGGGCGATCGGATTTAGGTGGTGAAAGCACAGGTGGATTAAGGAGGTATTGTTTGAGAAGTTCAAAAGCTTCTCTACATTCTGCATCCCAATTAAAAGGGACATCCTTCTTAAGGAGTTTAAGAAAAGGACCAGTTTTGTCCACCAGCTTATCAATGAAGCGACGGATAGCTTGAAGTTTACCTTGTAAACTTCGTAACTCAGAGATATTAGTAGGTGCGAGCATATCAGTGATGGCTGCAATCTTGAGAGGGTCGATTTCAATACCATGTAAAGAAACTAAAACCCCTAATAGTTTGCCGGATTTAACTCCGAATATGCATTTTGCTAGATTTAATCGAATGAGATATTCTTGTAATCGATTAAAGACTTTCCTTAAATCATCTAAATGATTATTTTCAATAATAGAGCGAGCTATAATATCATCTACATAATCATGTAGGATATCATGCATCATATCATGAAAAATATAGGTCTTAGCTCGTTGATAAGTTGCACTGGCGTTCTTTAAGCCAAATGGCATCACTTTCCAGCAAAAGGTACCCTAGGGGGTAATAAAGGCTATTTTAGCCTGGTCTTCAGGAGCTATCATGATCTGATTATAACCAGAGAATCCATCCATTAAGGACATCATCCCACTCTCGGCAGTAAAGTCAATGATTTGATCCATGTTTGGAAGAGGAAAGTCATCTTTAGGGCATGCAACGTTAATATCTCTAAAATCTGTGCAAACCCTAACTTTGGTAGCTTCTTTCTTGGTGACTGGAACTACATTTGAGATCCATTCAGCATAATCAATAGCTTGTATAAAGATAACATTCAGGAGTTTTTCTAACTCCCCTTTGAATAGCAGAGCCACTTTGGGATACATTTTTCTAAGTTTTTGTTTAACAGGTTTAGCATTCGGATGGACCACTAGATGATGCATGACTATAGAAGGGTCTAGACCTGGCATATCTTCATATGTCCAAGCGAAGACATCTTCATACTCTTTAAGGAATGCAATGTATTGTTCTTGTTTTTCTTGACTTAATTCTAATCCAATATTGATTATGTGAGGATTGTCCTCAGTTCCAATATTAATTTTAATGACGTTTTCTACCTCCATGTGTAGATCTCTTTCAAAATTAGGTGGGGCGGGTGAAACGCCCAATTCTTGTAATTCTTGTAAGGTTAATTTAGATAAGTCATTCTGAGGATTAGTGGCTTCAATTTGGGCTATAGTTGGTATAGAACCATCAAAATAAAATCCATTGTGTAACATTTCTTCAACAGAGACATCATGGAAGATATCTCCTTCCAAATCTTCATCGGGGTCAGCAATCATTTCAGTGGTATGCGATGGATAGCATGTTGCATGAAAACGATTGATTTTTAAGAGGCAAATCAACATGCCTATCAATATAATCTTGATAACATATGAGATGATCATCATCCTCAAAAGGAAAGGGTTGACCCTTACTAGGAAATAAGCCCATGCCATAGTGGGCAGGCCACGGTTCTACGTCGAAAGGTTCTTTCATGCCGTTTTGGAAAGGTCCCAAGCCTTTCCCTTCATATCCCATTTTAAGCATCATGGGTTTAGCTTTAATATAATCATTGGTAAAATAACACCGAGCATATCCCTCATGATGAGTTTTGATATTCCGATGGATTCTTCCCCAGTCATATCCTTTATAAATGAAGGCACAACTTCCAACTTGGTAAGTACTTCCCATAGGTTGTGGGAGGCCCAAATTACGAGGAGATGGCGGCAAGTTATTTAAAAGGTTTGAATCTCGCATGAAAGCATTCATTTTTTTTGATATTAAGGTTGTAGATAAATATGGTAAGAGTTCATTAGAAAGGGCATAAGATGTAGAAGGATTATTACCTATATCTTTAGATGTGGAAGGTATGATAGGTGTATCTATAGGTTTTGAATTTATAGGGATAGAGCTTGAAGGATTGGTGGTAGACTTAAGATCTTTTTGAGGTTCGAAAATGATTTGTTTAGAGGATTGTTGATCTATATAGGAGGATGAAATTAATGGAGGGGAAATAGGTGAAGTTATGGGTGTATGTTTCACAATTTTAGATGAAAAATAAGAACTAGGATGTGTGGATGACAAAGCAGGGCAAAATTGCACTCCAACGGGTTCTACCAAAGCACACATATCAAAAGGTCTAGGGTCACTATGAATAGTGACCAACTTATTTTTAAACTCGAATTTAACACATTGGTGTAAGGTTGATGTGACCGCTCGCATGGCATTGATCCAAGGGCGACCCAAAAGTATATTGTACGATGTTGGGCAATGTACAATAAACATGGTTGTTTCTAGGGTTCTAGGGCCAACTTGCAATGGGAGGGTAATAACTCCACACATTTCTTGTGTTTCATCATTAAAAGCTTTGATAATCATATCATTTTTCTTCATTTCATCACTTCTAAAGCCAAATCATTGGTAGAAGTCAAAGGTGCAAATGTTTAGAGATGAGCCATTATCAATCAAAACTCTTTTGACAGCTACATCTCCAATTAGAGCAAGAATGTATAAGGGATTGTCCTTATGTAAACTGTGTTGTGGGATATCTTTATCCCGAAAGTCAATACAATCAATCTCTCGAGTGATGATAGTATTGGCCATAGCTTCAGGTTGAATGGTTTGAGGTACCATCATTTGGCTCAATGTAAGCATCAACTCATCCCTATGGGTGGGAGAGGATCTTAATAAATCTAAGAGGGAAATTTTGGCCGTAGTATTGGACAATTGCTCATTAATATTGTAAGGGGGTTTAGATTGAACAGTAGGAACATGATTCCATTTATTGGGGTTTTTCAAAATGAATGGAGCTGATCCATCGTTCTGGTTTGGTTCTTGTTGAGAGTTTTGAGCTTGTTGTCGAGTAACGACTCCAATGGTACCTATAATGTTATAGTGAAGACGTTGAACTGGTCTCGGTTGAGCATTAATGGCTTGTTCATTAGAAAGGAATATATTAGAAGAAGGTCGAGTAGTGACTCTTCTAGGGAATGGTTCTTCTAGAACCATAGCATCTGTGACGGGTTGAATAGGATCTGATTCATTTTCAGAACTATTCGATTGGTTTGAAGTAATGTCTAGTTCAATTTCACTATCTGATTTTATATCACTATAATCATAAGTTTGAAAATTATGTAAGGGCCTAGTTGTAACCAGGGATAAGGTCGTGTCAAATATTTGAGGATCCTAAACAGGTAATTATCCGCTAATGGTTCCTACATATCGGGTAGGAGGGGGAACATTATGATGTTCGATTTGATTTGCTACCTCTTTACCATGTCGTGGTAAAGGGTGTTGAAATATGTCTAGAGTTTGATTGGCATTTTGATTTTGATTTTGGGGAATGGTCTTTTGAGTATTATTGGGAGGGTTTTGTTTAGGTTGGAAGGCTTGCACTTCCATTTCATTATTGTCAATCAAATCTTGTATTTTATGTTTCAACATTTTACAAGCGTTGGTAGAATGTCCAGGTCCTCTATGGAAATCACAAGTGCAAGTCACCTCCGTATCCGGGTATAGTTGGATCAGGTTCCCGGATAGCTGGTAATTGGATCAAACCTCTTTCGAGTAATTGAGGTAAAATAGTTGATAAGGGTTGATTTAATCTAGTGAATTCTCGAGGAGGCTTATCAGGAGGTTTCAATATGATTTTTTTTGTTTTTTTCATTGCATTGATATTAGCAACATCCTTGCTGTCAGTGACTCCATCACCGACAACTTGTTTGTTTTTATATTGATTTTTGGATGTTTTCTCATCATCCTTCTTCCTAAGTTGGCCTCTCCTATGAGGGCATCTTATACTCTTCGAGATAAATCTATAGCTTGATCGAAGGTAGTTAAGGTAGCAGTCGATAGCTCATAAGATATTTGTTCTTGTAAATTGTTGATGAAAATGTCCAACATTTCCCTATAAGGCAGCACAAAGTGCAGTTTTCCTGTCAATTGCCTCCATCTAGCTAAGAAATCGGCAAAGCATTCATCCTTGTCTTGTTTTAAATTGTATAGGTATTTAATAGTTACATGTCTCTCGATGTAGGCACTAAATTGATGGACAAATGATTCCGTTGTTTCTTCGAAGTTTCTCAAAGAATGAGTGGGCAATTGATAGTACCACTCTAATGCCATTCCATCGAAACTTTTCAAGAAATTTTTTAGTAATAGCAAGTCATCATGCGATATGTCGTGACATGCTATCCTAAATATGTGAAGATGCTCTATGGGATCTTCGGTTCGTTTATATATAGGCAGGATGGGCATGGGAAAATGCTTAGGGTATGGTTGAGCTACAACTATGGGATCCAAAGGTTGACTACAAATCTCTCGATAATTATATGAGGGACGGTAGGGATCTATCTAGTCCATACGTGAAGCTAATTGTTTCACCATGGATTCCAGATTACTAGTTTGCCCCCCATATTGGTTTGGTAGGGCATTGACATGAGTTTTATGGGCATATGATGGAGGAACATGCAGATTAGATGCCATGTTACTATTGTGTAAAGTATTGGTAGGAACAGTATTATGAAGGAATTTTGAAGCTGTATTATGTTGTATTCCAGATTGTTGAAAGTTTGTATTTAGCTTTGTTTTAGATTTTTGTTTACTTGAAGCATATTGCTCAATAGTTTGGCGGAATAAAGTAGTGAAGGGAATTTTATTTTGTGTGGGAGTGATTTTAGGTTGAATAACAGGTTCCTTAGGAGGTTGGGTAACCTGTTGTTTTGACATGTTTTGAGCCATAGTGACCATATCCGTATTGGATGGCCCAGCCTTGTCACTTTCTTGATCAATGAATGACAAGGGGTTAGTGTGTATATTACACATATATTCCATGGCTGCTTGAGTGTTACTAATTTGCCCTTTATCAATACGTATTGCCACATTAAGGTCCTCAATGTTATCATTGAGAAATTTCTTGAAATGCTCTGCATTGTCAAAAACAATAGTTCCATTTGGAGTTACTCTAGGGGATGAGGATCCATCCTCTTTAACACTTCCTTCTTATTCCTTATCTTCATGTAAGTCTTCATCTGATTGACCTAGAGTTTCTCCTTTCAGATTTGTATCTCCAAGAAGGACATTTGGGTCTTTAGTTGTATCTTGAAAACAATCTTCTCCTTCTCCTAAAGTTTCTTTACCATTCCTAAGTTTAGGCATGGTGCTAAGTTTTGATTTCAGCAAATATATATATATATATATATATATATATATATATATATATATATATATATATATATGCAACAAATTAAGAGGTATATATTTATTATATACCTACCGCAATATTTGAAAAAAAAATGTTTAAGTTTTTGCTAAGTTTTTAATTTTTTAGTTTTCTTTTTTTTTGAAATAATATAATAAAGACAGCAAATAACACAATAAATGCAAGAAATAATACTGAAGTAATAATCTAGTTTTCTATAAACAACTTATGAATATCATTAATAGGTTCGAGTTGTTCCGGAGTCATGAAATGTTCTTCTTCAAATTGAAAGTTTTCTTTTAAAAATTTGATGAAAAGAGCTATAGTGATGTTGTTTGTTTCAGATGCTGGTTGATAAAAGTAAAGCTCATGGCAATACTCTCGATATAGCACAGCTCACAGAACTCTATTCCATCTTTCCCTATCTGTAAGAACAACCTCTTGGTCTTCTACACAACCTAGGAACTGGTGCACAATGGTTGCGTTCTCGAGGTATTCCTTGAAGGTGAACAATTTTGAAGATACTAAAGCTCTCCTATAAGCTAACCATCTATGGCAGGCTCTCTGAAGTTCATGATAAAAAACTAGTTGGTGAGGATCCAGGATTCTATCTAGGACTATCCTCTTGATTTGCTTAAGTTGTGTGGACCTAGATGAGATGAGACTAAGTCTTCTATCAAGTTCGTTCCACAGGAATTGATTCCTACTTGTTTCAGGCACACTAAGGATAGAATTGACTTCTATGGCTACCAATTGGTTTTCTACATTTATAGTAACTGCTAACATTTTATGAGGAGCTACCATCTAAACATGATTTTAAACTTTAAGTGTTTTAAAATGCATCTAAGTTTTAGTTGTTCTATATATATATATATATATATTTGTTTTTGTTTTTGTTTTATTTTCAAAAGGTTATGATGCATTCACATCGGGTTCACCAAAATGTATCGCTCCAAATTTTTTGCATCCCTACCTTTAGGCTATTGGATCCGTGCCCAAAAGGAGGATGGGAAAAGGATGTCGCGGTACCTCGGACTGAGAGGACTTTGCGAAGGTCTCGCCTCTCAAGGGAAGTATATTTTGATGATTTTTCGACGGATGGTGGGTTCACCAGGAAACATTTAAGGGCAGTTTCCATGCCTAGGTTTGGAATGTGTTTTAATGTGTTCATTTTTAACCTTAAGCATTCATATCCTAGGTTTGGCCAAATGAATCTAGATTAATCTATATGAAAATGCAAGTTCAATGAGTATAGAAAACATATTTAAAGACATAAAACAGATAATTTACCGAATGCAAATGAGGAATACCTAATCCGGATGTTTGGTGATGATTCTGATGTTTGAAGCAGTCAGGATCATCTGGAATTCGATAGAATCATCTGATATCTGACAGAATCATTTGAGATATGACAGATTCATTTGATATCTGACGAATTCGTCAGACAAATTTTTCAGAGACTTGTAAGCAGAAAAACAGATACAAAATATGACGAATACTATTATGCTAATAAGGGGAAACAACACCAAATGATTGTATGAATACTGAATAACAGTTATGAACAGTAATTCAAATAGATTACGATATTTTAATAACAAATCATGATCTTAGTATGCAATCTAAGCTAAATGGGTGAACTCCAAATGCAAAATAACATAAACACTGAATAAACTATCTAATTTGCAGAAGAAAATAACAGAGAGAAGGTTGAGAAATGTAAACTTCAGGCACTGATTGCCTCAATATGAAATGCAGTTGAGATCGTCTCGCATTAGTACGAAATCACCTGGGATTCGACAGGTTCGCCTCCGATCTGAACAGGTTCGTCGGGGACAATGGGTGCTGGCTCTGACTGAAAAACGATGATGTACCTGCAACCAAATTGTTATGGGACCAGTGCGAATGAAAAATTGAGATGGTTTAGCGTAGATGGAGTTAAATTGCAGATAATTTCATCCATGGGGGTGCTAAAGGGATAGCTTAGGATTAAATAGGCTTAGGGGAGTAGTTAGGAGGTTGGAGATCATCCCAATTTGGGAGATCTCCAACGGGGGAGGGTCCCAATGGTGTAGACACGCTTCTACCCAGATTGGAGACCCAATGGAACAGAAGCTAATTTTGCAAAATTAGTTTTGTGACAAGATCGTCTAGACGTCCTAATCCAGATGAAATCGTCAAATCTGGGGCGATATCGTCTGATCGGCGACGATATCGTCAAACGGTCAAAACAACCTCTAAAAATGACACGAAAAAGGGGGAAACAGATTTCTCGACGGTTAACGGGTCGTTTGGGAGGTTAAATTTGAATTTTAAATTATTTACTAAGGTGAATGTAATTATTGTAATTTTACTGTGCCAATTTTAGGGTGCTACATGTTGAAACAGAAGCTAATTATGAACATTCGGTTTTGGGATGAAATCGTCTGGATGTTCTATTCCAAACGAATTCGTTAGATCGGGGATGATTGCGTCTGATCTATGACGATATCGTCCAACGGTCAAAACAAATCCTAAAAATGGTGCGAAAAATGGGGAAAGCGAGTAACAGGCGGTTTTGGGGTTAAAATTTAAATTTTTATCTTTTATCTTTTACTAAGGTTTTAACTGTGCCAATTTTAATGTGCTACATTTTGCTCCCTCTTTAGTGATTTTTTCGAAGAAAATGCATTAAAGATGAGTTTTTACCGTTTTTATGAGAAAGCAAAAATGTACTCAATTTTTTAGACGACGATTCTTTGTCGAATCATACGAATGCTGACTATGGTGCCTCGTCCGTGTTTTTTCCCAAATCGAACATTTGAGGTAAAAATGTGGAAAATAAATTTTTTAAAAAATGTTTTTTTTAAACAAAATTAAGAAAAATAGGGTAAACCCTAATTCATTGTTACTGTTTATGGTATGATTGAGCGAGGCTAGCCGCTCACTACACAAATATTGTGAAGATTTTTGAGAGGATTGAGTATGCCAGGGTATAGATTGTGGCATACCAATCTAATTTTGATATGATGTACATAATTTGATATATATATATGGTCTTGTTTTTGATGATATGACTTGTGTATATGTTGTATGATGCTTTAATTTGTGATTGAATATTCATGTAATTATGTCGTTTTGAAATATTATATTTTGATATCATGGCATAAAATTGTAAATGAAATAATCTAATAAACAAATTGGTTGTTTTGGTGTAATTTGATGAAAAATAAAAGGGACTTCTAACAATAATTTCAAAGGACATTGTCGTTGTTATAGACCATTTCATGGAGTCGCCGCTCACTAGGTCATCAAGCTAATCCCAAGGTAGAAATATTATGAAAAGTAAAAGAGTGCTTAAGAGACTGTCTTAAGAATTTGTGTTGTGATGATGAAAATGATGATGGTGATGATTTGTTTTCAGATTTTCATAAAAATATTATGCATGACATATGAATTTTGCTAGGCATAAATTCCTAAGTCTGATAAAAATTGTGCATAAGTTCCTAGGAACTATACCATCATTGCAAAATTGAATGTTGACATAATGACCTGAAATAAGATAAGTGTGCGTTCATTTTAAAGCTTAGTTATGTAACATAATGATTTAAGCCATATGTGTTTTTTAAAAATGAATGGGAAAATAAAATTAGAACAATGGTTTGCGCTAGGCATAGACTTATTGGTATAGACTTATACCATCATCACGAAATCCAAAGATGAAATGGATATTTTAGTTTTATTGCATGATTAATTCTTGATTTTGAGATAAACAAAAAATAATATGATGAACATGTTGTTTGAAATAGTTTTGTGATTTTGTGAAACAATGTATATAATTGTTTTTATACAAAACAAAAATTCTGAAATAAGAGGATAAAACTATTTCGAAAAGAATTACAGAAATATTTTAAATTATCTCAAAGACAAATGTAGGTTTATAAGGGATCCTCATGTGTGAATGTGAGTTCATTACCGATCTTGATTTATCATAATGATACAAAATATCTCAAATACAAATGTGTGTGCAATTGTATTGTTCATTTACCAATTTTGAGCAAGATAATTTGATACAAGCAATTTGCCTTAACCAAATGAGTGTTCCTTAACCATGATTTATATACATATAACCATACCAGACTACTATGTAAGTCGGGTTATCAAGAGCTAGCTGATCCATAAGCTGACATAGGTCTGTACAAAAGGTCGCTAATGTGACAAACATATCACCATGCTAGGAATTACCCAAGGCCAAGCGGGTTGGGCACAAACCACCTATTATGGGGCTTACCTCACAATTTTTGAATAATTGAGAATTCTAGGGATTCAAGCTCATTCACCCTTATTTTATTTTCAAGGGGTAGGGAAAGGGATTTTATTGCATTTTGCTTTTTCGTTTAACTTTTGCTTTTTTTTTTTTTCTTTTTTCTCTCTTTTTGTATTTTTGCTTGGAATATTGTTACGATGGTACAAAATGATATTTTTCTTGTTCTCATTTTTCTTTGACTTTTCTTTTTCTTCCTATGCTAGGGATACTTGCTTGGATTGGATGTAGAGCAAGGGATTTTTATTCTGGGTAGGGGTGAGCTTGTCCTTTTGTCAATTCTCAAAGATTCTAGACCATGTGCATGATAGGATAGCAGGGGAAACTTTTCACTCAAGAAACCACGTCTACTATGTAGCATCATATTGAATTTGCAATGAAATCATTTTAATGTGAAAAAATATACTTGGTTCAAGTAAATAACAAGATCAGTTCTCTATGCTCAAAACTTTATTTAATGCCAATGTGGACTTTGATATAAGAGAGATTAATAATCATACTAAATAAAATCAAGATATTTATTCATGTGTGTGATAGTGTGGGATTCCAAATAAATGTTCATTTATCCAAAATAATTGAAAATATAACTACAAACTCCAAGAATTGACAGGTATGAAAAATATGTTTTTGAAGGTTTTGATGATTTTGATGTTTTTGTATTTTTTTTATTGATTTTGATTTATGAAATTGGTGGTATATACAAGATGATCTATATACACTATACAAGGTTATTTAAGTATAGCATGTCTAAGGTTGCTTCAAAATCAAAGGAGGTTTTGAAGGATAATTCGGTTGTGGTGAAGGTAAGAACAAAAGGTGATGAATAAAAGGTAGCGACAACAAAATCTTTGTTATAATGTAGAATAATGTAGCAAAAGATTTTATTTTTATGTGTAAAATTGATCATGTTACAAAATAAAATGTTAGAAGGATAAGAAGGTTCTTCATTCTTATCACTATATTCCAAGTCTTGATAAGATGGAGGGAGCATATATGAAATATATGCATGGGTGTTATTTGGTAAACAAGGATGATCATATATGGATGAAGAAAAGTGATGGATAGAAGATAATTGTGACAATGGAGAATGTATAGAACTTGATGTTTCAACCGTTAAATATTCTTCAAATGGTGTTGGGTCATTATGTATGGTAACAATTTTACTTGCAAGTTCAAAATTTAAACATTGGTGAAGATTAGAAGGAAAAACCCTTATCGTATGAATCCATGGACTATTGAGGAGTAGGTTGTAAGGTGAAGGGCAATATGCTACATAAAACAAAGTATCTAGGATGGTAGGGTACCTAGGAATAAATATTTGGGGATATATTATTATATTGTATAAGGGTTGGCATGGGCCACACATAACCCAAGGTTGATTGTATTATAATATTATATTATATTTTAATATAATATAATATTAGTAGTAGGCTCTCCAAAGTAGAATAAGACTATGGATATATAAAGAAGATATATTTATCATTGTAAGGATATTCATATCATTGAAGAAGAATCTTATGTAATCGTCGTGCCCACGAAGTGGCCTCTCATCTTGGGAGATCTTGTGGAGTTATTCCTTCCTTAAGGATTATTATTGGTGTTGCCCTACCTTAAGGGTATTATCTATCTCTCTCTCATTTGTGGATTGTTATTGTGGATAATATATTATGGATGAATGATTTGATATTTTTGCATATTGGTGAATGGTTCATGTTTAATAATAAAAGTTATGCAACAAGTGGTATCAGAGCAATGATTTTGGCAAAGTGGGGATTTTTGTGTGAAACCCTAGAATTAGGGCAATTTTTTTGGAAAAACATCTCATCTTTCAGGAGCCATATCTCTGTGCAAGTTTATCCGATTCAGGCAATTCTTGGATCAAATTGTGCAGAATTTGAAGAGCTTTAAAATGAGTGGTCATATGAAGGAATCCGAGTAGTATTGATGGAGATACGACCTTTTGAAGTTAGTCATCCGAAACAAGAATAGTGACGAATTTCGCAGATTTTTTTTTGGAAAAATGTCTCATCTTTCAGAAGCCATATCTTTGCGACAGCTAATCCGATTGAGGCAATTCTTGGATCAGATTGTGCAGAATTTGAAGAGCTTTAAAATGAGTGGTCATATGAAGGAATCCGAGCAATATTGAGGGAGATACGACCTTTTGAATTCAGCCATCTAGAACAAGGAAAGTGACGAATTTTCAAGTCACGAATTTTTCAAAAGACAATTTGTTTAGTTCGGGTAAGCAAATCAGTTGCACTTTATTTTGTTTGGAAGAAAAATTGCAGATGTAGTTGTCTTTGGGATTTTTAGCTTCAACTTGGTGGGAAGATATTTTTTTTTCCATAAAACCCTAGTTTGCATTAGGGCATGATATTTATTATAAAAAAAAAAAAAAACCTAGTTGCATTAGGGCATGAACAATGGTAATCCAACGTTTTTCTGGAGAAGATGATATTGATGCCCGAGAATGGTGGAAAAATTTTAGATCTCGATGTTGTAATGTCTCATGGGGGAAAGCCTTGCTTGGTATATGTCTTCAAGGGGAAGATTTGTTTTGGTTGGATAAGTTTCATAAAGAAAGGAATAATGAATACACTTGGGATGAAATAGAGCATGCATTCTTGAGTAAATGGGACCCATATTATGTAGATCACCTAAGGGATTTGATCGACGACTATGAAAAAGAAATAAAATTACTCAAGATGAAAGAGGAAAAGTTTATGGAAGATAAAAAAGATGTCAGTATGCAGACAGAGGAAACCATACCTGTGGTGGAAGATAAATTAGAAAATGGACAAAGGAATTTGTTTAAATCTAAAAAGTCTATTTTGCAGGTTCATGGAAGCATTCAAAAGGAACAGGTTATTATTTCCATTGACTCTGGTAGCAAATATAATTTTATTAATATTGCTTTGGCTAAGAAGTTGCAAGTTCAAGCAACAAAAATTAAGGACATACAGCTAGAGGGTGAGAATGTTAAGATTTTTAAAGATTTGAAGATCACCATGGATAAATATGTTTTACATTCAGATTTCTATGCTATTGAGATGGATGATGAGGATATTGTTCTTGGTTATCCTTGGTTAGATTCTTTGGATACTGTTAACATTAATGTGCAAAAGAAGTTTATGAAGTTATGGTACAGAAAAAAGAAGATAACATTGCAGGATATGTCTCAACTTGAGGAGCAAGGATACAAGGAAAATCAAGAAGTGGTTGTAGAAGAACAAATTGAAGAACATGAAATAGAATCCAAGAAGGCGATAGTAGAAACAGAGTCCATGAAAGAAGTAGCAGTAACTAATTCAGTGGAAATAACATTGCAGGATATTTCTCATCTTGAGGAGCAAGGATACAAGGAAAATCAAGAAGTGGTTGTAGAAGAACAAATTGAAGAACAAGAAAAAGAATCCACGAAGGCGATAGTAGAAACAGAGTCCAAAGAATATTTGATAGAAGAGCACAAGGACACACCAAACAAAGATAACATGAAAGAACAAGGTGTAGAAGAATTTATAACAATGAAGCCAAAGGTTGAAAAGTCAAAGAAGGTAGAACATCAAGTAAAGGTTGCACCATATCGCCATCCACACCACCATGAGCGGAAACAATATTGGAGGCATGGTTCAAGGCAACAACATTATGGTTCTACATGTAATCAACAGGGCACCAACTATGGCAATGTTTGGCAAAGAAAGCATAGTGATCATGGTTTTCAGCATGGTTCATCAACATCAAGGAACAAGTGGACCTTTCATTCAAGTTATCAAAATATAGCAGCAGAAGCGTGGAGCCAAAGAAGCAGATTTGGATACTCAAGTAACAAAATGGCATACCAGCATCATCGAGTTTCACTTGGATGGATGGATGATCGAGATTGGTACCAATTGCTAACATTGCTTAGCAAATCATACTATCAGGTTTCTTCATATGTTTTGAGGATGAAACATTTGTAAGGAGGGTGGCATGGTAGGGTACCTAGGAATAGATATTTGGGGATATATTATTATATTGTATAAGGGTTGGCATGGGCCACACATAACCCAAGGTTGATTGTATTATAATATTATATTATATTTTAATATAATATAATATTAGTAGTAGGCTCTCCAAAGTAGAATAATACTATGGATATATAAAGAAGATATATTTATCATTGTAAGGATATTCATATCATTGAAGAAGAATCTTATGTAATCGTCGTGCCCACGAAGTGGCCTCTCATCTTGGGAGATCTTGTGGAGTTATTCCTTCCTTAAGGATTATTATTGGTGTTGCCCTACCTTAAGGGTATTATCTATCTCTCTCTCATTTGTGGATTGTTATTGTGGATAATATATTATGGATGAATGATTTGATATTTCTGCATATTGGTGAATGGTTCATGTTTAATAATAAAAGTTATGCAACATAGGATCTTGGATCCAATATTAAGGGGAAGGATTATAATACCTTGAGCTTCTTGAATTTCATTTTTAAAAGATTTTATAATAACATTTGATTCATTAAGATCTTCTTCCTTTAATTCAAGTTTTTGGAATAATTGATAAGTGCATAAATTAAGAGAGGAGCCATTATCTACCATGATAGTTTTAACAGGTGTTTCTTTACTAGATCCTGTAATGTAAAAAGAGGAGTCTTCTTGTGGAGTAGAGGAAGGAATCTCCTCATCATAGAATGAAATATGGTTAACCTCAAGGGGGTTTACACCATTAATTATGTTCTTAGGGAAAATATCATGAGGAACAAATTGTTGGCTAGGTATTTTGAACAAAGTTTCCTTATGAGAAATTTGTAATACTTCTAAAAGAGATATATTTGCTTGAGGATTAATCACTTGCTGTCGGCTATCAAAGGAGATTTTAGATTGAGATTTTGATTCTAAAGATGAGCTTTTTATGCTTACATTCCATTTTGGATCATTCTTTAGAGCCAAATATAGTTTTGCAGGTTGGTCAAATGAGGAATTCATATCTTGAATATCAGATTGAGTTGATTGAACTTGAGGTTGCTCATTTGTAGTTTTTGTTACAATATTAGTAATATCGTCATGATGGGACACATTAACATGGAATATTTGATTGGTTTTCTGTTGTTGATAATTGAATAAGGGTTCTTGGGAGATCCCCATGTCTTGATTGATTATTGGTATTTGTTGTGTAGGAGTTTGATAGTTTACTGGAGATTTATAATCAGTTGTAGATTGTAATTCCTTTATATTAAAAAGACCCTCATCAATCAAATATTGAATTGCACATCTTAAATATTTACAATTTTGTGTCATATGTCCATCTACTCTATGATATTCACAATGTAGCTCAGGTTTAAACCAATCTGTTGTGGTATCAATTTGTCTTATGGAAGGGAGTTCAAGTAAATGCTTGATAATTATATCCATTGGTTGATTGAGCTTAGTAAATTTGCGCGATGAAAGTTTTCGAGAGGTTTTTGATATGTGCCTTAGGATTTCAGTCATAAAAGGACCTAATGGTTTCTTACCTCTCTTTTCTTTATTATGGGTAGAATAATGATAGGAATATTGTGAAGTATGATGTGAGTGCATGGTAGGATTGGAAGAATAAGTATTTTCTTGTTGAAATGGATGTGTTGTATTGAAAGAAGAATATTGAAAGGATGGAGAAGGATTGTATGTGGATTGATAGACATAATATGGATATATGGGAGAATAGATAATATCGTTATGAAGAGGATTGGAAAAGGGATTGTCTTGTTGGGGTAATGATGAAAAATGAGAAAAGTGTGATGGAGGTGATGTTGAATAGGGATGAGGTTGGTCATAATCAACAAATGTATTTGGCTGAATTATTCCAACATTACTGATGGGCTCATATTGATTTGAGTAAAAACTCATGGTTTCTTTAGTACTTCTAAAAGTAATATTTAGTATCTATTATTTAGAATTGAATCTAAAACATACAAACTTGAAATGATGATTTTTTGTTTTTTATTTTTCTTGTATACATACATATATATATATATATATATATATATATATATATATATATATATATATATATATATATATATATATATATATATATTTTATTTTTTATTTTTTATTTTTGAATCAGAAATATGCCTATGTTATTCACATCGGGTTCACCAAAATGTATCGCTCCAAAATTTTCACATCCTTACCCTCAGGCTATAGGATCCGCGCCCGGAAGGGGGATGCGAGAAGGATGGGACAATACCTCGGACTGAGAGGCCCTTTGAAGGTCCCGCATCTTGGGGGAGGAGTATAAAGGTGAATTTTTTATGGATGGTGGGTTCACCAGGAAAATTTTGAGTGGCAGTTTCCATGCCTAGGTTGGGAATGGGTTTGATGTGTTCATTTTATACTCAATCATTCAATTCCTAGGTTTGGCCAAAATGAATCTAAACTATTCTATATGCCAATAATGATTTAAATGGATACATAAAATAGAAATGGGTGCTAAACATAGAGAATATGTAGATTAGGACAGATCATACTTGATTTCGGATGTCTGATGAAGGTTCTAAGTCTTGTAGCAGTATGAATCGTCTCAAACTACACGTAATCGTCTAAAAGGAGACAACATCATCTCAGTTCACAGTCGATCATATGAGATCAGACGAGATCATCATGGATCTAACGAATTTTTTAGAAACCTATAATCACAGAGACAGATATAAAATACCAAAATACCAGTACCAAAACACAGGTTAAATGATAGAAGTAATGGTAAATTTACCTAAATGATAAATCCAAATAGAAATCAAAGAAGAAATGCATCAACTTAATAATGTATTTTGATTTTATCATGCATTTACACTAGATGAGGTGAACTCCAAGATGCATATAAACATAATAACCCAAGATAATGCAGAATTATAATGGAAAAATGCAAGAAAGTTAAGAAAATATAAACTTTGGGCTCAGATTGCCCCCAATCTAGATTATAGTTAGGATCACCTCCAATTGTACAAAATAATCCACACTCCTCGACAAGATCGTCTGAGATAGTCTGGAATCGTTTGCGATGATCCGAACTAGCTTCGGCTGAAAAACAATAGGGTTCCTACAAGAAAATGCAAAATGTAGAATACAAACAGTAGTATGAGGATGCTCTAGTGAATAAGGATATAAATCCGTCAGCTAAGGGGTTCAGGGGAATCAGAATCAGGGAGGGTCAGGGGGATAAACTAGAAAAATCCTAGTTTATATAGGATTAGGGGGAGGCTAGGAGGTTGGGGATCATCCTAATCTGGGAGATCTCTAATAGGGAAATCTCCAACTATGCAGATGCGCTTCTACCCAAGTTGGAGAGGCTATTGAAATAGAAGCTAATTATGAACATTTAGTTTTGGGACAAAATCATTTGGACGTTCTGTTCCAGATGAATTTGTTTGATCGAGGACGATTGCGTCTGATCTACGACGATATCGTCCAACGGTCAAAACAAATCCTAAAAATGGCACGAAAAATAGGGAAAGTGGGTAACGGGTGGTTTTGGGATGATTTTGGGGTTAAAATTTTAATTTTTATCTTTTATCTTTTACTAAGGTTTTAACCGTGCCAATTTTAGGGTGCTACATGGGTTTTCCTCTTTTTTGTGTGATTGATCTTGTGGAGCATTCTTCGATCTTGGGGAGACTTTGCTTGTATCACATTTGGTATCAGAGCCACAAAGATGCATTTTTGAGACTTTTTGTCCAATTTATTCCTCTTTTTTGAAGAAATATATGAAAATTCATCACATCCAAACACTCTTATGTATGACTAATTCGACTTCTTACCATTCCAAACCTCATAAGGAGTCTTCCCTCAACTAATTTTGAAGGACACATGTTAATATTGTATATTGATGTACTGGCTGCTTCACCCCAAAGAAATTGAGGTAAGTGGTCACCAAGCATGCATCTTATCATCTCCATGATTGTCCTATTTTTCCTCTCTTCAACACCATTTTTTTGAGGAGTGTATGGACAATTAAACTACCTTTTGATCCCATGAGAAGAACAAAACTCATTGAAATAATTGCTATTGTACTCCCCTCAATTGTGACTTCTAATAATTTTGATCTTTTCTCCCTTTTGATTTTCTACCAAATCTTTGAACTCCTTGAATGTCTCAAAATAATATGATTTATTCTTAAGTAGATACCCAAAGATAATTCTTGAATAATCATCTATAAAGGTGAGAATATAGGATGCACCACCAAGTGATCTAACATGTAATGGGCCCATTATATGTATGAATGATTTGAAGAATTTGTATGGCCCTTGTTGACTTGTCCTTTTCAAACTTTTGTTTGCTCATCTTGCCTAAGATGCATGTTTCACACAAACCATGAATAGGTGAAATGTTAGGCAAGCCTTCAACCAAATTTTTGGACTTCATCATTTGAATATTTTGATAGTTTTTATGGCCTAACATTAAGTGCCAAAGCTTGCTACTAGGAGAAACATTAGTTGCTAAACACACTTTAGGAGGAGCATCACCTAACACATAAATATTATTCTTCACATAACCTATAATGATTGGTAGCATGCCTTTCCTAATGATCCATGAAGTTGAATTGAACTCAATAGTGTGACCACTTCTAGCAACTTGCAAAACTAAAATTAAATTTCTCCTAAGATTAGGCACATATAGTATCAAGTAATTTCCCTTCAATTACAACATTTCTAACACCTTATACTTGAAGTCTAGTATTATCACCAATGAAAACTAAATCTAAAGAGTGCTTATGAAAGTCCAAAAACTTATCCTTTTCAAAATACATATGGTTAGTGCATCTAGAATCTAACACCCATTCATTAGAAGTAGATGAGTCAATGGAGTAGAGGGCACAAACAAAGGCATTTTTATTAGAATTTTGCTTTACATTGTTGTTCTTTTTCTTTTCCTTGCCAAACCATTTCTTAGGTCCTTGTCCCTTAGCTTTTTCTTGCTCTTCCTTTTCTGCAATCTTTTTCTTCTTGAAAAATTTTTGTTCCTTGTGGCTTTTCTTGCCACAAAAGTTGCAAGTGAAATCAACTCTAGGCTTTTTGGGTTGGAAATTTTGATTTTTCCTTCCCTTGTATTTCTTCTTGAAGGAAGCCTTAGTGGAACTAAAGGCAACATTCTTCTCCTTGACAAATTGACCATTCACTTTGTCTCTATTAAGAGACTCTTTATGTTAAATCAATAATTGTGAAAGAGTGTTGAGAGGAATGCCATCCTCTTCTTGCTCTAGCCTAGTCTCAATAATGGTGACAAAATTCTTGAAATTGCTTGACAAGTTCCTCAAAATGATAAAGCTTAAGAGCTTCTCACTTATCCAATCACAATTACAAGCCAATAGTTGAGTTCTCATGTATTTCATATTTGAGAGGAAGATCAAGGCACTTTATTCTTCACCTTGCATAGTGCTAAGAATTTTGGACAATAAAGTGAATTTTATTGATGTTTTGGACCCTATATGGACTTGGTTTAGCAAATCCCATGCATATTTAGCATGCTCACAATGGATTATAGTGAGCAATATCTCATCACTCACACTATTGATAATCATGGAAAGTGCAAGGTGACTCTTGTTGTTGTATGTATCAAGTGCCCTTGCCTGGGTTGGGATTTCTTCATCTCCATTCACAATGGGCCATAAATTTCTTTCTTGAAATTCAGCCCTCATCCTTGGTTCCCATAGTCCAAAATTTTATCAATCAAGGATGTGCTTAGGTATGAAGGAGATTCCATGATCAGGCATTCTAGAAAGTGAACATAATCAAAACATAAGATGCATTAACAAAGGAAATAAATGATGCAATAAGAAAGTAGATAAATATACTTGCATATATATAAAAAAACATAACTTTCAAGTAATCTACTTTTCAATCATCAAATATAATCATCATGAAAGATAATCAACATCATCATGAACTACTATAACCATATTGCAATAAACAACTATAACCATATTGTAATTGAATAAAGAAAATAAACCAAGATCAACTTGCAATAAGAAGGTAAGTACCATAACAATCATCTTGCAACAAAATAAACTAACTTGAATTGAACCATAAAACATTTTTTAAATGTTATATAGTCAATAAGTTTGTAAGTTAGTGTTTATTTTAAGATTTTGTTATAGCCTAATGAATTGCCAATTCATATCACCCAAGGTCAACCAAGCTACCCAAAAGGGTATGGGTACGAGGACCCAAAAAGGACTTGCTATCGATAGAGCAAATTATTTTGGATTCAATAGGTGTTTAGCAAATATAAACTGTGTTGCAATATTAAGTAAATTTTAATCAAATACTAAAGTTGTGGTCAGTAAGTTGATTCATTTTTAACCTTCTTGAATAATATGAAAATTAGTAAATTGCAAGTTAGTTGGTTAGTATATTGTTTAGTAGCAAGTTAGTAAGTTAGTAGTTAGATTAGTTGAGATGCAAAATAGACAAAACACAAATACACACACACACTCTCTCTCTCTCTCTCTCTCTCTCTCTCTCTCTCTCTCTCCCACTTTCATTCTCTTTCTTTATGATAGATACAAGTTACATTAATTTACATTATGCTTCAAGCAAATGCTTGAGAGAGATTATAAGAAATTAATAAAAATAGGGGGAAGAGAGTGAAAAAGTTGATCCAAAATTTCTTTGTATACTCCAAAACATACTTGGATAACCTTGCAAAACAAGTAAACTCATAAATAACCATTGTTAATGTGAGAAAAAAATGACTATAAGGTCTAAATTATTTGACAATTTGACTAAAAATTTGTCAAAAATTGCATAAAAGGATTCTAGTTGCATTATACAATAATAAAAAATGCATTTCAATTTATGCAAAAAAATGACTATTAGGTCTTAAAATATAATAAATGACAGTTTTTTTTTTTTTTATTAAATGACTTTTTTTATTAAAAAATAGAATAATAAAAATGACTATTTTTTTATTAAATGACTATTTTTTTATTAAAAAATAGAATAATAAAAAAATTCAGACTGTACAACAAAATGGGTGGGGGGCCATTTGGCCCCCAAATAAAAAAAATTTACCTCAGATTTATTTTTCACCAAAATAGGGCAAATAATATATGGAAATAGGGTTTTTGGGCCTTCCGAACGCAACCATGGGGTCCATTTGGCTCCAAAACCCTTCCAGCAAAAGCTCAATGCCAATTTTTTTTTATATTTAAAATGAAAACACCATTTGTAAAAGATATAACAATTAGATAAAAAAAACACAATAAATATATAAACCCTAATGGCAAATTTGCAAAATAAGTTTACCCAAATATCAAATGCATCCATATATATATATATATATATACCTTAATGGGTTTTTCACCTCAAAATATTGAAGACACTTGATGGAGATCCCAACCGCTCTGATACCAAATGTGAGACAAGCAAAGTTTCCCCAATATCGAATAATGCTCCATAAGATTAATCACACACAAAAGAGGAAAACCCACAACACCAATATTAAGTGGTAAAACCCTACTTCAAATAAATAAGGGAAACATCCACTATGAAGCTCACTATATTACTCAATGATTCAACAATACAAGAATACTTCAATGTTATGCAACAATATGCATCAACATATATAACAAGATGTAGCAGACAACACCCCTATTTAAAGAGAAACTTTTCTACTACAACCCTAAAATTACCCTAATATTATCACAATATTATCTTGAGATGTGTGACAAATCTTATCACAATATTATCTTGAGATGTATGACAAGTGGCATCTATCAAATATTAAAAAGTGATTGGTTACTTTTTAATATTTTCTAGAAAAGAGGAAATAACTATTTTCCACAAATTAAATATTCCTAGCACCCTTATTTTATTTATTAATTTGGTGGGAATATTTTTACATAAAATATAATTATTTTTTAATTCAAATATTATTCTTTAGACTTTATATTTTAGTCTAAGAATAATTTACACAATGTTGCATTACATATTCCAACATGATATTGACCATTTTACTTCATATTATTGTTATTTTATATGAAAGTTTAATAATATTTACCACATATTTTATTTATTTATTTTGAATTTACATGGTGGAAAAAGTATCCACCATGAATCCAAGCAAGTTGTTTGGCTTTTACGGTTGCCATAGTATTCTGCGATGTCCATCCTAAAATTTGTGACATAGTTCTTTGTGTAGTCTACCCCTATAACCAACATGCCACAATAATTTTAAACCTTTTACACCACTAAAAACACTAGGAAAAAGACAAGTGTTCGATCTAGTATGGCTTGAGATTTTAACCTTGGACCTCTGCCCCCTTACGGGGTTTGGTCGAACCAATTGGTCTATACCTAGGAACTATATTGGCCACATAAATTGAATGCTCAAATATTGAATAATATATTGTGATCTTAAATATTGGGACCTATGATAATCTAGATTAAAATCCAACATCATTAACATCTCATATAATTTTTATTGTTTATTGAGTGGATGTTAACTCTATCTTCCTAAATAAACATTTGAAGAAAGAATTTTATGTAGAGTATCAACAATAATTCATTATATAAGGAGAACAAGGAAAGGTGTATAAGCTTATGAATAGAATTTATGGTCTCAAAGAAGCTCTTAGTGCTTGGCACTCTAGGATAACCAAGTATTCACATGAGCATGGCTTTGTTATATGTCCTTACAAAAGCACTTTGTTTAAAATTATATATCTAGATTATTTTATTATCATTTATTATATGTATATGATATAATATTTATGAGTAGTTAATCTATTAGAATAGGTGGTGGTTAATCTTCTCTTGACATAGTAGTCAACTATTTTCACTTGTATTTGTTATATTTTCCCTTTGGTGGAATGTAAACCTTATTAAAGACACTTTTATAAGTTTTATATAATATTTCAATCCTAAGGGTCTCTCTCACAAATTTGACCTATATGCATCATGTACTTGGGTATAAATACACCTCATTGATCATTTTAATATTGATTGGAAGACAATTTCATTTTCTTTAGTTAAGATATTTTGTTGTCCATGGATACTCCACTATATGTCGTGTTATTTTTCATGTTGTCTATTTATTTTGTTAAGAAATATAAGGTAATATTTGATTCTATTTTTTTCTAGGAACTACTATGAAATTTAAAATGGAATCATAGTAGGTATTTATTTAATTGCTTCGATAGAAGTTTCCTCTTCTAGGTTATCTTGAGGAAATTTTTGTAGGATCTATAGTAGAAGGTTTTTGAAGGATGATGGAATAATTTGAAGAAGGGTTTCCAATAAAACCATATGTGGAATTGGATTGGGAGGATCTCACTAAAGTCCATACAAAATACAATTTTAAAAAAATTAATGGCGTCACATTTCAACACTTTTTCATTTTTTTCCATCCCTTTCGCATAGATATGATGATGTGTTAGGTTCATATAGATGCTACATCATAGTCTATATAATTAGTATGGTACCAAGTGCATGCATATTGATGTGACATGTGATAATTCATATGGCTAACATGGTACTTCATAGAAGTAATAATGTAGTAGACACATGAATCCCAAGGCAATACATGTTAGCTAATATGATGGTCTTTATAACTAGTGTGGTGTGACATATGGTAACTAATAAGGGTATTTATGTGTCATGTATTCCAAGGCAAAATATGGTAGAGGTTGATTTGGAGGTCAACATGGCACACTATGGTTGTGATGATGTGGCAAACTATACAATTGATATGGTCTACCATATGTCACTTGACATCTATTAATATTGATTCATACAATCATATTCATCAACTCATTAAACTTTACAAGAAACATGCATAATCAATAGTGAACTTAGAAACACATGTACTTTAGAGTAAACTAGACAAGGACAAGTGGCACATTATGATTTGTAGATAAGGTAAAAATTCAAATTATGACATGTGACATCACATGACTCATTGGTATACTACACAATCAGTGTATATTGGACAACCCATCAACCACTAACTTAGTGACCACATTGTGGCCTCTCATTCACTAAATTTACTAAATAGTTTTGGAGGTAATATTTGCAATTTTGGGGCTAAACTTTTGGGGGGCATATCTTTTGTATACAAAAGTATTTTTAACCTTTTTTTGAAATTGCATTTTTTTTGAGATCTTTGAATTGGTTGTATTTGTTTTGGCCATATATTATTTTAGATTTTTTATTTTTAGTAGAATAGTTGTGGATCATCATGTGCACTTGTTAAATGATCCTGACTATGCCACATGGAAGATCAATATTGAAGCTCTACTTCAAACCACGAGTTACTCAAATATGTGAATAAACAACCTCAATACACTAATTTTAAATAAGTAAAGCAACTTTATAGGGATAAGAAAAATTAAGCACATGATGTTATTTCCCTCCATGTAAATAATGTATATAACACTCATGTCATTTACACTACAAATCCTAAAGTACTCATTTAGAAGTTAGGGGCTATGTGATCAAATTGATTTTACTCAGACTAGTAGACTAGATATTGAGCTTACAACCCTATCCATAGACCTTTTTGACACCATTGATGAGTATGTCAATCAGTTTAAGAAATTGTAAGAAGATATCTAGACTATGGGGGGACTACCTAAGGAGATAAGAGAAGGATATGAATTATTGAAAAAATAAAGGAACATAAAGCTATTCAATATTATCTTCAACAATGTGTCAAAAACTTATAATATGGTAATTTTTATTTTTGAGATGCTCCATGTGTATTTTTGAGATTCTCCTAGCTAGAAGGAATAGACATAAGGGAAATTCTATTTTTAATCAGACACATCAAAATAACCTATTGCTAAATATCAAAGTGATAAAAACCCAAACAATATGAGAAGAATCCCAAGAAGTTCTTCAAGAAACCTACTTATAAATTTTGCAAAGAAATACACAAGGCATATTTTTGTAGGATTTAGATCAAGAATTTAGAGGAATAAATAAGAAAGAAGGTATTTATGCTTCTCTATTTTATGCACAAGATGAGGAAATTTTTGATGGGTAAACCACATAGGCACATGTAGTTCATTATACATATTGGATGTCCAAATATTTAGATGAGTGGATAACATATTCAAGGGATGCTTGACACATGACAAAGTGCCAACACCTTTTTTAAGGTTGTAATCAAAATCATGCAAGGGAACATGTTGTGATTAGAGATGACTCTTCATTACAAGTTTCAGGAGATGGAGGTATCATTTTTGGATATTCATAATGGAGGCATCACTATTGGATATTCATCATTTTATGATGAACTTCATATTTCTAATATTGGCCCAAACATTTTGTTTATTTATTAACTTAATCATAAAAATAAGAAAGTATAATTTTGGCCTCATATATGGGTGATTAGGAATATAGACAACGGGTTAAAAATTATTGTCTCTAGATATTGTGATAAAACTGACCACATATATAATATGGGTGAAAGACCTACCTTTTCTACTTATTTAAGCAAGAAAATCTTTGTTGCTATGGTTGCACATATTGATAATGAGAGTTAAAAGTGACATCATAGGATTAGGCATATAAACTATGTTTCACTGAGATATATAAGTCAAGATCATATGGATATTGTGCTTCCATGCATTTATTCTAAGTGGTGCATGGAAAAGGATGCATTTTGGAAAAAAAATATGGGGATACCTTTCTGAAAGGAATTACTTAAAGGAAATTTTACCCTTTAGAGATCATACACAATAATATTTTTAGGCTTATAGGTAAATATTTTCTTTCAAAAAATAAGTGGTTTCTTCTTTTTACTGATAATTTGTATAGATACGTGTAGGTATACACTATTCATACTAAGAATAAGGTGTTTGAGAGGATTAAGGTCTTCAAGGTTCTTGTTAAAAACTAACTATATAGGACGATCAAGTGTTTTAGAATATATGGAGGTGGTAAATATGTTAGTTATACTTTTTCATATTTTTTTGGCTTTTAATGGGATACCATATTAGAGGACGATTGACTATAATCCTAAATAGAATTGTGTGGCTAATAGTAAAAACAAGGTAATCATGGATATGACACAATGTATGATTCATGCCAAGGGTCTAGACCATAAATTTTGGGTTGAAGTTATCACTTGTGCAACATATATCATCAATAGTGTTCCTATCGACATAGTCTAAGGCATGATACCTCTTGAGATATTGATAGGGGATAAGCTAGATGTTTCTAAATTCTATATCTTTGGGTATTCAACATGGGACTATATACCCTAGGATCATTGGAAGGAGATATAAATGAGGTATAAGTGTGTCTATGTGGGGTGTTATGATACCTCAAAGGTGTATCATATTTATGATCCTTTGAGATGTGATATTTTGATTAGGAGAGATTTCACCTTTGATGAGGTTCTTCTAGGTACTCCTTCCACCACCCTTCCAAAAATTTTGGCTATTGATAATTCTAATTATATATTTATTCTATATTTTGTTGGTTCTTTAGATATATTGGTTGGCTCTATTCCTATTAGAGGATATTCATATTCATATTCCTTAAGATTTTATTCCCTACCTATTTATTTAACCCCTTCATGAGTAGCTTATTAGGTAGTTACTTATTCCTTAGGAGCATGGAAGCATAAGCAAGACACACCGATTTATAATGTTCCAACTTTGCATGATGAGGTGTGTGATGATGAGTTAGATTTTGTAATTATAGTTTCTAATGTTGAGATAGTGCATGATACAAATTATTCTTCTATTGATAATATACCTAAGTTGGTTAATATGATTCCAAAGTATGCTTAGCCTATTATATATCTTAAGCAACATTGGAAGGCTCATTCCTAAGCATTTACTTTGAAGGTATCCCATTCTCAATATCCTCTCATATATTCTTATGCTAAGGACAAGCATAAATTGGAAGATGCTATAGAAATAGAGTATGAGACACTAATGAATAAGACATGAAAGTTGGTTCCTCTTCAAAAATAAAATAATATTATGTGGTGTAAATGGATCTATAGGACCAAATACACATTATATGGTGAGAATGAAAAGCATAAAAACACCTTGTATCAAAGAGTTTCTCTCAATAAGAAGGAATATACAATTATAGGAATTTTATACGTATGGCCAAGATGGACTTAGTCAAAATTATTCTCTCTATTGTTGTCTCATATGGATGGAAGGTTCATCAGATGGAAGTTAAGAGTGACTTTCTATGGAGAACTTTAGGAGGAAATCTAAATGTAATAGCCCTAAAATTTTGATCTAGAAGGATTTAATACAATGGTATAACATTTGATTAGGTATTTGAATGGAATTAAGTAGGCTCATTGCAATTGGTATGAGAAAATGCATTTTTTTTTTTTTTTCATTTATGGATTTTAGCAATTTGATTTTGAACATGATTTTTACATTAAAAGTTAGAATGATAAACTTTGGTGATTATGTTGTATGGTGGTGACCTTATTGTTATTGATAGTACCTATAATTTGATTTAAGATATGTAGTCATGGATTTATTTCATTTTGAGATGATAGCTTTAGGTCTTTTACACTATTTTTTGGAAATCTAGATTTATTAGATAAACTTTGGCATTACTATTTATCATACTAAGTATACTTTAAATCTTCTTCAATGATTTAGTATGGTGTAAAAAAAATACAAACAACACCATAAAAAATATGAAAATATAAAAAACACAATAACATTAAGGAATGCACAAAATGAATAATATTTATTGATATAGGTAGATCTCCAAGTTGTACAATGAATGTGCCCCAATATGGGATTACAAATATGATTTTTGATACAAATATTACAAATAATAGGGTTTGGAAACCCTAGTTCAATGGATAGTTGGTATCTTATGGATCATCCTTGATCTAAATAAGTGTGTGAGTGGGCTTGTGTATCCCTACAGGACCATACTAGCTACAACAACTTCCAAAAACATGGTTCTTACACCTACAAACAGTAAAAACATAAAATGTCTAAAAGCACCTACAAGGGCTCCACTGTGTGAGACCCTCTAGATAGATAAAAACTTGTAAAACCCTAGATGCTGCAATGATGAACTGTAAACAAAAATACAAGAACATAAATAAATGCAATGAATATTATACCTTTTTAATGTTTATGTATACTCATGCTTCTATGTTTGATGGTCATACAAATGCTCGAAATACGCTTGAGTATTGTAGGAATCCAAATATACTATGAGAATTTCCCATAGGTTTTCAAATATGGCCATAAATACCTAGTAGCATTATAGAAATACCTAGAAGCATTATGTGAACTCTAGTTGGTGTTCAAGGGTTGATGAAAGTGAGGTAGAACCGGATCTAGTTTGCGAGATTTTGCAGCGATGAAAAGGATGGACGATGGTAGAGACGAGGGATGAATATGATAGCAAAATGGCTAGGGAAATCTTAGGAATCTAAAACTTACAAGAATTTTCATGGACCTTCTAAGACTTTCTCAGACCTTTATTTGTCAAAATAACTCATCTTTTATAATCTACCCTTGAACATGTTAGGGTTTCGATGACACAAAATGAGCAGACGATATTAAAACATGACGAAGGGTGGAAATTAAGCTCAAAAAAATGACATGGATTGAGATAGATGTATGGATGAGATTAAGTCATGGTGGATGGCTAGGATCTACTCATATAAATATATATATTTATTAAATATATAAATATTAATATAAAATATTAATATTTATGTATATATTAAATAAACACACACACACACACATATATAACGAACGACTGTGATTGGAGGACACAAATGAATGACAAGTGACTAGATTTTGGTGTCTGAAGATGGAGTGTAATCCTAATTGGACCTCCTTTACTTCAAGTTTGAAACTTTGGGTTGACTACACCACACCTTTAGTTGATGCTTCCCCATACTAGTATCTTGTAGGAAGACTTTTATCTCACTCACATTAGATTGAATATAACCTTTATTGTTAAGTATGATTCTAGGTACATGTAGGCACCTTGGGAGAGTTATTAGACAATAGCTAAGAGGATTATTAGATACATTCGAGAGAACTACTAGTTGAAAATATTATTTCATTGGTTCTCATTTGGTTTTGATATGTTTTTTAGATGTTGATTAGGTAGGTGATTTAGATGGGTGGTGTTCCACCATAGGATTTGTGTTGTACATGAGATTTAACTTTATTTTATGGTATTTTAGACAACAATCCATCATTTCTTAGTCTTTATTGGAGGCTAAATATTGTGTTTCCAATAATATAGATAAGCATCTCAAGTGAATGCTAATTATTTAAGAGGAAATTGACATCCATCAGAGCTTTCCTAATCCTTTTTGCCATAACAATTAGATTATTATATAGCTTGTTCCTAATCTAGAGTTTTATCAACAAACGAAGCACATTGAGTCATGGATACCTTTTGTGAGAGGGCCTCATGATCGTGGGATGTTATATCTAGTATTTATACCTTCTTGAAAGTAAGAAATAAACATATTAACAAAGATCATGTCTAGGGTCACCTTCGAGTGCACATGGAAGCTTCTTGGAGTTAGAGAGTGTACCTTAATAGGGGATATGAGGTAAGAGTTTGTTTTTGTGTCCTTCATTCAACTTATGGGAGAATATTGAAATATATAGTAGTTAAGTTTATCTTAAGGACACAATAAACTATTTACACCTATATTTATTATATTCATCCTTTGAGCCCTTATAAAACTTGAAAAATATACTTTGTATTTTTTATAATATTTTTTTCTTGAGAGTTGATCTCAAAATCTTGATCTAAAGGCATTATGTACTTAGATATAAGACCCCTTTCTACTAATTATTTTTTTATTTTTTGGAGGGTAATTTTATTTCCTTTAGTGAAGATAATTTGGTTTCCACAAACACCCCATTAT
The DNA here is from genome assembly GCA_028583015.1 of Wollemia nobilis. Lineage (NCBI taxonomy): Eukaryota > Viridiplantae > Streptophyta > Pinopsida > Araucariales > Araucariaceae > Wollemia > Wollemia nobilis. The sequence continues at coordinate 2,016,873 of JAQPPZ010000599.1, forward strand.
ATTCTATGTTCTTTTTCATGTTTTATATTTCTTTTGTTTAGTAATAGTGGGTAATGCTTGATTACATTCAATTTGGAAAACTATTGACATTAAGTACATTGTTTAAGGATTTCAAGTAGGAAATGACATATTTATTTAAGTGTATAACTTAGAACAAATGCAATATCTTTGGGTATGTAAATTAATCATTCAACTATTGGACTATCTATTTAATCCAGGTACATTGAAGAATTGTTTCAATGATTTAATATGCAAAGGTCTATATCAACATAGAGAAAACATTACCCATTTTCATCAAAAAATTTCAACTTTAAGCTTGTTTGAAGTATAACATACTTGATAAATTTAGGATTGGATTTTAATATATTATTAGGATTGTTTTTTTTCCGTGTTAATTAGCATGGTTATTCCTAATTTTTTTCTTTATTTAAATATTATAGATTTGATAATTAAGATATTTTTGTACATAAATTTTAAATAATCAATCAACACCAAAAACATTTGGAGGTTGGGCACCAAAGGGGGATGGATGACAAGAATAGCTATGTTGTGTTCCATAGAGAATAACTAAGTGATGAATCTTAGAGAAGAATATTAATCCCCATTCATAACGAGTGGTTCATGTTGGGTTCCCTAAGACATTTTCTCTATATTTGGACAAGATAAGGAGGTTACTTCATAGAATAAGAAGAGGCAACACAAGGTCAAACCAAACCTAAGTAAAAATATAAAGGAATAATGTGAGATATTGAGGATATTTTTTCATATCTAATATACAGATATTTCTAGAGGTAAATTTAGATGCATAGAAGGTATGTAGTAGGAATAGGAAATATATAATAAAAGGTAGAAAATATATAGTATGTAAAAAAATATGTATATAAGCATAAAATTCAAGTAGAAGACATGGTAAGAGGGGTAAGGCTTATGGTATAGACACGTATAAACACACAAAATAATATTATATGAATATTAATTGTGTAACATAAAAAAAGACACCAAACAATGAAATATTGAAACAAGCAATTTGCAATGAAAATGATTTCTTTGTATTGAACTTTCAATGGAGCCTTGATCTCCGTTTACAATGCTTTTACCCCAAATTGCAAGGGTTACAAAATGTATGCTTGTTTCTCTATTTACAAATGGGGACAAAAATGGGAAGCCTCTTTGGAAAAATAGAGTTCGGTGCCTTCAATATTCTTTAGCTATAATCAATGCTAGAGGTGGGTATGTTGTGACCACCATGATGACCTTGATATTGTTGAATCTAGAACCTGCACACATGCAAAGAGCAAAAATGTTTAGTAGCACCTGTCACAATAAATATGATAAAATGACTAATGTAAATAGAAATGGGTAATAATTATTGCTTACATAAGTCATGATTTGAGCAACATAACGATAGCATTCCATTCCTTACATTTTATTTGTGAAGTGATGGTGCCTTTATAGTCATTTTAGGATTTTAGAGGGAAGGATAGGTGGCAATATAGGGCTAACAAGTGGTAGGGACTTGGCAACCACCTATCCTAGGCATTTGTAGTGAGTCACTAGAAGTGTCTCACTTAACTAGGGAGATGTGGCAAGTGGGTAGATGCAAGTGGAGTGAAGTGTGAAGTGAGGTGTGAGATGTGGCAAGTGGGTAGGTGTAAGTGGAGTGAAGTGTGTGAGATGTGGTAAGGTGAGGGGTAGTGGTGGCTAGGACATGTGTCAAGTGGGGAGACAAGGTATCTTATGCTGATTTTCCAGATTTAATAAATCTGAAAAATATAAATTAATGTGTTGGAAAATACACCTAAGTTTAGACTTAGGTATATTATTTTATTATGCAAAATTGAAATGTGCAATGTGAATGAATAATGTGTAGGAATTATATGCCTAATTTTTAGACTTAAACATATATTATTATGCAGAATTGTGATGTGCAATGTGAATGAATAATGTGCAGAATTATATGCCTAAGTTTAGACTTAGGTATACATCATTTTATTATGCAGACTTGGAACATGCAATGTGAATGTGGTTTTGAAAATGCCTAGGTTTTGGTGTCTATATATGTCCCTTTTTGTACCGTGTTGTGTAAAATACAATGCGGTGTAAAAAACAAGAGACACCTGGTTTTATTTGATGGAGGAATGGACTCAAATATTCTCAATGCACAAGAATGAATGACTTTTGAAATTTTTGATTTGTTTGCTTACCTCCTCAATTGGAAAATGGGTAAATAATGAAACCCATGAGCTACTTTATCAAATATGGATGATGAAAGGAGGTGGATGATTAAATTATGTGGATTGTGTATGTAAATATTTTACATATAAACTTGATACCCCAAGTTTGGGATGGTTTTGTGTTGTTGTAAATTTGCCTTTTATTTTGATGATGCACAAAATAATATGGTAAAATCATCAACCATGTTGGGATTTCTAGTGCCTAGACAACTATTAGGAATTATTGTTTTTAGAAACCAGAGTGGAAATTCAATATTCGAGTGATTTTGTATTATTACCAAATGTGATTTGATTGTTTTTGCTTTTTATGACCCAACGAAAAGGGCATAGGATAACCTTTTGCAAAATAGCTTGAACATCCAAACCCAAAAATTGAGGTATCTATCTAGTTTAATACCATATGTGATGATGTTGGATGATTGCAAATAAGTATCCTTATAGTGAGCTATCCATCCTACCAGATTACATGGATTGCCAATTGTTGCAACCGCTAGGTATGTAGGATGATTCACTAGATACAAGGTTCACTTAATGATGATGTTGATGATGTGTGGTGATGGTTTGAATGTATTTGTGTTGATTTTATGCGGTTTTTTTTTTAAGACATTTGCATTTTATGCAGAATTATGTAATATGGTCACAAATAAAAGCCAACCTCGGTTACCCCAATCATGGAAAATATGCACATTTTTGAATCATTAATTTTGATAAAATTGATGAACTTAATTTTGGCAAACCTTCTATCCATGGGTAGACAAGCTTGAGTCTACGCTTTAAGATTTAGGTATACCAAGTGTTTGTTTGATTGATATTTTTGCATTGGATATGCCCCAACAAAAAGGCTATGTGATAGTATTTGGTAACGATTATTTAATGAGCATAATTTGCATGATTGAGTGTTTTGAGTATTGACTTTATTTGAGACTGGAATTTGTTGATTTTGTCTATCCCTTCAAGAAATGAGTTGATAAAGAAGAGATAAAATCATGAAAGTGATGAATATATGATAATTGTTAGAATGATATGGATGTTTTTGTTTTTGTTACAATTATGATTTTGATCATTATTGGTAATTGTACATCTCTATCCATTGGAGCAGTCTAGTCGTATGGATTTCTTAGGAAATTAAGATGATAACAATTTGATTCTTTCTCAAGGTGAATCACTATTAAAGGACCTTATGGTAACCTACCCATATGACCATATTGTATGGATAATTAGTCATTGAAACTACTAGGCATATAGGATAAGTTATTGTATATGAGGATCACTTAAGGCTAAGTGGAAGAAGAAAATGTATACCTCTATCCCTTGGAGTAGTCTAACCACATGGCCTTCATAGGGAGTTGAGATGAGAGCATATCTATTCTTTTAAGAGCTTGTTGAATTTGTTTTTGACCAAAGGAATTGAGGTACCTTTGGAGCTTCTTTCTTTCATTTATTTTTTGTGAGTGACCTTATGGTAATGTACTCATCTTACTAGATTTCATGGATAGCCAATCATTGCAACCGCTAAGTGACTAGAGTAGATCACTAGATACAAGGTTCACTTGAGATTTTTGATTTGATGTTGTTTAGGTATTTTATATATATATATATTTTTTGTGGTTTTTATGTTTGTTGATTGATTTTTTTGGCCAAAGGTATTTGGGTACCTTTGGAGCATTTTGGTTTGATTTGACCAAAGAGGTGTCTCCTTTGGAGCCTTTTGAAATGATTTGACCAAAGGGGTTAGATTCCTTTGGAGTATTTTGAATTTAATTGACCAAAGGGATGTTGATTCCTTTGGAGCCTTTTGAAGTGAATTTGACCAAAGGAGCTTTGTTGCTTTGGAGATTTTTGGATTGAAAATGAAAAACAAAAATTGGTTTCATGGAGCCCTTTGAATTGAAAATGACCAAAGGAGTTTTTTTCCTTTGGAGCCTTTTGGATTGATAATGACCAAAGGAGTTTGGTTCTTTTGGAACATTTTTTATTTTTATTTTTTTATTGTTTGGTTTTCATATGATGAAATGAATGTATTATGAATGAATACAATTGGTGGTGATGTATGCAAATGAATGAATGATGTTACATTATTAATTGTCATTCAAATAAGTTATGTATCATTGTTTTAGTAGAATTTACCTTTATTGCTTAATCATGGGTATCCATATAATACTACTGGTTTGACAATATTTTGTAGGATGAAATGGATTATGATATATGTGACTACGTGATGGTGGTATTGAATGAAAGCTTTTTTATGAATTTATTTTTATCCTTAAGGATAACGGATCTAGAGTTGTTTTACAAAGACTCAAACACCCTAGTGATATCAAATAAACTCATCTACTCATCTCACAAATCTGTATGATGCTAATGTTGCCATAGTGGTTTCCAATTTATCAAGGACCAACTATGTGTGCAATGATTGTTCATTTCTCATTATGATCAGGGTCAAACTACTCAATTGTAACTTATGCCAATAAGCTAGCTCATTCGAGAGCATCCATAGGTTTGTACAAAATAAGGTTGCTAATGTGATAGACATGGTGCCACATGTAAGGATACCCCATTGCCAAGAAATTTTAATTCAATCCATTCTATAATGAGGATCACCCCATGGTTTTCAAAACACTAAGAGTTCCTAGGATTCAAGCTCCTTTCTCTTATTTTATTGCATTGGATTTTGGGTATTGTATTTATGAGTTTGCTCATTTTTGTAATGGAGCGACATGCATTTTTATTGCTTTTGGGGTACTTTCTCATTTTTAGGAGGAGCAAGGGAATTTTATTGCTTTAGGATGATTTTTGAAATACTTGCTCATTTTGAGAAAGAGCAAGGGAATTATTTTTAAAATAATTTTGGGATACTTGCTCATTTTGAGGAAGTGCAAGGGATTTTTTTTTGGATGAAGTTCGATCTTGTCCTTTTGTCAACTCTATAGAATTCTAGATCATGTGTATAATTGGATAAACAGGGGAAACCCTTCACTTTATTTCAATAGCAACTCATGGTTTCGTCATTCTTTAGCTTCACAATGTTTAAATATGTTTTGATGTGTATGGTCTAAGAGAAAAATTGATTGATTGGGAATGATTTATTGCATCTAAAGATTATTTGACTTTCAATTAAGGTATTTTGAAATACGAGAAGTGGTTGAGTGATTGAAAACATCTAGATTTTGTTTTACAAGTATGTTAATGATAAAAGGACCACTTAGGAAGTTGTAAATTATTGTGACTAATGAATTGGTGACTAATGCTAAACCAAAGGTACCCCTGATGAAGGCAAGGAGACATAGTAATAACAATTATTCATGAATTTAATGAATAAAAATGGTACAACTATGCAAATTCCGAGAAAAGTGGAAAATTTGAATGCAATGAAAGTGGGATTGCGAATGCAATTTATTGAAAATACAATGTGTATGCAAATATTTTTGTGTTTTATTATTATTACTATTATTTGTTTTTTTTTAATTGAAATGTGACCAAAGGAGGTTTTTTTTTTCCTTAGAGCTTTTTAAATTGACTTGACCAAAGAGGTGTCCTATTTGGAGACTTTTTTATTGATTTGATCAAAAGAGTGTCATCTTTTGATCCTTTTGAATGGAATTGACCAAAGGGATGCCTCCTTTGGAGCATTTTAACATGAGATTTGAATGACCAAAGGGATGCCCCATTGGAGAGTTTTGAAATGAGATTTGACCAATGGGTTTATGTTCCTTTAGAGATTTTGAATTGATTTGAACAAAGGGATACCCCATTTGGAGCATTTTTGATTGAATTGACCAAAGAAATGTCTCAGTTGGAGCCTTTTGGATTGAATTGACCAAAGGAGTTTGGTTCCTTTGGGGCCTTTCTAATTGAGTTGACCAAAGGGATACCCCATCTGGAGCATTTTTGATTGAATTGATCAAAGGGATGCCCCATTTGGATCCTTTTGGATTGAATTGACCAAAGGGGTTTGTTTCCTTTGGAGCCTTTTTTTTTTAATTGACCAAAGGGGTTTGTTTCCTTTGGAGCTTTTTTTTTTTTTTGCATTGGGAAGGTGGTTCACTCCTAGGAGTTTCTAAAATGTTGACATGGGTAGTTGTTTGCTTCCCAACAGAGAAGTCCAAATAGGTACCCCTTGCTCAGCTATAAAAGTAGCTAAGGCTTGGGAAATTTTGAGTGTAATGCTCCATGGATGCAAGTGCTTGGTTTTTTTTTTTGTAGCGGTTTGGCTTGAATCTAGATTGCTATCATAAGTTGGGGTGAAATGAGGTGGAAAATGTGGAGGTATGTGTGTGAAAATGTGATGGAAATAAAAATGAATAAGACACAAATCAAACAACCAAACAAACATTTTCTAAGTTTTTGTAGGTTTTAATTTTTTTGAACTTTGGAGTTTTTGTTTTTTATTTGAAGTTTTTGATTTTTTTTGTTTTCAAGTTTCGGTGTATTTTGATGTTTTTTGAATTTTGAATTTTTTTTTTGGACATAGAATGAGGGAACTCAACTAAGGCGGTGACTAGGAACACTAGTGCCAAACATGAGTTTCTCAAAAGAGTCTAGGTACACTGCTTAAAACTCACAATGTGTGGAGGGTTCATCTAGATCTTCCAATTTGAATCGACAAGTGTTTCCAATAGTGGGAGGCAGTTTGAACATGAGTGACCAATTCCAACTTAAGAGAGTACCCTATTCTATCTAATATGTCTAGGGAAAAAGTCAATGGAAGGAGGTGAATTCCAACGTCATTGATCTGAATTGGAGGTTGGTGATGAAGTCCAACCTTACCAATGTTATTGTGATACATGCAAGTGTGTGTGGTTTTATTTATTTTTTATTTTCTATGATTTTTCTAAATGAAGTGTGAAAATCAATCCTAAAATGCAATCTATGATGCAATTTTGATTTAAATGCACACAAAAGCAATATAAGACAAAGAGCATACACTTTGACAAATGTTTGACAACAAGTTTATTTTGTGTGTGTGTTTGTAGTTACGTTTTAATTCTTATAAGAATGCAAAATGAAAGCTAAGGATGCAAAATGTGATGTCAAAAAATATTATGCCTAAAATTTTCTTAAGATAAAAATGTAATGGTTGTTGTTCAATTTTTATATTTTCATTTTTTTGTAATGAAAATATAAAAATTGAACAACAACCATTTATTTGACAATTTATTAAGATAAAAATGTAATGGTTTTTATTTTGAGAATGTTTTGAGTTTGAATTTTATTTTTTTAAATTTGTTACAATTGTTATTTGACAATTTTTTTTTTTGCAATTATTTTTGACAATTTGTTTAATTTTTAAGAATTTTGTGATAATGTTTTATTATTATTATTATTGATTGTTGATTTTTTTATTTTTTTTAATGTTTTGATTTTTTTTTTTTTTTTTCTTAAGTTTGATTTTTTTGAAATGTTTTGAATTTTTTTTGTTATTTAATTTATTTTGTTTTTTAATGTAGACAAGCCTGCACACTATAGGCCTATTAGGCCTACACATTGCAAGCCTATCAGAGAGTTGCACAGTGTAGGCCTGCTAGGCCTATGTACTATAGGTCTATCAAAGGCTTACACAACACAAACTCATTAGGCTTACGTACTGCTTAGGGCGACCCATACTTGGGGAGTGTAGGATAACAAGGGGACTACATTAGAGAAGCTCCAAATGGGGGGTGGTGTAGGGCAGGCCATATTAGTGACACCATGGGTGAGGTGACAGGAGAGGGATCTGCATTAGCATAGCCCCACATGGGGGTTGGGATATTGTGTCAGCACAACTCCACGTGGGAAGGAAAAGGGAAAAAATCATGGGGGCTACGTTCTGTGGCCCTCTATAGATGGAAGAAGGGATAGGTGAGTATCACAAGGGACATGTTGTGTAGCCATATACATGGGGCGTGGGGATGGAGTTCACGTAGAGCGCGGTCCTCAGGGAATCCATGAGGGTAGGGGGAACCAGGGGACCCCCTATGGAATTTATTTGTTATTTTATAATTTATTTTTTCTTTTTAAAGTAATTAAAATTGTAAATTAAAAACATAAAAAAAATAGAGTATATTTTTTTTGAAATTAATATAGCAGAAAACTTAAAATTATAAAGATTTTTTTTGAAATATTAAAGAAGGAAGACACCTACTTGTAGTGTTTTTTTATGCGTATGTTACCCATCCAAAATAGGAAACCTGCAAAAATATAAAGAGACAAAAAATTAGGGTTTTAAAAATAAAAATAAAAAAATAAAATAAAAGGGAAAAGGGGTTAGAAGACCGTGATCACAAATTTGTAACATAAAAAAAGAGACCAAACAAAGAAATATGGTAACAAATAATTTGCAATGAAAATTATTTCTTTGTATTGAACTTTCAATGGAGCCCTGATCTCCATTTACAATGCTTTTGCTCCAAATTGCAGGGGTTACAAAATGTATGCTTGTTTCTCAGTTTACAAATGGGAACAAAGAGGGGAAGCCTCTTTGGCAAAATAGAGTTGGGTGCCTTCAATATTCTTCAACTACAATCAATGCTAGAGGTGGGTTTATTGTGACCACCATGATGACCTTGAGCTTGTTGAATCTAGAACCTGCACACATACAAACAGATAAAATATATAGTAGCACCTATCATAATGAATATAATAAAATGACTAATTTAAATAGAAAATAGACAATGATTATTGCTTATATAAGTCACGATTTTAGTAACATAACGATAGCATTCTATTCCTCCCCTTTTTCTTGGTGAAGTGATGGAGCATTTATAGGCCTTTGAGGGTTTTGGAGGGAAGGATAGATGGCAAGCCAGGGCTACCAAGTGGTACGTATTGGGTAGCCACCTATCCTGGGTAGTTGCAGTGAGTCAGTAGAATTGTCTCACTTAACTGGGGAGATGTGGCAAGTGGGTAGGTGCAAGTGGAGTGAAGTGGTGTGAGGTGTGAGATGTGGCAAGTGGGTAGGTGTAAGTGGAGTGAAGTGTGTGAGATATGGTAAGGTGAGAGGTAGTGGTGGCTAGGACATGTTTCAAGGGGTGATACATGGTGTCTTTTGTTGGTTTTCCAGATTTAATAAATCTAAAAAATATAAAATACTGTGCAGGAAAATACACCTAATTTTAGACTTAGGTATATTATTTTTTTATGCAAAATTGAAATGTGCAGTGTGAATGAATAATATGCAAGAATTATATGCCTAAGTTTTAGACTTAGGCATATATTATTATGCAGAATTGTGATGTGCAATGTGAATGAATAATGTGAAAAATTATATGCCTAAGTTTAGACTTAGGTATACATCATTTTATTATGTATATTTAGAACATCCAATGTGATTGTGGTTTTGCAAATGCCTAGGTTTTGGTGTCTATAAATTGATAATGATAAATCAAATTAAAGAGAAATAAATCTAACATATATGCAAAAAACAAATAATTGAATTATAAAAAAATAAATTTAACTAAGTTTGGAGGTTCATGCTTTAATCACAACTTGATGTTTAGTGTATTTAAATTTTATTGAATTTTGTGAGTCCCTTAAGTATTGCTCATATTCCTACTTTATTCTTCTTGGTTGATGGAAAGGCCAACCAATGTGGCCTTGACATAAGGACTCCTTGATAGCAAAAATTCTAACTTAAGTAGAAGAAGAACAATAATCTTCTTACGAAGATCGAAGGGGCTTGTAAAGAGTGAACAATTATTTATTTAAGAATATTTTGGAAGGGATTTTGGAGAAATTTTTGAAGCTTTTAGAAGTACCTTAGAAGGTACTTGTGATGGAATTCATAGTACGTTTCAAAAATATTTCAAAACATACATTCATGACAATCATATGCAAAAACAAGAAAAGTGAAATAAAAGAGCATATAAATGAACTATAAAGACAAAGAACCAAATTATAAGAACAAGGGTGGATTCTTGTAGCTACCCCTACAATATCATGTCATAAACTAATACAATGAACTAGTCATTGTTGGGTATTTATAGTGATACTAAATTCTCAATTTAAGGCTAACCTCAAGCAACATAACCTAACTTGAATACTAAATTGGAATATAATAAATGTATTAATTTTTAAACTTTATTATATTTTTATATCATTATTGCATTATGTAATAATTAGGTGGTGATTTATGATGTTAGATTTTGCAAGGTTGGTTAGTCATATATTTTGTGAGAATAATGAGAGAAGTTGAAAAGATAAGAGTTGAAGGTGAAACAAAAAGGGTCTCTTCAATAGAAGAGACCATATTGTATTAAATATGGATGTTGTATTATGGTTAAGAGTAGAGGAATGTGAAGAAAACATATGCTGAGAATATTTGATGAGATATATCTTTGTGTTTACTATTGTTTCTGCGTAATATTATTGTAGATTTTATTACTTGTCTTATCTAATTTCTAACATATCTTATTAAAGCTACTAATAGAGAGTTTGTATGAGCTTGGAGAGTTTGAAGTTTATGTGAAGGTAAAATCATTGCCATATGATGATATGTTATTATATTTTAGCTTATGCAAGTCTTTCTTAAAGATAATTTTTATGTTCCAAATGATGCTTGTTGATGGTCTCTAAAGAAAGACCATGAGAATATTATTGCATGTGAACAATAAAGATAAAATTTTGAATAATTATGAATGCCAACCTAATTTTGAGACTTGCATTATGTATTTAGATTGAATTCGTTAGCCTAAAAATGTTCTAATAATGTCTTAGAATAATGTGTTGGAGAAAGATGTTGTCCATTGCTACAAGATGAGATGTCCTTATACACAAGTAGAGAAATTTGTACCATCTTGAATGAAATAAATAGTATATGAAATGTCCTTATTTATTCGTTGAAACTCAAAAAAAAGAGAATACATTAATTCATTTTGTGTATCAGAACTCATAGAATAAAAGCATTTGTGATAATGATATTGTTTGATCTAACGCTATGCATAGATATAGCCAATAATATATGATGTTAGAGATATTTTATTTTTTGTGGGCTACAACGAAGAAGGTACTTAGAATTAACAAAATTTAAATGACTACTATAAGTTTCCCATGTGATATTGTTTGAATATTGGATATAACTTTTTCTATATAAAAATTAAAAAAATTAACGTTAATATTCTGCCCATATATTATTTTTTATACACTTCTAAAATATAATAAAAATTAATAATTATTTTTTAAGTTGGATACAAGTTTACTCTTAGGATTTTTTTGGTGAATATGGCATGAAATTCTAGTAATCTTCCAACTAAATATTTTCTAAAAGCACCCTATGTTGAATATTGAAAACTATAAGCTATGGAGAGTCACATAGAAGAAAAATGTTTTTTGAAAGTAATGTTGCAAGGTATTTTTTAAATTGGTGACTTCCTTTTATGACTTAAAATATATAGTAGATGACTTGGTATATAAAATAAAGTATAAGAATACTACATGATAAGTCGTGAGTTCAATTCACATAAAGGGTATTTGAAAGGGGTAGGTTAAAAATTTTAAATATTTATTTTTAAGGAGATGAAAGGAAATTATTTTATATTTCTATAGTTTGTAGAAAATATTTTTTTGAAGATAGAATATAGTAAAAAATGCATTTAGGGAATTCAATGGTTTAGGTGCAATTCTTTTAAAGTTGGTAATTTTTCATGAAATATAAAGTGGGAAGTTCACATTTTCAAAAAAGTGAATATTTAAAAAATTAAAATTTCTTTTTAATTATTTTTTTTAAAGGTATTTTTTGGCAGTAACTAACACCTTATTTTTTTGAAAGTAATATTTTTAAAAAATAATATTTTTGGATACAAAAACCATAAATATGTGCATGTTATAATAGCAATGTTCAGTATAAATTATGCCTCTAAATTGCATTTATAGGTAATGTTATCATGTTAAGTTATTACATCTAAGTAATAAAATTTCCATAATGATGTTTGCGCATTGAACCCATAAATTTTTGAGAAGAAATAAAAACACATTTTTGTGATATTATTTTTTTACTCCATTCCTTACTAATGTTAGATGTAAATCCTAAAATTGAGAAAATCTGAGTATATAGGGAAGTTATGCCCACATATTAGGATTTCCTTTTAGTAGGTTTCATTGATATGAGGAATCATTTTTAGTACTACTTTGGTTCCATGTATCAATATTTTTCACATACCTTAAGGTCTCTCTCATGTATGACCATGTATATCAAGAGAACTAGCTTCTTCCACATATGAATATGTATATAGGAAGAGCAGGTATATAAAAATATTGGTATATGGAATTGGTGATATATAGAAAATATGATCATTTTGATATATAAGGATCCTTCACTATGAATACATAATATATATTTCTCACATAATCTTAGTTTCTAAAGAATCCAAAATTTGCACCAAGGAAGACAAAAATGAGACTAATACTAGTGGTCAAAAAACTCTAAGATATAGTTATTGGTGATAAAACTTATCTTGAGGATATAGAAGATAAGTAAAAGTATGATGAAAGAGATGCAAGGGCACTTATGCTCATCCCTTTTGGATTGGCTAATGAAGTACAACCACATATTAGTAAAGAAAAATATTTAAAGATGCATGGGATAGATTTTGCACCACATTTAAAGGGAGAAATGAAACTACAATCCTTTGACTACAATTACAAATTCATAATTTAAATGTCAAATATATTGAGAATATCAAACAATTTTCTTGAAGAATTGTAGACTTGAAATCAAAGTTAAACACCATTTGATAAAATGTGGAAGATAAGATCTTAATATTAGTTATACTTAGAGCACTCCTTAAATATTTTAAAACATTAGTGACATCTCTCCAAGCATCAAATAGAAGGGTGTCATTTGAATAATTGGTAAACATCCTTCAGTAATATGAAGTTAAAAATTAGTTGAGAGATGACTTGTCTAGAAATTCCCTTATCTTAATAAATAAACCTAGAAAAGGTTCAATGTTATTCTACCCCATATTCATCACAAAATCATCGTCAATAGAGAAGGAGATATTATCATATTTGCAAAAAGAAAGGACATGACACCAAGTTTCATAAATATAATTCATTGAATTAAGGAATCAATTTTTAAGACCTTAAAGGAATCAATAATTTTAATCACAATATCCATAATGGCAATATCAAAGAGAGAAATCTCAACAATGGCCATACTAACAAGGGTATATTTCATAGATTGAATCAGAACCAAATTGTGAAGAAGAATGTGAAATAACATATAAGGTCCTCATGATAAAAGAAGTGTTAAAACCAAGAAATTAAAGTGATAGTATACAAGACAAGAAACATGGTGAAACTAAAAAGTGTGTGTTATCAAAATATAGTGAAGATGATAAATTTTCAAAATTAAAGTCTTATTTACAAACAATACTAAAAAAGGTTGGTGAAAGTTACACTAAGAATGGTGTGTAAATCTTAGTTGGTGCAATGAGAATAATGTGAACAGTGTTATTTACCCTTGATATTCTTGAAGTGTAATGTATAAATTAAATTAAGATAATTAGAAAGTTAAAGGATAAGCCTATGATGGAAGATGATTGTTGTGACACAAGTGCTGTTCTTCAAAGGAAATATTGAAGTTGTGATACTAGTTAATTGAGGACCATGATTTTAGATGTGTGTTGTGATACATGTGATATTGTCCAAAGAGAATATATAGCTTGTGATACAAGTGATCTTGTCCTGTTCATGCTTGATTTTGGAATGTATGCTCTACACCACTTTGTTGTATGTCCATAATTATTGCACTTATAACACTTAATGTTATTATTCCTTGGAGGTGAAAATATCTTGGGATTTCTATTAGTGAAGCCATATCTATTTCTATCATGAACCTTACAATTCATTGCCTTGTGACCAAACTGATTACACGAGTAGCAATACCCATGGAAAAGTTACCTATTCCTGAAGTTCCCATACTCTTGTATTTCATGTGTCCTACATTGTGAAGTCATGTGACAAAATCTATGACATGAGAAATATCATCCATTGAAATTTCCTTGCCTTGACCTCATTGGTCTCTTAGTCTCTTTTTCTTTGTGTTGGTTCCTATTCCATCTATTTATTCTTTATGCATTGTTTCTTTCCTTGTGGAACTTTATGTTGTACAAATCATCCTTAGCAGTCTTAATTTCTCTTACACTGTCCTCTTATGAAGTTTCTTCTTCTTCAAAACTTGAGGTTGACTCCTCTTCCTATTTATTTTATACCTTTTCAAAACCAAGACGTGTCTTGCTTGATGTAGGCTTGTGTGCCTTGATGATCTTATAAAAATTCTTTGATCTTATTCCAAACTTATGTAGCTTATCCTTAGAATTCTCTACTTATTCCCTTAGTAGGTCTAATTCTTGTTCTAACTTTTTACATTCTAGGAACTTTTCTTCTAACAAATCCTTGAACTTATTTGTCTTAGCTATTGACTTTTTTAGATACTCTATAAGCTCTATTTCTTCATCACATTCTTGAAACTAATCTCGAGTTGGGAGTTTTGATTTATTACCTTATTTAATGTTTTAAGAGCATAAATAAGCTCTCCCTCAAGATCAACTCCTCCTTTTTCTGATTCTTCCTCTATTTGTTTACCTTTGAGAACATCTTCATTATTTTTTGATTTATCTTCTATAAGATCACCTCATTTTTCTAGTGCCATTAGAATATTCTCTTCTGGTTCTTCAAGTGCATCCTCATATTCATCATCACTAAAATTGAAACCATTCATTGTACAACTATCTTCAATATGTCCAAAATTACCACATCTAAAACACTTGAGAATTATTGGTGATATTTTCTTAACTTCTTTTTCTTCAATCAAAAATAGGACTTCATATTTATCATTACTTGAAGAACTATCATCACTATCACTTAAGTACTTACTTTCCTTGTCTGCATAGTAACTCATCTTATGTATTTGAAAGAAATTATTTCCTTTTTTTCCTTGTCCATCCTATCCTTTCTTTTGGTACCTGTATCTTTCTGATTCCCTATTCCTGTGATCCTATTTTTCTTCATCATTGTTATTTTTAGATTCTTGAAAATCAATTGCATAGTGACCATACTTTCCATAATTGAAACATCTAACAAATTTTGCATCTTTAAATCTTCTTAAATCCTTATTACTTCTACAATAATTTACTTCTTCATCACTGGATGACTCATTGTTTGAATCTAACTTTTTACCCTTTGTCTTCTTAGTAGCTTTGAATTATGCTTTCTTTTGAATATTAGGTTCCTCTTTTGTTATTAACTCAAAAGATATAAGAATAGAAAGTAACATATACCTTATCAAAGAATCACCATATTTTGATTCTTCTATAGCATAAATCTTTTTGGAATAGATCTTAAGACCTTATCACAAACATCTGATTCTTCAACATTAAGTCCAAGTCCTTGTATGGAATTAACAACCTCATCTACCCAAAGTAGATAAGTACTAATATTTTCCTCATCCTTCATTCTCAGTTCTTAAAATTGTCCTTTGATATTTCGTATCTTTACCTTTTTCACACTTTTATCTCCTTCATATGTGCTTTGCAACTTATCCCAAATTCCTTTTGCATCTTTACAATGCATAAATTTTATTCTATGCAAACCTCTCAAAATTGCATTCATTTATTTTTAATTTAATGTTGTAGAAGCTTACCTTCCTTATCTGTAGGTGGATCAACTGGTGGTATGTATCCATTTTCAATTGCTTCCCAAATTTCATTGCCAAGTGCCATCAAGTGAATCTTCATTCTCATACTCCAAAATATATAATTGCTTCCATAAAATACAGGTGTTGAATTATCTAAGGACCCAATATTAGAATCCATTGTGTTCTTGAAAGATTTTCCTTTAAGCTATTAAACTCTTTTGAAGAAACCCACTCTGATACCAATTTAAGAACACAAACTTATACTGAGAGGGGGGGTGAATAGTATAAGACTATAGCCTTTGAAATTGATAGGACTGGTGCTATTGATGGTACTGTTTGGCTTGTGTCCTCCAATAAGTGTCGAATGAAGTCACCACTTTGCCTTCGACCTTGGCTCTCGTAAAGGTCAACAATTTGATAGTAAAGCTCGTTATATGCTAGCTTTGCAATGTGCTCGTGGACAGGCAAAATACTTGCACATAATACTAGTAGATAAGCACAATATCTAGCCATCGTTCCACTAAAAGAAAATTCTATTTTGCTTGAGCAGTCTCAAAAAGAAATTCTTATTTTGCTTGAGAAGTATCAAAATGAGGAAGAGAATCATCAGTATAGAAAGAATCAGCATTGTACCATTCTTCATCTAGTGTAGCGCACATTGTGGTAGCTACGTGAAAAATTAAAATTTTAAATTCCAATCCCTCTACGGCCTTTGTCTTCACATCTATTCCATTTGTTAACCAAACTATTTTTCCTCTGATATTCTCCACATGATCCCAAATACTTTGGGCATAGGTTTTACTTTCACTGGTGTCACCAGGATAACAAATTTGTTTTAGCTTTATGCAAAAAGAGCCTTGAAATATTTGTTTGAAAGGCTTGTTTTTCGTTGACCAGGACACAGATGTTGTGATGCACCAGGACATAATTAAGTCTGGCAAATGTTTACATACCTTCCCTAAAAGAGGAAAGCTTCAAAGGCAACTACGGGTGACACAATGTTGTGGAAGACCATTTTTCCAATAGTTACACTTACCCTCTCCAAACATCTTTCGGAGCTTATCCACCCCCAGCATAATGGTCATGAAAGTTTTTTTTGGGAATGAAAGTCATGGAGGGTTTCATTTTTATTATATCATCATTACATAGTGGTATTACAATAAATGTTGGCTATTATTTATGTATAGTTTATCAAGATTTGAATCTTAGTCTCCTTTTTAAATAAATGTAACAGTTCAGTTAATGCTACTTGATATATTAATTTTTAAGTTTTCTTAAGATATTTGGTCAATATTATAACTAATAAAATAGAATTTAATTTTATAAAAGTATTATTTTATAAAACAAATATTTGTTTAATAAAATTTATTTTAATTTTTAAATATTTTTTTATGAAATATATTTTTTATGCTGAATAAAATATAATAACATTCAACTTCAAAATTCTAATTATTATTATTTAAATTCTTCTAACATTTTGCATGATATCCTTAGTCAAGTTTAAAAATTTATTTTTATTTTATTATAATAATTTTTTAATAATAAACATCGTTAACTAAAATTATTATTAAAAATAATGCTTTTATAAAAGTAATGCGACGAATAATGTTATTATGGTCGATCTTGTCGGGGTATAGGTTGTTTGCTTAATCGCCATGTTGCTCGTTATGCATGGTTGGATTTTCAATACAAATCAATTGTCAAAGTATATAGCGCCAGTTGGTTCAGTGGTTGCTATAATGTAAAAATTTAGAATATGATGAGGAAAGATGCTTTGCTAGTATTTGGGTCTGCTGCCATTTGTAAATTCGACTACTTTGGTTTTGGATATTGATAGTACCACCAATTTGGTGATCACTCTCCTCTTTTATGGTTTTACTATTTATATATGTAATGGGTGTTATAGATAGTGGAACTCATGGCACTGAAGCAAGCTTGAAAGTTTATTCTAAAAGTGGTGGATGAGGTAATGATTCTTCTCCATATGTTGTGCTCTCTCTTGATGTTGTTTTTCTAGTTTTAGAATGGTATGAGAATCATTGTCTTATAGTTTATTTTTTTGATCTTGTTACAAGAATATTTTCAAAATTGGTTGAAACTTCACTAGGAAGCTTATGGCATTGTGGTTGTGGGTATCCACAATCTTACTAAGGGTTTTTTTACTTTCCTTTAAAGAACCCTCAAAAGTGAAATTGTGGTTACTAAGTCCAGTTATTGGTTTCTTCGCAATACTTTGATGGTTGTATCTCCTTGGAATCCTTCTTTTTGAGTTTCATATCAAGTTTCTTGAAAGTGTCAATTTGGCTTGAACTCCTTTGTCTTTCATTGCCCTTATGGGACTTTATTGATGATTTTTTTTAACCCATTGGTCGAGTGGTGTATCAAGAACAAGGGTGATTCTTCTTAGCATAGCATCATAAGAGAGTTTGTGTTGAGGTTGACCTCACATAAGATCTCAAAGAATTTATGGATATTTAGGTTGGAACATAGTATTTTATGCAAATTTTTTTTTACTATAATTTACCTAATACTTGTTTTTGGTGTCAATCCATAACTCATCGTATCAAGGATTGTCCATTTGTTGCTCAACAACCCTTGGTAGTTACTCCTGCTTCTCAAACTATGTTTGTACCTTTCAAACCCTCTATTGAGGGTGATTGGATTACAGTTTCTAATAAGAAGGGGGTGACCAACCCTAAGTCGATGCTTTCTAACAGAGATAAGGTTGTGAAGCCACCATCTCAACCTCTTATTATTCCTACTTGTCATATTTTGGCTCCTCAGGCTCCACCTATTGAGAAACCTCTTCAACATAAATCAACCTCAAAAGAAGGGAATTCACTAACAATACCTCCACCCTCAAAGCATTCACATAGTCCATCTAGGGATGGCTCACCATCATCGAGGGGAATCCAAGAGGCTAAGCATCATATTTTGATTGTTGGTGATATATCTCAACCTTCTCATACCTCTTTATTTAATAGTTTTTTGATACTAGCCAATAATGTGGGTAGTCCCTCATTTGTTGGTGATTTATGTGAACCTTATCAGACTTTTACATTTAATAATTATCCGATGTTGGCTGATAGTGGGGGAAGTTCAATGGGAGACGGCTCCATGGATATTCCTCCTCAATGATTTTTTTTTATGGAATGTTCGAGGACTTACAAAGTCTTCAAAAACAAATTGTTTGATTTGCTCTGCAAAGTATTGGCCATGTTGATGTTATTTGTTTACAAGAAGTTAAGATTTCTGGTTTTTGTTAGATGTTTCTCTCAACTATATTGCAGGTTCTTTTACGCACTTCTGAAACCACGAGATTTCGAAAACAAAAAGGATAGACTAAAAATGCAATGTAAATGAAACTAAAATAACGCTTAAACCCTATGTTATTAAAAAATGCGTAAAAAGAAAGAACATGAACACAAGATATCAAAGCAATATAAAAAATGGCCCTTTTATTGATATGCTTTACAAATTTGTGTTACAATGCGTCTCCTTCATTTTTAGGGGATAGGAGCGTTAAATGTTGGTCTTTTACAACTTGTTTCAAAATTCCTTCTTCCACGTGCCCACATATAAGATGGGCAAACCAAAACGTTGCCGCCGCTTGTGTTGATAAAAGTAGATTCTTTGTTGCTCCTCTAATGCTACAAATCTGCGTTCAAAGAAACAAACAAAGAATCAGTAGCACCTGTGTATGAAAAATGAAAGATAAATATAATGATGGTTAAACTGAGTCTAAATAAACTGAAAACTTGACAAAAGCATAATCATGAAACTAGCTAAATACTACAAAAGAAATAGTCACCAAAGGCAATAAGGCGGGGGGTGCCCAAAGGCAAACCACCCGCGGGTGAAACTTTGTTTCGACACCAATCCGCTTGGGATGGGTCCGAAACCTGATGTGATGTGTTGTCGGCAAATTGGTAGGATATTGTGGTCAGAAAAATCGGGTTTTGGTTCTTGATTTGTGCCTTCAAAAGTCACCCAATAACCTCTCTACGATTAAGAGATTATGGATGTTGAAAGCACAAATCACAAGTAAGTGAATTAGTAGCACTTCATCACTCAAAATGCTCCTTCTCTGTCTATCTTTTGGGTGAGGAAGCTCATAATTTTATAGACCCAAGGGGTCTCTTTGAATTAACATGCAAAAGTGTTTCTTTGCATGAATGCTTTTATTTTTTGTGAAGAGAAGACTTCTTATTGATCAAGGGCTTCTTAACTGCCTCTGTGCATGTCTTTGTATGTTTAGAAAATCTCACTCGCACTCCCATGCAATGAAGGGATAGCTAAGTGGCAAATTTGAGTTGTCTTAAAAAGCTCACTCCCATTCCCATGCAGTGAAGGGAGAGTCAATTGGCAGATATGAGTTGTCAAAAGAACTCACTCGCACTCCTATGCCATGAAGGAAAAGCTAAGTGGAAGTTTTGAGTTGTCATGCACCGAGGTCTGACTTTTTTTCGGTCAAACCTGGCATTCGTCCCACCCCAGAGTGAGTGCTGGTAATCATCTCTAGGTGAAACGAGTACCAATCTACGCTCGTCTCTGGGTGAGACGAGTATCAATCCGCACTCGTCCCCGGGTGGAGCGAATAAGTAGCAGAGTGTCTAAAAGGTGCCAAATTGATCTCTGACTTGTAAAACTGCTATGTGAGTGGTTAGAACCACTGTTTTAACCTTTGGGGCTGCCCTGGGGCTGTGTGTGTTAGTGCGATCAGTGCTTGTTGTCACATAATTGGATTGGTGCTATTTTGGTGTCTACAGATGCCCATTTTTGGAAAGCGCTGCACATGGTGCAGTGCTGAGCAAAAATAGATAACCAAAGCACTAATGATTAGGGTTTCTTAGTAACCTAACCAACTCTTGATGCCCTAAGTATGGAAAGGGCATGCATTCTTGAATCCTTGCTTCTAACAAGCTAAGGAACTTAAATCAAGCATTAACCTGGTTCGGTGAGGTATTACTTGAACTTAGACATTGATCAGTCATGAATAGGCAAAGGGCGCAACCTTTTATCTGTGGGAACCTTGAGTTCATGATTCACAAATGCCAAGTATATGATCAGTTTGTGATAATTGCTTGTTTGCTGCCCCAAGAAGGGGCACGATTGTATTTTGCAATGATCCTTTGAATGCGTGTCATTTCCAAGATTGGGTATATTGTTGTTGATTGGCAACTAAGTGTGACTACCCCCTAAAGCGATGAATCGATGAGGGAATGACCGACATGAGAAAAGCGACGAGTTGCTTGACCCAAGATGACTTAAGTGAGGGTGCCTTCAGATGTTATCCGATGCATGCTCGAGCAATTTCCCAATTGTTTTGACCTATTTTTTGTGGGTGTGAACCCATTTTGGGATGCCATTGGGGGTTAACATTGGCGAAACTCTGTCTTCCCATGGAGCGGTCCGGCTATGGTAGCCTTCTTGGGGAGTAGGATAGCAACAAGGTAGACCCAAAAATTAGTATTCTTATGCCAAGAGGCTAAGTGCAAGAGCACTTTTGTCTGGCAATTTTTAGTGGTTTTGTTGGTATTTGTCATTTTTATAGTTTGGTTGTTTTTTATTTTTATTTTTATTTTTTATTTTTATTCATTCCGGGGGGGGGACGAACGCCATGATGGTACTCGTCCTAGGGTGGGACGAGTGCGCCTTCGAGGAAAAAGTGCTTGTTCCAGTTAGGGACGATTACCAGCAAGCAAAAAGGTATAAATAGGCAAAAATGACGGATTTGGCTCATTTGCACTGTTCATCGATTGCGATTTGGAGCTCTGAGGAGGAGGTAGATTTTATGACGCGAAACGCTGCCAAATTTTCTAGCCACCATGAGTGCACAAATCGGGTCGTCAGGCGACGGAGCCGAGGTGAGACCAGTAAGTGAACTATCTCCTCGAGTTTGAATTTAAAAAATGCAAATGTGTTTTTATTGTGTTTTTCTTTTGTTTAAGACATGGAACCCTAATTAATTAAATTAAAATGTGAATGAATTTGATTGAAAGACCCTGGAACAAAATAAAACATGGATGCAAACCGATAGAAACCTAGATGGAAAACCATAGGATAAACCCAAATGAAACTTAGAGTAACACTTTTAGGGTAACCACGGTTATAAAAATGTTTTTTTATGTGAATGGTAAAACGTAGGTCGAAACCGTAGGCAAACCATGTCACTTTTTGTCTATTTTTAAAATGAAACCCTAGATTAAAAAAATTGATGAATTTTTTTTGTTGGAATGGTAAACTTAGGTAAAACCGTAGGTAAACCATGTCAATTTTTTGTTGTTTTTGATGAAATGTAAGATGAAAACTTGATGAATTTTTTTTTT
This sequence comes from Wollemia nobilis, assembly GCA_028583015.1. NCBI lineage: Eukaryota > Viridiplantae > Streptophyta > Pinopsida > Araucariales > Araucariaceae > Wollemia > Wollemia nobilis. The sequence goes on from JAQPPZ010000599.1 coordinate 2,039,048, forward strand.
GTTTTGAAATGGTAAACTTAGGTAAAACCGTAGGTAAACCATGTCAAATTTTTGTTGTTTTTGATGAAATGTAAGATGAAAACTTGATGAATTTTTTTTGTTTTGAAATGGTAAACTTAGGTAAAACCATAGGTAAACCATGTCAATTTTTTTTTTTTTTTTGTTGTTTTTGATGAAATGTAAGATGAAAACTTGATGAATTTTTTTTTTTTTAAATGGTAAACTTAGGTAAAACCATGTCAAAAAAATTTTTTGTTGTTTTTGATGAAATGTAAGATGAAAAATTGATGAATTTTTTTGTTTTGAAATGGTAAACTTAGGTAAAACCGTAGGTAAACCATGTCAAATTTTTGTTGTTTTTGATGAAATGTAAGATGAAAACTTGATGAATTTTTTTGTTTTGAAATGGTAAACTTAGATAAAACCGTAGGTAAACCATGTCAAAAATTTTTTTGGTGTTTTTTATGAAATGTAAGATGAAAACTTGATGAATTTTTTTGTTTTGAAATGGTAAACTTAGGTAAAACCGTAGGTAAACCATGTCAATTTTTTTTTTTTTTTGTTGTAATGGATGTACATGTGAATGAAAGATGTTACTGTACAATTATGCATTTTTGTACATGTGATGGTAATTTGATGCATGTTTTTGATGTGTGTTATTTTCTATGATGTGCAGGTGGTGAAGAGTCGACATCGAGTACCGATTGTTTTTTCTAGTGCCCGTGAGGCGTTGAGTGCATAGGACTGGGAGTGGCTTGATGCCTTAGGGCTCAAGCATGTGGCTCAGTTGGAGGTAGTGGTTGCAGATAGGATGTACTTGATAGCTTTGATAAGCCTGTGGGATGTTCGGATGAACACCTTCCATCTCCCGACAGGGGAGATGACAGTTACCTTAGAGGACATGTATCGGATTCTCCAGATTTTGATAGACGGGATTCCCATTCGGACGATGCCACGAGGCCAGAGGACGGTTGTACTGACCCGATGTTTTGGACACGGGGAGGATGTGGATGAAATGAGCTCAGTGGAGAAGGTAGAGATGGATTGTCAGATTGGGGGGATTCTGGTATGATGGTGGTATGGGAGGGGAGTGTTGGGAGTGAGGCATGCACTACTCATGAGCCTCATTTCCAACATGTTGTTGCCAGACTCTTCGGGGGTGAGGTTCCCATGGAACCTACTGGAGGTGGTGTGGCAGTTAGTGGATTGTCCTATGATAGAGCCGGTGATCATGAGATGGGGCTAGACGCTCTTAGCTCAATTATATGATGAGTTGTATGAGGTCCACTATCGAAAGTAGAAGGGGATTGGCTGTAGTTACTTGTTGCAGTGCTAGGCTTGGCAGCATATAGTTGTAGAGCGACCACGAGGGCTACCATGGACTACACGAGTTGACATGGTGGACAAAGATATTGGGTATGGTGCTTTATGGTATCGAGCTAAGGAGCGAGGGCAGAGTCGACGGTTTGCGGGAGACGTGGACAATTATAGAGATGCATTGGCATGACTGACTCTAGGAGATGTGGTGTGGAGGCCATATTGGGATTGTCTCGCATGGCCAGAGGCTGATGAGTGGCTTCGGTGGGTCCGAAGGGGGATATGGGTCATTGGACGACATGGGACGAAGCAGGAATACTTTCACTATCTATGAGTGACATGATAGTTTGGGGTATGCCAGGGGTTTCCTGGGGAACCCGTAGTTTATCGGCACCAGAGTGATGAGAGCACTCTAGCTGCGTCGATCCTCGAGCTGCTAGGGGAGGAGGTAGATATAGTACTGGACATTTCAGATGTGGATGACGTCGAAGTGACTACCGAGTACTAGGAGTGGTGGACGCTCCGACAATGGCAAGGTGAGGGGCCATTAGGAGGGGATGAGGCAGCAGGAGGCGGAGAGGGTGCCGAGGCACCAGGAGAGGGTTGGGGAGCTCTTGTTTCTATGGACATGGTGGAGGTGGAAGATGTGGGAGAGGACTTTGGTGAGGAGAGCAGCCAGAGATGCAGGATGCTTCAGAGCAGGCCGATGCACCAGAGAGGCCGACGTAACCGGGTGTGTAGGGGGATATAGAGGCAGGGTTGCGTGCTGAGGTGGCATGGTTGACGAAGTTATTGCAGAGATGATATGGAGAGCTGGGGGAGATGGCACAAGAGAGGGATCTCCTATGGACGTAGTTGGTAGAGTGAGAGAGCACAGGGACTGCGTCTCATTGATAGGAGGGTGATACGGATGCTGCACGGGAGAGGGATCTCCTGCAAGTGTAGCTAGCATAACACGACGATGCAATCATGTACTACCGTAGGTGAGAGGCAGAGTGGAGTCGACGGGAGGTAGATTGGGGCCGACGGGAGTTATATTGGTGACAACATCGGTTGGAGATGGAGGGAGATATTATCCGCCTTGGTGGGCGAATACCAGAGCCTCCTGCAGGTGGCTCGTCATCTCGGACAAGAGACAGTGGGATGGAGCAGTCAACATCATCCTGTCACAGGCAACGAGATGAGGGAGGCGCTAGTGGGCGTGATGCAGGGGCGAGCAGTCACCCTGAGAGGTCCCAGAGGACTGATACTACAGGGGGTAGTTCTCGTCGCACCGATCCTACATGATCATGGTGGCCGATGCCCTAGGCTGGGGGTTTTTGAGTTTTTGGCTTGTGGTAGCAAGGTCCGAGGACCGGTTCATTGTAGCCTACGGGCAATTTTGTTATGATATATATATATATATATATATATATATATATATATATATATATATATATATATATATATATATATATATATATATATATGACTCTTTTTGGTGTTTGTATATTTTTCATGATTTATTTTTATGTGCATGTTTTTACATTGATGTATGCATATGTGATTATGAATGCGATGCTTCTAATTTGTATGATGTATGCATATGGAATGAATGAAATGAATTGTTGATGATTTGTCAATGCACCATAGACTATACAAGATTTGACTGGCTTGCTATAGTAATGGGATAACTTTGTGGAATGCTTGTGCATGTGAAAACTTTGTTTTTGTATTTTTTCTATTTTCTGATGGGGATATACAGAATGAAATGTATCGATTGTTTGAAAATGTAGTTAAGATTTTATGAGGTGCAAATATTTTAATGAACTAGCCAAGACTGTACATTTATCTCGTGAGACTTTTGAACAAGGTCTAAATATGACTTGAATTTAACCAAATTATTTCACATCCCTATGTGTGCAATTGAGTTCGTTTATGTGGTATTTATCAGGATACCGCCAGTGCCAGATGGGCTTTCAACCGAACCTGTACTGAGGATCACCTAATTAGCTCCACTAACTCCTTTATTGTATTTAGTCAGATTAATTTGCAATGCTATCTAGGATACCATAAGCTAGCTCATCCACATGCAAACATTGATTTGTACACAAGTTAATGTGATAGATATATCGTCATGCGGGAGGGTTACCTCCAGTGACCGATAGGCTATCAACCAAACCGATACTGAAGCTTGCCTCATGACCTGTCGAAATGCTGAGAGTTCTAGGGATTCAAGTTTGACTCCCTTCTTTTCTTCAATTGTATTGGGATACTTGCTCCTTTGTAGTGATAAAATCACTGTTTATTTTTGTTTTATTATGTTTTTTTTTTTTTTTTGAGCAAGGGATTTGGATTTCGAGTGATGAGAATCACTATTGTATGTGCCTTTTGATGTATGCACTTTGAGGGTGATGTCAAATTTTTGGAGTTTTGACATATGCAAATTTTTGATGTTTTGCAACTTTTGAGAACTTGGGATTCATGGGGAATTGGGTAGGGAGGATGCTTGTCCTTTTGCCAACTCTCAGCATTTTTGGGGTCATTCGCACAGGGGGATGAGCAAGATAGCTGTTTCGCTTATGGTGACCTGGATTACTGTGTAGGGTTCATATTTCGTTCACACAACTTAGGAATTTTTATATGTGTGTTAATTTGTGTTGGGATGCTATGTAACAAGGCGTGCTCCAAGTAAAAATTTCTCGTGTAAAATCTACTTAACTGTGTACAGTTTTTGGCTAAAAATTTAACAACAGCTGAATGACGAAAACCCTAAATACATTAGGAGACAATTGACGATGCGAAAAATGGCGATGGTGCTATTCTATATGTAGGCATTTATGAAAATGGATCTGAGGTGGAAAAGGATGGAATTTCCAAGTAATGACTGTTTATGGTGCTTTTGACTTGTATGACCTAGCAAATGTATAATGTATGGATGCGATGCCTAATGCAACCTATATTTTTGTATTTTGATTTTTATGAGAATGCATGGAATTGGAATGCAATTGTTTTTGTGATTTTGTTTTTGTTTTTTTTTTTTTGATTTTTTTTTTATGAGTATGCATGGAATTGAAATGCAATTGTTTTTGTGATTTTTGATGATTATATTGTTTTTGTTTATTTTTGAATATTTATGTTGACCAAGCAGTTATGGTAACGCTTGGAGCTTTTGGTGTTGACCAAAGGGTTTATAGATACCTTTGGGGCATTTAGCGATGACCAAGCGATTATGAAAATCCTTGGAGCTTTTATCTTGACCAAAGGGTTTATAGACACCGTTGGGGCGTTTTGGGGATGACCAAGTGATTATGAGAATCCTTGGAGCTTTTGGGTTGACCAAGTGATTGTGGTAATCCTTGGAGCTTTTTGTGTTGAACTATGGCTCTCTAGATGTGGAATGGCCTCAAATGAATGATGTTCAAGGGTTCTGTTTCCTTGATTCCTTCAAGAGAGGCAAGCCGATATGTTCCGGGTCCTATTCTACTGTCAATGATGTAAGGACCTAACCAGTTTTCCGTGAACTTGTCCCATAGATGGGACGACAAATTAGAATTCTGCTGGTTCTCTTTTAAGACCAAATCACCAACCTAAAATTCCCTAAGGTGGACTTTCATGTTGTATGCTTTCTTAAGTCACTCTTGATAGATACGCAAATGCTAGAGAGCATTAATGTGTCGTTCATAAAGCAACGTCAGTTGATCTAATCGGGCCTACTACGCAGTGTCATCATCAATGAACTCTTGCATTGAAATGTGCAAGGAAGGGATTTCCAACTCAAAAGGCATGACTGCCTCGAAGCCATACACCAGCAAAAATGGAGTTGCCCTAGTGGGCATTCGAATGCTGGTGCAATAAGCCCATAGGGCAAGCGAGATCTGAATGTGCCAGTCCTTATGATTGTTTGCAACTATCTTTTTGAGAATGGTGACTAGCATTTTTTTTGACGCCTCTGCTTGCCCATTTTCCTATAGATAATAGGGTGTTGAAAAGCTGTGCTGAATCTTGTACTTTGTGGTCAAAGCACGCACATATTTATTCTTGAATGGTGTCTCATTATCTGATAGGATCTTGGATGGAATACCAAAATGACATATGATGTTATGCAAAATAAATTCTGCAATGCAGGATCTAGTCGTAGTGGTTAGCGAAATTGCTTCCACCCACTTGGTAAAGTACTCTGTGGCCATTAAAATAAATGTGTGACGACCAGATGATGCAGGGGAGATCTTTCCAATTAGATCAAATCCCCACTACGAAAAAGGCCAAACCAATTGAATCAGCTGCAAGGCCTGAGAAGGTACATGTGTCAAATTAGCATGGTGCTGACACTTCACACACTTCTTCACATATGCACAACAATCTCGCTCTAAATATGGCCAATAATAACCCATGAAAATAATGCACTTTGCGATGGCCATACCGCTGAAGTGGCCACCACATGTACCATCGTGAGCTTGGGTGATCGCCCAAGCGGACTCTTGCTGGTCCAAACAACGAAGGAGGATTCCTTCATAATTTTGACGATACAAAATGTCTCCTAACAAGACATTATTTGCCGCTTTCTGTTTGAATGATATTTTCACGGTTTGTGTCAATCCAAGTGGGAGGTTACCTAGCTTGAGGTAATCCCGAATGGGTGTGTACCAATCCTGTTGATCAGAAACCTCGATAGTATGAATGGCCAATACTTCTTGAAGTCCATCCCGAACAAAAGCTGAGTGGGAGAGAACTTGTAAAAACAACGTGGTGTTGCTATTAAGAGGGGTCGGGGAGAACAAGGACCCCTAGTTGGCTTGAGTCAAACAATATCGAATTCGAGAGAACTAATCCAGAGATGGTTCAATATGGATCAGGTGGATTCCTGGCATCATATCAGAGCTTGCACACTCCATAACAGATTGCGATAATGTTTTAACCTGAATAGTTGTCATTTCACCAGAAGGGTCTTGCGATATTAGTGACCCCAAGGAGGCCATAGTATCCACAAAATTATTTTATGATCGAGGGAGTGCCTTGATGTCATACCATTCAAGTTGTGCCAGGAATTTGTCCACAAGGGCTTTGTAAGCCTGTAGAACTGGACATTTACATTGGAATATCCCCTTTACTTGATTGACAATTAACAATGAATCACCAAAGATGTTTAGTTGTTTAATGTTCATGGTGATTTCTGTCTGAAGACCTATGAGCAAGGCTTCGTATTCTGCATTGTTGTTGGTGCACGAGAAGTCTAATTTAAATGACAAGGGCATTGGAGCATCTTGCAAAGTGAAGAATATAATTCCCGTGCCACCCCCTTGCTCACATTTAGAACCATCGAAGAATAGGGTTATGTCAGCCTGTGACTCAGGCTCATCAGAATTTGGCAACTCTGAAACATGGAAGACCCCATCATCAGGTAGTTCAAAAGTCAGAGGCTGATCGTCTTCAAGAGGCGCCTCAGCTAGTTGATCGACGATGAATTGATATTTTATGGATTTTTGTCCAATGAACTCTATGTCAAACTCCGTCAACAACATGATCCATTTCACCGTGCGGCTACTATGATAAGTATGACTCATCATGTATCGCAATGGATTCTCCTTAGACACAACATACGTCTTATTATTGAGCATGTAATGGCGTAGCTTTTTGGTAGCAAACACCACTGCCAAGCAAAGATTTTCAACATATGCATAGTTAAGTTCATAACTGACCAAGGTGCGGCTAAGATAGTATGTATCATGTTCTTTGTGAAGTTCATTTTTTTGGGATAGCATGGCACCCAGTGCCACCTCAGTGGCTAAGATGTATAAATAGAATGACACTCCTGGTCTAGGTGGTACCAATACTGGTGGCGAAGCCAAGTACTATTTAATGTTGTCAAAGGCGGATTGGCACTCGTCATCCCAATGAAATGTGACCCCCTTATGCAATAATTTATTCATGGGTCGGCATTTGTCAGATAACTACGCTATGAAGCACTTGATTGATGCAACATTTCCTTGTAGACTCCTGAGCTGCTTGATGGTGGTTGGGGGATGCATTTCAAGGATTGCGTTGACTTTGTTTGGGTCGACCTCAATTCCTCGTTTGGAGACTATGAAACCCAAGAGCTTTCCAGAGGTGACACCAAAGACACACTTCTTGGGATTTAGTCTAACTTTATGTTTAATGAGGTGATCAAGGACCCTGCTCAAGTCACCAAGGTGATCTAGGCGCAAAAGAGATTTGGCCAACAAATCATCCATGTAATCTTCCAAAGTTTTGTGCATGTAATCATGAAAGATGTACGTCATGGCACGTTGGTAAGTGGCGCCAGCATTTTTAAGGCCAAAAGGCATGACCTTATAGCAAAATGTCCCCCAAGGCATTGTGAATGCCATTTTTAGTTGGTCCTCTGGATTGATACGAATCTGATTGTATCCTAAGAAACCATCCATAAGGGAAAGCATTTCGTGACCCATTGTAGCGTCTACCAACGTGTCGATGCTTGGTAAGGGAAAATCATCCTTTGGACTCGCTTTGTTAAGATCTCAAAAATTAGTGCATATGCGAATCCTCCCGTCGGGCTTCTTGACAGGAACCATGTTAGACAACCATGGAGGATAATCCACACAGATGACAAACTGGGCATCCAACAACTTTTGTAACTCATTTTTTACCATTAAGGCCACTGTTGGGTGCATCTTGCATAGTTTTTGCTTTACTGGCTTGATTGTTGGATCAAGCGTTAAATTATGCATGACTAGCTATGGGTCTAGTCCCAACATATCCTTGTATGACCATGCAAAAACCTCCTTATTTTCATTAAGAAGGGTAACATAATCGGCTCGATCTTCGGGGGAAAGACTTACCCCTAGTTTGAGAATTCATGGATTCGTTGGATCTGTGCCGATGTCTACATCAGTTGTTGCTTCAACCGACATATGGGATCCATCTTCCAACTGGTGTGGAATTGGGATCAGATGGATATTGTTTGCTAAATTAAGATCATCATTAGGAACGTCAAGTTCCTCTTCAGCATGGAAGACATCCTGAGTCTGTCCTAGAGTGAAATGAAACATCCCATCGCAAGGCCAATACTCTGATGGATATGGTGGTGTGTCAGCGTGATCCCAATATATAGCTTCTATGTCTAGATGCAATTATCATGTTGGATTGGCTGGATCATGGATGGGGGCGGTCAAGTCAATGGAGATCATGTTTATGAGATGATGGTAACCTCCATTACCTTAAGTGTGATAACTCTGACATTCAAGATGTTCTTGATGCGTTCGATCTGGCTCTGTAGGCACTGGCACAAAGGGATCAGCCCTATGCGTGAACCTACAAATAGGGTCTGCCCTAGGCACTGATGGTTTGATAGGGTCTCCAAGCAGAAGATGTTCTTTGTATACCTGGAGTGGCGGGTGTAGTAATTGCTATAAATACGCTGGGTTGAAATGCCACCTATGTCTTGGACCTATGTGCAAGTGTTCAAACATGTTGTCTATGTCCAAAGTATATTGTTGTTGTTGAGGTAGCCTATGCTCACTAGGATCATTCAATGGGAACATCATTAGGAAGTTTTCTTTATCGTCATTCATTGGATATTCATGTGAATGATCATACTTCGACTCATCTTCAGAAGACCCTTCGTGGTCTTGTCCATCTTCCCCTTGTGGGTGAGTCCATGAGGTTTCTCCTTGTTCGGCCATAGGGAAAGGGTTATTGAGGTCAACAAGGTTATTTGTTTGTAATGGGAAATAATCCCCCAATGTATAAGTTGTATTTGGATTGGCATATGGATCTGATGCCAACCCATCCTTGTTGCCTATCCCTAGTCTTTGCATGTTTTCGACCAAGATGTCGAGGGGAAATGGGTGATTAAACCCTACTCCTAACTTATCATAAGGAATTTGGTATCTTGGTTGGCACAAAACACGCATTCCTTGTTCATACCTGCATAACCCGTATCCATTCCAATTACATTGGCTAAGATATCATAATGCAAAGTCTGGGTTAGCCAAATAATTGACATCTTCCACAAAGGAATCTTCATCTTCCTCTTCTTGTCAAGAAGGTTCAACACCATGATCCAGGCCCCCAAAAATAAAATTTGTCTGATTAGGTGGGTAGCCTAAAGGAACCACGGAGCCTATGGGGAGTCGAGGTCTTCCCATGTCTTGCATAGACTGAAGTGTGGGCGTTGCAACAACAATGTGCACTATATACTCCCCCATGCCTGTGTTAGACATCTCAACAGTAATCATTGGTGATTGAGAGGAAGCGAATGGGATTTCTCCTTGAGTCCACTCCATGTGGGGTGAACTAGGCATCTCAACTTCCATTCTATTAGGCATCTCTTCTGTCGAGATGTTGGAGACTAAGGGTGGTTCCGCTTCCAGGGGCTTCTTTCCTTTGTCCATTGGTGTGGCCACCATATGTGGCATCGTTGTGGGAGGACTAGATGAAGAAGATGAACCCGCCTGGGAATTTGATTGAGTTGGTAATGGATATTCTTGCTTAATCATACCCCTTTTAGATAAATTTAACTAGAAATCCACATGCGTTGAAGGGAGGGTCGACTGTGGCATGAGTTGCACTGAATTACAGTATTTAAAAGGTTCTAAATCTGTAGGGACCATGTGCACTTGTCCTTCAAATGTGTACTTTAAACATTGATGAGCAATTGAAGGGACACACTTCATATCCCGAATCCAAGGCCGCCCAAGCAAGATATTGTAAGCCATCTCACCTTCTAAAATGTGGCACAACATATGAATGGTATTTTGTCCCACTTGTATAGGCAGGACAATTGTGCCAACTATCGAGCATATCACGTCATTAAATGCGCGAAGAGTATAAGTGGAAGGTACAATGTGAGAGGCTGGTAGCTTCAAATGTTTCAATGCAACGGTTGTAATAATGTTACTAGATGAACCAGTGTCTACCAACACCCGCTTGTACGAAGTCCCGTTGACCCGCACAATAACGTGCAAGGGTGGATCCACTACATCTCCAGTCACCATTTTTGATTCATATTCCCTAAAGGTGATGATTGGTTCGGTACACTATTTAACATGCCCCACAAAATTGTTGAACGAATTCGCTTCGTGGGGATGCAACTCAATTGCCTTTAATATTTCCATGAGAGCTTGCCGATGGGGCGCCTATTGTTGAATAAGCTCATAAATGGAGAGCCTAGCCGATGTGGTCCATAGACTTTGAGTAAGTCTAGTTCGAATCATGGCCACTGGTATAGGCGAGGGCAACTGTGTAGGATTCGATTGAGGTTGTGATGTGGATGGAACTTCCTTGGTGGCTGTCGCAGGGGCAGCTCCTAGGTATCTCTTGTTTCTTGTCACAATGCTAATCATCCCAACATACCCCTCCATGGGGCAATTCTGTTGCACTTCGTTGACATGAAGAGGTTTTGCTTGTGCATCATGTGTGGGTAAAGGATCTTTGAAAACACACATTTGTTGGTTGTTGGGTGCGATGGGGTTATCTACTACCAATGTGTTATTATCAATGAGGTCTTGCACTAAACCTTTAAACGTCCAACAGACATTAAGGTCATGCCCTTTCCTTCTGTGGAATCTATAGAAAAGATCCTCTCTATAGCCTTTAGGCTTTGGCACATTAGGATCAATTGTTGGAATCTCTGGCAGATTAATCAAGTTTGCCATTGACAAATGGTCAAACAAGGAGTCTCTAGACTCAGTGTATGGTGTAAATTGCCACCTAGGGTGATGTTGCTGATTATGATCTTGTTTTTTGTTGTCTTTCTCATAGTTATTGTGAGGCACTGCCTGATAATTAGCCTTTGGAGGCTGTGTTGCTTGGGCAGGCATAGGGGCATTGATAGCAACTTGATTGACCGTGGTGGGTTTCTGTTGCATATTCCCTGTTTTGGTGCTCTTGTTCCACTCTTTTTTCTTAGGCTTGGAAATTTTGCCATCCTGTATCTTGATCTCTTCGATAACTCTAGCTTGTGCTAGAGCTTCTTCTAAAGTGGCATATTGCTGCAGCTGCAATAGCACAGAGATCGATCGCAAATAGCTCTTTACGAACATTTGAGTTAGGTCGGACATAGGAGGGAGGTAGGACAACTTTGAAAGCAACGTCCTCCATTGATTCCCATATGCCACCATAGATTCCTCCTCATATTGCTTGAGGCTAGCTAGATCACTTAGTGATGCATTTTTCTTTGTGTTGAAAGCAAAACATTCTAGGAATGCATCCACTAGCTGATCCAAGTTGTAGATGCTATGCTTCGGTAGATGGGTAAACCAATCCGAGGCAGATCCTATGAATGTGGTTATGAATGTTCTTAATAAAAATGCATCATTGTCTTGTATATCGAAGCATTGGCTCAAAAATTGAGTCACATGCTCTTGAGCATCTTCATCCCCTCTAAAGAGTGCCAACTGGGGCAGCTTGAAATGTTTGGGGTATGGAGGTGTTGGCACTAATGGATGCACCGGATGACTACGGAGTTGGCGTAAGGTAGGCTTTTGGGGCCCAATAGTCTTGAGTTCCATAGTCTCCAAGCATTCTAACAACACTTTGTATGCATCGGAGGACATAATCTCCTCCTTAGTTTGTTCCCGTTGTAGATTGCGGGGAACTTGAGGCCTTTGGAGGGATAAATGGGTAGCATCCCTTCTACCTTGATAGGGCGTTTCAGCCCGCTCTTCTTCTTGGTCATAATCCTCATAATCTTCTTGAGGAGTGTCTGGTCTAAGCCTGTAAACATTGATGGGTGCCCGCGGAGGATGCCCATCACGGTTGCGGGGAGTGGTCTCCAGCTCAGGTCTAGGAGGTCTTAGAGGTCGTGCTTGATGAAGTCGCAGAGACCTGTCTCGCACTAGGGGTTTGTGCCTCACATACATCTCATATTGCTGTGTGCGAGGGACTGGGGCCTTCTCAAGCGCATTGTTGTGAAGCAATTTAGTTGTCTGTTGCTGAATGTGATCTTGATTAAGGCAACACAAATATTCTAATTTCTATTGGTCTTACCTAAGCCGCGTGATTTGCGCTTGGCGGGCAGCTAGTTGGGCAAATGCCAAGTCATTTTGTTTCACCGTCTCTTATTTAGGAGGCCTAGATGTCTTCCCTACATATCTGTCTCGATCATGGTGCTCTGAAACCCCTATATGTTGTTTTCCTCTGTCAAGGTTAGCAGCATTGACTTGAAGCTCTGGTCTCAATGAGCAATCTGGATATAAAGTAGGTGCAGACGTGCATCGTTCCCGCACTGTGTACTGTTCTTGAGGAACATAGTGACCCTCCTCACTCTCTATGTTATATGCATAAAAGGTGCGGGCAGAATTGTCTTGCCTTGTCGAAAGAACCTGATACTCTGGATATGGTCTACTGTGTCTGACATTAATCAGGGGTAAATTAGGAGTAACAAAATCATATGATTCCTCCTTGTGGACCCTTTGTTGTTCTAGAGCAATACACAACGCTTCATCACTAGGCCACCCATAACAAACTTCCAAAGGAGGTCTCGTACTTAGACCAAGTGCTACATATTGGTTATTTTCTTGAAAATATTCTTGTTGCTTAGGAGTTCCTCCTAAGGATGTGCCTCTATATTCTTGTCTATTGATGGCATGAGTTGGAGTGCCCCTCAAGGAGGTACCTCTAGAGCCATGTTCTGCATGGTGTGAACTAACTTGTGTACCCTGCCGCCAAGGCAGGATGGCCAAGTCTTTCGAGCTATATCGGAGATGACTTGTCTCTCTTGGTGAGTTTTCTGCAGCTTCTGCCCGTGATTGGGCTTGGATACGAGTAAACACCATGGTAATGTTAACCTAAAGATGCAGAAATTATTTTTATGATTTTTTTTTATGGTTTTTTTTATCTAAACAGAAAATAGCATACACACACAAGCAATGATTATCTCTTTTAAAGATTAATAGTGTGCCCTAAATCTGGTTTAGTGTGTTTTTGTTGTTTGTTTTTGTGTTTTTGAAGACTTTCTATGAAAACCGTTTAAATGAAATTATGAAGGCTCTTATGACTCCCAAAATGGTCGCCCCTTCAATATGCCATTGTCGGACCGATATACCAACCTCTCTATATACCCACCCTTACGTGAGGGAGACTATAGGTACGTGAGAACAGATGATACGTGGAACATAGGTGGTATGGAAGGGGAATCACTCTTTTTATGACACCTACCATAGAAGACTTATCCTCATGCGCTAGGAATAACCCTAGCTACACTCGGTCAGCTTTCATCAGGATTTACATCTAGCAATAGTCGCGATCGGGGTAATGGATGCAATATCTCAAGCCAAAGTGATAATGGAATCCACCTTTGGTCTTGCTCAAGGGTTGGGGTTTTACGACCAATGCCTTGTGTTTAAAATACCACGTGGTGTGTGGGGTTCATTTTAATTTGCAAAAATTGAAACATGCAAACGAAAAGGAAACTTTCCCTAAGCCATACAAAAACTGAAAACCAGAAAACAAAAAATAGAAATTTGATAGAAACTTGTTAAAAACCCCTACCTCTTCTCTGCCCAACAGGATGCTTCTGATTTGCTCTAAAAAAATGCATAGAACTATACTCGTCCTTGGGTGAGGTGAATATAAGAACAGTATTCGTTCCAGGGTGAGACGAATGCTTATTCGTCCCTAGGTGAAATGAATACCAATTCTGTAATCATCACTAGCAGAAGCGAATAATAGTCTGATAATTGAAAAATAGGTATCTGTAATCAAAACAAGCAATTTTAGATCAGAAATCTAACCTAAAAAAAAATAGAGGACAGAAGTCCCACCGTGATCGCCATTGAAAGCACGAGATTCTGGAAACAAAAAGGATAGACTAAAAATGTAATGTAAACGAAACTAAAATAATGCTTAAACCCTATGTTATTGAAAAATGCGTAAAAAGAAAGAACATGAACACAAGATATCAAAGCAATATAAAAAACGGCCATTTTATTGATATGCTTTACAAATTTGTGTTACAATGCGTCTCCTTCCTTTTTAGGGGATAGGAGCATTAAATGTTGGTCTTTTACAACTTGTTTCAGAATTCCTTCTTCCACGTGCCCACATATAAGATGGGCGAACCAAAATGTTGCCGCCGCTTGTGTTGATAAAAGTAGATTCCTCGTTGCTTCTCTAATGCTGCAAATCTGCGTTCAAAGAAACAAACAAAGAATCAGTAGCACCTATGTATGAAAAATGAAAGATAAATATAATGATGGTTAAACTGAGTCTAAATAAACTGAAAACTTGACAAAAGCATAATCATGAAACTAGCTAAATACTACAAAAGAAATAGTCACCAAAGGCAATAAGGCAGGGGGTGCTCGAAGGCAAACCACCGATGAATGAAACTTTGTTTCGACACCAATCCGCTTGGGATGGGTCCGAAACCTAATGTGATGTGTTGTCGACAAATTGGTAGGATATTGTGGTCAAAAAAATCAGGTTTTGGTTCTTGATTCGTGCCTTCAAAAGTCACCCAATAACCTCTCTTTCGATTAAGAGATTATGGATGTTGAAAGCACAAATCACAAGTAAGTGAATTAGCAGCACTTCGTCACTCAAAATGCTCCTTCTCTATCTATCTTTTGGGTGAGGAATCTCACCATTTTATAGACCCAAGGGGTCTCTTTGAATTAACATGCAAAAGTGTTTCTTTGCATGAATGTTTTTTTTTTGTGAAGAGAAGACTTCTTCTTGATCAAGGGCTTCTTAACTGCCTTTGTGCATGTCTTTGTATGTTTAGAAAAGCTCACTCACACTCCCATGCAATGAAGGGATAGCTAAGTGGCAAATCTGAGTTGTCTTAAAAATCTCACTCCCATTCCCATGCAGTGAAGGGAGAGTCAATTGGCAGATATGAGTTGTCAAAAGAACTCACTCGCACTCCTATGCCATGAAGGGAGAGCTAAGTGGCAGTTTTGAGTTGTCATGCGCCGAGGTCTAACTTTTTGCTGATCAAACCTGGCGTTCATCCCACCCCAGAGCGAGCGCTGGTAATCATCTCTGGGTGAAACGAGTACCAATCTAGGCAAATAAGTAGCAGAGTGTCTAAAAGGTGCCAAATTGATCTCTGACTTGTAAAACTACTGTGTGAGTGGTTAGAACCACTATTTTAACCTCTAGGGCTGCCCTGGGGCTGTGTGTGTTAGTGCAATCAGTGCTTGTTGTCACATAATCAGATTGGTGCTGTTTTGGTGTCTACAACTTCATTACTCACCATGAAGATGGTCAAGGTGGTGCTTCTATTTCTATCTCCTCCAAACTTGAGGATTGTTTGCTTGGCTTTGGCGAAGATCCTTCTCATCATGTGGTATATATTTTTTTGAATATTAATGGGAACACCCTGGGCATTGCCAATATTTGTGCACCTAATTATGGATGTAGTCACTCTGCCCTTTGGTGGTACTTGTATGATCACCTATCGATGATATATTATATTTTTTATGGTGATTTTAATATGGTTGATCATGTTGAAGATAAAGTTGGAGTGTGCTAGTGTGCTAGAGAGTGTGAGGCTTGGTTTTTTATTAAAAACAGATGGGGTATTTTTGATCCTTTTTTTTAGTGTAATTGTACACCTCCACCCTGGTTCACATGGTCCAATTTTCATGCAGGTAATGATATATATACAAGCACTTCGATCGAGTTATGAAGTTAGAGTAGTAAATTTTTTATTCTCCTCCATCAATAATAATATTGTGACAGTCTGGTATCATTCTTATTATCAGATCATTTTCAAATTTATTTCAGATTGAGTGAAGTGGTCACCAATTTAATTTTTTGTGCTAGAAATTTTATTTAAATACTTCTTTATTAAAACACCTTGGCACCATTATTGTGATTGAGCGAATATAGAATTTATTACCTCAGCCTCCTCACTCTATCAATTGGATTTCTTGGTGGAATGAAGCAATTTCCTATACTACCTCTTTCATGCAACATTTTGGAAAATATGTGGCACATGTTAGAAATAGTGCTCATTTGGCTATTACGAAGGAGTATCAATGAAGGTTATGATTTCTAGAAAATTATCCATATGATAGATAGTTGCAAACCAGACATGTTGGTCTTCCCATTAGCATATAGACCATGAATGACATGAAGCAAGGGGGCTTAGATTCAAGCTCGTCTACACTGGTTGAGGGTTGGTGATAGCTCATCCAAAACCTTTTTCAAATATCTTCATTCTAAGCAGGCTAGAATTTAGATCAAGGCTATTCAAGTCTCTCATGGTAGGTTGAATTCTCTTCCTAATATGGCTTCAACCTTTGTGGATCAATATAAGCTTGTTTTTCAAGCTCAAGAGGATTATTTAGAACATCATCTAGTGCTCCAATAGTGTCTTGATGTTGTTTCTGTTAAGTTGTCTACTTATGATAAACTTCTTTGTGAGGCTCCTCTTTCACTTGATGAGCTTCATAATTCTCTTATGACTATGTCAGATGACAAGTCCCTTGGTCTTGATGAATTTCCATGTGAATTTTATAAAGGTACTTGGAATTTTACTGGTCTTGATCTACTCAATGTCTACAATGAAGCGTTAGCCAATAATTCTTTGGGTAATTTTATCAATCATGGAAACATTAAATTTATTCATAATGTGGGAAATCCTAAACTTATCACCAAATGGTGACCTATTACTCTACTTAATGTCTCTTACAATATTTTGGCTAAATATTTAGCTCTTTGTATTTGTAATATTCTCCCTATGATTATTAGACCAAAGAAAATGGACTTCATTAAAGGATGTTATATATTATATAATATTATTTTTGTCTAAGAAGGTTTAGAATGGGCTCGTATCTCTAGAAAAAATCCCCTTTTTATTAAACTAAAATTTGAGAAATATTATGATTGTATTGACTGGCCTTTGATTCTTGCCATGCTCCAAGCTCTCGGCTTTGGCCTCTTTTTTACCAGGACAGTCAGTATGTTATTTGCTGATGCTTTAGCTTGTCTTACTATTAATGGACTTAGGTCAAAGGATTTTGGTTTATTTTGTTCTATTCGCTAGGGCTATCCTTTGGCCCCCTCACTTTACATCCTTGCTACTAAAGATTTTGGTTATCTTCTTACCAATCAAGCATCTAAGGGGTTGATACAAGGTATTATTTTTCCTGATATGTCCACCCAACTTATTATCTTCTCACTATAAATGAGGATGAGGTTTTAGTTTCAACTACTTTGGCTTGTTTGGACACTTTTTGTAATGCCTCAGGATCCAACATCGAAATGTCTTACTCCCTTTGTTTTTGCTTTGCTTCTTCTTTTATGCTTTCTTGGATTAGACATTTTTTTATGGAATTGGATTTAAAGGGGTGAGTGTTTTAAGTTCTTAGGAACCCCCTTTGCTTTTAACAACTCATACTCTGAAATTTGGTAGTATGTCATTGGAAAAATTTAAAAAGAAGATTTATTGTTGGGCCTTGCATCCCCTTTCTCTTTCCAACAAGTTTTAGGTTTGCACAAATATTCTTGTTGCCACCCATGTTTATTACTCTTCCTATTGGGCCCCCTCTAAGAATTATTATAATAAGTTGGTTATACTCCTTAGGGATTTTCTTTGGACCAAGGGAAATAATTTACATGGTTTTCATCAAGTTGCTTGGAATATTTGTTGCATGCCTATTGATAAGGGTGGAATGGGTATCATTGACATTTATAGGTAAAGAATTGCTCTGTGTGCTAAGTGGGTGGTTAAAGTTATTAAAGGCCCTGGAGCCTGGAATATTTTGATTCATAATTATATTTATTCAAGGCTACCTTATGGGCATAAAGCTTGGGCAAATATTGACCTCCATACTCTCATAATTACTTCTGCTCCAGTTAAGATTCAAGGTTCATTTGTTGTTAAAAGTATTTGGTAAGCTTTTGAGATGATGAAACCTCATATTCCTTGGATTGGTTATGGTTTTCATAATGGTATTTCATTCAATTCTTATAATATCTACTGGTCTCCTATTTTTTCTAAATATTCAATTATTCTTATTGATATGCTGGGGATTAAAGCTTTGAGGTTGTTTTGCAAGGGCATCTGCTATATTAATTATTTAGTGCACTCTCAAGATTGCATTCCTTGGCATTATCTCAAATAAAAATTTAATCTTTAGAATTCAAATCTTCTTTCTATTCTTAAGATTCAAGAGCTCATACCTGATGCCATTCTTCATAAGCTCGACCTTCAACCCCCAAGTACCTAGTGGAGGGATTGGAACTAGAATGTGTATAATCATTTCAAGAACTACTCTTCTTCCATGATTTATCAACTATATAATCTTGTTTCCCCTAGTGTTGATAAACTTAATGAGATATGGTAGACTCATTCTACCTCATATACTTGGATTTCTCATCTGAACCATATATGGTAGTCTAAACTTGAACCCAAGATTACCTTTTTCTTTGGTCTCTTATTTATCAAGTGCTTCCTATGGGAGATAGACTTAAATAGGGTTGCTCTTCCTAATCCTAAGTATCTAGCTTGTGGTCATTTTGAGACTTTCAAAAAAGGCATGCAAGTGAGCTACATACATATACCAATTTACTTTTCCTTGAGAAATATCTATTTGGTATTCAAATAGATATTGGTTGACCATATAGGTTTTTCCTTATCCATACTCAACTTGCCACCCATTTACCATGATCCTTGGTCTTACCGATATGTCCCACGCAATGTTAGATGATATAAAGCTATTATTTGCACCACTATATATCAAAATACAGACATATTTCTTGCCTAATTTTCCTTCTAATAGAATTTGTGTGCCTTACCCAAAAATATTGGGATTACCTATGGCAGCATAGATCATATGTGGGGCTTCTTCGGTTGGGTTTCTTTTATCAGTTGTCTATGGACATTGATTTACATAGTGATCCAGAGCTTGACAAACGAAACATACATTTGGACCCTTATTTTTTTCTTATACCCATATTTATTTTGGTTGACATTCTTTCATTTTTCTTGATATGTAGGCCTTTGCATAGATTTTTTCTGGAAATTCCTTCTATATGACTGTCATTTATTACCCTAAGTTTCTATTGTATCCTATGTAATAGCCTCCATCCCTATTTTTCTTATATTGGTATTTTCCTTTTGCAAGCTCTAGGTATTTTTTGTTCTTAGATTCTTCCTTTTCAAATTTTTGGTAATAAACCTTTTTGTTCTTCTAGCACACTTCTTCATAACAAACAACATTAAAAGCTATTGTAAAATCTTTAGGTTTACCTTGACCAACATGAGTCTCAATTCTAGGGTGTAAACCCAATACAAATTTATGAGCTTTGAATTGTTCATGCTTATCATATTCTAGAGAATATTTTAAAAGTTGGACAAATATTTGATAATATTTAATTACTGACATATTTTCCTGTTGCAAGTTGGTGAATTTTGCATACTTCTCAATGTACAATTATGGCATAAGAAACCGATCCTTAAATTCTCTATTGAATACATCCCAAGGGATATCAATAGCCTCCATATAACTGGTTTTCTTGTAAGTGGTCCACTAATCTCTGGCCGAACATATTAAATGTACCACTACCCATGTAGTTTTAGATTCTATGCATAGGGGTTGAATAGAGAAGTACCCTTCAACTTCACTCAACCAATTAATAGTTGCTTCACCATCACCCTTTCCATAAAACTTGGAAATATCTAGCTTCTTAATTTCTTTTTGTAATTCTACACCAAAATTTATCCTCAAATATCCCTTAAGAAATTCACATATCCTTTCTAACTCCTTACATTTATTCAGATTCTCAATTACCTTATATTGTTGAATAATAATTTCCTATTATTAAGTCATTTCTGCTCTTTATTGTTCCATATGCTAACCCATTTGAGCCCTTTGCATCTCCATTTGTTCCCTCTATTGATTTAGTTGTTATTACATTAGCTAAATCATTGTTATCATTTTTTCATCATGTTGAGCAACCCTTGCTACTACTAGCTCCTTTTCTTTTCTTATAACATGTCAAGGCACTTCGAATGTTTACATTCATTCTGTCTCTCTCATGAATCATCTTAATCATTTTCTCAAGATTTTTACAATATCCTCTTGCAGATTAGCACTTGCTCTTTTTGAGGTCCCTGCCATACTTGGTGATAAAAGAGCTATATCAGATTCAATAGTTCACATTTATAACCTATGATTTTTGCAACCTATGCTCTGATACCAACTATAACAACCCAGGTCTACTCACCTAAGTGTTAAAAACATATTCTAAATTTTAATATATTTAACCATAATTGATGTAAGCGCACCCAAATTTGTATTAGTACTTAGGCATAGATGTTCACACTTTGAGATCTTATACCATTGTAGACAAAATATCAAGTGCTCGGGATCATCCAATTTATTGTAATAGATTACCAATTTTGAGACCCATCCTCTCCTTACTTGAGTTTCAAATCTCAGCATGGGGTTTCTCTTCTAGGGTCCATACCACCTAAAAGCATGGATGCATTAATTTATCCATATTGTAGCATGGAGGACTAAGATCTAACATCCCATATTTGTCCCAATGGTCCATTGACCTAATTTATAATTCATGTTTAATCCCTAAGGCCCATGCTTGAGTTAGCATAGCTATGTCTGTGCCTGATTATTGATCCTCATATAAGGTGTTACCAAGGTCCGCCAATACTCTGGTTTCTAGACCACGTATTCTAGACCAAGTCCTAGTTTATGGTAATGTTACCCATACCATGTACCACTAGACCTTCCAACCCCAAGGACCAACTCCCTCGTCTTTATTTTTATTAGCAATTCCACAACTGGTTATGGTTCGTGAGATCCCTCATGTACTATATCATATGACAACCTAGAACAATGTCCCATTCCATCATTCATTATTATTGATAGCATGGGATCCACTGATCCATATGGTTATGCTAGAGAATGACTATCCCTGATTCATAATAGTTGCCACTACAAACTATTGGGGTTGGATGGAAGACTTTCTTCTCAATATCATCATCCATCCTATTCGATAGGTCTTTTAAATAGTTGGCATCCTTCTCAATGTTTCATTCCATCCTCCTCGATGGATTTACAGATATAGCATTTAAATGGACACTCATCCTTCTCGATGGCAACAATTGTACCATCCTTCTCGATGGAATTTGGTAGTATCCTATGTTTCATACATCTTAAGTATGATTCCACTCTAGGGTTCAAATGTAGGTCATCTCATCATGTTTTTGATCATAGATCTTTTAAAGAAATCATTTACACTTTATCACTACTAATCTAACTTACTATCCAAATTAAACAATTCTTATTTACCCTTTATACTATACTGTAGAATTGTTTTTATTCTATTTCAAATTTTCAACTATTCAAAATAATATTACTATAGCATATAAGAAAACATTTTGATATCTAACATTTTAAAAATACTAAAAGACATAACGATTATATGAGTTTTACTTAGTAAAAGGATTATAACTTCTTAAACACTACCTACGATAAATAAATCATATCATATTTAACTTTGTCAAAATTCTTCTATAATTCAAATTTATAATTAACACATAATCACTACATTCTAACCAATAAGTTTCAAGTTTATATTCGACTATTGCCTTATTATAAATTAACTCAAAATAATAAAATGACAATTTGTATACGTTGTAATCATGACGTTATGGAACCCTTCTTATATTCTAAATCTGAACTCAGGTATAACCATATCATAGTTACTTAGGCTTCCTAAGTATCATCTATGACGATGCCATCATACTAATCTAGATGGTTTAAATTAAAGTAAAGCTCCTATACATTCCATTATAACCACATTATTAAAAATGCGAGACATAAATCCAAAAATACATAGAATAAGCAAACTTACATACATCATAGTTTATTATCTTTATTTCACAAAACTCATAGTATTCCATGTGTTACTGTAATTTTTTCTTTATAGACTATGCTTACCTTTAAAGAAATACGAAGAAAAAATTTAAACTTAATGGTCATTTGACAAGAAGCTACCCATATATTGTACGCTATTCTCAGAGGTATATTCTTATTAAAAATATAAATTATATTAATTGTATCTTTAAGAGAACACAAGGCCAACCTAAATAAACTCTACTTGAATGTCCCTCACCTCAGACAGAACCATATAGCCATATAAGGAAAACGTTTAGTCAAAAAGATGAATATCGTTCATACCATTGCTCTATATAATAAAAATATTTCTACTAATATTTACTTAATCTCCCACATCAAGCAAATGCAACCATGGGTGCTGCTTATAAAAGAACTATGCAAGATCATACATGGTTTTATTGAGAAAACTGAAAACTATAGGCTTGTATACTGGAAAACCTCTATTCTCCTAAAAGATAAATAGAATACTACAAAAGTTTGCCATACAGGGCTTTTTATTTTTTTAAGAATTTAAACATATGTATATTTCATACTTTAATCTACAATTGTCTTATTGCTTCAAATAAAACTATATATTCACATTGTGCTTTTTATATTGCCAAAAATATTTTTCTAAAGCATTTCCTTATTTAATTTGAAATAAAATTGAAAGTTTATTATACATGTCCTTATCTGACCCATGGTAACAAAGACCAATCATCTACACTTTCTTCAGTGGCAGTAGAGGAAAAAAAAAAAAATATTTCATGAATGCATTACTTCAACTACACCCCCTTATATATTTTCATAATGTTGGAAATATTGTTTAATCCAAATTCCATACTCGCCTTCACCGCTGGAATGTCCCGTCAACAATCCGTCTGGCAGATGAAGTATGGGCGAGTTAAGGGAGTAGGTGAACTCCGTAAGCCTCCAGTTGGTCTCGAGATTCCTGCCAAGGCAGCCTGAGATGCTCTGCAAGTATAAATGGAAGCTTCGGGCACTCATTCAGTATTTTGGGCAATAGCCCTAGTTTCCTTACACATCAGCTGTGCAGGCTATTCCTTGCACACCAGCAGTGTAGTGGATTCGGTGGCAAGCATTGCTGTAGTTCGTTTGCTCAGTTGAGCCCCGACGGTTCTTGCTGCTCCTTAGCGCAGAACCCCTTTGTAATCTAGTAGAGCCAGTTCTTTGTATTGCTCCCTCCCCTATTTTAATAATACAAACCCTACCTTTTATTTGTGCCTCCGCCTGCGTGTGTTTACTTGTAACATGGTTGTCTTAAAGATCCTCCGAATTTATTTGTTTTGGTTTAAGTTTAGTTTCAACTTTCGACATGGCATCAGAGCAAGGAGACCGAGACAACAGGCGAGGTTATGGAGAAGCTACGTGGAAAGCAGCCTTGAGATGCAGATGGAGAGCTGCAAGGGTTTGGTGCAGTCATCAAGGATGATGCATAGTTTTATTTTTGACGTCATCGGTGGGGAGTCCCCTTACGGTAGCAAGTTTGTCGATGAGAGTAATTCGAGCAAAACTCCTCATGGGTTCTGGATGAAGTCAAGCCAGCCAATTCCCATAAGTGCGGTGAATGTAGCCTCAGAGCGACGAGATCGGACAGAGGTGATGGAGTATTTCGAGAGTAGATTTTTCGATAGGGGGTCAGAGAAGGAAGAGAAATATGGTGTCCTGTTCACCTTCGACAACGACGTAGAAACGACGATGGAGATATCAGAGGAGATATTGTCGGGTGAATGGCCAGAAAAGGTGTCTGGTAGGAAGAGAAAAGCAGTCGAAGTAGACTCGGACATCGGACATAAATATCAGTCACAAGGGCTCCAGCTTCGAGGATAGGGTGAGGCAGAAGGAGAAAAAGAAGTGGGCCAAGTCAAGTGCAGTTCGGTGAGCTCTGGATCTATTCCCGAGAGTTTGGGAAAGACTTGGTGTGTTTCGGTAGTCTGCATGGAGCTTCGCTGCAATAAGTTTTTATGGATAGATGCGTCCTTCGGAGTTTTTGTCAGCGAAGCAGAAGGTTTGCATAAGTTTTTGCCGAAGTGAAACTACTTCGGCAGATTGAAACTGCTTCGACAGATTGCAGCAGCTTTGCAACAGTTCGGCAGATTGAAGCCACTTCGCAAAAGGTGTCTTACTGAAGTACAAATTGCAACAGCTTCACATTTTTGAAATCTCCAATAAGTGCTTCGGGAGTTTGTTCAGCGAAGCAGTAACTTTGCCACAATTTTTTCCGAAGTGGAAATGCTTCGGTAGTTTAAAGTCACTTCACAGAAGTTCTTTGCCAAAAAGCAGTTTGAACTGCTTCGCATCAAGTTTTGGCCGAAGTAAAATTACTTCGGAGGCCTCAGCAGATTCGCATCAATTTTTGGCCGAAGTAAAGGTACTTCGAAAATTGCTTCGAAAGTTTTGGCCGAAGTAAAGGTGTTTCGAAAAGTGCTTCAAAAAGTCTTTTTGGCCGAAGTAAAGTTTTAGCAGCCGCTTCGCAACAGTTTTTGCCGAAGTAAATCTACTTCGAAAATTCGAAGTCGCTTCACAAATTTTTTGGACCGAAGTAAAAGCACTTCGGAAGGTTGAAGAGAAACTGCTTCGGCAGAATTGAGCTGCTTCGGGAAGTTTTTGGCCGAAGTGAGATTGCTTCGGAAGTCCTTTTTTGCCGAAGTAAATCTACTTCGGAAGTTTGAGCAGCGAAGTAGTTACTTCGCAAAGAAAATCACCGAAGTAGAAAATCCCGCATTGGAGAATGCCGAAGCTCATTTTTCTTGTGTTAGAGGAATTTGGATTAAGGGAGGATGTTAGAAATATTATTTAATCCAAATTCCATACTCGCCTTCGCCGTTGGAATGTCCCGTCAACTGTCTATTTGGCAGAGGAAGCATGGGCGAGTTAAGGGAGTAGGTGAACTCCGTAAGCCTCCAGCTGGCCTCGAGATTCCCGCCATGGCAGCCTGAGATGCTCTGCAAGTATAAATGGAAGCTTCGGGCACTCATTCGGTATTCTGGGCAACAATCCCAGTTTCCCTGCACACCAGTTGTGTAGGCTATTCCCTGCACACTAGTAGTGTAGTGGATTCGGTGGCAAGCTTTGCCGTAGTTCGTTTGCTCAGTTGAGCCCCGACGGTTCTTGCTGCTCCTTAGCGCAGAACCCCTTTGTAATCCAGTTGGGATTTGGGCAGAGTATTCCACAGGCGGCAATGTCCGTAGATGTAGGCTCAGCAGAGCCAGTTCCTTGTATTGCTCCCTCCCCTGTTTCAATAATATAAACCCTACCTTTTATTTGTGCCTCCGCCTGCGTGTGTTTGCCTGTAACAGGGCTGTCTTAAAGATCCTCCGAATTTATTTGTTTTGGTTTAAGTTTAGTTTCAACTTTCGACACATAAAGGAACCATGTTCTGCTTAAACTCAGTGACCCACATGATGCACGACGATGTCCGAGGTACGTGCCCGCTTAAACATAGTAAGTGGACTGGCAAAATCATGTAAATACCTCAAATATCCTCCCATTGTGGTTTTTAAATCTATGATATTTGGAAGTAAAATCTGGTGTTGAGCAAACTATCACATGGTTTAAGGTTACCTTTATTCTATTTGATGTAAATACACTTCCCACAAAATTTTGTTATAACAAATATAATGTCATTATTATATATAAACATCGCATCAAATGTATTTCTCGAGCTTCTAAAATAAAAACACACAATTTGGTTTTAAAAAATATTTTATTAAACTATTATAACATAAGCTTCTCACTATACAGTTATAAATTGACATCCGAACACATCCTTTCAAAAGGCAGAAGTATGAGTTTCCAATACCTAAAAATGGTTTCATTTTCTTTTTATATTGAAAAGAAAAGGTTTATTGAAACGTTTACAATTGAACAAACCACTTCTCTAAATGAGACTGGCTATTTTATCTTTTTAAAAAAAATAAATAAAAACATATGACACAACTTCGATTGTGGAAAGGATGCCATAGAACACTATGAACTTTAACACATTATTCACCTAATGCTATGGTAATTCAATGGGAGCAACTAAACCATATCATAGCATACACCTTTTTGAATTCATCATAGTGGACCTTTGGAGATATAAAGGGAGAGGTAATTGAGCCAGAGGCTCAATTTGGGAAATCAGAGAGGTTAGGTACCCCGTTAATGCAAAGTTGTTTTCTTTAAAATACAACAATATTGCAAGACACTTAATATTTCTTGTTTTAAAATCCAACCATTCAAATTCCACAAAAATCAAAGCAAATCGGTATCCACTCATGGACAACATTCAGAGTTGTATATATTTAAAAGTTTTTCCTTTACTTTTAAACAAACACCGCATAGATTAAATATCATGTAAATCATAACTCTAATATCAATAAGTATAAATATATCCATGAACCAGCAGATTTGCATTCAGATTTTCAATAGAAAACTTATTTTAAAGGTCCTAAATCTACCTAAGCTTGTGAGGTTTAATCAAATTCACTTCAATGAACAATCCAACCTTCTAGATAGAAGATCAGAAAGATGATATTCCCCCCCTCTAATTTTCATTTTCATTTTCATTTATAGATGAAAGAGATCAAGGTACTCTTAGCCCTTGTGCGTTTCATGCGATAATCTCGTCTCTTTTCTAACCAGGTGGCCCACCAAGTGTATGGGTGGTGAATCTTTTATTATTATTATTATTATTATTATTATTATTATTATTATTATTATTATGTATATATTTTTATTATATATATATATATATATATATATATATATATATATATATATATATATATATTTTATAACCCAACTTAATTATTTTTTTATAATTATATTATCATTTTATTTTTATATATTTATATATTTTCTTTTATTTTATATTTTAAAATTATTTATTACTAACATTTAAAGGGGTTAATATTTTGAAAAACTATATAAACAACCTAGGTATGCCTACATGAATGCACCTACATGGATCACTAGACAACTATATGCTAATAAGATCTTTGCCTTATAATTGCAATATCCTATCGCTCATCATATTTCTCCTTCTTACTTTTTTTTATCTTTGCCCTTCATTTATCATCAGGGCAGTGCGTCTGATTTGCTTGCTTATTATTTTCACAAAGTTTACCTATTTTTGCATCCACTGAACTATTAGCAGTACCGCATTGTTACAAATAATTAAGCAACTAATTAGTGAATTTAGGAGGGATGCCACATTATCCCACTCTAGAATTGAACATAGTCCCTATGTTTACCAATTATTTTGTAGTTTTTCAAAATATTCAAACATACATATGCATACAACCAGTCATATGTTATGTAGTATAACAAAAGTTGCATTCAATAATTATTAATATATCATAGCATGGAACATAAATTCAAAAATATTCAAGTATTATCATATAAAATATTCAAATGTCCATACAAATGTCAGTTTTCAAATAAAAATAGAAATTATCTTACCATTCATTTGTCATCAGGTGGGTGCATCTGATATGCTTTCTTATTCTTTTCACAGAGTTTACCTGTTCTTGCATCCATCGAACTATTATTAGTATCTCATTCTTACAAATAATTAAGCAACTAATTAGTGAATTTAGGAGTGATGTGACATTATCCCCCTCTAGAATTGAACACAGTCCCTATGTTTGTCAATTATTTTTGTAGGTTTTTAGAATATTCAAACATACATATGCATACAACCAGTCATAAGTTATGTAGTATAACAATAGTTGCATTCAATAATTATAAATATATCATAGCATGTAACATAAATTCAATAATATTCAAGTATTAGCATATCAAATATTCAAATGTCTATACAAATGTTAGTTTTTAAACAAAAATGGAAATTGTCTTTTCATTTCTGCCACATATTTCCATGTGGCATTCCTCTACACTGGTTAATGGTTCTTTTTTTTAATTGCTTGGTTTTATATCCTAGAATTTTTATAGGTAAAACTTAAATGAGCTATGGATTCAATATCTGCAAATGAGAAAGATCCAATATATGTGAAGGATCAACCACATATTTACGTAGAAGGGACACATGGAAAGTACTGTGGATCTTGAATAAATTTTGTGGCAGAGCTAGTTTATATACAATAGGATTGATTTTGGCAATGATATTAATTGAACTTACAAATCTATGGCTAATTTATGTGAACTTGATGAAACTTTTGGTCTATATAACTCTTATAAAGACCTTATCACCAATAGTAAACTCTCGAGGAGTTCATTTTAGGTCAACATAGCTCTTGTGAAGGTTCACAACTTCTCATAGTTGTTGGCAGATTTCTTTTAATCGGATCTCTATTCTCTTTACAATATTAGGATCGATCATTTCTTGATCATCTATATTATCCCATGTTAATGGTGTTCTACACCTACGCCCATATAGGGTTTCAAAAAGGGCCATGCCCAACGTGGTATGATAGTTATTATTATAAGAAAATTATACCAGGAAGAGATAATCTTCCCACTTACTCTGGTGGTCCATACAATATATTCATAGCATATCCTCCAGTACTTGATTGACCCTATCAATCTACCCATATGTCTCAGGATGATAGTTTGTTTTTATGTTAAGCTTTATACCCCATGCTTAGGGCAAAGCTTACCAAATTTTAGAAGTAAAATGTGAATCTCTATCCAAAATTATTATTTCAAGAAAACCATGTAACCTCACAATTTCTTGAGAAAAATTTTATGCTATAGTAGGGGTATCATCATGAATATTACCCGATGTAAAATTTGCCACATTAGTCAATTTATCCACAACAAAAAAATTGCATCATGATGAAATCGATTTTTGGGGAGACCAACTATAAAATCCATGGAAATCACTTACCATTTCTACTTTGGTATATCAAATTAGAGTAGTTTTCCCCTAGTATGTTGATGCTTACCCTTAAATTTCTGGTATTATAGACACCTTGCAATAAATTGAACCACATCCTTTTTCATACCTGGCTAGTAAAAGTCCTTTAAATTTTCTCTCATTTTTACCACTCTAGGATGAGCAGATAATGGAGCACAATGTGCTTCTTGCAAAATTATTCTTATTACCCCATCATTGTTGGGTACTACTATGCAGTCCTTGAAGTATACCAGATTCTCCTCGACTTTGAAATTTATATGTTTATTCAGTCCTTGCTTGATCTTAATACAACATTGGTTACAAAATTCATCATTTTTCTACAACTACTTAATTTGCTCTTTTAGTCTATACTGACATCATGTTAAAGAAGCTATATGTCTTCTTCTACTAAGTACATCATCCAACTTATTTTATTTTCCTTTATATATTTTATTTCAAAATCATATTAGATCAAGAATTCCATCCATCTCCATTGTCTTGCATTTAATAAGGGTTGAGTAAAAATATACCTCAAAATTCAAAAGACTTTCCCAATAGGTAGTGTCACCATATTTTAAGAGCGTGGACTACAAAAGCTAACTCTAAATCATGTGTAGCATAGTTTATCTCACGTTTCTTAAGTTTTATATTTTTTATGCTACAACAACCTCATTTTTCAAGAGGACACCTCCTAGCCCTTCTAGAGAGGCATCAATACAAACTATAAATGGTTTGGTGGGATTTGAGATATGAAGGATAGGTGCAATTGTTAACTTCTCTTTAATGACTCTAAATGCTTCCTCACACTAAGCTATCCATTTGAATACTTTTCCCTTCCTTTGCAGATTGGTGATAGGAAAGGCGATATTTGAAAATACCTACGAATCACCAATAATATCTAGCAATTCCTATAAAAATTCTCACTTTAGTAACATTGGTGGGAGCTGGCCAATCTACTATGGCTTATATATTTTAAGGATCAATAGCTACTCCATAAGCCAAGACTATATACCCCAAATATTGAACTTGTGAAGTATAAAACTCACACTTAGATAATTTTCCATACAACTATTTTTTTTGACGATTTCCAAAATTGTTATCATATGTTGGTCATGTTCCTCTTTACTTTAGGAATAGACCAAAATATCATCCTAAAATATCAATACAATTCATTAAGTTCATGAAAGAAACCAGAGAATTAGTTAATATGAAGGGTGGCATTGTGAATTCATAATGCCCATATCAGGTTCTGAAGGTTATCTTGAAGGTATCTTCTTCCCTAATTCTCAATTGGTGGTATCCTACTCTAAGGTCAATTTTTGAGAAAATAGTTGCTTTCCTCAATTGATCAAAGAGATCATCAATCCTTGGTAAATAATATTTGTTCTTCACCATAATTTTATTGAGCATTCTATAGTCAATACAAAGTCTCAAAGATCCATACTTCTTCACAAATAGAATTGGTGCTCTCCAAGGTGAGACACTAGGATTAATGTGCCCTTTTTATAATTGATCCTGAAGTTGGGTTTTGAGCTCTTGTAATTCTAGGGAAGTCATTCAGTAAGGGGTTTTGGCTACAGGTGATGCTCTCGATAAAAGCTCAATTGAAAAATTAGATTCTCTTTCTGGAGGAAGTCGAGGTAGATCTTCAGGAAAAAAATATCTAAACTCATTCAATACAGGATGTTGTTGAAATAGAGTATAGCTAGTCTCAATTTCTTCTTTCTTGCTCAGTTTGACCACATAAATCCTACATCATTTCCTCAAGGCTCTTTTAGCTTACATGGCAGTTATCATATGGGGTTCCAAGGTCACTCTACTACAATGGACTTGGATTCACTGATTGGAATCATTTGTGAAGTCCAACCATATTTCTTCAAAATTAAGCAAGGCTTTGTGAGCCTTTAGCCAATCTAAACCTAGGATAATATCAAAGGCATGCAAGGGAGCTACATATAGATGCTAATTTATTTTTCCTTAGGGAATATATATTTGGGATTCAAATAGATACTGGTTGGCCATATAGGTTTATACTAATCCATACTCAACTTGCCACCCATTTGCCACGATCCTCGATCTTATCGATAAGTCCCTCACAATGCTATATGATATAAAGCTATCAGTTGCTCCACTATCTATCAAAATACAAATATATTTCTCACCTAATTGTTTGTTGGACATTTTGAGTCCCTAAGTCAAAGTTGTCATTGATGTCACCATATGAAGTCATCATTAATATCAAGGAATTCAACAGGAAACAAAGGGGATAAAAATAGTTATTTGATATCTAGGAAGAAGGCCAAATATCAAGAGAATCAGTGTAGAAAATAGAAGTTAAAAAGGAGTTATAATATTTATTTTATAAATTATTTAAATTTAGTGAGAATTTAAATTTTATAAATAAATATTATTTACGACATGGAATACAATGAGAAGGAGGTAATTTATCAAATTTATAATATTATAATAGTGATTATTATAATATTAAAAGGATATGGTGAAAACCCAAATAAAATATTTATAATTCTCATTATAATATTTTATAATGCAAAGTGGGTTTTATAAAGTTTAAATATATTTTATAAACCCAAAGGTTGGGTTTAAGACAAAAGGTATTTGAAGCCTTTATAATCTCCATTGATGTCATGGAAGATAACATGGAGAGCACCAACGTCTTCAAAGTAATGGAGGAAGCATATAAATACAATGCCCAAAGTCCAAATTAATTATCCTTGCTCAAAATTAAAAAGATTGGCATGCAAAGATAAGAGCTCGTGAGTTTTTGTGAAAGTCATGACAGCGAAGCATTTAAGGGAGGAAGCTTTAATCCTTGAAGTCACATAGGATAGTGTGGCCTAGTGGTATTTTGGGAAGCATGAAAGTGCTGGCTTGCAAGAGGGTTTGCGTTCAAATCTTGGTGGGTGCATCGTGAGTTGTGTTGGTTAAGGCACCCACGATGCATGTTATTTTGCCCAAAGTGGAAGGTGTTAGGATATTAAGAAGCACATGGTGATTTGTTAATCATAAATGATCACGTGGCTTGTACGAAGACTTTGGCCGTGGCTAAGGCACACGTTGGGGGTAAGGTTGAGGGTTCGATTCCCTCCAAAGGCGAGGTAATATTTTTGGTTTTAATTTTAATTATTTGCCTAAGTTGGGAGGTATAAGGTTTGATTAATGGAATTGTTTGGTAAGGTTGCTTTGTAGAAAAGTGGTGGTTGTTGAGAATTATCATTTGGAGCTATAAGAGGATTTTTGGTTTTAATTTTTAAATAAAGTCTTAAATTGCTATATTGATTTTTGGAGGATTAAGAATTTGTGGATATTGTGTTAATTTGAAGTTAAGGATTTTTGTGATTATTGTAAGGGTGTTGATTATTAATCAAGTTGGAGTGATAAGGTGTAATTTTGATATTATTTTTGTGTTATTTTTTGTTGAGAAAATTATCTTCTAACCCTTATTGAGATTGGCAAAGAATTAATTATGAGTGTGGCAGATTTGTGAGATCAACTCCTTGTCAAGAAAAAACGTATGGGAAAATTCTTCTTTGGTTGAGTTGGTTGATTCACTTTCTTGAAAATTAAGTTTGGAGTGAAAAGTATTTGATTAGGGTTTTCTTTTCAAAAGTGTTTGAGTTAATGCTTCAAGGTTTTTTGAATTTGCGTGTTGTGATTAAAACTTTGTTTGATAAGCATTGTTGTTGAGACCATTGGTTGAATGAATTGTTTTGAGTTAATGCTTCAAGGTTTTCTAAAATTAAGAGTTGTGGTTAAAACCTTGTTTGATAAGCATTGTTGTTGAGACCATTGGTTGAGTGAAGTTTTTTGAGTTAATGCTTCAAGGTTTTTTGAAATTAAGAGTTGTGGTTAAAACCTTGTTTGATAAGAATGGTTGTTGAAGTGAGTTGTTATACAAAGAACTTGAACTAGGATTTGGAAATATCATGAGTATCATTGTTATGTGAGTTTTTTTGTTGAGCATTGTTGGAAATTTTTTGAGTTGGTGTTTACATTCTTGGACTAGGGTTTGAGAGAAAGGGTTATTTCTTGATTGATTGCTTGAGTAGAGTTGATTGATCCTAGTCAAATGGATGTATGAAGTGATTTTTTAGGTTCCATGAAATAAACTATTTTATATTCTGATTTGATATGTAAAAGATATTGAGTTGTGAGAATAGAAAATATTGAGTCTCTAACAATTCTCTTTATGCTTCTATGATATTGAGTTGAAAAAGTGTTTGAGCATCGAGTATAGAACATATTGAGTCTCTAACAATTCTCTTTATGCTTCTATGATATTGGACAAGTTCTGTGTGGACTTGATAAGAATATTTGAGGCAAGTCTTTGAGAAGACTTATGGACTAATTTTGTGTGAGCTTTTATGGAATATTATAATACAAATTTGGTTAAGTCCTAGAGAAGACTTATTGAGCATATTTGAACAAGTTCTAGAGAGGACTTGTAGAGCAGATTTGAACAAGTTCTAAAGAGGACTTGTGGATATATTGGTGTGAGCTTTTGTGGAAGCTTACAAGGCATATTTGAGAGCAAAGTTTTGTGTAGATTTGAGGATAGGTTTTTCCAGACCAAAGATAAAGATTGAGCAGATTTGAATAGGTTCTGAGTGGACCTATTGAGCATATTTTAGCAAGTTCTGAGTGGATTTTTTAAGCATATTTGAGCAAGTTCTGAGTGTACCTATTGAGAAAATTTGAGCAGGTTCTGAGTGGACCTATTGAGAATATTTGAGCAGGTTTTGAGTGGACCTATTGAGTGGATTTGAGCAGGTTTTGAGTGGACCTATTAAGAAAATTTGAGCAGGTTTTGAGTGGACCTATTGAGAAGATTT
Organism: Wollemia nobilis; assembly: GCA_028583015.1. Taxonomy (NCBI): domain Eukaryota; kingdom Viridiplantae; phylum Streptophyta; class Pinopsida; order Araucariales; family Araucariaceae; genus Wollemia; species Wollemia nobilis. The sequence goes on from JAQPPZ010000599.1 coordinate 2,072,911, forward strand.
GAACATGTTCTAAGTGGAATTGTTGAGAAAATGTGTGCTAGACCGAATGAACTATGTTTAGTGTATATTTGAGTGAACTTGTGCTAGATTGACTAGATTTTTTTAGTACAAGAGTTGAGCAGATTTGTGCTAGACCGAATGGACTATGTTTAGTGAAAATTTGAGTGAGCTTCTTGAGTAGACTTATGCTAGACCGACTAGACTATATTTAGTGCAAGAGTTGAGCAGAGCTGTGCTATACCAACTAGACTGTGTTTAGTACAAAATTGAAATAGTGCTTTGGAGGTGATAGAGTAGAGATGATAGTAGTCTATAGTGGATAAAGATCCATCAGCTAGGATAGTGAGGATAGGTCTTCTAAGTGGAGACAAGAGTCTTCAGTGGAGAGAGATCCACAAGCCAGTGTAGTGGAGGTAGTAGTCTTCTAGAGGATCACCAACTAGAGTAGAGGAGAAGGAGTTCTCCTATGGATAGAGATCTACAAACCAGATTTAGGAGATCAGCACATCCTTTAAACAAAGGTCCATAAACATTGTAATTGGGAAGGATTCCCAAGAGATTGATTGAGAAAATTTAGTGAAAGATTTTCTCTGTGGAAGTAGCCATATTTGGGTGAACCACATTAAATTGGTGTCTCTATTATGTATGGTATTTTATGCTTTGTTTTGATTACTACTATTGATACTGCTATCCATACATTGCATAATATTAATTTTGAAATAAAAGTAAAAAGTGCTCTTATACTATTCACCCCCCTCTCAATATAATCTTGTGTTGTTCATTTTCCTTTTAAAATAAATGTTGTGGCTTACCCTAAAATATTGGGATTACCTATGGTAGCATAGATTATTTGTGGGGCTTCTTCTATTGGGTTTATTTTATCAGCTCTCTATGGGCATTGATTTGCATAGTGATCTAGAGCTCCACAAACAAAACATACATTTGGACCCTTATTCTTTTGCTTATCCCCATCTTTATTATGGTTGACATTGTTTCATTTTTCTTGATATGTAGGTCTTTACACAAACTTTTTCCTAGAAATTTCTTCTATCTAACTATCCTTTATTACCCTAAAATTTTCCATTTTTTCCATTGCCTCCTCTATAATAGCCTCCATCCCTATTTTTCTTATATTGGTCTTTTTATTTTGTAGGCTCTAGGCATTTTCTTTTCTTATATTCTTCCTTTTCAAATTTTTGTTAATAGACCTTTTTGTTCTTCTGGCACACTTCTTCATAACGAGTAGCATAAAAATTTGTTGTCAAATCTTTAGGTTTACCCCGACTAATAAGAGTCCCAATTTTGGGGTGTAAATCCAATATAAATTTATGAGCTTTGAATTCCTCATGCTTATCATATTCTAGAGCATATTTCAAAAGTTGGACAAATCTTTGATAATATTCAATTATTGACATATTCTCCTAGTGTAAGTTGGTGAATTCGATGTACTTCTCAATGTAGAATTGTGGTGTAAGGAATTGATCCTTAAATTCTCTCTCAAATACATCCCAAGGGATGTTAGCAACCTCCTTCTGACTGGTTTTCTTGTAAGTGGTCCACCAATCTCTAGCCGAACCTATTAAATGTGTTATTGCCCATGTATTTTTGGATTCTATGCATAGGGGTTGAATAGAGAAGTACCCTTTAGCTTCACTCAACCAATTAACATCTACCTCATCATCATATTTTCCATCAAACTTGGAAATATCTAGATTCTTAATTTTTTTCTACAATTCTATGTCGACCTTTCTCCTCGAAAACCCCTTAGGAAATTCACTTATCCTCTTTAACTCCTTCCTTTTAGTTAGATTATCAATTAAATTTTATTATTGAGTAATAATTTCTTGTTATTGAGACTTTTGTGCTCTTTATTTTTCCATATGCTCACTCATTTAAGCCCTTTGCATCTCCATTTGTTCCCTCTACTGATTTAGTTGTTCTTGCATTAGCTGAATTAATATTTTTTATATTTTCATCATGCTAAGAAGTCCTTACTACTACTGTATCTTTTTCTTCTCTTATAACACACTGAAACACTTCAAATATTTATGCTCATTATGACTCCCTCACAAGTTGTCTTGGTCCTATTATTTGGACTTGGACTTTCACAATCTCCTCTTACATAGTATCACTTGCTCTTTTTGAGGTCCTACACATACCTAGTGACAAAAAAACTATGTCATATTTAATAGTTCACATTTATAACCTAAGAATTTTTGCAACATAGGCTCTGATACCAACTGTAACAACCTAGGTTACTCACTTGGATTTCAAAAACATAAATTCAAAATTTCAATATATTTAACCACAATTGATGTAAGAACACCTAACTTTGTATTAGTACTTAGGCATAGATGTTCATCCTTCGAGATATTATACCACTATAGACAAAATCTCATGTGGTTGGGATCGATCAATTTCCTGCTATAGATTACCATTTTTGAGACCTATACTCTCCTTACCCGAGTTTTGGATCTCAGCATGGAATTGCATTTTAGGGGCCCATATCAATTGGAAGGGTGGACACATTAATTTCCCTGTATCAAAGCATAGAGTACTAAAATCTATGATCTCATATTTGTACTAATGGTCCACTAGCCTAATTTTCAATTCATGTTTAATCCCTAAGGTCCATGCTTGATTTAGCGTATCTATGTATGTGCTTGATTATTGACCCTCATCTAACGTGTTACCAAAATCCACCAGTACTCTAGTTTCTAGACTAGGTGTCCTAGACCAAGTCCTAATTGATAGTATTATTTCCCATACCATCTACCACTAGATATTCCAACCCCAAGAACCATCTCCCTAGTCTTGAGTTTTTTTGCAAATTTTACAACTGGTTATGGGTCATGAGAACCCTCACATTCTACATTGTACAAAAACCTAGAACAATGTCCCATTCCATCATTCATTAATATCGATAGCATGAGATCCATTTATCCATATGATTATGCTAGAGAATGGTTATAACCGATTCACAATAGTTTCCACTACAAATGATCAGGGTTGGGTGGAAGACTTTCTTCTCAATATCATCAATAATCCTATTTGATAGGCCTTTTAAATATTTGACATACTTCTCGATGTTTTATTCCATCCTCCTCGATGGATTTATGGATATAGCATTTAAATGGACTCATCCTTGTCGATGGTGATAATTACACCATCCTTCTCAATGGAATTTGGTAGTATCTTATATTTCGTACATCTTAAGTATGATTCCACTCCAAGGTTTAAAGAAATCATTTACACTTTTTCAATACTAAAATTACTATCCAAATTAAACAAATATTATTTACCCTTTATACTATACTTTAGAATTATTTTTATTCTATTTCAAACATTCAACTATTCAAAACAATATTAATATAGCATATAAGAATACATTTTGATATATAACATTTTTAGACTACTAAAAGACACAACGATTACATGAGTTTTACTTACTAAAAGGATTATAACTTCTTAAAAACTAGCTATAATAAATAAATCATTTCAACTTAACTTTTTCAAAATTATTGTGTAATTTAAATTTATAATTAACACATAATCAATAAATCATATCAACTTAACTTTTTCAAAATTATTATGTAATTTAAATTTATAATTAACACATAATCACTACATTTTAACCAATAAGTTTGAAGTTTATATTCGATTGTTGCTTTATTATAAATTAACTCAAAAATAATAAAATGATAATTTGTATACCTTTATGGCACCCTTATTATATTCTAAATTTGAACTAAGGATAACATTATCATAGTTACTTAGGATGCCAAAGTATAATCTATGATGATGCCATCATACTAATATAGATGGTTTAAACAAAAGTAAAGCCCCTATACATTCCATTACAACCAAATTATTAAAAATGCTAGAAGTAAATCCAAAAATACATAGAATAAGAAAACTTACATACATCATAGCTTATTATCTTTATTTTATAAAATTCAGAGTCTTCATGTGATACTGTAATTTTTCCTTTATAGCCTATGCTTACCTCTAAAAAAATATAAAGCAAAGTTTTAAACTTAACGATTGTTTGGCAAGAAGCTACCCATAGATTCAACGTTATTTCGAGAGGCATACTCTTATTAAAAGGAGAAATTATATTAATTGGGTATTTAAGAGAACACAAGGCCAACCTGGATAAATTCGACCTAAGTGTCCCTCAACTCAGACAGAACCATATAGCTTTCTAAGGAAACATTTAGTCAAAAATATGAATATTGATCATACCATTGCTCTATATATAAAAAAAAAAACTTTCTACTAATCTTTACTTAGTCTTCCACAAGCAGCAAATGTGACCATGGGCATCGCTTATAAAAGAACTACGCAAGATCATACATGGCTTTACCAAGAACATTGAAAACTACAGTCTTGTATACAGGAAAACCTCTATTCTCCTAAAAGATAAATAGAATACTGCAAAATTTTACCATAGAGGGCTTTTATTTTTATTTTTAAGAATAAAAACATATGTATATTTCATACTTTAATCTACGACCATCTTATTGCTTCAAATTAAAAAACATATTCACATTGTGCTTTTTATATCACCAGCAAGATTTTTCTAAAACATTTCCTTGTTTAATTTGAACTAAAATTGAAATTTTATTATACATGTCCTTATTCAACCCAAGGGAATGAAGGCCAATCGTCTACACTTTCTACAATGGTGGCAGAGGAAAAGAAAATTAATATTTCATGAATGCATTGCTTCAACTACACCCCTTCTATATTTTTCAGAAAGGAAACATGTTCTACTTAAACTCAGTGACCTCCATGATGTGAGACAACGTTCGAGGCATGTACCCGCTTAAACACAGTAAGTGGATTGGCAAAATCATCTAAATTCCTCCAATACCCCGTCATAGAAGTAAAATCTGGTGTTGAGCAAATTGTCACATGGTTAAAGTTACCTTTATTCTATTTGATGTAAATACCCTTCCCATAGAAAATTTGTTATAACAACTACATTGTCATTATTATATATAAAAAAACATCATATCAAACATATTTATCGAGTTTACAAAATAAAACGAACATAGCTGGATTTAACAAAATATTTTATTAAACTATTATAACATAAGCTTTTCTCACTATACAGTTACAAATTGACATCCGAACACATCCTCTCAAAAGGTAGAAGTATGAGTTTCCAATACCAAAAAATGGTTTCATTTTATTCACATATTGAAAAGCAGCGGTTTATTTAAATATTTACAATTAAAAAAACCACTTCTCTAAATGAGGCTGGCCATTTTGCTCATTTAAAAAACAAAAAAAAAACATCTCAAACAGCTTCGATCGCGGAAAGGATGCCATAGAACCTACGAAATTTAACATATTATTCACCTGATGCTATGGTTATTCGTTGGGAGCAGCCAACCCATATCACAACATACACCTTTCTAACTTCGTCACAACGAACCCTCGGAGATATAAAGAGAGAGGTAATCAAGCCAGAGGCTCAATATGAGGAATCAGAGTGGTCGGGTACCCCATGAATGCAAAGTTATTTTCTTTAAAATACAACAATAATGCAAGATACTTACATTTCTTGTTTTAAAATCCAACCTTTCAAATTCCACAAAAATTAAAGCAAATCGGTATCCATGGAAAACATTCAGAGTTGTATATATTTAAATTTTTTTCCTTTACTTTTTAACAGACACTACATAAAATAAATATCATGTAAATCATAACTCTAATATCATTAAATATAAATATATCCGTGAACTAGCAAATTTGCATTTAGATTTTCAACATAAAACTCACTTTAAAATTTTTGAATCTACCTGATCTTGTGAGGCTTAATCAAATTCATTTCATTGAACAATCCAACCTTCTGGATAGAAGAGAAGAAAGATGATATTCCCCCTCTAATTTTCATTTTCACTTATAAATGAAAGAGATCAAGTTACTCTTTAACACCTATGTGTTCCATGCGATAATCCCATCTCTTTTCTAGCCAGGTGGCCCACCAAGTGCATGGGTGGTGAATCTCTTTTGTTTTATTATTATTATTATTATTATCATGTATATATTTTTATTTTATTTATATATATATTTTAATTATTTATTTTATAATTTAATTTAATTATTTTTTTATAATTATTTTCTCATTTTTTTTTTATATATATTTATATATTTTATTTTATTTATATATTTTTAAATTATTTTATTATTAACATTTATATGGGCTAATATTTTGAAAAACCATACAAACAACCTAAGTATGCTTACATGAATGCACATACATGGACCACTAGACAATTATATGCTAATAAGGTCTTTGCCTTATAATTACAATATTCTCTCACTCATTATATTTCCCCTTCTTACATTTTTTCTACCTTTTCCCTTCATTTGCCATCAGGTCGGTGTGTCTGATCTGCTTGCTTGTTCTTTTCACAGAGTTTACTTGTTCCTGCATCCACCGAACTATTAGCAGTACCTCATTTTTATAAATAATTAAGCAACTAATTAGTGAATTTAGGAGGGATGTCACAATTGGTGATATATGGAAAATATGATCATTTTGAGATATATAAGAATCATTTTCTATGGCTACATCAAAAATCTTTCTCACATAATCTCAGTTTCGAAAGGGTCCAAAATTTGCACCAAGGAAGACAAAAATAAGAATAATACTAGTGGTCAAAAAAATCTAGGATATAGTTATTGGTGATGAAACTTATCTTGAGAATATAAAAGATAAGTAAAAGTATGATGAAAGAGATGCAAGGGCACTTATGCTCATCACTTTTGGAGTGGCTAATGAAATACAAACACATATTAGTAAAGCAAAACATTGAAAGATGCATTGATATATTTTGTACCATATTTAAAGGGAGAAATGAAGCTAAAATTCTTTGACTACAATTACAACTTCATAATTTAAGGGTCAAAGATGGTGAGAACATCGAATAATTTTCTTCAAGAATTGTAAAATTGAAATCAAAGTTAAACACCATTAAATAAAATGTGGAATATAAGATCTTAGTCTCATTTATACTTAGAGCACTCCTTGAATCTTTCAAAACACTAGTTACATCTCTCCAAGCATCAAATAGAAGGGTGTCATTTGAATAATTGGTAGACCTCCTTCAATAATATAAAGTTAAAAATTAGTTGAGAGATGAGTTATCTAAAACTTTCCTTATCTCAAAAAATACCCTAAAAAAAGTTCAATGTTCTTCTAACTCATCTTCATCACAAAATCATCGTTAACGGAGGATGTATTGTCATATTTGCAAAAAAAAAGGACATGACACCAAGTTTCATAAATATATTTTATTGAATTAAGGAATCAAATTTTAAGAACTCAAAGGAATCAATAATTTTAATCACAATATCCATAATGGCAATATCAAAGAGAGAAATCTCAACAATGGCCACACTAACAAGGGTATATTTCATAGAGTGAATCAGAACCAAATTGTGAAGAAGAATGTGAAATAACATATAAGGTCCTCATGATAAAAGAAGTGTTAAAACTAATAAATAAAGGTGATAATAGACAAGCCAAGAAAAATGGTAAAATTCAAAAGTGTGTGTTATCAAAAGATAGTGAAGATGGTAACTTTTCAAAATTAAGGTCTTATTTACAAGCAATACTCAAAAATGTTGGTGAAGGATACACTAAGAATGGTGTGCCAATATTAGTTGGTGCAATGATAAAATTATTCATAGTTCTATTTACCCTTGATATTATTGAAGTGTAACGTATAAATCAAATTGAGATGATTGGAAAGTTAAAGGATAAGATTGTGATGGAAGATGTTTGTTGTAATACAAGTGATCTTCTTCAAAGGAAATATTTTAGTTGTGATACTAGTTATTTGAGAACCATGATGTTAGATGTGTGTTGTGATACATGTGATATTGTCCAAACAGAATATATAGCTTACGATACAAGTTATTTGAATATTATTGATGATGTTGATAATAACTAAAGTGGTGATACATAAATTGGATGCTTTGAAAATCATATCAAAGGTATTAATTCAAAAATAATGAGAAATTTTTTATATGATGTTATCGATCTGGGAATATATGGTTAAGTTGTTAATATTACCATAGTGCAAGACACAAAGCTAATGAATGAAGACCTTGGACATACAAGACACAAAAGTAGTGAGCCCAAATTTGTGAAGAAATAATCATATGCAAAAGTTCCTAGGATAAGTTGTTGCAGCCAATGTAGAAGATCTAGACATATGATAATTAGGTGTTGGAACTTGTAATATTGTGAAGTTTGTGGAGGTAGTAATCACTCCAAAATATAGTGTTGGATTAAATAGAAAGTGATAAAAAAATACATATGAATTATAGATGGATAAATGTATCATAATGGGATGAAAAAAAGATGTGTCAAATGGTTTTTACAAAAAAAAAAAAGCTTGTTGAATGAGAAGAATGTAATTTTCCATGGAAAAATATCTTATAAAACATAAGATAAATCATATTTATATGATGACCTAAGGTGTGCTTGGAAGAATTGCAATGACAAGACCTCTAGTGAAACATTATGTGGAGGGTTCAAAAAATATATTTTAGTGGTAATTTCTTAGAGGTAATGATCTAAAGGTAGATATAGAGGATGATCCAAAGGTAATGAGGACATAGAGGTAAATTATCCAAAGGGAAAGGACCCAAAGGTGATGACGACCTAGAGGTAACTCAAAGGTAATGGATCCATAAGGAACCTAGAGGCAAGGACCTTAAGATAACCTTGAGGTAAAGACCCAAAGGTAGATCTAATAGAGTTTACTTGCTAGTACAACCAAAGTATAAAGAGCTAGAACCAAAGCTAATAAAGCTAGAGCCAAAGCAAAAACTAGAACTAGAGTCCAAACCAGATGCAAATATTGAACACAATTCTAGTGTACCACCCCTCGAATCATAGGGAATAATGATATTTATACCAAATAATGTAATGAGGGGGTGCTAGAATTTATTACGTTATTTGATGTCATTTGTATATTATGTAATAATTAAGAGATTATTGATGATATCACCTTATGTAAGGTTGGATAGTCACATATTTCTTGAGAAGAATGAGAGAAGTTGAAAATACAAGAGTTGGAGGTGAAACACCAAAGGTCTCTTCAATAAAAGAGACACCATAAAATATTAATTATACATGTAATATGCTAGAAAATTTTGAAAAATTCTAAAGAAAATATACGCTAAAAATATTTGATGAGATATATATTTATGTTTAATATTGTTCTTGTATAATATTATTATAAATTTTATTGATTGCCTTCTTTCATTTCCAATATTAAACCTTTTAATAAAGGTTAACCACAAAGCTAATTTAATCAATATTATTAAGGACGAATTCATCAAAACTACCCATAGGCTTACATAAATATGCATATAGGTTTACATAGAAGAATACCCATAGGCTTACATAGAGTGATGCTTATGGGCTTACATATACAATGCTTATAGGTTATATCAAGAGCAATACAAGACACGTCATTACTATCATCCTTGGACTAATAAGGTTAGAATATAATTATTTCAAAATTTTGAAGAATCCTAACACATGGTGCTAAGATAGACTTGGAAGAGAAAAAATCTAGGTGCTACTTTATTTTTTAAGTTAATTTACTCAATATGCTCTTAATTCATTAAAATCTAGATGAAACTTGATGGGTTTGATGTTTGAAATAAGACACTAGACTCCTTATTTATAAGATTTTTTATTTTTTATTTTATTTTATCAAAACACTTACAAACCTAATTTATAGGAGTAGTTTGGAGGGAAAACTTGTTGAGGTCATAATTTTTGTATATAATAGCATTTTGAGCTCGATTTGTTTTCTATATCATATGTTTTTTGGCCTTTTATTATTAGTGGTATTTATTAGAGGTTTTTTTTTAGGTGGAAGGACTTCTCTTTGTATGATAGTCTTTAGGATCTATGATGGTTATATGCTTGCTCAATGGTCAAATTTGTGATTTCTAACCTAGAAATTATTAAACTTATTGAGATCCTAAGGGCTATCCAGGGCTTGTGAACCTCAAGACCTACTCACCTATACCCTTCTTGTATCATACACTCATTTAAGACAATTTTATAATATATGAAATCATATAACTTTTGTAATATATTGCTTTACTTTTTTTGCTATATATTTTGAAACAAAAAAATCTCGTAGTTAAAAATTATTAATAATAAAAATTTTAGGTTAGTGTGAGAAACCCCTACAACCAATGAATAGGGCTGAGCGGTCTCCTCCCAACCATGACCCCTCATAATGTGGAGATCTATGGTTATAATAATTGTAGTCTGGATGAGTTTGTGAGGGTGTGGGTGTGTGGTGGCTTTGTGTTAATGTAGATACCTAAAAGTCACACATTGCTATACCTACATACTTGTAGATCCTTTCAGACACTTGTAGGTTTACATAGGTAATCCTAGATACCCTTAGGCTATCGTAGACCAATGTAGACTATTGTGGATCCTCATAGATATGTGTATATTATTGTAGTCATGTGTAGTCATTCGTAGATGACTGTAGTCATGCGTAGATTGTCGTAGATTATCGTAGCATTGCAAAGACTTCCACACACCACTTTGCTAGTTTTTAGGTCTAAAACTCTAAAAAGCTAGCAAAATCACATCACAAACATCTCCCATGCATAGGGATACCTTCCATTAGCTTCCCAATGTGATACAAAGCCTTATTGCACTTAATTAAGACCCCCACGAGGCTATTACTTGGAAAAAGTAATTATTAAGTCAATTCATAAATCTAATTTTAAGTTGACTTCACTTAAAGTTCACTTTTAGGGCTAAAAAGGTTAATTAGGTCCTTAATCCCTAATTACCCCTAATTACTCCCTCCCACATGTGTGTGCACTATATTAGTTAGGATATTTCATAGGAAACCCTAACCTAACCCCTAATCTAACCTTAGAGTTGACTAATCCTAGTTAACCTCAATATCTCCTCACACATGTGTGAGGATGAGATATTTCTTAGAGGGAATGTGAGGAAGCCACCTCAAAATTCCTAACCTGACCTCCATGAGGCCTCACCTTAGGGCTTAGTTCTCCTAAATACCCCCCTACATCTTGGGTTTTCTTATAAATGATGGGCCCAAACCCTCATTCTCGATCTCTCTCCACTTATGTCCAAAGTACCAAAACTCTACCAAAATGTGTACCGAAGCATAACAAAGCAGATCTGAACATGAACAACAACAATACAACAACAATCCAACCCTTCCACTAAAGAATTTAATCATAAAAGTAATTACAGTTTGATTCACCCCCAGCCCCGCGAATCCGAAACCAGTTCACCCCTCGGGTGACGAATTGGGTTTACAGGCTCCAAATCAACCCATATTTGGGAGGTAAGCTTTATTTTGCAATTATATGAGCTTATGCACAATTTATTTTAGTTTTTAATATGTTTTTATAGTCAATTTGTCTTTCTCAAAAAGAGGCCTAACTTAGCCAAGCCCCCTAACTCACTAACACCCTTTTGTAGGCCTAGCACAGGAGCAAGGAGGGAAACAACCATAAATTACAACCCTGCGGTGGTACGCAAGCCCACCTACACTAAGGAAGTGGTACGTAAGCCCATCTACACTAAGGAACCTGAAAAGAAGGCATCGAGCCTATTGTAACATTTATGAAAAGAGAGGAAAAATGGGAATTCTCCCTATTTGTAACCTATGCAAATCTTTACATAAATAAAATACAGCTTTTTGAATAGCATGTGTCTTTAATGTGTTATTGGATCAGATGCAATATTTTTAGCCATTTCAGTTAAATTCTCTATTGATAAGTATAGCTCTCGACTTTATGAAGAATCATGATTGAGAGGAGACTGCTCAATATTGTACGTCGATCATAAAGGTTTCTTATAATAACCAAATAAAAAAAAATTATTAATAATAAATAATTTAGATAAAAATTTACTTAAAATATTTATTATAAAATATTAGGAAAAAGAAAAACAATGGTCATATTTCATAAGCCATATGCTTCTTTAAAAAAATCTTTACAAATTATTATGATATAATTACTTACTATCTTCACTTTTAAATAATTACAATATATTTAAAATTTATATATTTATAATAAAAATATTTCGAACAAAATAAAAAAACACCCCTTTATTCATAAAACTAAACTCTTTTATTGATAATATCATTTATTTAACATCAACACAATCCCATGACTCGAACTATCATTTATTTAACATCAACATAATCCCATGACTCGAACTTCCCTCCCATTTCAGAAATTTCTCCACATCCCATGTGACCCAGTAAGACTCTTAACATCAACACAATCCCATGACTCGAACTATCATTTATTTAACATCAACATCATTCCATGGCTTCCATGTCTCGAACTTCCCTCCCATTACAGAAATTTCTCCACATCCCATGTGACCCAGTAAGACCCATATCTGACTCAAAAATTCCCCTCCAAACGCTAGACGCTCCCCGTGTATCTCAGCTTTGTCGTAATAAGCAAAATATATCAGTAGAGTAATCCAGATATCTGTTAATATTTCCCAGCGTTCTTTATATGTCTTTTCCATCAGGTTGTTTGCTATAGCCGTTGCAATTGATAAGACTGGTCCGCCCGGTGCGGTTGATGATACTGTTTGGCTTCTGTCGCCCAGCAAGTGTCGAATGAAGTCACCACTTTGACTTCGACCTTGGTTCTCCTTAGAGAATTCTGAGTAAAGGTCAGCAATTTGAGAGTAAACCTCCTTATATGCCAGCTTTGCAATGTGTTCGTGGACAGGCAAAATACTTGGGCACGAGACTAACAGATAAGCACAATACCTAGCAATCGTTCCACTGAAAAGAAAATTATTTTTTGCATGAGCAGTATCAAAAGGATCAGGAAGATTATCATCATTGTACCATTCTTCATCTAGTGTAGCGCAGATTGTGGTAGCTACGTGAAAGATTAGAATTTTAAACTCCAATCCCTCTGCAGCCTTCAGATCTATCTGTCCTGTTAAGGAAGCCATATCATTTTTTCCTTTGTCCACGTGTTTCCAAAGACTTTGGGCGCAGGTTTCACTTGTACCTCCAGGATAACAAATCTGTTTTAGCTTAGTAAAAAACGAGCCTTGAAATTCTTGTTCGAAAGGCTTGTTTTCCGTTGACCAGGCCACAGATGTTTTGATCCACCACAACATAATAAAGTTTGGCAAATGCTTACGTACCTTCCCTAAAAGAGGAGAGCTCCAGAGGCAACTACATATGACACAATGCTGTGGAAGACCGTTCTTCCAATATTTACGCTTACCCTCTCCAAACAACTTCCGGAGGTTATCCACCGCCGGGATAATGGCCTCCATGAACCTGGACTTACGTCCCTGTCGGCGGATGTCTCTACAAATCAACCACACCATGGTCCAATTGGATGCCAAAATTCTGCACAACTGGAAAACCTCGAGGACCAGGGCCACAGATATGACAATGTAGAGTACAATCAATTGTTTGTGAAGAGTATCTCCTTGTTTCTCTTTCTCTTGCAAGCCAATGAATACAAAGAAAGCAGCCAACGCCAAGAGAACTGTGTTGGCCAGACGAACAATTATTCCCCATCTAGTGAACATGCATCTGCTCTTGGTGAACAAAAGATCGTATATAAACTTCTTCTCCATATCAACCATTTTAGGAAGAGTTTGTGGAGACAAGTCCCCCTCGCCGAACAAGAATCTACTCATCTTGTCGGAATTCCCTTCATGAAAACGAAGGCTTGCAAACCTCCTTTTGTATATTTTAAACATGGCATGCGAAACACAGAGAATGTATTTTTCTATTCTGTCTTGGGCCTCTGGTCCCTCTCTCAACCCCTCTTCTACTTTTAGATGTTTCCGCACATCTTCAACAGTTACCGTCCCTATATTTGGCAAGATTGGATTGGACCAATTAAATTTGTCACGGTCCCGCCTAAGCTTATGTAGAAAATTTCTCTCTCCTTCAACAATGTAATTGAAATGCTCTTTCTTCCCAATCTTATGTTCATGCTTCATAAATTCATATATTGGTTGAGCATATGAGGCAATTTGGGAACGGCTGCACAGAATCAGTGCAACGATTCTTTCCATGTATTTGGCAATGCCGGCAATGAAAAGAAGAACTGCCGCAGAAAAAAGATGATGTTCTTCTTCAGCGATCCCTTCCACGGCTGATGAAGAGACGACATAAGCTGCAGCGGAAATCTGCAAAATCATAGTCAATAAGTGTCTGAAGCAGAGTTCATTGTCAGGTATGGAATAGGCGGTGATGGTATCTGGTCCTCCCAAATGGACCAGAAACACAGGGGCACATAGTGTGTATAATATCCCCCTTTTAAAGGAATGAAGCATACTGCCCAGGGCATAAATAGCCACCGCATCAGCTGAAAGATAAGCTAACCACAGCATTAACTTCAATGCTAATCCTGAAATCCGATGCCTTGAAGCACCGCCAAAAACTAGCAGGATTTGGAGCGTCATACTTAGTAGCACCAGAGAACACATTAACATGTCAGGGGGAAGCTGCAAGGACAATAGTAATTTCTCAGCAGACGACCTATAGTTTCTTCTCTCCATGCTCGTAGTTGTTAAAATGAGACACACGGAAAGAACAACCACAACCACAATATCAGGGAATCACTCTCGGTATTGAAGGAAGACACAAAGTATGTAACTGTCTCTCTAAAGGCTTAGGCTATATATATATAACCAAATATAGATGCGATTCTCATTTGGATTTCGTTGGAAGTTTTCGATATGAGAGAATAATTGGACTCTCGAGAGCTGATATAATCCATTCGAGAGAAGTTTAAAGATGAAAGAAAGCATCAAAGGAAGTTTTTTTTTTTTTTTTTTTTGACTAAAGCAAGCGGAAATGTTACACGGAGGCTAGTTTTGGCGGGACTTCAATTTCGTACCCACAATTTTCATGCTGTCAAAGATCGCAATCTAATATTAAGAAATTGTTTTAAATTTTATTCTAATTTACGTTTTAATAAAAGCATAAAGTTGTTAAAACATGTGGTTAAAAGTGACCCTTGTGTAAAAAGAAAAGGACGCAACTGTCAAACCATAGATTATTCTAACGAATGTTTAGCCTCTCATGCAATATGGAGATTGAATGAAGAGAAACTCGCTCTTTTTTTGTAATCTCAAGAATTTAAGCACTGTAACAAAGCAAAATGATCACTTTTTCAGAAGTTGAAAAGAAGAGGAGCACAATTTCTTCATGCACTCTAGTTTATTGTTTTTTTTTTTTCAATTTTACAAAAGCAAAACTAATATAAACTCAATATATTCTTTATCGAAACCCAAGGAAAGAATAAGCATCGGCAAAAACAAAAGAAAAGTATTTTAATTCTGTTAATTATGCTTCTCTTTCCTTTATTTATTTATATTTTTCCTTGTAAAATTAAAACTAAAATGTGCACTCTAGTATTTAAAATAAACAAAGAATAAGCATCCGCAAAAGAAAAGACAAGCGTTTAATGTTTGTTAATTATGCATCTAACGCTTTCGTTTTATTGGTAAAGTGTGTTTCAGACTCTTTCTGGAATCTGTATGTATACAATTATTGTTGAGCCTTTTTCAAGAATATGTATGTATATAATTATTGTTGACAAGGGCGGGTATGATAAAAACTATTTTAAAGGTGAATAGTTTTAACAAGTTAATAGTATTTTTTTTAAGGTTTTTAACAAGTTAATAGTATTTTTTTTAAGGTTTTTTTTTTTTTTTTTTAATGAAAGTGGTCGAGGGTTTCACTTTTATTATATCATCATCACATAGTGGTATTACAATAAAACTTGGGTATTATTTATATACAGTTTATCAAGATTTGAATCTTAGTCTCCTTCTTAAATAAATGTAACAGTTCAGTTAATGCCACTTGATATATTAATTTTTAAGTTTTTTTAAAATATCTGGTCAATATTATAATTAATAAAATAAAATATTATTTTATGAAACAAATATTTGTTTAATAAAATTTATTTTAATTTTAAAATATTTTTTTATGAAATATTTTTTATGATGAATAAAATATTATAACATTCAACTCCAAAATTCTAATTATTATTATTTAAATTCTTCTAACATTTTGCATGATATGCTGAGTCAAGTTTAAAAATTTATGTTTGTTTTAATATAATAATTTTTTTAATAATAAACATAGTTAGCTAAAATTATTATTAAAAATAATGCTTTTATAAAAGTAATGCGACGAATAATGTTGCTATGGTCAATCTTGTCGGGCTATAGGTTGTTTGCTTAATCACCATGTTGCTCGCTATGTATGGCTGGATTTTTAGTACAAATCGGTTGTCAAAGTATATAGTGTCAGTTGGTTTAGTGGTTTTTATAATGTAAAACTTTAGAATATGATGAGGAAAGTTGCTTTGCTAAGATTTGGGTCTACTGCCATTCATAAATTCGACTGCTTTGGTTTTGGATATTGATATTGCCACCAATTCGGTGATCACTCTCCTTTTTTATGGTTGTACTATTCATAGATGTAATGGGTGTTACAAATAGTGGAACTCATTACACTGAAGAGAGCTTGAAAGTTTGTTCTAAAGTGGTGTATGAGGTAATGATTCTTCTCCAAATGTTGTGCTCTCTCTTGATGTTGCTTTTCTAGTTTTAAAATGGTATGAGAATCATTGTCTTATAGTTTATTTTGTTGATCGAATCTTGTCACAAGAATATTTTCAAATTTTGTTGAAACTTCACTAGGAAGCTTACGACATTGTGGTTGCGGGTATCCACAATATTACTAAGGGTTTTTTTGCTTTCCTTTAAAGAACCCTCAAAAGTGAAAATTGTGGTTACTAAGTCCAGTTATTGGTTTCTTTGCAATACTTTGATGGTTGTATCTCCTTGGACTCCTTCTTTTTGAGTTTCAGATCAAGTTTCTTGAAAGCGTTGGTTTGGCTTGAACTCCTTTGTCTTTCATTGCCCTTATGGGACTTTATTGATGATATTGTTTAACCCATTGGTCGAGTGGTCTATCAAGAACAAGAGTGAATCTTCTTAGCATAGCCTAATAAGAGAGTTTATGTTTAGGTTGGCCTCACATAATATCTCAAAGAATTTGTGCATATTTAGGTTGGAACATAGTATTTTATGCAAAAAATTATTTACCATAATTTACCTAATACTTGTTTTCGATGCCAATCCATAACTCATCGTATCAAGTATTGTCCATTGGTTGCTCAACAACCTTTGGTAGTTACTCCTACTTCTCAAATTGTGTTTGCACCTTCCAAACACTCTATTGAGGGTGATTGGATTACATTTTCTAATAAGAAGGGGGTGACCAACCCTAAGTCAATGCTTTCTAGCAGAGATAAGGTTGTGAAGCCACCATCTCAACCTCTTATTATTCATGTTTTTCCTATTTTGGCTCCTCAGGCTCCACCTACTGAGAAACCTCTTCAGCATAAATCAACCTCAAAAGAAGGGAATTCACTAAAAATACCTCTACCCTCCAAGCATTCACATAGTCCATCTCAGGATGGCTCACCATAATCGATGGGAAGCCAAGAGGCTAAGCATCATATTTTGATTATTGGTGATATATCTCAACCTTCTTAGACCTCTTTATTTAATAGTTTTTTTATACTAGCTGATAATGTGGGTAGTCCCTTGTTTTTTGGTGATTTATGTCAACCTTCTCAGACTTTTACATTTAATAATTATTTGATGTTGGTTGATAGTGGGGGCAGTTCTATGGGAGACGGCTCCATGGATATTCCTCCCCCATGATTTTTTTTGTGAAATGTTCGAGGACTTACAAAGTCTTCAAAAAATAATTATTTGATTTGCTCTACAAAGTATTGGTCATGTTGATGTTATTTTTTTACAAGTAGTTAAGATTTCTTGCTTTTTATTAGATGTTTCTCTCAACTGTATTACAGGTTCTTTTATGCACTTCATTACTCACCATGAATATGGTCAAGGTGGTGCTTCTATTTCTATCTCCTACAAAGTTGAGGATTATTTTATTGGCTTTGGCGAAGATCCTTCTCATCATGTGGTATAGATTTTATTAAATATTAATGGGAACACCCTGGGCATTACCAATATTTATGCACCTAATACTGGACGTAGTCGCTCTGCCCTTTGGTGGTACTTATATGATCACCTATCAATGGTATATTATATTTTTTATGAGGCTTCATTGACAGAGACAAAGGTGGAAAAAAGGGTGTCATCAACAAATTATTGATGAGCAATAGGACTGCATTGTGAAGTAACCTGAATACCTAAAATAAGACCTGCCTCCCTAGCTGCCAAAATGGATCTACCTAGAGCTTCATCAGCAATGATGAAGAGAAGAGGAGATAAGGGATCTCCTTGTCTCAGACCTCTACTACTATGGAAATAGCCAGCTGGAGAGCCGTTAATAAGAACAGAGAACCAAACGGAGGATATACACCCTTTGACAAGCGAAACCCACTCATTGTGAAACCCAAACTTGTTGAGAATGGCAATAAGGAAATCCTAATTTAGTCGATCATAGGCCTTGTTCATATCTAAATTGAGAAGAAAGGCTACCTTTTTGTTGTAGGAACTTGAATGAATAGCTTCATGGATAGAAATAATGCCATCAAGGATGGATCTACCTTTCACAGAGCTGCCTTGGTATTTTTTTATGATGATTAGCATGACATCTCTCATACGGATGGCCATTTCTTTGGTTAAAATTTTTTAAATGACATTGCAAATGCTAATGGGCCAAAAATAATTAAAACTAGAAGCATTGGGGATCTTAGGTATGAGAGCAATAAAATTTGAGTTGAAGCCTCTGGGAATAAACTTGGAGTTTTGAATTTCTCTGATGGTTTTGCACACATCATCACTAACAACATCCCAGAAGGATTGAAAGAATCTAGGACGAAACCTATCAATTCCCAGAGCTTTGTCAGGTTTCATTGAAAAAAGGGCAGCCTTTATCTCATCATCAGAAAGTGTTGCATTTATCTTGTTATTGATATCATTAGTTATGATATTGGAGATGAATTGAAGAAAGAAATCTCTGGCAGCTCTAGAATTGTGTCGTTGTTCCTCTTGCATAAGATTCTAAAATTGGGGTTGACCTTTAGTTCTGATTTCTTTGATATCATTCACCATGCTGCCATCTTGCTTGCGAATTTCTTTGATTCTATTGTGGCTGTGATGTCTTAATGTAGAAATATGAAAAAAAATTGTGTTAGAGTCTCATTTTTTAACCAGATATCATGATATTTTTGTCTCCAAAAAATATCTTCACACTGAAGGATATTATGATATTGAGACGGTAAATTCCTTTCAATTTCTTTGATATCCCCTGAACAGTCCCCTTTTTCCTATCTTTCTCTTTCTATTATGTACAACCTGTTAATGATGTCTTGCTTGTTTTGGAAGAGGTTGCCAAAAACATCCCTATTCCAGATTTTTAAGTTCTCTTTGATGTATCTCAATTTCTGAGCCAAATAAAAGGAGTTCCTTGAGCATTATATTGCCACCACTATTTAATCCTTTCTCTAAAATCATGATGAAGCATCCACATAGACTCAAACCTGAAAGGTGTTTTGAAAATCTTAGGATTGTAGGTGTCAAGGAGAATAGGACTGTGATTAGAACTAATTTTGAGTAATTATTAAAGATTTGCATCTCCCCAAATGTTAATGGCTTCCTGGGAAAAAATAACTCTATCAAGTTTAACCTGGATTAGCTGGGATCCGCACCTTTTGTTTGACTAGGTGAATTGATTTTCTTTGAGATTAACATCCATAAGATTAATATTACTTAAGAATTCTTGAAAATCCTCCATGCTTTTAGAATAAGAGACAGTTAACCCTTTCTTGTCAGAAGGAAATAAAGGAGTATTGAAATCACCAACTAAAATACAAGGGATATTACCAAAAGCCTTATGGACATCAATCAGGTTGTTCCACAAACAAGCCCTACCAATGATAGAATTAGAAGCATAAATGTTGGTTAGGACCCATGGATAATCACTGTCTTTATCAAATAAAAGAATGCTCATCATCTCATCAGAAGAATGGATTATTTTTCTTCCACCAAGTTAGGATTCCAAAGACATAATAGGCCTCTAGAAACACCATTAGCTTTGCAAGCAACATAGTTACTATATTTCCAGATGTGGTTACATATCTAATTTTCAAGTGGTTCTTTGATTTTTGTTTCTTGGATGGCAAAAATTGTGGGTCTTATTTCTTTCATTAATGATTTAGATATCCTTTGTTTAGCTAAGTCATTAATGTGTCTCACATTCCATGAGAGGATCTTCATTTAGAAGATTTTGTGACTTTTTTTCCTCCCTTTCCAGATGGTTGGGGAAGTTTGGTGCACTATGGATCTTCCTTAGAAATTATTCTTGTGGAAAACAATATCTTTTGGACACCATTAGCAATATCTTCATTGGTTCCTTATTTCCAGTGATCAGAGTTTGAAGGTCTCCCTATTTTTTTCTCCATGCTATAATAAATTGGGGATTTTTTATGACTTTTGGTGATTTTAGGACTAATATTTTGGACAACAGGGCTAGAAGGTTCTAGAGAGGAAATGGAGGTAGATATGATGTCCACAAAATTTTATGCTTTTATGATTTGTTTGTGTTTTTGACATATTTGAATGTTTTTTATTTTTATGAAATATTTGAATGTTTTTGTGTTTTATGAAATATTTGACTGTTTTTGTGTTTTATGAAATATTTGAATGTTTTTGTGTTTTTATGTGTAAAATACCTTTAAGTGAATGATATTAAGAGGTTCATGCTCTTCAACACCATCTAATGATATAAGGAAATATGCTCCAGGACCAACTCTTTGTGAAATCATGTATGGACCTATCTAGTTTACCGTGAACTTATCTCGCAAATGCGATGATAGATTTGAATTCTGTTGGTTTTCTTTGAGCACTAGATATCCAACCTTGAATTCCCTTAGGTGTACTTTACTATTGTAAGCATTGACTTGGTGTTCATCAAGAAGCATCAACTGATCAAGGCGGCATTTCCACACAGCTTCATCATCTATGAAGTCTTTTAGTGCTATGCGTAGAGTTGAGATTTCCAACTCTAGAGGCATGATGGCTTCAGTGCCATATACTAGTGTAAATAGTGTTGCCCTAGTGGACGTCCGTAGACTAGTCCTATATGCCTATAGTGCAAGAGGTAATTGTATGTGCCAATCCTCATGATTTTCTTGCACTGCCTTCCTCAAAATTGAGACTATTATTTTGTTTAAGGATTTGCTTGCCTATTTTCTTATGGATAATAAGGCATTGAAAAACTATGCTGAATATGATATTTGTTCATTAAAGCATGCACATTTTTGTTCTCAAAATATGGCCCATTATCCGATATTACCTTAGAAGGGACCCCAAAACAACTTATGATATTATGGAGTATAAACTCCACAATCCTTGGTCTAGTTGTTGATGTTAAGGGGATCGCTTCTACCCATTTAGTGAAGTATTATGTGGTCATTATGATGAATGTGTGTCGGCCTAAGGATGGGGGTGAGATCTTCCCAATCAAGTCTAGTCCCCATTGTGAAAATGGTCATGCTTCCTGGATGGGCTAAAAAGCTTACAATGGTAAGTGCATTAGATTTACATAATGATGGCACTTACTACATTTCCTAAATACTTACAACAATCCTTTTCCATTGTGGGCCAATAGTAACCCATTCTCAAGATGCGCTTAATGATGGCCATGCCACTGAAATGGCCTCCACATGTTTCATCGTGAGCTTGTGAAACTACCCAAGTTATTTCCTGGGGCTCAAGACAATGGAGCAATACTCCATCATATCCTCATTTGTAGAGGATTTATCCTATCAAAATATATCTTGTTGCTCTATGTTTAAATGTTCACCTTTTAGTATGTGATAAACTTTGATGTATTATTCTGAGCTTCAGGAAGTCCTGTAGCTAGGAAAGCCAATCCTGATAGGCCACAGCCTCTATAGAATAGACAACTTGCTCTTCCTACCTTTCTGAGGTAGTAAACATGGATTGAAGAACAAATCTATGGTATATGGTCATACCACACTCTATGGGTCCTTGGGAGATCAATGACCCCCAAGGTACTATTTGCAAGAAACCTCTGGCTATGAAGGACCAATCTTGATTTGGTTCGATGTTGATCATGTTGACTGATTCTTTATTGTCAAAAGCTTCACAACATATTGCTGAGTGTGAAAGCACTTTCACATGAATGGTTGTAAAATTAGCAGATGGATTATTAAGGATTAAGGATCCCAAAGAGGCCATAGTGTCTACAAATCTATTCAATGTACAAGGGCTTGCCTCTATGTCGTACCATTCCAACCAGGCTAAGTAATTTTCAACAAGTTCCTTGTAAGTCTTCAGGAGTGGGAACCTGCATTGGAAGAGTCCTTTGACCTGGTTTACTATGAGCAAGGAGTCACCAAAGATATTCAATACTTTAATACCCATTGCTATGACTATTTGGAGTCCCAGGATAAATGCTTCATATTATGTATTGTTGTTTGTACACGGGAAGTCTAGTTTGAATGATAATGGCAATGGAGCATCCTGCGGTGTGATAAATACAATCCCTACTCTACATCCTTGTTCACACTTCGAACCGTTGAAGAATAATGACATGTATTTTTCTCTCTTAGGTTCTTCGAGTTCTAGCAGATCTGATAATGCAAAGACCGCATCATCAGGCAACTCTATGGTGAGAATATTGTTATCATGAAGAGACACCTCTACTAATTGATCTACTATGACTTGTCCCTTGATGGACTTTTGGATTATGAACTCTAGATCAAATTCTATCAATAGCATGATCCACTTTGCAGTATGTGTATTATGATACGTCTTGCTCATCATGTACTATAAATTTTTTTTTTGATATGACGTAGGTCGTATGGCTCAACATGTAGTGTCAAAACTTTTGAGTTGAAAAGACCACTGCTAAACACAATTTTTTGACATACGCATATCCTAGCTCATAGCTCACCAAGGTGCACCTAATGTAATATATGGCTTGCTCTTTGTCTTGTGCATTCTTTTGGCCTAACATGGTGCCTAATGCAAAATCAGTAGCTGATATATATAGTAAAAATGGTATGTCTAGCCTTGGTGGAGCCAATATTGGCGGTGTTGCCAGATAAGTTTTGATTTCTGCAAAGGCTTGATGGCATTTTTCATCCCAATGAAATGGGACTTCCTTGTATATCAACCTATTCATAGGCATGCATTTTTCTAATAATTGCACGATGAATATTTTTATGGATGCTATCTTGCCTTGTAGGCTCCTCAACTCTCTAATGTTGGTAGGGGCAGCCATTTCTAGTATAGATTTTACCTTTATAGGATCTAATTCGATGCCTCTCTTGGATACGATGAATCTTAAAATCTTGCCAGAAGTTACGTCGAATACACACTTCTTAGGATTCAATTATACATTGTGTTCTATGAGGCAATCGAAGACTTGTATAAGGACTTCAACATGCTCTTGCCGCAATAGGGACTTGGCTAGTAAGTCATCCATGTAATATTCCAAGATCGTATGCATATATTCATGGAATATGTATGTCGTGGCCCGCTAATATGTGGCACTAGTAGTTTTGAGACCAAATGGCATCACTTTGTAACAAAATGTTCCCCATGGAATAATGAAAGCAGTTTTATGTTGATCTTCAGGTTTAATCCAGATTTGGTTGCATCTAGAAAAACCATCCATTAGGGAGAGCATTTAATGACCTGTGGTTGCATCTACAAGAGCATCTATGTTTGGCAATGAGAATGAATCCTTTGGTGTTTTCCTATTTAAATCTCTAAAATTCATGCAAATACAAACTCTTCCATCAGGTTTCCCTACAGATACCATGTTTGACACCCACTTAGGGTAGTCGATAGGAACTATGAATACTGCATCCAGTAGTTTTTGCAATTCATTATTTACCATCAAAGTGACGGTTGGATGCATTTTCCTCAATTTTTGCATAAATGGCTTCTTCATGGGATCCAATGAAAGGTTGTGAATGACTAACTTTGGATCTATCCCTGGCATGTCTTTGTAAGTCCAAGCAAAAATATTTGGCCTCTCCTTGAGGAGAGGAATCAAGATGGCTTGTTCCTATGGAGATAGACTTTCTTCGAACTTGAATTTCCTTGGTTGGGTAGGATCATCACTGATTTCCACCTCAAAAGTGGATTTTATAACCATATGTGACCCATCCTCTAACTGATGAGGCGTGGGAATCAAATGAATGTCATCAGTGGGATTCACAGGATCTACTAACTCAGGTTCCAAACCAATATGGAAGACGTCATACACACAACCTGATGCAAAATGGAACATTTGTAACATCTCTTCATTTGGGAAGAGGTCTTCTGGATCTATGGGTGAACTATCACGATTCCAATAAATAGCATCTATATCAAGATACAATTATTTGATAGGATCTACTGGATTATGAACTGGAGTGGTCAAATTGATGGAGATCATGTTGATGGATGGGATGAAATATCCAATACCACATGGGTGAAATCTTATCTCAGGGGTTTCTCTTCCATACTCACGATGAGGTTCTGGAGAAATGGTAATTTTTGGATCTAGCCCATGAGTAGGGCAAACAATAGGATCATTGGGCTCTAATTGCTCTCTGAATGTAGGTAGAGGGGGATTAACCATCTTATGAATGGTACCTAGGTCAATAGGTCTCCCCAAAAATCAGAGTTGAGTATCTATGGCATGAAGTGTTGCCTCTCTCTCTACTAGCTCATTGACTTGCCGCAAGTGGTGAGGTCCAATATAAGCCATCTCGATCTCATCCTCAAAGTCATCATCATTTATCCAAAAATTGTTAGCATTGGTATGTGGCCCTAAGACAAAAGGCTCATGTATTGGTACTAAGTAGGCCATATTTGTTTCATATTTATATTCTTCGTCACTTATGAAGAACCCATTTGCATTTGTCTCTTGCCCCAAAGTCAGGGGTTGATGGCTTAAGCCTAAGTAAGGTCTGTCAGTTGAGTCTTCTAAATCATAGTCACTTTCATCTGATGTATATTCAATCTCATCGTGGATGGACCATGTGAACCTTTTTAAATGGTGAGGCCCTTGATAGGCTAATCCAATTTGTGCCTCATCATCACTTGCTTCATATCCATTCTCCTCATCCCATGAGTTATACCCTATTGGGGTGGAATCAATTGAGGTATTTGGATGATAAGTTTCTGGAGGCGGTATGTTTACCATGGCCACTTGTTTGCTGCTCAAATTTTCTATTCTTAAGGGGTGATAAGGAATGAAATCAATGTCTTCTCCCAACCCTATGCTTAATCTTTCCAATGTTGTTGCAAGCGAGTCATCTCAACCTCCACTATAATAGCCTAAGCTAAATATGTTGAAAGGAAGCTGATATAGTGGCTCGTAAGGCCTCCTGCGCTCCTGCTCATATATGCCAAGGTCATAGCCATGCCAATGGCAATGCTCAAAGTATCTTAGAGAAAATTTGGGATTAGAGAGGTAACAAACATTGACTGTGACTAATTTTTCACCATCTTCTTCTATTATTTGAAGACTTATGAGCGCATTCCAAGCCAACATAGACAAAATTGGTTTGGTTATGAGGGATTCCAAGTGGAACCATTGTTCCTACTGGTGGATTCAATTCTTTAGGCCTCCCTATGTCTTGTGTAGACTCAATTATAGGCATAAATATGATGTTCTACACAAGGTATTCCCCTATGCCTGTACTTGCCAAGTGTATTGATGCATACAACATGGATGACCCCATGCTGGCGAAGCAGGGTGATAATCACTATTTTCATCTTGATCTTGAGGATCTTCCTCTTCCATAGGACTTGGAATTTAAGAAATGGCTATAGTTGGCACTTTTTTGGGCCTCTCTACCTTAACTAAGAGGGCCTTTAGCTTATGATTGTCTTTTGGTTTTGACGTTGATGGTACTTTAGAAGCATTGACTATCTTGAGAGCACTAGGAGGTGTTGATGTGCCTGGATATTTTCTTACCCCTTTGTCTTTGTTATCAACTTATGTGGTTGGGGATGAAGGTGCCACGTATAGGTGAGTAGAAGGGATCACAAATTATCCCATAATATCCACCTGATTAACATATTTAAAAGGCTCTTCATCATCCAGAACCACATAGACTTTGCTTTCATGCACATACTTGAAACACTGGTGCAAGATCGAAGGCACGCACTTCATGACCCTTATCCAAGGGCACCCTAAGAAGATGTTGTACTACATAGAACCTTACAAGACATGAAACATCATGGGGATGGTCTTGTTCCCCACCTTTATGGGTAGGACTATCATTCCCACAGTATTGCATAAGACATCATCAAACGCACTCAATGTGTAAGTTCCTAGAATGATATTTGTCTTGGGTATCTTGAGGTGCTCTATTGTAGTTGTTGTGATGATGCTTATCGATGAACTTGTATAGACCAAAACACTATTGAAAGGTAAGTTATTGATTTTTGCTACAATGTTTAGCGGAGGTTCTGGTAAGGCAACATAAATTGTCTTAATCTCATGATCATAGAATCGGATTATAGGTTCCTAGCATTCTTGCACTTGTCCCACAAAGTGAGTGAATGAATTCGCATCTTGCGATTGAAGCTCAATTGTTATTAAAATCTCCATTAGAGTCTCCCTATGCTTTTGAGACTGTTGTATGAGCTCATAGATGGATAACTTAGTTGGAGTCATCTATAGGTTTTGCTCCAATCTACTCTGAATAGTTACCATAGGTCTCGTTGGTGGACTTGGAAGGTTGTCTTGCCTTTGCCTAGGAGCAGTTGGGATGTTCATGGGAGCTACAGGAGGTTGTAGTTGACCATACCTCCTAGTCCTTATTGCTATGTTAATGATATCAACCATCTCAATGCATCTGTGGGTAGTTATGTCAGCTCAAACCTGATTGAATTGGGCCCCTTGATCTCGAGGGGCTTCATGATTGGGCAATGTGTTTCTGTATATGCCCATGTATCTATTATCGAGAGCTAGTGGTTTGTCAACTTTGAGCTCTTCCACAACAAGTTGTTGTTATTGCTGCCCACCCTCCACCCACATCAATCATGTTTTGCACTTGATGCTTAAACCTGATGCAAGCCTCAATGTCATGCCCCGATATCCTGTGATAAGGACAAAATTGATCTTCCCTATATCCTTTTGGCTTAGGATGGTTGGGATCTACAAGAGGTATATCAAGAAATCTAATCCTCCTGGCCTCGCTCAACTGATTAAATATTGATTGCATTGATTCTATCATAGGTGTGCAATAACAAGGTGGCTTGCATTCTCGATTTCTTCCTTGATTGTTCTTTTGGTCATAGTTGGTTGGTGGGGGATGTGCTTGATAGTTCTATGTTTTTTGTGCAACCCCATCCTTAGGTGTATCCAATACAACTTTATTGACTGTAGCAAGGTTGCCCTGCTTCTATTTGTACTTATCATTCTTAAAATTCTTGTTCCACTCCTTTTTGTTTCAGAACTTAATGGTTTCCTCATCTACTTTTATATCTTCGATGATCTTGGCCTGTGCCAAAGCTTCCTCAAATGAAGGATACTGTTGGAGTTGTAGCAATATGGATATATGTTTAGAACAAATTTTGGTAAATATACGAATGAGCTCTTCTGTGGGAATGGAGAATGATAATTTCACCATGATTTTTCTCCATCTATTCCCATAATCCATTCTTTGGATCATCATCATACTATTTTAAATTTGTTAGGTCAAAAAGGTTCATCCTTCTTCTTAGCACCAAAGGATAAATGCTTAAAGAATGCATTTACTAGTTGTTCAAAGTTGGTTATGCTATGCTTAAGTAGTTGATTGAACCATTGAGTGGCAACACTTGAAAATGTCATTATGAATTTTCTTAGCATGAGAGCATCATTGTCTTCAAGATGAAAAAAAATGTTGATAAAATTGGTGACATGCTATTGTGCATACTCTTCACCTTTAAACTTCTCTAACCTAGGCATCTCAAAGTTCTTAGGATATGGAGGGCTAGGGATTTATGGGCACAATGGTTGATTGTGTATCTTGCTCAATTTTGGTGAGTTCCCAGCTACCTCTTGTTTCTCAAAGGTTTTCAACTTTTCAGCAAGCTCTTGAAATGCCTTTGATGCACGAATTTCCTCCTCGTGCAATCCTATTCACATTGGAAATGGATGTAACTCTTTATCCATTTTATTTTTTCTATTTTCCTCCCTCCTACGAGGGGACTCAGGATTGTGATCTTGGTTTGTTATGTTTGCCCTCCCCCCATTAGTTGGATTTTGTTCATGATTTGGTGGGGGGTTTCATTGTGGGATATCTTGTCTAGTGTGCCTTTCCTTAGGTGAGTCAACATGACTTGTTCTTTGGTGGCCACCACCATTTATCTATAAATTATTAAGAGCTAGTTGCTCAGATTTCTCTCTTAAACACTACTCATGTTGGCACAAGAGTCTTTCTCTTTGTTTCTCTTGTTCAATATCTTCCACTAACTCTCGCTCTTTACGTAATGCATTTTCTAACCGCCTCATTCATTCATTTTGTGTTGTTGTAGAAGACTTATGTTTATCTAACTCTGTTCTTGTAGTCTTGACTCACAGGTTCCTCAAGGGGGTTTTTGTTGTATCTGTACTCTTGCTAGTTAATGTGACTTGGTCAATGTATTATTGAATATCCCTATGATCAGACTCCATGCGTCTTCTGTAGGGTCACTCTGAGGTATCCCCAAATTGGGAGGTATGTTTAGAATTCACATTTTGTGAGCTTCTAGATGTAAAGTTCTCAGTAGCTATAGTTATTTGGGTTGGTTGAGTAGGAAATTGATCCAACCTATCTAGATGTCTTGTTCTCCATGGCTGGTCATGTGGGGTGCCATTTAATCCTATGAGGTCATATTCTATGGGAATATTTCCTTTTGCATGAATGGTTTCTTCTATATGATTCTCATGATTAGATTTAGCTCTAGTTTCCTGCCCTTTAGTGGGCAGACCTATTTCATTTGTTTCTGGTGAGTCTTGAGGTGTTGTAATTCTTGTTTGCCTTCTTGATGAAGAGGGCTTGGTGGTGATATGTTTTCTCCATTTGGATGGAGATGTGGCAGTCTAGTCATCCCTATGTGAAGAATGAGTCCTAGAACCTTATTTATGTCCATGTGAAGAGGAAACCCTTGAAGTTTCCTAATGTCTTTGAGATATTTCTGTGTTTAGAAGAGGCCCTTGAGGTCTCCTCATGTCTTCTTGATGAGGATGGCTGTGAAGCCTCTTTTTATTTATGTGACTTTGTTCCATGATGTGTTTCCTTACTTGGGGTTTCTTGAGGAGATCCCCCAAGAGTTGATTTATCACCCCTTAGGCTTGTGGAGATACATCTCATGGTCTTACAGGTAGGTTGTTCAACATTACTATGACTCTGCCTATGGGTATGAATTGCTTCTGTCTCTCCCTTAGAATCAGACTGATGGTGTTTACTTCTTGTTTTGATCACGTTGTTTTATGACTTGATCTTTTGAGTTTGCTATTTAGGAATGACCACACAATTCCAAACAAATTTTTATCTTGATTACCAATTTAAGTGTGCTCTAAACTATTTTATGTGTTTTTATGTGTTGTTCTTTTGATTGTTTTGCTCTTGTTCTTGCATTAAGAATGATAAGACTCATCCATAGTGACAATAAAGTACACTCATTCCAAAAATTATTTTCTCAAAAGAAGCTAGGGTATGTCGCTGAAGACCCAATGGAGGGTTCGCATAGCTCTTCCACTTTGAACCAATGATTTTTCTAATATTGGGAGACATTTTGAACACAAGTAACTTAGTGTCACTATAATTAAGCTTCCTAATACATTTATAGGAATCTCTAGGGGGTAAACCAGTGGAAGGAGATGAATTCCAAAATCACTGAACTAAATTGAAGGTTGGTGATGAAATCAAACTCTCCAATTTTTAAGTGAGACGTGGTGTGTGGTGTTCATTTTAAGCTTGTGTAACATAAAGTGCATCATATAGCAGCAATGAGTCTTTCCTATATGCCTAAGTGAAAAAAAAAATACGTTTCAATATTCAAAAAGATGCATGAACTACTATGATTTGTATGAGCGCATTTTATCTCGTGCAACTATGGCCTCTAGTAGGGCCTCAAAGCAAGCAAACAACATACAATGTCTAGCATGTTGTATTCTAGGGTGAATTTTTTAGGCATAATCCACTGTTCCTAGCAATGCCTAGTGGAAAAAATAAAAGAAGATATAAGATATGCGAAGTGCTTAATTCTTTTTTATTTATTCTTTCAATTTCCAAACATAAATGTGCTTTAATTTCTCTATTCTAAACATACATAAGCGGATAGAAAGCTATAAAATATTAGGGAAGCTATACCAACCTTTGATCCAGCTCAGAGAGTCTATGTTTTGACCTCTTCTACACTCCAATTATGTCCGTTGTTGACCAGAGCAACTGGTTCTTGGCCGCTGTAGCTCAGAGCAGCTATTTTTTTGCCGCTATAGCTCAGAGTAGCTAGTTTTTGGCCACTGTAGCTCAGAGTGACTAGAACTGCACATAAAATTAAGTTAGTTTTTTGGTAAAAAATAAAAAATTAGTGTTCGTCCCACCGTGATCACCATCTGTAGTGACCCTGGGAATGCACGCATCGGTCCCTTTTCTGAAAATCCTACTTGCAATGCTTATTTAAAATACCAAAGATAAAATGGAAAGACAAGAGAAAAAAGAAAGCATATAAAATGAAATAATAAAAGACAGATCTCTTTATTGATATTGAAGCTAAGTTACATGTCGGTCCCTCTTAGGGATACCCATTTTGATACTAAATTACAAGTGGGCAAGGAGTTCCCCTTCCACGAAGAGGTGGTGCACTTATAAAAGCTTCCCAGTTCCACACACAAAAATATATGAGGGCTTACAGATGCCTCCTTCTCTAGGGCTATCTCCTAGAGGGATCCCTTTTGCTCTCGTATGTTGTAACCTTCATCCGATGTACCTGTGACCTTGCAAGAAATGAAACAACAACACACTTTTAGGTATCCAAGATTGCCTCCCTAGATGAGGTTGTTAGTAATCAAAGAATGTAATAGAAATGTGATAAAATTATACCATGGAATCAAGTAAATCTATGCTAATGATATAAGAAAATAAGATAAAATATGCTATGTCTATCTAAGCCAAGCCTGCGAGCCATTGTCCAAGATAGCGGTTGCTAAAGAAAACCTTGTTGTCCTTGCCCCAAAGCTATGGGTCAAAGACTATGATCTGATGTTGAAGAAAGTAGCTATTATGCCCTTTGATTTGTCAAAGCTCCATCGCACACGTGATCTCAAAGAGAAATCTCTCTCTAAAATGATCTCATGTATGTGATTCGGGTCTCTATTCTTTGTATAATAAAATATTAAAGGATATTTGGATATGATCATGCCCCCTATATCCCCTGGTGCTCTTAGGCTTACACATTTTATAGTGTGAAACCCTAGGTCTATTTCCAATCCCTAGAAATGAATTTCTCATGCATAGTGCAAGTTAGCATGAAAATATCTTGTCTATTGTCTATATTTGAAGGCTAGTTAACTAAAATCTAACTACCCACTTGAGTCTTCTATGCAAACTATTCATTAGCATGAGAAGCTTTTGTCATTTTTTTATGCTTGGAGGTCAGTTAACTTAATTCTAAATGCAAACTCAAGTCTCCTATGTGAACTGGTCATGAAAATTAATGCAAAGTCTCTCCCACTCACCTTTATTGCATGCAAACTACCACTTCCACCTGAGATTGGGCTTGTTTGTCAGTAAACCGCTTCTTATGGTTTAGTTGTTGTCATCTACAATGGCTACGATCTGGCCGCTATCATCTGTAGCGGCTGAGCGGCTAGAATATGGTCGCTCTTGGCTTGAGTGGCCAAGATTGTATGGCTTGAAAAGGCCCCAAATGAGTGGTGAGAACCAATGTTGATGATTTTAAAGTCCAATATTATGTCTTATGATCTTATGAGTGTGTCTATGTAAGTAGCTCCCCTATGCATGACATGATTTAGGTGTCTACACCACCTTCATATGTTTCCACATAATATTAAAAATATTATGAAGCTCTTTTTCCATTAACATTTGCATTATTCCTTGACATATTATTTGACATCAATGATGACTTCGTTCCTTGACATCAATGACAACTTGAATCAAAATTTCCAACAATCTCCCCCTTTGTCATTGATGGCAACCCAAATTATTTTTACTAAAAAACTTGACTTTTCCTTTGTTCTACTCACCCTGGTACATTGCTCCCCCTAGCTCAATTCTCTCTCCTTTTTACTCAAATACAAAATCCCTACCCCTTACTCAAATCTCTCCCCATTTGAAATCAATGGAAAAGGGTCACCTTTGGGGCTCGAGGCTAAGAATGAGCCTCTTAGCTTAGCCCCTCCCCCACCTCCTCTTGAGGTGGTTAATTCTAGGGTGGGAGTATTTCTACTCCTAGCAAGCACTATTCTTTACATTTATCCTATTTTCTTCTTATTTGATCGTTATGATTTATTTGACTATTCCTTTCCATGTCCATGTTCTTGTCCATGTCTATATTATTGTTCCTATTTATGTTATTGTTCTTGTTAATTCATATCCATATTCTTACTCATGTTCTTGTTCATATTCATATACCTATTCTTGTTCATGTTCTTGTTCATGTTCATATCCATATTCTTGTTCTCGTTCCTATTCATACTTGATTCTAGAATGTCTGCTCTACACCACTTTGTTGTGTGACCATCATTATTACACTTATAACACTTAATGTTATTATTCCATGGAGGTGTAAATATCTTAGTATTTATCCTAGTGAAGCCATATCATCTTCTTTCATGAACCCTACAATTCATTGCCTTGTGACCAAACTGATTACATGAATAGCAATACCCATGGAAAAACTATTTGTTCCCATATTTCTTTCTTTCATGTGTCCTACACTATGAAGCCATGTGGTCAAACCTGTGACATGAAAAACATCTTCCATTGAATTTTATTTGTCTTGACCTCATTGGTCTCCTAGTCTCTCTTGACCTATTCTGATTATTGTTCTATATGTTTCTTCTTGATGCCTTGTTCCTGTTCTTGTTGAACTCTCTGTTGTCCAACTCATCCTTAGATTTTTCACTTTATTTTACACTATCTTCTTCTAAAGAATATTCATCTAAAGTTTCTTCTCCTCTAGAAATTGAGGTTGACCTCTCTTCTTATTTCTTTTAAGCCTATTCAAAATCAAGACCTATTTTTTTTGTTGACCTTCTTTGTACCTTGATCATCTTATACACAATATTTGAACTCTTTCTAAACTTGTGTAGCTTACTCTTGGAGTTTTATAAATATTATCTTAGTGGATCCATATCTTGTGCTAACTTTTCACATTCTAATATCTTTGCTTCTAACTTATACAACTTATTTGTCTTAGACTTTTATTTTTATAGATTCTCTATAAGCAATCTTCTCTCTTCATCACATTCTTGAAATTGAATTTCAAGTTTAGAGTTTTGCTTTCTTACCTTCTTTACTGTGTCAAGAGCATAAATAAGTTCTCCCTTGAGATCATATCCATATTTCTCTGAATATTCCTCTATTTTTTTGCCTTTGTCCACATATTTATTTTCTATTGGCTTGTCTTTTATAGAATCATCTTCTCCTTCTTCTAGTGCCATTAGAATATTCTCTTTTGGTCCTTCAAGTGTATCTTCATATTCATCATCACTAAAACTAAAACCATTTCTTGTACAAATATCTTCAAGATGTCCAAAGTTACCACATCTAAAACACTTGAGAATTATTGGAGTCATTTTCTTAACTTATTCTTTTCTTTAATCATAAATAGGACTTCATCTCTATAATTGTCTAAAAAACTAGCACCACTATCACTTAAGTACTTGCCTTATCTGCATAGGATCTCCTCTTTTGTCTTTGAAATAAATTATTTCCTTGTCTACTTTGTCCATCCTTGCTTTTCTTCTAGTGCTTGTATCTTTCTGATTCCATTTTCCTATGACCCTATTTTTCTTCACCATTTTTATTCTTAGCTTCTTGATAATTTGTTGCATAATGACCATACTTTCCACAATTGAAACATTTAACAAATTTTAGATCTCTAGATCTTCTATCATCCTTATCCCTTCTACCATTATTAGATTCTTCATCACTGGATGACTCACAGCTTGATTTTAACTTCTTACTCTTTTTCTTCTTAATTGCTTTAAATGTTGCTTCTTTATGGGGATTAGGTTCCTCTTTTGTTCTTATCTCAAATGTTGTAACAATACCAAGCAACATATATCTTGTCAAATAATTACCATCCTTTGAATCTTATATATCAAAAACCTTTTCACTGAATATTTTTGGAAGAGTTCTTAAGACCTTATCATAAATATCTGATTCATCAACCTTAATTCCAAGTCCTTGCATATAATTAACAACTTCATCAATTTTAAGTAGATAAGTACTAATGGTTTCCTCATCCTTCATTCTTAATGCTTCAAATTGTCCTTTGATATTTATTATCTTTGCTTTCTTTACACCTTTATCTCCTTCATATATACTTTGTAGTTTATCCCACGTTTCTTTTGCAGTTTGTCAATTCATAACTTTTATGGATTATGTTCTATGCAAACCTCTCAAAAGTGCATTCATTTCTTTTGAATTGTAATGTTGTAGGACCTTACCTTCCTTATCTGTAGGTGGATTAACTAAGGGATCATATCCAATTCCAACTGCTTCCCAAATTTCATTTCCAAGTGCCATCAGGTAAATTTTCATTCTCATACTCCAATATATATAGTCACTTCCATCAAATAATGGTGTTGAATTATCTGAGTACACATTCTTAGAATCCATTTTGTTCTTGTTATCTTTTGCTTCAATTTTTTAAACTCTTTTGAAGGAACTTGCTTCGATACCAATTGAAGAACACACATTTATAATGAGAGGGGGGTGAACAATATAAGACCACTTTTTACTTTTCTTTCTCAATCAATATTATGAAATGTATAGATAGAAATATCAATGGTAGTAATTAAAGTAATGCACAAATAACCACACATAATAGAGACACCACAATTTATGTGGTTCACCCAATGTGGGCTACTCTATGGATAAAATATTTCACTAAAATTTTCTCAATCAATCTCTTGGGAATCCTTTCCCTATTACA
This sequence comes from Wollemia nobilis, assembly GCA_028583015.1. Taxonomy (NCBI): domain Eukaryota; kingdom Viridiplantae; phylum Streptophyta; class Pinopsida; order Araucariales; family Araucariaceae; genus Wollemia; species Wollemia nobilis. The sequence continues at coordinate 2,108,150 of JAQPPZ010000599.1, forward strand.
ATGTTTATGGACCTCTCTCCAAAGGAGATACCAATCCCCTAAATAAATTTCATGGATATCTATCCATAGGAGAACTCCTCCTCTGCACTGGCTAATGATCCTCTAGAAGACTACTACCTCCACTACACTAGCTTGTGGATCTCTCTCCACTGAAGACTCTTGTCCTCACTTAGAAGACCTATCCTCACTACCCTAGCTAATGGATCTTTATCCATTGGAGACTACTATCCTCTACTCTATCACATCCAAAGCTTTATCTCAATTCTATACCAAACATAGTCCATTGGTCTAGCACAAATTTTTTCTTAATCTCTATCTCTAGTCTGACACAAACATGTCCTCAAATCTGCACCAAAATCTATTCTCAAATCTATACTCAATATCTGTCCTCAAATCTATACTAAACATAGTCCTTCAGTCTAGCACAAATCTATCCTTCATCTCTGTACTCAAGCCTTAACTCAAGGATTGACTCAACTCTACTAGACTTTCCCCAAACCTTAACTCAAGGTTTGAAAAAATCAATAAATCAACTTTGCTCTCAAGTCTTTTCAAAGATTTTTTTCAAATCAGCCTTGTAAGATTCCATAAAATCTCACACTAATATATCCTCGAGTTCTCTCTAGAACTTGTCTAATATTCTTAATAAGTTATCTCAAGAACTTATCCAAATTTTCTTAATAATTTGTATTGTAATCTTCCACAAAATCTTACCCAAATATGTCCACAAGTCCTCTCTAGAACTTTTCCAATATGCTTAGTAATTCCTCTTAAGAACTTATCCAAATCTGCTCAATAATATGTATTGTAATCTTCCACAAAAGCTTACCCAAATCTATCCACAAGTCCTCTCTAGAACTTTTCCAATATAGTCAGTAAGTCCTCTCAAGAACTTATCCAAATCTACTCAATAATATGTATTGTAAGCTTCCATAAAAGCTTACCCAAATCTATCAACAAGTATTCTCAAAGACTTACCTCAAATCTGCTCAACAAGTCCACACTAGAACTTGTCCAATCTCATAAAAATATAAATATAATTGTTAGAGACTCAATATACTCTATACTCATCACAATGCTCAATCACTTTCATTCACTCTCTTAGAAACATAATGAGAATTTTTAGAGACTCAATATGCTTCAACTCAATCACTTTCTCAATTCAATCTAGAATATAGAATAGTTTGTTTTATGGAACTTGAAAAATCGCTTCACACATCCACTTGACTAGGCTCAACCAACTCTACTTAACCAATCACTCAATTAAATAATCCTTACTCACAAACCCTAGTCTAAGCATATGATCACTCACTAAAAATGTTTCCAACAATGCTCAACAAAAATGCTTATAAAACAACTCTCACATAACAATGATACTCATGTTCTTTTAAAAACCTAGTTCAATTTTTTCACACAACCAATGGATTCAACCACAATGCTTATAAAAAACTCTTACATAACAATGATACTCATGTTATTTTCAAATCCTAGTTCAAGTTCTTCACACACTTAGTGGCTTCAACAACAATGCTTATAACACAAGGTTTTAACAACTCCTTATTCCAAAAAACCTTGAAGCATTAACTCAACACACTCAATAAGGAAGCCCTAATAAAATCCTTTTCACTCCAAACTTATTTTATAGAAAACCAACCAATCAACTCAAATATGGAAGAGTGTGCCCATACCTTTTTGATTATGAAGGAACCTCAAAAATTTGCCACAACCACAATCACTTCTTTTCCAGGCTCAAGAAGTTAGAAAAACTCTCACAAAGATACAATGCAAATATTAGACCACATGTACACCTTATCACTCCATTTTAAGAAAAGCATTCATATACACAAATTATTGACCAAATACACCTTATGATCTCCCTATAATAACAACAATATTACCTTCAAAAAAAGGTTCTCTCAAAAATACTCAATCTTCAATTTACCCTTTTGATAAATCAACCATGTAAAAATAACTTTATGTAAAAATAAAAATTACCCCTTATCTCTCCTTTTAATCAACAATTAAAATTTAAATTAAACCCCTTTAACTTTAACCCCTTATAACTCCTTTAAACTATATTTAAAACTTAGGCTTGATAAAAATTAAAATTAAAATGTTTACCTCCACCTTGGGTGAGACTTGAACCTTTGTTTGCCACCTCCTTGTGTGCCCTATCCATAACCTCAGATGTCGCAAGTGCTATGTGCTCATTTAAATCCAAAACAAAACTATGTGCTCCTTAACCCTTGTTTTCATCAAGTAAAAATAAATCGCGTGCTTCCCATGCCAAAACAATTCTTCCATGATTCAAATGTGGGTCTCACACTTCCCAAGCATCTTAAATCCTAGCCAAGTGTTGCTAGGCCATGCCACCTAGTTGTATGGGGGTTCTCCTCCTATGGAAACTTCAACCTCATTGGTGTTAAAACCAATTTCATATTCTTCCATTTTGTAGCCTTCGATTATGAATTACATGATTAGTCTCTTTTTTGAACACCTTTGAAACTGCCATCAAGGCATGTATTAATATACAATACCTCCTCTTTCCTTGGATGTCAATGCATTTCGATTTTTCACTTTAACCTTATATGTCGATGCATTTTGTTTAAATAATTAATAACTTATTTAAATTCTTTAAAATTTAAATCTTATAAATTAATATTAATTTACTTTGGGTCTTATTAAGGCTTAAAGCCTTCTATGAATATACCACCTTGTGTAAGTAATATTTATTTATAAAATTTAAATTCAAATTGAATTTAAATATTTTATAAAATAAATATTAAAACCTCCTTTAGATTTTCAAAAATATTCCTTGGATTTTTATGAAAAGCCTTTTATTTTGCTCATCCATGGTTTTAATAAAAACCCACCTTCATATGTTTCCACATAATATTAAAAATATTATGAAGCTCTTTTGCTATTAACCTTTGCATTGTTCCTTGACATATTCCTTGACATCAATGATGACTTTGTTCCTCTACATAAATGACAACTTGAATCAAAATATCTAACAACTTGTGTATGTAAACCTTTCTTCTAATGCTCCAACTATGGGCATTGATACCCTATATTTGCCTATATCTTTGAAATGTGTGTTGGCTTGCTATGTTTCTTGAAATGCAAGAATTTCCTCTTCTTTGTTCGTACAATGTCTTTAGGAGGATAATGGATGGCACTAGTTGTACTGCTTCTTGGTTCTATGGCACTCTCAATGGTGGTCCTATGGTAGCTTCTTGTATTCTTCAATGGTGGTCGTTCTCTCCAAGTAGAAACCTTGGATATAAAACTTCTTCCTTTGTATATTTATGACTATAATATGCTATTTGTATGTCTTTTATAATAGTCATTTGCTAGCCTTTTTGCTTGGCTTTGATAGCACTTCTTCTACATAGATGATCTCCCTCTGTATGCTACCCTTTTCTCTATGTAGACTTGGATGGTAATGGATTCTTATAATATCTCCAAAGTTGTAGGTTACATGCTTTCTTCTAGAGCTATATTGGATGTGGAAAAATGGTTTTTTTAAACATCTTGATTCTTAGACGAGCTCTTCGGTGGCTCTTTCCTCTTGCTCAAAATTTGCCATTCAACGTACAAAATATGATGTATGTGTTTCTTCCTATAAATAGGACTACTTTTGTCCTTTCAAGGAACAATATAGGTTCTTTTTAATAGTTATATTTGCACCAATATGAATGACCTTTTTATGAAATTCTTCTCGCCTCTTTTAATCTACTTCCATGGATCTTTTAATGATAGTTAATCCAAGCTAATGAGATGTTATTTTTGAAGTAAGGATTTCTGCACTCTACACTTAAATTAAATACTTATATTCTCCTTGAATATTAAGACTCACCAAGTCTCAATTTGAGGCTTCCTTGAAGGATATTAATGGTGGCTTCCTTATCCACATTTTTTCTTGTATTGGTGGTCTTCTTTGGCCATGCAGTGCTGCAATTTATTATGCTAGTTTTATGCCTTTAACAACACAAACTAATTTCTTGAGAGTAACTAGTTAAAGATCAACTAGTATAGTGCTTAATGTATTAATAATGCACTTTTAATGATAATAAACTCTCATAATGAATTTTAATGCACTCAATAATCTTCTGCAATTATTAAGAGTAATATGAAAATAACCCTTAATGAATATTCTATAATTTTTACTACAATAAATATTGTAGGATGTAGTCTTCTTTCTTTCTAGATAGATAATATGTAGATGATAATTTTCTTTCTTTCAAAAATATCCAAATCCTATTAATGTGCAAATATATCTTAAAATGAATTCTCCTTTCTGCACTTTCTAGAAGACTATAATATGAACCCTTCTTCTTGTAAATTTAATCCAAATATGGTGCTTAATAGAATTTTATAACGAACCCTACTTTAAGTTCAACTAATTGCACCCTAATTGGTTACCTTTGATGGATTATATAGTAGATATAGATCTTGGTGTTTTGTTTCACCCAGTTTTTGCCTTTTAGTGGATGAATTCACAACTTCTTGTTAGCTATCAAGAACAACTTCCTACTTCACCAAACTGTGGTCTTGAACTTTCTATATTGAGCCTTAGGTTTGGTGGTTTGATCCTTCCAATGATATTCTACAATATTCTATAGATTTAGATAACTTCTTTCTATAAAATTGTGCATTCTTACTGTGAGAGGTAATCTTCAAATCTCTTGGATTTGGTTGACTTATTCTATTTGAATATTCCTTCAATATTCTTGTCAAATTTTGACTTCAAATATGATATTCTTCTTCTAAATTTTTTGAATGTCTTGAGGTCTTCGTTGGATTCTTCTTCTAGATTTTGCATGCCTTTCCAAATTCATCTTCTCTTGGACTTGTTGTTAGATGGTGATAATTGTCCCAAGTCCTTCACTATCAAGAGCTTTCTCTTCAGTAGTGGATTTTTCCAATGAGTTCTCCTAGGAACTCTTTTAATGATACTTCCATGAGATCTACAATAAGGCTCTCCAAGCCTTCTTTTTTTCTTGAGACCTCTCCTAGGTATTCTATATTGTAGCTTTTCTAGTCTTCCAACTGAGACATTTTCTTCAACCTTATACATCTATAAGTGTTGGTGATCATATCTTCTTCTCAGATCTCTAATTTTACTACTTCTATATTCTAGAATGGGACTTCATTGGTCATTTCTCTTTCTTCTGCAATTTGTAGGATTTTATAGAGATCACCAATATCCTATTTCTTGGACTCTTCTCTAGAGTCTTATTCAAAAACTCTTCTCTAGAGTTTTCTTCTAAATAAAGAACTTTATCTTTTGAATCAAGAATTGTTTTCTAATTTTTTCTTCAAAATTAAGGCTTATGTGGCCTTCTTTTCTAGATCAAGGCTTTTCTAGAATTTTCTTCTTCAAGTCTTATTTGCCATTTTTTTATTCTATGCTTCTATGGACTATTATTCTTCTAGGATTCTTTGGCCTTTTTTTCTTCTACACTCTGTAGGTATTGATCTTTATTGAAGATCACCAATATCTTGTCTCATCCTCAAATAATATTCTAGAGTCTCTTATTTCTTGAGACTGCTATAAGGCTATTGTGGCCTTTTTCTTCACTTTTGCACTTTGTAGGATTGTAGCTCTTGTAATGGTACTTTTCTCGAGGTATTTGAAATATTTTGTCTTCTTACTTATTGTTGCAAGTGTTGGAATTATTATAAGAAGATATTATTTCTAACTCTCTTGTAGGAAGGTTTCCAAACTTTTTCTTGAATCTCTTTTTCTTGCAACAAGTTTTTAGAAATTGAAATGGAAGAACATATGAATATGGAGATAATAATATTCACTAGTTTAATTATAAATCTAGTCATATGAATGTTGAGTCCTAGTCTTCATGAGTTTTTATACAACTCTATGGAAAGACTCTAGCTATATGTAATCTCAAAATTTTGTAACTGAGATTTTATTTTAGTTCTCACTTGTGATTCTCTTCCTATTCCTATTGACCTACTATAAATATCCTATGATGAATTTTGCAAGTGGTGGTTCATACTTGCGAGTTCAGTTTCTAAAATTCCAAAGAGGAACTATGATGGATGTAGGCTCTACTATTCCTATCTAGATTCACCATGGCTCTGATACCACTATTATATTTTGAGGATATATGTATTGGGAGATATCTAACACTATTCATAATAAGATAAAAGAAATTGATTCTACAATATGACTAAAATATACTATATATAGAAAGTGCCAAAAATACAATACAATATGGAGGATATGGTCTCTCCATTAATATAAGATAAAAAACTACCTTTAATGCTTATATAACAACTCTCACATAACAATGATACTCAGGTTATTTTAAAACCCTAGTTCAAGTTCTTCACACAACCAATGGCTTCAACCACAATGCTTATAAAACAACTCTCACATAACAATGATACTCATGTTATTTTCAAATCCTAGTTCAAGTTCTTCATACACTTAGTGGCTTCAACAACAATGCTTATAACACAAGGTTTTAACAACACACTCAATAAGGAAGCTCTAATCAAATCCTTTTCACTCCAAACTTATTTTCCAGAAAACCAACCAATAAACTCAAATATGGAAGAGTGTGCTCATACCTTTTTGATGATGAAGGAACCTCAAATATCTGTCACAACCACAATTACTTCTTTTCCAGGCTCAAGAAGTTAGAAAAACTCTCACAAAGATACAATGAAAATTTTAGACCACATGTACACCTTATCACTCCATTTTAAGGAAATAATTCATATACACAAATGATTGACCAAATACACCTTATGATCTCCCTATAATAACAACAATATTACCTTCAACAAAAAGGTTCTCTCAAAAATACTCAATCTTCAATTTACCCTTTTGATAAATCAACCATGTAAAAATAACTTTATGTAAAAAAAAAAATTACCCCTTATCTCTCCTTTTAATCAACAATTAAAATTTAAATAAACCCATTTAAATTTAACCCCTTATAACTCGTTTAAACTATATTTAAAACTTAGGCTTGATAAAAATTAAAATTAAAATGTTTACCTCCGCCTTGGGTGAGACTTGAATCTTTTTTTGCCACCTCCTCGTGTGCCCTAGCCATAGACTTGGATGCCACAAGTGCTATGAGCTTGTTTAACTCCAAATGAAAACTATGTGCTCCTTAACCCTTGTTGGAATTAAGTAAAAACAAATCGTGTGCTTCCCATGCCAAAATGATTCTTTCATGATTCAAATGTGGGTCTCACACTTCCAAAGCATCTTAAATCCTAGCCAAGTGCTGCTAGGCCATGCCACCTAGTTGTATGGGTGTTCTCCTCCTATGGAAACTTCAACCTCCTCATTGGTGTTAAAACCAATTTCATATTCTTCCCTTCTATAGCCTTCGATTATGAATTACATGATTAATCTCTTTTTTGAACACCTTTGAAACTTCCATAAAGACATGTATTAATATACAATACCTCCTCTTTCCTTGGATGTCGATGCATTTCGATTTCACTTTAACCTTAGACGTCGGTGCATTTTGTTTAAATAATTAATTTATAACTTATTTAAATTCTTTAAAATTTAAATCTTATAAATTAATATTTATTTACTTTGGGTCTTATTAAGGCTTAAAGCCTTCTATGAATATACCACCTTGTGTAAGTAATATTTATTTATAAAATTTAAATTCAAATTGAATTTAAATATTTTATAAAATAAATCTTAAAACCTCCTTTAGCTTTTCAAAAATATTCTTTGGATTTTTATGAAAAGCCTTTTATTTTGCTCATCCATGGTTTTAATAAAAACCCACCTTCATCTGTTTCCACATAATATTAAAAATATTATGAAGCTCTTTTGCTATTAACCTTTGCATTGTTCTTTGACATATTCCCTGACATCAATGATGACTTTGTTCCTCTACATAAATGACAACTTGAATCAAAATATCTAACAACTTGTGTATGTAAACATTTCTTGATACCCTATATTTGCCTATATCTTTGAAATGTGTGTTGGCTTGCTATATTTCTTGAAATGCAAGAATTTCCTCTTATTTTTTCGTACAATGTCTTTATGAGGATAATGGATGGCACTAGTTGTATTGCTTCTTGGTTCTATGGCACTCTCAATGGTGGTCCTATGGTAGCTTCTTGTATTCTTCAATGGTGGTCGTTCTCTCCAAGTAGAAACCTTGGATATAAAACTTCTTCCTTTGTATATTTATGACTATAATATGCTATTTGTATGTCTTTTATAATAGTCATTTGCTAGCATTTTTGCTTGGATTTGATAGCACTTCTTCTACATAGATGATCTCCCTCTGTATGCTACCCTTTTCTCTATGTAGACTTGGATGGTAATGGATTCTTATAATATCTCCAAAGTTGTAGGTTACATGCTTTCTTCTAGAGCTATATTGGATGTGGAAAAATGGTTTTTTTAAACATCTTGATTCTTAGACGAGATCTTCGGTGGCTCTTTCCTCTTGCTCAAAATTTGCCATTCAACGTACAAAATATGATGTATGTGTTGCTTCCTTTAAATAGGATTACTTTTGTCCTTTCAAGGAAAAATATAGGTTCTTTTTAATAGTTATATTTGCACCAATATGAAGGAATTTTTTATGAAATTCTTCTCGCCTCTTTTAATCTACTTCCATGGATATTTTAATGATAGTTAATCCAAGCTAATGAGATGTTATTTTTGAAGTAAGGATTTCTGCACTCTACACTTAAATTAAATACTTATATTCTCCTTGAATATTAAGACTCACCAAGTCTCAATTTGAGGCTTTCTTCAAGGATATTAATGGTGGCTTCCTTATCCACATTTTTTCTTGTATTGGTGGTCTTCTTTGGCCATGCAGTGCTGCAATTTATTATGCTAGTTTTATGCCTTTAACAACACAAACTAATTTCTTGAGAGTAACTAGTTAAAGATCAACTAGTATAGTGCTTAATGTATTAATAATGCACTTTTAATGATAATAAACTCTCATAATAAATTTTAATGCACTCAATAATCTTTTGCAATTACAAAGAGTAATATGAAAATAACCCTTAATGAATATTCTATAATTTTTACTACAATAAATATTGTAGGATGTAGTCTTCTTTCTTTCTAGATAGATAATATGTAGATGATAATTTTCTTTCTTTCAAAAATATCCAAATCCTATTAATGTGCAAATATATCTTAAAATGAATTCTCCTTTATGCACTTTCTAGAAGACTATAATATGAACCCTTCTTCTTGCAACTTTAATCCAAATATGGTGCTTAATAGAATTTTATAACGAAACCTACTTTAAGTTCAACTAATTGCACCCTAATTGGTTACCTTTGATGGATTATATAGTAGATATAGATCTTGGTGTTTTGTTTCACCCAGTTTTTGCCTTTTAGTGGATGAATTCACAACTTCTTGTTAGCTATTAAGAACAACTTCCTACTTCACCAAACTATGGTCTTGAACTTTCTATATTGAGCCTTAGGTTCGGTGGTTTGATCCTTCCAATGATATTCTACATTATTCTATAGATTTAGATAACTTCTTTCTATAAAATTGTGCATTCTTACTATGAGAGGTAATCTTCAAATCTCTTGGATTTGGTTGGCTTATTCTATTTGAATATTCCTTCAATATTCTTGTCAAATTTTGACTTCAAATATGATATTCTTCTTCTAAATTTTTTGAATGTCTTGAGGTCTTCGTTGGATTCTTCTTCTAGATTTTACATGCCTTGCCAAATTCATCTTCTCTTGGACTTGTTGTTAGATGGTGATAATTGTCCCAAGTCCTTCACTATCAAGAGCTTTCTCTTCAGTAGTGGATTTTTCCAATGAGTTCTCCTAGGAACTCTTTTAATGATACTTCCATGAGATCTACAATAAGGCTCTCCAAGCCTTCTTTTTTCTTGAGACCTCTCCTAGGTATTCTATATTGTAGCTTATCTAGTCTTCCAACTGAGACATTTTCTTCAACCTTATACATCTAGAAGTGTTGGTGATCATATCTTCTTCTCAGATCTCTAATTTTACTACTTCTATATTCTAGAATGGGACTTCATTGGTCGTTTCTCTTTCTTCTGCAATTTTTAGGATTTGATAGAGATCACCAATATCCTATTTCTTGGACTCTTCTCTGGAGTCTTGTTCAAAAACTCTTCTCTAGAGTTTTCTTCTAAATCAAGAACTTTATCTTTTGAATCAGAAATTGTTTTCTAATTTTTTCTTCAAAATTAAGGCTTTTGTGGCCTTCTTTTCTAGATCAAGGCTTTTCTAGCCTTTTCTTCTTCAAGGCTTATTTGCCATTTTTTTATTCTAGGCTTCTATGGACTATCATTCTTCTAGGATTCTTTGGCCTTTTTTTCTTCTACACTCTGTTGTTATTGATCTTTATTGAAGATCACCAATATCTTATCTCATCCTCAAATAATATTCTAGAGTCTCTTATTTCTTGAGTCTGCTATAAGGCTATTGTGGCCTTTTTCTTCACTTTTACACTTTGTAGGATTGTAGCTCTTGTAATGGTACTTTTCTCGAGGTCTTTGAAATATTTTGTCTTCTTACTTATTGTTGCAAGTGTTGGAATTATTATAAGAAGATATTATTTATAACTCTCTTGTAGGAAGGTTTCCAAACTTTTTCTTGAATCTCTTTTTCTTGCAACAAGTTATTAGAAATTGAAATGGAAGAACATATGAATATGGAGATAATAATATTCACTAGTTGAATTATAAATCTAGTCGTATGAATGTTGAGTCCTAGTCTTCATGAATTTTTATACAACTCTATGGAAAGACTCTAGCTATATGTAATCTCAAAATTTTGTAACTGAGATTTTATTTTAGTCCTCACTTGTGATTCTCTTCCTATTCCTATTGACCTATTGTAAATATCCTATGATGAATTTTGCAAGTGGTGGTGCATACTTGCGAGTTCAGTTTCTAAAATTCCAAAGAGGAACTATGATGGATGTAGGCTCTCCTATTCCTATCTAGATTCACCATGGCTCTGATACCACTATTATATTTTGAGGATATATGTAGTGGTAGATATCTAACACTATTCATAATAAGATAAAAGAAATTGATTCTACAATATGACTAAAATATACTATATATAGAAAGTGTCAAAAATACAATACAATATGGAGGATATGGTCTCTCCATTAATATAAGATAAAAAACTACCTTTAATGCTTATAAAACAACTCTCACATAACAATGATGCTCATGTTCTTTTAAAAACCTAGTTCAAGTTTTTCACACACCCAATGGCTTCAACCACAATGCTTATAAAAAAACTCTTACATAACAATGATACTCTTGTTATTTTCAAATCCTAGTTCAAGTTCTTCATACACTTAGTGGCTTCAACAACAATGCTTATAACACAAGGTTTTAACAACACACTCAATAAGGAAGCTCTAATCAAATCCTTTTCACTCCAAACTTATTTTCCAGAAAACCAACCAATCAACTCAAATATGGAAGAATGTGCTCATACCTTTTTTATGATGAAGGAACCTCAAATATCTGTCACAACCACAATTACTTCTTTTCCAAGATCAAGAAGTTAGAAAAACTCTCACAAAGATACAATGAAAATATCAAACCACATGTACACCTTATCACTCCATTTTAAGGAAATAATTCATATACACAAATGATTGACCAAATACACCTTATGATATCCCTATAATAACAACAATATTACCTTCAACAAAAAGGTTCTCTCAAAAATACTCAATCTTCAATTTACCCTTTTGATAAATCAACCATGTAAAAATAACTTTATGTAAAAAAAAAATTACCCCTTATCTCTCCTTTTAATCAACAATTAAAATTTAAATTAAACCCCTTTAAATTTAACCCCTTATAACTCCTTTAAACTATATTTAAAACTTAGGCTTGATAAAAATTAAAATTAAAATATTTACCTCCGCCTTGGGTGAGACTTGGATCTTTTTTTGCCACCTCCTCGTGTGCCCTAGCTATAGCCTTGGATGCCACAAGTGCTATGAGCTCGTTTAACTCCAAACGAAAACTATGTGCTCCTTAACCCTTGTTAGAATTAAGTAAAAACAAATCATGTGCTTCCCATGCCAAAATGATTCTTTCATGATTCAAATGTGGGTCTCACACTTCCAAAGCATCTTAAATCCTATCCAAGTGCTGCTAGGCCATGCCACCTAGTTGTATGGGGTTTCTCCTCCTATGGAAACTTCAACCTCCTCATTGGTGCTAAAACCAATTTCATATTCTTCCCTTCTGTAGCCTTTGATTATTAATTGCATGATTAGTATATTTTATGAACACCTTTGAAATTTCCATTAAGGCATGTATTAATATACAATGCCTCCTCTTTCCTTAGATGTCGATGCATTTCAATTTTTCACTTTAACCTTAGATGTCGGTGCATTTTGTTTAAATAATTAATTTATAACTTATTTAAATTCTTTAAAATTTAAATCTTATAAATTAATATTTAATTCCTTTGGGTCTTATTAAGGCTTAAAGCCTTCTCTGAATATACCACCTTGTGTAAGTAATATTTATTTATAAAATTTAATTCAAATTAAATTTAAATATTTTATAAAATAAATATTAAAAACTCCTTTAGCTTTTCAAAAATATTCCTTGGATTTTTATGAAAAGCCTTTTATTTTTCTCATCCATGGTTTTAATAAAAACCCACCTTCATATGTTTCCACATAATATTAAAATATTATGAAGCTCTTTTGCTATTAACCTTTGCATTGTTCCTTGACATATTCCTTGACATCAATGATGACTTTGTTCCTCTACATAAATGACAACTTGAATCAAAATATCTAACAACTTGTGTATGTAAATGTTTCTTCTAACGCTCCAACTATGGGCATTGATACCCTATATTTTCCTATATCTTTGAAATGTGTGTTGGCTTGCTATGTTTCTTGAAATTCAAGAATTTCCTCTTCTTTGTTCGTACAATGTCTTTATGAGGATAATGGATGGCACTAGTTGTATTGCTTCTTGGTTCTATGGCACTCTCAATGGTGGTCCTATGGTAGCTTCTTGTATTCTTCAATGGTGGTCGTTCTCTCCAAGTAGAAACCTTGGATATAAAACTTCTTCCTTTGTATATTTATGACTATAATATGATATTTGTATGTCTTTTATAATAGTCATTTGCTAGCATTTTTGCTTGGCTTTGATAGCACTTCTTCTACATAGATGATCTCCCTCTGTATGCTACCCTTTTCTCTATGTAGACTTGGATGGTAATGGATTCTTATAATATCTCCAAAGTTGTAGGTTACATGCTTTCTTCTAGAGCTATATTGGATGTGGAAAAATGGTTTTTTTAAACATATTGATTCTTAGACGAGCTCTTCGGTGGCTCTTTCCTCTTGCTCAAAATTTTCCATTCAACGTACAAAATATGATGTATGTGTTGCTTCCTATAAATAGGATTACTTTTGTCCTTTCAAGGAACAATATAGGTTCTTTTTAATAGTTATATTTGCACCAATATGAAGGACCTTTTTATGAAATTCTTCTCGCCTCTTTAAATCTACTTCCATGGATCTTTTAATGATAGTTAATCCAAGCTAATGAGATGTTATTTTTGAAGTAAGGATTTCTGCACTCTACACTTAAATTAAATACTTATATTCTCCTTGAATATTAAGACTCACCAAGTCTCAATTTGAGGCTTTCTTCAAGGATATTAATGGTGGCTTCCTTATCCACATTTTTTCTTGTATTGGTGGTTTTCTTTGGCCATGCAGTGCTGCAATTTATTATGCTAGTTTTATGCCTTTAACAACACAAACTAATTTCTTGAGAGTAACTAGTTAAAGATCAACTAGTATAGTGCTTAATGTATTAATAATGCACTTTTAATGATAATAAACTCTCATAATAAATTTTAATGCACTCAATAATCTTTTGCAATTACTAAGAGTAATATGAAAATAACCCTTAATGAATATTCTATAATTTTTACTACAATAAATATTGTAGGATGTAGTCTTCTTTCTTTCTAGATAGATAATATGTAGATGATAATTTTCTTTCTTTCAAAAATATCCAAATCCTATTAATGTGCAAATATATCTTAAAATGAATTCTCCTTTATGCACTTTCTAGAAGACTATAATATGAACCCTTCTTCTTGCAACTTTAATCCAAATATGGTGCTTAATAGAATTTTATAACGAAACCTACTTTAAGTTCAACTAATTGCACCCTAATTGGTTACCTTTAATGGATTATATAGTAGATATAGATCTTGGTGTTTTGTTTCACCTAGTTGTTGCCTTGTAGTGGATGAATTCACAACTTCTTGTTAGCTATCAAGAACAACTTCCTACTTCACCAAACTGTGGTCTTGAACTTTCTATATTGAGCCTTAGGTTTGGTGGTTTGATCCTTCCAGTGATATTCTACATTATTCTATAGATTTAGATAACTTCTTTCTATAAAATTGTGCATTCTTACTGTGAGAGGTAATCTTCAAATATCTTAGATTTGGTTGGCTTATTCTATTTGAATATTCCTTCATTATTCTTGTCAAATTCTGACTTCAAATATGATATTCTTCTCCTAAATGTTTTGAATGTCTTGAGGTCTTCGTTGGATTTTTCTTCTAGATTTTACATGCCTTGCCAAATTCATCTTCTCTTGGACTTGTTGTTAGATGGTGATAATTGTCCCAAGTCCTTCACTATCAAGAGCTTTCTCTTCAGTAGTGGATTTTTCCAATGAGTTCTCCTAGGAACTCTTTTAATGATGCTTCCATGAGATATATAATAAGGCTCTCCAAGCCTTCTTCTTTTTTTCTTGAGACTTCTCCTAGGTATTCTATATTGTAGCTTATCTAGTCTTCCAACTGAGACATTTTCTTCAACCTTATACATCTAGAAGTGTTGGTGATCATATCTTCCTCTCAGATCTCTAATTTTACTACTTCTATATTCTAGAATGGGACTTCATTGGTCGTTTCTCTTTCTTCTATAATTTTTAGGATTTGATAGAGATCACCAATATCCTATTTCTTGGACTCTTCTCTGGAGTCTTATTCAGAAACTCTTCTCTAGTTTTTTCTTCTAAATCAGGAACTTTATCTTTTGAATCAAGAATTTTATTCTATTTTTTTCTTCAAAATTAAGGCTTCTATGGCCTTCTTTTCTAGATCAAGGCTTCTCTAGTATTTTCTTCTTCAAGGATTATTTGGCATTTTTTCTTCTAGTCTTCTATGGACTATTATTCTTATAGGATTCTTTGGCATTTTCTTCTTCTAAACTCTATAGGTATTGATCTTGATTGAAGATCACCAATCTCTTATCTCATCCTAAAATAATCTTTTAGAGTCTCTTATTTCTTGAGTCTCCTATAAGGCTACTGTGGCATTTTTCTTCACTTTTGAACTTTGTAGGATTGTAGCTCTTGTAATGGGACCTTTCTTGAGGTCTTTGAAATATTTAGTCTTCTTCCTTATTGTTGCAAGTGTTGGAATGATTCTAAGAAGATATTATTTCTAACTCTCTTGTAGGAAGCTTTCCAAAAATTTTCTTGAATCTCTTTTTCTTGCAACAAGTTTTTAGAAATTTAAATGGATGAACTTATGAATATGGAGATAATAATATTCACTAGTTTAATTATAAATCTAGTCGTATGAATGTTGAGTCCTAGTCTTCATGAGTTTTTCTATGGAAAGACTCTAGCTAGATGTAATCTCAAAATTTTGTAACTGAGATTTTATTTTAGTCCTCACTTGTGATTCTCTTCCTATTCCTATTGACCTACTGTAATTCTCTTATGATGAATTTTGCAAGTGGTGGTGCATACTTACGAGTTCAATTTCTAAAATTCCAAAGAGGAACTATGATGGATGTAGGCTCTTCTATTCCTATCTAGATTCACCATGGCTCTGATACCACTATTAGTTTTTGAGGATATATGTAGTGGAAGAGATATAACACTATTCCTAATAAGATAAAAGAAATTGATTCTACAATATGACTAAAATATACTATATATATAAAGTTCCAAAAATACAATACAGTATTGAGGATATGGTCACTCCAATAATATAATATAAAAAACTACATTGTGCTCCATAGAGTAGCTCTACCAGTATATACTACTCTTTACTATAATGCTCTTGATATCTATATGTTGCATCTATTGATCTATCACTATGAGGCCCTTTATATAGGAAAACTGATTCTTTGGCCAACACTCTACCTAGTTGTATAAGTGGACACCTTGCACATTACAACATGCACATTGACACTTGTGCATTTATTACATTGATTGAAGTAAGTAGCTAACTTCCCCCTAAATTAATATCTACTCTAACTATGTACCAAATGTGGTACATTTACATGACCCAAAGGATGTAATATACTCTAACTCTAAAAATATTTAGAAAAATAAACCCAATTACCAATGATAATTACATTGGGTGTGTAACCTTATACTAATTCCAACATAAATAAAACCATATAACCATGTATTTAAGATTTTGAACTGTGTATTTGAGGAATAATATTAAAAACAAGTTCATTTGTTAAAAACATAATTGAATATTACTAATCCAATAGAAATTGAAGGTTGTATAGAAATTGAATATTACTAATCTTCTTCTCTCTATTAAAATTTTCAATATGACCAAAAGTTTTGTTGGAATATTACTAATAAATTTTTTGGTCCTATTGAAAATTTTAATAGAGAGAAGAAGATTCCAGATTAATATTTGGCTAGAGTCTTTCCATAGGATTGAAGAAAAACTCATGAAGACTAGGACTCAATATATATTTGTTTCCACTAGTTTTGAGAATACCTAGTGAAGATTATTGATTCTAGAATTATAAAAATTTGAATGTATTTTTTTACTATTGTCTAAGTTTTTTTTGTAGAAAATTAGTTCTCAAAATTTGAAAATCTCCCTACAACATATAGAGAATAATTTCACCTTTGGTTGCCTAAAATTCTATGTGCTTTTCTCATGTAGGGATTAATTATTTATTGTATAAAAGTAGACATTGAATATTAATGAGGTCCAAGAAAGAAGGCCTTAGTGAAGATTAAGGAGGTCCAAAAAATAATGCCTCATTGAATATTAAAGAGGTCCAAGAAAGAAGGCCCCATTGAAGACTGAGGAGAACCAAGAAGGAGATCCTCATTGAAGATTTAAGAATGTAGATTGAAGACTATAAATTGAAGTTTGAAGAGACCCAATAAAGAGGTCAGATTGAAGAACTTTAAAATTTGGAAGATTGAATATATAGGACTACAAAAAAGGTCCTATTATAGATTTGAGAAGTAGTCAATTTTGGAGATCCAAGAAAGAGTTCTCATTGCAAAATTTCCATAGTTGGAATATTGAAGAAACCAAGGTAAGGTTTCATTAAAGTCTTGATTAAGATAATTGAGTATCTACATGATTAGAAGACCCAAGATAAGAGTTCTTAAGAAGATTTCAGAGAAGAATAAGAAGGCTAGAGAAAGCCTCATTTGCAGAGTTGAAGCAGTGGCTATTGGAGGAGATTTGAATAAAAGCTTATAAATAAAAGATTGCAAGCAAAAAAATATATTTATAAGAATAATTTGGGACAATTGTTGCCATTCGAAAACAAGCTCCAAATAAAGAAGTATTTGTCAAGAAGTTTTCCAAATTTTGATAAGTTTTTTGAAGACCTCAAGACATTCAAATTCTTGAGGAAGAGGATAGAAAACAAGATCATATTTAAAGTTAGAATTTTACAAGAAATCTGAAGAAAGAAGAAAGATTGAAGAGGCCACAATTTTGAGAAATTTAAGGGAAAACACAAAAAATTTTAAGTTTGATTTGTACAAGAAGTTTGCTTATTTTTGAAGGAGAAGTTGAAAGGTCACAAGACATAAAATGAAGAAAGCATAGAGCTATTATTTGGAGAATTTTTAGGAAGTTTTTGAAGTAATTTTGGAAATCCAATTGAAGGAAGGCTTGATAGTAAAAAAACATAACAAATTTGAATATTATTTTATATAAAATAATCATATTTTGTAAGCAACGATTTAAGAGTTTTGAGCTGCAAATTTGGGCAGCATTAAAAGATAAAAGTAAGTTACATTTTGAAAGAGTTTAGGGACAGTTTTGGAAGATCTTTGGACAACAAGCATAGAAGTATTTAATAAAATTTGAACAAGGATAATTTCTATATATGTGGATAACAAGAGGGCAGCATTTGTATCTATAAATTTCAGAATTTGATAGCATACATTTGAAGGATAAATAAGAAGAATATAGCAAGAAAGTTGATTTTTGGGAAGCAACTAGAGATGGAAGTTGAATATTATAGAGGAACAAAATAAAATGTAGTATAGCTATTACATAAATTCAATACAATAAGCTATAAATAATAAAATCCACAAAGGAGGCCATGAAATGTGTATAAAATTGATGCTATAAAAAGTATTATTTTACAAGTATTGAAAGTAGTTATTATAAGTTTTTGAAAGAATAATTTTTAGAGTTGTTGAAATCTAGCAAAAATAATTTTAAGTGTATCCAAGCCAAGGAAAGATACACCATTATCATTCTAAAATATGCAAAAATATAACAAGAGTTAGATTTAAAAAGTGTTAAAAAGGAGTGATAAGGAAAATATTATAAGCTGCTTTTTATATAACAAAAGTGCAGATTTATTCTAAGATTTATTGAGGCCGAATAGTGCTCAAAACTAAGGTAGTTTTAAGGTGTCTAAATAAACCAAAAAGAGAATAAAATTTGTAGAACATTTTGGTGAAGAAAACCCACTAAAAGAGTGCTAAATCCACCAAGTAGAGCACCACAAAGTAGCATAGGTTGAGCACCATAGAAAAATATAAAAGGTGGCATTAAAGCATAGGGGGAAAGCACCCAAATACTACCTAGAAGAAGAGCCATCGGATAGAAAAGAGGAATCACCATCAAAAGGAAAAGAGCCAACATGGAAGAACCACCCATAGAGGATGACCTAAGTGGAGAAGATCCACCATGGAATATCCACCTATAGAGGAGTGCCTAAGTGGAGAAGAGCCACCATTGGAGAAGTTAAAGCACCAGTTGAAAGCTCAAAAATGTAAACAAAAAAAGAAGACAAGGTTTTATATATATTGAAAAGTCATTAAGGGAGACCAAAGGTATATGGTTTTACAACCACCAAGAAATGAAGTTAAGAGAATACATGCATAACATTTCTTATAATTTTGCACTATTCTATTGAGTATATTACATACACAACCAAGTGTCGAGAGAAAGAAAATAATACATCCAAGGAAGATAGAGAATCAAGAAGCATTATAAATTCATCCATAAGGTTGAAAATTGTTATAATATTTCTTATGCCACTTGTTGCAAGGAAGGAAGAGTGTTACAAGTATTTGAAGAGTTACAGGTTATGTTAGAAAATGGTAAGGAAGCATTATGGTGACACTTGTAATTTGTATTGCAAGAAGCCAAATATTATTGTTGGTCCAAAATCTTCCTATGGTTAATTATTACACCCAATACATGGCCAACATTGAAATACCAAGCAGTCCAAAGGACTTTGTTGATTCAATCTCGAAAGAGGGTTGGTTCCCTTGAGGTTCTATCTGGCTAAAACTAATATGGGGGAGTTTTGAGTGCTAAAAGAGATATAAATATAGTTGATGCTAAAACTTAAAGTTGTACATATTAGAAAATAATAATAAGATGAACAAATATCATGACTAGAACAATATTTATAATATCCTAATAGACCAACCAGTTTTATCATATTTAAATTAAATTTAAATAAATAACCATATCCATAGATTACTAACCCTAGAAATATTGAGTAAACATATGCGAGAATCCATAAAGTAGAATCAATGTTGTGCATCATCAAATAGCTAAATAGAATATTTTATCCATACATACAAATGTTTGATTGTAAAATGTTGAACCAGATGCCAAATGGAGTTCTTATTGTATTGCTCCTTCAAAAGTCTTTATACATTCAGTTTGTAAATGCCTAAGATTCAACCCCTTAAAAAGAGTCTGCTACTCTTATTTATAATGCCTCCATCGTTCAAAAATGCAAAACATAAAATTAGTTACATTTAAAATTATTACAATAAAATGTTAGGCTGGTAAAACATCGTGTAGATTCTCCATCCATAAATGGAAAATCATTCTCATATTTTGACTATGGTCCAAATATTATACACATGTAGGGAAGGTCATGGACACTGAATTGGATCAGGGTTGTCTGATTCTTGGTGAACATTCATCATCATTGACCTGTAATTGATACTATTAGAGCATATTTCTCCATGACTTCTATCACTTGTAACTATTATGATCATGCTTGTGCAAGCATATTGAAAGGTAGCAGCCCCTGTTATACCTTTTAATCCTTCAAGTGTTGGTGTAACATAGTGACTCAAAGCAATGTCACACCAACTCTAAGCCTTCTTGAATTAATACCTCTACACTAGCAACATGGTGACATGTCATACTATTATGATATTTTTGTGTTATTAGCCTCACCAAAATTTAGTCATCATAAAATTACAATGTCTCGATGTCACTCCAGGTCTACCACTTTAGCAATCTTGGACCTTGACCATCACAACATGAAGACAGTTCACAAAATCATTACTTATTTCAACACCTTGATTTCTTGGACCCTCATCATAGTGATGAAGGAACATATCCTAGAATCATGATGTTTTTTCCTTCCTTTGTATTATTTACCTTAGTACCCATGACACCGACACATGTCATGAGGTCATGACACCTTAATTTTAGCTCTTCTAGTGACTGCGATCATGATACAACATGTCATGATTTTATGCCTATTAGAGAAACTTAGGTACTTAAAAATTGTTTCTCCCTTTGTTTTGCATAGCTTCTTTTATATTTATTCTAGCTATCCTGGTAAAATATTATTGGTTGTTGTAGTATCTTATCTCCATTATCTTTCTCATAGCTATCTAACCTAAAAAGTTAGATAAATGAGGGAAAATGCAAAAATTACCCATAATTACCAAGGAAGAAAAATATTTTTGGAGCACCCATTTTTTAGCACACAGCCTATCTCAAGGCTATAGTTAGGTAGAATATTACATTAAAATAAATATATTTTTAATAATGTGCTATTAAGTGCTCCTCCTAAACCGTTGAGGAGGTTGGTTGGTTGGTTATCCAACCAACCATCGCATTGTATATATATTATTTTAGAATCAATAAACATTGTTGTTCACTTTATTTCTTTGCAGGTTTCTTCACCATTTGTTGCATGATATGGAGATACATTGGCATAGTCTTATTTACTACAGCAAGGAGGGTATACATTGAAGGTTGAAGTGTCTTGACTATATTGAAGAATAGTTGACCAACCAAAGTGGAATAAGAGTGCCCATTTTCAAAGTAAGTCTAAATATAGCATAAAGGAGGGAGTGCCTAAAATATTTAAGGTAGTTTATTATTTTTGGAATTGATTTTATGCTAAGTAATTTAGGTAGCAAATCCACCTCCCAGAAGAGGAAGAAGTGACAAGAGGATTTGCCCAGTTTTGACAATTTTGATAGTTTTGTAAAAATGTACAAGCAACATTAAAATGTACAAGGAGGTAAAACATACAAAATGGATGGAAAAAATACAAAGTGCAACAACATGCAAAGGAAATGCAATTGGAGTTGTAATTGTGAATGAATTTGATAAATCATGTAATTAGACTTAGTAAAAAGGTATAATTATGTATTCCATTATACATGGGAAGTTTTGAATAATGAATTTCCTTAAGAACCACTTGGAATATCCTGAGCAACATTATATAAGATCCCCTTTTCAATTTTGGAAGTCTGGTGATAGTCTGGTCTGATTAGCCTAAGTATTGAATGCATATCTATGACTATTATGTGGAATTGTTGGTTATTGTGTATATTTTAGTGATTGTATTGCACTATTGAGAAGTAATGAAGAAGAACCACATTTCATAATATTTTCTCACATATTGTACGAGAATGATGGAGTAATATTTTGCAGTATCTGGTTGTTGCATGTTACTTCTTTATGTTTATGGTTGATGATTAATGCATTGCTATGAAGGATGGAATTAAATTAGCACTGGTGTGAGCCTTAGGAATTATTTGTGAGACAAATAGTATCAATAAGTATGTCTTGAAATCTATTGTACAATTTTTAGATATTGCCATTGGAAGGAACTCTCTCAAACCCTGATGGTAGAACTTACATGTTGGTGGGAATGAAGTAATTGCCATTATTAAACTTCCCAAAACTTGTTTGAGAGATATTTTTATAGAAGAGTATCCAATTTTATACCTTTTTTAACTTTCATTTTGTACAAATAATACGCCAGATGTGCTACAAATCATACAAAAGAAACTTACCTTATTTGGCAATTTGAGTGATTAAGGAAAATTTACCCGATTTGGTAATATTGGCAAATTGAACAATTTAGTTACAAAACTGTGTATGGTAGCTTGCAAAACTGAATCTGAAGAATCGAATGAGTGTAAAATTATACAAGCACTTCAATGTATAATTTGGGATCATACAGTGGTCACATATTAATGGTTGTGGAGACTGTATGATTGTACGATTTTGTTCTTTAATTGAGAATAGTAATTTGACTATTCTAATACTTTAAGAACCACATACCCACCTGGAATAATATACTTTATGCTATATTTTATACCATTTACTTATCAAACTTGGCATTTTTTTAAAATGGTTCAAATTGACAAAGTAAGAATATCACAAAATTGGAGGTGAATGACAGACACGAGTGTACAAAGATGTAGGAGATGATAAGTACAAGAGAACATTCCAATAAGAAGGATAATACAAATTTCTCAAAAAGAGAATGCAATTAATTAAGACCATAGTACACATGAACAAAAAATAGATTAAGTTTGGACATCTGAAGGATATTTTGAGACGCTCTTGATAGGGACAAAAGAGGAGGTACCAAAACCACCTAATGTAGATGATCAAGTTGACATAGAAGTAGTACATAAGGAAGAAGAGTGTATGGTGAGACCTAAGAAAGTGATGTAAGGGTTGTAAGGGAGTGTAGAGGATGGGATTCAGGCACCAGGGCAGCATATCATGGAGTCTTAGGAAGAAATACCAAGACCATCCCCTCACATCAGTGAAGGAAGTCACAAAGTGAAGATGCACGTGAGTTTGGTCAATGACTGGTGGGACAAAATAATATACCTTAGATAGAAACATCTAATTAAGAGTGTAGTAAAATACCCCCAAGGAGGAATTAGATATATATTCCATTGGACACCTCAAGTGATGAGTATAATTCTCTAAATATGGCTAATAAGGCATCCAAGCAGATATATGCACCCTTTATAGGTGAGGGTAAGGAAGACCCCACAAGACATATCAAAACCCTGTATAACCATTTGGAGGGTAAATGACATAGACCAACCATATTACTGGTTGAATTTATTTCCTACTACCTTGAGAGGATTGGTGATGGATTGGTATCTTTAAAGGGAAAAATGCATTAGATTTCTAGACTTGGAATCAAGTGAATGAAAAATTCATTGAAGAATTTCATCCCTTGAAGGATTATGGAGACATTGTCACTAAAATTTACATGACAAAGCAAAATCCTGATGAAGATGTAAAATCATACAATTGTAGATTAAAGCAGTTAGTAGATAAGATGCATATGCCCTTGGTAGATATTTTGGTAAAGTGATGGTTTGTAGATGGATTGCTACTAAAATGTAAGAAAAATATGAGGGTATTACCATAAGAAACATATGATAAAGCCTTGAATCATGCAAATAATTTTTAAAATAACTTGAATCAGATGTACACAAGAATATTATCTCATCCCAATTCCAATGATTTAGATAGTGGTGAAGATGACACTATACAAAGTATATTAGCATCATTCCATTAGGAATTTGATAAGATCATGAAATAACAAAGAAGCAAGTCTGATAGGAATGATATTTTGTGCATAGAATGTAAAACTAGGGGTCATATAAATGTAAAGTATTCATAAAATTATTACTATCATATTTTTAATGTGATAGGATATGAGGTGATACTCTATTTGTATAATACAAGAGTACATCCATAGATCCTAAAAATCTAGGAGCACTAAGAAAAAACCAAATCTCCTAGGAAGTGGGCAACAAGCAACAAGTGGTGGTTATAGAAATAGTTGATGAGTTGGAAGGTAGAACCAAGGTAATTAGCAAGGAGGACAAAGTTGTTTTTAGTATGATTCAAAAGGGATACTGATCATACAATGTCGCAATTATCAAGAGTGGGGGTATTTCACAAAAAATTGTCCTTCATATCAAAGACAAGAAATATAGCAAGTGAAAACTAGATACATGTGCATATGGTGTGTTTTAGATAACCACAAGGAATCAAATTTCCCTAAGTATATGAGTTCAAGTAACCCGTAAAATGTAAACTATTTAGATATTGAGGTTCCTCAATATAAATAGGAAACTCAGGAAGTTTTAGCTGTGACAAGAAATCAAGCTAAAAAGGATAAGTATCCTAAGCTAGCAAAAGAAAAGCAACAATGGCGAGTAGAAAATAAAGTACTATAAGATGAAGCATAAAAATCTAAGCAAGTGAAGTTAGTATAAGAGAAGAAATTGGAAACACAATCAGAAGAAAAGGTAGTTGTGTAGAATCTGACACTATAGGTTTTAAACACCACAATAAATATCAAAATGGCTAACCTGTTGGAAGCTATCCCATCATTACAAAAGGAAATGGTGGAAGAGATACAACCCCACAAAGTTATGGAAGTACAAAGTCAACCAATTTAGGAAAATAAACAAAAAAAAACAATTTATGGACCCCATAATATTAATGTTTTTTTTAAAGGGGGTAAATACATTATTATCATGATATAACCTTTTACATAACATATCCGCAACATGTGAGGGGAGATATTTTAACCTAGGCCTCTCGATTACAATTGGAGAGTTTTAACTACCCACTTGCTCTCCAACTCTTCTACATGATCGGATCATAATATTAATTATTAATGTGGGAAATAAACCTCCATTAGTTCATATGGAAATCTTAGGGTACAAATTAATGCAAGTTATCATGGACGGAGGATCCAGTGTCAATGTGCTACCTGAAAGGACTTGGCTAAAAATTGGTTCTCCATCTCTATGGGAACTAAGCTTCTAACTATATGGTGTTGACTAGTATGGTATCAAGAAAAATGGAGTCTTAATAGTACAAATGTGGTGATATCTAACCAAGAGTTCATATTGGATTTCATTGTGATTACAATGCAAAATCCTGCATATGATGCTCTATTAGGAAAAGGATGGCTACGTGTAGCCAAAGTTAATCATAAATAGGTAAAGAATCAGATAAATTTTAAAAAGGGAAAACATAATAATATGAATAATTTGACTAATCAAAATGTTATTGAGGATGTAGCCACAACCGATGAATCAAAAATATCCTTAGGAGATGAAGGATATGAACCAAATGGAGAAGGAATATTATACATAGATGAGTGTAGTGAAGATGAAGCTAGATATAATAGTGGAATTCATTGGAAAATGGAGGAGTACAAAATTATTTAGAGGAGATCAATAAAAAACAAGATGAAACCAAAGTCATCCAGGAACCTAAGGAGACGAAAGAGAAATGGATGTTTCCAAAATGTTTTGCATACTATATAGTAGGAGATGCAAAAATTGATGCAATATTGACAAACCATAAAAATGTGTAGAAAGTAATGAGTGAGATGAAAAATATCAAATATGAATGACCTTGAATATGGGACATCAATCTAGGGATAGAGGATGAACCTAAGATTATTCACTGTGGTGATGATTGGAACCCTGTACTAAAAGTGACAACTTTTAAGATATTCTTGGAATATAAGGATATCTTTGCATGGATATATAAGGACTTGAAGGGGATACCACCTGAGTTATGTGTCCATAATACTACACTGATGCCTATAACACAACTAGTAGGGAGGAAATCGTATGGGATGAACCCAAAATATGTTGCATTAATGAATGCAGAGATAGAGAAGATTTTGGAGGTAAGAATCATCTTCAAGGTTACAACCAGTGAATGGGTATCACCTATAGTAGTCACCTTGAATAAGAAAGTGGACAAAATTAGAATATGTGTGGACTTTAGGAGTCTAAATACAGTAACCATTAAGGATCCTTCCCTATTCTCTTAACATATTTCATCCTAGAGGAAGTCATAGGACATGAGATCTATTAATTTTTGGATCGATTTTTTGGTTACAATCAAATAAGCGTAGCTAAGGAAGATAATCTGAAGACACATTTATTATGGAAAATGGCATCTATGCATACTATCAAATGTCATTCAAGCTCTATAGAACCTTAGCTATGTTTTAGTGCATTATACTATATGTATTTGATCACTTGGTAATGGGGAAATTCAAAGCATTTTTTGATGATTGGTCCATTTATGGGAAGATCAAGGAGAATATTCCTACCCCTAGTGAATATATGAGTAGGTGCAGATATGCACAGATCTCATTAAACCCTAGAAAGTTCTACATGATGGTACCATATGGAAATTTTTTAGGGTACATAGTGCGTAGTGAGGGATTAAAAATTGACCCTGATAAGATCTGTGTGATATTGCACATGGAAAAACCATATGATGTGAGTTCACTTAAAACCTTCCTAGGATCGATGGGATATTATCAAATTTTTTTAAAGAATTATACACATGTATCTTATCCATTGGATTCATTGACAAAGAAAAATGTTCCTTTCATATGGATGAAGGATCACCAAGAAGCCTTTCAGGATTTGAATGCCAAGCTTGTTAGTAGCCCAATTTTGGTATTTCTAAATTGGGATAAATAATTCCATGTCCACATTGATACTTGAAATTTTGCAATTAGATGTTATTTGGCACAAGAAGGATAGTTCAGGCTGGATCAACCTATTTTATTTACTAGTCATCTATTGTCAAGGGCAAAGAGAAACTAGGATACAATATAAAGAGAAGCCTTGGTAATGATATATGTAGTCTAGATGTTTAGGAATTACCTATTGGAAAATCCCTTTACTTTTTATATAGATCATAAAGCTCTATTGTACTTGATAAACAAACTAATGATACAAGGATGAGTCAGTAGGTGTCTCATCACTCTACTAGAGTTTGTATTCTGAGTAGTATTGAGACCTAATAAGAAGTATGTAATTGTAGACCAACTATCTTAGATACGATCAAGAGAGCCTATAGGAATAGATATTCTATATGAATTCCCCGATGCATAGTTATTCACCATAAATGTTGTTCTATTGTGATACAATTTTATTGGCCAGTATCTATATATAGGAGAGTTTCCATAAGAAAGTATGATAGCCAAGAAAAGAAATAAATTATGAAGTTAACACCTTTCCAATTGATAGCAATATTATTGTATAATATGGGAAGTGATGGTATCTTATGAAGATGCATTATGGAGGAATAAGTCAAAGTGACATTAAAGAAAACTCATGAAGGCTTAGCAAGAGGGCACATGGGACCAAATGCAACTGCTAGGAAAATATTACTAGTAGGATTATGGTAGCCCACATTATATAACGATGCAAAAGAATACATAAGAGCATGCAATACTTGTCAAAGGATAGAGAAGCCACTAAAGAGAGAATTTATACCATTGCATCCATCACAACCCCAAGAACTATTTGAAATATGGGGATTGGACTTTGTCAGACCATTAAAAATATCTTGAAGAAGGAAGTGTAGGTACATTGTGGCAACATAGTACTTTATGAAGTGGGTTGAAGTGAAAGAATTACCTAATAAATCAGCTAAAAGTATTGCAAGATTCTTGTACGAGCATGTAATTACAAGATTTAGCATTCCACTAAAAATAACAAGTGATCGAGGAGGACACTTTGTAAATGATATCATTAAGACATTGACAATCAAATTCAGGATTTTGCATTCATTGTCTAGTCTATCCTATCCTAGAGAAAATGTGCAAATGGAAGCAACAAAGTATCTACTTTGTATAAAACTTATGGAATAGAAGGAGCAGATGGGGAGGAAAGGTTAACATCTACTTTATGGGTATATAAAACAAATTTTAAACCAAAAATAGAGCATACACCTTTCCAGTTGATGTATGGACAAGAGGCAATGGTGCTAGTTGAATTCTTGATACCAATTTTGAGAGTCGTAGTGGAGCATTGCTTAGGTGATCAGGAAAGTTTAGAAGAGTGAATCACAAAACTAATTAAGTTGGATGAAAGAAGATTCATGGCATAATGGGCAATTGGGGTAGCCCAGACAAGAAGGAAACTATGGCATGACAAAAAATTAAGGAAGCTAAAACTTAGTCTGGGTGACTTGGTTCTAAATTTTAATGGAAAGCAGGAAATCAAGCTTGGTAAGTTTAAGACTTTATGGTTTGGCCCCTACAAAGTGGTAGAAGTAATGAATAATGGAGTAGTCAAGTTGCAAAACTTGAATAGGAATGAGGTACCTAACACTATAAATGGATCAAAGTTAAATCCTTATGAAACATACATAAAAAATGCATTTGATATAATAATTTTCTAAAACACAAATTATACAAAATTGCTAATTTTATTCATGATTGAAGTATTTGTGTTACAAATGGGGGGAATTCTCATTTCTTTCTTTCATGAATTTTATAATAAATTGGATGCTTTCTCTTGGTCCCCTTAATGTAGGTGATCTTCATGCATAGCGTGTGCCACTACTGGTTGTATTTGTTGTTGTTTTCCTCCTTGCATTTGTGCTAGGCCTACAAAATGGAGTTAGTATGTTTGGGGGCTTGCCTTAGTCAGGACCCATGGTAAAAAGGACAAATCGACTCAAAATATGTAATGAAAACTGAAATAAATTGTATAGGAACCTCATAAAAATATCAAATGGAGCTTACCTACAATATTTGGAGTGAAATGAGTTCTTTGGACCCAAATCGTAGGTCAAGGGATGAATTGGTGCTAGATTCATAGGTCAGGGGGGAATTGCATTGTAAGTATTTTTTGCTAAAAATCCTTGCACAAATGAGCTCCTCAGGTGCTATAATTTTGCTAGTATAGATCATATGTCCGTGTTCACTTTTTTTGTTGCATTTTTACAAAGTTTGTGTACTTCAACTAAAAGGAGAGAGAGGTAGAATGAGGGATTAGGTCCACTATTTATAAATAAACCAATGTTTTAGGGGGTGTGGTTAAAATAACTAAACCCTAAGGTTAGGTTCTATGGTGGTTAGGTTAGGGTTTTTGAGGTGTCATATCCACATTCCCTAAGTAAATATCTCATCCTCATGCATGTGCGAGGAGAGATTAAGGTTAACTAGTATTAGTCAACTCTAAGGTTAGATTAGGGTTAGGTTAGGGTTTCCTAAGAAATATCCTACCAAAATTTGTGCACACACATGTGGAAGTGAATAATCATGACTAATTAGGGTTTAGGAACCTAGTTTTTAGGGTAAAATAGGTAGTATATTGCATTATACTACATAGGTTGATTATTACATTTACTTTTCTACTTTCTACCATGTAGATATTTACTATTTCAAATATCTAATGGTAAACTATGGTTAATTCCTAAATATCCTAGGTTAACAAACCTAAACCAAACTCTCTACCTCCTATGTTACATTGGTTAGCGTGGATAGTGGGATTATAGTTTGGATTACTATTTTGTAACCTATTTAAATACTAGGCTTTGCTCCTAAGTTTTCTTAATTTAAATTATCATTTTATTTAATCGAATGCATTCTCCTAGTCACATTGGTACCAGATTTGGAGCACGAGAGTTGAGCTGGAGTGTTGGAAATATGACAGCATTGGTGACCCTTAATTATTTTTAATAATTACTCCTTATGCTTTTCAATTCTCCTAAGGTTTGATTATTTATTTGCATGCATCCTAATTTCATGGATAGTGAGTTGAGAGCCCCCGCAGGAAGGTCCGCAGCATAGGGCATGGATCCCGACATAGGGACCATTTGACCCTGATCGTGATCACCACCCATGAGGAATTTTTTTCCCATCATAGATCATGACCACCAAGATCTACCCACTGGTGATCCAACCTGTGATCCCGTAGTCAGTCCACAGGAGCGTCCGAGAGCAAGCAGCCCTCACACTCCCTATGGTAATGGGAGAGCTTTCTTAGCTTCCCCTTGGACCTGCATCCCGAGACCAAGGTGGGAATGCATCGAGGGTAGGAGTGCCCTCATGTTTCCTGTAGCATAGATCCCAAGTCAGGAATGCATCGAGGGTAGGAGCACCCTCATATTTCTTGTAGACTAGCATGCAACCCGAGGTAGTGCTAATTTGGACCTAACATAGACTTGCATGCACCCCAAGGTGATGTTGACATAGACCTAACTCGACCTACTACCTAGGTGACACATGGCACTTTGGCCACGTGCCACCTGGAACTTGACTAGACCTAACCGAACGTGGACCTAACGTGGACCTAACAAGACCTGAAATGGACCTGACTAGACAAGAATCGACACGTGGATGCCCCCTTACTGTGCCACATGGACACCAATAAAATGAGGGCCCAAACTCGATTGCCCAAGGGCAATCATGAGCTTAGTCACTCATTCAGGCCTTTAAAGGCCTTTGCATCCAAAATAGGATGCATGTGGGATATGTCCCACAACATCCCAAAGAAGCCCACAGGCTTCTTTAAGACTCAGGTGGTCCAGCCTGAGAACCAAGCCAACCGCTTGGTTAGTTCGCCAAGGCAGATGTTGTAGGCCAGTGAGAGTCACAGGTTTGACTCCCGCACTCGCCAGATTGCAAAGGTATTAAATTTTGATGAAAATTTTATTACTTTTGGCATAACAAAAATTAATTTTTTTTATGCTTAAATTAAGTTAATTCTTAAATTTATTTTTAAAACTTTTCATATTTTTTTGCTAAATAAATTGCGTCAATTTTTTTACTCTTAAATTGATGTTTTTTATTCCAAAAATTATGTTATATTCTATTTAAAAAAAATAAAAACTTAAAAAAAAAATAGCATTTAAATTGAAAATAGAAGTGCCAAATTTTTTATGCAACTAAGCAATTGTCTTTCTTTAGTTTTCTCTAAATATGGGGATAAAGAGACAAGGTATAAGAGACATTTTATTGCTTAATTTTCATCAACATTTCCTATATTTTTCATCACTCTTCAAAGTTTTCATGAAGATCAAATCTTGGGTAAGAAAAGCTCTTTGTATACAAAGAATCATAAGAAAGAGAAACGAATTACAAAGGCAAACAACACGATCACATTTTTGTCGTATCCTTCATGAATATCATAGATCCATTCCTCACTCACTTATCTATACTGATTTATGGAAGGGTTTGGACAAAAGATATGGTCCCATGAGGATTCGTGAGCCTTTTGATCCTAATGCACCACCTATTTTTGAGTGTTGAAAACAAAAACCAAGTCGTGTGTCGACTGGTTTGGAAGCCTTTCAAACGTGGGTCGTGTGTCGACTTGTCTTGAAAGGAGTGCTCTAATTTTTCAATTTTGTAAAAATTAAGGGGGGATAGAAGTCATATCTTGTGATTCTATTTTTTTTGCAAAATTATAAAGATAAAGTGGGGATATTTCAAAGCAAGAAATGTGCATTCTCGATTGTACTTGACACATTCTATTAAAAATAATTGACTATACTAGGTGCATTTTCGGTTGCATCCAACACCTTGAGTGATAATAATTTGGGTTGCTCTCTTGTTTTTTATTATTGCACTAACAATCATGTTTTTTGTGTGCAATTAAACAATAAGATAGAACATTGAAGAAGCATTTTACAAAACCCAAAATTCACTCCAAATCGTGCTACACCTTGCAAAGGTTAAAACAAAGTCAATTTTATTCCCCATCAAAGGTCAAAATTCAAAACACCTTGATTAACTCTCTTTGTTTGGATTAATTTCCTCAAAATTTCCATCCTTCTTGAAGGGTGTTAAGGCAGGTGCCATTAAATATTCTAGAGAGCACAATCAAAAGTATTTCAAAACCTACCCCTTTAATTTGCTCTATTTTTTTGGCTTAAAATCCTCAAACCTTTCATCGCTTGTTAAGGGTGTTAATGTAGGTGCCATTAAATATATTATAGAAGTAAATTAAACATCTTCCATATACTCTTTTGAGGGTATAGTGCAAGAAACAACCATCTTAGTCCTATCAATTTGAAACCTTCACCATGGCCATGCACAAGTATCTCACTGAGAGCCAACTGCTCAAAGGTTCAAATTATTCTGCATGGAAGACTAAGATGAAAGCTATCTTAACTATAGATGATCTATGGTCTATAGTGGATGGAAGTGAAACTAGACCTCAATCAGCAGGATCAAATCAAACAAATTTTGATAAAAGGATAGAAAACTATCCTTAATTATCTTACTAGCTATTATTGATGATATCCAACCTCATATCAGTGAAGCTAAGAATGGTAAGGAGGCATGGGATGCCTTAAAAACCATATTTGTGGGGAAGAATCAATAAAAAATTATTCACCTCCAAACAAAGCTTCATACTCTTCATATGAAATTAGGAGAAACAATAGAGCTATTCCTCTGCAGAGTGGTAGAATTGAAAACAAAACTACAATCCTTAGGAGAAAAAGTGGAAGACCAAGTCTTGACCTCTATAATTTTGAGGGCTCTTCCTGACTCCTACATAATGTTGATCACTTCATTACAAGTCTCTGGAAGGACAATGACTTTTGTCGAGTTGGTAAATATGCTTCAAACAGAAGAAGCTAATCAACTCCAAAGAGATGAGGCATCCAACAATGCACTTTTCTCAAACAGACAAGGTGGTAAGAAAAAGTGGAATCAACAAAAATGTTCTTCTTCTAATAAAGACAAGGGTAAAGGCAAAGAGACTCAGAAGAAGAAACATTATTGTAATATTTGTGACAAGGACACTCATGAAACCAAAATATGTTGGTTTAAGAACAAACCGCCCAATGAACAAGGAAACAAGAAGGGCAAAGGAAAACCAAAGAACAAGAATAAACAGCAACAGGGACACATTGCAGCTAAATATTCTAGTTCAGACTCTAAACGAGCACACAAGGTGCTCATGACACATACAAATTCCCCTCACAAGGACACTATGTGGTACATAGATTCAGGTGCTAGTAAGCATATGACTGGTGATAAGTCCTGGTTTGAGACATTTGAGGCTCGAGAAGGTAGACCGATCACCATTGTTGATGATAAAATCTATCGAGTTCAGGGAGAAGGAAATGTTTTTGTCTCCCTTCCATATGGAGAATGTAAAATTCAAAAATTTCTTTATGTACCAGGATTGAAAAATAATCTCTTATCAGTTCCACAAATCTTGGAAAATCACATGAATGTCAATTTCAAAATGGACAAAGAAAAGAAATGTTGCTTTATCACTAAGAAAGAAAAATAGATAGCAATAGGTTCATACAAACATGGTTTGTTTGTCTTAGATTCACTTACCTCAACACATAATGCAATGGTAGTAACCACAAAAGAGGCCACATATCTATGGCATAAGAGATTTGGGAATTTAAGTTCAAGATATGTACTAGAACTCAATAAATATCAAATGGTGAAAGGAGTGCCTGCTCTTTCATCTACTTTGCCAGTGTGCTCAGATTGCTTGTCAGGAAATCAACATAGAGTACCCTTTGAACCTAGCTCATTTAGAGATAAGGTACCTTTGGAGTTGGTTCACATATATTTTTGTGGTCCCATTTCTACTAGTTGTGGAGGAAAAAGGTATTTTCAATTTTTTGTAGATGATCACTCATGCATGTTGTGGGTCTTGTTCTTGCAGTTGAAGTTTGAAGCATTTACCTATTTTCAATAGTTCAAAAAGCTTGTTGAGAAAGAATCAAGATGATTCATAAAGAACCTCCATTCATATCAAGGGGGGGAATACACATAAAATAAATTTTCCTCATTTTTACAGACACATGGGATAAAAATATAGCTGACCACAACCTATTCTCCTCGGTCAAATGGAGTTGCTGAGAGAAGAAATCAGTCCATTATGGAAATTGTTTGATGTATGCTTAAGGGAGACAATATTGAGCAAATTTATTGGGTTGAAGCTATTAAAAATATAGTATATCTTCTAAATAGATCACCCACAAGGGTTCTTGAAGTTATGACTCCTCAGGAAGCATGGAGTGGAAGGAAACCCTCCATATCTCATCTACGGGTATTTGGGTGTAAGGATTTTATGCATATACCCAAGGAGAAAAGAAATAAATTAGATGAGAAGTCCCTATCATGTGTTTTTCTTGGATATGATGAATTATCAAAAGGCTATCGATTGATAGACCCATTTACCAATAAAATATATATCAGTAGAGATGTAGTGTTTGATGAAGCTTTCACACCCAACACTACATCAGTATACCTAGATTATGAGGAGCAACAGCCACTTCCTTCTTAATAATATAAAAATACTCCCAAATGGTATACGAGCATAATGAAAGATTCCAAACTCACTTCCCCACCCGATATTACTCTCAATCATCTAAAGACTCGAAGCATGACTCAACAAGAAAATATTGAAGCATCCACTTCAGTTGATGATATTTGTGCAAATTTTCAAGACCTTTCTATTGATATAGAGTTAGCAAGGGAAGATGATATGGAAATAGATTAGGAGAGGGTTTAATTGTCATCATTTGATGAAAATGAACCTTCTATAGTTGATGAAGCACTTAGACTTCCTTAGTGGAAGACAGCTATGGATGCAGAACATAACTCTCTCATCAATAATAAAATATGGAAGTTGGTAGATTTTCCTAAAGAAAAGAAACCCATAAGCTGCAAATGGATTTACAAAGTCAAATATAATGCATATGGTACCATAGAAAAGCATAAATATTGTCTTGTGGAAAAGGGCTATGCTCAAAAGGAAGGCCTTGATTATGAGGAAATATTTGCACCCACTGCAAGGATGACCACCATTCGAGTTCTTTGTGCTATGGCAACACAATTCGGATGGAAATTACATCAAATGGATGTAAAAAATGCCTTTTTGAATGGTGACTTAAAAGAAGAGATATACATGACTCAACCCCCAGGATTTGCTGAGGAAGGCCATGAGAAACATGTTTGCAAGTTTTTCAAATCATTATATGGGCTCAAACAAGCCCCAAGAGCATGGTACATTAAAATGGATAGTCACCTACTGTAGCACAGATTCAATAGAAGTCCATCTGATGCAAATCTCTATATCAAGAACACAGGTTCTAAAATAGTTATTCTTGTATTATATGTAGATGATCTGATCATCACTAAAAATTTAGAGAAAATGATTAGCACCATGAAAGATGACTTGAAAGAGTTATTTGATATTATAGATCTAGGACTTCTCCACTACTCTCTTGGCCTTGAGATAGAACAAAAGAAGAATCATCTTAGGGTGATTCAATAAAAGTATACCAAGATTTTAGTAGAAAAATATCATATGACTGATTGCAAGCCCAAGGCAACATCGATGGAATCAGGGCTTTAGTTATCATGGTATTATGATTCACCATAGGTATATGGCACACTATATAGACATATGATTGGAAGCCTTATCTATTTGACCAATACTAGACCAGACATTACTTATGTTGTAAACTATCTTTCTCGGTTCATGCAGGAACCAAAAGCCTCTCATTGGAAAGCAGCTAAGCGTGTTCTTCACTACATTCAAGGTAGTTTAGAATATGGTCTAGAGTACAAGAAGAATAATGCA
Source organism: Wollemia nobilis (assembly GCA_028583015.1). NCBI lineage: Eukaryota > Viridiplantae > Streptophyta > Pinopsida > Araucariales > Araucariaceae > Wollemia > Wollemia nobilis. The sequence goes on from JAQPPZ010000599.1 coordinate 2,143,900, forward strand.
TTCTTCTTATAGATTTATACTGACTCTGACTACATTGGATCCCTAGATGATAGAAAATCAACATCAGGATATGTATTTCATATTGGATCTGGTCCTGTCTCATGGCATAGTAAAAAGAAACGGGTGGTTGCTTTATCTTCAATAGAAGTGGAGTATCACGTTGCATGAGGAGTTGTGTGTGAAGTGATATGGTTAAGTCGTATATTGGCTACCATGGGCCTACCAAAGAAACTTCCTATTCACATGTTTTATGACAACTCAAGTGTTTTGAACTTAGTCAAGAATCCAGTCCATCATGAACGCACAAAGCATATTGACACAGATTTTCATTTCATTCTTTATGAAGTTCTTAAACATAGAATCAAGCTCTAATACATTCCCATCAATGAACAAGTTGCTGACATCTTCACCAAGGCACTTGGACGTGTCAAATTTGAGTTATTCTGAAGTAAACTTTGTATATCAAAGTAATGTAATAAAGGGGGGATGTTAGGGTAAAATAGGTAGTATATTGCATTATACTACATAGGTTTATTATTACATATACTTTTCTACTTTCTACCATGTAGATATTTACAGTTTAAAATATCTAATGGTAAACTATGGTTAATTCCTAAATATCCTAGGTTAACAAACCTAAACCAAACTCTCTACCTCCTATGTTGCGTTGGTTAGGGTGGATAGCGGGATTATAGTTTGGATTACTATTTTGTAACCTATTTAAATACTAGGCTTTGCTCCTAAGTTTAGTTAATGTAAATTATAATTTTATTTAATCGAACTCATTCTCCTGGTCACACTAGTTAACCTTTATAACCCAGAAAGTGCACTTTAAGTGAAGTCACTTTAAAATTAGAATTTGAATTAACTTTAATTAAGACTTTTTGGGAACTAATAGTCTCGTGGGGTTCTAATTAAGTCTAATAAGGGCTTAAGTGGCCTTATTTGATTGATAAATGGTCCTTTGATGGATGCAATATGGTTATGGTGTTGATCGAGTAGTTTAATGGGATTTTGTACCTATAAACTAGTGAAGTCATCTATGTAAGTCTACGATATACTAAACCAATATAGAGTGATCTACGCTAGTCTACTCTTGTATATAGTAGTCTATGCATGTCTATGCATGTCTACAATAGTCTAAATAGGTCTAGATGGATCTACAATAGTCTATGCTAGTCTAAAATAGCCTAGAGATGTCTAGGATGGCCCATGTAAATTTAAAAGTATCCAAAAGGATCTACAAGTACATAGAGGTAGCTATGTGTGACGTTTAGGTGTCTACACCTTACAAAGTGCAGTGCTTATTAATTTCTTTAGAATATATTGAATGAATAATATAAGCAAGAGCTCAACGAAGGACTCAATATGAGCAAGGTCCATCACAGGAAGAACCTAATATGGGACTCCCACAATTATTTGTATAAGAGAAGGAGACAAGGACAACTATAGAATAGCAGGAGTTGGTACCTCATCCCAAAGAAAGAATAATATTGCGAGTGCATATCAGATTTATGGATGGGACCAAATGAGTAATATAGGAATATGAAGAGTGGATTCCTCCAAATGAAAGAGGATATCAAAATATAGTATTTTTACCCAAAATATGGGAAGGTAAGAAGAAGCAGCCAATTAAATAGACACATGATATATCCTCGAGTGGAACGTAGAGAACTACCCCAACAAGAAGAAGGATGAAGAAGGATATGACTAATAGTATGATATGAAGATAAAGTGGATACTTTTGAAATGGAATTTCTAGAAGATAATAGGAATGATACCATCGATGAAGAATTGGTTGGACTTACTCACTGTAGACCCAACAACTATTGGAGAAATATCAGACATTATGAGGTCATAATGCAATATTGAGGGAACAAATCATACAAGAATTGAATGGTACAATACAAAGGTTGAATGAGCAAAGAACTAGGCTACAAGAACTAGAATAAAAAGTTGAGGATAATGAGGGGATAACTCCAAGTAGTGGTACAAGAAATGATGGCGCAAGCACAAGTTCACAAGTACCACCAAGTGATTCACCAATGACAAATGAAGATGTAGAAATACGATGATGAGACATTGAGGAAGAAACCACATCACCTAAATCACAAGGTAATGTACAAGTATATTTGGGTTAATATAGTGATGAAGGAATGCCTTGGTCAGTAATGGAATCTAACACATAAAGTAGTGATGATGATGATTTCCTAGAGAGACCCCAAAATTATCAAGATAACCCTGATCTCCCAACCTATATAACAACACATTGGCAACTAGGGAGATCCCAGGAGCATCAAGACAATCTTGATCCACAAGCATCTACAATAGCCTATTCACAACTAAGAATAAAAATGATATAAATAATGAGATTGAGATATTGATGAATTTACCCATAGATTAGTCAAAACAAAGAGAAGATAATCAGAATGACTCAAGTTCTGAGAAATTTTTTTTTGATGCATATAGAGAGATCATGGAAACCTCATCTCTACAAATATTCTTTGAGGAAAGAAGATGGATATGTCGCTTAGTACATGCAAATCATAGAATCATATCACTACAACAATTGTCATCAAGTGTAATATGAAGTAGAAGTCCACTAGCCAACATTGATATGGTAGAGATAACTCTTGATAACCAAGCAATAGGTGAAAGGAATCAGCAAGGACCCCTAAGTCTTCAACTAGGAAGGGAAAGAGGTATTCAAACATATAATTAAAGAATTCAAGGTGATGTTACACCTAGAGGAGAAAGAGGATGAGGAAAATTTTGACCCCCTACTCCTATATGGTCGGGAGATGCATCCTTAACATATTTAAACTAGAAAAGGAATCTGCAAGGTATACCAAGGATAAGAGGAATATTATCAAATCCTACAAGGTGGTATCCATTGGGATGACCAAACCTAATCCAAAATTAACCTCAAAGAGTGGAATGAGGTAGAGGATTAATCGAAGGAAAGGAGGAAGCACCAAGTTTTCAGAGAAGTCTTATGTCAAGAGGAATAGGATGTGTAAGACACTTGCGAGGTAGAGGCCTTACTGGTAGAGGAAGAGTTCATTTTGTAGATGAAAAAAACCAAGGACAAGAAAGGATCCAATAACCAATTTTGGAGATAAAATTGATCTGAGGAGATAGGTGGAGAAGTCACTCAAATGATTACAAAATAGTTATAACATCGCTACCAAGGGATCAATCATCTATATGACAAGAGGAAGAGACACCAAGTGAAGATACTCCAACTTGCAATTGTAGAATTCCAAATTATACACATGGTAGTGGAAGGCTAGGGAACTCAATAACATTACAAGTTGAGATGAATTGTCCTAGAGAGCAAGTTGTGCCAAAGGACATAATCACTTGTAATATCACGGTCGAACCTCTAAGAGAAGAATCAGATGGAATAGTATAAGTGAATATAACTGTGCATTTCCCATGATGGTAAAAGTGTAAATAGAATTAGGAAATAAAAAAAATAAAAAATTCCTTAGTTGTGAAAATCCCTCAAGACACAATTAAGAAAAATTTCTCTAAGTAACAAATCATACAAACTAATTTTAAAGATGAAAATGCATAAGTGGGAGATCATACAAGAAAAAATATAATTAATATTATACAAGGAAGCCTATTGTATGATTTAGATCATACATTGTATGATTTTTTGTGTATTTGTATGATTTTCAACCGTCGCATTTAATGTTTACATGAGTGGAATGATGAGTTGTCAAAAAAGAGTGGGAAAAAGGTGAAATTGCATGTAAAAATTGGTGAGTTTTTAATAATCCAATAAAAATAAAACTAAAAGGCATGCAAGAGGATAAAGTGGTGCAATTTTAAAAATTGAATGGTTAGGGTTTGATAGCAATTTAAATAAATGGACATTTTTAGTAATTTTGCAAATCATACAATGGGAAATTCAAAATTTCAAAGAGAGCAAAGGTGAAAGTCATGCAAACAAATGAAATTTTATACATGAGCATTTAAATTCATCAATAAACTACAATATTGAATGACCCATTTAAAATTTACACCAAGGAGCCTTTTCACATTCAAAAAAATCAAATTGAAAGTGAAAAATCAAGGGTTTTGAATCCATTAAAAGCAATTTCAAAATTTAGCTAAAGAGAAGCAAGGGTTTGTAAGAAGAAGGCATCCAATCAAGAACCAGGTTATGAAAAACATATGCCCAAGGCTCAAAGAAATTGTAGATTGGAGCCATAGTGAAGAAATTATAAGAAAAGGAGATTACACACCCTAATTAGAGAAAACCTGCAAAAAACAAATTTTAGAAGGTAGAAGAAAAAGAGGATATGATTGTACAGCCCTACAATATAACCAAGAAAATTTGTTTTTGGGGGAAATTGCACCAAGTAAAAGAAAAATTGTAGATTTTCTTCGTAATTGCACTAAAAATATATATTGGGATATTTTGGCAACTGGATCGGTGATAAATCATGGAAAAGAAGATAAAAACATAAGTTTCAAGTAAAAAAAGGGTTTTAGAAGATGTGTTGTATGATTTGGAGGATAGATTGTATGATCTCAAGAAGAAATTATGTGATTTCAAGTAGTTCGAAGGTCGATTTAAACATTTTTGAACAAATTGTATGAAATCATACTGATTTGTACAAATTCAACAAATGATAATAAGTAGACAAGGACTTGTATGGATTGGTATGGATCCTATACATTTTGGTGCAGCCAGTGTATGATTTGTAGTTGGTTGAGTAGTTTGAAAGATTGTACAATCTAGAGGTGGCTATACGAATTGAAAATTTACATGAATGATTTGGAGGGTGTATTGTACAATTTATAGTAGCACTATATAATTTTTAGGGGACTTCTGATTGCATTACAAGTGATGTCCACAAAGCAAATCTAAACTGAGGAATGGTGGGAAAATAATTTCGGTTAAAGAGTTTGGATATCGATTAAGAAGAATTATAGTCGATAGAGTGGAATGGTCACTAGGACCTCTACATGAGAGAGAATCACACATGTGGTAATACCAAGGACAACAATTTTAGTCCTATAGTTGGCATGGTAATCATATTTGTAGGAGAGGAGGATACAGGTCATGGAGAGGGCAAAGGTATTGGAGGGATGATCAAAGAAGGACATTGTCAAGGTTTTGAGAGGAGGAAATGGCATAGGAAAGAGTCCCAAGGAGGGAATTGCACAATGAATTCCATTACCTAGATCCAGAGGAGGGTATAAGTAGTTAATCCAAGGAGAACTAGGTTGATATAACAAGGATATTATTTATACAACATGGAGGAGATACATGTCAAAAGTGGTAGAGCAAAGAAGAAAATAAAAACCATCTATGGAGATGAGAATTTGAGAAGGCTGGTGTAGTTTTAATAGTACAGGTGCCACAATACCATAAGATCTTCTATAAAAATATATTACAAATTTTTTAGGCATACAATATTACAAGTATAATTGCCTATGTTAATGTGGGCAAGTAATCGATGAAGATTGAATTCATAGCAGAGGCATTAAAAAAAAATTGGATTGCCAAAATATGGTATTGAAGTGTTCAATAAGTTGCTTGATCCAATTGAGACACATCACATCATCACTTCACTCACCATTGAAATCATATCTTAGGTGTAGGAACTTGAGGGATTAAACAAATCTAGTTGATAGGGAAGGATTGACCATGCACCATGAATATTGTGATGGCTTGACTATTGGGGGAACCACAAGCCATAGACATGCCAATCTAGTTGGCTCAATATATGTAAGGTATCACCAAAGTAATTCGATATTATTGGGGTACCTATCTGAATAAAAGGATGCATGATGTGCTAACAAAAAGACCAAAGAGTTTTGACATGAATTTCCATGCTATTGGATTGTTATTGAATGCTATCATAGATATGGGAATTCATTTTTTAGGCTTGATTAGAACATAGGAATATGATGCAAGTAAGCCAACCATTCTACAATGGGTAAATTTAGTGCAAATTCAGTAGGAGACTCCATATAAGTCTCAGGAAAAGAAAGTGCCTAAGTAGTAGGCTACCATAGTACATGAGGATACTTCTTCAAATGAGTAGGTACACCATCGAAGGAAAGGGCCTAGGAAGTTGCAACCTAAACTAGAACAACAAGCACTTTAGCAATGATAGAAAGAGTAGTCATCAGTTCAAGAAAGGGAGGAAATTATGGGGAGGTAATCCAGTCCAGTATGAGTAAGAAAAAAAGACAACAGGAAAGAATGGAAAATAATCCTATTTTAAAAAACAAGTTGAGCTTGTATAGGAGAATCAACAGGAGGAAGAATAGTCAAAATTAGAGAAGCTAGATTTACAAAATTGGAATTGGGTAGAAGTAGAAGAGATGGTAGAGTCCCCATAAATTTTTCAATCTATCAATCTTAAAATTTTAGATTCTTCTAAAATTTTGGATGATATATAAGTGAGGCAAATAGTACAAGAAGTGGTAGCCACTACTTAGGAGATAAAAGAGAAAGCCAAGGTGATAGTGGAAGCCTCAAAAGAAGATTCAAGAGAGAAGAAGAAGCCTCACTTTATATTTGTAATGGGAGGAAGCAAATATCAAAATGATTAGAGTTATGTGCAAGAGGATATAAATGCTTCTAAGAAATAGGAAGATACTATTATTGAAGAGGTCACAACAATGGAAATCCAGCAAAATTAGGAAGAAAAGTAGGTGAAAGAAGAACAACAGGTGGACTTAACTGAGCTAAAGGAAGTCCAAAAATATACAAAATAGTAGAAATATTATCTTGATGTTGTTGATATTGAATAAGATGTGGAGATTGAGAGAACTATAGGATAGAATCCACCACAAGAAAATATAAACATGGAGAAATCACTATTGGAGCTTGGAGGAAGCTCTGATCACCACTTGGAGTAAGAGGAAGAAAAAATTCTACACAAAGAGAACTATAGAGGATACAAACAAGCAACTCCTAGAGGTATCACAGTTCTCAAAGATTGAAAATAAGGAAGATGCAAAAAGGGTATAAGATCAGGTGGACCATTTATTCTCTTAGATATGTAATGTCATGGCTAGTGCCAAACTATAGTTTTGTATTGGATGCATGGGAGAGTTGAAGCTATGGGAGGAATAGGTGTTTATAAAATTGAAAAGATAATAGAATGGGTGAGCAATGAGGATTGTACAAATAGAATTGTTGATATTCATGTACAACACCCATGGAAGTTACCCAAGGAAGAGGTAACAAAAATGTTAGGAAGAGATGACTTTCCAGATAGAGTGAGAACCAACTACAAGTAGTATCTGATATTGTACCTGGATAGAGCCAATTATCATACTTGTCCCTTGAATACAGTGAAGTTGGAACATAAGAGGGTCAACTCAAGCTTGGAGATCACTCTAAGGAAGTTGAACTTCCTAACACATTGGATAGAGTGGTTGAGCATAGGATTGGAGCATATCTATCAACTCAAGGAAACTTAGAAAGAAGAGACAAATGCCACTAAAAATTAAATGGTTGTAATGGAGGAAGAATTGCATAAGAGTAAGTCTATATTATGAGATAAGTTAAAGAAATTGGAAGAAGAACTACTAAGTAACAGGGCTATTTTTGAGGCTAGAATTATTTTTCTAGAAGAGAAGCGATAGGTCTCACAAATGGTAGAAGATAGGATAAAGGAGTTGGAAGCTCAATTAAGAGCAAAATAAGAATAGTTTTTGGTGAAGGATGAATAGCTAAGAATTGGCTATGAAATATGAGCAATTGGTAGTGTAGGATAAGAATATAGAAGAGCTTACACAGGACAATAAATGATATAATGATATGGTCCTAGAGAAGCAAACACAATTGAATGTTAAGGAGGAGATTTTTTGTGCTTTGGAGGTTGATATTAATCACCATATGAAGACCATTATAGATAAGAATTAAGATTTAGAAGTAGCAACTTGAAAAGAAGCATATTTTTAGGAGAAGTTTAGGAAGAGTGTTACTGAGTATGAACAACAATTGATGGAACTCTTTAAAGACTACTAAAGATATAGCCAACCAACATGGTGTGAAAGTAGTAGAAATGGGTAGCTACATAGCCAAGTTGCAGAATCAACATGTAATTATTCATTATTGGCTAGAATATAGTGAAGCCTTAGTAAAATAATATGTGAACTAGCTGAAATAGAAATATGATTCAATGAGGACACCAATAAAAGTAAAGGGAAGGGAAAATGTAGGTATCAAATCCACCTCCCAAAAGAAGAAGTGATAAGAGGATTTGTCCAATTTTGACAATTTTGATAATTTTGAAAAAATATACAAGCAGGAGTAAAACATAAAAGGAGGAGGAAAAATGTACAAATTGGATGGAAAAACATACAAAGTGCAATAAAATGCAATTAAATACAAAGGAAGTGAAATTTGAGTTGTAATTGGGAATGAATTTGATAAATCATGTAATTAGACTTAGTAAAAAGGTATAATTATGTATTTTGTTATACATGGGTAGTTTTGAATAATAAAATACCTCAGGTTCCACTTGGAACAACCTATAAAATGTTATATAAGACTTCCTTTTCAATTTTAGAAGTTTGGTGATAGTCTGGTCTGATTAGCCTAAGTATTGAATGCATATCTATGACTATTGTGTGGAATTGTTGGTTATTGTGTATCTTTTAGTGATTGTATTGCACTGTTGAGAAGTAATGAAGAAGAACCACATTTCATAATATTTTCTCATGTATTGTATGATTCTAGAATGATGGAGTAATATTTTTTAGTATCTGGTTGTTGCATGTTACTTCTTTATGTTTATGGTTGATGATTAGTGCATTTATATGAGGATGAAATTGAACCAACACTAGTGTGAGCCTTAGGAATGATCTATGAGGAAGATAGTATCAATAAGGATGTCTTGAAATATTTTGTATTATTTTTATATATTGCCATTGGAAGGAACTCTCTCAAACCCTAATGGTATAACTTACATGTTGGTAGGAATGGAGTAATTGCCATTCTATAAATTCCAAAAAAAAAAATATGAGAGATTGGCATAGAAAAGTATTCCATTTGGAACCTTGCTGAACTTTCCATTCGTACAAATTATACACCATACGTGCTACAAATAGTATAAAAGAAACTTACTCGATTTGGCAGTTTTGGTGATTAAGAAAAAATTTCCTGATTTGGCAATATTGGCAAATTGAACAATTTAGTTATGAAACTATGTATGGTAGCTTGAAAAACTAAATCTAAAGAATTGGTTGAGTGTAAAATCATACACAAACTATAACTGTATAATTTGGGATCGTATAGTGGTATGATTTGAGATTTGTACAAGTTGTTTTGTGGTCGCATATTAATGGTTGTGGAGACTGTACAATTGTATGATTTGGTTCTTCGATTGAGAATAGTAATTTTATCATTATAAGACTTTTAGAACCACCTCACCACTAGGAATACTGCACCCCTATGCTACAAGTAGGACTTATAAGGATTAAAGGATATTATTATCTAAGGTTAAGGTTGAAATAATTTTGTAGAGATAAGATTTTTGAAGTATTATATAAACCTTAGAAATCTAGATATTACAATTTGAAATATTTTATAAAGTTATAGACACCTAAAACATGTCATTTTGATATGACTACTCATATGGGACATGGAAGTCCTTGGATAGATTCCAAGGTATAACAACGATGTTTACCACTCACTTGGGCACCTTTGCCTAGTCAGTGTTAGCCTCTACTGACACTCGTGGTTAAAAGAGTTGATAGCACTTGTCAAACATGGTCAGGAATAAAATAATTTGGCATTCATACAACCTAAAATAGGTTGCAATAACTAATTGGTTGCATATTGGAGCATTTTGAGTGAGAAAGGTTCTAGATCCTTCCATCCAACAAGCTCAACTACCCAATCTTGTTCTTGGCTTCCTCATGAAGCCACCCCTAGCCCTTGGAAAGTGCTATATAATCCCCCTTCAAATTGGGGAAAAGAGAGAGAGAGAGAGAAGCATAAGCAATTGAGTAGTGAAGCCCTATCGAGATATACACTCACTTGTATGCCTTGAGAGATAGCTTTGTTCTTGCACTTCATGCCATGGAGGTCCTAGGACGCTAGGAGAGCCAAGAAACGTGAATTCTCACCATCCATACATCATCAAAACAATTCAATCACAAAAATTATCAGAGGACATAGAGGTGACCCTTGACCATAAATTTGGCAAGGATATTTAAGGATCTGACCCCTGAATTAGAGGGCAACTACGCTTCACGCTTCACCATGGCTATTAGTCATGGCTAATAGTGCTCATCGCACCTTAGAGTCGTGGTCAAGGTATAAACCCTCATTCACCTATATTTCTATTTTTCATTTTACTTTAGCATATTATATTAGTCATTTTACTCGTTATTTTACATTCTTGGAGATTTCTGACCGTAGGAATTAGGATTTTAATGCACTTTTCCTTCATAATTGCAAGTAGGTCATAATGAATCTTTTTCATGCTAGAATGCTTTCATTTGATTAATTAGGACCTTAGATAGGTTTATATATGTTTCTTGCATGTTTCTAATGGCATATTATCATGTTTTAATCAATTTAACATGCTTTTATTCATCTTCTTGATTTCATGTTCTTTATGCTATATTTTGGTATTGTAACTCCTAAAAGCCTCATCAAGAGAGGTCTCCTTTCTCACTAATGCTTCTGGCTATTTCTTGAATTTAGGATTAATAGGTTCATGCCATTCAATGTAGAAAATACCTCTAATCATGGAGAAGAAGGTCATCGACACCTTGGAGTATTTCATGTCATCCTAAAAGGCATTTTGATTGCATCTACCCTTGAGAGGGATTTGAAACTCTATTGTAATTGATGTATCAAATGGGTATCCCTAAGAGGGACGAATATGTAACTTGGCTCTATTGAAATTAATAAAGGATTGTTATATTAATTTTATTTCTTGTTGTCAACTTATGCATGCTAATTTGCCTTTATTTCATCAATTATAATAGATCGTATAGATAGCAAGAGCCTTTTTGGTGGTTATAGAAGGTGATCAGGGTAGGACCTCTGCATTTTATGCCACTAAACACTAACTTGGGTGGTTTTATTATGATAGGTTCTCACCATGGTTGACATTCATGGTCAAAATTTATCGTCGTGGCACAGACCTATGGGCAACAGTCTCAGCCACATTATAGAGACACGATCAACATCTGACAGACTGTACAACAAGGAGAAAAAGCTAAATTAGATGAGGATCTAAGGTAGGTCCCACATATCTCTAGTTTTTCCTATTTTTTTTCTATGTTTTTCTAGCAACTTGAAAAATGATAGCATAATTAGGGAATGCAATAGAAAATGAATATGCATTAACTCCCTAGGTCATTTCATAGGTTTTGCTAGTCGCTACTAGGAATAGCAGATCTTTGAGTGTAGTCTATTTTAGTCTCCAGTGGTATAAACCCATATTGTATGCTGGTTTGATTGCATGAGGTCCACCTAGTGGCCATGTCATCATTATCATTAATATGCATTTTTTGAAGGACATATAGTTAGTCATGCATATTTATAAAAATTAAAACATTATTTTTAATTTGCATAACATGTAGTGTGATCATGGATGCTATTTTATGCATTTAATTTTATACAAAATAAAAATAACCCACACACACAATGACACATTGAAACACTATTGATTTGGAAGTCACATCCAACCACTAGTAGGGTTCAATGGTGGTGGCATTGATTTCCATCCATTCGCCCAAATCCCTTGAACCTTTTGTTACTAGGCCAATACCGAATCCAAGATCTGTCCTAACCATGCAAAATAGCATGAATTACTCTTCAGAGGGGTGTATCATTATGCATGGGGTGTCTAGGTGAGGATCGACTCGACCTATGCTCCCTACCTAGGTGTGTACCTCATCAGCATAGTTTAGGGGGATTATGCAACCCGGAGTTCATATCCAAGTTGTCAAGCTATGAGTATACAGGTGAAATCCCTTTAACAATTGAGTATATTATCAACATATTAAAAACATGATGAGAGTTACATACTAATACAAAAAATTTGTAAAACACATCAAATAGTTTAGGGTTCACAAGCAAAACATAAAATAATATAATCATCATTATTTACTTTGCTTACCTTAAAATTTACATAGAAGATAATATAATGGTGCAAACATAGAGGGGCTGATCCGAACATAGACCCAAGATCAAATCCCAAACTCCACCTAATGCACAGCACAATGTAGAATGCCATAAATCATAGAATCCTCCTAGACATCATTCAGTGAGTATTAGAGGGGATAATTCTACATGAGGAGATTCCATTGATAATACCCCAATTGGAGGAAGTACTAGACACTCCTCTAGACATAGATCATAGCATGGGACTTCCCAACATTGGGGTTCCAAACATGGTGGAATTTATCATGACCACACTCCTCATGCATCCATAGGTTCTACTAAATAATATATCATTGAGGTATCCATATCGGTACCCCTTCGACCTATAGCTAAGGGAGGCTCATGATCTCCACCTTTCGAGTATAGACAGGCTCAATATCTACCCATTCAAGGGTAAGTATATGGGGTCACTTCTGAGCGTAGGCCTATGTAGACTCCCTATAGGGGTGAACCTTGTAATTTCACCATAGACATGTTGAAAGTGGGAGCTAGAGACATGCCACCTCATGAGTCATGGCATAGTAGTTAGTTAGATGGTCTAGATAGAGTCCTAGGATAGCTAGGATATAAGCCTATGCCTACACCCTCTTGACCTATGAGAGAGTGTAGCAGAAGAACCATTAGGACCGTTAGAGAAATTGGAGAGTGCTCCAAGTGTTCTTGTGATATACATGCTCCTGCATCTCATGTAGGCATAGAGTATAGGAGATAGCCCAATGCAAAGGCCGTATTTATAGAGAAAGGCAAGAGTGTGGCAAATCAGTCCATTGGGGGACATACCCATAAATTCGCTCAAATAGAGTGCACATAATAGAGGCCTCATAAAATTTATCATGCAAACAAATCTCATAGACTAGTGTCAGAGTAGAGACATCATATTCTCCAAGACCAATTGGAGGATGTTCATGTAGAGAGAGAATGCCTTGAAAATGAGAAAAATCAAAGGCAAAGGTTGATAAGAAAAATATTATATGAACAGTGCATGCGTGATCAACACATCCTTGATCAAAATGAGCACATTAAGAGTGAGGGTTGACTGGCTAGTGCTAGTTTACCTCCTCACAGTGATACCAAGGAGCATGTTGATAGACAAGTGGCTTCATAGCCTGAGTTGTACCCTGAGTACATAGACACACATACTCATCGTACAACCCAACATAGATATCGATGTCTAGCATCAAAACACCGAGGGCATAGGCAGTATGAGGAAGAAGTGGGAGAGTAATTAGAACAAGAATATCCTAAAATATCCCAATTTTAGGAGGAGAATGAGCCTAGTCTACCACATTGATCAAAGAAGAATCTACCTTCGAAGGTACCTCCAAGGCAATCTCGAGAAGAGGAGATCCTTTCTTCACAATACTATAAGGCCTTAGCAAAAAATATCAAAGCCATAGAGAATTAAGGAATGAATTATCAAAATCATACCTTGAACAAAATTCATAATGAACCTCTATGCCCATCTATGCCTATTCCAGCCTATCCTAAGCATTTTGAGATGCCTAGGCTGGAAAATTTCCAAGGAGAGGACGCTTAGGAGCATGTGACAAGTTTTCTAGACATGTGCTTTTAGATCAAGAGCAATGATGCTTTACTCCTATGTACCTTCATTATGACCCTCTTAGGCCTAGCTTAGGATTGGTTTAACCAATTAAAGAGGCACAACATCACTAGTTTTGATCAATTGGTTGATGCATTTCTTGAACGCTTCTCCTTCGACATCAAGAAAAAGGTAAACTTATCTAACCTAGTTGCTTTAATGTAACACAATGATGATCTAGTGATGTATTATGGAAAATTATAGAGGAATATGATGGTAAAGCTTCCATTCTCCATCCCGTCCTCTAAATTAACTTGAATGTTCATGAAGAGTTGTGCCAAGCATATTTTGTTACTGCTACAATTATAGAAGTACCAGATATTCAAAGAGGCTTTGGCACAAGCCAAGGTGATTGAGGACATCAAGTTATAGGAGGGTAAATTGAAGCTTAGACATAAGGAGTGGAACAAGAAAAGCACTAAGAAACAAAAGGTCAAGCTGACCCACATTAATTAGGTGGTTTTAAACCTTCAGAAAGGGGATAAGGGGAAACAATAATGAAATAACCAAGCCCAACCTCCTCCTATGAAATATGAGCAGTGCAATAACAATTATAGGGGAAAGGATAATGAAAGACACCCTTCTCATGTATTCAAAGTCATTAGATTTGATTTTTAATCAGCTATGTAAGACAAAGGCTATAAACTTACCCGAGGTCAAGTTAATGGAACCTAATTAGCATAAGCCTAAAGGCTACAAGGATGATCAATATTGCATCTTTCATCAAGCAAAATACCACAACATTGAGGTATTTTGGTCCTTCAAACATCTCATGCAAAATATGATCGAAATAGGTGCACTTCTTGTCGACAACCCACAAGCACCTGATAATAAAAATATAGGGATTTACAAAAATTCTCTTCCCAATCATGAGGCACCAAGGAATAATTTTTACCAAGTCAACCAAGTATGCATTTAACCACCAACCCATGGGTTCATCAAAATGGTTAATGTTGTCATAAGAAATGCGAGGTATGAATGACCAAATAAACCTTCTATTCCTATTAGAGTCCAATTTGTGCCTCCTCCAAGGCTAGCCCAGCATGTTCTAGGCCCACCAACTAGAAAATGGTGATAATAAAGAGTAGTTTGGTTCAAAACCTATAGATGACTCCAACAAAGTTGTCAATTTATGAGCTGATTTAGTAGTATCCCAAGCACAATTATATGCTTATGGACATCTTAAGGTCCATAGAAGTGCAACCCCATGATCCCAAAGCATTTACACACTTCATGGGGCACATGCAATAGTGTTAAGAACTGGTCATACAATTTCGTGATCATGAAGTCAAGATGGTTTTGACTATTATAGCATACCCACTGCTACATATTATTGTGTGTGTGAATCACATGCCATTCAAGTGGGTTTTGATTGATACGGGATAATCAATAAATATCATAACTACCAAGTCATTAACTTATATAAAGTTACCAAAGATGCATATCATACCTTCTACCTTCATGTTGAGATTTTTCAATAATGCATTATGCTCAATGGTCGACACTATAGTTTTACCTATTCATGTAGGACTGAAGATCATCCTGGTGATGTGTCACATAATAAAAGGTGCTATGCAATACAACATACTTCTAGGGAGGCCTTGTACTAGATAAATACATTGCATACCTTCTATTATACATCAATGCATTAAGTACATTCATGAGGGACAGGTTCACGTGGTGCCTTTAGATGAATAACCCTTCAAATACATGAATCTAGTATATTTTCTAGGGTAATTCATGATCCCCTCAATGCACTTGGAAGTACATCCAGCATAATTGATCAAATATCCAAGAGGCAAAATCAAATAAGTGTGTGCTAAACCTACAACATTCGCATTTCAATGATTGAAGTACACAATAACTGCTTCTACTAGACTATCTACATCTATAATACATCGAGATGATAATAATATGAAAGCAAAGAGGGGTGAAAAAGAGATAAAGCAAGTGCCCAAGCTAGTTATCACTGAGGATACTACTCCTATGGAAGTAGAGTAAATTCATGGAGAAGTCGAAGAGGAACCTAAACCTACTTCGTATACATCTTTAGCAAGGTTATTTACACCACAGGTGACCATCCATTTGGTTAATACTAGATTAGGGGAATATATTGTGTAGAATGTGATGTTCACACTGATTATCGATACTACATGGGACATTGTCAAACCATGATTCCATTGCCTTACCGTAAGGATGGTGGTACCATTAGGGGTGTTACCTAACCAAAACAACTTCATCTATGGAGGACTAGACCAGCTTGCATATCACACTCCCATGGATGAGGATGATGATGAACCATTCACTATGAACCACAGTATGAGTTGCCAACTAATAGGTTTGGGTTAGGGTACTATATTTGAGGTTAGAATGAAATCATGGCATCATTAGACTACCTATACCTCAATCTGGGGGGTGAAGTTGACTTCAATCCTTATCACCCTAATCCATCCATGTTTCAAAGGGATAACTGGCTAGTGACCTATGTCACTATAGAACCACCTGAGAGATATCATAAAAACATCTTGGTGGGGATCAACCCAGAGTGCATTCTAAGATCTAAATTGGACAATGAAATCCATGAACCTATCGATGATATTGGTATGCATATCCAGACTCTAGATATAGCTAGAGACATCAAATCAAAAGTTGATATTGAGGATGCACATGTAGTATCCATTGCCGAAAGTGATGGACCAAACTATGATTCTAGAACAGATGACATTGATTTATCCTCAAACAACGAGCAATATGAGGATGAAACTAAGTTGGCCTACTTGGGCCCTTTACTCTTACATCATCTACTACCCATGGAACAAATGGGTGAGATTGAAGAGTGCTTCATAGTTGAGAGTTACTATGAGGATCAAATGGAGTGGGCCTACTTAGGGCCTCATCTTACTAATCTTCCAATTTCAATGGGTAGGGGTAAGATATTTATGTACGACAATGACCATGATGATGTATCTAATTTGACTTATCTAGGCCCTCTCAAATTACACCATCTATTACCTTTAGATTCAATAGTACGAGTGAGGATCCCCTCGATGATGATGATGGCTATCAAGAGATAGCTTACATGGGACCTCATTTGGAGCATCACCTGATTCAATTAGGTAGATACGAGGATCCTTATTACTATAGTGATGATTTAGATGAAATAGAGAGAGCCTATTTATGACCTCCCTACTTGCATCATTGTAATGCACCATATACTATTGAGAAAATATCTTAGGATTCATCGTTTCAAAATGAGTCATCTAAGTTTACCCAAAAAATGTCAAGGCTATTCTAGAAATGAGTCCTCCCACAAACATCAAGGAATTAAGAAGCCTAAAGGGTAAAGTAGCATCCATAAATTGATTTATCACATAATTATTAGATAAATTTAAACCCATGAATCGACTGCTACACAAGGGGGTCCCATTCAATTGGGATGAGGACTGTCAAGCGACCTTTGCTGATATTAAGCAATACTTTGTGATGCCACTAGTGCTAGCTCCACCAAGACCAAAATGTATAATTATTGATATATATATTGGTAACTAACTTTGCACTAGGGACAATGTTAGTCCAAAAGAATATGCAAGACAAAGAACAAGCCATATACTACATAAGTCGAACCTTGATGAGTTACAAGCTAGGATATGCATACGTGGAAAAGTTGTATTTAGTAGTAGTGTTCGCTACAAAGAAATTGTGGCACTATATGTTAAGTCATATGATGTATGTCATATCAAAACAAAATCCTTTGTAATATGATGAGCAAGACATATCATAATACACGTACTGCAAAGTGGATCATTCTACTGATAGAATTTTATTTGGAATTCATTAGCCAAAATTCCATTAAGGAACAAGCCATAGTTGATCAACTGGTTGAGGTAACTCTCAAGAATAGTAGACCCCTCACCATAGAGCTTCTTGATGATGTAGTATTTTCCTTATCAAAAGCACCCAAACCTGAGAAACCAGATAACAAATCCGATATGACCTTGTTATTTGATGATTCTAAGTGTGAGCAAGGGGGTGGTGTAGGAATACTGTTGTTCATGCCACAAGGTGCTCCAATGCCCTTGTTGTTAAAATTGGACTTTCCTTCACCAATAATAATGTTGAATATAAAGCCTTAATTTTGGGTCTCCAAATAGTTGTCACCATGAAGATCAAAAGGCTAAATATCTTTGGCAATTCCCTTCTCATTTTTAACCAAGTTAAGGGTCTATTTCAATGTCGATGGCCAATATTGAAAGCCTACAAGGATCTTGTTGACATTTATCTAGATCAAATAGAATGGTATGACATCAAGGTGATCCCTCATTCATATAATATATTTGTAGGTACAATGGCATCTTTGGGATATTTAATCCCTCAAAATCTATCTATCAATTTCACTACCATCCATGTAAAAATATTGTCACATTCTATTGTGTAGAACAAAGCATTGGATAACAAAGAGTCAATCAATATGATTCATGTAGAACCAAACCATGAATGGTTCTACAGAGCTATATAATTTCTCAATAGAGCATCCTAGGGTCTATCATCTCATAGGATTTGATGGGGAGTGGTACTACCATTCACCACAAGGTCATTTTCTAGTTTACATTTGCAAATGTGGAACCACAGGGGGAACATGTTGTCTTGTCAATAGAGGCTGAAGTTTATCATAATTTGACATCATAGATATATGATTTCCTTAGATTTGGTGTAATCCCTCAGGGATTTTCATGTGCCATGAAGCACACATTTAAATAGAAAGCAACAAATTATGTCTTGTTAACAGATATCTTGTACCATAAAATCTATGATGGAGTTCTCCTTCATTGTCTTGATCCCCAAGAGTCATCTTGGGAAATTTTGCAAGCTCACAATGGTATGTGTGGTGGAAATTTTAGCGGAATGGCTATCATCAAGTGCATCCTTCACATGGGCTATTATTGGCCCACTATGGAGAAGGATTACAATGTGTATGTCAGGAAATGTGTTAAATGTCAACATCATGCTAATATTATGCACTTGCCATCATAGGCCTTATAGCTAATTCAAGCGGCTTGGTCATTTTATCAATGGGGTTTTGATATCATCAATAATATCTCTCCTCTATCATCAGGTTGGCATACATTAATTATTATAGCTACTGAGTATTTTACTAAATGTGTGGAAGCCATTCCCTTAACAATGAAAACTAGAGCATGTATTGTAGAGTTCATACTCACCAATATCATAAGTCATTTTGGGATACCATCCAAAATAGTCTTGGATAATGTAATGTCATTTAATAACAAAACTGTGAGGGATTTGATATCCAAATATAAGATCAAATATAGTTTTATGGCTCCATAATATCCATAAGAAAATGGGCAAGATGAATCTTCAAATAAAGTAGTGGTATCCATATTGAAAAATATGGTAAAAGAACACAACAAATATTGGCACATCCAACTTTATAAATAATATACTAGGGTTTTTCATTCATTCAACCATACCTAGTGGTATTCTTAGGAGTTTGGTAGAAAGCTTTCTTTTCTTATGTAGACGAGGTCTAGTTTTGATAGTACTTAGCATATCAGGATCCTATCACTAATCAAACACATTTAACAATCATAATTAGGATGAGGAAGGATGAACACTACGAAGTGGTCTAGGTCACCTTAAGTGAAAGGTTTTGCTACTTGCTTGTTTGTGAAGAGCAATGGTCTAGGGTAGTATTCATTGGAAAAAGGATGAGTATTCCCCCCTACCCGAACAAATCCCTTGCTTAAAAATGAAGGAGCAAAATCCTAAAATTCAAAATCAAATCCATCCTAAATTCACGTTCAAAAGCAAAATTCAAATCCCTTTCTCAAAGAAAAAAAATCAAAATAAACAATGATTATTGTCACTAAAAGAGAAAATAAACAGTGATTTTTATCACTATATATGAGCAAGTATTCCAGTAAAAAGAAGAAAATAAGGGGGATCTTTAATTCTTGGAATGATCATTACTTGAAATCCATAGGGTGATCTCCAATACAACAATGGATTGAATGAATCTCGCCTAGCATTGGGGTAGGTCTAAGTAATTTACAAATGGGCTAGATTTTGGTGGTCTAGATTGATTAGTGGTCTAGTCTGACTAAGTTCAAACCTAGGATCGGATAAAAATTTGAGGATCCCCAATACAACAATGGGATGAATGAATCCCACCTGGCACTGGGGTATGCTTATGCATTATCTAACATATTCATTTGCACAAACAGGGGTAATGAATAGCTTGGTCATTTAGAGTGAAATATTTTTTTCAGAAGCCTAATTAGTTAATATGCAATTTTTGATCAGTCACCTAGGATGTTTGAATCTCATGGAAAACTTCAAAAAAATTTGAATAGAAACAACCAAATTTCATGCAATTATCAAAAATTAAATTATATTTTATGAGAATTTGTTTATTAGAATGAGTTGTAATATACTTTAGATACTGGATGGATGTCAGAAATGATATTTAAATAACCATTTATTATGTTACTTATATTAATTTAATTTAAAAAATATTATAAAAAAAATACATCATTGCATCTCACATAAGGATGTACAATTTATCAATATTTTACAATGATATAACAATTACAATTCATGATTGTTATAAATTATGTGGTGTCATCCATTATATTTTTAAATCCATATTACATTCATACATTATGTTTTAGTAATTAAAACATACATTTTCATTTACATATCATTCATCATAGAAAAATTATTATGCAATACATACATGGCATAAATTATGTCATAGCAGCATAAATTAAATGCATACAAGTGAATTAAATTACAATTACATTTAAAATCAAACATTGCATTCATATACATTCATCATAAGTAGTCAATTTACACATGTATATCATCGCATCTAAATCATACATCCATCATCTAGCTAGTGCATGTCATCCATACATCACATAATATAGCATAAAATAAACATAACATATAAACATTGCATCCATGTGCATCTCATAAAAACATAAATAATAAAACATATAATAAACACACATGTAATTATTATCAAATGATATATATATATATATATATATATATATGTGTGTGTGTGTGTGTGTGTGTGTGTGTGTGTGTGTGTGTGTGTGTGTGTGTGTGTGTGTATAAAAAATAAATGATATACAGTACATCGACATGGTCAAAAATACCCGCAGGCTAATATGTATAGGTCCTCGATTGTACACTCAAAAAATGGTACAATAGCATCTTTGATACTTGTACTAGCTAGGGCTTATACCCCTAGACTGATAGGCTCTACCGTCACCTCCACCCTCCCTATGAGTACTCCTAGAGCTAGCACCATAAGTCCTCTTTGACTTGTGAGTCCTACGACTGGAGCTAGCTAATGACTGGCTTGTATCTCGAGTGTGAGTCCTTTGAGACCCTAAAGTCATGGGCATCTCTAGATTCTTGCTCTCGAGTAGTCCAATCGCTCCCCATATATTTGAGATGTAGGTAGCACTCTGTGCACCATCATTGATATTCTACTACACTAGAGCTTGGAGTCTCTTGATATCTATTCCTTGATCCAACCTTATTGGTCCCTACACTTCTGGCACTGTTGGTGCAACTAGAACAATTGGGGGTGCTAGAGAAACTTGTGAATATGAGGGATATACCCTCTTAGCCTAGAAAGTGGTAAGCTATGTAATAAAAGCATCTATTTGTGATTGAATGAGGATGCACTACCCTGTAAGCTTATGTATCTTGGTGTTATCTAGAGTGATCTTAGCCTACACAGTAGTCCTCTCCTTCTCATAGTTGTGCCACTAGGCCTACCCTACTATCAACTTATACTGGAGATCCCCACCTTTTCCTGCAAAGTGGCAATGGTGGTATCTCGATGTAGTAGTTATGTCTGTAGAGAGCCTACCTAAGTTTTTAGGCTAGCAATCTAGGCTTTGAGCTACCTAATATCACTTTTAGGAGCTGCCTTACCCTCCTTGAGAGCCTCACCCTCCTTCTTAGTTGGTGATGCTTCCTCTACTGCTACCTCATCCCATCCACTCTTAGTCCTCTGATGAAATATGTGCCCATGTGAATATACCTCGACACCATTTCCACCCTCTACTACATCATCTAGGGCCCTACCTAAGGGGCCATCAAAACCCTACCATACCTAGAGTGCCCACCATGTGTCATAGGTGGGGGTAGTCCCTACATCTCTCTACTTGACTCCTATAAGTCATCATCCTCATCACTCACTGGAGTCACCCTGGGCCAGGTAAAGTCCCTCTCTAAGTGGAGGTGATGGTAGATGGTTGATAGCTCTAGAATGTCCTTCCAGATGCTAAACTATCTTAGGATGTGAGAGTAGTAGAAAAACTCCCATACCTCGAACTTACATCCAAGGAGCTATTTGTCTTTATGTGCTTGATGCAACCTATCATCAGCCTCCATCTATGGAGGGTAGTCTAGGTAGGGATGCCACTCAATATGATCTACTTGTAGGCCTAAGAATTGTGTAATGTAATGATCTAGGTCCCCTGCATGAGACCTGCTCTGGAAGCCCTCATGATCATGAGGCCAGCATGTAGCGTAGCATTGGTGACACTCCTTGATGGTGTTAATCTCTAGTGGTAGGCTTATGGGATGCTTGATATTAATATGCTACCACCCTTAGATCTGTAGCAACAAGTTGCATTCAATTTTGACTCTGCTCCTCTAGGTAATCAGATACAACTCATTATAGAGCTACACTAGTAATGCACTACCCCAAGACAGCATTAAGGGATGATTTTTTGGACTTATGACAATGTCTAGAGTCCTAGATAGGAGGTTCCAAGGGAAAATCACTCCAAAAGAGTAAGGCAAGATGACCTGCATGATCAAGTACATGAATATGGTTGCTTGATCAGTGAAGTCCCTCACCATGTACCAATCCTCAATGTGGACCCCTCCATGGTCCGAGTCGCGCTCTACCTCCGCAATGCACTAGCTAAATATTTAAGCGAATAATACCCTATTTGCCTTATTAAGTGAATATGTGATGGCCTTTCCATCTAGAGGAATACAGAAGATGTGGTATACATCCTCCAGTGTCACAGTCATATCACATGTGGGCAGGTGAAAGATATTAGTCTGTGCATCCCAGCGTTGAGCCAATGCAGTCATGTAGGTATGATCGGTCTTGATGGTGGGAAGGCACAGTACATAGCCAAATACCATAGAATTAAACCAATCTTGGTCCTCTTGAGAGAGGGCATCACATAGGTTGAAAAGGATCTCAAACTCCCTCGCCCTCGTAGTTAGGGTCTAACATAAGCATAATAAAGCAAAAACTAATTAAAAAAAAAATGAGCAAAAATAATTATAACAATTTCAAAATGATAAACAAAATTAAAAAATGTCAAAAGCATAAATAAAAATGAAAAACATCACCTTAAAAATAAAATAAAAAATCAATTAGTTCTACTCAAAATTCAAAAAATTTGAAAAAATTAGAAAAATTTCTAAAGTGGTTGAACCGTGGTTCAGACCCATGGTCAGGAAGGTCGTCAAATTTTTGATTGTTGGATTTTAAATCCCACCACAACTAATATCTATGGCCCCCAATTTTACAATTTGGGATCACACCTACCAGCCATGGCTAGTAGGGAGGAAATATAAAATTTGTAATTCTAGGGTTTGAACTATCATTTTCACTATTGAATATTCTATTTTCAGAGCTCTAGTGTAGTGGCAATGGTTGCGACTTTGAAACTTGCTGGTGCTGAGGACATGGCTGCACAAGGTAAGGCATCAAATGTTGGAGGAGCTAGAGCTTCTCAAGTATTTCTCTTCAAAACCCTAGCTCTCCTTTCTTTGCCTAAGTAAAATTGAACTTCACTAAGAAATGAGAAAAATGAACATCACTAAACCTATTGGCAACGAACAAACTTCGTAATTAGGCTTTTTTGCTACGATGGATTGGTCCCTAATTTTGCTATTTGTCAGTGGCTTTAGCCTAGGGTTTTTGAAAATTTTCCATTATTCACCTGCTACCACCATTTTGGGCATTCTCAAACTTAGCTTAGTTTTTATGCTTGGGTAGGGGATTTGCTTTCCAATTTTTTTTCTTTCCCTCCCTTTGTTGTTTTATTGGAACAATTTTGTTAAAATGTAATTTTTTTTTATTTTCTGGCAAAGGGTTCATAGGTTTGTCGTGCTACCTCTTGGTCGATGTCGCTCAGAGCGGTCGACTCTGAGCCACTATCGCTCAATGCAGCCAAGCTTGAATCCCAATGGTCAAAAATTTGACCATTGGGACTTGGTCGTTGCTACCTCCAATGGCCAAGTTTTGACCATTGTAGGCGACATCGGCTAAAGCTTAAGCCTTGTTTTTGCATTTTGTGTATTGATTTTTATGATTTTTTTTAATTTTTGAATTTTTGCTTTGCTTGATTAGGTGTAATTTATTCTTCTCTTGCTTATATTTAGAGTAACTCATACTCTTTTGCACCATTTTCATTTTTATTGTGAATTATGCCTTAGATGCATTGTAGTTATATTTTGTTTTTCTTCTACTTTGTTTATATCCTCATTGCTCGGGCTCAGGAACCGAATCTCTTACTTGACTTGCTTCTTGGATTTGATGACACTGACTAGGAGTGGTTTAAGACCTATGGGCTATAGTATGTTATCAGGTTGCCCCACATTATGGCCGATCAGGCTTATCTTATGGACTTAGCCCATCATTGGAACCTGCAAACCAACACCCTCCACCTTCCACCCAGAAATATGACTATCACATCGAAGGATGTTTACAAGATTTTTCAGATCCCATTCGATGGGGTGCCCATTGTTTCATCGACTACTACTAATCAGGTGGTTGTATATGCTCAGGTTTTTGGAACACACTCTACACAGGCCCTACGAGAGATTGGGTCTAGGGGAGTATCTATCAAGAATTGGTATGATGCTCATGTTTTCACAGTGAGACATGTCGTGTTTTTGATGGTGATCAGCAATGTTCTTATCTCAGATTGCCTAGGTTTGAGGTTCCCTTGGAACCTTCTAGCGATGGTGCAGGACCTACTAGATAGCGAGGAGCCTATAATCTATGCATGGGGTAGATCACTATTGGCTTAGTGCTACGATGAGTTGTACCACATCCATCGGTGGGGATGCATTAGCATTGCTTGTAGTTTACTCCTATAGGTTTGGGGATGGGAGCACATTAAGGTAGATCACCCTAAGGGGCTCCTAGATGAGATTATATCTATTGAGGCTTGTACATAGTTCTATGCTACCAGATGGGCTTAGGAGAATTAGAAGCATAAGAGCCACACTTTTGTAGGGGAGCTATCCCACTACACTAATACTTTTACCAAACTGTTGGTCGAAGATGTTGTGTGGCAGCCTTACTATGAGTTTCTGGTTTGGGATGATCTAGCTAGTTTTACTGCTAGGACACGATGCAAGCGATGGCTTTTTCACCATAATATTGCCATCCAAGAGTATTTCTTATACTCTTGGGTTCTTCTTCAGTACAGATTGCAGTAGGATGTGCCCTTGGTACCATTCTTGTACAAGCACCTCATAGTAGAGATGGACCTACCTCCTCGATAGGCCATAGAGCTTGCAGATGAGGAGGATGCCCCAACCGTAGACCCTACAGTGGCTAGGGTAGTTATAGAGGCCTACTCTTAGTTGTGGGGTTATCAGATGTGGCATGTCATCGGTAGCCTAGGATGCAAGGATGATGGTGGGGGTGATGGCACAGATTTGGTAGGACACAAATTTCATGCCAATACTGAGGTATGGGACCAAATGGCTGAGCAGGTGGTAGCAGAGGATCCTAATTTTCTTGAGTAGGAGGAGGAGTTAGAGCTTGAGGAGAGAGAATCTCCTCTTAGATCACAATTGCATGAGGTCGAGGCTGAGCTCTAGGCTACTAAGATCTAGGTATAACGGTGAGATGCTATGATTGAGCAACTCACAACACAAATGCAGGCTATGTAGGCTACTATTGGGGGTGGTGATGTCAAGATGTAGTTTTTTATTCCTACTTCTACACCACAAGAGGTTCCAACGGTATGCTTAGGGATAGAGGTGGGACAAATTCAGTACTTGTTAGATGAGTGTGAGGAGTGGATCCAGGGACTTGTGGATCATGTTACCCTCATTCAGATGTAGCTCAGGAAGAATGAGATTGTCCCTAAGGATCCAGCAGGTGCAGGTGGTTCACAGGTCAACGTGCACTCTACCTCGAGGAATTCTTCCACCCATCCTAGCCATCAGACCCGGTCTTGGATAGAGAGACCTACAGGCTCACATCACTTGACTCATGACACCACCACAAGGGAGGTGGCATTGGAGGAGGTGGTGCAGGGGGCTCAGGACCAGTATTTTATTGATGTTGTACTTGGTTCTTGATCCATTTTTGAGGTCAACTGACCTACATGACTATAGCCCATGGGCATTTTTGTATATCCATTGGACTTGACACACATAATCTTATGATATATTTGCTTTCTATGACTCATTATGTGTATCGTTATTGCTTATGTTTTTGTTATTATTTTGTTTTATGATATAATGCGATGATGATATTATGATGATTTGATGGATATGTTAGATGATAGATGATATTTTGAAGATGCTTAGATGGATGTGTAGATGTTTTTATGATTTTATGATATGATGCGATGTATTTTGATGATGAATGATGATTTATTTGGTATGCAAATGGATATTTCCTATATGTTTTATGATGTGGTTTATGGATGATTAATGACTTGTTTTCGTGGATGCAAATGTTATTGTTAAATGCATGTTTAATTTTTGCTTTAATTATATGCATCTAACTTATGTGATGGAATGGTATAAATGAACTTGTATGCTCTAATCACTTAAAACATACGGAATGCATATGACATTGACAATCTTAATGGGTGATACCACCAAAAGTTTAAAAATAATCATGAATTTAAATAATCACTCTTATCATAAGAATTGATTAAGTATTCATATATGAGATGTAATGGTGTGTAATGTATTTTCTTAATAAGTTTCTATAAATTAAAATATATAAAGTAGTCAATGGTCGTCTATATACTATTTCTAATATATATGTGGTATCTGTCCTACTATGTTGATACCCCATAATTTATAGAATCTTATAAATAATATGATGGTGTGAATGATGTTATGATTTGTTTCTATGTAAAAAAATTTGGGGCTTTTCGAAGATTCAAACACTCTAGTTCCCCTATCAATAGTTGTCTACTTACCACTTAGACTTTTGAGAAGTAAGGATTTTACCATGGACCTGGTTTTTCATGATCTCTGTGTGTGCATGTGATTGTATATTTTGAGTTTGAAATCAAGCATTTCCTTCGATGTCAGGCGGGATTCTTTCTGCCCATTTCTAGGATCAGGGATCCTCAAGTGTTCATCTCATCCTTATGTTGGACTTAGTTGGACTATACCACTAGGAAATATTGGGTTACATAATCTAACTCATCCACATTCAAACATTGGTCTACACAAATGCATGAAGCAATTGTAATAGACATATCGTCATGCATAAGGATTTCTCCTTCCAGTTTTGTACAATGCTAAGAATTTCAGGTATTCAAGATTTATTCCCTCTTTTTGGCTTCTTTCTAGCTTTGGATTTTTGTTCATATGTAGTGATGAAAATCACTATTTTTTTTATTGATTTGATTTCTTTGAGCGGGGTTTTTGTAGCGATGATAATCACCTTTTATTTTTCTCATTCGTAGTGATGAAAATCACTGTTTATTTTTTATTGATTTCTTTGGTGCGAGGATTTTTGTAGTGATGATAATCACATTTTATTTTGTTCATTCGTAGTGATGAAAATCACTGTTTATTTTTTATTGATTTTTTTGAGCTTGATTTTTTTTTGAATATATGATTTGTGTATCGGATTTTTGCTTTGAAATCTGGACTGTATGCTTGGCCTTTTGAATGTGTACTTTGCTTTGGGATTTTGCTTATTTTTATTTAAGAAAGGGATTTAGATAGGGTAAAGCTTGTCCTTTTTCCAATTCTCAGAACCTTTAAACCAGTTGCACAAGGGGATAAGCAAGGATAATCCTTTTTGCTTAAGGTAACCTAGACCGTTTTGCAACTTTCATCTTTTCCTTGTACCAGCTAGGATTTTAGTGTTTCAATTAGTGACGGGATATTGAATATCCAAGGCTTTATCATAGCTAGGCCTTACCTTCTACTAATAAAAGTTATTTTCCTCAAAATTTGATAAGATTACTAGATGTGGTTGACTAACCAAAAAGCCTTAGTATATTATGTATAGCAACAAATAATGGTTGTGTTGAAAAATACAATTACACACATGTGGATGGAAGTATGGATATGAATACTTATGCGACAAACTATAGTATCACTTTTAAGGCTCTCATGACATATACAATTGTAGTAGATATGAAAATGCAATGCAATGATGTGGATGCAAAATGTGAAGTGCAATTGTTTTTGTATTTTTTATTTTATGTTGTTTTTGTTATTTTGATTTATTTGACCAAAGGGCTTATGATGCCTTTGGGGCATTTGTTATTGAATTTTACCAAGTGATTTGAATTACCCTTGGAGCTTTTGATTTGATGGGATTTGACCAAGCGGTATGAATTACCCTTGGAGCCTTTGAATTGATGTTTGACCAAGCGGTATGAATTACCCTTGGAGCTTTTTGAATTGATTTTTGACCAAGTGGCATGAATTACCCTTGGAGCTTTTTGAATTGATTTTTGACCAAGCGACATGAATTACCCTTGGAGATTTTTGATTGTATTGGTTTTGACAAAATGATATGAATTACCCTTGGAGCATTTTGTATTGATTTTTGACCAAGCGACATGAATTACCCTTGGAGCCTTTGTTTTGATTTTTTGAATTTTATGTTTTTATGATTTGTTTGTATTTTTGACATATTTGAATGTTTTTGAATTTTTATGCCATATTTGAATGTTTTTGAATTTTTATGCCATATTTGAATGTTTTGTGTTTTATTCCATATTTTAATTTTTTGTGTTGTTTATGCCATATTTGACCCATCCTCTAGCTGATGAGGCATGGGTATCAAATGAATATCATCAGTGGGATTCATAGGACCTACTGACTCAGGTTCCAAACCAACATGGAAGACATCATATGCATAACCTAATGTAAAATGGAATGACTATAACATCTCTTCATTAGGGAAGAGGTCTTCTATCTCTATGGGTGAACTAGCGCAATCCCAATCAATAGCATCTACATCAAGATGCAATGATTTGGTAGGATCTATTGGATTATGAAGTGGAGTGGTCAAATCAATGGAGATCATGTTGATGTATGGGATGAAATCTCCAGGACCACATGGGTGCAATATTGTTTTAGGGGTTTCCCTTCCATACTCATGATGAGGTTCTGGAGGAATGGGAATTTATGGATCTAACCCATGAGCAGGTCAGACAATAGGATCATTAGGCTCTAACTGCTCTCTGAATGTAGGTGGAGGGGGGTTGACCATTCGATGAATGGCAGCTAGATCAATAGGTCTTCCCAAAAATTGGAGATGAGGGTATATAGCATGAAGTTTTGCCTCTCTCTCTACTAGATTATTGACTTTCCATAAGTGGTGAGGTCCAAGATAAGCCATCTTGGTCTCATCCTCATAGTCATCATCACTTATCCATAATATGCTAGCATTGGTATGTGGCCCTACAACAATGGGCTCATGTATTGGCCCTAAGTAGGCCATCTCTATTTTATCTTGAAATTATTTGTTACTTATGAATAATCCATTTGCATTTGTATCTTGCCCCAAAGTCAGGGGTTGATGTTTTAGGCCTAAGTAAGCTCTTTCTATTGAGTATTCTGATTCATAGTCACTTTCATCTGATGTATATTCAATCTCATCATGGATGGACCATGTGAACCTTTGTAAATAGCGAGGACCTTGATAAGCTAAGACAATTTGTGCCTCATCATCACTTGCTTCATATCCATTCTCCTCATCCCATGAGTTGTACCCTATTGGGGTGGAATCAATTGAGGTGTTTGGATGATAAGTTTTTTGAGGTGGTATGTTTATCGTAGCCACTTTTCTATTGCTCAAATTTGCTATTCTTAGGGGGTGATAAGGAATGAAATCAATGTCTTATCCCAACCCTATGATTAATATTTCCAATGCAACTATAAGAGAGTCATCTCGACCTCCACTATAGTAGCCTAAGCCAAATTTGTTAGAAGAAAGCTGATATAGTGGCTTGTAAGACCTCATGTACCCTTGTTCATATACGCCAATGCTATCACCATGCCAATGGAAATGCTCAAAGTAGCTTAGAGAAAACTCAAGATTAGAGAGGTAATGAACATTGGCTATGAATAATTCATCACCATGTTCTTCTATAGCTGAAGACTTATGAGCACAATCCAAGTCGGCATAGACAAAATTGGTTTGGTTGGGAGGGATTCCAAGTGGAAAGACTATTCCTACAGGTGGCTTCAAGTCTTTAGGCCTCCCTATGTCCTATGCAGACTCAATGATAGATGTAAAGGTAATTTTATGCATAAGGTACTCCCCTATGCCTGTACTTGCCAAGTGTATTGATGCATACGACATGGATGACCCCACATATGATACTGGCGAAGCAGGGTGATAATCACTATCTTCATCTTGATATTGAGGATCTTTATCTTCCATAAGACTTGGCATTTCAGCAATGGCTATAGGTGACAATTCTTTGGGCCATTCTTCCTTAACTAAGGGTACATTTAGCTTTTGATTGTCTTTTGGTTTTGACATTGATGGTACTTTAGAAGCATTGACTATCTTGAGTGCATTAGGAGGTGTTGATGTGCATGGGTCTTTTCTTACCCCTTTGTCTTTGTTATCCACTTGTGTGGTTGGGGATGAAGGTGCCACGTATATATGGGTAGAAGGGATCATGAATTCTCCTAGAATATCCACCTGATTGACGTATTTAAAAGGCTCTTCATCGGCCAGAACCACATAGACTTTGTTTTCATGCACATACTTGACACACTGGTACAAGATCGAAGGCACACACTTCATGGCCATTATCCAATGGCACCCTAAGAGGATGTTATACTGCATAGCACCTTCTAAGACATGATACATCACAAGGATGGTATTGTACCCCACCTTGATTTGTAGGACTATCATTCCCATAGTATTGCATAAAGCATCATTAAAAGCTCTCAATGTGTAAGCTCCTAGAATGATATTGGTATTGGGTATCTTGAGGTGCTCTATTGTAATTGTGATGATGTTTATCGATGAACCTGTATTGACCAAAACCCTCTTGAAATGTAAGTTATTGATAGCCGCTACAATTTTTAGCGAAGGGTCTAGTAAGGCAGCAAAAATTGTCTTAATATCATGATCATAGAATCAAATTACATGTTCCTGGTATTCTTGCACTTGTCCCACAAAGTGAGTGAATGCATTCACATATTGCGGTTGAAGCTTAATTGTTCTTAAAATCTCCATTAGATTCTCCCTATGCTTTGGGGACTATTGTATGAGCTCATAGATGGATAACTTAGCTAGAGCCATTTGTAGGTTTTGCTCCAATCTACTCCGAATAGTTACCACAGATCTCATTGGTGGACCTATAAGGTTGTCTTGTCTTTGCCTAGGAGTAGCTAGGATGTTCATGGGAGCTATAGGTGGTTTTGGTTGACCATACCACCTAGTCCTTGTTTCTATGTTAATGATCTCAACCATCCCAACACATCCGTGGGTAGGTATGTCAGCTCGAACCTGATTGACTTGGGCCCCTTGCTCTCAAGGGGCCTCATGATTAGGTAATGGGTTTTTGTATATGCCTATATCTTTGTTATCGGGAGCTAGTGGGTTGTCAACTTTGAGCTCTCCCACCTCAATCATGTTTTGCACTTGATTCTTAAACCTGATGCAAGACTTAATGTCATGCCCCGATATCCTATGATAAGGATAAAATTAATCTTCCCTATATCCCTTTGGCTTAGTATGGTTGGGATCTACAAGAGGTATAGCAGGAAATTTGATCCTCGTGGCCTCGCTCAACTGATTAGAGATTGATTGCATTGATTATGTTAGAGGCATGAAATAACGAGGTGGATTACGTTCTCAATTTCTTCCTTGATTGTTATTTTGGTCGTAGTTGGCCGACAGGGGATGTGCTTGATAGTTCTATGGTTGTTGTGCACCCCCATCCGTGGGTGTAGCAAATACGACTTGATTGACTGGAGCAGGGTTACCCTGCTTATGCTCATATTTATCATTCTTACCATTCTTGTTCCACTCATTTTTTATTCAGAGCTTAATGGTTCCCTCATCTACTTTTATCTCTTCGATGAGCTTGGCTTGTGCCAAAGCTTCCTCAAATTAAGGATATTGTTGGAGTTGTAGCAAGAGGGAGATACGTTTATGTCAAGAGACATAGTCATGACCTAAGATAGACTCATTCCATTTGGATCAAAGCTTATCAAGGCATATAGCATCAAGAGCTATTGAGACTTGATCAGAGTCTCTTAAGGTAGAAGTGATCAGCTTCTACAAAACCCTCATACCCCTTTGGTATAAGAACGTTGGCCAAGCGTAAGGTTTCATCCCATAGAAGGGAAATCACCAATAAACATACTATCCACCAAGATCAATACATAGGTGAATGCCTTGAAGATGGAGAACCACACCAATGGAAAACCATCATAGATGAAATAACCTTATTAGTGGTTATTCATAGGTCTTAGAGATGATCCTCCTCATCTAGAAGAGATTTCTAAGACAACAATATCACAATCATGATAAGAATCCATGGAATGCCATCTTAAGTATGATCATATAACTTTAAGTCTCTTAGGAACATAATGGAGCCCTTTTAGGGTAGATTATATTCATTATAACCATAGATCTGAAACATCACATTAGAGATCCACTTAAGCAGAAATTATATTCCATTATGAATAGCTTCTATGAATTCCACACATCTATTGAATACAAGAAGTAAAACTAATTATCTTCATCATTCACATTTAACCAATTTAATCCAGAAAGTAAATGGCACAAACACATATCATTAAATCATTTACATGTTAGAAATTATGCATACATTCTTAGCATCATAAATGAAATTGCTGAATGAATAGTATTCAATTGTAAACATGCATAACTATTCCATTATATCATTTAACCATCTCATCCACATATATCATTTTCATTTTGAAAGTAAAAGCAATAGGAACAAGAAATAACACATCAACCCACAAAATAGAGTGACACAATGTTTTATCCTAGGAAAACCCTGATGGGAAAAACCCAGCCTCCAAAATGTATTCTTTCCTCATATTCATAAACTTAAGATACCAAGATTACAAGTATAGAAGGGTATCTACCGATCCCTTTTAATCAGATACAAGTCAAGGAATACCATTATTCCATCTCATGTTTATGATGCAATTAAGGAAGTTTCCCAATTCCTTTCTCTAAGTCATCATTTTAACATTAAGGTATTTCTCATACCAAAAAGGAATCCACCTGTTCCTTTAAAATCAATGATGCAATTAAGGAATCTACCAGTCCCTTTCTTTAAGTCATCATATGAATGTTAATATTTTACATATGTTTATGATAATCATTGGAATCACATTTTGGAGAAGTCTCATCAACTTAGGAGGGAACCTTATAAACTCCCTCAAGAATGAATACAAATCCATTCTTCTCTTCTCTAAGTTTCCATACTAAATGTATGAAAAAGGAAGCCTATAACTTCCTCAAGAATGGATTCTCCATCCACCCTTATTTAGAACATTAATCATATTAAGGTAGTATTTATCTCACATTTTCTATGCATCAAACCAAGAATAGATCCTTGTCTATTCTTTCCTTAGTTATTTATTATAGATTTCATGGTTTGAGAGGATTCAATCTCCTCTCATCCATTCTAACTTCCAAATCATACCAATTTCCATGTATGGTCATTAATCGTATGATTGGATATAATGAGGAAACCCCATAATTTCCTCTAAATATTCTTCTAAAAATTTGCAAACATTTGATTACATTAAAATATAGAAAAAGGGTGTTATTTTCCTTTCCCTACCAACTGGTTATATATTTCCACTATTCATCTACTATTCACCAGTTACTATTCACTGTTCACTATTCACTACTATTCACTATTCACTATTCACTATTCATTATTCACTATTCACTATTCATTGTTCACTATTCACTATTCATATTCAATGTTCATTGTTCACATACATTCTTTCATATATTCTTAATATATTCATTAATTTACTATTCACTATTCACTATTCACTTAGCCCCTATTGGCTACCTAAGCTCCTTCTCACTTCTAACTCCTAGCCACCATGTGGCCATCCATTTAACCTACCATGGGTTAATATTCACCCTAGGTTGGTTAGTATACAAGGAAGATCTTCCTAGTTCTTCCATATAGAGGGACCCCCACATCACTTATTTATTCAATGCTTTCTTTTTCTTCAGCAAATAAACAATGTATTCCCTCAAATATAATTAAGTATATCATCAGTGTAGATTTCCATAAAATATCTAAGCATCTCAACGATATATTTCCATGATATGTCAAAAAGTATGTTATCTAAGTATTACCATAATACTTTTAAAAGTCCATTATCTTAGTATTTCCAAATTACTCTAGAAAAACTAATATCTAAGCATTTTTATTATACATTAAGAAGGCTATCCTCCAAGTATTTCTGCAATACTTTTAAAAGTCTACTTTCTAAATATTTCCTCAATACAAAAGAAAAATGATTATTCATGACTTTGTTTATCCTACAGAATCAAATGTAACATCACTTCTACAAAGAAGAGATCCAACCTCATAAACCAAGTTGGGTTGTACTAGTCTTCTATTGTTAGTCTCCAAAGCTTGTCTCCTACCTCCTTTTTGTGCTCCCGTCCATGCTCACTTCCAGATCTACCTCTTTTAGTCCACTCATATTGGCCAAATGCCTTTAATTTAGGACTTAGTACTCTCCAAAGACTTTTTGGTTTTTGATCTACCAATAGGGTAGAGAGCATACTCCCTAAGTCCAAGATTTCCTAGCCTAAACCTAAATATTAGTACTCTCCCAAAGATTTTTGGTTTCTGATCCACCAAAGTGGAGAGCATACTCCCTAAGCTCCAGGATTTCCTCGATACTCCTTTCTTCCCAAGGTTCCCTCTATTTATAGGAAAATTTCCCACGTATGGCCAAATAGTGGCCTTATTATTTTATTATTAAAAGATGCCTTGGGTCCCTTAAGACTTATCATGTCACGTAGGGGGTAATCCAGGAAGTAGAAGAGAGTCCAAATAAGGACAAGGTAGGTGACCTTCTCTTGTTTTGTGTTCCATTTTCATGGGAACAAATACAAAACTAATACTATTGAGGTATAGAATAGATACAAAGCTAGGACTATTAATGATAATAGGAGAGATCTCCCTTTTATTTCCATCGATGGATAATTCCCAAAAGGATGGGATAATTCTTTTATATATTTTTTAATAACTCTAAAGTCCTTTAAAGTTCAATAAAAATTGGGTCCACTTTGTGGACACCTAATTATTTTAATAAAAAGGGTGGCTATCTACTACTATTTGGTAGACGGGTGTTGCAAGATTGAAATTAGAAGAGTCCCACCTACCACTCTAGTCAATCTAAAGCTACCATGTGGAGTATAAGCCAAAAGTAGGAAAGAAAGGGTCCTACTAAGGATAAGATAGGTGGTCCCTTTGTTTTGTTTTATGTCCCCCTTTGGTCCACATGCCTCCAAAGCATCACTAATTAAACAATAGAGGAGAGAATCTCACCTTTCTCTCCACCAACCAGATTATGCCGTGAGGGAAATAGGATAGGCTTTTAGTATTAAATAATACTAGTGCCTAATTTGGTCCAATAAGAATTGGACATTTAATTGCATTAAGATTAAATGCAATTAACCTTATTATTAAACATTAAACATGCTTAATTATTTTTATTATTTTCCCTCCTAAATTCCTTCAAAATTCCTTAATTGAAATTTTGTTAAATTCTTTAGGGTCTATGACCCTTTTTGTTGAACATTAATTGATCCCAAGATCAATTAATGTCCTATTGATAGGGTTCGAGGGTAATGGGTCATGACATACACCCCCCTTGAAATAAACACAGTCCTCTGTGTTTGTACAATTTCCTTAATTGAATACATTTAATTAGCAAAGCTAGTATTCATCCTGCTGCTATACAATTTGAATCATCATATTTTTCTTAACTTTCTGCATCTCATCCTTGATGGTCAGCTTCATCTTCCATCCATGAGAGCACCTGGACCTACAAAAATGTAAAATATCAGCAGTACCATGTCCTTGTAAATAATATAACATCCATCTTGCATATCAACAAGTATTGAAAGCATCATCAATACACAATATTAACACAAAACTACAGTTTTAACTTATTTCAAATTGCACAAACAATTGATCTAGAGAACTGTAGTATTAGAATTTGCAAAATGATGTTACAGGGATATCATGAAATTATGCATTTGTACCTTACTAGACATAAAAAGTCTTGTTAATTTTATCAAAATTCCCACCAAGGAGTATCACAGTACAATTTGGTTAACCTTTGGCATGAATTAACCTAATAAAATCAAGTGCTAACAAAGATACAACATAATTTCAAAGTCCCAATTTAGGATATTCACATATATCCTAGTATGCATTTTGTTACCAGAGCATCCACCCAGATGCCTCCTGGTCTATATCATCATGGAGAAGTCCCATACCTTCTCCAAGAATGGACACCAATCCATTCTTCAAATTCATTTAGTGTTCTTCTATAACATAAGCTTTTCATGATAGAAGATGCAATATTTTTTTAATACCAAAAATATATATATTTCAAATAATTTTTGCTTACACTTGGCCAAACTTATTGGCATACATGTAGTTTTCTAGGTTAGTGGTTTTGGATCTCAAGGTTGTTCCCCATCGGATCTTTCACCTGTTAGTTCCCTAATTATATTACCAGTTTGAGAGTCTATTGGAGAAACTACTTGAGCAGTGGCTTGACCAGTTTCCTGAGTTGTATTTCCTTGTCCACGTTGTCCCGTAGCTGTTGGTTGTACTGGAAGGAGTAAACCATAACTTATAAGTGCATCCATACAAGAAGTCAAGAATGCAGCTCGGTATATATCTCTATTGTCACGTAATTGTGCATTCTCTGCTTGCAAGGTTGTCCCAACCGTATCCCTCTAGTGGCACATTTGTGTTAACTCTAGTCGAAGCCTTTCTTGCTCTGAGATGGCGGTTTCTCTCTTAGTCTCCAACTTGAACCTTTTTTGTGCCCATTTGTCTACTAACTTCAACTATTGAATTTCTAACAGTTGAACTTGTTTCTTCAATGCATCTACCTCATGTTGCGCTTTCCTCATAGGTTCCTCTTCTCTTAGGCTGGATGGCCCAACTCCTGTATCCAACCGTTGATGCACATATTTTTCAGAAGGTTCTTCCTCATTTCTCTTCCTAGATGAGTGTCCCTCCTCTACAACTTTAGTTATTTCTTTACAACTACTTTCCTCACTGGAATCTTCCTCTTGGCGTTGTCGTTGAGCGGTCCACCAAATATCATAGTCAAGGGTCATGCCTACATCATCCTCCTCAGGTGTCCATATAGCCTCATCAGGTTCTGAAGCTAGTGGTTCTATTGGTGGAGGTATCATGGTTGTTCGCCCCTTCCTCGTATAAACCATGTACGGGTCCGGTATTCTTTGTGTAATACCAAACTATCGCAATACCCGAGTATATTGAAAATACTCGTATTGCATACTGGTATGTCCGATCAACCATCTTGCTCGCCTCACCCGAGCGAGTTGAATACCATATTCTGCCCAAACTGGGCCCTCTCTCCAAGGTCTCCATATAACATCATGGGAGTGTAGATTCTCCCAAATGGAGCAAAATCACTCTTTATTTCCCTCAAGTGGTCTACGGTTAGACCATTCCTTTTTTTGTTGCCATCTCAATGCATAGGGCATCTCTGGCCCCATAAGTTGGTGTGCATCATAAGGTAACCCTATGGGTCTTGCTACCGCTATGTGCTCCCATGCCCAAACTTGTAGCAAAGTGCTATAGTTTAATCCAATTTTCATCGTTGTTCTTAAATAAAACAACTCTCTATAGGTTTGGGCCAATAATGTTGGTGCCCATGCATACACCACAGACTCTTCCACCATATCTTGCATGATTCCCAATAAATTCCAAGGAAAATATGCACTTCTTGATTCGGGTAGAATGAATCCCGATAAGAGCTCCATTATAACCACATGCCTATGTGTTAGTCTACCCTGCACGTAGTGAAGTTCATGCTCTATATGCCCCCTATCGGTGTTCACATTCCTCCACTCTACTTCGAACACCCTTTCCAGAATATGCCCCATTTCTACTTCATTAGCAATGATTACTGCATGACCTTCTACCGGTATTCGGTATATTCTGTATACGTCTTCCAACGTAACAATCATTTCTCTAGTGGGTAATTAAAAATTCCCTCTATCGGGATCCCATATTTCTACTAGGGCAGACAGATAACATCTGTCTACATGTATTGGCTCTAATCGAGCCACTCCTTCAAATCCTACTTCTTTCAACCATTGCCAATCACTCGCATCCAGTCTATTCTTGGCATTCTAAAAGATCATCCTCAAAGGATATCTTGCCCTAATAATATTTAATGGTTGAAATTTTAATGTTTCTATAGGATTTTCACTACCAGATGCCATAACTTAGAGAGTATGTACCAACAGATCGGCTAGCAAGAGTAAAATAATTATGAGACACACTATGATATTTGTTCTCGAGATCATTAGTATTAATAGGGTAAACCCTAATACGAGCAATATGATATTCATTGCCATAAATAGTGCTTAGGGTATTTATTATTTTTGAAACTGAGATAAATTCTATATTATTTACTCCATTCTGCGATGTTGGGGTTTTACTCTAGTTTCATTCGTTGGATGGTATTTCGAGGTCCATTTATTTTCGTAGATTTGCAGATCCATCAATTTGAATTATTGGTTCTCTTCCAATTCTCGAGGGAGTAATCTTCTTTTGATGTGCTTAGAACACATCATCATAACTCACGTGTCCTTTCCTTAGTTTGCATCATGTCCTATCATCGACCCTTCGATGACTCCAATGGATGATTTCGTACCTTATTTATTTGTTGGCAAAATGCATCTATCGCATGGTACAATCATTGTAAAGTGCACCCCTATTGACCTTGTTGTCATATGAGAGAATTGTAATTAATTCTGTATTATCATACTTTTAACCTCGATGTTTGGTTTACACTGGTTCCATATACGTGGTTTTCTATGCTCCATACAACTGTTTCAAAACTACACTCTAGTTTTCTTATAAGTTATAATACCACATGCATGACATAGAGGTTCACTCCCAATTTAAATAACTTAGCACTCATTATTTGTTTCAACCACCACCCGGGTGGTCGGGTGCATACTTTTTAGAATAATTTGGCGGAGCTGCATGTGGCGGTGACACTTGGGATTCTAAGGTTTACTTGGTGGAGTTCCCTAATTCATATTTGGGGGAACTTATGTGAAGTTTCACCCTCCTTACTCTCTTCCAGCATATCGGAGTTTCAGGTTCTAGTGTTGTTGTCGGGTGACTTCTTTCGCCATTTCCTACACCTTAGCCTCTGATTGGAAAAATTCCAAAGTGTATTGTAACATTGATCAAAAAAGAAAACATTGTTTTATTTGGACTTAGTTTTTGCCTAACTTAAATGGTTAAATTTATGTTTGTATCTCCTAAGGTTTCACTCTTCGTTATAACTATCATTGTTTTAGTTGTCCAAACTGATTGAACAATTATAATTCAAGTGAATCCTTAATACATCATAATTCTTACCTTATGCACAGTAAGTCTTAAAGATATAGATGTCGAGTAATTTACCAAAAGAGTCTAAGGTACACCACTTAAAATCCATATAGGAGGGTTCGCTTAGCTCTTCCACTTTTGAACGACTATGGATCTACTCGTGGGGGATAGGAACTCATACATCATCATCCCAAGCACTTACCAAGTGTATATTTTAAAGTTGTGGAATTTTCTCTCAAGTTTAGTTTCATGTCCCAAGTCTTTGCTAACCTAGACCTTCACTAGAGTCCATTAGTTAGCTTGGGCTCTGATACCAACTGTAACAACCCCGTTGTCACTACCTTAGATAGTATTAAGGATAACTTAGGCTTATCCACTTAAGCCTAAGTTAATTATTATTATTTACTATTCCTATTTCATTTCACTTTGTATTCACGTGATGCATAGTATGCCCATGTTATAAATAGGTTGTTAGCATGTTGTTAGATGGTTGTTAACTATTAGAGATCTCCTTTGTCCTCTAGCAGTAAATGGACATCCCTAGTTAGCATTTGGTTAACTAGTAGTTAAGTGGTTGGCCATGTTTGGCAGATTGTTGCAACCACTTAACCTACGTAACATCCATTGTAATTCTATATATACTTGCATTATGATGAATAATATAGCTTCATACTTTGATCCTACATCATTGGTAATTAGAGCCATAGGATTTTTTTTAGCAGGAAGGAAGGCAAACTGCCACTTCTTTGTGAGGTGTCTAGTTATACTGCTAGTGCATCAGATTCCTAGGAAGGTGTTGACTAAGAGTTGGCTTGAAGCCACTCAGAGCACCAAGTGAAGTTGAGGTAGCAGAGGGTAGAAATTACCCCTGCACCAATTATTTGCCTTGAAGATCACGAGTTGAGTTCACTGCAACTTGATAGGAAAAAGAACAATCTTTTGCATGAAAGTGGAGTGTTTATTCCAAGAAAAGGAGGAGAACTACATGAGTGAGCTCAAGTTGAGCCAATTTCATCCTTGCATGAAAAATCTATATATTTTTTAAAATATTAATATTTTTTTTTTTAAATACGAAGAGGAATTTTTTTGGTGTAAAGGGTCAATTTCCCTTCACAAGACCAGTCAACAATTTTTTTCGACTGGCCACCCATCGACCAGCTTTTCACCGATCGATAAGGTTGGGAAACCCCTACCCTACCTCCCACCACCCCACTTTCCCTCCACCACCCCCTTATTCCTCCTTCCTCCACCCCTTCACACAAGCGCTGGCAGCCACCAGTGTCGAAAGCCACCAGCACCCAGCCAACCACTGTTTGACTACACGGTGCGAGGGGTGACCCCCCACCCCCATCGACTGATGCCTGATAGCATGGGAAGGAGACGTCGGCTAGACCGTGACCACAGGCTGGTGACTTATCACCGGCCACCGCCCCACCACAGATGCCATATTTTGGTCGGCCACAAGTGACGGTAGACCTACAATTGCAGACCCACCCACATCATAGCAGATCGATGTCACAGAAGATCGTAGGAGGATGTCGTTCACCCAAATTCGATGACCACAAACCTTCGAGCGGTGAAGACACATCGACTATGCACAACAACAATTCGTAACTAGTTTTCCTACAGACTAAACAACGCTCGACATCGTTAAAAGTTTCCCAGCTCCCTGCAACAAAACACAACATTGTACTGTTGTTTCTAACGCAAATCCTAGTGACATAAGTAGAATTCCTGGTGTGATTGCTCAAAATCCAAGGGTTTTAAACCATTTTCTAGTGATTCTAACACATTTTAGGCAAAGGGCATCAATTTCTAGTGAAGCTTGATTTTTTGGCACGAGAGGCAAGAAAAATCATTTAATTTTCAAAGGTTTCAAAATTTTGTCGACCA
The DNA here is from genome assembly GCA_028583015.1 of Wollemia nobilis. Classification (NCBI taxonomy): domain Eukaryota; kingdom Viridiplantae; phylum Streptophyta; class Pinopsida; order Araucariales; family Araucariaceae; genus Wollemia; species Wollemia nobilis. The sequence goes on from JAQPPZ010000599.1 coordinate 2,185,466, forward strand.
TCGGGAAATATTTCCATCATCGTAGAATTTATCTAGTGACCAGCTAAGAGGCAGCTATAGTGTGGGGTTCTTTTATCCCACATCAAGCAGGAAAAGGCCCCAGTAGAGTTAAAAAGCATGAAGCCATGCTAAAGAATCATGACCACCTCTCGATGGTCACATAGGTTGTCAGTTGGTGGCCGCACCGGTTGGTTGGTGTGCTCAGATTCGGTTGGTGGAGAGCCAAAAGGGTTGTGGGGCCCATGCACTATTGCATTGTGTTGAATTCAGGTCCTTTGTGAGTCCCATGTGTTGTGTTCACTTGGTGCTGCTGCCACGTGGCATTCTATTGTTTGTTGATTTACTATTAAAACTTCACGACTATTGCTTGCGTCGCCCACCACAGTTGATAGGGGGTAAAAATTAAAAAAAAATTGGCGGATTTGAAATTTTTTATTTTGGCGGCAAAAACCAAATTTGGCGGAAAACACAAACAAGGAGGAAAAATTTTGAAAATTCAAATTCAAATTTTGGCGCCCAAAACCAGCAAAAAGGAGAGCAACTTCAAGAGGTGATATCTTCCTCGTTATTGGTCCATTTTTGACCAAATTTTTTGCGTTCTTTTGCAAATTTTTTGAAGATTGCTAATTTTTACTCCTAACCAAAATTTGGCTGTAATGTCCCCATCCTAGTCAGCTAACAGAGCGTAATATGGACTTGCCTATTCATAAGGTTTCATAGGCAATGTCGAGTGTTTAGGAACCACTAGGTGTTATGGAGATATTGTTGGACGATCTGCATTCACAGTTGTCAACTTTCAGGACCGTTTTTGGCAGTATTTTCAGAGACTTACTATTTTTAGTAAGTCAGTTAGGGTTGGATTCTCGGGAAACGGAAAGTACGACTGGCATCTTCGGCCAAATGGGTACTCATTTCTATCTTCGGATGTGAGTTTGGATGAGCGGTCATGGAGTTTTTAATCGTCGAAGTTATAATTATTATAAAGTCATTAAATTATTATATTATTCTCTTAAGTATGACTTTATAATTTGTTAGGGGGCTTATGAGTACTCATTTTGAAGGAAATAATGTATATTTTAATGTGGTTTTATTAATGCCTAGCTTGGACGCCACTTTTGGAGATTATAATATGATTAAGTGATATTGTGGAGTTAAGTCATTATATGTGCTCATTAGTAAATGAATTATTGACATAAAGCAAGTAAAAAAGAAAGAAGTTTAATCCCACATTCTACCCACATTGGGTCGACCAGCTCGAGAAAAGAATAAATAGAGGTTGTGAGAGCATTTGAAAACATCATTTGGTTATCACATTTCATGTTTGGAGAAAGGAGCTTGCTTGCAACAGAGTTTGCAGGAAGATATCCAGCTTGTTTGTGACGAAAAACCACAGGCAAGGGCAGATTTGGCTTGTTTGGAGACGAAACCCTCCAACAGGAACATCACTTTTGGGATTGCAAGATATCCTTGGAGTGATTGTGGCATTTCCGTGACGGGGAATGATTTGAGCTTCAAAGTGGCAGGTTGTTGATGAGTTTTGGGGTGCACTTGGTGCCATTTTTAGAGTTACTTCAGATTGCAGATGTTTCCAGTGAGGCCAAACCATTAGAGGCTATTTTGAATTAGATTGCTTGGGTTTTGAAGAAGCTTGTATTGCTGATTATTCATAGTTTTTGATCAGCTTATCAGCCGTACACTTCAGCAGTTTGGAAGGGATCTATGTCATTTGTGAAGGGTTTTAACAGGTCGTACCAGTTGCAGTGAAGGGCGTGCACTTATTGAGGCCAAACGCCTCCTATTTGGAGTATTCATTGTGTTGTATGAGGTCTTCTCTTTGTTGGACAGCCAAACAACAATTAGTATGCTGGAGAAATTGTATTACAAGCATATTTAATGAATATATAAGTTTGTTGTTGCTGGTGTTAACTTCCAGAATTATATCAGGCCTTTATATCTCCGGGTACACTTATCCTTGTACAATTTCCTTCATTGGGTTTGCTCAATATCATTAGAAGAAGTTTGTGCTTAAATTTCGTAGTCATTGGAGGAGTAGTTTTTAAGATACAAGCATTTCTAGTTTGCTGCTATTTTTATTTCCAGAATTTGTATTATTGCAAAAAGTATAAAAAATCATATTTGCATAAATCACGTGATATCAAAGCAATCATAAAACAAGACATTCAAGTTTTCATTTTGGAACCCAAGATCGGAACCTGGCTCTTTGGGTGGCAAATTTATTTGCCTTCGAAAGGGGTAGGACATTACAGTGGTATCAGAGCTCAGCTTATCCTGCCAGCCTGAGGGTTACAAAGTTGCAATAGTGTGTTGGTAATGGCTACTATCCAGGAACTCATGATAGAGCTGATGCAAAAATTTCAAGAACAAAATGAGTTTTTTACAACAATAATAGAACATCATCCTAAGTGGTTGAAGCCTCCATTAGCAGTTGGAATAAAAACAGGGACAAAGGGAAACGACGCATTGCAGCCAAGCACAGTTGTGGACAGCGAAGAGGAAAACAAGGAGGTTGAAAATTTAGACAATGTTTCATGCATAACCGAGGTTCAAGTTGATTCTTGTATTGATGGGGAAAACAAAGCAGCAATAGTAATTGATGAGGATGAGGTCACTTCATCTTGTGTGTTGGATATTGGAGAGGTGTGTATTGATGAGCACGCTGATCTTGTGGTTGAGGATTCAGTTGTTGATGTAGTTGGTGATTTAGAGGATGAGCATAGTTCTGTCATCACTTCAGAGTATGAGGTTGGTGAGTGCAGTGCAGTGAAAGGGCCTAAGATTGATCATCGTGCATTGGAGGATACACCTGAGAGTTTATTTTGTGTTGATGATTCCAGTTCATTGCAGGATCACATACAGGTTACAGATGAGCAGGTTGTCCACACATTGACACATTTGAATAGCACACATGAGTTTGTTGAATGCCTTTATCAGACAGCCCAACTTGGAGAGAGACGACACCAGTTGATAGTTGGAGCTACTGCTACAGATTTGCAGGCCATCAAGCGAGCATTAGAGGTAATAAAATCAGATTACTTGAGGCTATTATCTGATAGGGATCGGGTTATGCGGTTTGCAGAGCAGACTTCCCGAGAGCTCACTCGGAAAGATGAGGAGATTGATGAGCTTTGTCTTGAGTTGAGTTTAGCTCATCACTCCCTTTTCATAGTGAAAAGTCAGTCATCTGTTGCATCCACTTCACATGATTCAGAGACTAATTCGGATACTATGGTGGTTAAGCAGTTGATTGAGGGGATACATGAGATTGGACGTGAGGAAGGATTGATTAGTAATAATGATTCCGCATTCACTCAAGTCGATCAGTATGTGCATAAGCGAAGTGGTGATATGCTTTCTTTAATGGATGCTACTTCCTCATTTGGTGCAGTAGATGATGGTACATTACCTGATTCCGATCCTGAGGATGATGATGCGAGCCATACTTCAGGGGATTCTTTGGAGCTTCACAGGGGTTCAGTTGGTGAGGTTCATATGGATTGTATAGTGAGGTATGCTAGTCATTTTGATTTCAGCCCACATGTAGATGAGTGGACCTTTTTTCGGATGACACATAGTGGTGGGTTGAAAAATGGTTATAGCGGGTTGTATACTTCATTGGGGTATGAGATGCCTTCTTCATTAGAGGGTAAGGTGATTCATTGCTTGGATGATTGTTTGGTTCAGCATGATGGATGTAGTGCAGAGACAGAGTTATGGCTGAACAACTCTTCGCTTGTATGCAGTTATGATATTTCGGTGCTGGATCTTGGATTTTTCCTTGGTTCGGGCGATATGGCAGGGGACCACATATGGATTTGGGATCCAGGTAGTTGTCAGTGGTTTAGTTGTTGTTTCACCGAGTTGGCAGTTGACATGACTACTAGGATATTCTTTGGCCCATGGGATCCGGGAGGTGTGTGCCCATGGAGGTCAGTGATCTGTGGAGATCGTGCCTTGATGTCACTTCCATTGGCTATTTGGTGGCGGGAGTTAGTTCAGACTCCCAGATGGGTCATTATTGTTCGGTTGTGGATTAGCAACCGATTAACTCCAATCTTATGTCAACAGAAATATTGGAGAGATTTTTTGGTCAGGGATCGGTTACTTTGGTTGTTGGGAGTTGTTGGGGGGTTGATTCCAGCATCTCCTCAACTTACCGTCCTTGATTTACTTGTCCTCTCACACCGGTTTTTCAGTCTAGTTTGGGGTGTTGTCATTCTGGGAATACAGATGAGGTGTGTGCGGTTGTGTTACTATGAGCTTCTGATTTTGATCGAGTGGCGCAGCGTCAGCGTGTTAGTTCTGACAGGATGTTGATTTGGGACTTAGAGGATATGCTCGGTTTTAGTGTGGTGACAGAGCTTGACCGGGATTGTGGAGAGCAGTTTACTTGTGAGTTGGTTGAACTATTTCAAAGACTGATTGCACTTCTGGATAGAGGACTACACGAGATGACACTTGCAGAGGGTCAGCAGTGTAGGATTTATCTCAGTTGGAGATATGAAGCTCATCGGTTCATCTGGGATCCAGGGATTGCATGGCAATTATTTTTGATATTGTCATGTTCTGAGATTGGATTGCTTGAGGACAAGCAATCTCGAGGAGGGGAGGCTCGTAATGTCCCCATCCTAGTCGACTAACAGAGCGTAATATGGACTTGCCTATTCATAAGGTTTCAGTAGGCAATGTCGAGTGTTTAGGAACCACTAGGTGTTATGGAGATATTGTTGGACGATCTGCATTCATAGTTGTCAGCTTTCAGGACCGTTTTTGGCAGTATTTTCAGAGACTTACTATTTTTAGTAAGTCAGTTAGGGTTGGATTCTCGGGAAACGGAAAGTATGACTGGCATCTTCGGCCAACTGGGTACTCATTTCTATCTTCGGATGTGAGTTTGGATGAGCGGTCATGGAGTTTTTAATCGTCGAAGTTATAATTATTATAAAGTCATTAAATTATTATATTATTCTCTTAAGTATGACTTTATAATTTGTTAGGGGGCTTATGAGTACTCATTTTGAAGGAAATAATGTATATTTTAATGTGGTTTTATTAATGCCTAGCTTGGATGCCACTTTTGGAGATTATAATATGATTAAGTGATATTGTGGAGTTAAGTCATTATATGTGCTCATTAGTAAATGAATTATTGACATAAAGCAAGTAAAAAAGAAAGAAGTTTAATCCCACATTCTACCCACATTGGGTCGACCAGCTCGAGAAAAGAATAAATAGAGGTTGTGAGAGCATTTGAAAACATCTTTGGTTATTACATTTCATGTTTGGAGAAAGGAGCTTGCTTGCAACAGAGTTTGCAGGAAGATATCCAGCTTGTTTGTGACGAAAAACCACAGGCAAGGGCAGATTTGGCTTGTTTGGAGACGAAACCCTCCAACAGGAACATCACTTTTGGGATTGCAAGATATCCTTGGAGTGATTGTGGCATTTCCGTGACTGGGGAATGATTTGAGCTTCAAAGTGGCAGGTTGTTGATGAGTTTTGGGGTGCACTTGGTGCCATTTTTAGAGTTACTTCAGATTGCAGATGTTTCCAGTGAGGCCAAACCATTAGAGGCTATTTTGAATTAGATTGCTTGGGTTTTGAAGAAGCTTGTATTGCTGATTATTCATAGTTTTTGATCAGCTTATCAGCCGTACACTTCAGTAGTTTGGAAGGGATCTATGTCATTTGTGAAGGGTTTTAACAGGTTGTACCAGTTGCAGTGAAGGGCGTGCACTTATTGAGGCCAAATGCCTCCTATTTGGAGTATTCATTGTGTTGTATGAGGTCTTCTCTTTGTTGGACAGCCAAACAACAATTAGTATGTTGGAGAAATTGTATTACAAGCATATTTAATGAATATATAAGTTTGTTGTTGTTGGTGTTAACTTCCAGAATTATATCAGGCCTTTAGATCTCCGGGTACACTTATCCTTGTACAATTTCCTTCATTGGGTTTGCTCAATATCATTAGAAGAAGTTTGTGCTTAAATTTCGTAGTCATTGGAGGAGTAGTTTTTAAGATACAAGCATTTCTAGTTTGCTGCTATTTTTATTTCCAGAATTTGTATTATTGCAAAAAGTATAAAAAATCATATTTGCATAAATCACGTGATATCAAAGCAATCATAAAACAAGACATTCAAGTTTTCATTTTGGAACCCAAGATCGGAACCTGGCTCTTTGGGTGGCAAATTTATTTGCCTTCGAAAGGGGTAGGACATTACATTGGCATTGTAAAAGGGCTAATTTTTTAGTATTTTAGTGCACTTTGTAATTGCAAAATTGAAGTCTATTTTGTAAAAAGCACTAAAATAGCCCTATTTTTTAGAGCAATTTTTTTGTAAAATCTAGGCATTTTGCTGCATTAGGAATATTGTCAAATTCCTAAGCCTATATAAGTTTTTGCAAGACCATTTTGTAATCCTCCTAGTCTGGCATATACTAGGAAAAATATGGCTCATGACCTCAGAACAAACATGGAAAACCTCACTGAAGCAGTAGACATTTTGGTAGAAAAAGTGAGAGACATTGTTGTGCAGTTTAATCCTGGTGAACTCAAAATCCACCATAATCATGCAAACAAAGCAAAATGTGAGGTTAAAATGTATGATGGATCTAGGGATCCCGATGTCTTATCTGCATGGATTTTGGATATGCAAACTTGGTTTGCTTATTCTAAAATTCTAGAGGATCAAAAAGCCACATTTGCTACACTAAAACTCACAGGTTTAGCAAAAGTTCTCATTGTAGAAAGACAGAATCATAATGCCACCATGACTTGGGAAGAATTAACTCAAATTCTAAAAAACACCTTCTTTCCACCAAACTACCAAAGTGACCTCACTACAAAGTGGTATAGATTGAGGCAAACCTATGGAATGTTAGTTTCTGATTTCATTTTCCAATTTAATAGGTTGAGGGTATTGCTTGGTGTGAAAGATTCAGAAGATGATTTGATTAATAAATTCACTCGTGGCTTGCAAGATCAGATTTTTAGGGAGATCAAATTCAATGTCTTCCTCACCTTGGATGTGGCATTCAATCATGCCATTCTTGCAGAGGAGAAATTTGGTGCATATCAAAAGTCTCGTTCATCATAAGAGGGCTCTTCCAAAGGTGAGAATCAGCATCAACATAAGGTGAAGAACAATTCTCAATATTTCCCTCATTATTATTCTCCTCCCACTTCTCCTAAAGCACATTCTTCTTCCTTTCATTCTAAAGATTCTTCTTCTTCATTGTATTGTAAATTTTGTAAAAAGCATGGACATGTGAAATCCAAATGCTATACTTTTGAGAAGTTTAAGAAGAATAAATCCATAATTGTACAGCCTAAACATGAGGAACCACAAGATGATCCCATTTTGGCTACAGGGATAGAAGTATATCCTGCTTTAAAGGGTAAACTGAACAAAGTTACCCTAATGTCCAATGTGTTTTCTCAAGGGGGCATGATCATTTGTTTGTCACTAGAGCCCACTTGATGCATGATTTCTATGTTGATTGTATCATTGATAACGGATCGCAAAAGAACCTCATTGCGAAGTCCATTGTGGAGAATTTGAAACTTCCCATCAAACCACATCACCAACCTTGTGCACTTAGGTGGAAATATGTAGACTCCACATCCAACATCAACCATACTTGTACCTTGAATTTTGCTTTTGGTGACAATTTTGTGGAAAAAGTTAGGTGTGATGTCACAAATATGGATTTTTGTGGACTCTTGCATGGTAAAACCTATCAATTTGATAGGAATGCTATTTATCATGCTAAAAAGAACACCTACACATTGGAGTTGCATGGTAAAAACTACTTGATAAAAAACACTACGCCTACTTCCAATTTGATGTTAAGTTGTAGGCAAGTAAGGAATCCATTGAGTCAAGCACTTATTTTAGCTCCTACTAGCATTTGTCCCACACAAAATGAAGAAAAAACACCACCTAAGGAACATGCAAAGGAAGAAGTTTCACTCCCACATGATGAACAGTCACAAGAGCAAGTGGTTAAGGAAGTCACCATTCTCACTCATGAGAAAGATGCCATTGATTCCATTGGTATAATTTTAGGTACACCTACAACTACTAAACCACTTGTTCCACAGAAGTTACCTTTGGCTTTGCCCACTCCCACCATTGCACACATGGAGGAGAAAGCTAAGTTTATTTCCCTTACTAAGCACAGGCAGAGCCTTCTAGGCAAGGTACCACAAGAATTGCAGGAGACTCCACAGGGAGTGGTGTGAAAGCATCAGAATCCTCACTCACCACAGGTTGGAGGTAGAGTTTGGGTTCCTTTGGATGAGCATCGCTTTCCAAAGACACTATTTTAGGACCCTCTTTTGGTACTTGATCTTGTTTTTAGTCCTACAATAGCAGTGGCACCTGATCGTCAGCTTCCACTCATTTTAGATAGAGTTTTCGAGATGAAGACTCATCACACTAGACAGGGTTATTCCACTACTTACCTTGTCGCTCGTCGGGTCACTTTCCACACATGGCTCATTGGATTCCTCACCATGATATGGCCCATGAATTTCCATATTTTTTGAGAGCATTGGGGTCCAATGCTTATATGGTTGGGAGGAGTGTTGAGGATAACTTAGGCTTATCCACATAAGCCTAAGTTAATTATTATTATTTACTATTCCTATTTCATTACACTTTGTATTCACGTGAGGCATAGTATGCCCATGTTACAAATAGGTTGTTAGCATGTTGTTAACATGTTGTTAGATGGTTTTTAACTGTTAGAGATCTCCTTTGTCATCTAGCAGTAAATTGACATCCCTAGTTAGCATTTGGTTAACTAGTAGTTAAGTGGTTGGCCATGTTTGGAAGATTGTTGCAACCACTTAACCTACGTAACATCCATTGTAATTCTATATATACTTGCATTATGATGAATAATATAGCTTCATAATTTGATCCTACATTAGATAGACTCATTCCATTTGGATCAAAGCTTATCAAGGCATATAACATCAAGATCTATTGAGATTTATCAGAGTCTCTTAAGGTAGAAGTGATCAAATTCTACGAAACCCTCATACCTCTTTAGTATAAGAACACTGGCCAAGCATAAGGTTTCATCCCATAGAAGGAAAATCACCAATAAACATATTGTTCACCAAGATCAGTATGTAGGTGAATGCCTTGAAGATGGATAACCACACCAATGGAAAACCATCATAGATGAAATAACCTTATTAGTGGTTATTCATAGGTCCTAGAGATGATCCTCCTCATATAGAAGAGATTTCTAAGACAATAGTATCACAATCATGATAAGAATCCATGGAATGCCATATTAAGTATGATCATATAACTTTAAGTCTCTTAGGAACATAATAGAGCCCTTTTAGGGTAGATTATATTCATTATAACCATATATCTAAATAATCACATTAGAGATCCTCTTAAGCAAAAATTATATACCATTATGAATAGATTCTATGAATTCCACACATCTATTTAATACAAGAAGTAAAACTAATTATATTCATCATTAACATTTAACCAATTTAATCCAAAAAGTAATGGCACAAACACATATCATTAAATCATCTACATGTTAGAAATTATGCATACATTCTTAGCATCATAAATGAAATTGTTGAATGAATAGTATTCAATTGTAAACATGCATAACTATTTTGTTATATCATTTAACCATCTCATCCACATATATCATTTTCAGTTTGGAAGTAAAAGCACAAGAAATAACACATCAATCCACAAAATAGAGTGACACAATGTTTTATCCTAGGAAACCCTGACGGGAAAAACCCAGCCTCCAAAATGTATTCTTTCCTCATATTCATAAACTTAAGATACCAAGATTACAAGTATATAAGGGTATTCTACCGATCCCTTTTAATAAGATACAAGTCAAGGAATACCATTATTCCATCTCATGTTTATGATGTAATTAAGGAAGTTACCCAATTCCTTTCTCCAAGTCATCATTTTAACATTAAGGTATTTCTCATACCAAAAAGGAATCCACCTGTTCCTTTAAAATCAATGATGCAAATTAAGGAATCTACTAGATCACCTTTATTAAAGTCATCATATGAATGTTAATATTTTACATATGTTTATGATAATCATTGGAATCATATTTTGGAGAAGTCTCATCAACTTAGGAGGGAACCTTATAAACTCCCTCAAGAATGAATACAAATCCATTCTTCTCTTCTCTAAGTTTCCATACTAAATGTATGAAGAAGGAAGCCTATAACTTCCTCAAGAATGGATTCTCCATCCACCCTTATTTAGAACATTAATCATATTAAGGTAGTATTTATCTCACATTTTCTATGCATCAAACCAATAATAGATCCTTGTCTATTATTTCCTTGGTTATTTATTATGGATTTCATGGTTTGAGAGGATTCAATCTCCTCTCATCCATTCTAACTTCCAAATCATACCAATTTCCATGTATGGTCTTTAATCATATGATTGGATATAATGAGGAAACCCCATAATTTCCTCTAAATATTCTTCTAAAAATTTGTAAACATTTTATTACATTAAAATATAGAAAAAGGGTGTTATTTTCCTTTCCCTACCAACTGGTTATATATTTCCACTATTCATCTACTATTAACCTGTTATTCACTATTCACTATTCACTATTGTTCACTGTTCACTGTTCATTGTTCACTATTTATTGTTCACTTAGCCCCCATTGGCTACCTAAGCTCCTTCTCACTTCTAAATCCTAGCCACCATGTGGCCATCCATTTAACCTACCATGGGTTAATATTCACCCTAGGTTGGTTAGTATACAAGGAATATCTTCATAGTTCTTCCATATAGAGGGACCCCTGCATCTCTTATTTATTCAATGCTTTCTTTTTCTTCAAAAAATAAACAATGTATTCCCTCAAATATAATTAAGTATACAATCAATGTAGATTTCCATAAAATATCTAAGCATCTCAACGATATATTTCCATGATATGTCAAAAAAGTATGTTATCTAAGTATTACCATAATACTCTTAAAAGTCCATTATCTTAGTATTTCCAAATTACTCTAGAAAAACTAATATCTAAGCATTTTCATTATACATTAAGAAGTCTATCCTCCAAGTATTTCTGCAATACTTTTAAAAGTCTACTTTCTAAATATTTTCTCAATACAAAAGAAAAATGATTATTCATGACTTTGTTTATCCTACAGAATCAAATGTAACATCACTTCTACAAAGAAGAGATCCAACCTCATAAACCAAGTTGGGTTGTACTAGTCTTCTGTTGTTAGTCTCCAAAGCTTGTCTCCTACCTCCTTTTTGTGCTCCCATCCATGCTCACTTCTAGATCTACCTCTTTTAGTCCACTCATATTGGCCAAATGCCTTTAATTTAGGACTTAGTACTCTCCAAAGACTTTTTGGTTTCTGATCTACCAATAGGGTAGAGAGCATACTCCCTAAGTCCAAGATTTCCTAGCCTAAACCTAAATCTTAGTACTCTCCCAAAGCTTTTTGGTTTCTGATCCACCAAAGTGGAGAGCATACTCCCTAAGCTCTAGGATTTCCTCGATACTCCTTTCTTCCCAAGGTTCCCTTTATTTATAGGAAAATTTCCCATGTATGGCCAAATAGTGGCCTTATTATTTTATTATTAAAATATGCCTTGGGACCCTTAAGACTTATCATGTCACATAGGGGGTAATCTAGGAAGTAGAAGAAAGTCCAAATAAGGACAAGGTAGGTGACCTTCTCTTGTTTTGTGTTCCCTTTTCATGGGAAAAAATACAAAACTAATATTTTTGAGGTGTATAATAGATACAAAGCTAGGACTATTGATGATAATAGGAAATATCTCCCTTTTTATTTCCACCGATGTAGGGAAGCCAAATGGATAATTCCCAAAAGGATGGGATAATTCTTATATATATATATTATATATATATATTTTTAATAACTCTAAAGTCCTTTAAAGTTCAATAAAAATTGGGTCCACTTTGTGGAAACCTAATTATTTTGAATAAAAAGGGTGGCTATCTACTACTATTTGGTAGACGGGTGTTGCAAGATTGAAATTAGAAGAGTCCCACCTACCACTCTAGTCAACCTAAAGCTACCATGTGGAGTATAAGCCAAAAGTAGGAAAGAAAGGGTCCTACTAAGGATAAGATAGGTGGTCCCTTTGTTTTTTTTTATGTCCCCCTTTGGTCCACATGCCTCCAAAGCGTCACTAATTAAACAATAGAGGAGAGTATCTCACCTTTCTCTCCACCAACCAGATTATGTCGTGAGGGAAATAGGATAGGCTTCTAGTATTAAATAATACTAGTGCCTAATTTGGTCCAATAAAAATTGGACATTTAATTGCATTAAGATTAAATGCAATTAACCTTATTATTAAACATTAAACATGCTTAATTATTTTTATTATTTTCCCTCCTAAATTCCTTCAAAATTCCTTAATTGAAATTTTGTTAAATTCTTTAGGGTCTATGAACCTTTTGTTGAACATTAATTGATCCCAAGATCAATTAATGTCCTATTGATAGGGTTCGAGGGTAACGGGTCATGACAATTTAGAATAATTCTTGGTAAACATGTGAATGATCTCTTCTGTGGGAACGGAGAATGATAATTTTACCATGATTTTTCTCCATATATTCCCATAATTCATTACTGGCTCATCATCATATAGTTTCAAGTTAGCCAAGTCTAAAAGGTTCACCTTCTTCTTAGCACCAAAGGAGAAATGCTTCAAGAATGCATTTACTAGTTGTTAAAAATTGGTTATGCTATGCTTAGGTAGTTGGTTGAACCATTGAGTGGTAGCACCTAAAAATGTCATTATGAATGTTCTTAGCATGAGAGTGTCATTGTCTTCAAGATGAAAATAGGCGTTGATAAAATTGGTGACATGCTCTTGTGCATCCTCTTCACCTTTAAACTTTTCTAACCTAGGCATCTCAAAGTGCTTAGGATATGGAGGGCTAGGGATTGATGGGCACAATGGTTTATTGTGTATCTTGCTCAATGTTGGTGAGTTACCAGATGCCTCTTGTTTCTCAAAGGTTTTTATCTTTTCAGCAAGCTCTTGAAATGCCTTTGATGCACAAATTTCCTCCTCTTGTAAGCCTATTCACATTGGCAATGGAGGTAACTCTCTATCCATTTTATTTGTTCTATTTTCCTCCCTCCTATAAGGGGACTCAAGATTGTGATCTTGGTTTATTATGTTTGCCCTCCCACCATTAGTTGGATTTCGTACATGATTTTGTGGTGGGTTTTGTTGTGGGCTATCTTGTCTAGTATGCCTTTCCTTAGGTGAGTCAGGGTGTCTTGTTCTTTGGTGGTCACCTCCATTTATCTATAAATTGTTAAGAGCTAGTTGTTCAAATTGCTCTATTAAAAGTTGCTCATGTTTGCGCAAGAGTCTTTCTCTTTGTTTCTCTTGTTCAAGAGCTTCCACTAACTCTTGCTCTTTGTATAATGCATTTTCTAACTACCTCATTTGGTTAGTTTGTGCTATTGTAGAAGACTCATGTTTATCTGACTCTGTTCTTGTTGTCTTGACTCACTGATTCTTTGAGGGGGTTTCTCTTGTATTTGTACTCTTGCTAGTGAATGTGAATTTTTCAATGTACTGTTGAATATCCCTATGATAAGAATCCATGCTTCTTCTATGGGATCACTCTGAGGTACCCCCAAACTGGGAGGTATGTTTAGAAGTTACAATTTGTGAGCTTCCAAATGCAAAGTTCTCAGTAGCTACAGTTATTTGGGTTGGTTGAGTAGGAAATCGATCCAACCTATCTAGCTATCTTGTTCTCCATGTCTGATCCCATGGGGTGCCATTTACTCCTATGAGGTCATAGTCTATGAGAATATTTTCTTTTGTGTGAAGGGTTTCTTCTATATGATTCCCATGACTAGATGTAGCCCTAGTTTCCTACACTTCAGTGGGTAGACCTGTTTCATATGTTTCTTGTGAGTCTTGAGGTGTTGTAATTCTTGTGTGCCTTCTTGATGAAGAGGGCTTTGTGGTAGCATGTTTTCTCCATGTGTATGGAGATGTGGTAGTCTCATCATCCCTATGTGAAGAATGGGTTTTAGAACCTTCTTTATGTCCATGTGAGGAGGAATCCCTTGAAGCTTCCTCACATCTTTGAGATGTTTATGTGTGTTTAGATGAGGCCTTTGAGGTCTCCTCATGTTTCCTTGATGAGGATGGCTATGAAGCCTCTTTTTGTTTATGTGACTTTGTTCCATGATGTGGTTCCTTACTTGGGGTTTCTCAAGGATATCCCCCAAGAGTTGAGTTATCACCCCTTAGGCTCATGGAGCTACGTCTCACGGTCTTATGGGTAGGTCGTTCAACATTACTATGACTCCACCTATGGGTATGAATTACTTCTATCTCTCCCTCGGCATCAAACCGAGGGTGTTTACTTTTTTTTTTGACCATGTTGTTTTATGACTTGATCTTTTGAGTTGTAATTTAGGAATGATCACACAATACCAAACAAATTTTTATCTTAATTACCAATTTGAGTGTGCCCTAAAATGTTTGATGTGTTTTGATGTGTTGTTATCTTTATTTCTTTGCTCTTGTTCTTGGATTAAGAATTAGAAGACTCATACATTGTGAAAATCAAGTACACTCATGCCAAACATGATTTTCTCAAAAGAAGTTAGGGTACATCTCTGAAGACTCAATGGGGGTTTCTCCTAGCTCTTCCACTCTGAACCAATGATTGTTCCAATAGTGGGAGACATTTTGAACACAAATAACTTAGTGTCACTATAATTAAGCTTCTCAATCCATTTCTAGGAAGCTCTAGGGGGTAAACCAGTGGAAGGAGATGAATTCCAATGTCACTAGACTAAATTGAAGGTTGGTGATGAAATCCAACTCTCCAATGTTTAAATGAGACGTGCATGTGTGGTGTTTATTTTAAGCTTGCGTAACATAAAGTGCATCATGTAGCTACAATGAGTCTTCCCTATATGCCTAAGTGCAAAAATACATTTCAATATTCAGAAAGATGCATGAAATACTATGATTTTTATGAGCGCACTTTATCTCATGCAACTATGGCCTCTAGCAGGGCCTCAAATCAAGAAAAAAACATACAATGTATAGCACGTTGGATTCTAGGGCAAAATTTTTAGGTATAAGCCACTATTCCTAGCAACGCCTAGTGGAAAATTTAAAATAAGATCTAAGATATGCAAAATGCTTAATTCTTTCTTCTTTATTATTTCAATTTCCAAATATAAATGTGCTTTAAGTTCTCTATTTTGAACACACAAAAGTAGACAGAAAGCTATAAAATATCAAAAAAGATATACCAACCTTTGATCCAGCTCAGAGATTCAGTTTTTTGACCTCTGCTGCACTCCAATTCTGGCCACTGTTGACCAAAGCGGTTGGTTCTTGGTCACTGTATCTTAGAGCAGCTAGTTTTTGGCTGCTATAGATGAGAGTGGCTAGTTTTTGATCATTGTAGCTCAGAGTGGCTAGACTTGCACATTAAATTAAGTTAGTATCCCAGCATAAAATGAAAAATTAGTGGTCATCCCATCGTGATCACCATATGTAGCGACCCCGAGAACGCACACACTGGTCCCTTTTCTGAGAAACCTACTTGCAATGCTTTTTTAAAATAGCAAAGATGAAATGGAAATACAAGAGAAAAAAACATATAACACAAAATGACAAAATATGGATCTCTTTATTGATATCGAAGCTTTGGTTACATGTCAGTCCCTCTTAGGGATACCTGTTTTGATACTATAAATTACAAGTGGACAAGGAGCACCCCTTTCGCGAAGAGGTGGTGCACTTATAAAAGCTTCCTGGTTCTGCACATGGAAATGTATGAGGGCTTATAGATGCCTCCTTCTCCAGGTCTATTTCCTAGAGGAATCCCTTTTGCTCTCGTATGTTGTAATCTTTGTCCGATGTACCTGTGGCCCTGCAAGCAATGAAACAACAACACACTTTTAGGTGTCTGAGATTGCCTCCCCATATGAGGTTGTTAGAATCAAATAATGTAATAAAAATATGATAAAACAATACCATTAAATCAAGTAAATCTATGCTAATGATATGAGAAAACATGATAAAAGATATTATGTCTATCTAAGCTAAGCCTGCAGGCCACTGTCCAAGACAATGACCGCTAAAGTAAACCTTACCCTCTTTGCCCCAAAGCTATGGGTCAAAGACTATGATCTGATATTGAAGAAAGTAGGTGTTATGCTCTTTGATTTTTTAAAGCTCTGCCGCACACGTGATCCCAAAGAGAACTCTCAAGTCTCAAAAGCTCTCCTTAAGAAGATGTCTCTCTCTCTAAAATGATCTCCTATATATTTTGGTCTTCTTGGTGCTCTCAGGATTGTACCTTTTATAGTGTGAAACCCTAGGTCTATTTCCAAGCCCTAGAAATGAATTTCTCATGTATAGTGCAAGTTAGCATAAGAATATTGTGTCCATTATCTATGTTTGAAGGCTAGTTAACTGAAATTTAACTACCCACTTGAATCTTCTATGAAAACTGGTCGTTAGCATGAGAAGCTTTTGTCCTTTTTTTATGCTTGGAGATCAGTTAACTTAAGTATAAATGTAAACTCAAGTATCCTATGTGAACTGGTCATGAAAATGAATGCAAAGTTACTCCTACTCACCTTTATTGCATGCATACTGCCACTTCTGCTTGAGATTGGGCCTGTTTATCAAAAAACCGCTTCTTATGGATTAGCCACTATCATCTACAGTGGCTAAGATCTGGTTATTGTCATCTATAGTGGCTAGGTCTGGCCACTCTAGGCTTGAGTGACTAGAATCTGGTCACTCTTGGCTTGAGCAACCAAGCTTGAATGGCTTGAAAAGGCCCCAAATGAGTGGTGAAAACCACTATTGATGCTTGGAAAGTCCAAGATTATGTCTTATGATATTATGAGTGTGTCTATGTAAGTAACTCCCCTAAGCATGACACGATTTAGGTGTCTACAATAATCACTAATTTCTTTAGAATATTTCTTTGAGATACTTGCCCTAGTGTAGGGAAATATATATTTTCAATACTAGGGGGATAATAATTATTAATGATTTTATTTCTTTGGGACACTTATCCCAGTTTAGGGTAAGGGATTTTAGGTAGGGAGAAACTTGTAAATTTTTCAATTATCAACATCTTTGAACCATTCGCACAGGGGGATGAGCAAGATAACCTTTTCTCTTGAAAGTAACCTAGACTACTTCATAGTTTCCATCGTTCCTTGTGCTAAAATTGTATTATTAATGTGAAAATTGTGTTGAGATTTTTATGTATACCAAGAATTATCTAAGTAGGATTCTACCTTCTAAAAATCATGCTAGCTTTCTACAAAATCTGAGAAGACAACTAGATATGGCTGAGTGACCAAAAACTTTAACTATGTTTTACTAACAGTGGCTAAGTGAGGGAAAATAAACATATAATGTAAATGGTATATGTAATGTAAATAGGTGGTATGACTTGTCATATGATAACAATGAATTTTTACTAGAAACCTAATGTATAGACCTGGTGCTAGACATATATGATCTATTTGAAATGATGCATAATGCAATGATGAGTATGCCTAATGGAACTATGTGTTAAGATCCTACTATAAAATATACTAAACAACACACTCTCAACTCAAATAAACACACTCTCACACATTTTCTTGGAAATAAACTCATAGAAACATTATAACAGTATTCAAAATTAAATGCATATGATAACAAAAATTACTTAAAAAGAACAATCTCACAATAGATAGAATCGTAGGCCTCTTCGAGGGGGCAACCTCCTTCAACACTTCATTAATTTGCAAAAAGATGATTACATTGGTGCATTTTTGGGTATTTAAAGAGTTTCCTTCCAAGGTTGGCTTACATGCAAAATTCCACCTGGATTACATGCATAATGCCACCCAAATTACATGCATAGTTCCACTTTGAATTACATGCACAATGCCACTCGAATTACATGCATAATTCCACACGAATTACATGCACAATGCCACTCGAATTACATGCACAAGGCCACATTACCTAATCTATCTACCATGTGTTACATAGAAAAGGTTTCCATTTGTCATAGGCACTACCTAAGCTAAAACTTAGAACATTACAAAATATTAATCATGGGTACTACCCATGTTCACTAGGAATTATTACATCAAGGAAGTTATTACATTAAGGGTTAGGATGAGATCTTAACACGCCCTTCTCCTTGAAGAAGATTTTTCCTTAAAGCTGAAAATGAGGAAACTATTTCTGGAGTTGATGGAGAGACTCCCATGTATCATCCTTAGGTTGAAGCCCATGCCACTGAACAAGGACATATGTAATGGTATGGTTGCACGGAGTGCGATTTCGATGATCCAGTAGCTTCTCAAGTGCAAGTAATATGGAGCCTTCTTCATCCAATTTTGGGAGTGTTGATTGAACCTATACCTTTGTGCCCACAACTTTCTTGAGAAGGGAAACATGAAAAATAGGGTGGAGCTTGGAAGTGGGAGGAAGAGCCAATTTGTAAGCTATAGGGCCAATCCATTGTAGAACCTGATAAGGACCATAGAATTTTGGAGCGAGCTTCTGACATCTACAAAGTTGTAGGGAAGATTGTTTGTATGGCTACAAGAGAAGGAAGACCATATCACCCACATCAAAACTGTGCTCAGAATGATGCTGATCAGCTTGTTGGCACATCTGAGTCTGTGCCATTTTCAAATTTTGCTTGAGTTGGTGAAGGACCTCGATGTGTTGACTCAGAGCATTGTCAATGGCCTGGACCTTGGAGCTGCTTGGAATGTAGGAGGAAGGCATGAATGGAGGGCACCTGTAAACTTTCTCAAACGGTGTGAGTTTGGTAGCAGTATGATAGGAAGTGTTGTACCACCATTCTTCCAAGGGAAGCCATTTTTCCCAATGAGTAGGATGATCGAAGGCAAAGTAGCGAAGGTAGGTTTCCAAGAATTTATTAACAACCTCTGTTTGACCATCTGTTTGTGGATGGTAGGCTAAACTCATTTTGAGCTGAGTCCCCTGCAACTTAAAAAACTCTTACCAAAAATTGCTAGTAAAGGTGGGATCACGATCAGATACAATGGAAGCTGGCATGCCATGAAGGTGAAATATGGAATCAATAAAAATTTGGGCAATAGTGGTTGTTGTGTAAGGATGGGTTAGGGCACAAAAGTGAGCATACTTTGAAAGGCGGTCCACTGCTACAAAAATAACTGACTTGCCTCCAAATTTAGGTAGCCCTTCTATGAATTCCATGGAGATGTCAGTCCACACCTGCTATGGGATCGACAATGGTTGAAGAGTTCCCAGAGAGTGCACTGTTTCCTTTTTCATCCTTTGACATGTGTCGCAGTCAGCTACAAAAGAGTGAATGTCCTGTTTCATACCTTTCCAAAAGAAGGTGCGCTTGAGTCGCTCATAAGTTTTTAGGAACCCTGAATGGCTAGTAGATGGAGTAGCATGTGATTCCCTCATAAGGAGCTCTCGAAGTGGGGACTTAGGAGGAAGAACCAGGCATTGATGGTAACACAGATCCTGGCCATCCCAACTATATCCTGGTGTAGACTTTAGATCATCCATAAGTGAAGCAACCAAGTCTTTCAAATTTGCATCCTAAAGTATTTCTTGATGTAAGGGCTCAATCCATTGGGGCAATGGTGCAGAAATGGCACACAAAATACTAAGGGTCTCAAATTGGCGAGAGAGAGCATCCGCCACAAGATTATCCTTTCCTTTTTCATACATGATATCATAATCATAGCCCATGAGTTTTGATACCCACTTTTGTTGCTCGGGGGTGGCAACCCATTGTTCTAGAAAGTATTTCAGACTCTGGTGGTCAGTTTTGATGGATAAATGGCACCCAATGAGGTAAGGTCACCAATGCAGAACTGCATGCAATATTTCCAATATTTCCTTGGCATATGTAGATTTCCCTAAATTGTGATCAGATAGGGATTTGCTGGTGAAAGCCAAAGGGTGTCCTTGCATCAATACTGCCCCAATACCACGACAAAAAGCATCACTTTCAATGACAATTTTTATAGAGAAGTCTGGCATGGCTAAAACTGGAGTGGTGGTCATGGCATGCTTGAGTTCCAGGAATGCTTGCTCAGCTAGCCCTGTCCAAGTAAAATAATCCTTCTTCAACATGGATGTGGGGGGGGCGGCTATCTTTCCATAATTATAGAAAAATTTATGGTAATAGCCTGAAAGCCCTAAAAATCCTCGAAGTCCCTTGAGAGTATGAGGTTTCAGCCATTCTTGGACTGCTTGGATCTTCTTAGGGCCAACGTTAACACCATCCTTTGAGAAAATGTGTCCCAAATACTCCACTTCAGTCAAACCAAAGGAACAGTTGGACCTTTTTGCAAACATTTTATGGTTGGCCAATAGTTGTAGGGTTTGATCTACATGCTTGAGATGCTCTTCCCATGTGTGACTATAAATCAAGATGTCATCAAAGAACACAAGGATGAACTTCCACAAAAAATGGCGAAAGATGTTCATCAGGATTTGAAATGTGGAAGGAGCATTTGTGAGACCAAATGGCATTACCAAGAATTCATAATGACCTTCATGAGTATGAAAAGTAGTTTTAGGAATATCTTCATCTCTAAGCCAGATCTGGTGGTACCCAGAGTGAAGTTCTAGCTTGGTGAAGTACATGGTCCCATGTAATTCATCTAGTAATTCATCAACCATAGGGATAGGAAATTTATCCTTGACAGTTATCTTTTTGAGTTCCTGGTAGTCAATACACAGTCACCAAGAGCCATCCTTCTTGAGGACCAGAAAGACTGGTGCAGAGTAGGGACTAGTACTAGGTCAAATGATACCCGCCTTGAGTAATTCCTGTATCATTGTCTCAATATTTGACTTCATAGCATGAGGGTACTTGTATGGTCTAATATTGTGAGGTGCACTATTTGACAATAATGGAATGGCATGGTCATGAGAGCGATGTGGTGGTAGTGTAGTTGGTTCCACAAATATGGCCTCATGTTTGTGGAGAATCTGTTGCAGGTCTGATGGGGTTTCACCCATTTGAGATGTGGATGGTTGGATGGAGAATAGTTGTGCAATGACCCCATGTGATGATTTCTTTAGCAATTTCTCCATGCTATTTGAACTAATAATTTGAGGTGTTCCTATTGGGGAGCCCTTGATGATGTGTGTTTTTCCATTTTGGGAGAACTGCATCCAGAGTTAGGCAAAGTTCTAATTGATAGTGCCCAACGTACTCAACCATTGAGATCCCAAAATAATATCACATCCGCCCAACTAGAGGGTAAACATGTCCTGCTTGAGTTCATAGTCCCCTATCTTGATTTTAACATTGCGACATTTTCCTTTACAAGGTAAGGTTCCCCCATTGGCTACCATGACCTCAAAGGAATTAAAAGTGTGGATATAGTAATTTTTCCATTGAGCAACTCTAGGGTCAATGAAGTTGTGCATGCTTCCTGAATCCATAAGGATGGAAAGACGTTGGCCATTGAAAAATACCGCAACCTTCATGGTTTGTGGAGTAGTAATGCCAGCAAGAGCATGGACTGTAATTGCTGTCTCAGGTTCCTGTTTCTCTTCTTCTTGTGGAGAAGGTGTTTCGGAGGGTCCTCATCCTCATCACTCTGGTTAGAGTTATCAGGTTCTTCAACATATATCAAGAACAATTTTTTGTGTGCACACTTATGCCCTTTAAAAAAAAATTCATCATAATTGTAGCATAATCCTTGGGCATGACGTGCATCCATCTCTTCTGTGGTTAGGCGCTTGGGTGCAGCAAGTTTATTATCAACTAGGTGTTGGTATCGAGAAGGAAATGAAGGTCTATTTTGAGGAAACTTTGATGGGCACCTTTGGGCAGAGAGTTTAGATTCTGCCAAACGGGCCAAACTGATATCTTCCATTATCTTCCATCATATTATGTGGTTTCAACATTCTTACTTCCGCTTGGAGTTCCCCCTTCAACCCACTGATATAACAACTCTGGAAGAACCCTTCATTCAATCCTCTTGTCTTATTGGCCAATTTTTCAAATTGAGCTTGGTATTCATGGACTAACCCTGTTTGTTGTAGTTTGGTCAAGGCCCTTGTAAAGTCCTCATACTCACTAGGACCAAATCGAGTGAGTAGTTGGGATTCAAAATTCTCCCAAGAGAGGTTTGGGTTGGCAATACGTAACCATTGAAACCAGTGTAGAGCCTCAGATTCCAAGTTAAAGGAAGCCATCTGGACTTGATGAAATATGGGGATATTATGAAGTCTAAAGAATTGATCAACCCTACAGAGCCACCCATCAACATCCTTCCCACTAAATTTGGGAAAGTCCAATTTGGGCATTTTAAAGGATGGATCATGGTCATGATTCCTTGCAGAACCCTCATCTTGGTGTTCTATTTTGGGTGGTCCTATTTTTAGTTTGTTGTCTACTTCTATCAGTGCTTCTTCTAAGCGGTTACTAGTGGCCTCATGCTCTAGGTGAAGACCTTGGACTTCTTCGCTTATGGATTGAAAATCTGAGTGCAGGTTCTCAATGGATTTTGTTAAGGATTCCAAGTGGTCTAGTTATTTTTGATTTCCATGGGTACCCTAGGCCATTTTGAAATATTTTGTGACCAGTTACTAAAAATAGAATTGAGTTTTTAGGACTTACTATTTTTAGTAAGTGCCCAAAAAAGTTCTTGGGTGCTATATATCAAAACGATCAGCTCGAAGAGGTGGTCAAAATGATCTATATATCTCAACACTACTTTTTGGCACCCCAGATTTTTTTTTTTTCTCCTATTTTGCTGAGTCTAATGGTGTTTACAGTTTTTGATTCTGAGTTGCAGAGCAAAAGTTGGGTACTGGAGCACTATCTATAACTGGCCTCGTGTCATGCTCTCACTAGTTGGCCTAGTCCTGACAGTCTCTATAACACTATTGACCTCACTAGCCCCAAGATTCTCTGTATTTTGTAGGTGACTGTTATGACAATTCTGTTCTGACCTTGAAAGCTGTAAATTTTGACCTGACTATGTTGACCTCTCTGACTTGACTGACCTGACTATGACTGCCACTGTAAATTTAATTGTTATTCTCCATACTATCAGCTTAAGTGTCACCCTCATGGTCTATCTTGAATGAATGTACCTTCTATTATTTTTTTAGTAGAGGACTCCTTTCTCATATGCTCACTTTTGGGGATTTGAAATGCAAGTTTACGAATAGGGAGGTTTGGTTTTTTTTTTTTTTTCATTTTTTACAGGTTGAAGTTTTAACAGAACTAGGGAATGCTAGGTAGAGGAGTATGTACCACCCATAGGCCCTCTATTATACCGACAATGACGAACAATAGTGCTCGGACCAATATTTCAGGCCACTACTCAAGGAGGATTCCACACATACCCTTGAGCACACTACCTGCCTCTCTGAAAATACGGGAGGGTAATCGTCCAGGATGCTGTGTCCCATAGAATATGAGTAATACAAGGCTGAAAAGCTTCCTAATGACTAGAATTTTGTTTAAACCTAGATGGTCTCCCGATATACCCGAAGATACGTGGGAGCTCAAGTCCATGCGTGAGTTCTATCTAATGCCTAGGTATTAGAGCTTGATCGCCCCTCACTTCACTAGATGCTTTATGGGCTATCTAGCTTAGCCAATAAAGACAGATCCTTCATGATATTTTAAAACCCCCAGCATAGGGTTTCTACCTACTCAACTAAATTTTTTTTTTTTTTTGGTCTGGAAAAAAATGCACTGTATTTTTTGGATTTTTTTTAATAAAGAAAAATAAGAACGAAAAAAACACATAGAATTTATACCTAACAGGTGGATTGGATGGCAAGAATCATTGCAGTTATAGTAGAACTTTGCCCTGGAAAGCACTCTGATACCACTTGTTAAGATCCTACTATAAAATATACTAAACAACACACTCTCAACTCAAATAAACACACTCTCACACATTTTCTTGGAAATAAACTCATAGAAACATTATAACAGTATTCAGAATTAAATGCATATGATAATAGAAATTACTTAAAAGGAAAAATCTCACAATATATAGAATCGTAGGCCTCTTCAAGGGGGCAACCTCCTTCAACACTTCATTAATTTGCAAAAAGATGATTACATTGGTGCCTTTTCGGGTATTTAAAGAGTTTCCTTCTAAGGTTGGCTTACATGAAAAATGCCACCTGGATTACATGCATAATGCCACCTAAATTACATGCATAGTACCACTTTGAATTACATGCACAATGCCACTCGAATTACATGCATAATGCCACACGAATTACATGCACAATGCCACTCGAATTACATGCACAAGGCCACCTTACCTAACCTATCTACCATGTATTACATAGAAAAGGGTGCCATTTGTCATAGACACTACCTAAGCTAAAACTTAGAACATTACAAAATATTAATCATTGGTACTACCCACGTT
Source organism: Wollemia nobilis (assembly GCA_028583015.1). Lineage (NCBI taxonomy): Eukaryota > Viridiplantae > Streptophyta > Pinopsida > Araucariales > Araucariaceae > Wollemia > Wollemia nobilis. The sequence goes on from JAQPPZ010000599.1 coordinate 2,209,972, forward strand.
CACTAGGAATTATTACATCAAGGAAGTTATTACATTAAGGGTTAGGATGAGATCCTAACACCGATTATAATGCAAGTGATGAGAAATGCAATACTATGCAATATTTTTGTATTTTTATGGTTTCATTATTTTTTTTTGTAATTTTGATATATATATATATATATATATATATATATATATATATATATATATATATATATGTACAAGTTGACCAATGGGCTTAATGAATGCCATTGGATCTTTTTGGGTGACCAAAGGGCTTATAGATGCCTTTGGAGCATTTAGGTTTGACCTAGATAGTTGTAAACTACCTAGGAGCATTTTAAGGTGACCAAAGGGCTTATGGATGCCTTTGGAGCATTTAAGGTTGACCTAGATGATCATAGATAGTCTAGGAGCTTTTTATGTGACCTAGACAATCAAAAACTGCTAGGAGCCTTTAGGGTGACCTAGGCGGGTAATGAAACTTAGAAAGTGTCTATGATTGCCTAGGGGTATTTGGTTGTGACCAAAGGGCTTATGGATACCTTTGGAGCATTTAAGGTTGACCTAGATGATCGTAGATAGTCTAGGGATTTTTTTATGTGACCTAGACGATCAAAAACCACTAGGAGCCTTTAGGCTGACCTAGGCGGGTAATGACACTTAGAAAGTCTCTACGAATACCTGGGGGAATTTTTTTGTGACCAAAGGGCTCATGGATTCCTTTGGATCATTTAAGGTTGACCTAGATGATTGTAGATAGTCTAGGAGCTTTTTTTTATGTGAACTAGACGATGAAAAAATGCTAGGAGCCTTTAGGGTGACCTAGGTGGGCAATGACACTTAGAAAGTATCTACGATTGCCTAGGGGTATTTGGTTGTGACCAAAGGGCTTATGGATGCCTTTGGAACTTTTAAGGTTGACCTAGACAATTGTAGATAGTCTAGAGGCTTTTTTATGTGACCTAGATGGTCAAAAATTGCTAGGAGCCTTTAGGGTGACCTAGGCGGGCAACAACACTTAGAAAGTGTCTATGACTGCCTAGGGGAATTTTATTGGTGCTCTAAGCATGAAATTGTCACAAATGACTTATATTTATGGGTTTAGGCTCTTCATTTTCTTCTATTGATGCTAGGTGATAAGTTCCAGGTCCAATCTGATGTGTAATGATGAATGGACCTAGCTAGTTTGCTGCAAATTTATCTCGCAAATTGGAGGACAAATTTGAGTTTTGTTGGTTTTCCTTTAGAACTAAATAACCTACTTAAAAGTATTTGAGTCTCTTAAGATGCTCTTGATAAACACGTAGATGATCAAGGGCATTCACACATCGTTCATAAAGAAACATTAACTGATCTAACCAAGCTTGCCTAGTTGTATCATCATCGATGAATTATTGCATGGAAATGTGCAGCGGTGGAATATATAACTCCAGAGGTGTGATGGCTTCAGCACATACACTAGTGAAAATGGAGTTTCCCTAGAGGGCATCCGAATACTAGTGCGATAGGCCCAAAGGGCAAGAGGTAATTGATTATGCCAATCTTTATGATTTTCCTAAATGGTTTTCTTCAAGATGGATACTACTATTTTATTTGATGCCTCTGCTTGCCCATTGGCCTATGGATAATAGGAAATGGAAAAGCTATGCTTTATGTTATACTTTGTTGTTAACACACGCACATATTTATTTTTTAAGGGTGTTCCATTATCAGATACTATTTTGTATGGAATACCCAAATGACATATGATGTTATGTAGTATGAACTCCACAATGTGAGGTCCAGTCATGGTGGTAAAGGGAATTGTTTCCACCCATTTTGTGAAATATTCGGTTGTCATTATGATAAATGTGTGATGGCTTAATGAGGTAGGTGAGATTTTCCCAATTAAATCAAACCCCCATTGTGCAAATGGCTAGACTTATTGAATCGATTGTAAGGCTTGTGAAGGTACATGTGTTAAATTTGCATGGTTTTGATACTTCATGCACTTCTTAACGTAAGCACAACAATCCTGATCTAAATTTTTCCAATAATAGCCCATGCAAATAATGTGCTTGGTTATGGCCATGCCGCTAAATTGGCCACCGCATGCACCATTGTGTGCTTGGGTGATAGCCCAAGTTGAATATTGTGAGTCTAAGCAGTGAAGGAGCATACCTTCATAACTATGATAATACATTATGTCTCCTATTAAGACATATTTTGCCACATTTTGTTTGAATGCTCGCTTTACGACATGCGATAATTCAGATGGAATATTACTTAGTTTAAGATCATATTTAATCTAGATGTCCCAATCTTGCTTTGAAGAAGCGTCAATATTATGAATCGTGCTATCCATTTGAAGTTTGTCTCGTGTGAACACTAATTGAGAGTGAACTTGGAGATATAGTGTTGTGCTAGTATCAAAAGGATTATGAGGGAACAAAGTCCCTTAGTTAACATTATTTAAATATTGGTGTAGTTGAGATAACCTTTCATGAGAAGGCTCAATCTGAATCATGTGAACAACTGGTATAGCCTTATGCTCTTCACGCTCAGTCGTAGCTTGCGCTAGAATTTTTACTTGGATAGTTGTGATATCATCTAAAGGGTCATGTGGGATTAGCAACCCTAAGGAAGCCATTGTATCTGCAAAATGATTAGATGAACAAGGGAGTGCCTCTATATCATACCATTCAAATTTGACCAAGATTTTGTCCACTAGGGCTTTGTAGGCTTGCAATACAAGACATAAACACTAGAAAATCCCTTTTACCTGATTAAATATGAGCAAGGAATCACCAAAAATGTTTAACTTTGTTATTTTCATGGTGATTTTCATCTGAAGTCCTATGATGAGAGCTTCATACTCAACGTTGTTGTTGGTACAAGAAAAATCAAGTTTAAATGAAAGAGGTATGGGATCCCCTTGCGGTGTGAAAAACATGATACCTACACCACCACCTCGCTCACACTTGGAACCATCAAAGAATAAAGTTATGTCTACCTGTGACTCAGGCTTTGTAGAATTAGGTGATGCTAAAATTTGAAATACTCCATCATCAGGAAGTTCTATATTTAGAGGTTGATCATCCTGTAGAGGAGCCTCTGCTAGTTGATTGGCTATGACCTATCATTTGATAGATTTATATCCAATGAGCTCTAGGTCAAATTTCTTCAACAATATTATCCACTTCATTGTGTGACTATTATGATATGTTCTGATCATCATGTAGCACAATGGATTTTCTTTAGATACAACATATGTGGTGTGATTTAACATATAATGGCATAAATTTTTGGTGGCAAAGACCACTGCTAAGCATAGCTTCTCAACATATGCGTATCTAAATTCATAGATGACTAGTGTGTGGCTAATGTAATAGGTAGCCTATTCTTTGTGAAATTCATTCTTTTGAGACAACATGGTACCCAAGGTTAACTTAGTATCTGAGATATATAAATAGAACAACACTCCTGGTCATGGTGGAGATAATACAGGTGACAAATCCAAGTATTATTTTATCTCGTCAAAGGCATTTTGACATTCCTCATCCCAATGAAATGAGACCCCCTTGTGTAGCAACTTATTAATGGGTTGACACTTATCCGATAACTGTGCTATGAAGCATTATATGGATGCAACCTTTCCTTGCAAACTGCATAGTTGCTTAATGGTTGTTGGGTGAGGTATTTCTAATATTTCCTTGACCTTATTGGGATCTACCTCGATGACTCTATTGGAGACTATGAATCCCAAAATTTTACTAGATGTGACACCGAAGACACACTTTTTGGGATTAAGTCTAACATTGTTCTCTATGAGGCAATCTAGGATCTTACATAGTACATTGAGATGTTCGTGGTGTAATAAATATTTTGCCAATAAATCATCCATGTAATCTTCCAAAATCTTGTGCATGTAGTCATGGAAGATATATGTCATGGCTCATTGGTAGGTAGCACCAACATTCTTAAGGCCAAAATGCATGACCTTGTAACATAATGTCCCCCAAGATGTTGTGAATGCCATTTTAATTTGGTCTTTTAGATTAATACGAATCTGATTATATCTAGAAAATCCATCCATTAGGGATAGCATTTCATTTCCTGTTGTTACATCTACCAATGCATCGATGTTAGGTAAGGGAAATTCATCCTTAGGACTTGATTTGTTAAGATCTCAAAAGTCGATGCAAATGTGAATCCTCCCATTAGGCTTTTTGATAGGAACCATTTTTGAAACCCATGGTGGATAATCTACTAAGATGATGATATCAATATCCAACAACTTTTGTAATTCATATTTCACCATTAAGGCTACTGTTGGGTGCATTTTTCATAACTTTTGCTTAACATGTTTGATCTTGGTGTCTAATGTAAGATTATGCATGACTATATTTGGGTCTAGTCCTGGCATATCTTTATACGACCAAGAAAATCTTTAATTCTTGCTTTCAATGCAACTATGAAATAATCTTGTTCACTTAGGGAGAGGCCTTCTCCTAATTTAATGGTATGGGAATTATCAAGATCTGTACCAATATCCTTATCAATTATTGGCTCAATCGATATGTGAGACCCATCCTCCAACTAATGTGGGGTGGGAATTAAGTGAATGTCATTAGCTAGGTTTTCTTCTTCCATAGCAAATTTAGGGTCAACCTCAACTTGAAAAACATCCTGAGTAGTTATTGAAGAAAATTTAAATGGTTGTAACATTTCCTCACAAGGCCAATACTCTGAGGTCGATGGAGAAGAATCTCCTCGATAAAAGTCAATTACCTCTAAATAAATATGCAATTTCTTGGATGGTTCATTGGGATTCACCAATGGTGTCATTAAATCTATGGAAATCATGTTGATGGATACATGATCTCCTACTCTAGGGAAAGTGGGTCTAGAGACTTGATGTTGTCTCATAACTCACGGGTGTGTCTCGGGTGGAAATGGAATAACTGGCGATGGCCTATGTGAAAGAGGACGAGCCTGCTCTTCATGAGGCAAAAACTAGCGTCAAATGAGTTCTTATATGGGAAATAACATACAAATAAAATATTCATCCTCGTCATCCAAATGGAACATGTGCTCGTATTCATCATCTAAGCTATGTCAGTTAATGGGTGTGATGCCATAATCATATTCATCATCACTTGTCCATTCGTGAGGAGGACATGGGTCTTGTTCCTCACTATCAGATTGCAAGGTGTGTGAGCTCTCCCCCACTTCATGGGGTTGGACGACATCACTAGAAAGACCCAGATCTATCATGTCTATGGGGAAATGATCTCCCAAGGAATGAATGTTATTAATATTATAAAATGGATCATGTTGGTCCGACTTTAATACACACCCTGTGAAGAATGAGCACAAAACTCTGATAACACTTATACGGGATAAATCCCACTCACTTTAGGATCTAGCTGGTTATCCAAGGTGTGAGTTACAGAGTCGGGTCGAATGTCAATTCACTCTTTTCCGCTTCTTGAATATATTTCAATATGGACTGTCTGTACCTCACAATGGGCTCACTAAACTTGCTCAGTAATGTTCAGAAGTTGTCACTTGTTGACAATCAGATTTAAAATTGATTCTTTGATCTAGCTCTCATGGGTCAGCAGATTTAAATAAAAGACAAATAAAGAAAATAAAAATGGATCATTTCACGATAAAACAAAGAGGGTAAGGTAAGGCAGAAAGAGAAGTTTATCAAACTTAACCGTAAAACAAAACTACCAATTTTATCTATACTATCAGCTTCACAACAGAACAAATCAAAGAAGAAAGTGTCCAGTTTTCTAAGATCACTTTCAACTAAGAGCATAAGGCAGAGATGGAACAGGTCTAACAGAAAATTATAAACTGAAGGGAAGTCGGTTAAAATTGATATCTTTCATCGGAATCCTAGCTCACACAGTGAGGACAGAGCAATTAGAACAAAATTGAACCTTAAATCTGTAATTTCCCTAGCACACAATAGAACAAATGAAGCCTAACAGCATATTTAATCTTGATAACACAGATTCACAGCATATATTTAATAAAATTTAATGAAATGGATAACAAAAGAAAATGAACTTATCACAATCTGCAAAATATTAGGCTCCTGGCCATGCTATCACAAAAAACAAAAGCACATCAACTCCAAGTCCAGAAATAAAATATTTCACAGAATCTACAAGAAATTGCTTCAATAGTCTTTTATTTCTAAGTTTTCGCCTCTTGCGATTACATTGAGAAGAAGTATTTATAGACTCAGGACAGACCCTGATCTTTTCAGAAATATCTTCCTCTCAAACCCTAAATCTTATCAACTTAAACCCTACGACCCAAGTTTTACAAAATAAAGCCATTTAAAACAAAGTCTCGATAAAACTTAACCACTGCAACTCAGTGTAGTCACTTGCCATAAATGGAGAAGATAGAATTCGAATGCCACTTGCATTCACCCGTAACTGTGAATAAATGCCCTCATTAATTCCCTCGGGTAAGCTAGATGAGTCACCACTTCTTCGACATTTCATCTCCGTAGAGCCATCCCTGAGTTGAAAATATCTGCACTCCATTAATTCTGCCATAAATCTTCATTAAATGTATTTACCAGCAAATCCTAGTAACTGTGTGCAGATATTTCATTTTTCGGCCAATTCTCGACATACTCCATCAAATGGGCAGTAGCTTAGTCATCGTAAAGCTTCTTTGCGGCCAGATCTGTAAAAAAAACTGGATGAAACAACAATTTTTGGCATCTTTTCTTTTAATATGGCTGTCTTTGATTAATTTGCATTCGACTTTGTCTTTACGGCCCTTTCTCCGTTATCATGCAAGTGACAGATGGCTTCCTGCATGAAAGAACAAAATACAGATTAGTATTAAAAATATATTAAATCATAACTTTAATTACTAAATCAGATTAAAAACCCTAATTTTTACTTGCATGTCGACCTTATTTATCTGATACGTGCTTTGACATGTGTCACAAAATCGCGACACGTGTCAACTTCCAGCTGTCTTCCTTTATGTGCTATCTTTTCTGCCAGGGTTGCGAAAATGCGACATGTCACGATTTCGCGACATGTCGTGAAATCGTGACATCCCCTACTCTTTGGCAACTTTTCTGCTTCAGGCCGCGAAAACACGACATGTCACGATTTCATGACATGTCGCAAAATCGCGACCGTTTTGTCTTCCCTTGGAGCCTCACCTTGCATTCTTCCCTGCGTTGTTCTTGTCTTCACCATGTCGCAAAATCGTGACATGGTGGCATCCTTTGTTGCTGCCCCTCCACCATGTCACGATTTTGCGACATGGTGGCGTCTTTTGTTGCTGCCCCTCCACCGTGTCACGATTTCATGACACGGCCATCCTTGGGCTCCCTCTGATGCGTTGTGTCATGATTTTACGACGTCGCAAAATCGCGACGTCACGATTTCGTGACACCTTCCGACTATTATCCCTTTCTCTCAACTGTGTCATGATTTTGCGACGTCGTGAAATCACAACGTTGCAATTTCGTGACACTTTCATGCCTTAGACTTTTCTTTTGGCAACTTTGATTTCTTTCTTTGCTGGCTTTGCTTCCTGACTTGGACCTGTCGCAATTTTGTGACATGTCACAAAATCGTGACAGTCCGTACACCCTCCGAGCTTTCCTCTGAAAACATCGCGATTTCGCGACGTCGCAATTTTGCGACACCTTCTTGACTTAGCCAAATTTCTCCTTCATCAGCCGCAAAAACGTGACATGTCACGATTTCGCGACATGTCGCGAAATCGCGACGTTCCGTATGATCTGCCTTTCTCTCTCCAAACCCATCACGATATCGCGACGTTTTTCATACTTGCAGCTTCCTTCCAAAATGTGTCACGATATCGTGACGTTTTTCACACTTGCAGCCTCCTTCCAAAATGTGTCGCGATATCGCGATGTTTTTCACACTTGCAGCTTCTGACTCAAACCTGTCACGATTTCATGACGTGTCATGAAATTGTGGCCTCTTTCATGCCTTAGCTTCTTTTCTCCCTGACCCATCGCGATTTCGTGACATTTCCAAAAATGGAAAGTGTCACGATATCGTGACATTTCCAAAAATGGAAGTGTCGCGATATCGCGACATTTCCAAAAATGGAAAGTTTTGGTTTTCAATGAATTTATCTATCTGTTTTTTGCATTTTTTTCGTACCGGTGTAATATTTTCTTTATCCATGAAGGATTCTAGCATGTAAGAAGTGAAGTCTGAGATAACAAAGCCAGAATGCAAGAATACTTGGATACTTTGACACAGGCAAAACTTGAAGAAGAAAGAGGCAAGTAAAAATTGGAATTAAAACCTGAAAATCATCAAGAGGGTCCCTACTACAAAATGAAAGCTCAATGTTTTCAAAGGATGAAATTCATTTTTCAGTGGGGGTGTGTTGCTTCTCAACAGATCGTAGGCGAGCTTAGCCTGATGACATAGGCATAGGTGCTCAAGATTCTCGATGAGGACATCCAACGGTATCGGTTTATTGTTTCCCAACCCATATCTATCATATGAAAGTTGATATTAGGTTTGACATGGAACACGGTTACCCTACTCATACAGGCTAAGACCAAACCCATTCTAATTACAATGATTTAGATATTTCAATGCATAGTCTGGATTTGACAAATAAATTACATCCTTAGAAAAGGGTTCATCATCATATTTTGTTTGAGGAATGAGCAATGCTCCATAATCTATACCTCCATATATGAAATTTTTTTGATTAGGAGGTATACTAATAAGTACAATGCTACCTATGGGAAGACAAGGTCTTCCCATGTCTTACACTGTCTCCAAGGATGGAACTATCATGATATTTCTCACCAAGTATTCTCTTAACCCTATGCTAGACATCTGGACTGTGACTTGGGATGGAAAATATGGATGAGATAGAATGGAGGTTTGAGGTGATTCAATTTTCACCTCTATAGGTAATTCCTCATTAATGACACAAGGAATATCCTCCATGGATATGGTGGAAACTAATGGTGGACTCTCATAAATAGACCTCTTCGACATGTTCCTCAATGGAGGGTTTGATGATGTCGAAGCCTTCTCTAAAGGTGGTGATGATGAGGATGGAGTAGATGATGATGAAGGTGATGGAATGGGTAGAATCTGATCAGTTGTATTTAATCATAATTCTATGTGAGTTGAAGGTAATATCGACTCTGGCATCTACTGCAACATGTTGTAGTATTTAAAGGGCTCTAGATCGGCATATACTACATGTACTTGCCCTTTGTGAGTGTATTTAAGACATTGATGCATGATGGAGGGGACACACTTCATATCCCGTATCCAAGGTCTTCCAAGCAAAATTTTGTAGGCCATCTCACCTTCTAGCACATGGCACAATGTCGATATAATATTTTGTCCCACCTGAATGGGTAAAATTGTGGTACTAATAGTAGAGCATATTGTGTTATTAAAAGAATGAAGAGTGTAAGTTGACACCACAACATGAGATGCTAGAAACTTAAGATGATTTAGTACTTTATTTTTTATGATGTTACTTGAGGACCCAGTGTCTTGTTGGCATTTTTGCCACATTTTTTTTGTTGTTGTTCATGCAAAATAATGCACAAATTGTAGAAATACCCACTCCTCTGTTTGTCCCTCCAAGAACCTCGAAAGGGATAATTAGTAAAAATAAAAATCTCTACAAGTTTTGTGTCAAAGCAAAGTAAGTTAAAAATGTCACAAAATCACAACAGTATTTTCATGACCTGTTGCGGTTTTGCAACGTTCTATGCAGAAAAATCTAAGCACAAAAAATGTCACAAAATCATGACATGTCGCGTTTTCGCGACCTATTGTGGTTTCACGTTAGAAAGCAACAAAAGGGAGAAGTAAAGGCAAAGTTTTTGCAACATCACGACATGTCACATTTTCATGATTTGTCACATTTTCATGGTAGATAGTGGCAAGAAAGCAAAGTGATAGGTGACATGTCGCATTTTCACGATCTGTCACATTTTTGTGGTAGACAGTGGCAAGAAAGCAAAGTGATAGGCGACATGTCACATTTTCGCACAATACAATAGCAAAGGGGAGCGCCAAGGATGGACTGACACGATATCACGACCTGTCATGTTTTCACGATAGGAAAGCGAGGAAGGAGCAAGATGGTACGGAATGTCACGATTTCATGACATGTCACGTTTTCACGACTAGTAGCAACAGAAGAAAGCAGCAAGGAAAAAATGTCGTGATTTCATGACACATCGCATTTTTGTGATAGAAGCGACAAAAAAAGCCCAATAATGTTATGTCCGTATTTTTCTTCATATTGCATAGGAGAACGTAAGGAGAAAATGAGGATCGAACGAAGTAATGTTTTAAAATCTCTCCAATTGGTTTTGATATCGAGGTCAAAGAGGCTCCAAAATTAAATGTTTCGCTATTTACTTATGTGCGCAAGATGGGAGAACATGTTAAATCATGCAGTTTTTGAAGCCACCAAAATTAAAGATTCCTCCAGTATTAAAAGCTCTTGTTCATGATCTCCTAACACTTCAAGCATGCCCCGAGAACAGTCATTTAATGAAGAAATGTGGTCCCTTGTTTTCGTTCAATTTTCAAACTTGATCCATAAAAGCAAGGAATGTGATTTCTTCAAGGGAGATTTAGGGGGATTGTTTCTCTTTTCAAGTGCATATTTTGTGGATCTCCTCTTCAAAATCTATTTTATGTTTTAAATTTTGCGATTCGAAATGGAGAGGGAAGACCTCTATAAATACTAATGTAAATATCAAGAAATGAGGAGGACCTTTTTGCAAAAATTGAAGCAGAAACCCTGAACGCATTTTGCTCTGTTCTTAGAGTCTTTTGAGTTGGTGATCCAAACTGATGTTCATGTGATGCTTTCTATGTAATTCACTTCTGCTTAGTCAAGTGCTAAAATATAATTTGAATTCTACTGTTCTGAATTTGGCTATGTTTTCATTTGAACATTTGAAGTATAATTGAAGGAAAACTTATGGTCAATATTTGATCCAATTTCTGTATGTGCATTCTAAGAATTAATTGTTGCTTATCTTCAGGATTTAGTTTGAGGTTATTTGCTATCTAAAGTTGTTATCCCTATCAACTATTGGCTTCAGCCATATTTCCATCTCTTTCTATTATTTCTAACCCTAAACCTTGAAATCAGTTTAGATTAGTTTGGGAGCCAGCCCTCTCTGGAGATTGGATCGAGAGACTTCTCTTTCTCTCAGCATTTCAATGTTGGCTGGGTCTAGGGCACATTTTATAAGACTAGGCAAATTCATGACCAACAATTTTTTGCACACCCGGTGGTACTCACAAGTCCCATATTTTGACACCCGGAGGAATCAAGATTTTGATGAACTGTCTTGACCTCAAAGTGAAAATTGTAATTTCATATGGTGACTCTGTTGGGGGTGACTGTATAGTACCTAGAAATCTCTAATCATGAAGCTGGTGAAAATATTTGCTTCATGATCACGAGATCAAGAGCCAAAGAATCGGAAGACCCAGTCGAATTCTTCGAGAATGATGTTCAAAACTGGAGGGAGCGCTCAAGATTGGTAAGTCCTATGAGCATATCATTTGCTATCTCTTCGTAGGTGGCGGGTCAGTTTGTGCCATCTCCGACTCCTCCCAGTACTACTACGAGCTTGCTAGTACATCCAAATCTAGCAGTGCAAATGGCTGGTCAACAACCTCCTCCACGTCAATTTCCTTCTTGGAACCATTTGGGAGTGTTGGACCTACCTTTTCAAAATCTAGTTCTTGCTACAGCATTAAAGGCTTTGCCTACATACGATGGGACTGGAAAGACCATGTATGAACAATTTTTAGATGTGGCATCCTTGGCTACAATTCATAATATCACAAACAAAGATGTCATGATAAAATTGCTCGTGTTGTCACTCCGTGATAAGTTATTGTGCTGGTATAGATCCTTGTCTCCCAACTCCATAAATTTATGGGATCAATTAGCAGAGATGCTAATAAAATGGTTCAATGAGCAAGAAGACCCATTTTCTTTGTTGCATCAATTTACTAATATCAAGAGGCATCCTCAAGAGGAGATAGTGGATTTCAATGTTAGGTTTGCCCAAACTTGGCAGAGAGTTCCTGATGGTCTCCGCCCTACTAATGACCAAGTGGCATTTTACTATCTTAGGGATTTCCACTCAGATATTAGTATGAACATTAGGATTTCCAATGTTCAAACCTTTCTTGCACTATATTCCCAAGCATAGAAGGCTGAGGTCGATCTGATTGCCATTGGGAAATTGCCTTCGAAAATGACTATGCCCATTTTTCCTGAGCTTTTGCAATACTAGCTTATAGGTGCAGCCTCCACATCTTACACTGATCCATCCATGTACCCTTCATCTTCATGGAATCCTCCCATAAATTTGGTACCTATTATTCCCATTCCATAGTTAACCTCTCCAGTTCCAACTCCTACATTACCTTCTCCACCAGTTCCATTACCTCTACCAGCACCGCCTGTATCCTCAAGCCCAAATCCTCAATTGGCTATTTTGCAAGAAATTTTTTTGGCCAAGATGACATCTATGGAGTGGAGAGAGGTGGAAAGGAACTTCAGCCATGAAGATTTATTTCGGTGGTAACCAGAGAGCAAGTTGCTCCTAGCAAGGTTATAGAGAAAGTACCTGAGAGGAACTCAACGGTCCTGGTAAGTGAAGAGGCTGGCCCCTCTGAAGTTCCACATGAGCCATCTTACTAGTGTTCTTCATGCAATGAACCACATGATGAGTCCACTTGCATGGTCCACCAAAATTATTTACAATTTATTACAGGGAGCCATGTAAACATGATTCAAGAGGTGGATCATAATTCTGTGATATCTCCTGAGGAATACATAGCAATATTGACATGCAGCAGCAAGAAACCAATGGTGGTAGATCTGGATAAGATGGAGCCATTGAAAGTGCCTCCTACGCAAGCAATAAAGTAAAAAATACCTACAAAGACTCATGATCCTCCAGCCCTGCAACAAGACCCACCTATTTTATCGAAGGATTTGCTTCCACCAAAAGCAAAAGAGAGTTTGCAATCTAAGGCTTCTACCTCCCATTCGTAAGTGGAAATGAAGGAACAAGCTAGAGAGACGTCGCGATATCCATCATTGACTAAACGGCAGTGAGTGGAGGCCACCCAACGATATAGAAGCAGATTTGAATCTACTAGTGGAGGGAGACGGCTGATTTTGATGGAGTACAATATCGTCAAAGAACTCAAAAGTATACCAGCCAAGGTAAGTTTGTATGACATCTTACAGCTGCCTAGGTAGGTGAATCTCTTATAGGATTCCTTAAAGACCACATAAAGTAAAGGGAAGGCTCCAAACCAGGTAGTTATGGCTCAAACTCTGATCTCTTTAGTCACCGAAAAAATAGACCACCACCTTTTTATCTTTCATTGATAATGGAGGGACATGTGGTGCATAATTGCCTCATTGACTCAGGAGCAACTACTACTGTCATGCCTAAGGTAGTATGTGATGTCATAGGCATGGAATATACAAGGACTAGCACAGAATTTTTGCAGCTAGATGGTACCTCAGTAAATACGGTGGGCGTAATTAACGATGTTCCTATTTCCCTGCATGCCATACCTCAAATTAATGTGATCCAGGAGATCATAGTAGTGTAATTAGAGCCATGTTTTGGTATGTGTCTCTCTTGAGAGTTCACGACTAAACTCGGGGGTTACCTTTATTTGGATTTTACTCATTTGGAGGTGATACATAAAGGTAAAAAGGTGAAAATTTTCAATGAGAAGCCTTCCACATTTCATGTGGAGAGAATAGATGAATTGGACAGGTTAGCAAATTCGATGCACATGATGTCTAAAGAATTTGGCGAGCTTGACTTAATGGAAGAATATTTGGAAGAGCTCCACCCAGAAAATGAATTTTCCATGGCCAATTTCAATGCCATGATGGAAACTGACTTGGGGTGTTACTCCATTTTTAAGCCTGAAAAGGCTAAAGAAAAGAATGATGAAATTCAAGACCAGCTCTGGAAGCTCTATTTTGATGGAGCATGATGTAGAAATGGCGCTTGATCTGGGATTGTTCTAGTATTACATTCTAGGATTCAATGATATTATTCATATTGTTTGACCTAGAGATGCACAAATAATACAGTAGAATATGAGGCTTTATGCCTAGGGCTCAAGAAGGCTGAGAAACTTGGAGCGTGACAGTTGCAAATATTTTGTGACTCCAAGCTGATTGTCAATCAGGTGACCAATAAGTGTGTGTCCAAGCACCACTATCTCAAGAACTATTGCAACAAGGTCTAGGATCTGTTCGAATCATTCTCTACTCTCAGCATGCATTTTGTTCCATGAGAACAAAATAGACATGTTGACCTACTGGCTTCCTTGGGAGCAAATTTTTCACCAATCTAGCAGTGGTGAGAAGGCCAAAAATAGTGAGAATGGTGTATAGGCCATCTGTCCCAGACAAGGACACCTTTTGGTAAGTCTTCGATAGCGATGAGAAAATTGTTAACTTTTTGGTTCAAGAAGTTGCCACCATCAAGGGAAGGACCTTGGAGCATGAAGAAACTGAAGGCCTGATTTAGTTGCGGAATAACCACATTCCTAAAGGCCTAATTACTCTAGAAAGCTTGTTTTATCATAATGATTGGTCCAAGAAGCATCAGATAGAGGTCGACGAGAAAGATTACATGGAGCTTCAGTTGGAGGCTGATAAGGTCATTAAAATTGGGACTGATTCTACTCCCACTGAATTGCAAGAGATCAGATAATTGTGTCAAGAGTTTTCTGACATCGTGGCCTAGAGCTATGAGGATCTGAGGGGATATGATAAAGAGATCATTCAGCACACTATCGAGCTGGAAGGAGTCAAACCCTTCAAGCAGAAGTAGAGACCGATGAGCCCAAAGATTAAAGCCTTCATGAAGGCCGAACTTGCGAAGATGTTGCAGACCAAGATTATATATCCGATTAAGCACTCAACTTGGGTTGCTAATTTGGTTCTGGTCCATAAGAAAAATGGAGATATATGACTGTGTGTGGATTTTTGAAACTTAAACCGAGCATCCTTGAAGGATCACTACCCATTGCCTCGCATTGATCAGATCCTTCACATTGTTGTTGGGGCTCAACGCTTTTCATTGCTAGATGGATTCTCTAGATACAATCAAATTTGGGTTAGGGATGAGGATCAGCACAAAACCATGTTCACAACCAAGTGGGGTACCTTTGCCTATCAGCGCATGCCCTTCGGATTGTCCAATGTTGGGGCTACATTTCAAAGGGCCATGGACATCATATTTGGGGAGCTTTTAAATAAGATCATTGTCATCTATCTCGATGATATGACTGTATTTTCACACAAACAAGAAGAACATTGTTCTCATTTGAGGCAAATATTTGAGAAATGTCAAGAGTTTGGCATTTCCATCAACCCAAAGAAGTCCATTTCATAGTAAAGGAAGGTAAGATCTTGGGACATGTCATCTTAGAGAATGGTTTGGCAATTGATCCATCGAGAGTTGAAGCTTTGAAGAAACTATCACTCCCTGCCAATAAGAAAGAGTTGCAATCTTTCTTCAGGTAAATCAATTTTGTCAAAAAATTTATTTTCAAATTTTCTCGAGTATTCAAGCCCATGACTAATCTATTAAAGAAATATGCGGAGTTAAAGTGGACAATTCAGAGGAAATATGCATTTCGGGAGATTAAAGATAGAATTGCACAAGCCCCTGTGTTGATCAATCTAGATTATTCTAAGGACTTCATTCTGTACATAGTTGGAGAGGATGAAAGCTATGCTGCAGTGCTTACATAGAAAGGAGACGATGGGGATGAAATACCCATTGCTTTCCTTAGCTAGGTTATATTACCCCAAGAGGAGAGATACAATTTCATTGAGAAGCAGGCCTATGCTATCATGAAGTCTCTCAAAAAATTTAGGAACTTCGTATCTCAGAACAAGACGATCGTCTACATCATCCACCCCGATGTAAGGAAATTCATCATTCAGGGTGAAATGGGTGATAAGCGTGCTGGTTAGGTCACCAAAATTCAAGAGTTTGATGTTGAGATCCATCCAACCAAGTTGGTGCGGGGTAAGGCCTTATGCTAGCAATTAGAAAAAATTGTGGCCTCTGAGATAGTTGATCATCAAGTGAACGACCCTACTGAAGAAATGAATCTAGTGAACATCTTTGCACAAGGCCAAGATTGGGCAGATGACCTTGTTGAGTATTTTTTAATGGGTAGATGTCCCCCACAATTAAATGCTTCGCAACGGAGAAGGTTTCACCTACAATATCTTAGGTATGTATTGTTTCCCGAGGGATTGTTCTTCAAAAACATTGATGGAGTTATCCTAAGGTGCATTAAGGAACCTGAGAAAGCTATATTCTTGGAGGATTTTCATTCTGGCATGTCAGGAGGACATTACACTGGTAGACCTATGGCCTTAAAGATTATTTGGCCTGGTTACTATTGGCCAACTTTTTTCATAGATACTTTCAATATTGCTCAAGTTTGCGACAAATGCCAAAGGTATACGGGACAGATCAAAAATGTACCATTGCCCCTACATCCAATTCAAGTAGAAGCACCTTTTTAGCAGTGGGGGTTGGAATTTATTGGGACCATTGATCCAAACTCTTCAACCGAACACAAGTACATCTTGACGGTTATTGATTATTTTACAAGATGGTCTGAGCCCATTCCAACCAAGGCTGCAAATCAGGATGTGGTAATCACTTTCATTGAAGGACTGATCACGTGTTTTGGCATTCCTGACGCCATTATCATAGACAACGGAACTCCATTCATTGGAGCCAAGCTAGGAGAATTTGCAACCAAGTACGGTATTTTTCTAAAGACATCCTCTAATTATTACCCTCAGGGGAATGGCTTGGCGGAATCCACAAACAAAAACTTGCTATGGATTTTAAAGAGATCCTTGGGGGATAATAAGAGATGTTGAGCTGAATCATGCCTTATGGGCAGATATAATTTTGATCAAGAAGTTGATCAAGACTTCACCATACGCCCTAGTATATGGGAAAGAGGCAAGATTACCTATTCATTTAGAACTACCTGCCTTGCAGCAATTGAAGGAATTCCTGGATGATGAAGAAA
Organism: Wollemia nobilis; assembly: GCA_028583015.1. Taxonomy (NCBI): domain Eukaryota; kingdom Viridiplantae; phylum Streptophyta; class Pinopsida; order Araucariales; family Araucariaceae; genus Wollemia; species Wollemia nobilis. Next base: position 2,227,104 of record JAQPPZ010000599.1, read on the forward strand.
ATATGGATCCTATGAACATACGATTGGATCAGTTGTTGTAGTTGGAAGAGCAACATTCTTTGGCCTATGATGAGTTTTATAAGCATTCACAGGTGGTTGCAAAATGGTTTCACAAAGGTTCTACAGACCGCACATTCAAAGTGGGTGATTTAGTCTTAAAGTGGAATGAAAAGAAGGCCAAGCTAGGGATGCACAAGAAATTTGACGCTCTGTGGGAGGGTCCATTCCAGATTGCCAGTACAAGTGTAGCAAATTCATTTTATCTTGAGGACTCAGAAGGTAATTCACTTCCTATCTCAGTGAATTGCTGTCATTTGAAAGCCTACATTTCATGATGTGAAAACACAGTGTCACCTCGTACATATAAAAAAAAACAAAAACAAAAATCGTCAACTTCGGCTCCTTTTGCACTCGAGCCCACAGGTATGTCTATTTATCTCTTTTTATTTTCCTTCCCAGTAGATAGTGGCTTCCATCTACTTCTTTCTTCCATTTCCTTATTTTCATTCCCTTCCTCTCCACTCCTTCTTCCACTGTACATAATCAAGCCACTACTATTGTTTGTACTCTGCTCTCTGATGTTCCCGTTTCTTCACTTCCCATTTCTTCCAATCCTTTGTCATTTGAGCACTTCTCCATAGTTCCTACCGCTTTATCCATCCCATCTACTTCCATTTAATTATATATTTTCATGGAATCCCAATAGCTGGTAGCATAGTAGTTCCCTCTTCAGTTGTATCTACCGCTTCTACTCCTCCATATTCCACCATTCCATCATTCACCATTCCTGTTCCATGGCCTGCACATCTATCGGTCATCACCCCATTCATTCCTATTTTTGCAACCTAGGTGCTTCTCACCACTACCATGGAGACCCTTTCATAGCACCTGGTGATTACCCAGCTCAACCGAGCTAGGCAAAATGTAGTAGTTAAAGGAATAAGGGAAGTTCTGCTATTCCACAAATTTCTTTTGAAAGTCCTATTTTAAGTGTTGAGCGCCAGCAAGAGCTTGTTGCAGTAGCCCGTAGAAATGTCCAACATCAACCAGCACTCACTTCTTCTACTCCTCTAGCTTCTTGACTCTGTTGCCCAATAAATAAAGGCCTGGGGTTTGTGCATACATCAGAACTGTATACCCCAAGATCCGCCAAGAATGTTGGCATTTTTGCCACACTTTTTTTGTTGCTATTCATGCAAAATAATGCACAAATTGTAGAAATAATCACTCCTCTGTTTTTCCCTCCAAGCACCTCGAAAGGGATAATTAGTAAAAACAAAAATCTCTACAAGTTTTGTGCCAAAGCAAAGTAAGTTAAAAATGTCGCAAAATCATGACATGTCGCATTTTTGCGACCTATTACGGTTTCACGACGTCCGATGCAGAAAAATCTAAGCACAAATTTTTTTTGTGAAATCGTGACATGTCACGTTTTCACGACCTGTTGCTATTTCACGTTAGAAAGCAGCAAAAGGGAGCAGTAAATACAAAGTTGTCGTGACATTGTGACATGTCGCATTTTCATGATCTATTGCATTTTCATGGTAGACAGTGGCAAGAAAGCAAAGTGATAAGCGACATGTCGCATTTTTGCGATCTGTCACATTTTCATGGTAGACAGTGGCATGAAAGCAAAGTGATAGGCGACATGTCACATTTTTGCGCAATACTGCAGCAAAGGAGAGCTCCAAGGATGGACTAATGTGATATTGTGACCTGTCATGTTTTCACGATAGGAAAATGAGGAAGGAGAAAGATGGTACAAAATGTAGTGATTTCATGACACATCACGTTTTCGTGACTGGTAGCAACAGAAGAAAGCAGCAAGGGAAAAATGTCACGATTTTGTGACACGTCACATTTTCGTGATAGAAGCGACAACAAAGGCCCAATAAAGTTTTGTTCACATTTTTCTTCATATTGCATAGGAGAACATAAGGAGAAAATGAGGATCGAATGAAGTAATGTTTTAAAAGCTCTCCAATTGTTTTTGAGATCGAGGTCAAAGAGGCTCCAATATTAAATGTTTTGTTATTTACTTATGTGCACAATATGGGAGAACATGTTAAATCATGCAATTTTTAAAGCCACAAAAATTAAAGATGCCTTTGGTATTAAAAGCTCTTGTTCGTGATCTCCTAACACTTCAAGCATGCCCCGAGAACAGTCATTTAATGAAGAAATATGGTCCCTTGTTTTCGTTCGATTTTCAAACTTGATCCATAAAAGCAGGGAATGTGATTTCTATGAGGGAGATTTAAGGGGATTTTTTCTCTTTTCAAGTGCATATTTTGTGGATCTCCTATTCAAAATCTGTTTTATGTTTTAAATGTTGCGATTCGAAAGGGAGAGGGAAGACCTCTATAAATACTAATATACATCTCAATAAAAGGGGAGGACCTTTTTGCAAAAATTGAAGCAGAAATCCTAAATGCATTTTTCTCTGTTCTTAGAGTCTTTTGAGTTGGTGATCCAAACTGATGCTCATGTGATGCTTTTTTTGTAATTCACTTCTGCTTAGTCAAGTGCTAAAATATAAGTTGAATTCTACTGTTTTGAATTTGGCTATGTTTTCATTTGAAAATTTGAAGTATAATTGAAGGCAAACTTATGGTCAATATTTGATCCAATTTTTGTATGTGCATTCTAAGAATCAGTTGTTACTTATATTTGAGATTTAGTTTGAGGTTATTTGCTATCTGAAGTTGTTCTCCCTATCAACTATCGGCTTCATCCATATTTCCATATCTTTCTATTATTTCTAACCCTAAACCTTGAAATCAGTTTAGATTAGTTTGGGAGCCAGCCCTCTCTGGAGATTTGCCCAGGAGACTTCTCTTTCTCTCGGCCTTTCAATGTTGGTCGGGTCTAGGGCACATTTTATATGACTAGGCGGACTTGTGACCAACATGTCTATAAGAAGTCTCTTGTATGGTATCTCATTTATACATGCAATGATGTGTAAAGGAGGGACTACTGCATCACTGGCTATTTATTTTAGCTCATGCTCATGAAATTGTATGACTGGTTCTTTGCACTATTGCATATGTCCCACAAAATCTGTGAAGGAGTTGGACTCCTACGGTTGCAACTCTATGTATTTTAAAATATCCATCAAGGCATCCCAATGTGGAGGTTATTGCTGGATAAAATCATAGATGGATAATTATGCTGATGTGGTCCTCAAGCTTTGTGCAAGCTTGATCTTAATTGTCATTGTTGGCCTAGAAGGAAGGCCCTATACTAAAGGTGATGTAGTTTGCAACGTAGTTGGAACATCATTTGAAGCTGCAGGCTGTGCAACTTGACTTGAATATCTCTTGTTCTTGGTCACAATACTCACCATCCCAACATACCCTTGAATAGGGTGTTTTTGATTTACCTCATTCATTGGTTTAGCAGGCACTACATGTACCTCATGAGTTGGTAAAGGGTCTTTGAAAATACCTATTTTTTGATTGGTAGGAGCTACTAGAGAAACTACTGTAAGCTCATTTCTCTCAATCATGTCTTGTACTACATGTTTAAAACCATAGCATGATTGTAAATCATAGCCACCTTGCTAATGAAACTTACAATACTGATCTTCTTAGCATCCCATAAGCTTGGGTTTGCATATTTTTGGATCATTGGGTTTGATATCTGGTAAATTAACCATATTTGTAGCCCACAATCGATCGAAAAGAGAATCTATGGATTCAGTGATGGGAGTAAATTATCACTGAGGATGATGCTATTTTTATCCCTAGTTCACTATACCATTATCATTATAATTCATAGGAGGAGGTTGAGCCTGATAGTTCACCTTTTGGGGAGGTGTAACTTGAGGAGGTGTAGGGACATTTATGGCCACTTGATTGACCATAGCTAGCTTTGCAGGTGTTAAGCTATTATTATGATTTTTTGTCCACTCCTTCTTGCAAGGTTTTGTTACTTCTCCATCTTGGATTTTGATTTCTTCTATGTTTCTAGCCTGTGCTAGAGCTTCTTCCAAGGTAGTGTATTGTTGTAATTACAATTTCAAATAGATGGGTTTCAATAAACTCTTTTAGAACAAACAAGTTAATTCAGTCACTAGAAATAGATAGGGTAGCTTAGCCAAAATCGTTCACAACCTATTTCCATAGTCAGTGATCATCTCATCCTCGATTTGTTTCATTCATGTGAGATCGGTTAATGTCACCTTTATTTTGGTGTTAAAGGCAAAAAATTCCAAAAATGCATCAGCAAATTGTTCAAATGTGTAGATACTATGTTTTAAAAATTGGTTAAACCACTGAATGGCAGGACCAGTGAGGGTACTCAAGAAATTTCTTAGGAGCAATGCATCATTGTCTTGTATGTTGAAGCACAAATTTAAAAATCTAGTAACGTGCTCTTGAGCATCTTCTTCACCCTTGAATCTATCAAATTTGGGTATTTTGAAATGCTTAGGATAGACCGGGGAAGGAATGGATGGGTGTAACGGTTGTTTCTTTAGATGATGCAAAGTAGGCTTTTGGAGCCCATTGCCAGCTATTCTACCTTATATAGTTTCTAAGCGTGCAAGAAAATATTGATACACATCCAAGGATTTAATATCCTCTTCCTTGTTTCGAACTCATAGAGGTGGACGAGGAATATTAATCCTAGGTTTGGGTGGTGGATTGACACCAGCCACGCCTCCATAAGGTGCTTCTACATAATCCTCATCTTATTCCAAATCATCATAAGCCCCATAAGGTATTTCAAGTATGGGCCTACAAGGAGGAACTAACGCCTATTGAAGGTGATCTATGTTTGGCCTATCATATGTATTCTGTTCAGGCCTATGAGGTCTAGGAGGCAACATAGGATTAGGTCTAGGAGACCTATGTTGTTGGACATTTGGTTGCCTCGGGTGAGCCTCTTGTCTACGCATACTTGGAGTGACATCTCCATGCCACAAGGTTTCTTGAATTTGTCATTCAATTTTTTCTTTCTCTATTTGCTACCATTTCTTGAAGAAATCTAAATTATGTTTATTCGACCTAAGTTGATTAAAATCAGCTTGGTGGTCAACATATCTCTGGACCAAATTATTATATTTGATCAGCTGTATTAGGTCTACATAACTTACCATGATTGCCTCATTGTCTATCCTATTCAGGAGGCTCTGTGAGATCAATTACATGCTTCCATCGATCCAGGGCAGTCGCATTGACTTGACATTGTCGCCTAGACAAATATTTTTGAAATACTATGGATGCAGAGGCACAATGTGCTTTCATTGACATATTTTTATGAGGATAATTTGGATGTTCCTTAGGTCTTTCCTCATAAACAAGATAAGGTAAGGTGGAATAAGGTCACCTAATTTTATGAGTATCGTACTCATTGTGATTTTGATACCTTGGAGTAGGGTGACTTAAAATATTGAGATGATCGTTCAACCCTACTCGAGGTGTGAGCTCTTACTCCTATATGTGATCAAGAGTAGAGGATCGAGCAGGCATGTGAACACGCAATATTGCTCTATATGGAGGTGCCTCATTGCATGGTGACTCTTCTCAAAATAAGGTGTTTGTAGCATATGAATTAGGGAGATACTTTTCCAAAATAGGACTATGACCTACAGGAGTACCCTGCGAAGGGGTCCACTATAAGCTAGATCCTCTAGTTGACTCTATAGGTGTAACCATCCACTCATCAGTCGGTCTATGTCTAGGAAGAGTAGCTAATTTCTAGGGAGGAATGATCCTATCTCTAGATTCAACATGAGGACATTCTATATCCTCTTCTCTATTTCCCATATCTTTTGACCCTGAATGGGCTTAGCTATGGGTACGTACCATAGCTATATAATCTAACTACTATGTGTTTATCTTATTTAAAATTTATATTAATTTGAAACAAACAAATAATAGAGACACACAAGCATAAAAGTGATTATATCATTTTAAAATTTTTAGATGTGAATCCTAAACTGTTTGTTGTGTTTCAATATGTGTTGATTTGTAAAGAAAATACTTTTCTCGTTTTTGATATTTTGTTGAATGATATTCTCAAATTTTAAGTGGTTTTCACCTATATACTTGTAGCTTGACAATCGGGAGTGAAATTTCGGTCACGTGAACAAACCAAAGTATGGAGATTAAATCCATACCCGATTAGGGAGCATAGGACTGGCCGATCCTCACCCAGCACCCTGTGCGCAATGATACACCTCTTAAAAGAGGAATGCATGCTATTTTGCATGGTTAGAACATATATTGGAGTCGGTATTTGCCAATAAAATAAGGTTTGTAGGATTTGAGTCAATGGATGGAGATGAAACCCAACGTCATTGAACTCTATCAATGGTTGGGAATGAAGTCCAACTCACCAACATTTAAGTGGATCATGGTTTTTGTGTTCCTTTTAAATTTTTTGAAAGAAAACAAAGTAGCACTCAATTATTTTTGACTAAATGCATGAATGTGCGTTTTACTTTTAGAATTGTTAGTAGTATAAAAGGAAACAAAAAATGCACACCTATATAAACTTAACCCCTTTTGGGTAAGTGGCAAGCAATCAAACCAGACAAAAAATAGAAAGTCTACTATTCATTTCCTTACTTATTGTGATCTAATTAATGCACAAACTAGGAAAGATGATATATAACCTTTCTATGCATAGAGAAAACAAGAAAATGTAAAATATGACTATTTTGGACAGTATATATGCAAAATGACAATGAAAAGGGGTGTAAATTAGGACCTTAGACTTGATTTTTATACAATTTTTTGTAGAAACCCTCTAGTTTTGTGGTTGTCCCAGTTAGGTACGATCACAGATTAGGGGCCATCTCACCCATTACCATAAATTTGGCCGTCTCACCTAGTGCCATGGAGCAGTAAAAAATCCATTTCTTCTCATAATGGTCAGCACCTACAATAGAGAAAACCAAAAAAGGAGGTCCAAATTAGCACCATTGAAATGGGATATTGAAAAGCATAAAATACCATGATTTCCACTAAAGAAGAAAATTTCACGATATCGCCTTAAGGGCCTTTACTAGCAGTATATATCACTTTTAAAGCATGCATTCAAAGGGAAGTGTGCAATAAGTAATCTATGTGAAATGAAGTGAAGTATATAATAAAAAGGTGGATTTATCCTTGAATTTATTGATTCATGGCTTCAAATTCATATTACAAAACATCCCCTTGAGGTCTTTACAAATGTGATACATTCAAATTTTACAATTTCCCAATGGATCTAGTCCCTTGGAATGAAGCCTTTAAGGCGATTTAAACACAGGTTGTGAAACTTGTTTCCCACGCCCAAGAGCCAATCTTGGGTTTGTATTGAAGTGTTTCCTTATATAATTAGCTCCTTAGCTCCTTCCCTCTATTGAGAATACCTGCACCTACACACATGAGATTTCAAGAGAGTCAGTAGCACCTGCATATCATAGAGAAAATCCTTAGAAACATGAAGAAATGGGGGTCAATATCACAATATAAAAGTGATATATGTGCATAAAAACTGATCTAAAGTAAGAATGAACACCTTATAATATAATATAAATAATAATAACCAGATTTAGAAGAAATATTTAATGCAAAACTATGCTAAACTACTGGCCGCTCCAAGGTAGGCCATGTAAACCTGCAACATTGGGGACTCCAAATCATGAACCAAAACTCCTCCAAATGATCTCAAATTTGGACCAAAGGTTCATCTAGATATCCTAAGGAGGTCTATAGAGGAATTTATCCAAAATTATCTACTATTTTGGTACCATTCCTATGAGTTCCATGGGTTGACTACTAGTCGTCCCCAGGTGGGACAGTTACAAAACTACCTTAGTTTTGTCACCTATGGCCTTGGCAATTGGTCCAAAATAGGGTGAGGGTGTTGTCGACATACAAGACCAAGTTGTAATTAAATTTGGCTGGTTTTGTATTGGTAAATCAGGTCCTATTTCCCCTAAAAATGCCTTCAAATGAAGAGGGTTTCAAGGTCAAGAGGTAGGCAAGATTAAGTTTCAATTTGGTTTGTGAGGGTGTGGTTTCAAATGAGTAGCACTTCATTGCTCCAAATGCTATTCTCCTCCTCTTTTGGAATGAGGTTTTAGGCCTCCTTTTATAGCCCAAAATGGCATCTAGGTCCAAATGGAATCTTTGCCATGTGAGGTAAGTGATGTCATTTGTCCTAATTACGTCATTTGATTGAGGAGGGGAAGCTTGCCCCTTTGGGGCTCTCAATATATTGCCCTGTAGTCCATTAGCAGGCCCCCAATCAATATGGGGTGATTGGATGCACTAATGGTAGTCTTGGATTGTCATTTAGTGCATACTTTGACTTTTTCAAGGGTCCAGTTAGGGGCCATCCTACCTAGGGATGGTTGTTGATGGTCATACCTGGGTGGGACAATCACCAACTATGGATATCCCTGGGTGGGATGGTGTAGCACCCTAAAATTGGTGCAGTGAAATTCTAGTAATTACATTCACTCCAGTAAATAATTTAAATTCAAATTTTAACCTCCCAAACCGCCCGTTAACCGTCGGGTAATCCGTTTCCCCCTTTTTCGTGCCATTTTTAGAGGTTGTTTTGACCGTTTGACGATATCGTCGCCGATCAGACGATATCGCCCCAGATCTGACGATTTCGTCTAGGCTAGGACGTCCAGACGATCTTGTCGCAAAACTAATTTTGCACAATTAGCTTCTGTTCCAACGGGTCTCTAATCCGGGCAGAAGCGTGTCTGCGCCGTTAGGGACCCTCCCCCGTTGGAGATCTCCCAAATAGGGATGATCTCCAACCTCCTAACTACTCCCCTAAGCCTATTTAATCCTTAGGACCTTCCCTTCCCAACCCCTGGCTGAATTTCTCTATAACTTGATTTTGCGTGCATTAGAATACCTAGAGTATCATTTTGCCTTTGTTATTTTGAAGTTTTCTTGCAGGGACCTCATTGATTTTCAGTCGGAGCAAGCTCAGATCGTCGCAGACGATCTCGTTCAAATCTCGGACGATCCTGTCGCAATTCGAGATGATTTCATTACTTCCAGATGATTTTGACTGCAATATGCATTGGGGGCAATCAGTGCCCAGAGTTTGCACTTTCTCTTATTCCTTTTGTTGTTTTATTCTACATTTTAGTTAGTTTTATCCTTATTTCTTACTATTTTGCATTTGGAGTTCACCCATTTAGCTTAGATTGCATGATAAGATCATAATTTCTCATTAGAATATCATAATTTGTTTGAATTTCTATTCATAACTATTGTTTAGTATTCATATTGTCATTTTGTGTTGTTTCCCTCTGTCATCATAGTGGTATTCTTTGTATTTGGCATCTGTTTTTCTGTTTGTAGGTCTCTGACGAATTCGTCTGATGAATTCGTCAGATCTCAGATGATCTTGTCAGATCTCAGACGATTCTGTCGAATTCTAGATGATCCTGACTGCTTCAAACATCAGAATCTCCATCAGACATCCGGATCAGGTATTCTTCCTTAATTTCTCTATTTTTTTGTCTTAAATTTGTTCTCTGTATTCATTAAATCTGCACTTTCATATAGATTAATTTAGATTCATTTGGCCAAACCTAGGATATGAATGCTTAAGGCTAAAAACGAACACATGAAAACACATTCCAAACCTAGGCGTGGAAACTGCCATTAAATGTTTCCTGGTGAACCCACCATCCGTCGAAAAATCATCAAAATACACCTCCCTTGAGAGGCGGGACCTTCGCAAGTCCTCTCAGTCCGAGGTACCATGACATCCTTTTCCCATCCCCCTTCCGGGCACGGATCCTATAGCCTGAAGGTAAGGGTGCGAAAAATTTGGAGCGATACATTTTGGTGAACCCGACGTGAATGCATCATAACCTTTTGAAAACAAAAACAAAAGAAAACAAAAACAAAAAAAAATAGAACAACTAAAACATAGATGCATTTTAAAATCATTTAAGTTTAATATCATGTTTAGATGGTAGCTCCTAAGAAAATATTAGCAGTTACTATAAATGTAGAAAACCAATTGGCAGCCATAGAAGTCAATTCTGTACTTAGTGTGCTTGAAACAGATAGAAATCAATTCTTGTGGAACGAACTTGATAGGAGACTTAGTGTCATCTCATCTAGGTCAACACAACTTAAGCAAATCAAGAGGCTAGTCCTAGATAGAATCCTGGATCCTCATCAACTTGTCTTTTATCATGAACTTCAGAGAGCCTGCCATAGATGGTTAGCTTATAGGAGAGCTCTTGTATCTTCAGAATTGTTCACCTTCGAGGAATACCTCGAGAACGCAGCCATTGTACACCAGTTCCTAGGTCTTGTAGAAGACCAAGAGGTTGTTCTTACGAGATAGGGAAATATGGAATAGAGTTCCTCGAGCTGTGTTATATCGAGAGTATTGCCACGAGCTTTACTTTTATCAACCAGCATCTGAGACAGATAATATCACTATAGCTCTTTTCATTAAATTTTTAAAAGAAAACTTTCAATTTGAAGAAGAACACTTCATGACTCCTGAAGAATTAGAGCCCATTAATGATATTTATAAATTGTTTATAGAAAACTAGATTGTTATTTTCAGTCTTATTTCTTGCATTTATTGTATTGTTTGTCATTTTTACAACATTATTTCAAAAACAAAAAACTAAAAAACATAGCAAAAACTTAAACATTTCATTTCAAATATTGTAGTAGGTATATAGTAAATATATACCTCTTAATCTTGTTGCATATATATATATATATATATATATATATATATATATATATATATATATATATATATATATATATATATTTGCTTAAATCAAAATTAAAGCACCATGACTAAACTTAGGAATGGTAAAGAAACTTTAGGAGAAGAAGAAGATTGGTTACAAGATACAACTAGAGACCCAAATGTCCTTCCTGGAGATCCAATTCCGGAAGGAAAAACTCTAGATCAATCAGAACATGACCTAGGTGAAGACAATGAACAAGAAGGAAGTGTTAAAGAGGATGGATCCTCATCCCCTAGAGTAGCTCCAGATGGAACTATTGCTTTTGACAACATAGATCATTTCAAGAAATTTCTTGATGATAACATTGACGCCCTTAATGTGGCAGTTCGTATGGATAAAGGGCAAATTAGTAACACTCAAGCAGCCATGGAATATATGTATGATGTGCGCACTAATCCCTTGTCTTTCATTGACCAAGAAAGTGACAAGGCTGGGCCATCCAATACAGACATGGTCACTATGATTCAAAACATGTCAAAGCAACAGGTTATCCAACCTCCTAAGGAACCTATTATTCAACCTAAAATCATTCCCACACAAAAGAAACCTTCCTTCACTACTTTATTCCGCCAAACTATTGAGCAATATGCTTCAAGTAAACAAAAACCTAAAACGAAGCCAAATACCAATTTTCAACAATCTGGAATACATCATAATACAACTTCAAAATTCCTTCATAACACTTTTCCTACCAATAATTTACACAATAGTAACATGGCATCTAATCTTCATGTCCCTCCATCATATGCTCACAAAACCCATGTCAATGCCCTACCAAACCAATATGGGGGGCAAACTAGTAATCTGGAAACCATGGTGAAACAGTTAGCTTCACGTATGGACCAGATAGATCCCTACCGTCCCTCATACAATTATCGAGAGATCTGTAGTCAACCTTTGGATCCCATAGTTGTAGCTCAACCGTACCCTAAGCATTTTCCCATGCCCATCTTGCCTATATATAAAGGAACCGAAGATCCCATAGAGCATCTTCGCATGTTTAGGATAGCATGTCATGATATATCACATGATGACTTGCTATTACTAAAAATGTTTCCGAAAAGTTTAGGTGGAATGGCATTAGAGTGGTACTATCAATTGCCCACTCATTCCTTGAGAAACTTTGAAGAAACAACTGAATCATTTGTCCATCAATTTAGTGCCTACATCGAGAGGCATGTAACCATTAAAGATTTATACAACTTAAAACAAGACAAGGATGAATGTTTTGCCGATTTCTTAGCTAGATGGAGGCAATTGATAGGAAAACCGCACTTTGTGCTACCTTATAGGGAAATGTTGGACATTTTTATCAATAATTTACAAGAACAAATATCTTATGAGCTATCAATTGCTACTTTAACTACCTTCGATCAAGCTATAGATTTAGCTCGAAGAGTAGAAGATGCCCTCATTAGGAGAGGCCAACTTAGGAAGAAGGATGATGAGAAAACATCCAGAAATCAATATAAAAACAAACAAGTTGTCGGTGATGGAGTCACTGACAGTAGAAATGTTGCTAATATCAATGCAACGAAGACAACAGAAAAATTTATATTGAAACCTCCTGATAAGCCTCCTCGAGAATTTACTAGATTAAACCAACCCTTATCAACTATTTTACCTCAATTACTCGAAAGAGGTTTGATCCAATTACCGACTATCCGGGAACCTGATCCAACTATACCCGGATACAGAGCCGACTTACACTGTGATTTCCATAGAGGACCTGGACACTCTACCAATGCTTGTAAAAGGTTGAAACATAAAATACAAGATTTGATTGATAATAATGAAATGGAAGTGCAAGCCTTCCAACCTAAACAAAACCCTCCTAATAATACTCAAAAGACCGTTCCCCAAAATCAAAATCAAAATGCTAATCAAACATTAGACATATTTCAACACCCTTTACCAAGACATGGTAAAGAGGTAGCCAATCAAATCGAACATCATAACGTTCCCCCTCCTACCCGATATGTAGGAACCATTAGCGGACAATTACCTGTTCAGGATCCTCAAATATTTGACACGACCTTATCCCTGGTTACGACCAGGCCCTTACATAATTTTCAAACTTCTGATTCTAGTGATGTAGAATCAGATAGTGAAAGTGAACTAGACATTACTTCAAACCAATCGAATAGTTCTGAAAATGAATCAGATCCTATTCAACCCATCACAGATGCTATGGTTCCAGAAGAACCATTTCCTAGAAGAGTTACTACTCGACCCTCTTCTAATCAATTCCTCTCAAATGAACAAGCCATAAATGCTAGACCGAGACCAGTTCAACGTCTTCAATATAACATTGTAGGTACCATTGGAGTCGTTACCCGACAACAAGCTCAAAATTCCCAACAAGAATCAAATCAGAACGATGGATCGGCTCCATTCATTTTGAAAAATCCCAATAAAGGGAATCATGCTCCTAATGTTCAACCTAAACCCCCTTACAATATTAATGAGCAATTGTCCAATACTACAGCCAGAATTTCCCTTTTGGATCTGTTAAGATCTTCTCCCACCCATAGGGATGAGTTGATGCTTACATTAAGCCAAATGATGGTACCTCAAAACATCCAACCTGAAGCTATGGCCAATACTATCATCACTCGAGAGGTTGATTGTATTGACTTTCGGGATAAAGATATACCACAACACAGTTTACATAAGGACAATCCCTTATACATTATTGCTCTAATTGGAGATGTAGCTATCAAACGAGTCTTGATTGATAATGGCTCATCTCTAAACATTTGCACTTTTGACTTCTACCAACGATTTGGCTTTAGAAGTGATGAAATGAAGAAAACTGATATGATTATCAAAGCTTTCAATGACGAAACACAAGAAACGTGTGGAGTTATTACCCTCCCATTGCAAGTTGGTCCTAGAACCCTAGAAACAACCGTGTTTATTGTACATTGCCCAACATCGTACAATATACTTTTGGGTCGCCCTTGGATCAACGCAATGCGGGCTGTCCCATCAACTTTACACCAATGTGTTAAGTTTGAATTTAAAAATCAGTTGGTCACTATCCATGGTGACCCTAGACCCTTTGATATGTGTGCTTTGGCAGAACCTGTTGGAGTGCAATTTTGCCCCACTCTGTCATCCACACATCCTAGTTCTTATTTTTCATCTAAACATGTGAAACACACACCCATAACCTCACCTACTTCCCCTCCAGTAATTTCATCCTCCTATATAGATCAACAATTTTCTAAACAAATCACTTTAGAACCTCAAAAAGATCTTAAATCTATAACCAATCCTTCATGTTCTCTTCCTTTAATTTCAAAACCTATAAACACATCAATCATACCTTCCACATCTCAAGATATAGGAAATGATCCTTCTACATCTTATGCCCTTTCTGATGAACTTTTACCAGATTTATCCACAACATTAATATCAAAAAAAACAAATGCTTTCATGCAAGATTCAATTCTTTTAAATAACTTACCGCCATCTCCTCGTACTTTGGGCCTCCCACAACCTATGGGAAGCACTTACCAAGTCGGGAGTTGCACCTTCATTTATAAAGGATATGACTGGGGAAGAATCCCTCGGAATATCAAAACTCATCATGAGGGATACGCTCGGTGTTATTTTACCAATGAATATATTAAAGCTAAACCCATGATGCTTAAAATGGGATATAAAGGGAAAGGCTTGGGACCTTTCCAAAATGGCATGAAAGAACCTTTCGAGGTAGAACCGTGGCCTGCCCATTGTGGTGTGGGCCTATTTCCTAGTAAGGGTCAACCCTTTCCTGTTGAAGATGATGATCATCTCATATGTTATCAAGATTATTTGGATAGGTGTGATGATTTGCCTCTTAAAAATCAGTCGTTTTCATGTAACATGCTATCCATAGCTTATCCTGAAATGATTGTTGACTCCGATGAAGAGTTGGAAGGAGATATCTTCCATGATGTCTCTGTTGAAGAGATGTTACACAATGGATTTTATTTTGATGGTTCTATACCAACTATAGCCCAACTTGAGGCCACTAATCCTCAAGATGAATTATCCAAATTAACCTTACAAGAATTACAAGAATTGGGCGTTTCACCCGCCCCACCTAACTTTGAAAGAGACCTACACATGGAGGTAGAAAACGTCATTAAAATTAATATTGGAACTGAGGATAATCCTCACATAATCAATATTGGATCAGAATTAAGTCAAGAAAAACAAGAACAATACATTGCATTCCTTAAAGAGTATGAAGATGTTTTCGCTTGGACATATGAAGATATGCCAGGTCTAGACCCTTTCGTAGTCATGCATCATCTAGTGGTCCATCCGGATGCTAAACCTGTTAAACAAAAACTTAGAAAAATGCATCCCAAAGTGGCTCTGCTAGTCAAAGGGGAGTTAGAAAAACTCCTGAATGTTGTCTTTATACAAGCTATTGATTATGCTGAATGGATCTCAAACGTAGTTCCAGTCACCAAGAAAGAAGCTACCAAAGTTAGGGTTTGCATAGATTTTAGAGATATTAACGTTGCATGCCCTAAAGATGACTTTCCTCTTCCAAACATGGATCAAATCATTGACTTTACTATCGAAAGTGGGATGATGTCCTTAATGGATGGATTCTCCGGTTATAATCAGATCAGGATAGCTCCTGAAGATCAGGCTAAAACAACCTTTATTACCCCCTGGGGTACCTTTTGCTGGAAAGTGATGCCATTTGGCTTAAAGAATGCAGGTGCAACTTATCAACGAGCTATGACCTATATTTTTCATGATATGATGCATGATATCCTACACGATTATGTAGATGATATTATAGCTCGCTCTATTATTGAAGATAATCATTTAGATGATTTGAGAAAAGTTTTTAATCGATTACGAGAATATCTTATTCGATTAAATCCAACAAAATGCATATTCGGAGTTAAGTCCGACAAACTATTAGGGGTTTTAGTTTCTTTTCGTGGTATTGAAATCGACCCTCTCAAGATTGCGGCCATCACTGATATGCCCGCACCTACTAATATATCTGAATTACGAAGTTTACAAGGTAAGCTTCAAGCTATCCGTCGCTTCATCGATAAGTCGGCGGACAAAACCGGTCCCTTTCTTAAACTCCTTAAGAAGGATGTCCCTTTTAATTGGGACACCGAATGTAGAGAAGCTTTTGAACTTCTCAAACAATACCTCCTTAATCCACCTGTGCTTTCACCGCCTAAACCTGATCGCCCATTCCTCCTATATATTTTAGCTTCAGATTCTGCCTTAGGAGCTATGTTAGCTCAACTTGACGATGAAAAGAGAGAACGTGCTAATTATTATATTAGCCGAACCTTCATCAGTTATGAAACCCGCTATACAACATTAGAAAAACTATGTCTAGCAGTCATCTTTGCTACGCAAAAATTATGACACTATATGCTTAGTCAAAAAACTTATGTCATTGCTAAATACGACCCCTTAAGGTATCTCATGAGTCGACCTTATTTATCGGGTCGCACGACCAAGTGGGTTCTTGCTCTAAGCGAGTTTGATCTCACATTCATAGGACAGAAGTCTGTTAAGGGTCAAATCATAGCAGATCAATTAGCTGTTGCACCCTTAGAGTCTACCCATCCCCTCATCATCGAGTTTTTGGATGAATGCCTTCAATCAGAGGCAGACCATATTGAACAATGGTCCTTATACTTTGATGGAGCCCGATGCATGAGTGGGGCTGGTGCGGGAATTATTTTAATATCCCCGCAAAAACATCTTATTCCTCTGTCCTTCAAATTGACATTTGCTTGCACCAACAATACTATTGAGTATGAAGCTCTAATCCTTGGATTACGAGCTGCCTTGGCGCTAAAAATTAAACACCTTTTAGTTTATGGTGATTCTCAACTGGTTATAAACCAAATTAATGAAGTTTATCAGACCAGAGATGATAAACTGCGTCCATATAAGGCCTATGTTTTACAATTAATGTCTCTATTTGATCAAGTTACCTTGGAAGCTATTCCTCGAACTAGCAACCGTGCAGCTGATGCTATGGCCGCAATTGCATCTCTCCTGCCCTTGGAGTTAGATGACGAATATGCCACTATCATTATTCGTCGACTCCAGGAACCCGCTTCAAATAAGTCATGCTTAGAACCTTTGGATGTGTTTCTAATCAATGAAACTACTCCTGAACCTTGGTATACGGACATATTTGATTTTCTCCAAAATGGGACTTTCCTTGCCAATTCTACTAGCAACCAGACGTCGGTTATTACGTAGACGAGCAAGTCGATTTGTAATAATTGGCAATACTTTATATAGGAGATCTTTTGAAGGTATCCTATTAAGATGTTTAAACTTAGAAGAGTCTAAATTAGCCTTGAGTGAAGCCCACGAGGGATCTTGTGGAGGACACTTTAGTGGTAGCGTCATTGCTAAAAAGCTCCTTCGGATAGGATACTTTTGGCCTACCATGGAAACGGATGCACATGAGTATGTGCGCCATTGCGACAAGTGTCAAAAACATGCGGACCTTGTCCATGCGCCTGCACAAGAACTGTAGGCTATTTCATCTCCTTGGCCCTTTTCCAAATGGGGTTTAGACATTATTGGCAAAATCAATCCTGTGTCATCTGATGGACACAAGTTCATCATAACCGCCACTGAGTATTTCATGAAATGGGTCGAAGCTATGCCTTTAGCTTCCTGCACTGGCACACAAGTCTCTAAATTTATTTTTAATCAAATCATTTGTAGGTTTGGAATTCCTGCAAATCTCATTTCTGACAATGGAACTTGTTTCAAAAATAAAGATGTTAAAAAATTATGCCAAAAATATAAGATTCAACATCGTTGGTCCACTCCCTATTATCCTCAGGGTAATGGTCAAGCAGAAGCATCTAACAAAACCTTAATCAAAATTCTCAAAATATTGGTCAATAAAGCCGTCGTGGATCGGCACATTCAATTATATCCAACCTTGTGGGCCTATCGAACTAGTGTTCGAACCCCCACTGGAACTTCACCATTTGTTTTGGTTTACGGTGCTGAAGCAGTTTTTCCCTTTGAATTAGAAGTTCCTTCTTTGGCTCTGCTACTTCAAGATACCGAAGTAGGAGATGAATATCATGTTGGCAGACTTAGTCAGCTGGAACTCCTAGATGAAAAATGCATCAATGCTTTGGAGCATCTCCGTGCCTACCAAAACAAGCTTAAAAGATCATATGCCAAAAAAGTTTGCCATCGATCCTTTGAGATCGGCGACCTTGTTTTAAAAGAAAACCAAAAAAATACAAATGCAACTAAGGACATTAAAGGTAAATTTGAGCCCAACTGGCTTGGACCATACATTATTACTGCTAAATTTGAATCAGGAGCATACAAATTGTCTACCTTAGATGGCAAAGAACTTAAAGAACCCATGAATATTTTGCATCTTAAACGTTACTATGCATAAATTTGGTCATTTCATCCTTGTATATATCACTATCTTGTATTTCTTTCAAATTTATCAATTCAAAAACATCAAAAACATTCATAATCATCAAAAATCTTCAAAACTATTTGTTGCATTTATTTATGGCACTTGTTAAATTTTTTGTTCAAAAACAAAAATAAAACCAAAAAAAACAAAAACAAAATAATGATAAAAATATAAAAACAGCAATATGCTTGACTCTTTCGAAACCAAAACAATATACAGAAGAAAGAAAGAGTCAGTATTCTCAAAACTTCTCAAAAAGTATTTATATATATTTTCTTACAAATGTTGCGGTTATATGTTTCAAATTATTTTTGATAAATTAACATTTATTTGGAATCCCTCACTTGCACACTCACAAAAATAAATATCTTGATTTTATCTGGCATGATTACTAATCTCTCTTATATCAAAGTTCACAAAATTCAATTAAATAAAGTTTGAGCATAGAGAATTGATCTTGTTATTTACTTAAACCAAGCACATCTTTTCACAATAAAATGATTATATTTGTAATTTCCATGTTTTGCTACATAGTAGAAGTGATTTCTTGAGTGAAAAGTTTCCCCTGCTATCCTATCATGCACATGGTCTAGAATCTTTGAGAATTGGCAAAAGGACAAGCTCACCCCTACCCAGAATAAAAATCCCTTGCTCTACAGCTAATCCGAGCAAGTATCCCTAGCAAAGAAAAAGAAAAGAAAAGTTCAAGAAAAAAGAGAAAAGAAAAATGTTATTTTATATCATTACAGCAATATTTCAAGCACTATCTCAAAAATCAAGCAAAAGTACAAAAAGAAAAGCAAAAAGAAAAAGAAAAGAAAAAGAAAAGGAAAAGAAAAGAAAAGCACAAGAAAGCAGAAAGCAAGAAAGCAATAAAATCCCTTTCCCTACCCTTTGAAAAGAAAAGAAGGGTTGATGAGCTTGAATCCCTGGAATTCTCAATTATTCGAAAACTGTGAGGTAAGCCCCATAACAGGTGGTTTGTGCCCAACCCGCTTGGCCTTGGGTAACTCCTAGCGTGGTGATATGTCTGTCACATTAGCGACCTTCTTTTGTACGAACCTATGTCTGCTTATGGATTAGCTAGCTCTTGATAATCCGACCTACATAGTAGTCTAGTATGGTTATATGCATCTACATCATGGTTAATGAACACTTATTTGGTTTCTTCAAATCACTTGTATCATATTATCTTGCTCAAAACCGGTAAATGCACAAAGCAATTGCACACACATTTGTATTTGAGAGATTTTGTGTATCATTATGATAAATCAAGATCGGAAATGAATTCACATATGCACATGGGATTCCTTATAAATCTAACTTTTGTCTTCAAAATACTTTGAAATATTCTTTTTTGCAACTTGTTTGGAATAATTCAAGTACAGTTGTTTAGCATAAAGATAACTATATAATAGAAAAATCAAAATTTTCTTTCAAAAATATACAATCAAAACATATATATCTGGTTGACTTTCGCGACGATGGTATAATTCCAAAACCAAAAGTGGAATTTTATGCCTAGCGCAAGTCCTCATCTTCATATTTTCTGTTTATTAAAAGTCAATCATGCAATAAAACTATCTATTTTTGATTTTCGCGATGATGGTATAAGTCTATACCTACATATTCTATGCTTAGCGCAAATCATTGCAACAATGTTATTCCCCCTTTATTTAAAAATCATGAAAACCATATGACTTAAATCATTATGTTACACAAATTATGCTTTTAAAAAGCAAACACATTTTCATTATTTCATGTCATTATGTTAACCTTCAAATTTTGCAAAGATGGTATAATTCCTAAAGAATTATCCAAAAATTTTATCACACTTAGGAATTTATGCCTAGCAAAAATCATTATTTCATGCATACTATTTTTATGAAAAATCTGAAAGCAAACCATCATCATCATCATTTGCACCATTGCACCAAAGTCTTAAGACAATCTCTTAAGCACTCTTTTACTTTTAACAATATTTCTATAATTGGGATTAGCTTGACGACCGAGTGAGCAGCGACTCCATGAAATGGTCTATAATAGCGACAATGTCCTTTGAAATTATTGTTAGAAGTCTCTTTTTATTTCTTTTACCACATCACATTACAAACAATCCATTTGTTACATTAGATTATTTCATTTAAAATATTACCGCATGACATCAAAATTATAAATTTTCAAAACGACATAATTTCATGAATCCTCAATCCAATTATCAAATCAAATCAATCAAACATAAAAGCATCATAAACATACACATAACACAAGTCATATGATCAAAACTATATCATCTCATATATATATCAACCGCATATATACATCATCAAAACTGGATCGGTATGCCACAATCTGTACCTCGGCATACTCAATCCTCTATCAAAAATAATAAACCTACATATCAATCTGTATAGTGTAATGCAGTCCTCTAGCCTCGAGAGCCCCTCGAGCTCTCAGCCTCATCTCCTCCCCTCGCCCGAGGTGGACGAGGTGGCCCCATCGCGATCCGTGTAGTACCGTGAGTCCTAGTCCTCGATCAGGACGAAGTCCTAGACGACCCAATCTCGATCGGCTCTACGATGTTGGTCGGCGGGGGTAGTCTATCCTCCTCTCGGCACCACTGATAGTACAAAGTCTGGTAGAAAGTAATTTGGGCAATAGCCCGTGTCAGCTCCCTAGTGCTCGCCCCTCCGCCCCGTGCCCTGAGGCGTGCAATATCATCTCTGAGCTGTGTAGACTCAGCTCGATGGCGTGCAGCCTCATCCTGTAGAGCCTGCACCTGTGCCTGGAGATGGATATTCTCCGTCCGGAGAGTAGCCATCTCGCTACTCTCTCTTGTGTCAACACCCTTGCCCTTATCGGGCGATGGTGGCCTCTCTCTCTATGGAGAAGGGGGTCTCGCCTCCCTCCTCTCCCTCTACCGTGGCCTCTCCTGTTCCTGTGGCCTCCTCAGCTCTCTCTCGCCGTGACCCTGGGCCACCTCCATAGCCGCCTGGTGCCGCCTCCCTATCCGATGCATGACTGCGTGTATCAGACCCTGTGCCCTCGTCATCTGAGGAGGGCGAATGCCCGCATACCGGCATCGTAGCCATCTGTGACCCCCGCATCGTCCCCATCCACCGGCTGAATGGGGGCATCATCCGTGTCCCGACTCCGGAAGCGTCGCATGTCCGGAGCCCCGCTCACTGTGGTGTTATCCCGGACAGTCCGAGAAAACTCGTAATCCTTGAGAGATGGGATCCCCTGCTACAGACCGAACTATCACAAAACTCGGTCATAGCGGTGGAGCTCCACCTCTCCCCTCTCCATCCATAGCCAACACACTCGCCTAATGCGAGCCAACTCCTGTCCATCCTCGGCCCACCCTGGATGCTCCCTCCATGGCCTCCAGGTAATCTGGTCCGGGACTAGGTCATCTAGCAGTCTTCGGGACATAGGAAGGTCGATCCGCCATTGTGACCCTCTTCGGAGCCACCAGTAGAAAACTCGGGGCCTCTCCCCATCAATCCCTGTCAGAGGAAGCCCTACCGGCCTCCGCACTGCAATGTGCTCCCAGCACCAAACCTGTAGGAGCGATGTCATCACCAGACATCGGCCGCCCTTGTACATGACCCCATGTAGGATCCTGTACAACTGGCATAGTACAAAGCTGCCCCAAGAGAATCTATACCCATGGTCCCGCATATCGCAGATCACATCTGCCAACATCCATGGTACCCTGCATCCGCTCTGGTGGCACAGCAGAAGTCCACCAACTACTCCAGCTAGAACCCGTGTGAGTCTAGATGCCCCAGGCATCTGACGTAGTGCCTCGATGTTAACTCCGCCCTTCTCCAGGGCGAAGCTCGGGTCACCACACAATCGTCCCATAGCATGGCCCTGATTGGCCGTAGGAGTAATCAATCATCCTTGTATGGGGATTCTCAGAATCCTCCATACATCCTCTAGAGTGGGAGTCATCTCCCCTGTCGGTAGCCAAAAACATGACGAACCCGGATACCATCTCTCTGCTAGGGCTGTCAGTAGCCCCATATCTGTAGACACCTGTGGCATCTCTACCACATGCTGCAAGCCGGCTTGTGCCAGCTGATCCCGCTCTGCCTGTGTAAGAGCGGCCAAGTCATCTCTCAAACCTCCATACTTCCATTCCCTGCTTTTTAGTAAACCTCTCTGCAACATAAACAACAAAACAACAAACAATCATTAATAAACAATTCAAGTATTTAAAAATGCAAGTAAAATAAGTTCAATTTAATCAAATGATGATATCGTCCACAATTGGACGATATCGTCCCAAATTTGAGCATAATCGTCTCCGATTTTGCAAGCCGAAATCGTCCCTAATTTGACGAAATCGTCCCCCTTTCGCCGATTTCGCCCTCGGACGAAATTGGCGAAATTGAGACGATTTCGTCGAAATCGGGACGATTTCGTCCCGACGACGTCGACGGCCCAAAAACGGCCGTGATGCTCAAAATTCATCTAAAATTTACCTAAAAAGCATGTAAAATCAAATTAAAGCATTCTAAACTAAGTTTAGACTCTTACCCGTAGACCGCGTCGGACCTCTGTTGATCTGTGTGTCGTCTCCACCATTTTTGCTTCAGAGCTCTAAAACCAGTAAAAATGAACAGTAAAAATGAATTAGGGTTTTACCCTATTTTTCTTAATTTTATTCAAAAATAATTTTGCTTTTTCGCGTTTTTACCTCAAACGTTCGATTTGGGTAAAAACACGGAGGGGGCACCATAGTAAGCTGTTGTACGATTCGACCAAGAATCGTCGCCTAAAAATGGGAATAATTTTTTTGCTTTCTCGTAGATCGAGAAGAACTCATCTTTAACGCATTTTCTTCGGAAAATTCGCTAAAGAGGGGGCAAAATGTAGCACCCTAAAATTGGCGCAGTGAAATTCTAGTAATTACATTCACTCCAGTAAATAATTTAAATTCAAATTTTAACCTCCCAAACCGCCCGTTAACCATCGGGTAATCCGTTTCCCCCTTTTTCGCACCATTTTTAGAGGTTGTTTTGACCGTTTGACGATATCGTCGCCGATCAGACGATATCCGCCCAGATCTGACGATTTCGTCTGGGCTAGGACGTCCAGACGATCTTGTCGCAAAACTAATTTTGCACAATTAGCTTCTGTTCCAACGGGTCTCTAATCCTGGCAGAATCATGTCTGTGTCGTTAGGGACCCTCCCCCATTGGAGATCTCCCAAATAGGGATGATCTCCAACCTCCTAACTACTCCCCTAAGCCTATTTAATCCTTAGGACCTTCCCTTCCCAACCCCTGGCTGAATTTCTCTCGTAACTTGATTTTGCGTGCATTAGAATACCTAGAGTATCATTTTGCCTTTGTTATTTTGAAGTTTTCTTGCAGGGACCTCATTGATTTTCAGTCGGAGCAAGCTCAGATCGTCGCAGACGATCTCGTTCAAATCTCGGACGATCCTGTCGCAATTCGAGACGATTTCATTACTTCCAGATGATTTTGACTGCAATCTGCATTGGGGGCAATCAGTGCCCAGAGTTTGCGCTTTCTCTTATTCCTTTTGTTGTTTTATTCTACATTTTAGTTAGTTTTATCCTTATTTCTTACTATTTTGCATTTGGAGTTCACCCATTTAGCTTAGATTGCATGATAAGATCATAATTTCTCATTAGAATATCATAATTTGTTTGAATTTCTATTCATAACTGTTGTTTAGTATTCATATTGTCATTTTGTGTTGTTTCCCTCTGTCATCACAGTGGTATTCTTTGTATTTGGCATCTATTTTTCTGTTTGCAGGTCTTTGAAGAATTCGTCAGATCTCAGATGATCTTGTCAGATCTCAGATGATTCTGTTGAATTCCAGACGATCTTGACTGCTTCAAACATCAAAATCTCCATCAGACATCCAGATCAGGTATTCTTCCTTAATTTCTCTGATTTTCTGTCTTAAATTTGTTCTCTGTATTCATTAAATCTGCACTTTCATATAGATTAATTTAGATTCATTTGGCCAAACCTAGGATATGAATGCTTAAGGCTAAAAACGAACACATGAAAACACATTCCAAACCTAGGCGTGGAAACTGCCATTAAATGTTTCCTGGTGAACCCACCATCCATCGAAAAATCATCAAAATACACCTCCCTTGAGAGGCGGGACCTTCGCAAGTCCTCTTAGTCCGAGGTACCACGACATCCTTTTCCCATCCCCCTTCCGGGCACGGATCCTATAGCCTGAAGGTAAGGGTGCGAAAAATTTGGAGCGATACAGACGGTCACTAGTAGGGGCCCAAAAACTACTCCAGACTACTAGGAACCCTCCAAATTGAGTTTTTTAGGGTTTTGGAAGCCTTTTTATAGCCTAGAGGGGTGCCTAATAATGCCATATGTTGTCGATAAGAGGGCATATGTAATGCAATGATAGTCTTATCTGATTTATGTGATTTAGGTGTCTACAAGATGATGAATTGCTAAGACCACTATTAGAAAAAAATATTTTAAAAGAGCAAGGAGGATTTGTGAAAGGGAAACAAATTCTAAATAGGATCATCATAGCTCATGAAGTTATACATCCAATAGCTTCAAGAAAAGATCAAGCAATGATATTAAAACTTGATATGAGTAAGGCCTATGATAGGATTACATGGGATATTTTTTGCAATACTAGAAAATTTTATATTTGGGAAGAAATGGGTTAGATGGATTAAAGCTTGTCTCTATAATTTCATATTCAATTTTGGTCAATGGATTAATAATATAATCATTTAAATCTAAGAGAGGCCATCGATGGGGAGATCCTCTATCACCATATTTGTTCATTATTATGGCTAAGGTTTTGGGTAGGAACTTGAAGAAGGCTTATAAATATGGGTTTGTAAGTGGTTTTAAGACTAGTAATAACATTGAAAACATCACCCATCAATAGTTTGTAGATTATACAACTCTTTTTGGGAGGGAAAGGATAAATGAGGCCAAAATTTTGAATAACTTATAAAGGAATACAAAAAATCTTAAGGAAAAAAGTTAAGAGGACAAATCCAAAATTTACTTCCTAAATACCCTAGCTAAAATCAAAGTAGGGATATGTTGGTTACTTCAAATGGAGGAGGCACATTTACTAGCAACTTACCTAGGTATGAACCCAGGTGTTGTATGTGAGTTGGAGAGGAGAGGGCAATCCTCCAAGGGAGGTCCCAGGTTTGAATCTCCACCCTACCAAAAAGCTGAATTGGGTACCCAAAATCCAATTGATAATGTTGGTGCGGGCAGGGTTGGGTGTGACCCCTGGGTGACTTTAACGGTGTAGAACCCCCGTTCGTGGTCTCTTAGACCAAGGAAGCCCTACAAGGGGTTTTTCGCTTAAAAAAAAAACTTACCTAGGGATGCCCTTATTTGAGGGGAGAATGAGGATAGAATTATGGAATATAGTTATAAGTAAAGTTCAAAATAAACTACTAGCATAGAAAGGTAGATGACTATTGTTAGCAGGAAGAGTGTAGCTAATTAAATTAGTCTTACAAGACATTCCAACTTATTATATGTCCTTGTATGTTATGCCAAAATCAATAGAAAAATTTTAATCTTTATTGTGTTCATTTTTGTGGTCAAGATTAACTGATAAAAGGAAATTTTCTTTTGTGAAATAGAGTAAGGTGTGTGATGATAAAGCTAGGAGAGGTCTCAGTTCAATAGTTGTTATTGATGTAGAATTTTTTTTTTTTTGTTTTTTTTTTTTTAATTTACATGGTGGAATTGGTAGCCGCCAAAAATCTGGGCAGGCTGTCTAGCTTTTATGGCCACCACAGTATTCTACGCTATCCACCCCAAAAGCTGCCACACAGATCTTCGCACAGTCTGCCCCTATAACCACCATGTAAAACCTTTTATGCCGCTGAAAGCACCAGGAAAGGGACAAGCGTTCAGTCCGACGAGGCCCGATATTTGAACCTTGGACCTCCACCCCCTTATGGGGTTTGGATGAACCAATTGGTCTACACCTCGGACCTTATTGATGTAGACTTATCCCTTAGAGGAAAAGTAATTTGGAGATTATACAAAGAGAGTTAAATACAATGGTAAGGAATTCTTCTAAGTATGTTGAGCCCAATGACCCAAGCTGAATATTTACTATATTCTCTCTACCTAATGGCTTTGCACTATGGAATGATTTAAAAATTTAATTTATCTAGTGATTTAAGTTTTAATATGGGTGGTGGGAATTGGAGAAAAAATCTATTTGGATGGATAATTGGTGTGATAAAAAACCACTCAAGCTAGATCTAATTTTGAAACCATGGATGATATTACTTCAATAAAAATATGGTGATAGGGTTTCAAATATTTTTTATAAGGATCAATAAGGAAGATACAAATGGAAAGAAGATATTTTTCCAAATATACAACACATTGATGCTAGGAGGCAATTGAGTAAATAGATAACAAAAATGATAATTTTGAGGGGAGCTAAGGATAAGTTGATTTGAGAGTTGAATAGCTTAGGATATTACACAAAAATGAGTGGATATGATATAAAGCACTACCAAAATAGGAATATCACAAGAATATGGAGAGATATTTAGGATAACTCGAGCATTCCTAAAGTTAAAATGTTTCTTTGGCTAGTAGGTCATGGAAGAATTTTATCCTAGAATAACCTTATAAAAAGGAGTTTTCATGGCCCCTCAAAATGTGTTCTTAATAGTCTATAAACTATAGCAATGGATTCTTAATATGTTTAGAAAATGCATGATGATGAACAAAAAATTTGAATAATGGTTAAAGAAATGGTAGAACATTTTTAAAAGTGATGCTTTACAAAAAATTTGGGATATGTCAAAAGATACAACACTTTAGACTGTATGGCTAGAAAGGAATAGAAGAATATTTAAAGGAAAGAAAAGAAGTTTAGAGGTAATGAAAATAAATATTTGTTTAGCCATAGAGGAGTCTAAACCAACCCTATCAACTCACCCAATCCTTAATCTAGAAGTAGAGAGCCTTGATATATGGATTCAAGTCATCAAATGGAATTATGATATTGGGGATAAGAGAAATAAAAATAAGGTAAAGAATATAAAGTGGAAACCACCAGATGTATATTTGTTCAAATTGAATTTTTATTTAGTATCTAAATAAAATTGATGCAGGAGCATCCAATGGTGTAAGAGTGATCTTGCATCACCCAAAATTTGTATTTTATTTAATTATTTACTAAGTGTATTTAGTTTTCTGGGGGATAAAAAATTAGAGCCATTGGTGAAATAATCACCCCAATACCCCAAATTTTTAGGAGTTATGTATATTTTATGGCAAAACCGTACCAAAAATAGTGAAAATCTAGATACCCAAACTTGCAAGTGAATTTTGAAGGTCTTAGAGGACGCATTTGAGGATTTTAAAATAGAAGTAATATTTACCTAAATCTTTCCCCACTTAGTTCATCTTGTGCCCTTTCTGAAAACATGTTGTAATAGTCAATCGGAGCAACGAGCGCAAAGTTATGAACCTAGGAAGTTTGCCTCCAAAATTCAAATTTCAAATGCATTGTTTTAGGCGGGAAAAGGGGAAAACAAGGTATTAGAGGGAAATTTTGAAATTGTAAAAGGGCTCTTTTCTTTTGTATCCTCTTTTTGGATAAAGTAATAAAAATTCTTGGTTCTTATGACATGATCAAAGGAAAAAAAACACGTGTATTATTTGTTTCATGTTACTTGAGCTTCATCAAGTGGTATCAGAGCGAGAGTTCCTAAGTGTGTAAACATATCATCAAATATGAGGTACTTTGCACCAGGATCTAGGGTTGAGGGTGTGAGAAAAGTGATCAGAATGAATCCATGAAGAAACCATGGTGGTGGGAGAAATTCTATGGTACTAGAAAAGGATTTTAGAGCCCTACAGAGAAAAGTCTAGGCATTGTAAGAGGAGCTACATGGAGGGTTTGAGCCAAGAAGAGAATATAAGAGTGAAGATGAAGTTGAAGAAGAAGAGGTCCAGTTCGAGGAAGAATAATAGGTAATAGATCCTGCACAAGCTAGATTGTATAAAGCGATATCCCAGATTAGGAAGAGGCTAAAGTTTGATTTTTCTTTATATTTTGGAAATCTTAACCTAAAAGAGTTGATCAACTGGATCAATGATATGGAGAAATATTTTGAGTATGATAGTTTTATATGGAGTTTTTGAGTTTATGAAACATAAAATGTGTCATTCTTAGGGGAGTTTCTCACATAAACACATTCATAAGATAATATTACATAATCTTGGACTTTCCAAGCATTAACAGTGGTTCTCACCACTCATTTGGGGTATTTTAAAGCCATCCAAGACTAGATGCTCAAGCCAAAAGTGGCCATATCCTAGCCACTCAAGCCTAGAGTGGCCAGACCTTAATCGCTATAGATGACAGCAGCCAGATCTTAGTCACTATAGACGACAGCAGCTAAACCCTAAAAGTAGTTTTATCGACAAACAGACCTAATCACGGGTGGAAGTGGAAGTTTGTATGCAATAAAGGTGAGTGGGAGTAACTGCATTCATTTTCATGACCAGTTCATATAGGAGACTTTATTTTGCATTTATACTTTAGTTAACTGGCCTCCAAACATAAATAATGGACAAAAGCATCTCATGCTAATGACCAATTCACATAGGAGAATCAACTTGGAAGTTATATTTTAGTTAACTGGCCTCCAAACATAGAAAAGATAAAAATATTCTCATGCTAACTCGCACTATGCACGAGAAATTCATTCCTAGGGCTTGTACATAGACCTAGGGTTTCACACTATAAAAATTGCAAGCCTAAGAACACCAAGAGGATCTATCATCTATCTATCTATCAATATTGGAAGAGAGGAGAGACATATTTTATCTAAGATATCTTTATCCAAAAAATTTATTAGGACAGGTCATTGAGAAGAGCTTAAATATTTGGAGAGTTCCCTTGGAGATCACGTGTACAATGAAGACCTGACAGATTGGAGATCATAGCAACCATTATTTCAACATCGGATACAAGATTTGATCCATAGCTTCGAAGGAAATAGAATGAGAGTCACTTTAGTAGCCACTATCTTAGACAGTGGTCCATAGGATTAGCTTAGGGTTTAGACATTAGATTCATTATTTTGTTTAGCATATCATTAGCATAGCATCATTTCATTTGTTCACATTCATAGCATTAGTCTAATTTGCACTTGCTTTCATTTTTTATATCCATTGCTAACAACCTCATTCGGGGAGGTATTCTTAGACATCTAAGTGTGTGTTGTTGTTTCATTGCTTATAGGGCCACAGGTTGATCGGACGAAATCTGCAACATACGAGAGTAAACGGGATCCCTCTAGGAAATAGTCTTGGAGAAGGAGGCATCTGTAAGCCCTCATACATTTCCACATGCAAAACCAGGAAGCTTTTTGAAAGTGCGCCACCTTTTCGTGAAAGGGGTACTTTTTTCCTATTTGTAACCTTATTGTATCAAAATGGGTATCCCTAAGAGGGACCGACATGTAACCAGGTTTTAATATGAATAAAGAGATCCATATTTGTTATTTTTGTGTTATATGCTTTTCATTGTCTTCCATTTCATCTTGAATTTTTAATACATTGCAAGTAGCATAAAAAGAGTAGTGTGTGCATCTCAGTGTCACTACAGATGATGATCATGGTGGGACATCCACTAATTTTTCATTTGCTGCTAGAATACTAACTTAGTTTTATGTGCAGGTCTAGCTACTCTAAGCTACAATGGCAAAAAATAAACCACTCTGAGCTATAGCGGCCAATAGATATTTAGATGCTCCCACCAACATCGGCCAAGAACCAACCACTCTAGTCAATAGTGGCCAGAATTTGAGTGAAGTAGAGGTCAAAACACCGACTCTCTAAGTTGGATTAAAGGTTGGTACAAATTCTCTGATATAATACAACTTTTTGTCTACTTCTATATGTCTAAAATAGAGAACTTAAAAAACATTTATGTTTGGAAATGGAAAGAATAAAAGGAGAAATAAGTAAGCATTTTTGCATATCTTAGATATTATTTTAATTTTCCACTAGGCATTGCTAGGAATAGTGGCTTATGCCTGAAAATTTTGCCCTAGAATCCAATGTGCTAGACATTGTATGTTGTTTGCTTGCTTTGAGGCCCTGCTAGAGGCCATAGTTGCACAAAATAAAGTACGCTCATACAAATCATAGTAGTTCATGCATCTTTCTGAATATTGAAACATATTTTTACACTTAGGAATATAGGAAAGACTCATTGCTGCTATATGATGCACTTTATGTTACACAATCTTAAAATAAACACCACACACGTACGTCTCATTTAAAAATTGGGGAGTTGGATTTCATCACCAACCTTCAATCCAGTCCAGTAACATTGGAATTCATCTCCTTCCACTGGTTTTCCCCCTAGAGTTTCTTAGAAATGGATTGAGAAACTTACTTATAGTGATACTAAGTTACTTGTGCTCAAACTATCTCCCATTGTTGGAACAATCATTGGTTTAGAGTGGAATAGCTAGGAGAACCCCCCACTGGGTCTTCAGTGTTGTACCCTAGCTTCTTTTGAAAAAATCATGTTTGGCATGGGTGTACTTGATTGTCACTATGGATGAGTCTTCTCATTATTTATCCAATAACATGAGAAAGAAATCAAAAGAACAACGCATCAAAAAACACCAAAAATTTTAGGGCACAGTTAAATCAATAATCAAGATAAAAATTTGTTTGGAATTGTGTGGCTATTCCTAAATTGCAACTCAAAAGATCAATTCATAGACAACATGGTAAAAAAAATAATTAAACACCCTCGATATGATACCTAGGGAGAGACTAAAGCAACTCATACCCATAGGTGGAGTCGTAGTAACATTGAATGACCTACCCGTAAGACCGTGAGATGTAGCTCTGCGAGCCTAAGGGGTGATAACTCAACCCTTGGGGGATCTCCTCAAGAAACCCCAAGTAGGGAACCACATCATGGAACAAATTCACATAGACAAAAAGAGGCTTCACAACAATACTCATAAAGAAGACATAAGGAGACCTCAAGGGCCTCCTCTAAACACAGAAACATCTCAAATACGTGAGGAAGCTTTAAGGGCCTCCTTATCACATTTACATAAAGAAGGTTCTAAAAATCATTCTTCACATAGGGATGATGAGATTGCTATATCTCCATCCACATGGAGAAAACATGTCACCACAAATCCCTCTTCATCAAGAAGGCAAGCAAGAGTCGCAACACCTCAAGATTCACAAGAAACATATGAAATAGGTTTGCCCACAGAAGGGCAAGAAACTAGAGTTACATCTAGTCATGAGAATCAGAAAGAAGAAAATCTTCACACAAAAGGAAATATTCTCATAGATTATGAACTCATAGGACTTAATAGTACCCCACGAGACCAGCCATGAAAAACAAGATAACTAGATAGGTTGGATCGGTTTTCTAAATGACCAACTCAAAGAACTGTAGCGACTGAGAACTCTACATTTGGAAGCTCACAAATTGTGACTTCTAAACACATATCTCAGTTTGGAGGTACCTCAGAGTGACCCTGCAATAGATGCACAAAGTCTAATCATAGGGATACTCAATAGTACACTGAACAAGTCACATTAGCTAGCAAGAGTACAGGTACAGTAAAAACCTCCTTAAGGAATCTGTGATTCAAGATAACAAGAATAAAGACAGATAAACATGAGTCTTCTATGATAGTGAAAACTAACTGAATGAAATGTTTAGAAAATGCATTACATAAGGAGCGAGATCTAGTGGAAGCTCTCAAACAAGATAAAAAAAGAGAAATACTCTTGTGCCAACATGAGCATCGCTTAAGAGAGCACTGAGTGGCTAGCTCTTAAAAATTTACAAACAAATGGTGGTGACCATCAAATAACAAGATGCATTGACTCACCTAAGGAGAGGTGCACTAGAAAAGATAGCCCACAATGAAATCTCCCACCAAATCATGAATGAAATTCAACTAGTGGGGAGAGGACAAACAAAACAAACCAGGATCACAATCCTGAGTCACCTTATAGGAGGGAGGAAAATGGAACAAATCAAATGGATAGAGAGTTAGCTCCATTGCCACTGTGAGTAGGCTTGATGAGCCTAAAAAATGCTCATATTTTGTATGAGTTTCATCGATTATTATGCGGCAATATATTAGGAACTGTGTACTTTTATGAATGATTATGTAATTATTTAATAGAATTATGTGTGTTATCTAATTTGTGTGTTTTAGTGTGTTTTTGTGGAAATGTAGTTGGTTTTGATAGATTTGGATCAGTCGAGGTCTTTCGTGGACTTGGCACTCTGTTTCTTTCGGGATCAAGGCATGAAGGTAGGCGCCTTCCTCTTCAAGGAAGGCGCCAACAGATGGTAGGCGCCTTCCTCTTCAAGGAAGGCGCCAACAGAAGGCAGGCACCTTTCGTATAGAGAAGGCGCCCAACATACTTAGGCACCTTTCGTATAAGGAAGGCACCCTATACAAGGTAAAGTGCCTTTCGTATAGGGAAGGCACCCACATCAGTAGGTACCTTCCATAGGAAGAAGGTGCTCAACTTCAGTATGCACCTTCCGCATATAGAAGGTGCCCCACCAGAGCACATGAGGAAGGCGCCTTCCTCATAGAGAAGGCACCTCTCTATTCTTTGCCCGTTGACCAGACAAGAGCAATGTGGACAGCATTGACTGGTGCAGTTTTAGTTCTACATCATGTAGGATAATTCTGGGAACTACACTAATGAATAGAAATGCTAGGTGAAGCATGAACCAATCAGTGGATACGCTACCATTAGGAACAACGCCCGCTTTAGCAGATGTCGATCACGTTTACCAGATTGTCCTAGTTTAGTTTGAACTAAACTACTGTTGTAACTTATTTGTAACAGAATATCTATGTGTGTGCTATATAAACACACA
The DNA here is from genome assembly GCA_028583015.1 of Wollemia nobilis. Taxonomy (NCBI): domain Eukaryota; kingdom Viridiplantae; phylum Streptophyta; class Pinopsida; order Araucariales; family Araucariaceae; genus Wollemia; species Wollemia nobilis. The sequence goes on from JAQPPZ010000599.1 coordinate 2,260,259, forward strand.
CAGACCTCTCTGATAGATATCCAGAATCTAGACTGAGCATTATTTATCATTCTAAGGAAAAAGCATTGTAATAATTCTTTTGCAATTACAATAAAGTTCAAGAGTTCCTAACTACGTATTTAGCTGGAAGGAAGCTGCTGGAGCCTGGGCCCACTCCAAGCTAGTATTCCTTCCCTTTTTCTTGTGCTTTCTAGATTAGTTTTCCTACTTTCATAGGTTTATTTTTCTGCACTATTATTTTCCTTTGCTGCAGTAGGTTTATTTTCATTAGGCCCGTATGAATATTTATTTTCCAAGGATTTAATTATTCATACGTAAGTATTGTGGTGTGGATGAATGATTGACAATATTTTAAACCCCCCAATAGTAGAGTTAGAGGGACTCATCTCAAAGTGGGTATTGTGAATGTTTGATATGAGACACTTCTAAAGTTTACGAAGCTCCCTGGGTTGACAATTTAAATGGTCGAGCAAGTGACAAAATTAGGACAAAATTAACCTATGTTTAGCCCATGACATTTTGGCATCGTTATTGGGGAAGCGCCTCTATTTAGATCAATTGCAATACCTAAAAACCTTCTATCTAACTTTGTATGAGTTCTTCGAGAAGAAGAGGACCTGACGGTCGGTTCATAAAACAAAGTCCACCAAAATCTGAGTCAGCTGAATACTCTGAGTTTGAACTAGATTCGCCTGAGTCTTCGCCAGTAGTCCACTGGAGTGAGAATCCCCACCTTGTGCAAAGTGCTTCCTCATCCCATCAACCAGGGGAAGATCGAACCATTGTAAATCCATTGTTTAAAAGGACACCCTCAGAGGAAGCTCTATTGTGGAAAGTTGTAGAAGATCGGACGATAACACCAGAAGACCTTAGAGCCTTGACTCAAAAAGTTTTGAATGACCGTGAGGATATAAGAACTGCATTAGAGACCACATTTCCTAAAAAAATGGCCGACCAAGAGACTTCATCTAGCTTTAGTTTCCCGATTGAAGGAGTAGGAGAAACCAAAATGAAAAATATATCCCCTGCTCACCTTCCTACCTTCAGAGGATACCCAACCGAGGACCCTGACCTATTTTTATTCAAGTTTGATGTTTTATGCAAGTCTGTGGACTATAAATATGATACATAGAAGCTGAAGCTCTTTCCTTCCACACTAGATGATTCAGCTCTGCGATGGTTCATCGGTCTGGGAGACAAACACATTGCTACGTGGGATCAAATGAAGAGGCTCTTTTTAGAGCAATATCAAGATTTTGAGAGAGCAAGAGACTCCAGAGAAGAGGTCCTGAGCATGATGCAGAAGGAAGATGAGTCTCTTGAGGAGTACTGGGAGAGATTCAACTTCAATCTTCAATGATCTCCTCATGTGAAGCTAGCTGATAAGTCTCTTAAAAGCATATTTTTGAGAGGACTTAACAATGAATCATTGGAAGCTCTCAACATGATTTTTGGAGGTGACGTCTACCAGCACACTATGGAAGATATCCAACAATTATGTCGGAACTACTCAAGAAGGAGAGGCAAGACCACTTCTAGGACCATGAAAGTGACTGCTTCGGTCACAAAAATGGAAATAGGCAATATGTTGGAAGATTTGAAAAGTGAGATGCTTTCATCTCTAGCATTACAGATGGACACACTATTGTTAGAGAAAAAGAAGCAAGAAAATGAGGCAGCATTAGCTTATTTCTACCCAAAATGTAGAGGAAAGCATGCAAAGAATGCATGCCCAGAGAACAAAGTTAGAGTATGCACGGTCTGTAAGCTAAATCATAAGACCAGATTGTGCCCACAATTGCCCAACATCAAGGAGGATGTTGATATTTTGGAAGCCTATTTTATAGGCAATCGAAGGAGTTGGCCACAACCCCCTATGGGAAATATGCCACCAGGAATACCATCATATGGGGGAGGACCATACATGCCACAAAGCCAGCCGCAACCACCTAACATGGGGTGGTGGGGGCCATCTCCTTGGTCCAATGTACCCCCAGGAGCAGCATATCTGAATCAGCAGCCCTGGATGCAATATCAATACCCTGGGCAATAGTGGAGAGGCCAGGCTCAATGGAATCCGGCTCCATAGAACGTAGCGCCATCTCACCCCCAGAAAAACCTGCCAGCCTTGCCTGTAGTGAGACCTATGCAGCTACCCGCACAACCGATGATAAATCCAAACAATAGAGTAAATCAGTCAGCATATAATGTAGAAGGTGAGATGTACCCAATGTATAATATTAGTTGTAATCCTATTCAGCTTAGATCAGGTAGACATCTAGGAGTAGAGACACCTCCCCTGGTAGAAGAGGAGGTAGAAGTAGAGGAAACACCTCTTATAGAAGAGGTGGAAGAAGAAGTGGCTGAGAGAACAAAGGCTCTATTTCCTAACCGACTGCAAGAACAGAGGAAATTAATGCAATCGAAGTTTGATATTCTTTCTAGCTTGAAAAATCTCACGGTGATGATTCCACTCTTTCAAGCTATCCGAGACGTCCCGATATATTCTAAAGCAATAAAAGAGATGTGCCTAAGAAATTCAGGTTGGAGAGTGACCCAGACTATTAATGTTGTGGGTAAGTTGGCCGATTTAATGATGGGCAAGATGTGTCATCCTAAGTACGTAGACCCAGGAAGCCCAGTGTTGATGGTAAAAATTGGGGGGCATTCCTTGACCAATACGTTGGTCGATCTGGGTGCAGCCATAAACGTAATGCCCCAGGAGACCATGCAGAGGCTACAACTCATAGACCTGAGGCCAACTTCAATGGTTTTGTAGTTGGTTGATCGATCAACAGTAGCACCGAAAGGAATGCTGGAGGATATAATCATGATGGTAGATGCATGGGAATATCCGGTCGACTTCCTGGTGTTACAATCTAAAACCAGGTTGGGTGGCTACCCGCTCATCTTGGGAAGACCATGGTTGGTGATAGCTGACGCTTACATCAGCTATCGTGATGGGTTGATGACCATCTCCAATGGGCAGAACGTAAAAAGGTTGACTATTTCACCTCCCACGTAGTCCGTTGATTCGTTGGGAGGGTCTACGTTGACCAAGCACAAAGAGGAGGAGTTGTCCATAATCCAGCTGGTGATGGCATTAGATGAGTTGGTGGAGGAAGAATATGAGGATGGAGTTATTGTAGAATTCCTCCAAGGAGAGTCCTTCGGTGTTACGCCTGAGTCACCGTTAGCTGGCGCCCAAGACCACCACATCCGATAGATAAACGTTGGGCCAAGAAAAACATTGAATATTAATAGTGGGTTGACCCCCACATAGCTAAGGAAGGTAGAAGAACTCCTGGTTAGACACCAATGGGCATTCGCATGGGATTACTCGGATATGAAAGGTATCAGCCCAAAAATTTGTACCCATCGGATATACCTTGAAGAGCAGGTGACTCCAAGCAGGTAGCCGCAAAGAAGAATGAATCTAGCAATGAAGGATATTGTCAAGGTAGAATTGCAAAAGCTCTTGTCAGTCAGATTCATATATCCAATTTTTGATAGTGAGTGGGTGTCACCACTTGTGGTGGTCCCCAAGAAGAATGGGAAGTGGCAGATTTGCATAGACTATAGGGCATTGAATAAAGCGACCAAAAAGGACCACTTCCCACTCTCGTTCATTGATCAGGTCTTGGATACACTCTCGGGGTGGAAGTACTTCTCCTTCCTGGATGGATTCAGTGGGTACAACCAGATCCAGATAGGAGAAGAAGACCAAGATAAAATGATGTTCACCTACCCTTGGGGGACGTTTGCTTATCGGGTGTTGCCTTTCGGGTTATGCAACGCACCTACCACCTTTCAAAGGGTGGTGTTGAGCATATTTTTAGACATGATAGGAGATGCGGTTGAAGTATACATGGATGAATTCACCATTTATAGAGAAACCTTTGATGAAGCAATGAAGAATTTGGAAAGAGTGCTCGAAATAAGTGAGGAAAATCATTTGTCCCTTAGTAATGAAAAATGCTTTATAATGATGCAAGAGGGCATCGTACTGGGACACCATCTCTCCATGGAAGGAATAAAAGTTGACAAAAGAAAAATTGAGGTCATCAAGGACCTACCCAGCCCTACAACACAGTGAGAGGTGAGAAGTTTCCTCGGATCTATCGGGTACTACCGATGATTTATCATCGACTTTAGCAAAATTGCAAAACCACTACACACTTTATTGTCTAAGGATGTGGAGTTCAACTGGATGGAAGACTATGAAAGAGCATTTCAGTCGCTCAAGGAAAAGCTGATATCTACACCTATTCTGAGGGGACCAAATTGGGCTATACCCTTCCACATCTATTGTGATGCCTCCAACAATGCGATTGGAGCAGTCCTCGGATAGAAGGATGGTGAGGAATTTTATGCCATCTACTACATCAAAAAAATTTGGTAGGGGCTGAGCTCAACTATACAGTGACGGAGAAGGAATTCCTTGCGGTTGTGCATGCCATAAACAAATTCTACCATTATATTATCGGATACAAGGTGTTCATCCACATGGACCATGCAACCATCAGGTATTTAATGAGTAAACCAGCTATTGGTGGAAGAGTTATAAGATGGCTTCTACTACTATAGGAGTTCGACATAATGATAGTTGACAAGCCGAGCAAGGACAACGTTGTAGCAGACTTTCTATCCAGATTGACACCAGCAGACCATGCGGTAGTGGAAGACCAGTTTTTGGATGAACATTTGTTCACCATCAATGAGCAAATGCCATGGTATGTAGACATAGCCAATTACTTAGCCATCGGAAGAACCTCGCCCGCTCTCTCCTTACGAGAAAAGTAGGTGGTAGTAGAAAAGAGCACCACCTTTCTATGGGTTGATGACCTCCTATTTAAAAAAGGATAGGATCAGATTATAAGGAGGTGTGTAGCAGAGCAGGAATTCTCAAAAATACTCAAAGCTTGCCATGATGAACCATGCAGGGGACACTTTGTAGGGAGATGGACCACCTATAAAATCCTACAAGCTAGGTATTTTTGGCCCACTCTATTCAAAGACGTGGTCGCCTACGCCAGCAAGTGTGACGAGTGCCAAAGAATGGGTAGACCGACCCATCGAGACGAGATGCCCCTTCAACCGCAAGTGCATCTAGAGCCCTTCGATAAGTGGGGCATGGATTTTGTGGGGCCAATTAATCCACCCTCAATAGGAAGGAGATTTATTTTAGTCTGTACAGACTACGTCACCAAGTGGGTGGAGGTGCAAGCACTAAGGGATTCAAAGGAAAATATGATAGCCGATTTCTTATTTGCTCAAATTTTTACATGATTCGGGGTCCCCAGAGAAATAACAATAGACCAAGGGCCTCAATTTACCTCCAAATTGATCGAGGAATTGATGAAGCAATATCATATTTGGCACAACAAGACTACGCCCTACCACCCATAGGAAAATGGGCAAGTGGAGGTGACAAACAGAGAGATAGAGAATATCCTAACAAAAACCATGCAGCAACATAGAAAATATTGGGCTACATGGCTTCCGGAGGTAGTATGGGCGTACAACACTACGTGGAAGTCGACCACCGGCTTTACACCCTTCCATATGGTCTATGGGAAGAATGCAATGATGCCCATTGAGTTTGAAATTAAGACACTGAGGACTGCTCTAGAATTAAATTTGAGCATGGAAGAAGCTCAAAAAGAGAGGATTCAACAGTTGAACTAGCTGGACGAATTCAGAAGGGATGCTCTACAAAGAACGAAGATCATACAAAAGCAAAGAAAAAAATGGCATGATCGACACATCAAGTTGAAGCAGTTCCAGGAGGGAGATTGGGTGCTCTTGTACGATTCCAGGTTCTAGGAAAGGAAGGGTAAATTAATGCAGAGATGGATGGGACCGTATGAAGTGGTAGAGCTCATCAAGAATGGTGTTGTGCATGTAAAGACTATTGATGGTAGCAACATTGTATTGACAGTGAATGGCCACCGACTACGACCCTACAGCACATCCAAAAATTTACTGGTAGAGTCCAAAATAGGCATGGGGGAAACCCCATCCTTGTAATCTGGACCAAACTCTCAGTAGGAAGAATGGTGGACATGATGGTGTCCACCAAAATCAGTTAGTTTAGGGTTGTTTTATTTCTTACGATGTGTTTTGTAGGGATGACGCCCGCATGCAAGTTGCAAGCATCCTAGTAGAGGGCCTTCCAGACATGGAATGCATCTAACTGCCTATAGTTTTCTTTTCTTTTTGTTTGCTTTTGTAGGTGGAGGACCTATTAGCTCAAAAAATAGGTATCTGGGAAACCAGGCCTGAACCGACTCAGCACCCCGACACCTACGCACGTAGCTTAGAAGCAACATCTGTCCAAGCTTGGGTGAAGGCAATAAACTCTCCTCCAGGGGAAATCACATGTCAGGCCCGGCAGGAGGTTGTTGTGGTAGTATGAGGGAAGTCTGAGAAGGCTTGATCACCCTTGCCCAGACGATCATGACATGCTGCTGAGAAAAAAAATGCCTTGCAGAAGGCCTTCCTCTTCAAAGAAGACTTCCCACTTGAGAAACAATGCCTTCCTCCTCGGAGAAGGTGCCTAACGGAGGTGGACGGTGCCCGTGGGAAGAAGGTATCAAGATGGAGGCAAGGCACCTTCCTTATAAAGAAGGCACCCTAGAGAAGGCAAGTGCCTTCCTTATAGAGAAGGTGCCCAACTAAAATAAGGTGCCTTCCTTATAAAGAAGGCACCTGTAGGAGACTGAAAAAAAAATGATGATGACCAAAGCACCTTCCATTCCAAGAAGGTGCATCCAATTAAAAGTGCCTTCCATGATAGGAAGGCACCTTTCTTCAAAAGCACCTTCCACAGTGAGAAGGTGCCATTCATTGAAAGCACCTTTCATAGTGGGAAGGCACCACTATTCAAAGAAGCACCTTCCATAGTAGGAAGGCACCATTCATTTAAAGTACCTTCCACAGTGGGAAGGTGCCATGTTTCAAAAGCACCTTCCATAGCGGGAAGGCGCCATCATTCAGAAGAAGCGCCTTCCACCTAGGGAAGGCACCATTCATTTAAAGCACCTTCCACATCGGGAAGGCACCAAACAACACCTTTCACATACAGCCCTCACATGTGAATGATGTCAACACATGATTGGGAAGCAGAAGATTACCACCATCACTCCACATGATGGAAATCTACCTCGATAAAAAATTATGCAAAGTTACAGGGTGAGATCCTCATGCACGCCTCAAGATTGATGGACAGATGGTTTTTCCAAAACCAATCAGGAGCTTGTCTATGACATAGAACCTCGAATGACATAGCAATGAAGTCTAGAGTAATCCACACATGTGAAATACCCATCCTCCATGTCACAGGCTGACAAATCACTACCCTTCATGATGCATGAACCATCCAATCAGGTACATACATAATTTTAATTAAATTTTTATATAATATTTTATAAATTATGCAGTACCAAAAAATAGTGCCGCCATAAAAATCATGCACCCTCCATGGCCAAAACATCATGCCAACATTGTGGCTTGAGAGGCGTACCTCACCAACCCCAGAATTGAATGCTAGGGTTAGGCACCTTCCTTATAAGAAGGTGCCTTCCTAAGGGCGTAAGGCAGAAATAGAAGAATAGTTAGGGAAGGCACCATGGGAGGACGATCGAAGAACCACACCGTCAAGAAAAATGAGCCGAGTGATATAGAGGGAATCAGGGGGATGGTGAGGACCCAATTCGAGGCCGAAGGATGGCTCGAATATTGTACCCTAGTCTATCAAAACTAGGATATGGAGGCAGCTAGGGAATTTGTTGCCTCCTTGAGGGGAGACATAGCTCAGGTGCATGAAAGAGAAATTCTAGTCACCCCAAAATACATCTCCCAGGTGACTGGCTTGCCTCTCATAGGCGAGTGCACATACAAGGGTGGCATGTTGAAACAATGCATCGATTTGCTGCTACCAGGGGAGAATGTGTAGGTAGAGAAGGAGGGGCTACCAAAAATTTGACTGCCCATGCACCTACGAAAGTTATTCAAGAAAATTGCTCACTTTTTCACATGCATCGAGAAATATTCCCACCTGCACGTTAACCATGTGCAGTTCTTAAATCACCTGGTGCATGGGAGAAGGATGAACGTGCCCTTCTACCTAGAAAATGCCCTGAAGGAGGAAGCAACTCGATACCAGAGGGGTGCACCTTCCGCCTTGGCCCACCATGGGTTGATATCGAAACTAGTTTACCATGCAGAGGGAGATGGCGACCAGGAAGGAGAGGAAGTTTTTTTGATAGGGCAGAAGAAGATGAAGAAAGCCCACAGAAGAGATAGAAGAAATCGGGCAATTGTCATTGCCCAATTTCATGGAAGAAGGAGGGCACTCACCCTTGCCCAAATTCATAGAGGAAGGGGTATGACTCACCAGTGGTAGAGTCGAATTATGGCAACTAGAGCTAGTTCCCAGGAGGAAGCACCTGCAATCTCCTCCTATCATCATAAGAATAAGAAGAGGACATGGAGGCTGGTCTCACAGCCCAGACCCTCTAGGAGTTGACCAACCAGAGCCCATAGGATGCTGGGACTTCTACGAGCGTTAATCAGGAAGTTGACGCGGCCCTAGAAGAGGCCCTGGAATGGCAGACCAATTGTTGGATGGCCCAACAAATATTGGAGGATTTCCGAGAGGAGTTGGATGAGCGAGCACGAAGAATAGCTCAGCTCGAGTAGCTGGTCCAGCAATTGCAGGAGGAGAATCGACAATTCTAGGCCAAGGAGATGGAGAAAAAGGATGCATCAACTCAGACCGATTGGGCAATTGAGGTCCCAACGAATTCCTCGACCTCATTAGAAAGAGTATACTCTTTAGGGGAATTCTGTTCGGATGCCCGATAGAGCAGCCCAAAAGTAGGGGAAAACTCCTCTACTTTTGAAATTAATGAAAGAGGGAGCCCAATGGAGCCCCCTATTATTGAATTGAGCGACACAGAGCCTGGTGTGGACCTGCAGCCATAGATCATGCCCGAGGTGAAGGAAGAATTCCTCAGACCCAAAGAAGGAAGGGCTGAAGGACCTACGGGGTCAGCACCAAAATGATCAGAGAAAGAAGGGATAGCTCCAGGGACATCAGAGTCAGCCTTTGACAACAAGGAAACATCCACCAGGAAGGAGGAGAAACCCCCTATTCGAGCCGCCATAATTTCTACCAGGGCCAAAGGGCCCAGGATGACTCGAAAGAAGGCGAAGGTGACCTTCATCGAACTGGTTGAGGATGAATGGGACATGCAGCCATTTTTTGAGAGGCAGAAGTAGTTCAAATGACTGCTAAAATATATGGAAGCCACAAAAGAGGCGAGGAAGTCAGCTTCCAAAGTCTAGGGAGACCCGGGTATTTGCATCAACCCAATGAATGACGATCAATTCTAGGAGATTTACGGGTCATCCCGAGGATGCCCCTCAAAAATACATAGATATTTCGAGATATGGGGGATATACGGGCCCAAGTTAGAAGTCGTTGCCATTGCAAGAGAGAGTGCAGGGCTCACCCCTGAAGCAACTCAATTACACAAGGCCCAGGTAGTTCGACTAAGGAGGGATAACTCTGATATTCCTCTTGCAGAGATCAGACCTCCAGATGCCGACTTGTGGCAAGCTACAGAAGCTGCATTTTAGGTAGCAGGGACTACACTGGCCATACCACCTCCAGGAGTAGCCAGGGTGGGAACCTCAAATAGGCAGAGCCAGCGAATCGAGCAGAGGCAGACAACCGTAGTAGTTGCCTACCCCACCACTACAGCTCCACGTAGAAAATAGAAGACCGCACCTCCCGATGTCGGTCAAAATAAGAAGCAGCCACAGGCCGTAGGTACAACCAAAAAATGGTGACGATGAAGAAAATGAAGGGCTACCTATAGTTTTGATGCCATGAGGGCGTGGCATATGTTAGGCATGGGGGGATGATGAGCCTAAAAAATGCTCATATTTTGTATGAGTTTCATCGATTATTATGCGGCAATATATTAGGAACTGTGTACTTTTATGAATGATTATGTAATTATTTAATAGAATTATGTGTGTTATCTAATTTGTGTGTTTTAGTGTATTTTTGTGGAAATGTAGTTGGTTTTGATAGATTTGGATCAGTCGAGGTCTTTCGTGGACCTGGCACTCTATTTATTTTGGGATCAAGGCATGAAGGTAGGTGCCTTCCTCTTCAAGGAAGGCGCCAATAGATGGTAGGCACCTTCCTCTTCAAGGAAGGCGCCAATAGAAGGCAGGCGCATTCCGTATAGAGAAGGCGCCCAACATACTTAGGCGCCTTCCATATAAGGAAGGTGCCCTATACAAGGCAAAGCACCTTTCGTATAGGGAAGGCACCCACATCAGTAGGCGCCTTCCACAGGAAGAAGGTGCTCAACTTTAGTATGCACCTTTCGCATATAGAAGGCGCCCCACTAGAGCACATGAGGAAGGCGCCTTCCTCATAGAGAAGGTGCCTCTCTATTCTTTTCCCGTTGACCAGACAAGAGCAACATGGACAACATTGACTGGTGCAGTTTCAGTTCTACGTCACGTAGGATAATTTTGGGAGCTGCACTAACGAATAGAAATGCCAGGTGAAGCATGAACCAATCAGTGGATATGCTACCATTAGGAACAATGCCCGCTTTAGCAGATGTCGATCACGTTTACTAGATTGTCCTAGTTTAGTCTGAACTAAACTACTGTTGTAACTTATTTGTAATAGAAGATCTATGTGTGTGTGCTATATAAACACACACAGACCTCTCTGATAGATAAACGAGAATCTAGACTAAGCATTATTTATCATTCTGAGGAAAAAGCATTGTAATAATTCTTTTGCAATTACAATAAAGTTCAAGAGTTCCTAACTACGTATTCAGCTGGAAGGAAGTTGTTGGAGCCTGGGCCCACTCCAAGCTAGTATTCCTTCCCTTTTTCTTGTGCTTTCTAGATTAGTTTTCCTGCTTTCATAGGTTTATTTTTCTGCACTATTATTTTCCTTTGCTGTAGTAGGTTTATTTTCATTAGGCCCGTATGAATATTTATTTTCCAAGGATTTAATTATTCATACGTAAGTATTGTGGTGTGGATGAATGATTGACAATCTTTTAAACCCCCCAATAGTAGAGTTAGAGGGACTCATCTCAAAGTGGGTATTGTGAATGTTCTGATATGAGACACTTCTAAAGTTTATGAAGCTCCCTGGGTTGACAATTTAAATGATCGGGCAAGTGACAAAATTAGGACAAAATTAACCTGTGTTTAGCCTATGACAAGGCTTACAAGAGGAGGAAATCCATGCATCAAGGGAATTTCAAGAGCTTACTGAAAATATGTAAGCCTTTGAGAAACAAGAGGCAACTGGGAACTCGCTAACATTAAGCAAAATACACAACCAACCATTATGCCCATAAATACCTAGCCCTCTATATCCTAAGCACTTTGAGATGCTTAGATTAGAAAAATTTAAGGGTGAAGAGGATGCACAAGAGCACATCACCAATTTTATCAATGCCTATTTTCATCTTGAAGATAATGATGCTCTCATGCTAAGAACATTCATAATGATATTTTCAGGTGCTACCACTCAATGGTTCAACCAACTACCTAAGCATAGCATAACTAACTTTGAACAACTAGTAAACGCATTCCTAAAGCATTTCTCCTTTGGTTCTAAGAAAAAGGTGAACCTTTCAGATGTGGCCAACTTGAAACGGTATGATGATGAGCTAGTAATGGTTTATGGGAATAGATGGAGAAAAGTCATGGTGAAATTATCATTCTCCATTCCCATAGAAGAGATCATTCATATGTTCACAAATATTTGCTCTAAAAACATCTTCCTCATGCTACAACTTCAACAATATTCTTTATTTGAGGAAGCCTTGGCACATGCCAAGCTCATCGAAGACATAAAAGTAAATGAGGGAACCATTAAACTCTAAAACAAAAAGGAGTGGAACAAGAATGGTAAGAATGACAAGTACAAATAGAAGCAGGGTAAACCTGCTCTAGTAAATCAAGTTGTATTAGATACAACCAATTATGGGCATGCACAACAACCCTAGAACTATCAAGCACATCCCCCACCAGCCAATTACGACCAAAGGAAAAATTAGGGGTAAAACAGGGAATGCAAGCCACCTCGCTATTTCATGCCTTTGACAGAATCAATGCAATCAATATTCAATCAGTTAAGCAAGGCCAAGAGGATCAAATTTCTTGATATACCTCTTATAGATCCTAACCATCCTAAGCCAAAAGGATATAGGGAATATCAATTTTACCCTTATCATAGGATATTGAGGCATGGCATTAAGGCTTGCATTAGTTTTAAGCATCAATTGCAAAACATGATTGAGACAGAAGAACTCAAAGTTGACAACCCACTAGCTCCCAAAAATAGAGACATAGGCATATACAAAAACTCGTTTCCCAATAATGAGGCCCCTATAGAGTAAGGGGCCCAAGTCAATCAGGTTCAAGCTGATATACATACCCATAGATGCATTGGGATGGTTGATATTGTTAACATAGAAAAAAGTACTAGGCATTATGGTCAACCGCAATCCCCTATAGCTCCCATGAACATCCTATTCACACCTAGGTAGAGGTAAGACAACCTTCTAGGTCCACCAAAATGACCTGTGGTAACTATCCGAAGTATATTAGCAAAACCTACAGATGACTCTAGCTAAGTTATCCATATATGAGCTCATACAATAGTACCCAAAGCATAGGGAGACTCTAATGGAGATTTTAAGGACAATTGAGCTCCAACCACAAGATGCGAATGCATTCACTCACTTTGTGGGACAAGTACAAGAATGCCAGGAACCTGTAATTCAATTCTATGATTATGAGATTAAGATAGTACCTACTGCCTTACCAAACCCTTTGCTAAACATTGTAGTAGCAATCAACAACTTACCTTTCAAGAGGGTCTTGGTCAATACAGTTTCATCAATAATCATCATTACAACAACAACAGTAGAGCACCTCAAGATCCCCAAGTCCAATATCATTCTAGGAGCTTACACATTGAGAGCTTTTAATGATGCTTTATGCAATACTGTGGGAATGATAGTCCTATCCATCAAGGCGGGGCACAAGACCATCCTCATGGTGTGTCATGTCTTGGAATAAACTATGTAGTACAACATCCTCTTAGGGCATCCTTGGATAAGGGCCATGAAGTGTGTGCCTTTGATATTGCACCAGTGTGTCAAGTATGTGCATGAAAAAAAAGTCTATGTGGTTTTGGCCAATGAAGAGCCTTTTAAATATGTCCATCAGATGGACATTTTGGGAGAATTTGTAATCCCTTCTACCCACCTGTATGTAGCACCTTAATATCCAACCACACAAATGGATAACAAAGACAAAAGGGTAATAAAAGACCCATGCACATCAACACCTCCTACTTCACTCAAAATAGTCAATGCTTCTAAAGTACCATCAATGTCAAAACGAAAAGATAATAAGAAGCTAAAAGTGCACTTAGTCAAAGAAGAAATGCCCAAGGAAGTTCCAACCGTAGCCATTGCTAAAATGCCAAGTTCTATGGAATAATAAGATCTTCAATATCAATATGAAGATAGTGATTACCACCCTGCTTTTCCAGTATCATCCGTAGGGTCATCCAAGTTGCCTGCATCAATACACTTGGAAAGCATAGGCATAGGGGATTACCTTGTGTAGAATATTACCTTTACGCCTATAATTGAGTTTACATAAAATATGGGAAGACCTAAGGACTTGAGGCCACCATTGGGAACAATGGTTCCACTTGGAATCCCTCCCAACCAAACCAATTTTGTCTATGTCAACCTGGACTGTGCCCATAAGTCTTCAGACATAGAAGAGGATAGTGATGAATTATTCATATTCAATGTTTGTTACCTCTCTAATATTGATTTTTCTCTAAGATAATTTGAGTATTGCCATTGGCATGGCTATGGCCTTGGTATATATGAGCAAGGGCGTAGGCTGTCATACGAGTCGCAATATCAGCTTCCCTTCGATAGGTTTGGATTAGGCTATTATATCAGAGGTCGAGATGACTCTCTTGCAGTGGCATTGGACATATTAATATTAGGTTTAGGATAAGAAATTGATTTCATTACTTATCATCCCCTAGGAATAGGGAATTTGAGAAATAGACAAGTGGCCATAGTAAATGTACCACCACCAAAAATTTATCATCCAAACATCTCAATTGATTCCACCTCAAGAGGGTACAACTCATGGGATGAGGAGAATGGATATGAAGCAAGTGATGATGAGGCACAACTTGGCTTAGCCTACCAAGGGCCTCAATATTTAAAAATATTCACATGGTCCATCCATGATGAGAGTGAATATACATTAGAGGAAAGTGACTATGAATTAAAAGACTCAATAGAAAGAGCCTACTGAGGCTTGAGCCATCAACCCGTGACTTTGGGGCAAGAGAAAAATGCAAATGGATTCTTCATAAGTGATGAATAATATTAAGATGAAACAGAGATGACCTACTTAGGGCCAAGACATGAGCCCCTTGTCTTAGGTCCGCATACCAATGCTAACAATTTTTGGATAAGTGATGATGACTTTGAGTATGAGATCGAGATGGCTTATCTTGGACCTCACCACTTGTGGTAAGTCAATGATATAGTAGAGAGAGAGGTGGCACTCCATGCTATAGAACCTCATCTATGATTTTTGGGGAGACCTATTGACCTAGCTACCATTCACCAAATGGTCAATCCCCCTCCACCTACATTCAAAGAGCGATTAGAGCCCAATGATCCTATTATCCGCCCTGCTCATGGGCCAAATCCAAAAATTACCATTCCTCCAAAACCTCATTGTAAGTATGGAAGGGAAACCCCTAAGATAAGATTGCACCCATGTGGTCCTAGATATTTCATCCCATCCATCAACATGATCTCCATTGATTTGACCACTCCAATTTATAATCTAGCAGATCCTACCAAATCATTGCATCTTGATGTAGAGGCTATTTATTTGGATCACACTAATTTTCCCATTGAGCCTAAAGACCTCTTCCCCAATGAAGAGATGTTATAGTCATTTTATTTTGCCTCGGGTTTTACGTATGACATATTCCATGTTGGTTTAAAACCTAGGTCAGTAGGTCCTATAAATCTTGTTGATGACATTCATTTGATACCCATGCCTCATAAGCTATAGAATGGGTCACATATGGCTATAAAAGTGACTTTCAAGGTGGACATCAGTGATGATCCTACCCAACCAAGGAAAGTCAAGTTTAGAGAAAGTCTATCTCCAAAGGAATAAGCCATCCTAATTCCTCTCCTCAAAGAGAATCCAAATACTTTTTCTTGGACTTACAAGGACATGCCAAGGATAGATCCAAAGTTAGTTGTTCACAACCTTTCATTGGATCCCATTGTAGCACCCTAAAATTGGCGCAGTAAAATTGTCATAATTACATTCACCTTAGTAAATAATTTAAAATTCAAATTTAACCTCCCAAACCGCCCGTTAACCGTCGGGTAATCCGTTTCCCCTTTTTTCGTGCCATTTTTAGAGGTTGTTTTGACCGTTTGACGATATCGTCGCCGATCATACGATATCGCCCTAGATCTGACGATTTCGTCTGGACTAGGACGTCCAGACGATCTTGTCACAAAACTGATTTTGCACAATTAGCTTCTGTTCCAACGGGTCTCCAATCCGGGTAGAAGCGTGTCTGCACCGTTAGGGACCCTCCCTCATTGGAGATCTCCCAAATTGGGATGATCTCCAACCTCCTAACTACTCCCCTAAGCCTATTTAATCCTAAGCTATCCCCTTAGCACCCCCCCTGGCTGAAATTCTCTGCAATTTAACTCCATCTACGTTGAACCATCCCAATTTTTCATTTGCACTGGTCCCATACCAATTTTGTTGTAGGTACATCACTATTTTTCAGCCGGAGCCAGCACACATCATCGTCGATGAACCTGTTCAGATCGGAGGCGAACCTGTCGAATCCGAGGCGATTTCATACTGATGCGAGACGATCTCGACTGCAGTCCATATTGAGGCAATCAGTGCCTGAAGTTTGCATTTCTCAACCTTTTCTCTGCTATTTTATTCTGCAAATTAGATAGTTTATTCAGTGTTTATGTTATTTTGCATTTGGAGTTCACCCATTTAGCTTAGATTGCATACAAAGATCATGATTTGTCATTAGAATATCGTAATTTGCTTGAATTTCTGTTCATAACTATTATTCAGTATTCATACAATCATTTGGTGTTGTTTACCTCTGTTAGCACAGTAGTATTCATTGTATTTTGTATCTATTTTTTTGCTTGTAGGTCTCTCGATGAATTCTTTGACGAATTCATCGATCTCGTGATTCTCTCTGATCTCAGACGATTCTGTCAGATCTCAGATGATTCTGTCAAATTCCAGATGATCCAGACTGCTTCAAACATCAGAATCATCACCAGACATCCGGATCAGGTATTCCTCATTTGTATTCTGTAAATTCTCTATTTTATGTCTTTAAATCTATTTTTTGTACTCATTGAATTTGCATTTTCATGTAGATTAATCTAGATTCATTTGGCCAAACCTAGGATATGAATGCTTAAAGTTAAAAATGAACACATTAAAACACATTCCAAACCTAGGCGTGGAAACTGCTCTTAAATGTTTCCCTGGTGAACCCACCATCCGTCGAAAAATCATCAAAATACACCTCCCTTGAGAGGCGGGACCTTCGCAAAGTCCTCTCAGTCCGAGGTACCACGACATCCTTTTCCCATCCTCCTTCCGAGCACGGATCCAATAGCCTGAAGGTAAGGATGCAAAAATTTGGAGCGATACATTTTGGTGAACCCGACGTGAATGCATCATAACCTTTTGAAAACAAAAAAAAAAAAAAAAAAAAAAAAAATATAGAACAACTAAAACATAGATGCATTTTAAATCCTTTAAGTTTGAAATCATGTTTAGATGGTAGCTCCTAAGAAAAGATTAGCAGTTACTATAAATGTAGAAAACCAATTGGCAACCGTAGAAATCAATTCTATGCTTAATGTGCCTGAAACAAGTAGGAATCAATTCCTGTGGAACGAACTTGATAGAAGACTTAGTCTCATCTCATCTAGGTCCACACAACTTAAGCAAATCAAGAGGCTAGTCCTAGATAGAATCCCGGATCCTCATCAACTAGTTTTTTATCATGAACTTCGGAGAGCCTCGCCATAGATGGTTAGCTTATAGGAGAGCTCTAGTATCTTCAGAATTATTCACCTTCGAGGAATACCTCGAGAACGCAGCCATTGTGCACCAGTTCCTAGGTTGTGTAGAAGACCAAGAGGTTGTTCTTACAGATAGGGAAATATGGAATAGAGTTCCGCGAGCTATGTTATATCGAGAGTATTGCCATGAGCTTTACTTTTATCAACCAAGATCTGAGATCGATAATATCACTATAGCTCTTTTCATCAAATTTTTAAAAGAAAACTTTCAATTTGAAGAAGAACACTTCATGACTCGTGAACAACTCGAACCTATTAATGATATTCATAAATTGTTTATAGAAAACTAGATTATTACTTTTAGCTTATTTCTTGCATTTATTTGTGTTGATTGTCTTTACTATATTATTTCAAAAAAAAAAACCAAAAACTTAGCAAAAACTTAAAAATTTCATTTCAAATATTGTAGTAGGTATATAGTAAACATATACCTCTTAATTTGTT
Source organism: Wollemia nobilis (assembly GCA_028583015.1). Classification (NCBI taxonomy): domain Eukaryota; kingdom Viridiplantae; phylum Streptophyta; class Pinopsida; order Araucariales; family Araucariaceae; genus Wollemia; species Wollemia nobilis. The sequence continues at coordinate 2,277,982 of JAQPPZ010000599.1, forward strand.
GCATATATATATATATATATATATATATATATATATATATATATTTGCTGAAATCAAAATTAAAGCACCATGCCTAAACTTAGGAATGGTAAAGAAACTTTAGGAGAAGAAGAAGATTGGTTACAAGATACAACTAGAGACCCAAATGTCCTTCTTGGAGATCCAAATCCGGAAGGAGAAACTCTAGGTCAATCGATGAAGACTTAGGTGAAGATAAGGAACAAGAAGGGAGTGTTAAAGAGGATGGATCCTCATCCCCTAGAGTAGCTCCAAATGGAACTATTGCTTTTGACAATGCAGAGCATTTTCAGAAATTTCTCATTGATAACATTGATGACCTTAATGTGGCAATTCGTATTGATAAAGGGCAAATTAGTAACACTCAAGCAGCCATGGAATATATGTGTAATATGCGCACTAATCCCTTGTCTTTCATTGATCAAGAAAGTGACAAGGCTGGGCCATCCAATACGGATATGGTCACTATGGCTCAAAACATGTCAAAACAACAAGTTACCCAACCTCCTAAGGAACCTGTTATTCAACCTAAAATCACTCCCACACAAAAGAAACCTTCCTTCACTACTTTATTCCGCCAAACTATTGAGCAATATGCTTCAAGTAAACAAAAACCTAAAATAAAGCCAAATACAAACTTTCAACAATCTGGAATACAACATAATACAACTTCAAAATTCCTTCATAATACTTTTCCTACCAATAATTTACACAATAGTAACATGGCATCTAATCTGCATGTTCCTCCATCATATGCCCATAAAACCCATGTCAATGCCCTACCGAACCAATATGGGGGGCAAACTAGTAATCTGGAAGCCATGGTGAAACAATTAGCTTCACGTATGGACCAGATAGATCCCTACCGTCCCTCGTATAATTATCGAGAGATCTGTAGTCAACCTTTGGATCCCATAGTTGTAGCTCAACCATACCCTAAGCATTTTCCCATGCCCATCCTACCTATATATAAAGGAACCGAAGATCCCATAGAGCATCTTCGCATGTTTAGGATAGCATGTCATGATATATCACATGATGACTTGCTATTACTAAAAATGTTCCCAAAAAGTTTAGGTGGAATGGCATTAGAGTGGTACTATCAATTGCCCACTCATTCTTTGAGAAACTTTGAAGAAACAACTGAATCATTTGTCCATCAATTTAGTGCCTACATCGAGAGGCATGTAACTATTAAAGACCTATACAATTTAAAACAAGACAAGGATGAATGTTTTGCCGATTTCTTAGCTAGATGGAGGCAATTGATAGGAAAACTGCACTTTGTGCTGCCTTATAGGGAAATGTTGGACATTTTCATCAATAATTTACAAGAACAAATATCTTATGAGCTATCAATAGCTACTTTGACTACCTTCGATCAAGCTATAGATTTAGCTCGAAGAGTAGAAGATGCCCTCATTAGGAGAGGCCAACTTAGGAAGAAGGATGATGAGAAAACATCCAGAAATCAATATAAAAACAAACAAGTTGCTCGGTGACTGGAGTCACCGAAAGCAGTAAATATTGCTAATGTCAATACAACGAAGACAACAAAAAAATTCATATTGAAACCTCCTGATAAGCCTCCTCGAGAATTCACTAGATTAAATCAACCCTTATCAACTATTTTACCTCAATTGCTCGAAAGAGGTTTGATCCAATTACCAACCATCCGGGAACCTGATCCAACTATACCCGGATATAGAGCTGACTTACACTGTGATTTCCATAGAGGACCTGGACATTCTACCAACGCTTGTAAAAGGTTGAAACATAAAATACAAGATTTGATTGACAATAATGAAATGGAAGTGCAAGCCTTCCAACCTAAACAAAACCCTCCTAATAATACTCAAAAGACCATTCCTCAAAATCAAAATCAAAATGCCAATCAAACTCTAGACATATTTCAACACCCTTTACCAAGACATGGTAAAGAGGTAGCCAATCAAATCGAACATCATAATGTTCCCCCTCCTACCCGATATGTAGGAACCATTAGCGGACAATTACCTCGTTCAAGATCCTCAAATATTTGACACGACCTTATCCCTCGGTTACGACCATGCCCTTACATAATTTTTCAAACTTCTGATTCTAGTGATATAGAATCAGATAGTGAAAGTGAACTAGACATTACTTCAAACCAATCGAATAGTTCTGAAAACGAATCAGATCCTATTCAACCCATCACAGATGCTATGGTTCCAGAAGAACCATTTCCTAGAAGAGTTACTACTCGACCTTCTTCCAATATATTCCTTTCTAATGAACAAGCCATTAATGCTCAACCGAGACCAGTTTCAAGATCTTCACTATAACATTGTAGGTACCATTGGAGTCGTTACTCGACAACAAGCTCAAAATTCTCAACAAGAACCAAACCAGAACGATGGATCAGCTCCATTCATTTTGAAAAACCCCAATAAAGGGAATCATGCTCCTACTGTTCAACCTAAACCCCCTTACAATATTAATGAGCAATTGTCCAATACTACGGCCATAATTTCCCTTTTGGATTTATTAAGATCCTCTCCCACCCATAGGGATGAGTTGATGCTTACATTGAGCCAAATGATGGTACCTCAAAACATTCAACCTCAAGCTATGGCCAATACTATCATCACTCGAGAGATTGATTGTATTGACTTCCGAGATAAAGATATCCCACAACACAGCTTACATAAGGACAATCCCTTATACATTACTGCTCTAATTGGAGATGTAGTCGTCAAAAGAGTTTTGATTGATAATGGCTCATCTCTAAACATTTGCACTTTTGACTTCTACCAACGATTTGGCTTTAGAAGTGATGAAATGAAGAAAACTGATATGATTATCAAAGCTTTTAATGACGAAACACAAGAAACGTGTGGAGTTATTACCCTCCCATTGCAAGTTGGTCCTAGAACCCTAGAAACAACCGTGTTTATTGTACATTGCCCCAAGATCGTACAATATACTTTTGGGTCGCCCTTGGATCAACGCCATGCGAGCGGTCCCATCAACTTTACACCAATGTGTTAAATTCGAGTTTAAAAATCAGTTGGTCACTATCCATGGTGACCCTAGACCTTTTGATATGTGTGCTTTGGCATAACCCGTTGGAGTGCAATTTTGCCCTGCCTTGTCATCCACACATCCTAGTTCTTCTTTTTCATCTAAAACTCGTGAAACATACACCCATAACTTCACCTATTTCCCCTCCCTTAATTTCATCCTCCTATATAGATCAACAACCCTCTAAACAAATTACTCTAGAACCTCAAAAAGATCTTAAATCTACAACCAATCCTTCAAGTTCTACCCCTATAAATTCAAATCTTCTAGAAACAACTATCATACCTTCCACATCTCAAGACATAGGTAATAAGCCTTCTACATCTTATGCCCTTTCTGATGAACTTTTACCGCATTTATCCATAACCTTAATATAAGAAAAACAAATGCTTTCATGCAAGATTCAAACCTTTTAAATAACTTACCGCCATCTCCCCGTACTTTGGGCCTCCCACAACCTATGGGAAGTACTTACCAAGTCGGGAGTTGTGCCTTCATCTATAAAGGATATGACTGGGGAAGAATCCCTCGAATATCAAAACTCATCATGAAGGATATGCTCGGTGTTATTTTACCAATGAATATGGTAAAGCTAAACCCATGATGCTTAAAATGGGATATAAAGGGAAAGGCTTGGGACCTTTCCAAAATGGCATGAAAGAACCTTTCGAGGTAGAACCGTGGCCTCGCCCGCCGTGGTGTGGGCCTATTTCCTAGTAAGGGTCAACCCTTTCCTTTTGAAGATGATGATCATCTCATATGCTATCAAGATTATTTGGATAGGCATGTGCATTTGCCTCTTAAAAATCAGTCGTTTTCATGTAACATGCTATCCATAGCTTACCCCGAAATGATTGCCGACCCCGATGAAGAGTTGGAAGGAGATATCTTCCATGATGTCTCTCGTTGAAGAGATGTTACACAATGAATTTTATTTTGATGGTTCTATACCAACTATAGCCCAACTTGAGGCCACTAATCCTCAAGATGAATTATCTAAATTAACCTTACAAGAATTACAAGAATTGGGCGTTTCACCCGCCCCACCTAATTTTGAAAGAGATCTACACATGGAGGTAGAAAACGTCATTAAAATTAATATTGGAACTGAGGACAATCCTCACATAATCAATATTGGATCAGAATTAAGTCAAGAAAAACAAGAACAATACATTGCATTTCTTAAAGAGTATGAAGATGTCTTCGCTTGGACATATGAAGATATGCCAGGTCTAGACCCTTCGTAGTCATGCATCATCTAGTGGTCCATCCGGATGCTAAACCCGTTAAACAAAAACTTAGAAAAATGCATCCCAAAGTGGCTCGGCTAGTCAAAGGGGAGTTAGAAAAACTCCCGAATGTTATCTTTATACAAGCTATTGATTATGCTGAATGGATCTCAAATGTAGTTCCAATCACCAAGAAAGAAGCTACCAAAGTTAGGGTTTGCACAGATTTTAGAGATATTAACGCCGCATGCCCTAAAGATGACTTTCCTCTTCCAAACATGGATCAAATCATTGACTTCACTCGCCGAGAGTGGGATGATGTCCTTAATGGATGGATTCTCCGGTTATAATCGATCAGATAGCTCCCGAAGACCAAGGCTAAAATAACCTTTATTACCCCCTGGGGTACCTTTTGCTCGAAAGTGATGCCATTTGGCTTAAAGAACGCAGGTGCAACTTATCAACGAGCTATGACCTACATTTTTCATGATATGATGCATGATATCCTACATGATTATGTAGATGATATCATAGCTCGCTCTATTATTGAAGATAATCATTTAGATGATTTGAGAAAAGTTTTTAATCGATTACGAGAATATCTTATTCGATTAAATCCAGCAAAATGCATATTCGGAGTTAAATCCGGCAAGCTATTAGGGGTTTTAGTTTCTTTACGTGGTATTGAAATCGACCCTCTCAAGATTGCGGCCATCACTGATATGCCCGCACCTACTAATATATCTGAGTTACGAAGTTTACAAGGTAAACTTCAAGCCATCCGTCGCTTCATAGATAAGTCGGCAGACAAAACAGGTCCCTTTCTTAAACTCCTTAAGAAGGATGTCCCCTTTAATTGGGACACCGAATGTAGAGAAGCTTTTGCACTTCTCAAACAATACCTCCTTAATCCACCCGTGCTTTCACCACCTAAATCTGATCGCCCATTTCTCCTATATATTTTCGCTTCACATTCTACCTTAGGAGCTATGTTAGCTCAACTTGATGATGAAAAGAGAGAACGTGCTAATTATTACATTAGCCGAACTTTCATCAGTTATGAAACCCGCTATACAAACGTTGGAAAAACTATGTCTAGCAGTCATGTTTGCTACGCAAAAATTATGACATTATATGCTTAGTCAAAAAACTTATGTCATTGCTAAATACGATCCCTTGAGGTATCTCATGAGTCGACCTTATTTATCGGGTCGCACAACCAAGTGGGTTCTTGCTCTAAGCGAGTTTGATCTCACATTCATAGGACATAAGTCTCTTAAGGGTCAAATCATAGCAGATCAATTAGTTGCTGCACCCTTAGAGTCTACCCATCCCCTCATCATCGAATTTTAGATGAATGCCTTCAATTAGAGGCCGACCATACCGAACAATGGTCCTTATACTTTGACGGAGCCCGATGCATGAGTGGGGCTAGTGGGTATTATTTTAATATCCCCACAAAAACATCTTATTCCTCCTGTCCTTCAAATTGACATTTGCTTGCACCAACAATATCGATGAGTATGAAGCTCTAATCCTTGGATTACGAGCTGCCCTAGCGCTAAAAATTAAACACCTTTTAGTTTTTGGTGATTCCCAACTGGTTATAAACCAAATTAATGAAGTTTATCAAACTCGAGATGATAAACTGTGCCCATATAAGGCCTATGTTTTACAATTAATGTCTTTATTTGATCAAGTTACCTTGGAAGCTATTCCTCGAACTAGCAACCGTGCAACTGATGCTATGGTCGCAGTATCTCTCCCGCCCTTGGAGTTAGATGACGAATATGCCACTATCATTATTCGTCGACTCTAGGAACCCGCTTCAAATAAGTCATGCTTAGAGCCTTTGGATGTGTTTCTAATCAATGAAACTACTCCTGAACCTTGGTACACGGACATATTTGATTTTCTCCAAAATGGGACTTTCCCCGCCAATTCTAATAGAAACCAAGATCGGTTATTACGTCGACGAGCAAGTCGATTTGTAATAATTGGCAATACTTTATATAGGAGATCTTTTGAAGGTATCCTATTAAGATGTTTAAACTTAGAAGAGTCTAAATCAGCCTTGAGTGAAGCCCACGATGGATCTTGTGGAGGACACTTTAGTGGTAGTGTTATTGCTAAAAAGCTCCTTCGGATAGGATACTTTTGGCCTACCATGGAAACGGATGCACATGAGTATGTGCGCCATTGCGACAAGTGCCAAAAACATGCTGACCTTGTCCATGCGCCTGCACAAGAGCCGCAGGCTATTTCATCTCCATGGCCCTTTTCTAAATGGGGTTTAGACATTATTGGCAAAATCAATCCTGTGTCATCTGATGGACACAAGTTCATCATAACCGCCACTGAGTATTTCACGAAGTGGGTCGAAGCTATGCCTTTAGCTTCCTGCACTGGCACACAAGTTTCTAAATTTATTTTTAATCAAATCATTTGCAGGTTCGAAATTCCCGCCAATCTCATCTCTGACAATGGAACTTGCTTCAAAAATAAAGATGTTAAAAAATTATGCCAAAAATATAAGATTCAACATCGCTGGTCCACTCCCTATTATCCTCGTGGTAATGGTCAAGCGAAGCATCTAACAAAACCTTAATCAAAATTCTCAAAATATTAGTCAATAAAACTGGCCGTGACTGGCACATTCAATTATATCTAGCCTTGTGGGCTTATCGAACTAGTGTTCGAACCCCCACAGGAACTTCACCATTTTTTTTGGTTTACGGTGCCAAGCAGCTTTTTCCATTTGAATTGGAAGTTCCTTCTTTGGCTCGACTACTTCAAGATACCGAAGTAGGAGATGAATATCGAGTCGGCAGACTCACCACTGGAACTCCTAGATGAAAAATGCATCAATGCTTTGGAGCATCTCCGTGCTTACCAAAACAAGCTTAAAAGATCATATGCTAAAAAGTTCGTCATCGATCCTTTGAGATCGACGACCTTGTTTTAAAAGAAAATAAAAAAATACAAATGCAACTAAGGACCTTAAAGGTAAATTTGAGCCCAACCGGCTTGGACCATATATTATTACTGCTAAATTTGCATCAAGAGCATACAAATTATCTACCTTAGATGGTAAAGAACTTAAAGAACCCATGAATATTTTGCATCTTAAACGTTACTATGCATAAACTTGGTCATTTCATCCATGTATATATTTGTTCAAAATCACTATCTTGTATTTCTTTCAATTTATTCAAAAACACCAAAAACATTCATAAATCTCCAAAATCTTCAAAACTATTTGTTGCATATATTTATGACACTTGTTACTTTTTTTTTTTCTCAAAAACAAAAATAAAGAATAAAAATATAAAAACAGCTATATGCTTGACTCTTTCGAAACCAAAACAAAATAAAGAAGAAAGAGAGAGTCAACATTCTCAAAACTTCTCAAAAAATTATTTATATATATTTTCTTACAATTATTGCAGTTATACGTTTCAAATTATTTTGGATAAATTAGCATTTATTTGGAATCCCTCACTTGCACACTCACAACAATAAATATCTTGATTTTATCTCGCATGATTACTAATCTCTCTTATATCAAAGTCCACAAAATTCAATTAAATAAAGTTTGAGCATAGAGAATTGATCTTGTTATTTACTTAAACCAAGCACATCTTTTCACAATAAAATGATTATATTTGTAATTTCCATGTTTTGCTACATAGTAGAAGTGATTTCTTGAGCGAAAAGTTTCCCTGCTATCCTATCATGCACATGGTCTAGAATCTTTGAGAATTGGCAAAAGGACAAGCTCACCCCTACCCAAAATAAAAATCCCTTGCTCTACAACCTAATCCGAGCAAGTATCCCTAGCAAAGAAAAAGAAAAGAAAAGTTCAAGAAAAAGAGAAAAGAAAAAAATGTTCTTTTATATCATTACAGCAATGTTCCAAGCATTATCAAGCAAAAAATACAAAAAAAAAAAAAAGCAAAAGCAAGAAAGCAATAAAATTCCTTTCCCTACCCTTTGAAAAGAAAAGAAGGGTTGATGAGCTTGAATCCTCGGAATTCTCAATTATTCAAAAACTGTGAGGTAAGCCCCATAACAGGGGTTTGTGCCCAACCCGCTTGGCCTTGGGTAACTCCTAGCGTGGTGATATGTCCGTCACATTAGCGACCTTCTTTTGTACAGTACCTATGTCTCGCTTATGGATTAGCTAGCTCTTGATAATCCGACCTACATAGTAGTCTAGTATGGTTATATGCATCTACATCATGGTTAATGAACACTTATTTGGTTTCTTCAAATCACTTGTATCATATTATCTTGCTCAAAACTGGTAAATGAACAATGCAATTGCACACACATTTGTATTTGAGAGATTTTGTGTATCATTATGATAAGTCAAGATTGGAAATGAATTCACATATGCACACGGGATTCCTTATAAATCTAACTTTTGTCTTCAAAATCCTTTGAAATATTATTTTTGCAACTTGTTTGGAATAAATCAAGTACAGCTGTCTACCATAAAGACAACTATATAATAGAAAAATCAAAAATTTCTTTCAAACTATACAATCAAAACATATACATATATATCCGGTTGACTTTCACGACGATGGTATAGTTTCAAAACCAAAATTGGAATTTTATGCCTAGCGCAAGTCCTCATTTTCATATTTTCTCGTTCATCAAAAATCAACCATGCAATAAAACTATCTTTTTTGGATTTTCGCGATGATGGTATAAGTCTATACCTACATATTCTATGCCTAGCGCAAACCATTGTAACAATTTTTATTCCCCATTTATTAAAAATCATGAAAACCATATGACTTAATTCATTATGTTACACAAATTATGCTTTTAAAAAGCAAACCCATTTTCATTATTTCATGTCATTATGTCAACCTTCAATTTTGCAATGATGGTATAATTCCTAAAGAATTATCCAAAAATTTTATCACACTTAGGAATTTATGCCTAGCAAAAATCATTTTAAACATTATTTCATGCACAATATTTTTTATGGAAATCTGAAAACAAACCATCATTTTCATCATTGCACCAAAGTCTTAAGACAATCTCTTAAGCATTCTTTTACTTTTAACAATATTTCTATACTGGGATTAGCTTGACGGCCGAGTGAGCAGCGACTCCATGAAATGGTCTATAATAGCGACAATGTCCTTTGAAATTATTGTTAGAAGTCTCTTTTTATTTTTACATCACATTACAACCAATCAATTTGTTACATCAGATTATTTCATTTAAAATATTATAGCATGACATCAAAGTTATAAATTTCAAAACGACATAATTTCATGAATCATCAATCCAATTATCAAATCAATCAATCAAACATAAAAGCATCATAATACAAGCCACAAGTCATATGATCAAAAATATATCATATATATATCAACAGTATATACATCATCAAAACTGGATTGGTATGCCACAATCTGTACCTCGGCATACTCAATCCTCTATCAACATAATAATAAAACAATGTTAGTCTGTACACAGCTATGCAGCCCTCTAGCCTCGAGAGCCCCTCGAGCTCTCCGCCTCATCTCCTCCCCCGCCCTGAGGTGGACGAGGTGGCCCCATCGCAGTCTGAGTAGTCCTAGTCCTCGACCGGGACGTGGTCCTCGATGACCCGATCCTGATCGGATCTGCAATGTTAGCTGGCAGGGGTAGTCTATCCGCCTCTGGCACCAGCTGATAATACAATGTCTGATAGAATGTAAGTTGGGCGATAGCCCGTGTCAGCTCTCCAGAACTCGCCCCTCCGCCCCGTGCCCTGAGGCGTGCAATCTCGTCTCGTAGCTGTGCCACCTCAGCTCGATGGCGTGCAGCCTCATCCTGTAGAGTCCGCACCGGGGCTCGGAGACGATCTCTCTCCGCCCGAAGAGTAGCCATCTCGCTACTCTCTCCTGTGTCGACACCCTTGCCCTTATCGAGCGATGGTGGCCTCTCCCTCTATGGAGATGGGGGTCTCGCCTCCCTCCTCTCCCTCTCTCGTGGCCTCTCCTGTGCCTGTGGCCTCCTCAGCTCTCTCCCGTCGTGACCCCGGGCCGCCTCCATAGCCGCCTGGTGCCGCCTCCCTATCCGACGCACAACCACGTGTATCGGACCCTGTGCCCTCGTCATCCGAGGAGGGCGGATGCCTGCGTACCAGGCATCGTAGCCATCGGCTACCCTCGCTCGTCCCCATCCACCGGCCGGATGGGGGCATCATCCGCGTCCCGGCTCCAGAACCGCCGCATGTCGGGAGCCCCGCTAACCGTGGTGTTATCCCGGATAGTCCAAGAAAACTCGTAATCCCTCGGAGATGGGATCCCCTGCTACGGACCGAACTATCACAAAACTCGGTCATAGCGATGGAGCTCCACCTCCCCCCTCTCCATTCGCAGCCAGCAGACTCGCCTGATGCGAGCCATCTCCTGTCCGTCCTCGACCCACCCTGGATGCTCCCTCCATGGTCTCCAGGTGATCTGGTCTGGGACTAGGTCATCCAGTAGTCTCTGAGACATAGGGAGGTCGATCCGCCGCTGTGACCCTCTCCGGAGCCACCAGTAGAAGACTCGGGGCCTCTCCCCATCTACCCCTATAGAGGAAGCCCTACCGGCCTCCGCACTGCAATGTGCTCCCAACACCAAACCTGTAAGAGCGATGTCATGACCAGACATCGGTCGCCCTTGTACATGACCCCATACAGGATCCTGTACAACCGGCATAGTACATAGCTGCCCCAAGAAAACCTGTACCCGTGGTCTCGCATATCGTAGATCACATCTACGAGCATCCACGACACCCTGCACCCACTCTGGTGGCACAACAAAAGTCCACCAACCACTCCAGCTAGCACCCGTGTGAGCCTAGATGCCCTAGGCATCCGGCGTAGTGCCTCGATATTAACTTTGCCCTTCTCCAGGGTGAAGCTCGGGTCACCACACGTCGTCCCATAGCATGGCCCTGATTGGCCGTAGGAGTAATCAATCGTCCTTGTATGGGGATTCTTAGAATCCTCCATACATCCTCTAGAGTGGGAGTCATCTCCCCTATCGGTAGCCAGAAACATGAAGAGCCCGGATACCACCTCTCTGCCAGGGCCGTCAGTAGCCCCATATCTCGAGGATACCCGTGGCATCTCTGCCACATGCTGCAAGCCGGCCTATGTCAGCTGATCTCGCTCTGTCTGTGTGAGAGCGGCCAAGTCATCTCTCAACCCTCCATACTTCCATTCCCTCCTCTTTAGCAAACCTCTCTGCAAACATAAACAACAAAACAATAAACAATCATTAATAAACAATTCAAGTAATTAATAATGCAAGTTAAAAATCAATTTTTTTGCAATTGATGATATCGCCCACTATTGGACGATATCGTCCCAAATTTGAGCAGAATCGTCTCCGATTTCGCAAGTCGAAATCGTCTCTAATTTGACGAAATCGTCCCCCTTTCGTCGATTTCGCCCTTGGACGAAATTGCCGAAATTGAGACGATTTCGTCGAAATCGGGACGATTTCGTCCCGACGACGTCGACGGCCCAAAAATGGCCGCGATGCTCAAAAATCATCTAAAAATTACCTACAAAGCATGTAAATTCAAATTAAAGCATCCTAGTTAAGTCTAGACTCTTACCCGTAGACCGCGTCGACCTCTGTCGATCTGTGCGTCGTCTCCACCATTTTTGCTTCAGAGCTCTAAAAACCAGAAAATGAACAATAAAAAATGAATTAGGGTTTTACCCTATTTTTCTTAATTTTATTCAAAAATAATTTTTTGCTTTTCGCGTTTTTACCTCAAACGTTCGATTTGGGTAAAAACACGGAGGGGGCACCATAGTAAGTCGTCGTACGATTCGACCAAGAATCGTCGCCTAAAAATGGGAATAATTTTTGCTTTCTCGTAGATCGAGAAGAACTCATCTTTAACGCATTTTCTTCAGAAAATTCGCTAAAGAGGGGGCAAAATGTAGCACCCTAAAATTGGCGCAAAGAAATTGTCATAATTACATTCACCTTAGTAAATAATTTAAAATTCAAATTTAACCTCCCAAACCGCCCGTTAACCGCCGGTAATCCGTTTCCCCTTTTTTCGTGCCATTTTTAGAGGTTGTTTTGACCGTTTGACGATATCGTCGCCGATCGACGATATCGCCTCTGATTCGACGATTTCGTCTCGGACTAGGACGTCCGGACGATCTTGTCGCAAAACTGATTTTGCACAATTAGCTTTTGTTCCAACGGGTCTCCAATCTGGCAGAAGCGTATCTGCGCTGTTAGGGACCCTCCCCCGTTAGAGATCTCCCAAATTGGGATGATATCCAACCTCCTAACTACTCCCCTAAGCCTATTTAATCCTAAGCTATCCCCTTAGCACCCCCCCTGGCTGAAATTCTCTGCAATTTAACTCCATCTACGTTGAACCATCCCAATTTTTCATTTGCACTGGTCCCATACCAATTTTGTTGCAGGTACATCACTGTTTTTCAGCCGGAGCCAGCACACATCGTCGCCGACGAACCTGTTCAGATCGGAGGCGAACCTGTCGAATCCGAGGTGATTTCGTACTGATGCGAGACGATCTCGACTGCAGTCCATATTGAGGCAATCAATGCTCGAAGTTTGCATTTCTCAACCTTTTCTCTGTTGTTTTATTCTGCAAATTAGATAGTTTATTCAGTGTTTATGTTATTTTGCATTTGGAGTTCACCCATTTAGCTTAGATTGCATACAAAGATCATGATTTGTCATTAGAATATCGTAACTTGCTTGAATTTCTATTCATAACTATTATTCAGTATTCATACAATCATTTGGTGTTGTTTCCCTCTGTTAGCACAATAGTATTCATTGTATTTTGTATCTATTTTTTTGCTTATGTGTCTCATTCGACGAATTCGTCGATCTCGACGAATTCATTCTCGATCTCGATGATTCTGTCGATCTCGATGATTCTGTCGAATTCCGCACGATCCCGATCGCTTCAAACATCGAAATCATCACCGGACATCCGGATCGTATTCCTCATTTGTATTCTGTAAATTCTCTGTTTTATGTCTTTAAATCTATTTTTTGTACTCATTGAATTTGCATTTTCATGTAGATTAATCTAGATTCATTTGGCCAAACCTAGGATATGAATGCTTAAAGTTAAAAACGAACACATTAAAACACATTCCAAACCTAGGCGTGGAAACTGCCCTTAAATGTTTCCCGGTGAACCCACCATCCGTCGAAAAATCATCAAAATACACCTCCCTTGAGAGGCGGGACCTTCGCAAAGTCCTCTCAATCCGAGGTACCGCGACATCCTTTTCCCATCCTCCTTCCGGGCACGGATCCAATAGCCTGAAGGTAAGGATGCAAAAAATTTGGAGCGATACACCCATGAAGAAGCTAGTCAAGCAAAAGTTGAGGAAAATGCATCCAACCATCGCTTTGATGGTGAAGAACGAATTGCAAAAAATACTGGATGCAGTATTCATAGTCCCTATAGACTACCTTGAGTGGGTGTCAAACATGATATCCATGGGGAAACCCTACATAAGATTTCATATCTACATGGACTTCAAATATTTAAATAGGGCAACACCAAAGGATTCATTCTCATTTACAAATATATATGCTCTTGTAGATGCAACCACAGGTCATGAGATGCTCTCCCTAATGGATGGTTTCTACGGATACAACCAGATCCAGATTAAACCTAAAGATCAACATAAAACTGCTTTCATTACTCCGTGGGGGACATTCTATTACAAATTGATGTCATTCGGTCTCAAAAATGCTGGTGCCACATATCAGTGGGCCATGAAATACATATTACATGACTATATGCATAAGATATTAGAGTATTATATGGATGACTTATTGGCCAAGTCCCTATTGTGACAAGAGCACACTAAAGTCCTTAGACAAGTATTTGATCGCCTCGTAGAACACAAGGTCTGATTGAATCCTAAGAAGTGCGTATTTGGCATAAATTTTGGCAAGATTTTGGGATTCATCATATCCAAGAGAGGCATCGAAGTAGATTCTACAAAGGTAAAGGCTATATTGGAAATGGCCACCCCTACCAACATTAGGGAGTTGAGGACCTTGCAAGGCAAGATAGCATCCATAAAAATATTCATCATGCAATTTTTAGATAAATACTGACCCATGAATCATTTTTTATGCAAGGAGGTTCCCTTTCATTGGGACAAAGAATGCCATCAAGCCTTTGCAGAGATCAAAACTTATCTGGAAACACCACCAGTATTGGCTCCACCAAGGCCAGACATACCATTTTTACTATATATATCGGCTACTGATTTCACATTGGATACCATGTTAGCCCAAAATAATGCATGAGATAAATAGCAAGCCATATATTACATTAGTCACACCTTGGTGAGTTATGAGCTAGGATATGCATATGTCAAGAAATTATGTTTAGTAGTGGTCTTTGCATCTTGAAATTTGTGATACTACATGTTGAGCCATACGACCTATGTCATATCAAAACAAAATCCTTTACAATACATGATGAGCAAGACATATCACAATATGCGTACCACAAAGTGGATCATGATATTGATAGAATTTGATCTAGAGTTCATAATCCAAAATTCCATCAAGGGACAAGTCATAGCAGATCAATTAGCAAAGGCTCCTCTCCAGGATCACAAGAATATCACCATAGAATTGCTTGATGATGTGGTCTTTGCATTATCAGATCCACTAGAACTCGAAGAACCTAAGAAATAAAGAGATATGTCATTGTTCTTCGATGGTTCGAAGTGTGAACAAGGGGGTAGAGTAGGGATTATATTCATGAGCACTCCATTACCCTTATCATTCAAACTAGACTTCCATTGCATAAACAAAAATACAAAATATTAAGCATTGATCTTGGGACTCCAAACAACAATCGCAATGGGCATTAAAAGATTGAATATCTTTGGTGAGTCCTTGCTCATAGTAAACCAGGTCAAAGAACTATTTCAATGTAGATGCCCACCATTGAAGACTTACAAGGAAATTTTTGACACCTACCTAGCCCGACTAGAATGGTATGACATTGATGCAATCCCTCGTACATAAAATAGATTTGCAGAAACCATGGCCTATTTAGTATCCTTAATACCTTAGAATCCATCTACTAATTTTACAACCATTCATGTGAAAGTGTTTTTACACTCAACAATATGCCGTAAAGCTTTTGAAAATCAAGGATCAATCAACATGATCAACATTGAGCTGAATCAGGATTGGTCCTTCGTAGCCAGATATTTCTTGCAAATGGCACCTTTGGGGTCTTCGATCTCCCAAGGACTTGTGGAGTGTGGTGCAACCATACACCATAGATTCATTCCTCAATCCATGTTCACCAGCTCAAAAATGCAAGAAAAGCAAGCCGTCATTTCTATAGAAGTTGTGGCTTATCAAGATCGACTTTCCCAACTACAAGGCTTCCTAAAACTTGGAATAGTACCTCAAGGTTTGTTGCATATTGAAAGGCAAACATTAAAATATAAATCAACAAGATACATCTTTCTAGGATTCATCCTCTATAGACAAGGATATGATGGAGTATTACTCCATTGTCTTGAGCCCCAAGAAGCATCTTAGGCAATTTTGCAAGCTCACAATGACACATGTGGAGGGAATTTCAGTGGCATAGCCATCGTTAAGTGCATCTTGAGAATGGGTTACTATTGGCCCACCATGGAAAATTATTACTATGAGTATGTCAAGAAATGCAGTAAGTACCAGGATCATTAAAATATAACGCACTTACCATCACAAGCCTTGCAACCCATCCAAGCAACATGGCCATTCTCGTAGTGGGGACTAGACTTGATTGGGAAGATCTCACCCTCATCCTCAGGATGACACACATTCATCATAACAATCACAAAATACTTCACTAAATGGGTGGAAGCAATCCCCTTAACATCAACAACTGGACCAAGGATTGCGGAGTTTATACTCCATAATATCATAAGTCATTTTGGGGTCCCTTCGAAGATAATATCGGATAATGGGCCATATTTCAAGAACAAAAATGTGCATGCTTTAATAAAAATATACCATATTTAGCACAATTTTCTAATGCTTTATTATGCACAAGAAAATGGGTAAGCAAAAGGCTCAAAAAAAATAATAGTCTCAATCTTGAGGAAGACTGTGCAAGATAATCACAAGGATTGGCACATACAGTTGCCTCTTGCACTATGGGCATACAGTACTAGTATACGGATTCCCACTGGGGCAACACCATTTTCACTAGTATATGGCACTGAGGCCATCATCCCACTAGATTTGGAAATTCTAACTCTACGCATAGCAGTAAAGGACTTCATAGATGATGATGCCATGTGACTAGGATGCCTTGATCAGTTGATGCTTCTTCATGAACATCGAGTCAATGCTTTAGAGAATATTTGCATTTACCAAGATCGCCTTGCGTGGGATTACAATAGTAAGTCCACTTAAGGGAACTCAAGGTTGGAGATCTAGTTCTCAAAGAAAACTAGTAGAATTTGAATTTGTCACCGCATCTGTGAGACAAGTTCATAGCAAAATGGATAGGCCCATACATGATTTCACAGAGAGTTGGGCCTGGAGCATATCGCCTTATATCATTAGATGGTTTTTAGGATCCTAGACCTCTCAATATAATTCACTTAAAGACATTCTACACATAAAATACAAAAATATTCAAATATGTCAAAAAAAACAAAAACATTCAAATATGTCAAAAATACAAAAAAAATCAAATAGGTCAAAAACACAAACAAATCATAAAAACATAAAATTCCAAAAAACAATCAAAGGCTCCAAGGGTATCCAAGCCACTTGGTCAAAATAAAATTCAAAATGCTCCAAGGACATTCAAGTCGCTTGGTCAAAATTAATCCAAAATCTCCAAGGGTATCCAAGTTGCTTGGTCAAAATCAAATTCAAAATGCTCCAAGGGCATTCAAGCCGCTTGGTCAAAATTAATTCAAAAAGGCTCCAAGGACATTCAAGCCGCTTGGTCAAAATCAATCAAAAATGCTCCAAGGGTATTCAAACTACTTGGTCAACTTCAATCAAAAATCTCCAAGGGTAATTCATCCCGTTTGGTCAAAATCAATTCAAAATGCTCCAAGGGTATTCAAACCGCTTGGTCAACTTCAATAAAAAAATGCTCCAAGGGTAATTCATGCCACTTGGTAAAAATAAAAAAGCTCCAAGGATACTTCATGCTACTTGATCAAAAACCAAAAAGCCCCAGAGGCACAATAAGCCCTTTGGTCAAAATTAAACGAAAATACAAAAACAACATAAAAATAAAAAATACAAAAACAATTGCATCTCACATCTTGCATCCACATAATTGCATTGCATTATTTTACATCCATTACAATTGCATATGTCATGAGAGCCTTAAAACTGATATCAAAGTTCATCACACAAATCAATAAAATCCATACCTCCATCAACACGTGTGTAATTATATTTTTCAACACAACCATTATTTGTTGCTATACATAATATACTAAGGATTTTTAGTTAATTAACCCCACTTAGTGATCTTATCAAATTTTGTGGAAAAAAATCTTGGTTAGTAGAAGGTAAGGTCTAGCCATGATAATGCCTTGGATATTCAAGATCCCGTCACTAATTGAAACACTAAAATCCTAGCTGGTACAAGGAAAAATTGAAAGCTACAAAGCGGTCTAGGTTACCTTAAGTGAAAAGGATTTTTCTTGTTTATCCCCCTGTGCAACCAGTTTAAAGATGCTGAGAATTGGAAAAAGGACAAGATTTGCCCTATCTAAATCCCTTTCTTAAATATAAATAAGCAAAAACCTAAAGCAAAGTACATATTCAACAAGCAAAGCATACAGTCCAGATTTCAAAGCAATGATCCGATACACAAATAAAAAATTCCAAGAAACCTCGCATAAATAAAAATCAATCAAAAATAAATAGTGATTTGCATCACTACATATGATCAAAATAAAACAGTTATTATCATCACTACAAAAATCCTCTCTCAAAAAGAAAATAAATAAAAAATAAACAGTGATTTTCATCACTACATATGAGCAAATATCCAAAGGCAAAAGGAATAAAAGAAGGGAACAAAGCTTGAATCCCTGGAATTATCAGCATTGTACACAATTGGAAGGAGAGATCCTTATGCATGATGATATATCTATCACAATTGCTTCATGCATTTGTATAGACAAATGTTTGAATGTGGATGAGCTAGCTTAAGTAACCCAATATTACCTAGTGTTATAGTCCAACTAAGTTCAACTTAGGATGAGACGAACACTTGAGAATCCTTGATCTTATAAATGGGCTAAAAAAATCCCACATGAAATCGGAGGAAATTCTTGAGTTCTATATCAAAATATACAATCACTTGCACACACAAATATCATGAATATCTAGGTCCATGGTAAAAGCCTTACTTGTCAAAAGTCTAGAGTGGTCAGTAGACAGTTGTTAATAGGGTAACTAGAATGTTTGAATCTCCGAAAAAGCCCCAAAAATTCTTACATAGCAACAAATCATATCATCATTCACACCATAATTTTTTTATAAGATTCTATAAATTAGGGGGTATCAACATAGTAGGACAGATACCGCATATATATTAGAAATAATATATAGACGGTCACTAACTACTTTATATCTTTTAATTTATAGAAACATATCAAGAAAATATATTACACACCATTACATCTCATATGTGAATACTTAATCAATTCTTATGATAAGAGTGATTATTTAAATTCATGATTATTTTTTAATTTCTGTGGTATCACCCATTAAGATTGTCAATGTCATATGTAGTCCTTATGTTTTAAGTTATTAGAGCATACAGGTTCGTTTATACCATCCCATCACATAAGTCAGATGTATACAATTAAAGAAAAATTAAAATATGCATTTAACAAACAACATCACATCCACAAACACAATTCATTAATCATCCATCATCACATCATAAAGCATATCATAAAACATATAGGCAACATCCATTTGCATACAATCATGAATTCATCATTCATCATCAAAATACGTCACATCACATCATCAAATCATGTAAGAATTTACACATCCATATATCATCTATCATCTAGCATATACATCAAATCATCATAAGGCCATCATCACATCACATCATAAAATAAAATAACAACAAAAACATGAGCAATAAACGATACACATATTGAGTCATAATAAAAATATATCATAAAAGTATTTGTGTCAATTCCATGGATGTACAAAAATACCTATGGGTGATAGTCATATAGGTAATTCGACCTCAAAAATGAATCAAAACCAAGAGCATCATCAATTGAATACTGGGCCTATGCCCCCTACAACACCACCCCTTATGGACAGATCTCTAGGAGAATGGTGTGAGCTGGACCCTACTAGTCTCTCAGTATGATTTTGGGCCCCATGACCAGGATGGATGGAATACTACCATACTGTAGAATTCCTACTAACCTGTGACCCACATGTAACCCATATCTCCATAGGGATGGCTCCTAGCCTCCTAATCTACCTCAAGAGAGTGGTAATCTAGGCTGCATCCTTAACAATTTGAACATCACTCTCATCCACTAAACCCTGTAGATGATTGATATCACCCTCAAGACCTACCCTAGAAGGACCCTTAGAAGTAGGAGGAGCAACAACCTACATCTGGGTAGCTCCTCCCATAGCATCCTACAAAGCCTATATTTAGTCTGACAACTGTGCTATAGTAGTATCCCTCTGAGCTATGATGGTGTCGCACTGCTATACCTGTATCTTGACCGATTAGAGATTGGTCTCCACATCATGTAGAAATGCCCTAAGAGGATAATATCTCTCCTTAGGCTCCATCTCCTCCTTCACCTCCTTAGGAGCCTCTTGCTCCTCTTTTGCCACCTAATCTATCTGTTGGCCCCATGCCACAGTCCTAGCATAAACCTTGCACCCTGATAGATTTGCCACATCTGTGCCATCATCCTCTCGATCCATACTACCTTCATCGTACCACATCAGGTCACACCACCATCATGAAAATACATTTGTAACTCCACTAGCCACTATAGGATCAGTAGCTACGACATCCTCCTCGTCAGCCAACTCTATAACCTACTAGGAAGGGAGGTCTCTCTCTATTTTGATGTACCTATAAATAAATGGTACTAGTGGCACATCCTACTACAACCCATACTTATGAAGAACCTGAGAGTAGAAGAAGTGCTCCTCGATATTAACCTTATGGTCAATGAGCCATCACTTGCACCACATCCTAGCAATAAAGCTGTCAGGGTCATCCCACACTCATGATACGGGTGCCATATGACATATCCAGCCCGAAGTCTAGTAAAAGTATTAGTGTAATGAGTTAGGTCACCTAAAAAAGTATGGCTCTTGTGCTCCTCGCTCTCTCTAGCCCATATAGCATCGTAGAACTGCATCCTCCTATCCACAATTATGATCTTAATAGGAAGCCCCTTAGGGTGATCTACCCTAATGTTCTTCCATCCCTAGATCTGCAAAAGCCAACTACAGGTGATGTTGGCACGTCCCCTCCGATGGATGTGGTACAACTTGTTGTAACATTGAGCCAATAAAGACCTGCCCCATGCATATGTGATAGGTGCCTCATTTTCCATCAGGTCCTAAACCATCACAAGGAGGTTCCAAGGGAACTTCAATCCTAAACAGTTTGGAATGAGGACATTGTTGATGAACATCAGCAACACCACATGCCTCACTGTGAAAACATGCTCCTGGTACCAGTGGATGATATGTTAGTCTCACAATGACACTGAGAGGGGGGGGTGAATCAGTGTAGCTCTTTAAAACTTAAATCTTAAACTCTTAAAGCCGAAACAATGAGAACTTAAAACCAAATAAAGAAAATATAACAAGAGAGCATCACACAACACAAGATGTACCGAGGTTCACCGATTTGGCTACTCCTCAAAAATTGATTGTTTGGACTCCCATCCAAATCTAGCCTTTGCAAAGCAACAACTTTACAATCAATTTACCAGCACCCACTGGAAGGAGCACCAACCCCTGATTTATCTGCACCAATAGAAAGGAGCACCAACCCCTGATTTATCTACACCAATAGAAAGGAGCACCAACCCCTGATTTATCTGCACCAACAGAAAGGAGCACCAACCCCTGATTTACCAGCACCAACTGGAAGGAGCACCAACCCCTGATTTATCTGCACCAACAGAAAGGAGCACCAACCCCTGATTTATCTGCACCAATAGAAAGGAGCACCAACCCCTGATTTACTAGCACCAACTGGAAGGAGCACCAACCCTTGATTTATCTGCACCAATAGAAAGGAGCACCAACCCCTAATTTATCTGCACCAACAGAAAGGAGCACCAACCCCTGATTTACCAGCACCAACTGGAAGGAGCACCAACCCCTGATTTATTTGCACCAATAGAAAGGAGCACCAACCCCTGATTTACCAGCACCAACTGGAAGGAGCACCAACCCCTGATGCCAAGCACCAACTTGGACTTCAATTCTGAAACTAGAAGATTGACATATAAATGCCTTCACTTTTACAAGACCCTGACTGGTCTATTGCTTACTCAACATCGCCCATAATTCACACAACACACACCCTTCTCGCTCGCCTGTCGTGCACCTCTCGCTCTCCTCTCGCTCTCTTCGCAAGATAAAATCCACGCTTCTTTAATCCCCTATGCTTAATAAATTCTCCAAGCAACACTCCTTTTATAACAATCCTTTCTCTTTGTAACTCCAGTTGTAACTCCTTTCATTTCTCATACGCCACTTGTCAATTGTAACGCCTTCTTTATGTAACTCCTTTTGTATATATAGAGTAGGCATTTCGTCAAACACGTTACATGCAATGAATTGACACCATATTCTCCTACCATGACTATTCATCTTCTCGGTCATGACTGTTCATTTTCTCCTTTGTGCATGCATGCATTTTGGTTTCCAAAAAGCTTTTCATTTTTATTTTGATGACTGTTTGTTTTCTCCTTCTTCGATTGTTCATTTTCTCCACATGGGCATGCGTCCGCTTCTTTCCATGACTGTTCATTTTCTCCTTCCATGATTGTTCATTTTCTCCTTCATGACTGTTCATTTTCTTTTCCCTTGTGCATGCATTTGTTTTCTCCTTCGATGATTGTTCATTTTCTTTTCCATGACTATTCGTTTCTATTTTGAGGCTCTTCTTGAGTCACGAAAATGTGACATGTCACGATATCGTGACACTTTTGTTTCTCTGCCTGCCTACCCTTTTCGAGTCACGAAAATGCGACATGTCGCGATATCGTGACACTTTTGCTTCTCTGCCTTCCTGCCCTTTTTGAGTCACGAAAATGTGACATGTCACGATATCGTGACACTTTTGCTTCTCTGCATTCCTGCCCTTTTCGAGTCGCGAAAATGCGACATGTCGCGATATCGCGACACTTTTTCTTCTCTGCCTTCCTGCCCTTTTCGAGTCACGAAAATGTGACATGTCGCGATATCATGACACTTTTTCTTTCTTGCTCTTTCTCTTCGCTTTGGACCGTGAAAATGCTACATGTCGCGATATCGTGACACTTTTTCCTCCTTGCATTTTCTCTTCGCTTTGGACCACGAAAATGCAACATGTCGCGATATCGCGACACTTTTTCTCTCTTGCTCTTTCTCTTTGCTTTGGACCACGAAAATGCTACATGTCGCGATATCGCGACACTTTTTCCTCCTTGCATTTTCTCTTTGCTTTGGCCCGCGAAAATGCTACATGTCGCGATATCGCGACACTTTTTCCTCTTTGCTTTTTGGCGCGAAAATGCAACATGTCGCGATATCGTGACACTTTTTCTCTTTGCTCTTTCGGCCGTGAAAATGCAACATGTCGCGATATCGTGACACTTTTTCTCCTTGCATTTTCTCTTCTCTTTTGGCCGCGAAAATGCAACATGTCGCGATATCGTGACACTTTTTCTTTCTTTGCTTTTTTGCTTCTCTTTTATCTTTAGCATATGGGCCACTTCGGTCTTCTTGGACAACCTGTAACAACTTCACCCAAACATCAAAAACATCCTCATAAGCATTTAAATTCACTGTACATACTCTGAATAACCTCTGAACTCCTATCCACTGCATCAACCGATCTATCTGACTGTGTTGACAACAATGACAATACTGTCGCTGCACCTTGCTCAACAATCTCCCCCTTTGGAATTGTTGGCAACACACATGCAATTTACTATAGCTCATGCAATTTCTTGTAACTCTTCTCCCCCTTTGACAACAATACCAAAAGGGCTGCTGTAAACTCCCCCTAAGTCCATGCACAACATTCTCAAGCAAAAATTATTATACTTAGCAAAAATCACAAACATGAGCAAAAAGATAAACAAATACACAAATGCTCCCCCTACGTACAACACGCTGTCGCTACAATATATTCTGCCTCTGCTGTGGATAAGGAGACTGACTCTTGTTTCTTATTGTGCCATGTGACCAACTTGTCTCCAAGATAGAATGCACCTCCACTGGTACTCTTTCTATCATAAAGTCTTCTTGGATAAGCACTCTAATCTCTGCTCATCATATTATAATTCTTGTTGTACCTTGCTTTTACTTATTTGGTATAGTTTGATCAACACGCAACTCTTAGCTGCGCAAAAGTTACTCCCAAATCAAAAGTGACCGACTCTCCAAGCAGCCTGCATGTAATTTCTTTAGCCTTTTGACTGCCACCTCCTCCATGACTAACGACTTTGCCTCGCATCCATTGTGCAGCTCAATGTCTCTGGTTTCTAACGACTACCATGAATGTTTTCATCGTCTACATAGGTATTGATAGTGGACCGTTACATCTAGCGTTGGAACCTCAATCTATGCGCAGTCATCAACACTCGGTATTTTGCTTCTTGCTAGGGCATATGTTAGGGCTACTCAATGTCTTAGACAAACATTCTTCACGCCATTCCAGGGAGCATTTCTCCTCACTGCGATCAAGGGATTCCTCGGGAAATATCTCGCATTTCTCAAATAATGCAAGACTTTCTTAGGTGCATAGGCATCTTGTCCTCCTTGGTGCTTCACCACCTGGGTGCTATTCTCTCAACGTCTCTGCCTTGCATGTGCCACTTGGCACTCTTGACCAATTGGGTGCTAGTGCCATTGTTTGCTTTGACTCTGGCATCTCTTTGATAATGACTACTTCTTTAGAGAAAATTAATGCTCTCTTATTACCTCCACAAACAACTACATGAACTGAAACACACTTTGACAACTATACGACAACTCCCCTTGACTACTTGCCTTTCATCCTCAGATAACCAAACAACATAGGAGCATTAAAATAAAACTTTAAGATTGCTCCCCCTGAGGATGTGCTACCTGGAGCTGCTTAGTGCAATAGAGGAGTAGTCTCCTTCAGTCCAAGGAGACACGATTTCCTCTCTTCTTTCTTTCTCCAATATTTCTTGAACTTGGGCTTGAGTTTTTCAACTGCATCCCTATTTTGAACCTTTTCATGAAATTGAACATTTCTCTTGGGTGGTTGTCTCTTGTGCATCCTTGATGGATGATTATTTTCCTTTCTTTGATGCACATGATTTCTTCCCTGTCTGTGTTGCATTCTTTGTGTCTGATGAAATCTCTTTTGTTGTGGTTGCTTTGTTGTAGATCTCCTTTGATATTTTCTTCCTTTTGAAGATTCAACTTCAAACTTTTCTTGCTTCGATCCTTCAACAGTGAACTTCTTCTTCTTTGCATATTTGGAAGATGAAGGTTGTTCAGCTTCATATCCAAGACCAAGCTTAACCATGGAGCTTCTTTGTTGCCTTATCATTTCATCTAGCAACTCTGTGCTCTTCTCAAATTTGAGATTTGTATTGGCCTCTTCTAGTTGTTTCTTCAAAAAAACAATCTCTTCTTCATCAATTTCTTCTTCATCATATTCCTGTTCTTTTTCTATTTTTTCTTCTTTGAGTGCCATGAAAAGAGCTTCACCTATTTCCTTTTCAGAATCCTCACCGTAGCTGTCTTCTGATGAACTGACATTCTTGGAGATGAAACTTTTCTTCTTGAAGTTGCCATTTTTGAAATTTGTTTTTTTCTTCCAGTCACTTCTTTCTTGGTGCGATCCTTCATCACTTTCATCCTTCTCATTAAGTGGACATTTAGCTACAACATGCCCAATGCCTCCATAATTGAAACATTTAAACGGTAACTTTCCTCTGTATTTTCCTTTTCCCCTTTTTAGTTTTCGAACAAAGTTTGCTTCCATTTCATCTGATGTCTCTTCTTCCTCGGATTCTTGTTTTGCTTTCATATTTTTATGGGCTTTAAAAGTAGCTTCTCTATCTGTGGGTTTAGATTTTCCTATTCTCATCTCATATGCAGTCAAAGAACCATGCATCTCATCCATACTAAAAGAATTTAGATTTTTAGCTTCTTCTATAGCTGAAACTTTAGAATCAAATCTTTGGGGAAGAGATCTTAATACCTTTTTCACGATGACAGAATCTTTGATTTCCTCGCCGAGTCCTCTAATCGCATTAATGACTTCATTAACTCTCAACATATATGCCTCTATGTTCTCATCATCATTCATCTTTAATACTTCGAACTGAGCTCGATGTGTTTGTAACTTGGCCTCCTTGATCTTATCGTCTCCTTCATGAATGCTCCTCAGTTTGTCCCATATTTCTTTTGCCATTTTACAACTCATAATTTTTACTAGTTCATTGTCCACTAATCCGCACATGATAGCATTCTTTGCTTTTGAGTTATTCTCAAACAATTTCTTACCGACAGCATCGGTTGGAGAAGTGGTGGGTATTGTGTATCCACTATCTACTGAATCCCAAATGTCATATCCCAAAGCACAAAGATATGTCTGCATCCTGAGTCTCCAAAATGTGTAATTAGTTCCATTCAACAATGGTGCTTTGTTTGATGAGAAGCCTTCACCACCTGCCATTGTGTCACTTCCAAGATCACCCTAGCTGGTTAAGCTTGTTCAAGAACTTGGCTTTGATACCAATTGTTAGTCTCACAATGACACTAAGAGGGGGGGGTGAATCAGTGTAGCTCTTTAAAACTTAAATCTTAAACTCTTAAAGCCAAAACAATGAGAACTTAAAACCAAATAAAGCAAATATAACAAGAGAGCATCACACAACACAAGATGTACCGAGGTTCACCGATTTGGCTACTCCTCAAAAATTGACTGTTTGGACTCCCATCCAAATCTAGCCTTTGCAAAGCAACAACTTTACAATCAATTTACCAGCACCCACTGGAAGGAGCACCAACCCCTGATTTATCTGCACCAATAGAAAGGAGCACCAACCCCTAATTTATCTGCACCAACAGAAAGGAGCACCAACCCCTGATTTATCTGCACCAATAGAAAGGAGCACCAACCCCTGATTTACTAGCACCAACTGGAAGGAGCACCAACCCATGATTTATCTACACCAATAGAAAGGAGCACCAACCCCTAATTTATCTACACCAATAGAAAGGAGCACCAAACCCTGATTTACCAGCACCAACTGGAAGGAGCACCAACCCCTGATTTATCTACACCAATAGAAAGGAGCACCAACCCCTGATTTATCTGCACCAATAGAAAGGAGCACCAACCCCTGATTTACTAGCACCAACTGGAAGGAGCACCAACCCATGATTTATCTGCACCAATAGAAAGGAGCACCAACCCTTGATTTACCAGCACCAACTGGAAGGAGCACCAACCCCTGATGCCAAGCACCAACTTGGACTTCAATTCTGAAACTAGAAGATTGACATATAAATGCCTTCACTTTTACAAGACCCTGACTGGTCTATTGCTTACTCAACATCACCCATAATTCACACAACACACACCCTTCTCGCTCGCCTATCGTGCACCTCTCGCTCTCCTCTCGCTCTCTTCACAAGATAAAATCCATGCTTCTTTAATCCCCTGCACTTAATAAATTCTCCAAGCAACACTCCTTTTATAACAATCCTTTCTCTTTGTAACTCCAGTTGTAACTCCTTTCATTTCTCATATGCCACTTGTCAATTGTAACGCCTTCTTTATGTAACTCCTTTTGTATATATAGAGTAGGCATTTCATCAAACACATTACATGCAATGAATTGACACCATATTCTCCTACCATGATTGTTCGTCTTCTCGATCATGACTGTTCATTTTCTCCTTTGTGCATGCATGCATTTTGGTTTTCGAAAAAGCTTTTCATTTCTATTTTGACAATTTTCTTCTCCTTCGACGCTCATTTTCTCCACATGGGCATGCGTCCACTTCTTTCCATGACTATTCATTTTCTCCTTCCATGATTGTTCATTTTCTCCTTCATGACTATTCATTTTATTTTCCCTGGCATTTGTTTTCTCCTTCGATGACTATTCATTTTCTTTTCCATGACTATTCATTTCTATTTTGAGGCTCTTCTTGAGTCACAAAAATGTGACATGTCACGATATCATGACACTTTTGTTTCTCTGCCTACCTGCCCTTTTTGAGTCACAAAAATGTGACATGTCGTGATATCGTGACACTTTTGCTTCTCTGCCTTCCTACCCTTTTTGAGTCGCAAAAATGTGACATGTCATGATATCGTGACACTTTTGCTTCTCTGCCTTCCTACCCTTTTCGAGTCATAAAAATGTGACATGTCGCGATATCATGACACTTTTGCTTCTCTGCCTTCCTGCCCTTTTCGAGTCATGAAAATGCGACATGTCGTGATATCGTGACACTTTTTCCTTCTTGCTCTTTCTCTTCGCTTTGGACCATGAAAATGCTACATGTCGTGATATCGTGACACTTTTTCCTCCTTGCATTTTCTCTTCGCTTTGGACCGCAAAAATGCAACATGTCGCGATATCATGACACTTTTTCTTTCTTGCCCTTTCTCTTTGCTTTGGCCCATGAAAATACTACATGTCACGATATCATGACACTTTTTCCTTCTTGTCCTTTCTCTTTGCTTTGGCCCGTGAAAATGCTACATGTCGCGATATCGTGACACTTTTTCTCCTTGCTTTTTCGGCCATGAAAATGCAACATGTCGCGATATCGTGACACTTTTTCTCTTTGCTCTTTCGGTCTCTAAAATGCAACATGTCGCGATATCGTGACACTTTTTCTCCTTGCATTTTCTCTTCTCTTTTGGCCATGAAAATGCAACATGTCGCGATATCGCGACACTTTTTTTTTCTTTGCTTTTTCGCTTCTCTTTTATCTTTAGCATATGGGCCACTTCGGTCTTCTTGGACAACCTGTAACAACTTCACCCAAACATCAAAAACATCCTCATAAGCATTTAACTTCACTGTACATACTCTGAATAACCTCTAAACTCCTATCCACTGCATCAACCGATCTATCTGACTGTGTTGACAACAATGACAATACTGTCGCTGCACCTTGCTCAACATGATAGACACTCCCCCAAACCTAGTTTTCTTGAGAGCATCCTTAGAATACCTTATAAAAACCTGAGTAAAGATGACCACCTGATCATTTGTGGCCGAAGAAACAATGACCACCCCATCAAAATGGGTAAAAAATATCTTGTACACATCCTCTAGTGTAATGGTCATCTCGTTGATCATGAGGTGGAAGGTATTAGTACGAGGGTCCTAGTGATGGGCCAAATCCATAAGGTAAGCCTGGTCTGACATAATATGAGGTAGTCTGGTAACATACTGGAGCCCACAAGCCTTAAGAAACCTCCAATATATGTCATCCAGAAGAGGTAGAAGGTCACTCATGAGGCTTAGGTATCGAGCCCAAGCAGTAAGGATCTAAGCAAATCAAAAGAAATATGAAACATAACTACAATGCAACACAGGCTAAATATTAGTTCAAAATTTCAAAACAATTATTAAACTATCCCAAAAATTCAATAAAAAGTAAAATAATTATGTAAAATTGGCTAAGGGGATTAGCTGATGTCGCCTACAGTGGCCAAAATATGGCTGCTGGAGATAGTAACGACCAAATCCCAATGGTCAAATTTTTTATTGTTGGGGTTCAAAATTAGTCGCTCTGAGTGACAACGGCCAAATTTATACCATTTTGAGCAATAGCGGATGAAATGTAACATGGAAAACCCATGAAACCTAGGCCATAAAATTCAAAAAATTTGGAAAGAAAAAAATGGGGACCAACCCACCACTTAAAACCTAAGCTAAACCTAACTATGAATTTTGTTCGTTACTAATAGGTTTAGTGAGGTTCATTTTCCAATTACTTAGTGAGGTTTAATTTTACCCAAAAAATAAAAAGAGGTTAGGTTTAAAAATAAGAATACCCAAGAAGCTCTGACTCCTCCAGCAGCTGATGCCTCACCCTGTGCAACCATGTCCTTGATGCAAGTAGCTTCAGAAATTGCAACTATCATTGTCTCACTAGAGCTCTAAAAAGTGAATTGACAACAAATGAAAGTGATAGGTCAAAACCTTAAAAACAAATATTTTATATTTTCAAATTATGCCTAGGTCACTGCTGACGTCAACGACCCAAAATTTATGGCTGCTCAAGGCAACAATGGCCACAGGAAGAAATTCAGAGGCCGTTGGACCTGAGAGCGGCCTGCTCCATAGATAAAAACAAGAAAAATCCTTCCATGGGAGGATGAAAAAAAAATTAAATAAACACATTTTGATGAATTGAACTCATATTAACGACCAAAATAACAAAAAAAATCACATAAAAGCATAATCCCAAGCAGGACTTGTACCCAGTTACTTACTCTATCCACTCGGCTATTGCAGTGATTCACAATCCATGCATTTAGATGATATGAGTAGGTTACCATAATGCCACTTGGGGCAAAATCATTTCATTTTGGAATTACGATGTGCCACCCTTCAATCCCAAAGAAGACCAAGATGGTCAGACTGCTCCACGGGTGCGAAAGGATCATCCTAATTCCCCTATGATACCAAAAACATTAAGCCAAAGTGATGCAATATGAACATAAATAGAATCACTCATCCTAACTCCCTAAGAAATCTATTGATAGCTAGACCGCTCTTCGGGATAGGGATATATGATTATCAAAAATAATTGGAATCAGACTTGGATGTAGGATTTCCCATTAAAAGCAACAAATGCTAGAAAGGAACTAGATTAGTCATATTGGTCAAGCGACTTGTCGCTTCATTCATTATCATTTCTTCACCAATCCATTGTGTTGGGAAGTATTTCAAAACTTCAACATAATCATAATCAAAATCAATAAAAGATCACTCGATCATAACAAAATCATGTTCATCCTACGAATCATTGCATACAACAATCATGAAATTTCCCTTGTTTTTTGGGAACGTAAGCAGACATGACATATTCAATTGTAGCTCTCCTACCAGTTGGAACTATTGTAGCAGTTGAAGCTACCTGATTGAGTTTGAGGAATGAGTGCAATTTAGCATGCCCAAGCCACTAAGCTAAGTCCTCAAAACACATATTTAATAATTCAAGGGGTGCATGCCATCTTGCATGATTGGGTCATCCAGCATTGATCAGACCATTGATCACCATACACCCTACAAACAGATCAATCGATGTTTTTTATCAACATTGTATTTTCCACATAGTGCATCACAAAAATGGGAATCTGTAGATACCTAAAATATGTTATGCTTAGGGGAGCTTCTCACATAGACATATTCATAAGATCATATTACTTAATCTTGGACTTTCCAAGCATTAACAGTGGTTCTCACCACTCATTTGGGGCCTTTTCAAGCCATCCAAGCCATCCAAGCCTAGCTACTCAAGACAAGAGCGGCCAGATCCTAGATTCTCAATCCAAGAGTGGTCAAATCCTAGCAACTCAAGCCTAGAGAAGCCAGACCTTAGCCACTATAGATGATAGTGGTTAGATATTAGTCGCTACAGAAGACAGCGACTAAATCCTAAAAGCATTTTTGTCAAAAAATAGGCCTAATCATGGGTGCAAGTGGTAGTCTACATGCAATAAAGGTGAGCGGGAATAACTTTGCATTCATTTTCATGACCAGTTCATATAGAATACTTGAGTTTGTATTTATACTTTAGTTAGTTGGCCTCCAAACATAAACAAAGGACAAAAGCTTCTCATGCTAATGATCAATTCACATAGGATAATCAAGTTGGCAGTTATATTTTAGTTAACTAACCTCCAAACATAGAAAAGACAAAAATCTTCTCATGCTAACTCACACTAAGCATGAGAAATTCATTCCTAGGGCTTGGACATAGACCTAGGGTTTCACACTATAAAAGGTGTAAGCCTAAGAAAACCAAGGGGATATATCATATATCTATCTATCAATCTTGGAAGAGAGGAGAGACATATTTTATCTAAGAGATATTTATCTAGACAATTTATTAGGATAGGTCATTGAGGAGAACTTTCAAGACTTGGAGAGTTCCCTTGGATATCACGTGTACAAGGAAGACCTAACAGATTGGAGAGGATAGCAACCATTATTTCAACATCGGATACAAGCTTTGATCCATAGATTTGGAGCAAAGAGGACAAGATTCACTTTAGCATCCACTATCTTGGATAGTGGCCCGTAGGCTTAGCTTAGGGTTTAGACATTAGATTCATTATTTTGTTTAGCATATCATTAGCATAACATCATTTCATTCGTTGGTATTCATAGCATTAATCTAATTTGAACTTGCTTTCATTTGTTATATCCATTGCTAACAACCTCATCTGGGTAGGTATTTTCGGACATCGAAGCATGTGTTGTTGTTTCATTGCTTATAGGGCCACAAGTTGATTGAATGGAATATACAACATACGAGAGCAAAAGGGATCCCTCTAGGAAACAGTCCTAGAGAAGGAGGCATTTGTAAGCTCTCATACATTTTCATGTGCAAAATCAAGAAGTTTTTTTAAAGTGCACCACCTCTTCATAAAAGGGGTACTCTTTACCTATATGTAACCTTACTGTATCAAAATGGGTATCCCTAAGAGGGACCGACATGTAATCGGGTTTCAATACAAATAAAAAGTTCCATATTTATTATTTCTGTGTTATATGCTTTTAATTTTCTTCCATTTCATCTTGGGTTTTTAATACATTGCAAGTAGCATAAAAAGAGTGGTGCGTGTGTCCCGGGGTCGCTACAAAAAACAAGTTATTATAGGGAAATTTTGAAATTGTAAAATGGCTCTTTTTTGTATCCTCTTTTTGGAGAAAGTAATAAAAATGCTTGATTCTTCTGACATGATCAAAGGAAAAAACACATGTGTATTATTTGTTTCATGTTGCTTGAGCTTCATCAAGTGGTATTATAGTGGGAGTTCCAGAGTGTGTAAACAGATAGTCAAATGTGAGGTAGTTTGCACCAAGATATAGGGTTGAGGGTGTGAGAAAAGTGACCAGAATGACTCCATGAAGAAACCATGATGGTGGGAGAAATTCTATGGTACTAGAAAAGGATTTTAGATCCCTATAGAGGCAAGTTTAGGCATTGCAAGAGGATCTACATAGAGGGTTTGAGCCAAGAAGAGAATATGAGAGTGAAGATAAAGCTGAAGAAGAAGAGGTCTAGTTCGAGGAAGAATAAGAGGTAATAGATCCTACACAAGCTATATTGTATAAAGCCATTGTAGCACCCTAAAATTGGCGCAGTAAAATTGGAATAATTACATTCACCTTAGTAAATAAATTTAAATTCAAATTTAACCTCCCAAACCGCCCGTTAATCGCCGAGAAACTCGTTTCCTCTTTTTTCATGCCATTTTTAGCAGTTGTTTTGACCGTTTGACGATATTGTCTCCGATCAGACGATATCGCCCCAGATTTGACGATTTATTTTGGACTAGAACGTCCAGATGATTTCGTTGCAAAACTAAATTTGCATAGTTGGAATCCGTTCCAACGGGTCTCCAATCCGGGAAGAAGCGTGTCTGCATCGTTGGGACCCTTCCCCCATTGGAGATCTCCCAAATTGGGATGATCTCCAACCTCCCAAAAACTATCCTATGCCTATTTAACTCTAAGACTTTTCCCTCCCCAACCCCTGGCTGAATTTTTATGCAAATTGAACCCTTATGCTCTAAAACATCGTAATTCATATTTTGCATTAGTCCTATAGTCATTTCATTGTAGGTAAACCACTGGTTTTCAACCGGAGCCAACACCTATCGCAGTCGACAAACCTGTCAAGATCGGAGGCGATCTCGTCAAATTCGAGACGATCTCATACTGATGCGAGATGATTTCGACTGCAGCACACATCGAGGCAATCAGTGCCTAGAGTTTGCTCTTCTATCTTTTTTATCTGTCATTTTATGTTATAAATTAGATTGTCTATTCAGTTTTTATACTATATTGCATTTGGAGTTCACCCATTTTGTCTAGTTTGCATATTAAGATCATATTCTGCTATCTAAACACAGTTATTTGCATTTACTTTTGTTCTTGCATATTGTTCAAATACTCCTATTATTGTTTCATATAGTTTGCCCCTGTTTGCAAAATAGAATTTCTTGTATTTCGCATCTGTTTGCTGTTTTGTAGGTCTCTGATGAATTCGTCTGACGAATTCGTCAGATTGAAGACGATCCTGTCAGTTTAGACAATTTTATCAAATTGAAGGCGATTCTGTTGAATTGCAGACGATCCAGACTACTTCAAGCTTTAGAAACTCCATCAGACTTCCGGATCAGGTAATCCTCATTGGCCTCCTGCAAATTCTCTGTTTCTATTTTCCTTTCTGTTTGCTGTATTCATTTAAATTGCATTTTCATGTAGTTTAAGTTAGAATCATTCGGCCAAACCTAGGATGAATGCTTAAAATAAAACGAACTCATCTAAAACTCATTCCAAAACCTAGGCATGGAAACTGCCATCAAATGTTTCCTGGTGAACCCACCATCCGTCGACAAATCACCAAAATGCACCTCCCTTGAGAGGCGGGACCTTCGCAAAGTCCTCTCGTCCGAGGTATCGCACCATCCTTTTCCCATCCTCCTTCTGGGTGCGAATCCAATATCCTGAAGGTAGGGATGCGAAAAATTTGGAGCGATACATTTTGGTGAACCCGACGTGAATGCATCATAACCTTTTGAACAAAAAAAAAAACAAACAAAAAAAAAAAAAATTAGAACAACTAAAAATTAGATGCATTTTAAAACATTTAAGGTTCAAAATCATGTTTAGATGGTAGCTCCTAAAAAGAGGTTAGCAGTTACTCTAAACGTAGTAAACAAATTAGCAGCCATAGAAGTTAATTCTGTCCTTAGTATCCCTGAAACAAGTAGAAATCAATCCTTATGGGACGAGCTTATCAGGAGACTTAGTATCATTTCATCTAGGTCCACACAACTTAAAAAGATTAAGAGGCTAGTCTTGGATAGAATCCTGGATCCTCATCAATTAGTGTTCTATCATGAACTTCAGAGATCCTGCCATAGGTGGTTAGCCTATAGGAGAGCTCTTGTATCTGCAAAATTTTTAACTTTCAGGGAAAATCTCGAAGACACAGTTATAGTGCTCCCATTTCTAGTTCATATAGATTCCTTAGAAGATGATATTATAGTTAGGAGAAGATGGAACAAAACTCCTAGAGATATGTTATATTGTAAATATTGTCGTGAGAATTATTATTTCCAACCAGCATCTGAGATAGACAACATTACCATAGCTCTTTTCATCAAATTCTTAAAAGAAAACTTTCAATTTGAAGAAGAACATTTCATGACCCCTAAACAGCTTGAACCTATTAATGATATTCATAAGTTATTCATAGAATATTAGTTCATCTACTTTCAGCATTATTATTATTGTGTGCATTTATTGTTTCTTTTGCTGTCTTTATTATATTGTTTCAAAGAAAAACTAAAAAACTAAAAATAAAAATCAAAAAATCAAAAAACATAGTAAAAAACTTAAACATTTCATTTACAATATTGAATTAGGTATATATAAATATATACCTTTTAATTTGTTGCATATATATATATATATATATATATATATATATATATATATATATATATATATATATATATATATATATATATATATTTGCTGAAATCAAAACTTAGCACCATGACTAAACTTAGGAATGGTAAAGAAATTATAGGAGAAGGAGAAGATTGGCTACAAAATGCAACTGAAAACCCAAATTTCCTTCTTGGAGATACAAATCCGAAAGGTGAAACTCTAGGTCAATCAGATGAAGACTTAGGTGAAGATAAGGAACAAGAAGGAAGTGTTAAAGAATCTTCGTCCCCTAGAATAGCTCCAAATGGAGGCATCACTTTTGACAATGCAGAACATTTTCAAAAATTTCTTAATCAACATATCGACGTCCTTAATGTGGCAGTCCGTATTGATAAAGGGGAAATTAGTGATGCTCAAGCAACCTTAGAACGGGCACTTGATATGCAAACTAATCCCTTGTATTTCATTGATCAAGAAAGTGATAAGGGTGGACCATCTAATACGAATATGGTCACTATAGCCCAAGCCATGACCAAACAACAGGTCACCCAACCTCCTAAGCAACCTGTTACTCAACCCAAAATCACTCCCGCACAAAAGAAAATTCCCTTCACTACTTCCTTCCTCCAAACTATTGAGCAAAATGCTTTAAATAGACAAAAATCTAAAACAAAGCCAAATACAAACTTTCAACAATCTACAATACAACACAATCCAACTTCAAAATTCCTTCATAATATTTTTCCTACCAATGTTTTACACAATAGTAACATGGCATCTAATCTGCATGTTCCTCCATCCTACGCCCACAACACTTATGTCAATGCCCCACCGAATCAATATTGGGGGCAAACTAGTAGTTTGGAAGCTATGGTGAAACAATTGGCTTCACGTATGGACCAGATAGATCCCTATCGTCCCTCGTATAATTATCGAGAGATTTTTAGCCAACCATTGGATCCCATAGTGGTAGCTCAACCATACCCTAAACATTTTCCCATGCCCATCCTGCCTATCTATAAAGGAACCGAAGATCCCATAGAACATCTTCGCATGTTTAGGATAGCATGTCACGACATATCGCATGACGACTTGCTATTACTAAAAATGTTCCCCAAAAGTTTAGGTGGAATGGCGTTATAGTGGTATTATCAATTGCCCACTCATTCCTTAAGAAACTTTGAAGAAACAGCTGAGTCATTTGTTCATCAATTTAGTGCCTACATCGAGAGGCATGTAACTATTAAAGACCTATACAATTTAAAACAAGATAAAGACGAATGTTTTGCTGATTTCTTAGCAAGATGGAGACAATTGACAGGAAAACTGCACTTTGTGCTACCCTCTAGGGAAATGTTAAACATTTTCATTAACAATTTACAAGAACAACTTTCTTATGAGCTATCAACGACTACTTTGACTACCTTCGATCAAGATATAGACTTAGCTCGAAGAGTAGAAGATGCCCTCATTAGGAGAGGCCAACTTAGAAAGAAGGATGATGAGAAAACATCTAGAAATCAATATAAAAACAAACGAGGTTGTCGGTGATGGAGTCACTGACAGCATAAATGTTGCTAATGTCAATGCAACAAAAACAACAGAAAAATTCATCTTGAAACCTCCT
Organism: Wollemia nobilis; assembly: GCA_028583015.1. NCBI lineage: Eukaryota > Viridiplantae > Streptophyta > Pinopsida > Araucariales > Araucariaceae > Wollemia > Wollemia nobilis. Next base: position 2,314,889 of record JAQPPZ010000599.1, read on the forward strand.
GATAAGCCTCCTCTAGAGTTCACTAGATTAAACCAACCTTTATCAACTATTTTACCTCAACTTCTTGAAAGAGGTTTAATCCAACTACCAGCTATCCGGGAACCTAACCCAAGCATACCCGGATATAGACCTGATTTGCACTGTGATTTCATAGAGGTCCTGGACATTCTACCAACGCTTGTAAGAGATTAAAACATAAAATACAAGATTTGATTGACAATAATGAAATGGAAGTGCAAGCCTTCCAACCCAAACAAAACCTTCCTAATAATACTCAAAATACTGTTCCCCAAAATCAAAATCAGAATGCCAATCAAACTCTAGACATATTTCAACACCCTTTACCAAGACATGGTAAAGAGGTAGCCAATCAAATTGAACATCACAATGTTCCCCCTCCTACCCGATATGTAGGAACCATTAGCGGGCAATTACCTATTCAGGATTCTCACACATTCGACACAACCTTATCCCTGGTTACAACCAGGCCCTTACATAATTTTCAAACTTCTGATTCTAGTGATATAGAGTCAGATAGTGAGAGTGAAGTAGACACCATTCAATCGAATAGTTCTGAAAACGAATCAGATCCTATTCAACCTATCACAGATGCTGATGTTCCAGAAGAACCATTTCCCAGAAGAGTCACTACTCGACATTATTCTAATGAAGTCCTTCCTTATGAACAAGCCTTAAACTCTCAACCGAGACCATTTCAATGTCGTCACTATAACATTGTAGGTACCATCGGAGTCGTCACCCGACAACAAGCTCAAAATCCCTAACAAGAACCAAACCAGAATGATGGATCAGCTCCATTTGTTCTAAAAAATCCTAATAAAGGAAACCATGCTCCTATTGTTCAACCCAAACCCCCTTACAGCATTAATGAATAGTTGTCTAATACCACCGCCAGAATCTCCCTTTTAGATTTATTAAGATCCTCACCCACCCATAGGGATGAATTGATGCTTACTTTGAGCCAGATGATGGTACCTCAAAACATCCAACCTGAAGCTATGGCCAATACTATCATCACACGAGAGATTGATTGTATTGACTTTCGGGATAAAGATATCCCACAACACAGTTTACACAAGGATAATCCCTTGTATATTACGGCTTTAATTGGGGATGTAGCGGTCAAACGAGTCTCGATTGATAATGGCTCATCTCTAAACATCTGCACCTTTGACTTCTACCAACGATTTGGTTTTAGAAGTGATGAAATGAAGAAGACTGATATGATTATCAAAGCCTTTAATGACGAAACACAAGAAATGTGTGGAGTCATTACCCTCCCATTGCAAGTTGGTCCTAGAACCCTTGAGACAACTGTGTTTATTGTACATTGCCCAGCATCGTACAATATACTTTTGGGTTGCCCTTGGATTAACGCCATGCGAGCAGTCCCATCAAATTTACACCAATGTGTAAAGTTTGAGTTTAAAAATCAATTGGTCACTATTCATGGTGACCCTAGACCTTTTGATATGTGTGCATTGCCAGAACCAGTTGGAGTGCAGTTTTGCATTGCTCTGTCATCCACATATCCTAGTTCTTCTTCATCTAAAACTGTGAAATATAAACCCATCACTTCATCTATTCCTCCTCCATTAACTTCATCTTCCCATATAGATCAACCACCTTCTAAAAAATTACTGTAGAACTTCAAAAAGCTCTTAAAACTACAACCAATTCTTCAAGTTCTAATCCCATAAATTCAAAACCTTCAGATACATCTATCATACCTTCCACATCTCAAGACATAGGTAATAAGCCTTCTACATCTTATGCCCTTTCTGATGATCTTTTACCAGAATTATCTACAACCTTAATATCAGAAAAAATGAATGCTTTCATGCAAGATTCAAACATTTTAAATCAATTGTCGCCATCTCCACGTACTTTGGGCCTCTCACAACCTATGGGAAGTACTTACCAAGTCGTGAGTTGTGCCTTCATGTACAAAGGATATGACTGGGGAAGAATCCCTCCGAATATCAAAACCCATCCTGATGGATATGCTCGGTGCTATTTTACCAACGATTATATTAAAGCTAAACCCATGATGCTTAAAATGGGATACACAGGGAAAGGCTTAGGACCTTTCCAAAATGGCATGAAAGAACCTTTCGAGGTAGAACCATGGCCTTCTCGATGTGGTGTGGGCCTATTACCTAGTAAGGTTCAACCCTTTCCTTTTGAGGATGATGATCATCTCATATGCTATCAAGACTATTTGGATAGGCATGTTGATTTGCCTCTTAAAAATCCGTCATTTTCATGCAACATGCTATCCATAGCATACCTTGAAATGATTGCTGACCCCGATGAAGAGTTGGAAGGAGATATCTTCCATGATGTCTATGTTGAAGAGATGTTGTACAACGGGTTTTATTTTGATGGTTCTATACCAACCATAGCTCAACTTGAGGCCGTTGACCCTCAGAACGAATTATCTAAATTAACTTTACAAGAATTACAAGAGTTGGGCGTTTCACCCACCCCACCTAATTTTGAAAGAGATCTACACATGGAGGTAGAAAATGTCATTAAAATTAATATTGGAACTGAGGACAACCCTCACATAATCAACATTGGAGCAGAACTAAGTCAAGAAAAACAAGAACAATACATTGCATTTCTTAAAGAGTATGAAGATGTCTTCGCTTGGACATATGAAGATATGCCAGGTCTAGACCCTTCTATAGTCATGCACCATCTAGTGGTCCATCCGGATGCTAAACCTGTTAAACAAAAACTTAGAAAAATGCATCCCAAAGTGGCTCTGCTAGTCAAAGGGGAGTTAGAAAAACTCCTGAATGTTATCTTCATACAAGCTATTGATTATGCTGAATGGATCTCCAATGTAGTTCCAGTCACCAAGAAAGAAGCCACCAAAGTTAGGGTTTGCACAGATTTCAGAGATATTAACGCTGCATGCCCTAAAGACAACTTTCCTCTTCCAAATATGGATCAAATTATTGATTTCACTGCCGGAAGTGGGATGATGTCCTTAATGGACGAATTCTATGGCTATAATCAGATCAGGATAGCTCCTGAAGACCAGGCAAAAACAACCTTTATTACCCCCTGGGGTACCTTTTGCTGGAAAGTGATGCCCTTTGGCCTAAAGAATGTCGGGGCAACTTATCAACGGGCTATGACCTACATTTTTCATGATATGATGCATGATATCCTACATGATTATGTAGATGATATTATAGCGCGCTCTCTTATTGAAGATCATCATTTAGACGATTTAAGAAAATTTTTTAATCGATTACGAGAATATCTCATTCGATTAAATCCAGCAAAATGTATATTCAAAGTTAAATCCGACAAGTTATTAGGGGTTTTAGTTTCTTTACGAGGGATCGAAATTGACCCTCTCAAAATTGCGGCTATCACTGATATGCCCGCACCCACTAATATATCTGAATTACGAAGTTTACAAGGTAAACTTCAAGCTATCTGTCGCTTCATTGATAAGCTGGCGGACAAAACTGGTCCCTTTCTTAAACTGCTTAAGAAGGCTGTCCCTTTCAATTGGGACACAGAATGTAGAGAATCTTTTGAACTTCTCAAGCAATATCTCCTTAATCCTTCGGTGCTTTCATCGCCTAAATCTGATCGCCCATTTCTTCTATATATTTCTGCTTCAGATTCTGCCTTAGGCGCTGTGTTAGCTCAACTTGATGATGAAAAACGAGAATGTGCTAATTATTACATTAGTCGCACATTCATCAGTTATGAAACCTGCTATACAGCGTTAGAGAAGTTATGTCTAGCAGTCGTGTTTGCTACGCAAAAATTACGACATTACATGCTTAGCCAAAAAACGTATGTCATTGCAAAATATGATCCTTTAAGATATCTCATGAGTCGACCTTATTTATCGGGTCGCACAGCCAAGTGGGTCCTTGCTCTAAGCGAGTTTGATCTCACCTTCATAGGACGGAAGTCCGTTAAGGGTCAAATCATAGCGAGATCAATTAGTCTGCTTGCACCCTTAGAGTCTACTCATCCCCTCATTATCGAGTTTCTCGATGAATGCCTTCAATTAGAGGCGAGACCTTGTTGAACAATGGTCCTTATACTTTGATGGAGCCCAATGCATGAGTGGGGTGGGTGCGGGTATTATTTTAATATCTCCACAAAAACATCTTATTCCTCTGTCCTTCAAACTAACCTTTGCTTGCACCAACAATACTGCTGAGTATGAAGCTCTAATCCTTGGATTACGAGCTGCTTTAGCGCTTAAAATTAAAAACCTCTTAGTTTTTGGGGATTCCCAATTGGTTATAAACCAAATTAATGAAGTTTATCAGACCAGAGATGATAAACTTCGCCCATATAAGGCCTATGTTTTACAACTAATGGCCTTGTTTGATCAAGTTATCTTGGAATCCATTCCTCGAACTAGCAACCGTGTAGCGGATGCTATGGCCGCCGTTGCATCTCTCCTACCCTTGGAGTTAGACGACGAATATGCTACTATCATCATTCGTCGACTCCAGGAACCTGCTTCACATAAGTCATGCTTAGAGCCTTTGGATGTGTTTCTAATCAAGGAAACTACTCTTGAACTCTGGGATACAAACATATTTGATTTCCTCCAAAATGGGACTTTCCCTACTAATTCTAATTGCAACCAGCGTTGGTTATTACGTCGATGAGCAAGTCAATTTGTAATCATTGGCAATACTTTATATAGGAGATATTTTGAAGGTATCCTATTAAGATGTCTAAATTTAGATGAGTCTAAATCAGCCTTAAGTGAAGCCCACGATGGATCTTGTGGAGGACACTTTAGTGGTAGTTTCATTGCTAAAAAGCTCCTTTGGATAGGATACTTTTGGCCTACCATGGAAACGGATGCACATGAATATGTGCGCCATTGTGACAAGTGTCAAAAACATGCTGACCTTGTCCATGCACCTGCACAAGAGCTGCAGGCTATTTCTTCTCCTTGGCCCTTTTCTAAATGGGGCTTGGATATTATTGGTAAAATTAATCCTGTGTCTTCTGATGGACATAAGTTCATCATAACCGCCATCGAGTATTTCATGAAGTGGGTTGAAGCTATGCCTTTAGCTTCCTGCACTGGTTCACAGGTCTCTAAATTCATTTTTAATCAAATCATCTGCAGGTTTGGAATTCCTGCAAATCTCATCTCTGACAATGGAACTCCATTCAAAAATAAAGATGTTAAAAAATTATGTCAAAAATATAAGATTCAACATCGCTGGTCTACTCCCTATTATCCTCAGGGTAATGGTCAAGCAGAATCTTCTAACAAAACTTTAATCAAAATTCTCAAAAGACTAGTCAATAAAACTGGCCGTGACTGGCATATTCAATTATATCCAGCCTTGTGGGCTTATCGAACTAGTGTTCGAACCCCCCACGGGCACTTCACCATTTGTTTTGGTATATGGTGCCGAAGCGGTTTTTCCATTTGAATTAGAAGTTCCTTCTTTGGCTCTGCTACTTCAAGACACCGAAGTAGGAGATGAATATCGCGCTAGCAGACTCAGTCAGCTGGAACTCCTAGATGACAAATGCATCAATGCTTTAGAGCATCTCCGTGCATACCAAAACAAGCTTAAAAGAGCATATAATAAGAAAGTTCGTCATCGATCCTTTGAGATTGGCGATCTTGTTATAAAAGAAAATCAAAAGAATAGAAATGCAACCAAAGACCTGAAAGGTAAGTTTGAGCCCAACTGGCTTGGACCATACATCATTACTGCAAAATTTGAATCAGGAGCATATAAATTATCTACCTTAGATGGTAAAGAACTTAAAGAACCCATGAATATTTTACATCTCAAACGTTATTATGCATAAATTTGATTGTTTCATCCATGTATATATTTGTTCAAAATCATTATCTTGTATTTCTTTCAATTTATTCAAAAACCTCAAAAACATTCATAAAATCTTCAAAAATATTTATTGCATTTATTTAAAGCACTTGTAAAGTTCCTTTTGCTTTAAAACTAAAATCAACATAAAAATCTCAAAACAGCTATATGCTTGACTCTTTCGAAACCAAAACAATATACAGAATAAAGAGAGAGTCAACATTCGCAAAACTTTCTCAAAATCATCATTTTCTTACAATTATTGCAGTTATATGTTTCAACTTATTTTGGACAAAACTAGCATTTATTTGGCATCCCTCACTTGCACACTCACACAATAAATATCTTGATTTTATCTGGCATGATTACTAATATCTCTTATATCAAAATTCACAAAATTCAATTAAATAAAGTTTGAGCATAGAGAATTGATCTTGTTATTTACTTAAGCCAAGCACATATTTTCACAATAAAATGATTATATTTGTAATTTCCATGTTTTGCTACATAGTAGAACTGATTTCTTGGGTGAAAATTTTCCCCTGCTATCCTATCATGCACATGGTCTAGAATATTTGAGAATTGGAAAAAGGAAAAGCTCACCCCTACCCAGAATAAAAATCCCTTGCTCTACAGCTAATCCGAGCAAGTATCCCTAGCAAAGAAAAAGAAAAAGAAAAGAAAAAGAGAAAAAAAAATGTTCTTTTATCATTACAACAATGTTCCAAGCATTATCAAGGAAAAGAAAATAAGCAAAGTTCAAAAGAAAGCAAGAAAAGCAATAAAATCCCTTTCCCTACCCTTTGAAAAGAAAAGAAGGGTGAATGAGCTTGAATCCCTGGAATTCTCAATTATTCGAAAACTGTGAGGTAAGCCCCATAGCAAGTGGTTTGTGCCCAACTCTGCTTGGCCTTGGGTAACTCCTAGCATGGCAATATGTCTGTCACATTAGTGACCTTCTTTTGTACAGACCTATGTCTGCTTATGGATTAGCTAGCTCCTGATAATCCGATCTACATAGTAGCCTAGTATGGTTATATACATCTACATCATGGTTAATGAACATTTAGTTGGTTTATTCAAATCACTTGTATCATAGTATCTTGCTCAAAACTGGTAAATGAACAATGCAATTGTGCACACATTTGTATTTGAGAGATTTTGTCTATCATTATGATAAATCAAGATTGGCAATGAATTCACTTATGCACATGGGATTCCTTATAAATCTAACTTTTGTCTTCAAAATACTTTGAAATATTATTTTTGCAAACTTGTTTGGAATAAACCAAGTACAATTATTTACCACAAAGACAACTATATAATAGAAAAAATCAAAAATTTCAATCAAAACATATCATATATATCTTATCGACTTTCCGCAACGATGGTATAGTTTCAAAACCAAAATTGGAATTTTATGCTTAGCGCAAGTCCTCATTTTCATCTTTTCTGTTCATCAAAAATTAATCATGCAATAAAACTATCCTTTCTTTGATCTTCGCGATGATGGTATAAGTCTATACCTACATATTCTATGCCTAGCGCAAACCATTGTAACAAGTTTATTTCCCAATTTATCAAAAATCATACAAAACATATGACTTCATTTTACACCAATTATGCTTTTTTAAAAGCAAACACATTTTGATCATTTCATGTCATTATGTCAACTTTGCATTTTGCAATGATGGTATAATTATTAAGGAATTATTCAGAAATTTTATCACACTTAGGAATTTATGCCTAGCAAAAATCATTTTACAATATTTCATGCATAATATTTTCATGGAAATCTGAAACAAACCATCATCATCATCATTTGCATCATCACAACAAAAGTCTTAAGACAGTCTCTTAAGCACTCTTTTATTTTAACAATATTGCTATCCTGGGACTAGCTTGACGACCGAGTGAGCAGCGACTCCATGAAATGGTCTATAATAGCGACAATGTCCTTTGAAATTATTGTTAGAAATCTCTTTTTTTTTTAATCACATTTCATTACAACCAATCAATTTGTTACATCAGATTATTTCATTTTAAATATTTATAGCATGATATCCAAGTTATAATATTTTCCAACGACATAATTACATGAATCATCAATAAAATCATTACATCAATCAACTCAATCAATCAATCAAACATAAAAAGCATCATAAGCATCACATAAGACAAGTCATATGATCAAAAAAAAATATATCTCATCTATATATATCAACAGAATATATACATCATCAAAACTAGATTGGTATGCTACAATCTGTACCTCGGCATACTCAATCCTCTATCAATACAAGTATAATACAATATCAGTGGCAATATCCCACCCTCTAGCCTCGAGAGCCTCTAGAGCTCTCGGCCTCATCTCCTCCCCCACCATGCAGAGGACAAGGTGGTCCTATCGTAGTATGTGTGGTACTGCGAGTCCTTGTCGTCGATCGAGATGAGCTCCTCGTCGACCCTGTCCTAATAGGATCTGCTATGGCAGGTGGCAGCTGTACCCTCTGGCCCTCTGGCATCGCCTAGTAGTATAGTGCCTGATAGAAGGCAGTCTGAGAAACCAACCACAACAGCTCCTGAGTGCTTACCCCTCTGCCTCATGCCCTGATATGAGCATTCTCGTCTCATAGCTACGACACCTCAGCCTAGTGCTGTGCGGCTGCATCTTGTAATGTCTACACCTAATCTCATAGACGATCTCTCTATGCCTGGAGAGTAGCCATCTCGCTACTCTCTCCAATGTCCACTCCCTTGCCCTTATTAGGAGATGGTGGCCTCTGTGGAGATGGGGGTCTCGCCTCCCTCCTCTCCCTCTCCCTCTGCCATGGCCTCTCCTGTGCCTGTGGCCTCCTTTGCTCTCCTCTACCATGACCCCGGGCTGCCTCTACCACTACCTGGTGCCGCCTCCCCATCCGACACATGACTGCATGGATCTATCCATGTGCCTTCGTCATCCGAGGAGGGCGGATGCCTACGTACCAGGCATCGTAGCCATCAGCTACCCCTGCGTCATCCCCATCCACTAGCTGAATGGGGGAATCATCCATTTCCTGACTTCAAAATCGCTACATATCTGGAGCCCCACTAACTGTGGTGTTATCCCGGACAGTCCATGAAAACTCATAATCCCTGAGAGATGGGATCCCCTACTGTATACCGAACTATCGCAAAACCCGATCATAGCGATGGAGCTCCACCTCTCCCCTCTCCATCCGTAGCCAGCAGACTTGCCTGATGCGATCCAGCTCCTGTGCGTACTCTGCCCACCCTGGATGCTGCCTCCATGGCCTCCAGGTGATCTGGTCTGGGACCAAGTCATCCAGTAGTCTCCGGGACACCGACAGGTCGATCCGTCGCTGTGCCCATCTTCAGAGCCACCAGTAGAAGACTCGGGGCCTCTCCCCATCAACCCCTGTCAGTGGAAGCCCTACCGAACTCCGCACCATAATGTGCTCCTAGCACCAAACCTGTAGGAGCGATGTCATGACCAGACATCACCCGCCCTTGTACACGACCCCGTAAAGGATCCTGTATAGTCGGCATAGAACAAAATTGCCCCAAGAGAATCTGTAGCCATGGTCACGTATGTCGCAAATCACATCTGCCAACATCCATGGTACCTTGCATCCGCTCTGGTGGCACAGCAGAAGCCCACCAACCACCCCAACCAAAACTCGTGTCAGTGTAGATGCCCCAGGCATCTGGTGCAGTGCATCGATGTTCACTCCGCCATTCTCCAGGGCGAAGCTCGGGTCACCGTAGAGTCGTCCCATCGCGTGGCCCTGATTGGCCGCAGGTGTGATCATCCTCCCTTGTATGGGGATTCTAAGAATCCTCCATATATCCTCTAGTGTGGGAGTCATCTCCCTTGTCGGTAACTGAAAGCATGAAGAGCCCGGGTACCACCTCTCTGCTAGGGTCGTCAGTAGCCTCATGTCAGTAGAAACTTATCGCATCTCTGCCACATGTAGTAAGTCGGCCTGTGCCAGCTGATCTCGCTCTGCCTGTGTCAGAGCAGCCAAGTCATCTCTCAATCCTCCATATTTACACTCTCTGCTCTTTAGTAATCCTCTCTGCAAGCATAAACAACCAAAACAACAAACAATCATTAATAACAATTTTAGCAATCAATAATGCAACTTAAAGATCAAATTTTTGCAATTGATGATATCGCCCACTATTGGCCGATATCGTCCGAAATTTGAGCAAAATCGTCTCCAATTTTGCGTGTTGAAATCGTCTCTAATTTGACTAAATCATCCCTTTTTCGCCGATTTCGCCCTTGGGCGAAATTGATGAACTTGAGACGATTTCGTCGAACTAGGGACGATTTTGTCCGGACGATGTCGAGGGCCAAAAACAGCTGCGATGCTCAAAATTCATCTTAAAATCTATTTACCAAGCATGTAAATTCAAATTAAATCAATCTAAACTAAGTTTAAACCCTTACCCGTAGACCGCGACGGACCTCTGCAGATCTGTGCGCTGTCTCTACCATTTTTGCTCCAGAGCTCTAAAAATAGTAAAATGAACAGTAACAATGAATTAGGGTTTTACCCTATTTTTCTTAATTTTATTCAAAATAATTCAACAATAATTTTTGCTTTTTCGCATTTTTACCTCAAACGTTCGATTTGGGTAAAAACACGGAGGGGGTACCATAGTAAGCTGTCGTACGATTCGACCAAGAATCGTCGCCTAAAAATGGGAATAATTTTTGCTTTCTCGTAGATCGAGAAGAACTCATCTTTAACACATTTTCTTCGAAAAATTCGCTAAAGAGGGGGCAAAATGTAGCACCCTAAAATTGGCACAGTAAAATTGGAATAATTACATTCACCTTAGTAAATAAATTTAAATTCAAATTTAACCTCCCAAACCGCCCGTTAACCGTCGAGAAACCCGTTTCCTCTTTTTTCGTGCCATTTTTAGCAGTTGTTTTGACCGTTTGACGATATCGTCTCCGATCAGACGATATCGCCCCAGATTTGACGATTTCGTCTGGACTAGAACATCCAGACGATTTCGTCGCAAAACTAAATTTGCATTGTTGGAATATGTTCCAACGGGTCTCCAATCCGGGCAGAAGTGTGTCTACGCCATTGGGACCCTTCCCCCATTGGAGATCTCCCAAATTGGGATGATCTCCAACCTCCCAACAACTATCCTATGCCTATTTAACTCTAAGACTTTTCCCTTCCCAACCCCTGGCTGAATTTTTATGCAAATTGAACCCTTATGCTCTAAAACATTGTAATTCATATTTTGCATTAGTCCTATAGTCATTTCATTGCAGGTACACCACTGGTTTTCAGCCGGAGCCAGCACCTATCGTAGCCGACGAACCTGACAAGATCGGAGGCGATCTCGTCAAATTCGAGACGATCTCGTATGCGATGCGAGACGATTTCGACTGCAGCACACATCGAGGCAATCAGTTCCTGGAGTTTGCTCTTCTGTCTTTTTTATCTGTCATTTTATGTTATAAATTAGATTGTCTATTCAGTTTTTATACTATATTGCATTTGAAGTTCACCCATTTTGTCTAGTTTGCATATTAAGATCATATTCTGCTATCTAAACACAATTATTTGCATTTACTTTTGTTCTTGCATATTTTTCAAATACTCCTATTATTGTTTCATATAGTTTGCCCCTGTTTGCAAAATAGAATTTCTTGTATTTCGCATCTGTTTGCTGTTTTGCAGGTCTCTGATGAATTCGTCTGACGAATTCGTCAGATTGAAGACGATCCTGTCAGTTTAGACGATTTCAGAAAATTGAAGGTGATTCTGTTGAATTGCAGATGATCCAGACTGCTTCAAGCTTCAGAAACTCCATCAGACTTCCGGATCAGGTAATCCTCATTGGCCTCCTGCAAATTCTCTATTTCTGTTTTCCTTTCGTTTTTCTGTATTCATTTAAATTGCATTTTCATGTAGTTTAAGTTAGAATCATTCGGCCAAACCTAGGATGAATGCTTAAAATAAAACGAACTCATCTAAAACTCATTCCAAAACCTAGGCATAGAAACTGCCGTCAAATTTTTCCTGGTGAACCCACCATCCATCGACAAATCACCAAAATGCACCTCCCTTGAGAGGCAGGACCTTCGCAAAGTCCTCTCGTCCGAGGTACCGCACCATCCTTTTCCCATCCTCCTTCCGGGCGCGGATCCAATAGCCTGAAGGTAGGGATGCGAAAAATTTGGAGCGATACAGCCATATACCATATTGGGAAGAGGCTAAAGTTTGATGTTTCTTTATATTTTTGAAATCTTAACCCAAAATATTTGATCGATTGGATCAATGAAATGGAGGAATATTTTGAGTATGAGGAGGTAGAAGATCTTGAGAGGATTACATTTGTTAAGACCAAGCTGAAGGATCATGCTAGCATATGGTGGAAGGGAGTGCAGCTAGACAAAAATAAAATAGGAAAAGAAAGGATAACAAGGTGGGAGTGGATGGTGGAGAATTTGAAGAGATAGTTCATTCCAACCGATTATGAGTTGGATTTACTAAAGAAAATGTAGGGTTTGAGATAGTCAAGTAAGTCTATCAAAGAATACACAGAGGATTTCTACAAAATTTTAATTAGAATAGGCCATTTTGAGGCCAATAAGGAGAAGGTAGCCTATTATATTAATGGGTTAAGAGTAAGTATTCAAGAGGCGTTAAGTTTGGTCAGGATGACCACCATAGAGTATGCTTACAATTTTACCTTGAGGGTTGAAGAGAAGCTAAATAGAAGGATTGAGAACAAGCAAAGAGGAAGATATTGTGGTGGAAAAACTGGTGGGATAATAAATGGAGGAAAAAATGAAGATCAAAAGAAGAATGGAGAAGCCAATAGTAGTTAGGACCAAAAGGGGATAATACCTACTACCCCCATGATTAGAAAAATGGTTACCAAAGAGGAAGAGGAAGGTCTGGATGAGGACCTAGAAGAGGAGGATTTTTTGGAACCTATTTCAACTATGGGGAAGAAGGACATCAAACATATGAGTGTCCACAACACCAAGAGAGGACAAATAATAGGCCCAAAGGTAATGCCCAAGTACTATTGTAGATTAAGGTGTTGAATCTAAGCACTCTGAAGAAGCAAAAAGAGGAGAAGTTCTAATCACAAGGAGAGCCTTTTTGAATGAGGAGAGAGATCCAGATAAGAGGAAGAGCTTATTTTGCACAAGGTATAAATGTGCAGGTAAGGTCTGTAATGTTATCATATATAATGGTATCATAGATAACCTAGTTTCAGAAGGAATAGTTACCAAACTATAGTTATATAGGAAGAGACACCCACATCTATATCAGATTATATGGTTGCAGAAGGACCATAGGGCTTTGGTTAGTGAGCAATGATTGGTAAAATTTAATATTGGAAATTACTGTGATGAGGTCCTATGTGACATCTTGCCTATAGATGCTTGCCATTTTCCATTGGGAATGCCATGGTAGTTTGATAGACATGTAATACATGATGGGCATGCCAAAAATTACTCCTAACAAAGGATGGAGTGCGATGTAAGCTAAAAATCCTAAAGGAGGTGGATGAAAAGGTATGTAGCAGTGCAAGAATCTGTTTAGTTTATGGTAGGAAGTTTTTGGATGATCTAAAGCATGAGCATATGTGCAATGCATTAATTCCTATAGTTAAATAAGAACAATGCATGTCCCAGTAGAAGTTTCAAGTTTTTAGAAGCATTTCTAGTTATTATATCAGATAATGTACCTGGGGGTTTACCACCAATGAGGAATATCGGTCACCAAATAGATTTTGTTCCAAGAGCTAGTTTGCCTAATAAGGCAGCCCATAGAATGAATCTTATAGAAAGTGAGGAGCTAAACAAGCAAGTCCAAGAATTTCTAAATAAGGAACTAATTCGGGAGAGCTTGAGCCCATGTGTAGTACCTGTAGTACTAGAACCAAAGAAATATGGAGAGTGAAGAATGTGTACAGACTCCTGAGCTATTGATAATAACACCATCATGTTCTGATTTCCATTTCCAAGGATGGATGATATAATGGAATATTTGAGTGGAGCCCAATACTTCACTAATATTAATCTAAAGAGTGGGTATCATCAGATTCATATAATAGAAGGATATGAGTGGAAGACAACCTTCAAAACTATAGAGGGTCTGTACGAGTGGTTGGTCATGCCATTTGGGCTAACCATAGATACCCAATACATTCATGCGGCTTATGAATGAGGTATTGAAGGATTTTTTAGGAAAATTTGTTATTTTATATTTGGATAACATTTTAATATTTAGCAAGACCCTAGAAGAGCACTTGATGCATATTAGAAATTTTTTTTAGAAGTTGAGGGAGGAGCAGCTGCTAATTAATTTTAAGAAGTGCAATTTTAGGAAGGAGTTGGTGTATCTAGGATTCATCATATCAAATGAAGGTCTAAAAATGGACCCAAAAAAGGTGAGGGCTATCATTGAATGGCCTATCCCAAGGAGCATAATTGAGGTAAGATCATTTCATGTTCTAGCAAATTTTAAAAGAAAATTTATTATAAATTTCAACAGTATTTGTGCACCCCTAATAGAAACAATGAGAGGGGATAAAAAAGACTTTAAGTGGACCTTAGGAGTAGATAAGAGCTTTGACATGTTGAAGAAGAAGGTCACAAAGCAACCTATTTTAGCACTTCTAGATTTCAATAAGGTATTTCAGGTATATTGTGATGCTAGTGGTAGTGCCATAGGAGTTGTGTTGAGTCAAGAAGGTAAACTTGTTGCCTATTTTAGTGAGAAGCTTAATTATGCTAGGAAGAAGTATTATGTATATGATCAAGAATTTTATGCTATAGTTTAGGCCCTGAAGAAATGGAGGCACTATTTTCTAGCAAAATAGTTTGTTTTGTATATTGATCATCAGGCCTTGTAGTATATTAATAGTCAAGGGAAATTGAATTAGAGGTATTTAAAATGGGTTGAGTTTCTACAGAGTTATACCTTTGTGTTGAAGCATATGAGTGGAAAGTCAAACAAAGTTGCAGATGCCTTAAGTAGAAGGTAGTGTTTGTTGATATAAATGAAGGTGGAAGTTGTAGGTTTTGATGAACTTAAGAGTTTGTACCCTAAAAACCTAGATTTTGCAGAGGCTTGGAGAACTTGTTTAGCACCAGTTACTTTGGATAGAACTAAGTGGTTGGATTTATTAATCCAATATGGAGTGTTGTTTAGAAGAAACTAGTTGTGCATTCCAAGTATTTTGATGAAGGATAATCTAGTCAAGGAGAATCATAGTGGAGGGTTGGCTGGACAATTCGATCAATATTAGACCATTTACCTCATTAGGAATAACTACTATTAGCCACAGTTGTAGCAATATGTCAAGATATTTATACAAAGTTGTAGAGTATGTCAGATGGCTAAGGGTGTGAGATAGAACACTAGATTATATCAACCATTACCTATGCCAAAGAGACCATGGGAGGACATCAGCATGGATTTTTTTTATAGGTCTACCAAGGACATAGGGGGAATGGCTACATATTTGTGGTGGTTGATAGGTTTTCAAAGATGGCACATTTCATTCCCTTCCTAAAAACTAATGATGTAGTTCATGTTATAGGGTTGTTTTTAAAAGAGGTGGTATGACTTCATGGTCTACCAAAGAGTATAGTTTTTGACAAATATACCAAGTTTTTTGGGTATTTCTAGAGAACATTGTGGAATAAATTGAATATATATTTGAAATTCAATTTTGCATACCACCCACAGACTGATGGGTAAACATAGGTGGTGAATAAGATTTTGGGTAACCTACTGAGATGCTTGGTAGGAGATAAGCCCAAGGGATGGTATTTGGTTTTGCCACAAGTAGAATTTGCATACAATAATTCTATCAATAGGAGTACTAATAAGTTCCCATTCTAGATTATATATGGGAGTAGCCCAAAAAATGCTTTCGAGTTGAGAAATATGGACAAAGGGAAAAAGAGTAGTGTTGAGACTAAGGACTTTACAGAGAACCTGAAGAGTTTGCATGAGGAAGTAAAGAAGCATATTCATAAAATGAACACTTTGTACAAGAAAAATGTAGAAAATAAGTGGTTATTTAAGTAATTACAAGTGGGATATGAAGTTATGGTTCACCCAAGAAAAGAAAGGTTTCCTGCTAAAACTTATAACAAGCTGAAAATGAAGAAGTTTGGACCATGCAAAATCAAAAAGAGATAGGATTAAGGAAATGCATATGAAGTAGAATTGCCAAGTGGGCTGAACATATCACCTATGTTCCAAATTTATAATTTGGCAAAGTATCATGAAGGTGACAATGATGATGGACCAATCGTAGAATTGTGGAGTATTCCAGCATCTACTCCAGAGACATAAGAGATAGAAGAGATCCTAGATACCCACATCAAAAAAAGCACAAGACATAGACAGTATGAATAATATTTGGTTAAGTGTAAGGGCAGGCCTATGGAAGATTCAACTTGGTTGTCCAAGATAGAGATTGACCACCTTGGTTTTCCTCTAGCATCAGATAAGTGAAGGTCACTTCTTAATTTACCCTGGGTGTCTAATGTAGGAGCATCCAGTGGTGTAAGAATGATCTTGCATCACCTAAAATTTGTATTTGACTTAATTATTTTATTAGTGTATTTAGTTGTATAGGGGATAGAAAATTAGATCCATTGGTGAAATAATCACCCCAATACCCTAAACGGTTTAGGAGTTATGTACATTTTATGGCAAAACCCTGCAAAACAATAAAAATCTAGATACCCAAACTTGCAAATGAATTTGACGGTCTTAGAGGATGAATTAGAGGATTTTAAAATAGAAATAGGATTTAGCTAAATATTTCCTTGCTTATTTCATCTTGTGCCCTTTATGAAAACATGTTGTAATAGTCAATCAGAGCAACGAGCACAAAGTTATGACCCTGGGAAGTTTACCTCCAAAATTCAAATTTCAAATGCATTGTTTTAGGCGGGAAAAGGGGAAAACATGGTATTAGAGGGAAATTTCAAAATTTTAAAAGGGCTCTTTTCTTTTGTATCCTCTTTTTGGAGAAATTAATGAAAATGCTTGGTTCTTCTGACATGATCAAAGGAAAAAACACCTGTGTATTGTTTTTTTTTGCGTTTCTTGAGCTTCATCAAGAATCCAAGACAAACAAGAGGAGGAGAAATAATTAGAAATAATAAAGGAGATATTTTGTATCATTACACTTTCAATAGTGGAAGATGAATAATGAAGCTAAATATAGGGCATCTTTGGAAGGGTTAAAAATACGCAAACAATTAAAATGAAATAAAGTATGGATAGAAGGTGATTAACTTATTATAATAAATGCAATTTTGAGGAAAGTAAAGGCTCCTTGGAACATACAAGAGATAATTGTGAAAATTCAATATCTTGCTATAGAGTTTGAAGAAATCAGGTTTACACATACCTTAAGGGAATGAAATAAATGTGCAAATAGGCTAACCAATATAGGGGTTTTAATTGAGGATGGTGAAGTTAAATTCCTTTTTCCTTAGTTAAAAAAAGTAGTAAGTTTAGCTGAAGTTCAAAATAATCATTGATTACCTAAATCAAATATTGATAAAGATATATTTTAATGTTTTCCACTTGTAATATCTACTTTATTTTATAACATTAATGTGCTTTCATATTTTATAAAAATTTATTCAAAGAATGGCTTATGAAAATTATCATTAGATATGGTCTACTTGACCTCATACTAGATGTTATATATTAACATGTTGTAGAAGAAACCCCCTTATACAACTACATATAAAATATTAAAATATATTTTTGTAAGTATATATTTACATATAACTATCAAAACATTGTAAATGTTATGAATGGGCACAAATTTTAGATTTACGTTCCCTTACTATTAAAATTATTAATTTTTTTCAATTTACCTATATGTGCTTTTACCTCCAATATTTAAATTATAAATATCATCTATGAACCATATATTAAGTTTATAATTTCTTAAAATAAGTTATATGGTATTGAAAAAGGCCCACTTGTGTTACATAATGTCCATATAATGAGTATTTTAACATCTTAGCTTAGGCATGTCTCACTTGAAAAAATTTAAACTTTCTTATCCTACATGCAAGTTGAGGAATTTAATTGATTGATTGTGTTAATAAAATTTGATATATATTAGGTTTATAGTTTTATTTCAAAATGTCAATTTACTAAAAAGATTTTTAAAAAATATTATTTAAGGAAGTAATTTATATGTAATTATAAATAGTGATAGTTTTTAATGAACATATAAACATACAAAAATGAAGACCACAAGCTTATACTGAGAGAGGGGGAAGTGAACAATATAAGACAACCTTTTGCTTTTCTTTCCAAAACAATATTATCCAATGTTATCAATTGCAATATCTTTCCAAAGCATTGTTAACCAATATCATCAATAGTGGTATCAAAGCAATGCACATATCATCACGCATAATGGTAGACATATATTTAACGTGGTTCATACAATATGGGCTACATCCATGAAGAAAATATTTCTTATAAATTTTCTCAACAAATATCTTGGGAATTGTTGGTATTTTTGCCACACTAAAGTCAAAAGTCAAAAAGGAAAAAAAACCAAGAAGCAACCATTTTTGATAAATTAGCCTAAATAGACATCTATGGAATTGAAAATTTATCCAAAGAAGGGGAATTGAAAAAATAGACTTATGGTATAATAATCACCCCAATATCTTGAGCGGATTTAGAGATATTAAAGTTTTCATCCTCAAAAATTTCTCTAGCACAACTTAAAAATACAATATGAGGATTTTAGAGGTCTCAAAAGGATATGAGAAATAGATGAAATGGATTAAAAATAATCTTTTTTTTTTTGTAGATCTCATTCCAATATTTCCAATGATATATTACAATAGGCAATTGGGTCAACAGATCAAAATTATGACCCCAAGAAGCTGTACCATCAAAAATCCATTTGCAGGCACTCTTGGGATGAAAATCCATTTTCGAGAACCTTTTGGGTGAAAGCAATGAAAAACACTAAGTTCAGAGCAAAAGTAAAGCAAAGGCATGGGCAAAACTTATTTCAATTAATGATGCTAGCAAACAAAGGGAAAAAAATGATTTCACCCCAAGAGAAGGGCAAAAATCATTTTCTCTCTCCTTAGGGGTGAAATATGATGACAAAAGCCACGAAGGAATTGAAGTCACCTAAAAAAATGTCTAAGGCAAGAAACATAATTCAAAGGAGTAAATTTGCTCGATAGAAGGAGAATAGTGAAAGTCCTGAATTTCAAGTAAAGAGAGTAGAATGCTTTTGTCCCGATTGATAGGTGAAAACCCTTATCACTCCTATTTGGGGCAAAAAATATTTTTTAGCACAAGTGGTTATAAGTGAAAGGTTTTTAAGAGCGCTTTCACCCCAAGTGAGGGAAAAAACTCATTTTCACCCCTATTTGGGGTGAAACATAGTGCAAAAAACATTTTAAAAGATGGCATAGTGTGGACCAATGTGGGCAAATTTAAGCAAAATTTTAAAAGACTTTCATCCCAAGTGAGGGGTGAAGCTCATTTTCACCCCACATTGGGGTGAAAAGGGATTTTGAATATTTTAAAAGCAAGAAAAAAGGTTGACGTCATGGTACCTGCCTTAATGTATTTGATGTTTTTACCTATGACTAGGGTAGAAGTAAAAGGTAGCACTTGGTGCTAAGTTTAAAACACAACAAATCAAAGTCGCTCCTATTGAGAGGCACCATATGGTTTCACCTCTCTAGGGGGTGAATGAGGTTTTAAAACTTAATTTTGGTTGAAAAGAGTTGCACCATGTGAATATTTCAAAGTAAATTCATTAAGGGTGATGTTGCCTCCCCAAAGGAGTGAAATTCCCTATCGCCCTCCTTTGAGGTGAAATCAAAGTAGATAATTGAGAGAAGAAGCATTTAGTGGGTGAAATTATTGAGACGTCAATTAGAAGACTAGAAAGTTGCATTGTCACCTATTTTTGCCCCAAAAAGGTTGTTTCATCCTATTTTTAGGTGAAATCAATTCCTTTGCATTAAATTCTCAGGTGCATTGCTTCCAAAGGCATGATTTTGTATATTCTCTTGGGAAGGGATGAAGAAAGATCAAATTTAATTTTCAAAGCAATGCAAGTAGTAGTTACAAGATTTATACTTCAATGTTGCATGATTAGAGGCTATTCTTATTCATTTCCAATGAACCACCTATCAAATTTTTTGATTTTCAAAGTAGATTTAATGCTCAGTGGAATTTCCTAGAAAAAATGGATTTCCAAGGTGTAAGGGTGAAGTGAATTCAACAACAAAGATCCCAATTTCTAGGTGATTTTGCTATGTCCTGATGCACCGAAATCCAAGGCTGATTCCTATCATTTAATCATGCTGATTTCTGTGTTTGATTCTCCCACAAAAGCCAAATCATGGTTCCCTTGCAAAATATTTTTACCAGAACATCAATGATGTTGAGGAGGAAATTATTCTCACTAGTTTTTGATCTACCAAAATTTTGTTTGTAAGTGCATTAAATGAAAGAGGTGCAACCCTATATAAATACTAATCATTTTTCATTATAAAAAAGGATGGACACTCTATAGAAAAACACTCTAAGTTTTTTGCATCAATAGAAACACTTTAGCTTCTGGTTCTTCGAGTGGTTTTGCATTTGATAATTTTCTATGTAATTTTTGAAGGCTTTCATTTCCATTATTTACTGTGAGTGATTTTTGCTTCTGAATTTAGTCTTTTCTAGTGAGGGAATGAACACTAAAATACACTTTGGAGTTATTTTCTTGCATAAATTCTACAAGTTTTTGTTCTTGTATTTATGTTGCATGCTGCTAATCACTTGGTTAGAATTCGGTTGTTAGTCTATCCCCATCCTACATTGCTAGCTTATAGCCATATTTCCATTTCTTTCTATTATTTCCTATTTATCTAAGCTTATACCTAGTGTAGGATTAGTAAGGGAGCCAACCCTCTCTAGATATTGGCCTAGAGGACATTCCTTTCCTCTAACCTTTCAATGTTGGTTGGGTCTAGGGTGCACAAGACATAGATTTTGTAACTAGGTAGATTCATGACCAATAGGAACCAAATACCTATTACAATATTTATGTACCTCTGTTCAAAGGAGACTCCAATCCCCTATGCTCAATTTTATGGATATCCATCCATAGGAGGACTCTATCCACTCAACTCTAGTTCATGGACCTCTATCCATAGGAGAACTCTATCCCCTCAACTCTGTTTTATGGAACTCTATCCATAGGATAACTCTATCCCCTCAACTCTAGTTCATGGACCTCTATCCATAATAGAACTCTATCACTTCAACTCTGGTTCATGGAACTCTATCCATAGGAGACACTATCCATTCAACTTTGGTTCATGGACCTCTACCCATACGAGAACTCTATCCCCTCAACTCTCATTCATGGAATTCTATCCATAGGAGACACCTCTCCTCTCTACTCTAGCTCATGGATATCTATCCATAGAAGAAACCTCTCCTCTCAAATCTAGTTTGTGGATCTCTATCTATAAAACACACCTCTCCCATTAGCTTTGGTCTACTCCAAATATATCTCAATACTCTGATAAAAATATTTTCTAAGCCTTCACACAAGGCTTGCTTGAATTTACAAAAAAATCTACTCAACT
Organism: Wollemia nobilis; assembly: GCA_028583015.1. Classification (NCBI taxonomy): domain Eukaryota; kingdom Viridiplantae; phylum Streptophyta; class Pinopsida; order Araucariales; family Araucariaceae; genus Wollemia; species Wollemia nobilis. The sequence continues at coordinate 2,336,435 of JAQPPZ010000599.1, forward strand.
CACAACTCCAATATGCACCAAGCCTAGTCACAAGGCTTTCTCAAATTAGCAACAAAACCTGCTCATAAATCTACCCAAATCTGCACCAAGCCTACTCACAAGGCTTGCTCAAATCAACAACAAAACATTCTCACAACATAAATCTACACTAAGCCTACTCACAAGGCTTGCTCAATTATGTTCTCAACTCTTGGCCAAACCTACTTCAAGTGTTCTCACAAGACTTGCTCATAACACATGCTCAAAAATTTCTCATAACACATGCTTTGATCAAATTACTTCAGACATATTCTACCCAGATTTATTTAACTCTTGAACATATAGATAATGATATGTACTATCAAATAACCAATATGTTCTTTACATTCACATGTCTCACATTCATCAAATTAGATCTCTACCTCTTGAAAATTCCTTTCAAATCAAATCAATATAGTGTATAACTAAGCTTCACAAAACTAATTTATGTTCCTTGCAAATTTTCTCTCAAATATCAAACACAATAATACACAAATTTTCTTCACAAAAGTGGTCTCCAAAACTTGCCCATTCATATTCAGTGTCACTCAAATCAATGCCAAAATGATTCATAAATTCATTCAACAATGTTGCACAATTTGTTATCAAACCCTAGCACATGTGATTCCAATTTCACTAATAAATGATGCACAATTTATTTACAAACCTTAGCACAAGTGTTTCCAATCTCATTCAACAATGAAGCACAATTTTTTTCCCAAACTCTAGCTCTTATATTTCCAACAATTCACATATATAATTCTTATTTCTCCATCTTATGATTCAAAAATATTTGCTCAACCAAACACCTTAAAGAAGGAATAATATCACCATACCTCTTAACTTGCTTTGATGAAGATGTGCCCTCAAAACCTATATCAAAAACATTTCCCTTTCAAAGTGCCACTTCAAAAACTGGTTAGTAGCTCTCTTTCAAATCATCCACATTATATTTTTTTCCATGAATATGTGCACAACAAAATATAAAAATAATGCTCTATTTCTCCTTTTTGTCTCACAAGATGAAACTTTAAAAATGAATCAAACCCTTCAAATTTTCCCTTTTCTCAAAGAAAAAATACAATCAATATTTAAACCAAAATGACACCTTATAACTCCTACTTTCACAATGCAAAATAATTTTCAACACACCACAAATATTCAACAACCCAATGTTCAAATTATAATTTTCATACAACCATGTACACCTTATAACTCCCCTTTATTTTAATCAAAATCCAAATCACAGAATATTTAATTTCTCATTACAATTTCAAATAAGATCTTTTTACACCTTATATCTCCTAAGGTTAACAAACAAATTTTATAATTTTCATATAAACCTTAACACCCCTTATTTCTCCTAAGGCTCAATGAAATATTTCCCTTATACAAAACAACAAGCAATTTCCTTTTTGATTTATATAAGAATTATGTTCACACCTTCTTCAATGTGCCACATGAATAAATTTTCCTCTCTGCCTTGCAAACATACCTCACGATCAATTTCTTCTCATCCTTTAAAAATTTTCAACATGATTGATTTTTGCTATGCCTTGCAAAATGATGTTTGTGGGTTTTGAACCTACTACCACTTGCATACTAGTGCCTTAGCACTAGCCTAGTGACTAGCTAGGCTAGCCACCCACTTAAAAATTATAATGCAACAACTTCCCTTTGTCTTCCACCTTGTGGGCCCAAATAATCCAGTATTTTTTGCCTTGCAAAAGAGTGTCTGCTAGAATTGAACCTAGAACCTCCTCCTTTCCAGTGCTCTAGTGCTAGCCTAGTGACCAGTTGGACTAGCCAACCACATGTATTCCAATAAACTGCACGATGTCCTTTTGACCTCTTCCTTGCCTACATAAACCCCTTTTTTTTATTATTTTCAATGCATGAAAGGATACACAAAAATCTATGCACACGATAAAAAACCTTAGCAAGCCCAACTCAAAATGAAATAATTTAAAACCTTTATATAGTCTTTGAAGTGCATGAGGATACATTGGTGCATGAGATTAACATATTTCAAATTGAATTTCCTCCATGATTTTTGCCACCATTTTCTTTTTCAAATTTAAATATTATAATATTTAATAAATATTATAATATTATCTCTTTGGCCTTCAACCTTTGACCCAAAATATTTTCTTACTTTTGTCTCAACTCTTAAACCCTTTATGCTTCTTATAATATTTAAAAAATAAATATTATAATCCTTCTTCTCTTCTAGGTCTTTGTCCTTCTTATAATATTTAAAAATAAATATTATAATCCTTTTCTTACCACAATTTCTTTTCCTTTGAGATGTATTTTTCCATGAATAAATGTCCAACCATAGAAGAATATTTTTGCCTTACCAAGTTCTTTGACATCAACCTTTTGACATCAATGACAACTCAATATGCTCAATATTTCCCAAAAAAATATTATTAATAATATAGAATTAAGTTTACAATAAATCATTTAGAGGATAAAGTGCTAATGAATTTAAATAATCATAAGAAAAAATAAGTGTAATTTTTTTGGCTAAATAGGTTGTACTCGAGTCTCCTACCTTTGATAAATCACATATCTCTTCTTTAGATCATGATAGTTTACAAACATTCAATTTTCATCGCAATTGAGTTGCTATGGCTAGAAAAATACATCATTTTACCTAAATTGTCTAAATTTTTTATTTTCATTTTCTAGGACTTTTTCAATTTTTGTGTCAGATACAAATATTCTAGAATTCAACATCCTTCTTGATATTTTTCTACAATAGCCTTCACAATACCAAAAATTTACCTCTACAATCTATGCATTGCATATTAGTAGAGTAATATTTCCAAAACATCACACTATAATAGCCCGCTTTACAAGATCTAGATTGCTAGTTTCCTTCCTAAAGCACAAGTGCAACCACATAAATTATAATAAATAGTTTATATTTTATCCTCAAAGCCTGCAAACCTATCGCACCCTTCAAAATCCCAAAACCTCTCTAACCTAGCTCTATTTTTTCTCTATTTTTCTCCTTATAGATTGATATATTCTTCCTACTCTTCATTATATTATTTTCTTCCATTCTTGACACCAATTTATTTGAGAAATAGAATATCCCTTGACATAATATTTTAGTGTTTTAATTTTTCCACTCATGGGATTGACACTATAATTGGTTAATTTATTTATTATACAATTTACATAATTAAAGATATTTTGATATTTAAATTATAATGCATTCATATTCAAATGGAATTACCTAAACTACTTAAATTCCTCAACTTTCAAGAAGGAAACTATTGGTCAAGATTCTACCCTAGGATGAAATGTGTGTATGTACCCTATACCCAACCAACAATAAAATGTTGAAGGAAATAAATGTCCTTCAGACCAATATCTAGAGAGAGTTGGTTCCCTTTCTACTTTAAAATGGGTATAATTACTAGGGAAAGAAATTAACAGAAAATAAGAGAAATATGGTTGTAAGTCGAAGAGATAATGAGAAGATGGAATAATAGCAAGATTAACAATCCAATTTAAATTAACATTCAATAGAAGTACAAAATAAAAACTGAACTTAGATCATTTATAAAGCATGACTTCCAATAGCATTTCAACATTCATTTCCCATTGAAAACTAAATCGAGACTCAAAATTTAAATTACCAATGATGATATAAATCTAAAAAAAATGTAGAGTAGAAAGTATTAACATACATGAAATGATCAAGAAATAGAGCCAAATAGTCCTTGAATCAAAGCAAATATTAAACTTCAAGTGTTTTTCAAGCAAATGTCCATCCTCCTTTACATCAAGTTTCTTAGTATTTATAGAGGATTTCACCTCCAAAATTGAATGATCATTAAAAAAAAAGGTGGCAATTCAAAGCTTGGTCGACAGTAATTTTCTCCTTGGTAGCAGTAATGAACCAATCTGATGGTACATTGGGAAGCAACGAGAAATTTTGGTAGATGGCACATTGAGACATAATAGAAATTATCGGCCAAATTTTTATCTTCATATCAATGACTTGAAAATGAGCATTCACCATAGTGGATGGTGCCTTGAAAATCAGTAGGATCACACCAGATTCAAGAGCAAAGTGAACAACATTTAATTTTAGAAAATCTCTGACTATCTGTTGAATTTGATCTTTCTCATAAATAATCCTAGAAACATTAACTCATTTACCCCAAAAATTGAGCTTGCCAGCATTAGAATTCCCCCCAAAATGATCTTTTTTTAAAGTACTTTTGCCTAGAGGAAATGATGAAAACTAATTTTGCCAAGGTGAGGCCCGAAAATGAAGTTCACCAAGAATTTTTCCATGAATTTCACTCGAAAATGAGTTTGGCTATGATTTTGCCAAGAAAGGGATTTTCACCAGGAATTTGCCCTCTTTCACCTGAAAATGGTATTTCACCAAGAATTTTTCCCAGAGGGGGATTTTTGCCATGACTTGCACCTGGAAAGAATTTTTGCCCCATTTTCACCCAAAAAGAGCTTTCACCAGTATTTTCACTTGAAAATGAGTTTCGTTGGGAATTTTACCTAGAATGCACTTTTGCTAATGATTTCACTAGAATCTCGGATTTTTACCCAAAATTTCACTTGGAAAGGAGTTTCACTAGGATTTTTTTCCCAAATATGGATTTTGCTCTGAAAATGGCATTTCACTTCAAATAAATTTTGTTGAGTGAAATTCATTGCACACTTAGAAAACAATTTGGAAAAAAATTAATGTGGTAAAAATTCAAACATTTTTGGTGGCTCATGATGAGAGGTTATTTACTACTAATTCTTGTATCAAATTCAATCATTTTACATGAGTATTTAATATATTTTTACATGTTATCATCAGTTAAATATGAATTATTGGTAAAAATGAGTAAAAATGGTAATTTGATGTTTATTAGTAACTTACATCCAATTTGCCCGAGATCTGAGTTAAATGCAGGTAATAAGTGGAGAAACTACAGCTGTACTCTAGATGTGAAGAACAACCACTAGCAGTTAGAATAAGTCAAGTGGATGATCTCAGTTTATGGAAGACAGTTACTGGAGGTAATTACGAACAGTAATTACGTAAGGTCAAAAGGTCATTTTGAAGACTTACCATGGACGACAAAACATAATATGGATGACATAACCAAATGACGACAATTAAAATATCTTCAAATATATCTTTCCTTCTCATTTTGGTTACGAGATTCTCTCCAGCTGATAAAACCTTATGAAAAGGATTTGTAAAGTTATTATTTGTCAAATGTCAAAGTTGTTAAGACTTCCTATATTACAGGAGCTGAAAAGTCTTATTATGAGTTAATTAGAGAGGAAATATTCCATGTAATGCCACTTGGACTTATAGAAATATTTTCAGGTCCAAGTCAAATAAAATATTTTTAGCTTTAGGATATCTTATGGTGTACATACAATCATCACTCCACATTTTAAGCAAGATACATACGTGGACAAGATTGTACTTTGTATTAGTCTTAGTATAAAAATATACGTACAGAAGCAGTAGGCTCTCTCTCCTCTGGGGTTTTTTCTTTGATTACATTATTCATTACATCATGTTACAGATTATTTTATGGAGCTTGTACAGTTGAACCTTCATCAATAAAATAGCATTTCTTCATTATGGTAACTTGTATCATTTCTAGCTTTTTTTATTCTCTATTTTGAATTTGTAAATTCTGCAACTTGCATTCATGAATTATAAATAAATGTTAGTATAAATCATAATATTTAGTTATTGATAGAGTAGTTTAGGGGAAAGAACTTACATTGCAACTTAGGAGGCGAGGCCCACTCCTAATCGACAATCCCTGAGCTCTTCACCCCATGCATTAGGTTAGAATTAGTTAGATCTGCATTAGAAAATACATAAAATATAAAATTGCATAATAGTTAAAATTCATAATAAATTATATTTATTTACCATTTTCTGCATAATTCATACTGCATATTTTTATATTTCTTTTTGTACACGTGTACGCATGATTTCTGAACTAGAAATTGAACTAGACTTAAGCATTAATTCCTACGATCATATCTATACTGGATTGCTACTTTTTAAATCTAACCTTGATTTCCCTTGGATTGATAAAATTAAATGTAAGCTTCTACAGTTGATCATTTTGGCACCATTTTCGAGGAAAGTAGCATCGTAGTAGTTGATCAGAGAAGCCGTTGGTAGTGCAAAGCAAGAGGACTTACTTGTACGCATGAGATCTTGTGGACACATGAGCCCCTGGTGTGCATACGAGTCAGAGTGGTTATCAACATATATGGGACACAATAGCCCTCCCTATCATGGGTAGCTAACAACAAGCCCTACCTTACAACGTTTTTAGGTTCCTTTTTCATAAAGATTTCATGTTTTAATTACTTTCCTAGATTAAAATTTTCCAAATTAATTTTTACCATACATTATCATCATGTTTTACTTGAAGTTACAAATAGAAGTTACAAATCAAACATAAGAAAACTTCACCATACCACCCACAAGCCAATGGACAAGTAGAAGTTACAAATAGAGAACTTGAAAAGATTATCACAAGAAGCTGTAACTATTAATAGGGGTGATTGGAATGAAATATTAAAAGAATTTGTATGGGCATATAATACCACTTGTAAAACTACCATAGGTTTATCACCTTATGAAATGGTTTATGGGAAACAAGCCATTTTGCCCATCGAATTTTAAATTAAAACATTACACACATCCATACAACTTGACATGAATTTGGATAATGCACAAAAAGAAAGGTTGGAAAAATTAAATATCTTAGATGAAAATAGATTAGAAGCCTTGCATAGAATAGAGATAACTCAACAACAATGAAAGAAATGGCATGATAAACACATTGTACCATGTACATTTCAATCAAGATATTAGGCCTTGTTATTTGACTCCCGTTACCAATATTTTCAAGGTAAATTAAGAACCAGATGGCTAGGACCCTATGAAATTGAGGAAATATTTGGAAACGATACAGTTAAACTTAAGCCTATAGATGATTCAACAAGAAAACTACTAGTAAATGGCCATAGGCTTAAACTTTATAAGAAGCCATTATCTAAAGAAGAGTTCATACATCAGTTTGGAAAACAAACTGATTTGCAATGCATTTCTGAACTACAATCAACCACTATTCAATAGAATTTCTTTTTGAAAAACAAAAAATATATATATTATGTACATACTTATACATATTTGTACATACAAATACTTATACATATACATAATAATGTAAATATTATATCAAAAACAAAAAAATGATCTTGCTTCCTTTATTTCATCATGAAGTTCCTACATTTCTTTCTATTTTTCAGTCATTCAAAAATCTTTTCAAAGAAAAATCCTTTATCTTTAACCCTGTAGAGAAAAATGACCATATGATGTATAGTACCTTGTTGCTAGATGAAATCTAGGTATTTGTTCAAATATTCAAATTCTATCTAGTATATTGGGGAAATTCTCATTGAAAATAGAGCAAATCTTTTGAAATGTTATGAGTAACTTCTAAGATGATTAAGTTTTCTCTTTTAACCACATACACATATACATTTAAATAACATTGTGATGTTTTGGAAAATTAACTCTTGTATTATGTGTGCCATAAGTGAAAAAATTTTCTTGCTCATCCATTTATACGCATGGTCTAGATTACTAATGAATTGGCAAAAGGACAAGCTCGCCCTATCCCATGAAAAGAAAAAAAAAAGAGAAGAGAAAAAAAAAGAGTTAAAAAAAAATCAAGAAAAAAAAAAAGAGAAATATTCCCTTGCTCCTCATCTAATCGAGCAAGTATCCTCCCCAAAATTCTTGTTCTCTATAAATAAACAAGAATTCAAAAGCTCAAAAAGCAAAATATAAACTCTTGCTTCTCCCAAACAAGCAAGAAGCTCAAAAAGCATTATAAAATCCCTTGCTAAGCAAGTATCCCAAACAAAGTCTAAAAAAAAAAAAGGGCAAAAAGAGCTTGAATCCCTGGAATTCTTAGTATTTCACATACCATGGGATATTCTTTCTCAAAGGTATCCTTACGTATTAGCAATAAGTCTAGATAAGACCTCTAGATGCTTATAAGATCAACTAACTTTTGGCATATATAATCCTTGTTGTTCTTTAACCTTTACTCATAATGGGGAATGAATCTTCACTGCACACACAGTTGGTTTTGAAAGAAAACTTGAACATATTAGGATAACATTAACACTAAATTGATTTGTGATAGAAGTAAGTGAAGTTTCTTTCAGTATGCTTAGAATTTTGTTTGATGACTTTGAAGAATTCACCTAGAAACATCCTATGCAATATCTAGTAGCCCATTATTTTTCACAAGTACTATCATTTCAAAATTCTCTCTAAAAAAAACATGGCCTATACTTACTTTTCCTTCTCATTTATCCATGTTTTCTAATGACTAACAATAGCAACTTCTTAATGACATACAGGAAGCATAATCTCCAAAAAGTTTACATCCACCCCTTCTATTAAAATTACTACTATCTTTCCTTTGTTTTGGCTATATAGCCAAAATTAAAGTCTGGGGGAGGGGATAATTACAAATGTATAGGTGTATAATATAGTTTGGAAGTATATATAGCTTGAGGGAAGAAATAATAATAAAATAGAGGAAAAATTCTCTTAATAGTATGTATAAATACCTTCCGTAAATACTATCCGTAAATAAATAAAACTTAAAAAAAAAAATTAATTTTTTTTTTTAATCTTTAATTCTAATATATAATCCATTTATATAAGTAATATATATTTTATAATCTAATGTTAATATAACCATCTAATAATATAATGTAAATATAATATAACTATGTAAATAATATATTAATAATATAATTATTAATATAATATAAATATTTTTGGATATTTTATTAATAAATATAACTATTCCTAATATATAATATATTAGGATAACTATTATATTATATAGGTTACGATATAATATTACTAAACCCTATAATATTAATCTAACATAAGTCTCGACCTAACCTAACATAAGACCCCGACCAAATTTACTTTAAATAATATAAGACCAACCCAAACTATTATATTATATAAACCACATTATTAAACCAATCCAACCCGACACCTTTAAAAAAAAAAAACAAACATAACCTAAACATAAGATAAACCTAAAATTACTAGGCCCCGACACCTCTTAAAACACAACCTAACCTAGCCCGAAACCTAACCTAGCCGAAACCTAGACGTGCACGTACCCCATAAACATACCTAGACAAACCTAAGACAAACCTAGATAAACCTAAACCTTGACCATTGTAAACAAGGAAGGTGGCATTAAAGAATTTTTGCCACGTAATGATATTCTAAACCTGTCGCATATAAAGGATGCCATCCATTTCAATCAATCATGCGGACGACCATGGATCAACCTCTCCACCGTTGATTACATAGTAATCGATGGTTATTAACATTTTAAACAAACACAAAATGTGAATTACGCTGTCATCGATCATAGGGTTTAGAAGAATAATGGACACCATTGATTTTTACTCACTTCTTCGTCGTTGATTACATGAACTCACAACTACCGCCATAGATTGTAGCTAGGGTAAATGAATTAGGGTAAAAGGTAGTCAATCTCTCACCACTCAGACTTTACCCTATATTTTCTATGTTGCATGTAGCCATGCAGGTAGAGGCATTCAAGATTTCATCAACCTGTGTAGAAAACTCAGAATTTCCCCTAGTATTTCCATGTGTTTCTATGATTGACGGTGAGTGACGAAAGTTGTTTGATTGAAGGAGGAATACGTAAGGTGGCCACCAGTTTCTTCTACGACAGCGACAGGCGACAGGAGTCAGGTAAATTATTCCTTTTTCGTTTCTTTATTGTCTTTTTGTCATCCCTATCATCAGAAAGGTACTTTTTTCTATTCTTAATCAACATTCTTTAGAGATTAGGATTAAAATATTCGATAATAAAGCTTATTCTATGTAAGAATCGACATTTAGGACATATTTTTAAGTTTTGGGCTGTAATTATTTTAGTTTTCAACGAATCGGTAAAAAGCCCTAATTTTTTCTAAGCTCTGGAATTTTTGAAATTCAAACCCTAATTGTTTTCTTTAAAATTTTACGTAATTCCTTTCTGAGCTTTGAAAATTCATAAACTTTTTACTGCTTTTAAAAGAAATTTTTTATTTTTGAGTTCTATCCTAATTTGTAGATGGTTGGTTCTGCATGTATAAATCCGAAACCCCTAATTTACAAACCCTAAATGTCTGAATTTGCAAAAATTGACGAAACCCCTAATTTCTAAGCCCTAAAATTACAAATTCCTAATTTTTAAACCCTAAATTGCAGAGTTATACAAAAAAACCCTAAAATTCTGGGTTTCGAGTTTTGAAATTGATGAAAACCCTGTTATTTTTCGAAGGAATTTTAAAATTTTCGAAGGAATTTTAAAATTTTAGAAGGAATTTTAATTTTTGGGCAGAAATTGATTTGATTTGAACTTTAATTAGACCTCTGTTTTTGTACAATCAAAATATGTTCTTATTTGATGAAGTTTTTATTATCTGAAATTATTTTTAGATTCCCTGTATTCGTTTATAAACCCATATGTATTTTTGTATGGACTTATTTCTGTACAATTTACGTATTTCTTAAATACGTATTTTCTATGTAGACTATTTTTGTACAATCTATGTATTATTACGTATCTTCTGTGTGGACTGTTTTTTACCTATTTTCTAAGTTTCTGTACAGTTTATGTATTTTTAAATTATCTCTGTACAAAAGACGTATTTTCTAAATACAATGTATGTATTTGCTTTTGAAATCTTGTTTTTGTGCAAATTACGCCTCTGATGTATAGTTTACATTTTCTATACCTGTATACTTTCAATATATAAAAAAAAAGCAACAAAAACAACTCATAAAACTATAAAAAATGGATGTTTTACTAAGCAATTCTAGCCTCTAAAACTACTCCCGTGTCTTTAATATTGCAGGATATCTATAATCAAAATGCCCAAGCCCATTTTCCAAAAGCGCAGTGAACCTTCTTCCATTGAAACACAAAATCCAGATGATTCTGTGATTGAGCTATTTGAAAATGCTCGTTGGTGGGATGCGCTTAATCAATTTAAGGGACACGACGTAGGGGTAGCACAACAATTTATCCTGAATTGCAACCCTAATACTATGGTCACTCATGTAGGGAATCTAAAAATTAAGATAACCTCAAGCCTGATCTCTGAGATCCTAAACCTGCCTGAGGTTGGTACACTTTTCTACAAAAATACTAAAAGTATCACCCAACTAGTAAAGCGATTTGATGAGAAATGTTCACTTGTAAGAAACAAAGAAGGTGCAATCAGAGGGGTAGCCACCTCTACACTTCCTCTTATTTGGCAAGAAATAGATGTTATCATTATCAAATTCTTTACTGTTGAGGGTCGCATGTCTATTTTAGCTGCCTATCATATTCAAATGCTTCTTAACTTAAAATATCCTGACAAAGAAGACTGTGTTATCAATCTTCCATACTTTCTGTGCCAATCATTAAAATCTACAGTTCTGAGAGTCAAGCCAGAAAATTCTGAGGGACAGCCTAAACTACACTTAATAGCTCATCATGGTTTAATTAAACTCATAATTCTGAAAAAGGCCCATGAAGTAAAAGTATCATGGACCCAAATTGTGGAAGAAGCCAATGCACCTGAAATCCTGGAATGCTCCGAATCTGAAGATGAAAAATCTACAGAAAAGGAAAGTGACTCCGATGACCATGATGAAAAACCTGGAAGTTCAAAGAAAAAATGGAAAAATACTAAATTCATAATACAGTCCAGGAAAGAAACGAAAATAATAGAAAGTTTTGAAGAAGACCAAGACCCAGAAATACCTGTAGAGGAATCTGTTGAAGAAACCTTGTCTTATCTCAAAGCACAGAATGAATCCCTTCAAAAAAAAATTGATAAATTAAGTGTGGATTTAGCATAACAACATAAAATTGTTCAGCAAGCTCTTTCTATGTAGTTTAAATTAATTAAATAGCTCAGAGACGATAAGGTTACAGGTCCTGCAAGTCCTACCAGTCGGTCGCCACCTGTTGAAACTTCCCCACCAAAAATGTCTACAGTCGGGAGAAAGCCTAACAAGTCGGTCAACGTTGGTAAGTCTTTATCCACTCATAAAATCATTAACTTTTCAAAATTTCTCGATGAAGACAGTTCTTAACAAACTGAGAAAATATCTCAACCGAATGTGCCAGCTTTTAAAGGGTCTAAAGACTCCGATGAAGATCTCCCTTCTTCTCAGGCTAAGGGTGCAAAATTGAAGGAGAAAGAGAGCGACCCAGAGATTGAACATATTAAGACTATAACTATAGAAAATCCAGCTACAGCAGCAGCCACGGACCAAAAATCTAAGAGACAAGCACAACAGGAATAGAAAACACCTCGGACAAGAGGAAGACCTTCCAGACACTCAACCCAGTGATCAGTGATCCTTAAAAGACTTTTAATATTTATCAGAGATTTATATTTTTAATATGTGGTTTGAAATTTTCATATATCTGTATATGTGTGATGGCTAGTTAGTATTTGTATATATTATTTTAAAACAATTTCTTTATATACACATATGTTTACTGCATATGATTTTAAATTTATTCTCCTGCATGTGTTTTAAAAAAAAAATTGTTTTACTATATGTATTTTGAGTTAATTGTTGCAAATCCTTTCTGGAGATTATCTGTTAACAAAATTTCTGATATTCAAATTACTATTATTTTTGAGAATTATTATCAAATTACTGTTATTTCTAGAATTCAATCTTAAAAAATAACAGTCTTATATTTTCTGATATGTAAGGAATAAAACGATTTTTGATGTAGCTGATTTTTAAATTTTGGATAACTTTGATATTATTTCTGCATCAGAATGATGAATTTTTGTAACTGTATTTTTCTGATGAGTACACTTTTATAAAATTATTTAATCTCTCATATACTGTAACATTCTTCTAAAACTGTGCATGTATCTTATATTGATGAATTCATATCTATTTTTATGTATGCATGAGGACATGCATAAGTTTTAGTTTGGGGGAATGATGAGAGGTTATTTACTACTAATTCTTGTATCAAATTCAATCATTTTACATGAGTATTTAATATATTTTTACATGTTATCATCAGTTAAATATGAATTATTGGTAAAAATGAGTAAAAATGGTAATTTGATGTTTATCAGTAACTTACGTCCAATTTGCCCGAGATCTGAGTTAAATGCAGGTAATAAGTGGAGAAACTACAATTGTACTCCAGATGTGAAGAACAACCACTAGCAATTAGAAGAATTCAAGCGAATGATCTCAGTTTACGGAAGACAGTTACTGGAGGTAATTACGGATAGTAATTACGTAAGGTCAAAAGGTCATTTTGAAGACTTACCATGGATGGCAAAACATAATATGGATGGCATAACCAAATGACGACAATTAAAATATCTCCAATATATCTTTCCTTCTCATTTTGGTTACGAGATTCTCTCCAGCTGATAAAACCTTATGAAAAGGATTTGTAAAGTTATTATTTGTCAAATGTCAAAGTTGTTAAGACTTCCTATATTACAGGAGCTGAAAAGTCTTATTATGAGTCAGTTAGATAGGAAATATTCCATGTAATGCCACTTGGACTTATAGAAATATTTTTAGGTCCAAGTCAAATAAAATATTTTTAGCTTTAGGATATCTTATGGTGTACGTACAGTCATCACTCCACATTTTAAGCAAGATACATACGTGGACAAGATTGTACTTTGTATTAGTCTTAGTATAAAAATATACAATAGAAACCAGAGGCTCTCTCTCCTCTGGGGTTTTTTCTCTGATTACATTATTCATTACATCATGTTACAGATTATTTTTTGGAGCTTGTACAGTTGACTCTTCATCAATAAAATAACATTTCTTCATTATGGTAACTTGTATCATTTGTGGCATTTGTTTATTCTCTGTTCTGAATTTGTAAATTCTGCAACCTGCATTCATGAATTATAAATAAATGTTAGTATAAATCATAATATTTAGTTATTGATAGAGTAGTTTAGGGGAAAGAACTTACACTGCCACTTAGGAGGTAGGGCCCACTCCTAATCGATAGTCCCTGAGCTCTTCACCCCGTGCATTAGGTTAGAATTAGTTAGATCTGCATTAGAAAATACATAAAATATAAAATTGCATAATAGTTAAAATTCATAATAAATTGCATTTATTTACCATTTTCTGCATAATTCATACTGCATATTTTTATATTTCTTTTTGTACATGTGTACGCATGATTTCTGAACTGGAAATTGAACTAGACTTAAGCATTAATTCCTACGATCATATCTATACTGGATTGCTACTTTTTAAATCTAACCTTGATTTCCCTTGGATTGATAAAATTAAATGTAAGCTTCTACAACCGATCAACTCATGGGGTATTTAACTCACTTGAATGTGATTGAATCTAGGTATTTTATCCATTGGGCTCAGTCTCATCACTAATGGCTACATTAGATTATCTACTACTTGCACCAATATATTTTGGTTCTTTGAGATACAAACATGTAGTTTCATATACTATAATGGCTTTTGTCTAAGCATCAATACTGATCACTTGACAAGTTTTGAGTGTATCAAAAATATATCAAAAAGTCTAAATCTACTCCAGGTTAATGTAGTTGAACCTCTGGATGAGCTCAAGAAAACTAGACTCGATGCGAGTAAGCTTATTTGGTGATGGGCTCTTCCTAGTAATCAATCTCTAAAGTGTCATTTATGAAAATAGCCCACACTAGGTCCCATTTTTTCTTCACTAGAATATTCTCTTGATCATCCATGAAACTGGAGAAACCATTGCTTGTTATAGTCTCAAAATAGACCAGCAAAATGTGCCTTTCTTTTTCAAATGTACCTAGCAGCCTTTGGGCTTCTTTGACCAGATCCAACCTTGAAAAATAAGTGTGTAGTGTTATCTTATCATTTACCCAAGCTCGGGCCATGTCACTCATTGGAATGAAATTGAAATACATTCTAACCATTGTTTGTATCTTTATCACCATTTCTAATTTTGATTTGAGGTCCTCTTTTGAATACTCCACTACATGCAAATTGTGTAAAACAACCTGCTGCACCTTCTGAAGGAACATGAGAACCAATGTGGCTTTTGATGCCATTATCAAAAAATCAATAAGCATATGACTATGATCCTCCTTGACTTTTTCCTTTATGAGAGGTACCAATTATGTCACCTTATCTATCAACTAATCCTATAGACTCTAGATTTTATCCTTCAAGGCTTGGATCTATCACTTTGCTTCTTGTCATGTTGCTTGATGTTGTTCAACCATCTGTTTGTATCCTTAAATTTTAACCTCTAGGCTTATCACTTTCTACTACCATTTATAAGATTCTAAATGTGCAGTATCCATTTGGGCCTTCTATTCAGCTAAAGCATCTTCTAGTTCTACTATATTTGCTTTAGCTTGGAAGAAATGATCCTTGAAATGTTCACCGTGCAAGTAGATCAAACTCATTTCCACCTGTATGTTACCCATTTTTTTAGTTGTATCAATTTTTGTGATATCCTTGATGATGACCTGATATGAATAATAATTTGACATAATTTCATCTTGGAATTTCTATACCTAAGGGACCATCTTCATAGTGTGTGCCTCCATAGCCTCTAGATCAAAAGTTGCCTTCTTCATTGTCTTAGTTGGGGTTTGTGCATCATTTCACTTGCAACTTTTCAACCATCATGAGGAACTTTATCATGCTTGAATGACCTTCTCTACTACATGGTGCTCTGGTAGAAGTTCCATATCTAAAGCCAATGGCTCCTATGATGCAAAGATTGAGGAAAATGGGAAGAGAGCTTGTTGAGGATTTGGCTCAATAGAGGGAGTGAAAGTGGAAGGTGCTACAATTACACTTACCCTTGGAGGGGCTTGCATAATTACAATGAAAATGGGGTTGACATGGATGGAAGACAAAATGGAGGATAATTGAAGGGAAAATGGATTCAATATGGATGTAAATGAACTGAAATATAGAGAAATAGAGGGAATATAAGAAGAGGGAGGAGCATTAGTGACCTTCAACTACGAAGTGGAGATGGGAGCTAAATATATGAGTATGAAAAATGGAAGCAAAGTGGAGGTAGAAACTATAGGTGGGAAGGTAGTGGTCACCAAGTGTCTGTCATTGAAATAAGAAGAAAGAAAATGTATACATGTGAACTCTAACACCGTTTGAGCCGATGACAAAGGTTGCTGCACTACTGGATATTTCTCTTCTTCATCTTTTGCTACCTCTACTTTAAGATCTACCAACTCCACCATTTGGCTTAGATATTATTACTAAGCCAAAAAGGGTACCTCCCTCTTCTCAACCACAAGTAAAGAAAGAGGGTTTGTACTAGGAGCAAAAATTGCACCACTTATGGGCTTCTTTACAATATGAGGAAAAGATAGTTTTATACTAATGCTCCTCTTTTTGAGTAAAATTTGTTCCTCAGGTGGTATTTGTTCCTCTTCTTCTTAGACAATTGGCTCCTCTTCAACCAATAACTTCTCTTCTCTAGTCGTGACCTCTTCATTATCAGGACTTTGAATACTTTGAGGCACTAGGTCAATGAAAAAGATGGGTTGCTACTTATCACAATTTTCATCATAAATGTGTGAAATCACTTCATCCATAGCCAATAGGTAGGCTGACCTAGGATTCCCTCAATGAATCCTCATGATCCACTAGTTGGTGATCTTCTTGTCAGACCACTTAGGAATTTTAGCTTTCATTTTATTAAACAAACCCCCAGGAGGAAACTTCTTTGGATGATTTGTGAGATCATACTCAACTTTGATTTCATATAAATCATGCCAAGGAGGGAGCAATATCATCTTTTCAATATGCCACTCAAGATCACATCCCTTGGGATTTTTCCTCTACTACAAAATATCTTCTTAGAGGTAACATTGAAAATTATTGGCCTTAATAAACTTATCAAAAATACCCAAAGGATCATATCACCATCATTGGAGGAGCTCAATTAACCCAAGGTTGTATAGTATTTTAGCAATCAACTCGTTCTACTAGCATTGAGTCACTTAAATGTCACCAAAGTGAAAAGACATGGCACATATGGTTGGCTTCCTCCTACCTAACCCATATGTATCATTGGTAAAGTCATTTTTTTGAGATACTTCTAATGCAAATAGATGCTCTATGGTAAAAATTGATAAAAAAAGGCTTGTCGAAGAAACCAAAAATCCTAACAACAACTCCTCGCATCAGAAAAAATACGTCACCTTTATTTTTCTAACAATATCCTCCTTCATTGATTTTTTGCACTCTATCACACATACCGTAAATGAGTTCAAGGGTGTGTCCCAAAAACATCCTATTAAAATTATAGTAGGGCTCCTTCTTCGATAAATTCTAGGTCCATGAATAAATTGGCAATATTCCACCTGCTTTATCTATTTTCTTTACTACTACAAAGGCAAAATTACAATGCATAAAATAAAGTAAATACAAAACCAAAATATAACAATTCATGAAGATGACATCTTCCTCGCTCTACACCTTCATCAACTGAGTGTGTATCATTCAAGCTATAAAATCTACCCAATCAAAGAAAATTAAAATTGTGTTCACCTTCATGGCAGTCAGGGTATAAAACTCAACCTGTAAAATGCATTACATAAGTGATGCTTACCATTTATGCACTATGGAGTCTGTGGATAGTTCAAAAATCCATGCCAACATCAAATGCCAACATCAAATACAAGTTTGGGCTCTAAAAATATTTCAATGAATTTGGAAATTTTGAAAATTCTTCAAGCTGAGGTATTTTTAACAATTGATTCTCCATGAACTACCGCATGAGCAGTATAGACTGATATTTTTCCTCCTGCTTTGAAATATTGAGATTCTTAAAAATGATGTCAAAAGGAGATCTCATGGCACAAGTAAAATCCTCTCTAACAGAGTTGGCTAAAATATTGAACAACCTATCTCCATGGGTGTTTTGAATGACTCTCATAGAAGAGTCATAAAACTAAGCAATTTTCCACATAAACTCAAGACATGCATGCACCGACATACAAAGAAACTAGGATATGTGAGAAAAAAATGACATGGTGCATGAAATTTTTATGGATACCTTCTAAAGAGCAAATTTGATATCTTGTCGCAATTTTTCCATGTCTTTGTTCGTGATTACACAATAATTGATTTCTACCAGTTGATCATAATAGGTTGTCAATTATTCTTCTTTACCCTTTTTGGCTTTTTGTTGCTTCTTTCCTTTGTCATCCTTCTTTTGTGCTTTCTATAGACACCTAAAATGCGTCATGTCGAGGGTGACTACTCATATGGACATGCTACAAGACCATATGGAAGATCTTGGACAAACTCCAAGATAGAGTAGTGGTTCTAACCACTCAAGTTGGGCTCCTTGGCCTATTCAGTCTGAACCATAGCCTAGACCTATGGTCTATAGTCTGAACCATGGCTAAGGCCTATGGTTTATAGTCTGAACCATGGCTAAGGCCCACGATTTACAGTCTAAACCATAGCTGCAACCTTTGGTCTTAACTGAAGTTTAGTTGGCCTTCATCCAAGCCAAATCGGTTTGAATGACCATTTGTTCTAGAAGATGGTGGTTAGAGGATGGAAGCTTCCAATCCAACTATCCTAACCACCCCTTCTTGATCTTGGCTTCTCCATGAAGCCACCCCTAGCCCTGGGACATCCTATAAGTACCCTTGAGAATTAGGGCAAAGATATAGAGCATTTTGATAAGCGAAGCGCTATCAAAATACTGAGAGAGTGCATTTGGAGATCAAAGCAATGAAGCCCTATCGAATTGTGGACTCACTTGAGTGCATAGAGAGAGCCTTTTTGCCATCCCCATTGCCAATTTGTCAAAAATCATGATGAATTAGGCCATGGATGCCCTAAGGACCTAGGAGAGCCAAGAAATGCTAATTTGGGCAAACGGAGGCCCCATTCAATGATTCAACCACCAAACTTGTCAGAGGACACCGAAGGTGACCCTTGAACATCAATTGGACAAGGAGATCAAGCCCACAACCCTTGAATTTGGAGGGCAAACCACTTGGTTGCTCACCGTGGCTTTCAACCACGGTTTACAGTGCAGATCGCTAATCAGAGCTACGGTTTGCAACAGGGGTGACTTCTCCTTACTATTTCATTTCCAATATGCTTAATTAGATTACATTTAGCATTTTCATGGTTTAGTTAGGATTTTAGAGACTTCTGACCAGCATAATTAGTGTTTTTACCAATTTATCTTCATTATAGTAGAATATGCAATAATGGTTTTCATTTTATGCTTTCATGCTCTATTTCATTTAATTGATCCATTAGATTGATAGTTGTAGTTCTTTTTTACATATTTCAAGCAATATTTATGAATATTGCATATGTCTAACATCTTTTATTAGCTTTCTTGATTTTAGTTATAATGGCATATACATGTTTATTACCTTCAATGGGCCTCATCACGAGAGGCTGCCTATTTTTTTAACTATCTTCTATTGTTTCTTGACCGCAAGGATCTATATTCAAAGGAGCCTACATTCACCAATTTCCTTCCTCAACGTGAAGAAGAGGGTCTACTCCACCCTAGGGTAGTTTGCGACTATTTGGAAAAGCATTTATAGTGCGCCTACCCCATTGGGGGCTTTGGCAATTGTATTAAGAGTATCAACATTCTGGTGACCCTAAGAGGGGCAATATTGTAACCGCATTTCATTGACAAAATTAATAAAAGAAACACGCATTTTCATTGTTACATGCAATCTTGTTATTTTTTCATGCTTTCATGTTGATTTCATTAATGCAATAGCTAGGTGTACGCTTTTTGGGATAGGTCAGAAGGCGATCACGGTGGAACTCCGTAATTCATGCGATCTAACTATTGTTTCTTGATTTTTGAAATTGTAGGTACATACCACAGCTATCAATTGCGGCCAACAATTGAACCATAGGTTCAACATATGGTTTATAGTCTGAACCGTAGACCAGACCTACGGTTTACACCTAACAACATAGACAATAGAAATCAGAGTGCAGATCAACTCAAGACCTGAGGTAGGCCCTATTTTCCACTCTCTATTCTTTTTTTACTCTCTGTGTTTTTATAGAATGCATAAAAGTGAATGAAATTAGGAAAAGCAAATTAAAAAAGGAAAATTAATCATGTCCTAGTTCATTTAGCATTTGCATCTGTAGAAAGGCATTGCTAGGAACAATGGACCTATGATTGCAGTCCACCCTAGGCTACAACATGCTTGATAGAAGTGTCTATTTGGTTTGCATGTGTGAGGCCCAATTAGTGGCCATTGTCATCGTAATGTGCATTGTCTAAAAGAGCATCTAGATTAGTTTGCATTTTTTGAATGTAAAACATTCTTTCATTTGCATAGCATATAGAAAATGAGCATGAGTGCTATATGATGCATTTATTTTATGTACAATAAAATGAACCACACACACCACTTGGCACTTAAACGCTAGTGAGTTGGGCTTGACATCCAACCACTAGTAGGGTTCAATGACGGTGGGCGTAATTTCCATCCGCTGGCCCAAATCCTATGCACCCTTTGTTACTAGACCAATACCGGATCCAAGAACCTTTCGTACCCTAGAAAATTTGCATGTATTCTCTTCGGAGGGTATAACGCTGACTGGGGAAAATGGGTGAGGATCTAGGAGGACCTGTGCTCCTTGACCGTGTGTGGGCTTCATTACCACACATTATAGGTTGGATTACATGACTTGGAGTTCATATCCAAGTTGTCGAGCTATGAGCATACAAGTGAAAGCCAATTTAAACTAAGAATATCATTCAACGCTTTTCAAAACATGATAAGGAGTTCTATACTGATACAACAAATCATTGAAACACATCAAACAGTTTAGGGCTCACTTTTAAAAATGTAAAGGAGATAATCACATTGTTTACTTTGTATGCTTCTTTATTGCTTAATTCATCAAGATAAGGCCCTCCTTGAGGCCACAATTTTTAGTAAGAGAGGAAACCTCTCGAGTCTTGTTTAGTCGGTTCATCATGACGACTAGGCATGATAGAGCTCAATCATGAGCTAATGAGTCAAAGAGTTCATGGAGAGGCTCTGAATGCTTCTGATGTTCTCCTGAGGATATTTCAGACCTCACATGCCTCCTTGCTAGGCATCACACTCATCATGCATCGGAGGATCCAATCCTCCTAGCGTGACATTCTGAGAGTCGTTGTGAGCTCCCTTCATCATGCAGGGGGTTCACCCATACAGATCATGGGGTTTCCTCACACACAGTGAGAACCCACATCATTAGGTCTCCACCTAGTGAGATAGAGAGTTGTGGATCTTACTCCATGAGTCGATCCTATAGGGAATCTGAGTCTCATGCAGCCCATGAGAGGTGACTACTCCAAGACCAATTGGAGGAGGTACGCAATGAGCGTAAGCATCTAGAGTGCAAGTGCACAGAGAGAAAGAGAGCACATCAACAAAGGTTGGATGAGCTCCAATGATGTGAAGAGAGGATTTACCAATAGAAAGCACATGAAGAACAATCATGTGAGGTAACTCCTAAAAAGAATCTCATGCCTAGAGTGCTTAGGCAACAAGTCAACGCGATGCACCCAGTGCATCATCAAGAGTTTCCACTTAAGCAAGTAGATAGCCATTCCTCTAGATAGATGGACATGCCTAGGGTTATCGAAGAGCAATAGAAAGAGATGTTTAAGGATCCCATGCGTAAGCATGAGGTCGAGAGTAGTCAAGTTCGATAGGTGATCAGTGTCAATGCTCGAAAGTCATCACAATCCTTGGGGCATATATAGTCTATTCCACCATATAAGGAACCTGTGATTACTTTCCATAAATAGGAAGTCAAACCTATCCCTGTTAGGGAGTCTGATCCTCCATTGCATATCATAGCGAGGATAAAATAGATTATGTATAAGTGGGTGTTGGTGGATACAGGATCATCGATTAATATCATCACCACCTCAGCATTCAAACATCTCAAAATTCCATCGTCCCACATCAAGGAAACAACTTTAATGTTGCAAGCCTTTAACGATGTGGAATCCCCTACAGTAGGCACAATAGTCCTCCCCATCGAGGTGGGACAAAATATTATTCCTACATTATGCTACGTTTTAGAGGGATCAAGACAATATAATTTGTTGCTTGGAAGACCATGGATAAGAGCCATGGAGTGCGTGCCATCAATAGTGCATCAATGCATTAAGTACACCCATGGAGGTAAAGTCCATATAGTTGAGGTGGACCCAGATCCCTTCAAGTATTATAAGCCTGAGGATCATCTATAGGAACCTGGTGAGGCGCCTATGCATATGCAAGTTAAATTGGATGAGTCTATCCAAAGTGTGGACACAACCTTGCAGATGGTGGTGGAGTTACCATCCCCACCGCTATCACCTGTGGAGTCACCTATGACCCCTACATTCTCGACACCGCTTAGTAGGGAAGGATTGATGAATGCCCTTACGGAGTTGCTCATAGCTACTTCAGAAGTATCATTAGAGGATCTTCATACTCCTATCAAGGAGGAAGAACCTAGCATGGTCATGGATGCACCTGAGTGTATCACACCCTCTTCATCCATCATGTCACTAGATAGTCCTCATGAGGATGATGGTGAATATGAAGAGCTTATAGAGGCCAACATTATGATGTTTCCCACCATAGAATCCACTAAGGATCTAGGTCAACTTTTCATCGAGTCTCTACCTATGGATCCTATCCTAGAGACATCGTATGAGTATGAGGAAGGTTCAGTTATCATGACTAAAATAAGACAACCTCAGTATGTTGACGAATTACCTATGATGCATGCAGTTATGGAGTCTCCTCATGAATTTGTGGGAATGGTTGACATTAGGCCAGAAGATCAAGTGATTCCTAATCACATAGAGTCGGAGATGGGGTAATCCAGTGGTGTTTCTACATTTCCAAGGCCAGAACCTTTGAAATTAGTCACTCTTGACTCATTTCTCATGGCACCATCTCAAGAGCACAAACAAGTAGGTTCCTCACATCAGATTGGGGGTACCAAAACTGACACAGTTCAACACAATGAAGTGAAACAATAACTTGAGTTGAGTCATAGGCATGAGCATGTGGATAACACTGACGAAGTGTGTCATCAAGAAGCTTCCACATCAACTCAAATGAAGGAAATAGGTGATTTGCAATTACCTAATGGATCCATAGCATCCACTTTTCTATTTCCTTCAAATGACAAAGGTATTTCAAATCAGTCATTGGAAATACATATGAACTCTTTGTCAGTCTTGCGATCCATTTTAATCCATCTAGAATGGATGAGCAATATAAGGCATTGCATTTTATCAAGAACTAGCTTGAAAACTTGGAATTACAAAAGCAACCCTTGTCTGAGGCCGAATCGTTTCCTATGCAAGTACAAGAAAAGCCTCAGTGAAAGCAAAAGCCCATGCAGCCAACCCAACCATTGGATTCTCAAAGCAAACCAATGCGGGTCAAGAGCCCAAAATAGTCACAGCATAGTGGGACTCCATTAAAAGAGTCTATGTCTGACATCTTTCAGAAGTTGCAAGAGGCTAAGGTCATCACCTTACCTGATATCATCCCTTTAAACCCAAGTAGAGTTAAACCTATGGGTTACAGGGAGCATCACTATTGTCTCTATCACCGAATAGAGGGTCATGGCATTCGAGATTATCATGAATTTAAGAGTGTGGTGCAAAATATGATAGATAAGGGGGTTTATCATGTAGATGGTTCTCTCATAGTGCCCCAACATGCTGAAGTGGAGGTCACACCTCCTCAAGAGTGACCTCAAAGTCATCAATCACCTCGTAAGCCCAATAGGCCAGTGCAATGAGTAGTTTCATTTTAGATGACTACTCTAACTTTGTTTCAAAAGTTACACGAGGCAAAGGTATTCATATTGCCCAAAGTCAAGCATAGGGCATCCAAGACTAGGTCACCTGATGGGGGTCCCTTTTGTGTGTATCATCGAGCGCATGGACATGACATTCAAAGTTGCCAATCATTTAAGAGGGTCATCCAAGACCTAGTAGAATGAGATGAGATCCATGAGGATGGTTCTCTCATTCACCCATGCTAAAGCATAGGTACACCGATGAGGTCCATTCTTCACCTGGGAGAGTTGATTTCTATCACTCTTCCTAAACAAGCTGATTACTTTTTAGTGAATGGCACACACACTTGGGGTATATAGGGCAGCATGCCCTTCCCAAAAGGCTCCAAGGGTTCCTAAAACTACTTGGTCATGTCAGTCAAAGGCCCCGAGGGTTTTCTTATAATCGCTCGGTCATCCTAAAAGGCTCCAAGCTCGTTTGTGAGTAGTTTGGTCAATCAAAAGGTACCAAGAGTTTATGAAAAATTGCTTGGTCAACCCAAAAGCCCCAAGGATTCTTAAAATATCACTTGGTCATCCCAAAAAGTCCCAAAGGTGCTCATAAACCCTTTGGTCAAACCCAAAAGGCTTCGAGGGTTTGCTTAAAACCGCTCGGTCATCCTAAAAAGCTCCAAGGATTTTGTTGAAAAATTGCTTGGTCAATCTAAAGGCTCCAATGACATTTCCTCATCGTTTGGTCACTCCTAAAGGCTCCAGAGGCATGTACTCATCTTTATGGTCAGATATGAGGCTCAAAACTCATAAAAATTATAAAATCAATAAAATCCAAAAAAAAATTGGTAAAGCATAAAATCCAAAAATATTTGCATTTGCATTTGAATTTTGCATTCACTCATGCATCCACTGCATTATTGCATTGCATATAGGTATTCATCATCCATTGCATTCCATAATAGGAGGGATTATGTTTGTCAATCTTACAAATGACACCATGTTTATGTCTAAATCATGCATCTCTGCATTTATCATAAATCCATCATTCATGTGAGTAATTGTGTTTTTCAACACAACCTATTTTGTTGCTATGGAGATATACTAGGGTTTTTTGATCATTCAACCATACCTAGAGGTCTTATCAAGAGTTGGTAGAAATATTGCTTTGCTTTTGTAGCTGAGGTTCAGTTAGTATAGCCCTTAGCATATCAAAATCCTATCACTAATCAACAAATTAAACAATCCTAACAAGGACTAGGGGAAGATGAAAGTCGTGAAGTAGGACCAGGTATCCTGAGGCAAAAAGAGTTATTCTTGCTTATCCCTCTGTGCGGACGGTATGGGAAATGTTGGCAGTTGGAAAAAGGATAGGTTAGTTCCCTATTCAGAATCCCTTGCTTATGATAAAATGAGCAATATCCCAGAGTGATATCCCACATCAATCCTCAAGATTGATACCCTAGATCGATATCATAGATCGACTTCCCAGATTGATATCCCATATTGATATCATAAGATCGATATCCTCAATCGATATACCAAAAATAGTTTTCCCAAGTAAATCCCCCAAAGGAAGGTTTTTGAAGAAGATTATCAAATGTAAATGCCAAAAAGTGAAGATCAAATGAAGATCAGAAAATAGGCTCAAATCAAGTTCAAAGTGAAGATCAAATGAAGATCATAAATCAAAGTTCGAGTGGAGATCAAATGAAGATCAGAAATCCAGTTCGAAGAGAGATCAAATGAAGATCCAGAGATAGTTTAGAATGAAGATGGAATCGACTCCCTTGCTTCACCACATATGAGCAAGTATCCCAAAAATTGAAGGATAGAAAGGAATGAGCCTGAATCCCTAGAATTATCGACACTACTGTACCTTACGCATGATGATATGTCTGATACACTTGCATCTCGCTTGTGGGTAGACCAATGTTTGAATGTGGAAGAGCTAGCTTCAGGTGTCCTGCATTGCCTAGTGGCTTAGTCCAACTAAAATCTAAACTTGGGATTGGATAAGACATTTGTGGAACCCCTATCTTAGCAATGGGCTGAAAGAATCCCACCTGACATCGGGGAACGCTCATGTCTTATCTTAAAATATTCATGTGCACACACAGGGATAATGAACAGTTAGGGCCTATCCTAGCAAAAGCCTTGCACTTCAAAAGTCTAGTGTGGTTAGTATGCAACTTTTGATAAGTCTACTAGGGTGTTTGAGTCTCATGGAAAACCTCAAAAATCTCTCTCATAGCAACAAAATATCAAATATCACAAACCATATAAAATCATCAAACTGCAAAGTATCGAGTCCATGATACATCATCATATAGAGCACAATCAAGATATAGGATAGATACCAGATGGATATTAGAAATAATATTTAGACGACCACTGACTATATCGTGCATATTTTTCAAATTTGCAAAAGAAAATAGAATGACACATTATATCATTCGCATCATAACATTGCATACCATTGCATTTCATATATGGGTGATTAATTGATTAAATTCTTATCTTAAGGATTTTCAATTACATTCATGATTTTTATACATTCTATGGTGTCGCCCATTAGATTGATAAACATAATTGCATTCATTCCTTATGTTTTAAGTGATTAAAGCATACAGGTTCATTTACATTAGATTACCATCATGTAAATAATGCATTACATACATCGCACATCTAAGCATCTAGATCACTACATATCATCATCATCATAAATTAAATAGCTATCTAGTGCATGTCATCCATACATCACATCATATAGCATCAAATTAACATAAGCATTGCATCCATGTGCATCAAATAAACATAAAATTAAACATACACAAGTACACATAATGAGTCATAAATGATCAATCTCAGATATATATATATATATGTGTGTGTGTGTGTGTGTGTGTGTGTGTGTGTCCAACAGAGTACATCAAGAGTACAAAATGCCCATAGGCTACAATCGTGTAGGTCCTAGACCTTACACCAAAAATGGTACATATGCAAAAATGTAGCCTAGATCTAGTAGAGCCCTAGCTCTGGCCTGCTCCCCCTGAACTGGAGCTCTCTCTGCCTCCCTCAGCCCTATGCTCTGGAGCCTGCTCTGTAGTCAACTAGTGCCTGTTGTGTGCCCTATTGAGGGCCCTATGTGCCACCTAACCCAAAGAGGCCTAGCACATGGGATACTGGTATGTCTAAGTGGCTAGACCTATGAATAGAGGTCACACCCATCTCCCTATGACTCCTGTGAGAGCTACCTCCATGTGTGCTAGAGGACCTATGTGTCCTCTCTATCCTATGAGTCCACTGGCTGGAGCTCATCATGGACTATCCTATAGTCCTAGACCTGGTCCTCTGAGACCCCGTAGCATGTCTATCCTATGGCACCTCCAAGCCCCATAATATGATAAAGCCCTCTAGCTAGGAGATGTGAGCTGCCCTCGCATCGCAAAGGTCATTTCCCTCCTCTACGAGGGAAGTGAGCCACCTAATATCTATCATGGGATCACCACCTCCTAGAAATATAGCTGATGGTGCTACTGGTGGTGCCATGATAGCCTGAGATGAGGAGGGGTCTCCTCTGTGATCCTGGGATTGAGCCAAGTCCCTCTCTACTATAACTACATCTCGTTGTACCTCTCCTACCTATAGTGATCTTGTCAACTCTTGAATCTAACTCTCTACTATTGTGGCACAAGTTGTGGAACTTGTGAGCTCCTCCTGGATCTGTTATCACTATCTCTCACTATAAGCTAGCTTCACCTCTAACATGGCGATGCTAGTGTCCCTCTACAACATCTGAGTGTGGAACCACCCAACCTAGCTCTATAGATCTTCTACCTAGGCTAGCAACTAGCCTACCTCACTATCTAGAGGTACCTCACCCTCATCTAGTACCTCCTCCTCGATATCCATAGGGGGTGCATCTCTTGCTATAGCCTCTACCCCCCAGCCACCCTTAGTCTATGGGTGCACATTGTGCCCTTATGGATCAGCCTCAGCCTTATCATCAACCCGACCGAGGGGCCCAGATCCCTACCACTGTAATAGCGACCACCAAGCATCATATGTAGGAGTAGTCCCAACCATAGAAACCCCTGACTCCTAGAAATTGTTAGCCGCATCACCAAGCACTATTATTTGTATCCACTATAAACCTGTCTCTAGAGCTAGCCACTTGTAGATGATCGGTAGCTCTAGTATATCCTAGACTAAGCCAAACTACCACAGGACATGAGAGTAAAAATGGTACTCCCTAATCTTGTCCTTGTGGCCTAGGAGCCACCTATCTTGACGAGCCTGATGCAACCGCTCGTCAGCCTTCGACCATGTAGGGCACCCCATGTATGGGCGCCACTCTATATCATCGGGCCTCAATCCCATGAATCTGCTAATGTAATGCTCAATGTCCCCTACATGGGACCTACTCCAGAACCCCTCCTCCTTGCGGGGCCAACAAGCTGCATAGCATTGATGCGCATCATCAATGGTAGTGATGTCAAGTGGTAGATCTATAGGATGCTCAATGCGAATGTGCTACCAACCCTAGATCTGTAGTAGTAGGCTGTAGTTGATGCCTACCTGGCTCATGCAAGTCACCTGATATAACTCCCGGTAGAGATGACATAATAAAGTGCTCCCCCAGGCTAGGAGCAATGGTCGATGGATGGTGCTATGAATAACACTTCTAACATTGGCAAGAAGGTTCTAGGGAATCCTCATGCTTGAGGAGTCTGGAAAGACTATATACATGACCAGGTGTATGAATACTACCTCTCTGATAGAGAAGATGTGCTCCCCCTGCCAGTAGCCAATGTGTACATCTTTATTATCCATCGATCGATGGGCCTCGTTGCTTTGATCGCCAAATATAGCATCACAGATAACCTTCTTCCTCCGAGAGGAAGAGGAGGTGATGGCCTCACCATTAATAGGGATCCTAAATATTTGATAGATATCCTCTAGGGTGATGGTCATCTCACCCATCAACAGATGTGTTGAGTGGATATTTTACCCTATAGCAAAATGATCATGCAACTAGAGTCTCTGATAGGAAACTCTCTCTTGCAAAGAAATTAGATATTTCTCCAAGGTTCTTATGAACAAACATTCATATGCATAAATAATAATATTCAAATTAAATGCTTGGAACACCTTAGTGATTGCAAGTAACTGTAAACAAGGGGCAATGTTGATTTATTTCACCATGAAACTTTAGTGATTGTTCATTGTTTTTTTTTTTTTAGATTTTGATATTTTTTTAGATGTTTATAATTTTAACGACTACAAATTAAAATAAAGTAACAACTTCTGGAAAAGTAAAGTGCAGAAAAATAAAAATAAAACGCCTTCAGTATGATGCTATCCTATTTCGACAAAATCAAAGATATGAGGTTTCCATGCATGCAACCTAACCTATTGGACTTGCAAAACATGCACAATCCTGATAAGCTAAGTGCTGGCTCCTAAGGATTTGAATGAGGTTTTTAGATTTAAGCATTCGCATGCAGCAACCAAGAAAAAACTTGTATCAAATGCATTTACAAGCCTAAAATCTGAAAAGGGAAAATAGACATTTAATCTTGCATGCAGAAAATGACTCCTTCTTTCTTGCCCATAAGATGCAAATTTTTGAAATGTTATCTGCATTAAATATTTGTCATTTTACAATGGCCGACATCTGGTTTTCCAAAACCAAAAAAAGTGGAATAAAAGCACTCCAAAGCAGGCCTAGAATGGCTCATCACCCTCAGCTCTGCAACCCTACTCCCAATGGTTTTTGACCCCCGTATCTATCCTGTGCTTATGCTTTTAAATGTTCTGGTGTGGTTCTCTATTTTGCCCTATGATGCTTTGCTTAATCTCCTAGATCGCTTCATTTCATCTTCTTGCCTCTTCGTCATTTTGACCTTCTACTCGACATCAAAATGTTTGATCGTCTCTATAACTATCGATCCTGAAGCATTATCATAGCCCTAACCTCTTCGTGCCACGTGTTCTACACTTTTATGCATGTTTTGTAACGACCCCATGTAAATCACGACAAAAAATAGCATGTCGTGATATCATGATGTTTTTATGCATGCAACTTTGCTTCTTTACTTACACCACGAAAATAAGACATGTCATGAAATTGCGACAATTTTCTCCTTAGGGCCGCGTGGATGCAACATGTCACGAAATCACGACGTTTTTCTCCTTCGCTGTGTTTTGTTGCACCTAGCCGTGAAAATGTGACATGTCATGAAATCGTGACATTTTATCATTTCGTACTGTCTCGCTGCTTTCTGTCACGAAATCGTGACGCTTTTCTCTTCTTGGCTGCTCTTGCTGTATTTGGCTGCGAAAATGTGACATGTCACGAAATCGCAATGCTTTTTCATTCTGTACCATCTTGTTGCCTTCTGTCATGAAATCACGACGCTTTTCTCGTTTGGCACCATCTCACTGCTTTTTGTCATGAAATCGTGACACCTTTTTCATTCCATATGACTTTGCTATTTTTTGTCGTGAAATCGCGACACTTTTTCATTTGGCATGTCTTCCTGCTTTATGTCGCAAAATCGTGACACTTTTTCATTTCGTACCGCTTGGCTGCTTTTTTTCGTGAAATCGTGACAAATTTAGTGCCTTGCCCTGTTTGACTGGTTTGACCGCGATTT
This sequence comes from Wollemia nobilis, assembly GCA_028583015.1. Classification (NCBI taxonomy): domain Eukaryota; kingdom Viridiplantae; phylum Streptophyta; class Pinopsida; order Araucariales; family Araucariaceae; genus Wollemia; species Wollemia nobilis. The sequence continues at coordinate 2,367,074 of JAQPPZ010000599.1, forward strand.
TATGACATGTCGTGATATCGCGACATTTTTCACTTTGTGCTTCATTCTGTTGCTCTTGGCTGCGAAAATGTGACATGTCGCGAAATTGTGACAATTTTCTTTTCATTGCATTTCGCTTGTCTGAGCCGCGAAAACGTGACCCGTCGCAATATCGTGACACTTTTTTCATTATGGGCAGCGACAGAGCAACACGTCGCGAAATCGTGACAACTTTTCTTTTCTGGCCGCGATGGAGCAACACGTCATGAAATCGCGACAACTTTTCTTTTCTGGCCGCGATGAAGCAACACGTCGTGAAATCACGACAACTTTTCTTTTCTGGCTGCGATGGAGCGACACGTCACGAAATCATGACAACTTTTCTTTTCTGGCTGTGATGGAGCAACACGTCACGAAATCATGACAACTTTTCTTTTCTGGCCGCGATGAAGCAACACTTCACGAAATCGTGACAACTTTTCTTTTCTAGCCGCGATGGAGCAACACGTCGTGAAATCGTGACAACTTTTCTTTTTCGGCCGCGATGGAGCAACATGTCATGAAATCGTGACAACTTTTCTTTTTCGGCCACGATGGAGCAACACGTCGCGAAATCATGACAACTTTTCTTTTTGGCTGCGATGGAGCAACACGTCGTGAAATCGTGACAACTTTTCTTTTCTAGTCGCGATGGAGCGACATGTCGCGATATCATGACACTTTTTCCTTTTGTGATATTTTGCTCTTGCTTTGATTTTTTAGCATTTGGGCCACTGAGGTCTTCTTTGAAAGCATGCAAAAAAGGTGGGTCCCCAATTTTGCGGTGTGTTGTGGATCAGCCACAACAAATGGTGACTCTATTGTCAAATGCTCCTGAGCATTTTGGTGAGAACCCAACCTGAAACATACAAGCTTAGATACAGGTGTCAACACATAAAAGATAAAAAAATATCGACAGATCAAAAATACATGAAACATCAGAATCATTAAGTATCAGCTCAATGTGTGCAATGTGTTTTCATTCCCTATCGCTTGAACTTGATCAACATTCCATTATCAGTTTCACCCATGATTTGTATGCAGGGCTATGAATGATTTGTGCAGGATTTGATGTATGATGAAGATGATAGAGATATAACAACTTGCTTTACAAAGGCTCAAACCTTCTAATGTCATGAACAAACATATTAAAGTTGTCAAACCCTCTTAGGATCAAATATATGTGTACTAAATTAATTTATTAGATCCCAAAGTTGGTTATGTCTCACTACCATCTTGAACCCATGTGCAAGTGTAAGTGAAATAAGAACTTTGGGGAATAGGATTCCCAACCTATGCGAGATGGGAATTTAACCCTATCCTTACTATTCTGATTTGGAGTTCATTACCTCATCTTGAAAAAAATGATTTAACCTGTTATGGATGAAATGATTAGGCTAGTCTATCCTTTTGAGCAATCAGTGGTCTTGCTTTTAGACAAGACATGTTGCCATGCATGAGCATACTTAACCCCATAATCCATGACTTGGCTTCATTCATTCTCTTCTCTCTTTTTTTTTATTTCTTGGACCTTTGGGATGACTACCCATCCTTACCGGGGACATGTAGTACGATCCCTCCAACCCAATATTAAGGTGACAATGGAAAATATTCTTATTTCTTGGACCTTTGGGATGACTACCCATCCTTTGCAGAGGACAAGTAGTACGATCCTTCCAATCCAAGATGATAACATGAAATATGGAACATATTAATTTTATTTTTGTTTCTTGGACTTTTGGAATGACTACTCATCCTTTGCAGAGGACATGTAGTACGATCCCTCCATCCAAGTTTTATGATTTAATGAATTATGGGAGTTTTGGGGAATCGGATTCTCAACCTAGGTAAGATGAGAATTATGTCCTATCCTTACTACTCCATGAAGGTCAAATCAGAGCTTTGGGGAATTGGATCCTCAACCTAAGTTCGATGAGGATTTAATCCTATCCTTACTACTCTGGTTTTAGACTTTAAGCTTGATGGAAGTGGTAAAAACCACTGTTTTAAGGATTATGTTGCATGATAGGATAGACATGAAATATTATTTTCACCCCACCTTTTCATCCAAGTATGGTTTTGACCATTTTGCTCAAGATCTTCTTTAATGTGTATAGAACATGCTTGGTTCAATATTGTTCGGACATCAGTTCCCAACCTTAGGATCCTTTTAATATATGTTATAGCATAACCCTAAGAGGATTTGACACACTTTAATTATTTGTATTTGAAATGCATATGCAACTAAGATGGCATGTATATGCAAAGTGGAATGTAATACGAATGCATTGATTTTCTAAATTGTGGATGGAGTATACCACCTATGTTGCCATAATTTGTAAAACTGACAACTTCATGCATCACAAGTTTCAAACGATATTATTAAACTATTTGTGTTTCTTGCGGAGCTTTCTACAACATAATTCCAATGTTTCATATTTTCCTGATCTTAGGCATGAGTTGACATCTCAAATTTTTATTCATTTTTTTTTTATTATTATTATTTTTTTTATTTTCAGACAAACCAAACATGTCCAGAGGACTGACACACAAAACTTAAAACCAAACCCAAAAAGCAACTTCAAAAACAAACTTGAAAACACAAACCAAAACCCAAAAACCAAAATCTATATACAAATGTACAATATAATACAAGATGATGCAAAGCTTGGACTATCACTTTCCTGGATCCCAAACATGACTAGAACACTTCAACAAAAATATAATGTGATATGCATGCCAAGTGTTGTAGGAATCCAAAAAAAACAATATTAGACCACACCATGCACCAAATTTTAACTTCCCTTGCTCACCCCACCAATTATATTTAATTCCATTAGTACTCTCATAGGTGAGCGTTAAAACACTAAAATGATTAGACAATAAATGATATTCAATTTTATCTTGTCTATTCTTGAAAGTATCGATTTCATAGTTCGATTCATGATTCAGAACTAGGCTCTCTTTATCCAAAATGAGACTTTGTAAGCAAAAGCCTATTTCTGAAAATTTTAAAGCCAAATCATTTTCCAAATTTGTAGGCCAATCAAATTTGTGTAACAGTTTGCAAGCATCTAGGATATTTATCCAATTGAGATCATTAGGAGTTTTTATGCTAGGTTCAAGAATTAATTGTTGATGAATTTGATTTAGCAATTTAAATCCATCAAGCTCCTTTTCATTCATTAAAGTAATGTTATCAAAAGTGTGGTTAGAAATTAATCCTTGTTCCACATTCACCTTCAATGGCATTTCATCATAATGCAACACTTGTTCTTTCTCCATGATTTGTTTATCAAAGGCACCAAACTTAGGTACCCAATTGAACACGTGTCCATCCCTTTCAAACCATAAGTCTTGTCTATCTAGGGGTGGGTTAACTAAAATATTTCCATGATAAATCACTTGGGTTGTTTTGGATAACATGGGATTTTCAATTGGATCATCAGTGATATCAAACCCAAATGATTTAGGTTTTGTAATTTTATCATTTTGAAAAGGCATAATCGTTGTAGCACAAGTAAGTGGATCAAGATTTTTAACTTCTTTTCCTTAAAAGGAATCTAAAGCAAGTGACTCTCTTTCTTGATTCATGATTGTAGAATCCTTATCATGCTCCAAAATTTGATGAGATTCAAATTTCTCTTCCAAAACTTTCTCAAATTGTACAGGATTTATAGTATCCTCATGTGAGGAAGCAATTGAGTTATCCTGCATATTAATTAACACAACAAGTTTGTTAGAAGATTTAGATTGATAATATTCTTCCCATTTCTTCCATGAATCATAGTAATCATCTTCCAAGTTCAAGTTGTGACGTTCAAGTATTTCTTCTTCATCAACCTGTTTCTCATCCAATTCATCTTCACCTTCCTTAGATGGTCCCGTTATTTCCAAAAGTGGGTTATTTCTTGAATTAAAATTGGTAAAGCTATCATAATCCAAATTTGTAACCCATGATTCAATTTTATCACAATTTGGAAGGTGTGGATCCTCTTGTTCATCACTTTCGAGAGCATCATCCAAAGTGTCTTTCGGGAACAAGTCATGAAATTCGATTATGTCTTCAACTTCATTTGTTGATTTTATTTCAAATTTATTTTCAGCCACTTGTGATGATAGCTTCTACAATGGGATCAATTTTTGAATTCCATGTCATATAGTTGCTCCAATCCTTTGCAAGTACATCTGCCCAAATCGTATCCACATAATTTTGTTCATCCAAATACTCCTTTTTGGGTAATGATTCTGGATATTTATTTTCCAAAACAAGATGGTGATTATTTGATTCCAACTTCTTGTTACCCATCCATAGAATTTCTTCTCCAAAATCTTCATGCTCTTCAAGACATTTCGAATAGGTATTCACTTCAACGTGAGTCACCTCAAAATTTCTTGTATCATTTGAAGAAGCATAACATGAAATGTCATTAAGATCGCCATTATGAATTTTCTTCCTAGGATGATTTGGATGCATACATTGATGTGCTCGTTTTTGCAATGGAACATCCCTACATACCTTCTTAACCTCTTTCTTTTGCTCTTTTACTTCTGATACGAACTCTTTGGGTTGAGTGGTAGAAGTAGTAGGATTAGTTGGATTGATATCCATGGATAATGCTTGACCATTTGTTGCAATGGTTCCATGAGTGACCACATGATTCTCTAACTGAGGCATAGTTGGATGGATGGAAGCACTTGTATAAGAACATGTGGGAGCATAAGTTGGTCTGGTAGGATAAAGTTGATTGTAGGGAAAAATATTTGATATCAAATTTTGTTGTGTCCACACTTGATTTACCATCGAGGTTTGATTGCAAGCCCCTAGTTTTCCTACCATAGTTGATTGTTCCATTCCATAACCTTGAGGCCTCAATTGTTGATCTACTATCATAGCTTTCGTGTAGGCCGATGCAAGATCAGTAACCAAGGGATTCATCCTGATAAATATGGCAAACAATGGATCCAATGCTCGAAAGTATATTTGAAGAGCACCACTTTCCTCAATAGTATAGGGAGAAATTAATCTCGCATAAAGATTTCGAAACCTCACGTTGAAACTTCTCACTGGCTCATTAGGTTCTCTTTTGCAAGAAGCAAATTGTTGAAATATCGTGAGAGGATCAATGAACAACCTAAATTGATTGATAAATTCATCTTTCAATTGAGTCCAAGATGTAATAGAACCAGTGGGTAAATTGATGTACCAATCATATTCCACCTCATCAAGGGTTCCAAGAAACATTCTACATGCCACATCCTCATGTTCGACATTCCATCTAACTAGGATATCCACATAGGCTTGAATATGCTCCTCGGCTAATGTTGGATCATTGTGTTTAAACTTGGGCAAATGCTTTTCTACGTTCTTGGATAAATCATGAAAATCTCCACTAATGTTCAAAGGATTAGCATGTATCCCATACCACGTTCCTGTAGTTGAAGCCATTAATGAAACTCAGAGAATAATTTCAAAACCAATTTGTTAGTCATGAATAAAAGAAGGAACCATGACAAAGCAATATTCTAAAAATGTAAATTAGTTTCTGATTCACCAAATCGCATATGCACAGGTGAAGAGCATACTCCTAGTGTTGTAGGCTTTCTGATTCACAAGATCGTATTACATGCAAGTGAAGAGCATAATACCAACAACCAATACATTTTAGACAAAATAATTCCTTACAAGTGACCATGAAACGACTAGCAAATATCAAACCTGCAACGTGTTAATAATCATGTTAGCATCAACCAAGCAATGTATCCATTAAAATAAAATGAAAGCAATTGCATGGAGACAACCTCGTTAGTCAAGAATTTTTTTTTTTTTTTTTAAATCCAATCAAGACACATTATTCCTGTATGAACAATAAAAAAAAACGTTAGAACAATGCATAGCAATTCATGTCCTCCTTTTAACAATACAATATTTTTAAAAGAGGGCTAAAGATAATAACCAATAGGGCATGAAATATTAAAAATTTAAATACCTATAGCATTTAAATCACACTGAAATAAACCGGTTCAGGCCCTCCTGCTAGCGCCAAATTGTTGAGTGGATATTTTACCCTATAGCAAAATGATCACGCAACTAGAGTCTCTGACAAGAAACTCTCTCTTGCAAAGAAATTAGATATTTCTCCAAGGTTCTTATGAACAAACATTCATATGCATAAATAATAATATTCAAATTAAATGCTTGGAACACCTTAGTGATTGCAAGTAATTGTAAACAAGGGGCAATGTTGATTTATTTCACCATGAAACTTTAGTGATTGTTCATTGTTTTTTTTTTTTAGATTTTGATATTTTTTTAGATGTTTATAATTTTAACGACTACAAATTAAAATAAAGTAACAACTTCTGGAAAAGTAAAGTGCAAAAAAATAAAAATAAAATGCCTTCAGTATGATGCTATCCTATTTCGACAAAACTGAAGATATGAGGTTTCCATGCATGCAACCTAACCTATTGGACCTGCAAAACATGCACAATCCTGATAAGATAAGTGCTGGCTCCTAAGGATTTGAATGAGGTTTTCAGATTTAAGCATTCGCATGCAGCAACCAAGAAAAAACTTGTATCAACTGCATTTACAAGCCTAAAATCTGAAAAGGGAAAATAGACATTTAATCTTGCATGCAAAAAATGACTCCTTCTTTCTTGCCCATAAGATGCAAATTTCTGAAATGTTATCTGCATTAAATATTTATCATTTTACAATGGCCGACATCTAGTTTTCCAAAACCAAAAAAAGTGGAAGAAAAGCACTCCAAAGCAGGCCCAGAATGGCTTATCACCCTCAGCTCTGCAACCTTGCTCCCAACGGTTTTTGACCCTCGTATCTGTCTTGTGCTTATGCTTTTAAAAGTTATGGTGTGGTTCTCTATTTCACCCTGTGACACTTCGCTTCATCTCCCAGATCGCTTTGTTTCATCTTCCCGCCTCTTCGTCGTTTTGACCTTCTACTCGACGTCGAAACGTTTGATCTTCTCTATAACTGTCGATCCTGAAGCGTTATCATAGCCCTGACCTCTTCGTGCCATGTGTTCTATGCTTTTATGCATGTTCTGTAATGGCCTCGTGTAAATCATGATAAAAAATAGCATGTCGATATATCGCGACATTTTTATGCATGCAGCTTTGCTTCTCTACTTACACCGCGAAAATAAGACATGTCGCAAAATCGTGACAATTTTCTCCTTAGGGCCGCATGGATGCAACCTATCGTGAAATCGTGACATTTTTCTCCTTCACTATGTTTTGTTGCACCTAGCCGTGAAAATCCGACATGTCACGAAATCGTGACATTTTCTCATTCCGTACTGTCTCGCTGCTTTCTGTCGTGAAATTGTGACAACTTTTCTTTTCTAGCCGCGATGGAGCGACACGTCGCGAAATCACAACTTTTATTTTCTGGCTGTGATGGAGCAACACATCATGAAATCGTGACAACTTTTCTTTTCTTGCCGTGATGAAGCAACACGTCGTGAAATCGCGATAACTTTTCTTTTCTGGCCGCGATGGAGCAACACGTCGCGAAATCGCGACAACTTTTCTTTTTCGGCCGCGATGGAGCAACATGTCACGAAATCATGACAACTTTTCTTTTTTGGCCGCGATGGAGCAACACATCATGAAATCATGACAACTTTTCTTTTCTGGCCGCGATGGAGCAACACGTCACGAAATCGTGACAACTTTTCTTTTCTAGCCGTGATGGAGCGACATGTCGCGATATCACGACACTTTTTCCTTTTGTGATATTTTGCTCTTCCTTTGATTTTTTAGCATCTGGGCCACTGAGGTCTTCTTTGAAAGCATGCAAAAAGGTGGGTCCCCAATTTTGGGGTGTGTTGTGGATCAGCCACAACAAGATGAAATGTGTTGGTCTGGGCATTCCAGCTATGGGTCAATGTGTTCATATATGTTGTATCTACCATAATCATGGGTAGATCCAAGATATAGTCAAATCCAATGGCTTTGAACCACTCTCACTCCCATGGAGTAAGTTGTCCATGGAGGGTGTGAAGTATATCTAGCTCTCAGGACCTAGAAGTCAATGTCTAGAAATAAACAATGCATAAGAGAAAAATCTAACTAAAAACAAGCAAAAATATATAAAAAATGACTCTAAAAACATCAAAAATATAAAGAAAATTCAAAAGGTATCTCAAAAATGCAATAACTGGCATTAATTTCCAAAAAACCTTAGAAAATTTAGAAAAATTAGAAAAAATTTCCAAAGTCACCGAACTGCGGGTCAACCTTGCGGTCCGACTGCAATTAGTTTGACCATTGGAAATTTAAATTCTAATCGTAGCTGATAGTTGTGATTCTCAAACTAACAATTGGGAGCCACAGGCGATAGCTACAGTCTAGGAATGAGATCCATTTTGGGTCTCTTCATAGCCTAGCTAGCCAAAAAATAATAAAATCTAACCTAGCCTAGTCTACGGTGATGTTCGTTACCAAAAATTTAGTTAAGTTCATTAACCCATTACTTAATGTAGTTTATTTTTAGTTGGTAATGAGTGCAAGGACTCAGTTTCAAGTTACCTTGTTTGCACTATAGCCTCTGGTAGTGGATGGTTGTCTTGGGTCTGCCATCGAGGTACGAGTGAAATTTGAGGTCAAGTTTGGCAGTGTTTCGAATCAAGGAATGTCTCTCACCTCTTAGAGCTCTCTGAAATGCAATTATTGGAATGAGAATAATGAAATTTTCAAAGCGGGAAAGCTATTTATAGTTTTCCCTAATTTTGATAGACCGTAGCCCCGACTTGCGGTTCCCAAATTGGAAATTTTCAATCGTAGACCGTATTTGAAGTTTGCAATCAGCATTAAATGCATTCAAACCCCATCATGGGAAGGTCTAGAATGGAAAATTAATGACTCCTAACGGATAAAATTTCATAAAGAGATATCAATATTGCAAAATATGGTGATGGTCAAAGCACTAGGATTAATAAATAAATTAAAATTAACAAAAAAATAAAATAATTAAAAACTAAATGCACCTCGTATTCAATACTTTACCCTATACACTTGGTGGTTGTAGTGACTTGCGATCCATGCAATTTGGCAAGATGATTAAATTACCATAAGTACATTTGGGTAAAAATTATCATCGTCAATCTGATATGCTTATTATCAATCCCTAAGAAGGCCTTCGTTGTCGAACTGTTCCATAGGAATGAGGCATTGCATGTCATTTCTCCCATGACATATTTTTAGCAAATCATCGATAACTTGATTCAACACAAATCTAATTGGATTTTTATCATTTTGATTCCCTAAGATGGCTATTATAGCTCGACTACTCCATGGGATAGAAATGTGCAAATACTATTAAAATTTAGGATTAGAAGCTGAACTAGGCCTAGCCAAGGTATTAAAATGCTCAAATCTAATTTTTTTCAGCTCATTCATAGTGTTCAAGCGACCTCATAACTTCATACATTGCCATTACCCTCATCGACTCATTGCTTGAGGGGGTAGTCATAATATCAAATCATAATAAAAATCAACAGAAGATCCCTGAGATTGTAGATCCCTTGATCTTGTCAAAATTATGTCTGTCCTTGTGAATTATTGTCAACAACTACCATAAACTTACCCCTTTGCTTGGGGAAAATAGCAAATATGATAATTTGTTTGTAACTCTCATACTTTCAGTTATATAGGCCTAACTCATATTGTAGCACCAAAGCCACTTGAATTTCTGATGACGAGTACAAATTATTTCAAGTTTAAGCCTCCAAAGAGTTGGAAGCAATGATTCTAGGATGCACATCCTTTTGCAGGACCTGGGGCATCTAATATTGATCCGACTAATGACCATCATAGAACCTTCAACACTATTTTAGGATGTCTATTTTTTCTTAGCATTTTTTGATCTCATAATTCATCTCAAAAGGGGCATTTGTAGACACCTAAAACACATCATGTCGAGGGAAACTACTCATATGGGCATTGTACAAGACCATATGAAAGATATTGGATAGACTCCAAGATAGAGCAGTGGTTCTAACCACTCAAGTTGGGCTCCTTGGCCTATTCAGTTTGAACCATATTCCTGACCTATGGTATACAATCTAAACCATGGATAAGGCCTATGGTTTACAGTTTGAACCACAACTGCAACCTACGATATTAATTGAAGTTCAGTTGACCTTCATCCAAGCCAAATCGGTTTGAACGACCATTTATTCTAGAAGATAGTGGTTAGAGGGTAAAATCTTCCAATTCAACTATCCTAACCACCCCTTCTTGATCTTGGATTCTCCATGAAGCCACCCCTAGCCTTGGGACATCCTATAAGTACCCCTGAGAATTAGGGTAAAGATATAGAGCATTTGATAAGCAAAGTGCTATTGAAATACTGAGAGAGAGTGCATTTGGAGATCAAAGCAACAAAAACCTATCAAATTGTGGACTCACTTGAGTGCATAGAGAGAGCCTTGTTGCCATCCCCATTTCAATTTGTCAAGCATTATGACGAATTAGGCCATGGATGCCCTAAAGACCTAGGAGAGCCAAAAAATGCTAATTTGGGTAAACAGAGGCCCCATTCAACGATTTAACCACAAAACCTATTAGAGGACACCGAAGGTGATCCTTGAACATAAATTGGACAAGGATATCAAGCCCACGGTCCTTGAATTTTAAGGTTAAACCACTTGGTTGCTCACCACGGATTTCAGTCACGACTTATAGTGTAGATCGCTAATCAGAGCTGTAATTTGCAACAAAGGTGACTTCTCCTTACTATTTCATTTCCAATATGCTTAATTAGATTACATTTAGTATTTTCATGGTTTATTTAGGATTTTAGAGACTTTTGACCAGCATAATTAGTGTTTTTATTAACTTGTCCTCATTATGGTAGTTTAGACATTAATGGTTTCTTTTCACGCTTTCATGCTTCATTTTGCATAATTGATCCATTAGATTGATAGTTGTAGTTCTTGTTTACATCTTTCAAGCAATATTTATGAATCTTGCATATGTCTAACATCTTTTATTAGCTTTATTTATTTTAGTTATAATGGCATATACATGTTTATTACCTTCAATGGGCCTCATCACGAGAGGTTGCCTATGTTTTTAACTATCTTCTGTTGTTTCTTGACCACAGGGATCTATATTCAAAGGAGCCTACATTCAAATCCTTCCTCAATGCGAAGAAGAGGGTCTACTCCACCCTAGGGCAGTTTGCAACTATTTGGAAAAGCATTTATAGTGCACCTACCTTGTTGGGGGCTTTGAAAATTGTATTAAGAGTATCAACATTTTGGTGGCCCTAAGAGGGGCAATATTGTAACCGCATTTCATTAACAAAATTAATAAAAGAAACACGCATTTTCATTGTTACATGCAATCTTGTTATTTTTTCATGCTTTCATGTTGATTTATTTAATGCAATAGCTAGGTGTATGCTTTTTGGGATATGTCACTTTCTACTTATTTTCTTCTACAGGATTCCTTCCCATATTCAACTTTTTTTCTCCTTCCATCAAAAGCAAATTTTCAACTTCAAACAACAATTTTGCAAACAAGCGCTTTGTAATTTTCTATGTGTTTATTTAGGTAAAATTTTCAACCTTTTATATATTTTGATCATCCCTACTATATTTAATTCATGTGGTGAACCTAATTATTTTAAGACAAATGTGCACCTAGGCCTTGGGACATGTCACATTCTCTCATGATTTCAATTGTTTTGCCCATATCTTTCTCGAGTGCCATGACGGGTTATTTCATTTTTTATTTTTTGGGGTGCGCAACCTACCATCAAGGGCTAATATAGAAAATCATGAGTCTACTTTTTCACCTTGAACTATGTGATTGGAGCTTGTTTTTCATTGACATGGACTGCTAAAAACATATTTTCTTGATTTTGCTGGAAAAAATAGTCTTCATGCATCTAGGAGTTTTTCTACCAAAAAAGCAAATCATGCAAGCAAATAGTGCTTTCACAAAAATAGGCAGGAACAATAACTTTCAGTAGTGTGAAGCTGAGTTTCACTATAAACAAAAGATATGCATGGGCAAAATCCTTTTTTAAGCAAAGCCACTTTATCTTTTTTATTTTTACTTTTCATCTAGTTTTTTTGCCAACTTGAGTGCCAAGCTTTAAAAATAGACACGATTTAACTCCATGCATCTAAAAAAAAAACTTTTTAAAACTTGAATGTCTTCACTGATTGTAAGTGTCGTATATACCTATTGATGTCTTCGCTATTGAAAAAGAACTTTCAAGTGAAATATCCAACTTGGGCATCCAAAAAAGAAGCAAGGAGGATTTTCACTAGCAAAAATCATTTTTCCCAGCAAGAATACCCTCACCTAGTGAAAAGGACTTTCTTCTTATTTTTTTTAATCAAAGTCAAATAGAATATATACATAACACAACTTGGATGTTCCTGCCTTTCCTTACTAATAATACGCCTTCAGATGAAGACCATTGACTAGAATCAATAGAACATGACCTTCCATATCCTATAAATAGAACGAATTGAATTGATTACTATTGATGATCTAAAGGGGACCTTCCCATATTACCTAGAATTTATGATGATTTCCCAAATTGGCCTTATTTTCATTTTATTTCAACACAAGATCAGCAAAACTGAAATATTTGTTTGAATTTTTCTTACTAAAGCAATTTTTGGTCACCTGGATATGCTTCATGAAAGCATTATACACTTTCTCTCTTTTATCTTCCAAATGCAAGAGCTAAGACAACCTTGTACTCATAGGATCAAACTCCCCCTCTTCACTATCAAGCAAGTGCAAGGACCGGAGTGCTGGTAACTCGATATGGATAGGCAAATCCACTTATTTTCCATACAGACCATAAAGCTTGAATTTAGGAGCAAATGCCATAAAGCTTGATTTAGGAGCAAATGCCAGCTCTGCTTGTTATCTCCTAGAGTTCTTTTTAAAATCCTTAGAATATTTTTATTCAGTGACTTAGCCAATCCGTTTCCTTATGGATAGTAGTTTGATGAAGTATTTAAATATATTTTGTACTTACTTGAAAATTCATTAATTTTGGCTCCAATGAATGGAGTCCCATTATCTATCACAATGGCATATGGTACACCAAAGTGCATTATCAACCCCTCTGGGAAATAAATGATAACTTCTTGATCTATTTTCTTAGTTTGTACTACTTCTACCCATCGGGTGAAATATTTAATGGCTATTAAGATATATGTATGCCTTGTAGATGAATTAGGGTTAATAAACCTAATAAAATCTAAGCCTTGTTGTTGAAATGGTGCTTCTACTTGAATTGGATGAAGTGGTAAGGAATAATTTCTACATTGGCCAACATATCTTTGGTATTTGTCAAAACTTTGGCTAACTTTGAATGGATAAAAAAAAGAGTAGGCAAATAAAAACTAGCCTTTATGATTTTTAGAGCCATGGGTCTACCTGCGTAATGTCCTTCTAATAATATGGAATAGAATTCTTCTAGGATCTTCTATTTCTCTAACTCTTTGACACATCTCAAAAGTAATCCATAAATGTTCTTATGGAATAGTCCATTTATCAACATGATATATCTGCAGGCTTGTAGCCTATACCTTCTTCTTTGCAAAGCATTAATATGAGGACACCTTCCTATATTGAAGTATTTGACAAGGTCTTTTATCCAATATCAGTTAATTTTGGGCTGATTAGTAATATTAATTTCTTTCCTTGGAATTTCAGACTTGAACACTATTGTTTCAAAAGTAACACTCCTCACAAGCTCTTGACACAGTGCTTGACCACAAACCAACTTGGTCAGTCGAATCTTAATATTGTATTCTTGGATATTGGAGATTCAACCAATTCTCTTATCTCCAATTTCTTCCTATACAATGAAACTTTGAACATCAATATGTGCAACATGAACTATTGTTTTGCTCTATGAAAAAAATACCAAAACTTATTCAAATATTTCATCACTACATACACTTTCTTCTCAATGAAGTTATATTTTTCTTTATGTGGTTGAATCACTTGACTTAGGAATGCAATAGGCCATTCATTTCCATATTATCCCTTCTGTATAAGGACAACCACATTAATTTCTTGCTCACCGATAGCATAAATGATGAAATCCTTAGAATAATCAAGATTCACCAATATGGGGGCCTGAGTATTCCTATCCTTAATCTCTCTGAACACTTATTTTATTTTATCTGTCCATTTGAACTCAACATTATTTTTTAGGAGTTCAATCATTGGGTTCACTAATTGAGCAAAATCTGCAATAAACTTCCTAATAAATTTGATTTGGTCGAATAAATATTACATACTTTTCCTATTATCCGGTAATGGGATATTTAAGAGAGCTTCAGCTCTAACTGGGTCAACAACTAACTCTTTCTCAAACATAACATGACCCAAGAGCTTTTCTTCTTTTACCATGAATATGGACTTATTTGGGTTGATGGACACCCCAAATTATTAGCACTTCTCAAATGACTATCATAAATGTAAACCATATTCTTTCCTTTTATGGGATAAAATAGTCATATCATCCAAATAAATATCAATGATTCGGTTCAGTAACTCACTAAAATATAGATCCATTGCTCTCTAAAAGGTTGCTCCGATGTTTGAGAGATCAAGAGGTATTTTTTGGTAAGAAAATGTTCCCCACTTTGTAGTGAATGCATTTCTATATTGGTCTCCATATTTGAACCAAATTTGATTATACCCAAAGAATCTATCTAGTAGATAAAATATCTATGCTCCTATGACCATGTGGATAATATAATCTATCTGTGGCAAAGGATAGTGATCCTTTAGGGAATCCTAATTAAGATTTTGAAAATCAATGCATAAGAGAATATCTCTATTCTTCTTCTACATAGGTACCAAATTTTCTAAGGAAGGGTGCTTGATAGGATAAATGATCTTCACTTTGAGCATATTCAAGAGTTTTGCCTTCATCAGGGTCTTGATTTTGGGGTTGACTGGCATTTAATTTTTCTTGAAAGGTTTCACTCCTTCCTACAGTTCAATTGTATGTTGTATAACATTCTTGTCATACCCTTTGAGGTCATGATAATTCTAGGTGATAATGTTTATGAATTCTTGGCATAGTTCCTTGATTTGTTTAAGTTCTTCAGGTGTGCAATCAGTTCCAATATTGATTGATTTTTTGGGTTCTAACTACAATTCTTTGTACTTCATCTTGTCCACCTTGATATTATGCTTTATTGTTTTGTCATTTTGATCAAAGATACTTTTGAGTAAAATCAATCTTTTCACGATGTGATTATTTTTCAACTAGATTAAAATACCTCAGGTTCTTCTTCATCAAATATTATTCCTTAAATACTACTAGCTTCATTTATCAAGAAATTCACAATATTATCATCGTTCTCAAACATTTTCCAATGAATATTCTTATCAGGAACTGAAGGCCTGTAAACAAGCTTCACAATATTTGGTTTTTGTATCATGTGTTTAGTTAGGGAAAACCTGAAACCAATGGATGCTAAGAGATCGACATGCTTATTTTATCTCAATGAAATTTCTTGGATATTTAACATTGTATAGGATTAAAACATGTCCCAAATTTTTTTATCATACATATTCAAATAGTGTTGTTTGGAGACACACTTTTTAGTGACTTGATTGATAATCAAATCTGAATCTTCAAAAATCTAGAGTTGTTTGATCCCAAGTTTCTTTACTTTATTCAAACCTAAGAACAATACTTCATACTTGACAACATTATTTGTACAAATCCATGTTAGTAAATATGAACATATCTTCTATCTACTAGAATGAGATATGAGGACAATCCCTACTTCAGCTTCATTTTTACATCTTGCACCATCAAAAAAGAGTTTCCACAATTGATATGATATATGGTCTCCATAATAGGATACCTTCACTTCGACCTTTTCAAAATTGGTAATGGCATAGTAACCAATCTCAATTTTGATCTTTACATTGAAGCCATTTATGGATAATTCATCTTTTGTGTGAAGTTCACCCAAAGCTTCTTCTATTAAACCTAACTCTTCCATATCTTTGATCATCAAGTTAGCAACATCCATGCACTTTTATTTATTTTTAATCCTCTCTATATGAAATGTGGAAGGTTTATTATTATATATCTGAATTATTTTTCCTTTTAAGGGAATTTATATATGGGAATAATATAGAGAAAGATAACCTCCTATATTGGTAGTGAATTCTCTCGAGAGGCACATACTAAAATATGGTTCCAAATAAACTGCAACCACCTCTTGGATCATAGTTACTTGAGGTATTTTATGCAACACAATTGGGATATCTTTAATAACATCTACTATTTTCATAGGGATACCATATAGCTACAAAAATCTTGGGCTAATTCTGGTATACTCCATTCCCATGATCTCATAAACTACTTTTGGCATAATAATCATCATAGCACCATAGTCAATCATGTAGTTGTGCACAATACAACCCTCTATTCTAAGAGATAAGTAAAATGGTGGTGGTCTATTCCTTCTAGTAGCTAAAGTTGTAAGCATATAAGATACCACAATATCAGTGGGATTTTTCCTTATATATTTTACAAACTTCAATTCTTGCAACAAATCAACCTATCTAGGCAATTGCAAAGCATCATAGAGACTAAAATTTGTAGGAAATTTCTTTAATTATTCAACACTATTGTACATGGATGAACTGGATTCTCTTCTTTCATTAGAAACCTCATACTTACTCTGATAGTATTGTCTGGCTTCCACCCTATAATTATTTTTTAAATATGGGTATTCAAGGTGTTCCTTTGCATGTTCCTTTATATTAGCTTGCGTTTGTGAAGTCCATGCTTTTGTTTGAGAGATTATTTCTTTTGTTTATGCGAGAAAAATATCTTTTAAGAGAACAAGTTCTTTCAAATTATGCACTGAGCCAGGTGCATTTGCATATGCTTATCTCTTTTCATTCTACACCTTTGGCTCAACAAGTATCTTCAGTAGCTCCATCTTAGTTGGGTTCACTAGGACTAACTTTTTTATAGCTCTCATGAGAATTGAAACTTGTTATATGGGAGGGATCATAAAGTTATGATCAACTTCTCTAATCATGTTTATTTGACCACTAAAAAATCTATTCACCAATATTTGCACACAGTTCAGATGAACCATGCATGTTTCTTCACCATACGGATCATTATAGGTAGAACACTATTACATTTTGTCTGATGGACCAACTTTTTATTCATTGATGAGCCTTGAAAATGCTCATTTTTTGTATCACTTTCCTTATATAACATTGACATTTATTTCTATAGATGTATATTTTTAATGAGAATTTTATACATATTTAACAATTTATTTTACATGTTCTTCAATATTTATTTCTAAGTGTGTTTTGCATAGATTTTTTAGAAATTGTTGTACTTTAGCATGTTTTCATCAAGGTCCCACTTGGACCTGGCACCTTCGATTTATTAAAGGTAAAAAATTCATAGTACACTAGTCTGATGTGTTAATTCAAGAAATCGATTCCCTTTGGAGTGCATAACTTCTATTCAAAACTTAACTGACGGGCGTCTACTTCCTATTAGGCACCTACTTTTTGTTAGGTGCCTGAATCTTGTATTGGCACCTACATCCTAACTGCTACAGTCAAGGTGCCTGCATCCCAACTTTGACAGTCAAGGCATCTGCATCTTGACTTCTACAATTAAGGCACCTACATCCTAAATTCTATAGTCAAGGCACCTACATCTCGACTTCTACAGAAAAGGTGTTTGATTCTAATTGAAGCTAAATTCCAACATGGCTCTATGGTTGACAAAATAAAATGTGATTTCAGCAAGGAGTGTAGATGGAATTTTAGCATTAAAATTGAATGAGAGACAATGTAAAATATGAATCACCATCTATATTTTAGTTGCTACATAAATATCTATATAAATCAAGAAAAACTAATATCATACGTATTTTGATAAAAATAGAATATGCCTTGATATTTTGCTTGATCCACTGTATTCATGCATGTACTTGTAAAGTAAAATTAAAAATTTGATTTATTTCTATATTGTAATAGGGCATGGCTGTATGTATTATAAATATGCAAGCCACCCCTAAAAACGTGATCCTAGATTTCCTTTGTATATTTTATGCTACAATTTTCAATAAACATTTTCCGAGTAATTTCTGGTTAAAATGACTAAGCATCCGGTGAATTATTTAACATGGGCAAAACCTACTGGAAGTGTGGGCCCACCCTCAATAGTGTTCTTCCCTTTCCTTTCCTTTGTTTTCTATTTTCTTTAATTTTATTTCAATTTTGTAGGTTAATTTCAATTCTTGTATTTCCCCTATTTTTATAAATTCCAACAATGTGCAATTTTAATTTTTGAATGTAATTTAGGCATATTTTCATATATGTAGGATAAATTAGTGGTTTGGAAATCAAAATCAGAATTTCAAAGAACAGCAACAACCTCCAAACCATAAATTTTAAGGACTCATATCTGTGGAGGAAATTATAAGCATAAACTATGCAAGGCTCCTCACAAGTCTACGAACTACCCTGGGTTGATAATTAAATGAGGTAGTGAACTTAAACATAGAAAACTAATCAATATTTTTGCCCAACATTTTGACACCATTTCCAGGGAGTAGCCTATTGTAATTTTTTCATTATGAAGAAAATATGTTAGTTGTAGTTTAGGTTGCTACCTATAGAACCTCTATTTCTAAAATCTTTGCATGAGTCCACCTAAGAATAGAGGGTCGAATGATCATTTTGTTAAAAATAAGGATATTTCTCAAAAGTATTATGCTTCTACTATGCCTGATCCTAATATTGAATCTTATTCCCCACAATATCCACCTATTCATTGAAGAGGATACCCACTATTCATAGAGGATCCTTCTAAAATAAACCAACATCATAGAGAAGTATCAAAAATAAGTAGAGTTTGTTCTAAGGAAGATTTATTAAATTTGTAATGTTGGCAAGTGATTAGAGAAGGAACTATATCAACCAAATATTTAGTAATCCTTCTACAAGATAAGAGAAACAAAATAGAGGCCTTGAAAACTACCTTATATGAAGCTAGTGTAGATACCCTATTCACAAACAAAATGGTTGATGTAGAGGAAGAATCCACTAGTTTCAATTTTCCCATAGGAGAGGTAGCAGTAGATCACAAGATGAAGCATATCTCCCCTACCCACCTTCCAACCTTTAGAGTACTACCAACAGAAGATCTAGATCTATTTCTATTTAAATTTGATGTTTTATGTAGATCTGTGGATTACATAGTTGATGCTCAAAAACTAAAATTATTTCCTTCCACTCTTGATGATTTAGCTTTGTGTTGGTTCATCATTTTGGGGGACAAATGAATAACTAGTTGGGAATGATTAAAGAGAATTTCCTAGAACATTTAAAAATTTTAGTATAGCATGAGATGGAAAGGAAGAAGTCTTAGACATGACACAAGAGGAAGGGGAATCTATAGAGGAATATTGGGATAGTTTCAACTTTAATTTGCAAAGATCACCCCTTTCAAAACTAGAAGACAGGTCCTTACGATGCATATTCTTAAAAAAAACTCACAAATGAATCTCTGAAAGCCTTAAATATGATTTTTGGAGGGGATATTTATCAACATCATATGTATGATATTTGAAATTTGTGTTGAAAATTTTCAATAAGGAAAGGTAAGTTGATCCCTAGAAATATCAAACAATCAACCACTCTCACTAAAATAAAAGTATACAATATGCTTTAAGACCTTAAGAGAAATATTTTATCATCTCTGGCTCTCAAATGGGAACCCTTCTACTTTAGAAAAGGAATCGGGAGAATGAGGCAGCAATAGCCTAATTTTATCCCAAATGTAGGGGAAAACACCCTAGAAATGAATGTCCATAAAACAAAGTTTGAGTGTGTGTTGTGTGTTCAAAGGATCACATAATAAAGTTGTGTCTGCAATTATAAAAACCCAAAGAGGAACATGAGGTAGTAGAAGCATACTTCATGGGTAATAAGAGAAAATAGTAGTAGTCTCCTATGGGAAACAATATGCCAGTAGGAATGCCATATTATGGAGGTAGTAATTTTTAGAATCAAGGTCAAGCTCAACCACCCAACATGGTATGGTGGGGAAAAAAACCTTAGAATAAGTATCCCCAAGAATCAAATCCTTAAACCCTATCCATGGATGCAATACCAAAATCCTAGGTAGTAGTGGAGGAACCAAAATGCTTGGAATCAAAACCCATAATAGATTGCTCTAATTCCACTACAACCAACTCTACTTGCTCCTCCTATTTTTAGGCCTGCTCAACTGCCAGTACAGCCTACAACCAATCCAAATAATAAACAACAACCAACTTATCAAGTGGATAATGTGATGTACCCCATGTACAATATTAAAGTAGACTATAGTCCAATAGAATTAAGGTCAAGAAAACAAGTAGGTGTAGAAGTCACTCCTCTGGTAGAAGAAGAGAAAAACATAGAATTAGGAAAAGAGGAATCAGCTCTTATAGTAGAATTATAAGAGGAATCAACACTTGTAAATAATAGAGAAGAGGTTCCACATTTTCCAGAAATATTGTAGGAACCTAAAAAGCTAGTACAATCAGAATTTGATATTCTCTCTAGTCTCAAGAATCTGATAGTCACAATCCCTCTCTTTCAAGCCATCAAAGATATTCCTATCTATGGCAAGGCCATAAGAGAATTGTGTCTGAATAAACTAGGAATAAAACCTACAAATTCAATTATTTTGGTGGTTCAGTTAGCTAAATCATGTTAGGAAACACCTACAACCAAAGTACTCAGATCAAGGAAGCCCTATATTAACTATAAAAATAGAGGGTTGTGTTTTACCCAATATATTATTAGATTTAGGGGCATCCATTAATGTCATGCTCAAAGAAACCATATAAAAATTTAAACTATCAAACCAAAAGCCAACAAATATTGTTCTATAGTTGGCAAATAGGTCTACAGTGCTTCCAAAGGGAATCCTAGAGGATATCACAGTTACAGTGGATGCATGGGAGTATCCAGAAGATTTATTAGTGTTAAAATCCAAGTCTAGATTGGGTGGATATCCATTAATCTTAGGTAGACATTGGTTGGCAATAGTCGATTCTTACATAAACTATAGATATTGCCATATGACCATTTTTTATGGATAAAACATAAAAAAATAATTATCCATTCACCTACACAATATGTAGAATTATTAGGATAACTTGAAGATGAAAATAAGAACATTGATGGTCTATAAATGATCCAATATATCATAAAATTTGATGAATTAGAATATGAGAGTGATGAGGATAGGGTAATATCAATATTTTTCCAAGGAGAACCCTCTTGTCCACTGTAGACACCAAAAAAGCACCAATTCGATTATGTGACTACAAGCACTAACCAAATTGGCATACATACCCCCTAAGGCAGCCTCTCGAGGTTAAAAAATGGTCCTAACCACTCCCAAATCAGTTTTGGAAGGTCAAAGGTTATTTTTGCACCTTTTAAGCACTTTTCTCCCTATTTGTCCCACCCTGGGATGATTATAATCCCATTCATCCCACCCCGGGACGATTAGAAGCAATCGCTCCAGGGTAGGATGATTAGCAGGTTTGACTGGCAAAAAGTCAAACCTTGAAAAATGGTAGCCCAAATATGCCACCTAACTTTGCCTTGAAGGCATGGGATTGTGAGGGAAGGTTTCAAATTAGAGAGGCTTCAATCAAGCCTGCCCTGATCATGGAGGCCTCAATCAAGGAGGCCCTAATTAGGGAGGAATATTCTCTCCCCCAAAAAGGCATAATGAGCCAAGTGGCACCCTCGCATGCACATTCAAAGGATACCCTTAGGTCTATAAAAAGGTGAGCCTCCTCACCCCAAGAAGGGACAGAGCTAGAGCATTTGGAGCAATGAAGTGCTACCAAACTATACCCCCATTCCTCTTTGTGTTTCCTACATCCTTAATCTCTCTTCTGGAAGAGAGGTTATCGGGTGAACACTAGGAATACAATATAGATCCAAATACCCAAGCAATTAGCCACAATACCACCCCAAACTCGTTGACACAATGCCCTAGGAAGTTTTGGACCCATCTTACTTGGATTGGTGTCAAAACCAGGCCCTAAACGATGGGCGTCCCACCCCCAGGTGCCCCCCAAACTGCTACAGTCCTAATCACCCCACCCCATAGCTATTAGAAATATGTGCATGGTTTTGTTACTATTATTTTTGCATTCTCTTATATCTAATGTACTTATGTTGTTGTCCAAATTTCATTACTTTTTGACATGATTTGACCTGGTTTCCATCATTTTATGCGTCTACTAACCTACAGGGAGTGCCTTCGGATACAAGATAACTTGGGTAGAATATGCCAAATTTGACCTTCTAGGTCATCTCAAAATGATTTTTTTAGTCTAACCAAAAGTTTGCAGGAGTTTTGGATGCCTTTGGGTAGGACATTTGCAAGGTCACTTTTTGTAGGTTTTGTGACAGTCCCCAGCGTCCCACCCCAGAGTGATTAGAAATATGTGCATGATTTACTTACTATTACTTTTGCAATATATCCCATATGATATCATAATGCCTCTGTTAAAGTTTGAATTCATTATGATATGATTTGATCATCATTTTATTATTTTATGTATTAACTGGCTCGTAGGGCACCCTTGTCAAATACAGGAGAATCTGGGTAGGATATGCAAATTACAAGCATCTAGGTAGTATTATAATTACATATAATGGTGATTTGGATAAGCATAGGTGGGACATTGGAGTGCTCACTTTGGAGAGGCCCCCAACGGGCAAACGAGCATAACGGGGTCGTCCGACGCCGCTTTGATCCAAAATTAGGTGATACCAATTCTAGAAGTTGTCCTTTACATTTATATATCATTATGTAATCGATTTATCAATCTTATAATTGATATCCCACAAGCGCCTGTTGGAGGCCTTGGGGATTGCATGTTTTTCTAGATACGCATATGCTATTAACAATTTGTTATCTTTCTGTGCATATAATATCACCACCAAGAATACTAGAGGGGAAGAAAGGAACGAAAAACACACAAACACAAGTGGTGGCAACTTTTAGCCCACCCACTTTGAATGTGGGCATGCGGAAGACGATGGAAGCATACCATCAGATCTTGGAAGCGTGTCTTCTTTTGGGCATCCATTAATGTAAAAAATTGCATAAAATGTTCTAAACCCTAGAGGGGGGATGTATTTTAATCATATTAAAAGCAATATCAATAAAGGAGGCCCCACTTTGTTTGCTCACATCTCGTTTCTGCATCATTTCCTTCATGCATTGCTCATCGCATTCATAGGACTTAGCATTTATATCTATTTTTGATTGCATCATATTGGTATGTCATTTTTCTTCTACTTTTAGTGGTGATCATAGTGGGACTCAAACCCATAATCTCTCACTTTTAGTGGTGATCATGATGGGACTCGAACCCATAATATCCCACTTTCAGTGGCAATCATAGTGGGACCCTATCCCTTGCTATTAGGATCAAGTTTCTGATTCAAATTTTGTGGTTTTTCTTTGCAAGTGTTACTCATTCGGGCACTGGACTGCTACTCGTGCCACCTCGGGATGAATACTTATTTGTCCCACCCTGTGACGAATGTAGACCTGCTATTCATCCCACCCCGAGATGATTAGAGATCTGTGAATTTTCTAAGAAGAAACTCAGAGGCATCTGGTTTAGACAGAGAGGAGGTAGGACTTATTAACATACTCTGTGTTTTTCTTCTTTCTATTTATGCAATTTTCTATTTTCTTTACTTTATTTTCAGACACTTGCATAGAAAGGTTAAGTAGTTTGTTTTCCTTTCTTGCAATAAAGAAAAAATAAAAAATAAAAATATAGATTAAATTAAACAGAAGGAACTTGATTAGGAATGCATTTTTCTCTGGTTTGCTTGCATGATACTTGCACAAATGGCAAGTCCTCATTATAGGTTTTAGTTCTAGTTAGGTTTTTTGATTTCCTTTTTGCTACTAATTGTCTCTGAAAGATAAAACATACTTTAAAGCATTGCATTAGTGAAAATCATCTTTTGCTGTATGTTTTTTTTCTTTACATAATTAAAAGGAAACACACACACCACCTAATAAAATTAACATCAAGGAGTTGGTATTAATACCCAACACTTGATCAAGACCAACGGTGGGTTTCATCACCACCTTGGCTTGGATTTTGGATACATATACCTTGATCATGACTGTTGCTAGACGTAAATCTTGATGAAAGTTGACCAAGTGTAGCAGGGGTGATTCCCCATGCATGAGGATAAGTATTCTAAAGCAGGTGTCAAAAATAGAGTGATCCCCCTTCCGTACAGCCTATGTTCCACTTAATGTTCTGCTCTTGCGTACCAATAGTTTCCCTCACGTAAGGGCGGGTATATTGAGAGGTTCGGTGTAACAGCCTGGCAATGGTATATTGAAGGGACGACCATTTTGGAGATACAAGAGCCCTCATTATGTATGTATAACAAAGTTTTCTTTACAAGATTTACATAACAAAAATCAAACACACTGAACTAGATCTAGGACACACATTTAATTGTAAACAAGATAATCATTTCTTTGTTTGTGTGGTCCCCTTTTGTTTGGTATAGCATAAAAATTGTAAAGGAGATAAAAATATACATATCTTTTTATAAAAACCACCACCATGGTGTATACCCATAGCCAAGCCCAATCACGGGAAGAAGCTGTAGAAAGTATGCAAGGAGGCACAAGTCGCCTTCATTATAGCCCCACAGACTTGGTTATACCACCTTGGCAGCCTGAACCACAACATAGTCCACACTATACCACTACAAAACAGGACTATAGAGGCACCCCTTTGAGGGGCACTCCCATTCAACACAGACCCTCTCAGGAGGAGTACATACATGGGAAGGCCCCCTTAGACACTCATTATGAGTGGCCACTGCGCGATGAAGCACTAGAGCAGCATAGGGTTCATAAGGAGGGCCCACATGATTATATCATTCCCCCTCCACCCCTCATTACTATTAGAACTAATAGGCCAAATATAGAGTGCAAGGCTCTTCAAATAGGGCAAGCCAACTCTACCCATCCCTTTCACATGTATGAAAGGGACCATGAGGAAAACCAGTATTCCTCAAGAGCAATACACTATGCGAGGGCAATATACCTCTGCACCTATTGATTATCAAGATCACCTATTGAGGCCAGAGCCTCGGGTGAATACTGCTAACCTCGATAGAGGAAAGTGATCCATAGATATATCGAATCACCATGACCGAGATAGATATGTAGGGGAGGCATGTAGGCCTCTTAGACCTAGGACGACAAAACAAATTGACTTGGAATTTGCCAAACATACCGCCCACCAAGCACAAATCGCATAGCTTAGGCAAGATCAACAGTAGTTATAATAATTGTATCATCTTAACAAAGAGCACATTTAGCACCAGACAGATGAGTTATTCCAGAAAACTATGCATGAGAGGATTCCAACCCCTCGCACGTATAGGAAAAAAATTTATGAGAGGCACAACCCCTTAGTAGGAGACAGGTCTCCATGACCTTATCAAGTGTTGCCTCCAATACCTCGTAGACCTGAGTGGGATGCCACTCCTAGAACCAATGATGGTCGCCTTCCTCAAACACCCGTCCATGTTTATAGGTCACACCCAAAAACTCCTCAAGAGGCCTATGAGGAATTTGAGCGAGAAGAAGAGCGGTTTGAAATACCCTACTAAGGTAATGGGGGCGCTATCTGGCAACCCCTCCATAGGCCTCAAGTTACTCGTAATTCATAATGGGAATAAACCAAATAAGAGGCAATAAAATTCTCTAATGCATACAAAGCACTACTAGAGTGCTTAGAGTCTGTGGATACTAAGACTTCAGGGTCCCAAAAGCCCACCTTACGCCAACTCCGCAGTCACCCTATGCATCTTTCAGTTTCAGTACCCCCATACCCCGACCACTTCAAAGTGCTTCAGTTGGCAATTTTTAGATGGGATGAGGATGCCCAAGAGCACATAAAAAGGTTCCTAAGTCAATGCTTTGGCATTCAAGACTGTAGCACCCTAAAATTGGCATAGTTAAACCATCAATAAAAAGTAGAAATTTGAATTTTAACCCCAAAACTGCTCGTTAACTGCTTACCTTGCTTTTCACACCATTTTTAGAGGTTGTTGTGATCGTTGGAAGATATCATCGTTGATCTAATGATATCATCGTCGATCTGATGATATCATCCCAAATTGGATGAATTCATCTGGAACAAAACGTCCAGACGATTTCGTCCCAAAACCAAATTTTTGCAATTAGCTTCTGTTCCAATGACCTCTCCAACTTGGGTAGAAGCGTGTCTGTGCGGTTGGAGATTCCCACATTTGGGATCTCCCAGATTGGGATGATCCCCAACCTCCTAACCTCCTCCTAATCCTATATAAACTAGGATTTTCCTAGTTTATCCCCCTGACTCCCTCCCTGACTCCCTCCTTGACTCCCTACCTGGCTGCATAGCTGATTATTTCCCTGTAATTTTACTTTTTGCTATGATCTTCCATTATTTACACTTGTGTTTTCAAGTTTTGTTGTAGGATTTCACTGTGTTTTACCCAGAGGTAGATCGAATCGTCATAGGTGATTCAACTACAATTTTAGATGATCTTGTCAAGATCAACGATGATCTTGTACGATTACAGATGATACGATCTGCAATCTAGGGGCAATCAGAGCCCTGAGTTTGCATTCTCTATCTCATTTTCCTTATTTATTGGTGCATTATATTAATTTACTTCTATTTTTGCATCTTGGAGTTCACCTCATTTAGCGTAATTGCATGATAAAATTCAAAATAAGTTTCCAAAATAGTACATCTCATTTAATTTGATATCTGGATTTATCATTAAAACATCTATACTCTTATTTCTATCATTTTGCATCATTATTGCAATTGTATTTTTGGTTTTTGGTGTCTGTTTTCTTGATTGTAGGTTTTTGATGAATTCGCCTGATGAATTCGTTAGGTCGCTGATGATATTGGGTGATCTCGGATGATCTCATGTGATTTGGGATGATTCTATACAATTACAGATGATCCTGTCATATTTGAGATGATCTGGACTCCTACAAGCTTCAGAATCTTCATCAGACATCAGAAATTAGGTGTAATCTTCTCCATTTTATATATTCTCTGTATTCAATCACATTAGGATTCATTTATTTCTTCTATATTCATATAAATAAGAATCTTCATATAGAATAGCTTAGCTTCATTTTGGCCAACCTCGGAATCTGAATGATTGAACATAAAATGAACAAATCAAACCCATTCTCAACCTAGGCATGGAAACTACCACTCAAAGTTTCCTGGTGAACCCCACCATCCATCAAAAATTCACCTTTATACCCCTCCCCCGAGAGGCATGACCTTCAAAGGGCCTCTCCATTTGAGGTATTATTCCATCCTTTTCTCACCCCCCTTTCGGGTGCGGATCCTTTAGCCTAAAGGTAAGGGTGCAAAAAATTTGGGCGATACATTTTGGTGAACCCAACGTGAAACTAAAAACACCTTTTGAAAACAATCCAAAAAAAAAACACATTATTAAGAACATCTAGAATCATTAGAAAACTATTAAATTTACATATCATTCTTAGATGGTAGATTATAATAGAATACCAGCTGTCTCCATAAATGTTGAAAATCAATTAACGGCCATAGAGATTACTTCTGTGCTTAGAGTACCTCAAACATATAGAGCCCAACCTTTGTGGGACGAACTTGATAGGAGATTGGGTATTATTGAATCTAGATCTGCAAAACTTAGGAAAATTAAGAGGTTTGTCCTAGATAGAATCCTGGATCTTGATCAGGTGACTTTGTATCATGAAATTCAGAGAGCTTGCCATAGGTGGTTAGTCGATAAAAGAGCACTTGTGTCTTCTGAATTATACACCTTTGAGGAATACCTTGAGAATGCAGTTGTAGTACATAAATTTCTATCTCGTGTAGAGGATTAAGAAGTCATTCTTATGGATAGAAATAGATGGAATAAAGTTCCTAGAGCTGTGTTGTATCGAGAGTATTGCCATGAACTTTATTTAGAGTCTGAAATAGATCATATTACCATAGCACACTTTGTCAAGTTATTGAAAAACAACTTCCAATTTGAAGAGGGGCATTTCATGACTCCTTATGAACTTGACCCTATCAATGATATCCATAAACTATTCATAGAAAGCTAAGTGATTCTTTCTACTATTGTTTCTTACAACTAGCATGTTGTTTGTTATTTTTATTCTCGAAAAATAATAATATAATAAAATCACACCCAAAAAATAAAAACAACAAAACATTTCCTTTTAAAATATTATAGTAGGTATATAGTTAAAATATATACCTCTCAACCCTATCGCATATATATATATATATATATATATATATATATATATATATATATATATATATATATATATAAGTATATATATTTGCTAAAACCTAAGTTTAGCATAATGCCTAGACTTAGGAATGGAAAACAAACCAAAGAAGATGAAGATTGGTTAGGAAGACCATTAACTGAACAAAATGTCCCTCTTGAGGACCAAGTTCAGGAAGAAGAAACCCTAGACCAGCAAGAATAAGAGCTTGCTATAGGAAATGCACAAGAAGAAACTATTAGAAAGGAAGGATCCTCATCCCCTAAAATGTATTCGGGAGGAGCTATCACTTCTGAGAACATGGAACAATTCTAGAAGTTCATTAACACTAATATTGGTGTTTTTAATAGAGCAGCCCATATGGACAAGGATCGAATTAGTGAAACTCAAGCAACTCTAGAAGAAGTATTTCAAACACACACTAATCCCTTGTCTTTTATTGAACAAGATAGTGATCAAGCTGGACCATCCAATTTGGATATAGTAGCTACAATCCAGAGCATGCAACAACAATAGGTTACCTAATGATCTAAAGTGCCTGTTAACAAGCCTAGAGTCATTCCCGCATAAAAGAAACCATCATTTACTGCTCTATTTCGCCAAGCTCTTGATCAACATACCTCAAATCAACAAAAACCCAAAACAAAACCGAACACCAATTACCAAAAATCTAAGATACAACATAATACTATTGCAAATCCCCTTCATAATACTCTTCCTACCAACACTTTGCGTAATAGCAATATAACATCTAATATTTGTGTCACACCATCATACGCTCATAGATCCCATACCTATGTGCCACCAAACCAATATGGTGGACAAACTGGCAATCTTGAAGCTATGGTGAAATAGTTAGTTTCCCGCATGGACCAGATAGATCGCTACCATCCCTCGTACAATTATTGAGAGATGTGTAGTCAGCATTTAGATCCTATAGTCATAGCACAATCGTATCCTAAACATTTTCCTATGTCAGTTATTCCCATATATAAAGGAATCGACGATCCCATAGAGCATCTTCGTATGTTTAGGATATCATGTCATGATATATCACATGATGACTTGTTATTACTAAAAATGTTCTCAAAAATCTTGGGAGGAATGGCATTAGAGTGGTATTATCAATTACCCACTAATTATTTGAGGAATTTCAAAGAAACTGCTGAGTCTTTTGTTCATCAATTTAGTGCCTACATCGAAAGAGATGTGACCATTAAAGATTTGTATAAATTAAAACAGGGAAAAGAGGAATGCTTTGCTGATTTCCTAGCCAGGTGGAGACAGTTGATAGGAAAATTGCACTTTGTGTTACCTTATAGGGATATGTTGGACATCTTTATTAATAATTTGCAAGAGCAACTATCTTACGAATTATCAACTGCTACCTTGACCACCTTTGATCAGGCTATAGAATTAGCCCGAAGAGTGGAAGATGCTCTCATTAGGAGAGGCCATCTTAAAAAGAGAGACGATGAGAAAACATCCAAAAATCAATATAATAATAAACAAGTTGTGGGTGATGGAGTCACCGATAGTAGAAATACTTCTAATGTTAATGCTACGAAGACAGTAGAGAAGTTTGTACTAAAACCTCTTGATAGACCTCCTCGAGAGTTTACTAGGTTAAATCAACCTTTATCAACTATTCTACCGCAATTATTAGAATGAGTTTTGATTCAATTACCAAATATTTGGGAACCTGATACAACTATACCCGGATATAGAGTAGATTTACACTGACTTCCATAGAGGACCTGGACACACTACCAACTCTTGTAAATGATTAAAACATAAAATACAGGACTTGATTGATAACATTGAGATGTAGGTGCAAGCCTTTCAACCTAAGCAAAATACTCCTAATAATGTTCAAAATAACACCCCACAAAACCAGAATCAGAATTCCAATCAGTCATTGGACATCTTTCAACATCCCTTACCAAAACATGGTAAGGAGGTGGCTAATCAAGTTGAACATCATAATGGCCCTCCTCCTACCCGATATGTAGGACCTATTAGTAGGCATTTACTTGATCATGATCTAGAAATATTTGACACAACTTTATCCGTGGTTACAACCAGACCTCTATATAATATTTAGATACCTGATCTTAGTGATACAAAATATGAGACTGAGAGTGATATGGAAATCACATCAAATCAATCGAATAGTTCTAAAGATGAATCAGATCCTATTCACCCTATCACAAGTTATATGGTTCCAGAAGAGCCATTTACAAGAAGAGTCACTACTAGACCATTGTATCATTGATTACTTTCTAATGAGCTAGCTATATACACTAGACCAAGACTCATTCATCATCCATAGAATAATATTGTGGGTACCATCGAAGCTGTTACTAGACAACAGGCTCAAAATTCTCAACAAGATCAAATTCAGAATGGTGGATCAGCTCCATTTGTTTTGAAGGTTCCTAATAAAGGGAATCATTCACCTAATGTTCAACCTAAACCTCCTTATAATATTAATGAACAATTATCAAATATTACAGCTAGAATTTCTCTCTTGGACCTTTTAAGATCTTCTCCTACACATAGAGATGAATTAATGCTCACATTAAGTCGGATGATGGTACCACAAGACATTCAACCTGAAGCCATGGCCGATACTATAATAACTCATGAATTTGATTTCAGGATAGAGACATACCTCAACATAGTTTACATAAATATAACCCCTTGTATATTATTGCCTTATTTAGAGATGTAGCAGTCAAACGAGTTTTTATTGATAATGGTTCATCTTTAAATATCTGCACTTTTGACTTCTACCAAATATTTGGGTTTAGAAGTGATGAAATGAAAAGAACTGATATGATCATAAAATATTTTAATGATGAAACACAAGAAACGTGTGGAGTTATTACCATTCCATTGTAGGTTGGTCCAAGAACCTTGGATACGACTGTGTTTATTATACATTGCCCTGCATCGTACAATATACTCTTGGATCATCCTTGGATCAATGCGATGCGAGATATTCCCTCAACTTTACATCAATGTGTTAAGTTCAAATTTAAGAATCAGTTGGTTACCATTCATGGTTATCCAAGAACCTTTGATATGTGTGCTTTGGCAAAACCTATTGGAGTTCAATTTTACCCCACTTTGTCATCCACACATCCTAATTCTCATTATCCATATAAATGTGTGAAACTCACACCCATAATATCATCTACTTCTCCTCCATCAGTTGCACCTCCACATATAGCTCAACCATATTCTGAACAAACCGCATTAGTACCTAAGAAAGATCCTAATCCCACAACCAATTTCTCTTGTTCTACTTCTATAACTTCCATACCTTTAATAGACCCATCTATGACACCTCTACACCGTCTACATCCACCAAATTCATATTTTCCACATTGGAAGATGTAGGGAATGTTCCTTCTACCTCTTATGCTCTTACTGACGAGCTCTTACCTGATCTATCTAAAATTCTTATATCAGAAGAAATGAATGCTTCTATGCAAGATTCCCTTATTTTAAATAATTTGCCACCATCTCCTCATACCTTGGGCCTCCCACAGCCTATGGGAAGTATTTACCAAGTCGGGAGCTGTGCCTTTATTTATAAGGGATATGACTAGGGTAGAATACCCAGAAACATCATAACTCATTATGATGGATATGCTCGATGTTATTTTACTAATGAGTATATTAAAGCCAAACCTATAATGCTTAAATTGGGATATAAAGGGAAAGGTTTGGGACCTTTCCAGAATGGTATGAAAGAACTTTTTGAGGTAGAAGCATGGCCCGCCTGATATGGTGTGGGCCTATTTTCTAGTAAGGGTCAGCCATTCCCATTTGAGGATGATGACCATCTTATATGTTACCAAGATTATTTAGATGAACGCGATGCTTGCATTTAATGAATAAGACATTCACATGTAATATGCTATCTATAGCTTATCTTGAGATGATCGTTGAATCCGAGGATGATTTGGAGGGAGATATATTTCACGATGTCTCCGTTGAGGAATTATTACATAATGGATTTTATTTTTATGGCTCTATACCTAGTATAGCCCAGCTTGAGGCCACGAATCCTCAAGACGAATTATCCAAGCTAACCTTGGAGGAATTACAAGAATTGGGCGTTTCACCTGCCCCACCTAATTTTGAGAGAGATCTACACATGGAAGTAGAAAATATCATAAAAATTAACATTGGAATCGATGATAACCTTCACATAATCAACATTGGATCAGAATTGAGTCAAGAAAAATAGGATAAATACATTGCATTTCTTAAAGAATATGAAGATGTTTTTGCTTGGACATATGAAGATATGCCAGGTTTAGACCCTTCTATAGTTATGCATCACCTAGTAGTGCATTCGGATGCTAAACCTGTTAAGCAGAAGCTTAGAAAAATGGATCCTAAAGTAGCCTTACTAGTCAAAGGGGAGTTA